>JAQPPZ010005120.1:1485895-2971791 GCA_028583015.1 Wollemia nobilis
CACTCTGGAGGATGTCTATAGGATCTTTAGGATCCCCATCGATGGTGAGGCTATCGTCTCCTCTACCTCCATGACAAAGGATGTTATATTTGATGCCATCTTCGATGACCAGAGCACCGATGCATAGGATGATGCTGACCATGGAGGGGTGCACATCGATGACTGGTACCACGATGATGTCTTTTCTATTTGAGAGGCCCTCTTCATGCATCTCATTGTGCAGATTGTCCTTCCAGACTCCTCGGGTGTGAGGATTCCCTGGAACATGTTAGCCATTGCTTGGTGGGTGCTTCAGAGCTCGATAGAGGAGCCACTACTATTAGCTTGGGGGAGCACCCTATTATGCCAGCTCTATAGGGAGCTATACCAGATCACAGAGCATAGCCGTAAGGGCATCAACTACAGTCTTTTGTTATAGATCTAGGGGTGGCAACACATCTAGATCGAGCATCCTACGGAGCTACCACTATGCATCACCACCATAGACACCGACCATCAGTGTTACGTTGCATGCTAGCCTCATGCTAAGGAGGGTATCCACAATAGGGCTCATGTTGGGAACATTGAGCACTACATTATTAGGTTTGCATCACTTGGGTTAGGGGACATTTTCTGGCGCCCCTACATGGATTGCCCTACATGGCCTGAGGTGGATGAGTGGCTACAACGGGCCCATTGAGATAGATGGCTTATCTAGTGTAAGCCAGAGGTCCAAGAGTATCAGTTCTTCTCTCGTGTCCTATGATAGTTTGGCATGGTGCAAGACATACCAGAGATGCCACTAAGGTACAGACACCTAGCTCTGGAGAGGGATCTCCCATTGATAGTTCCTCCACCGCTAGGAGATGCACTTGATGATTTCCAGGAGTTGGGGGTTGAGACAAGCTGGGACCACGCTAGACTATGATGGGTGGTGGTCCTTATTCAGATGGCATGGGATAGGGCCTTTGGGTCAAGAGATGACTCAGGAAAAGATAGAAGCAGATCCTGATGGGCATAGGGTACGCTAGCATACAGAGGGTTGTTGAGGCGCAGATGTTGAGTAAAATAGCAGTTTGATTCATAATGGAGATGGTTTAAATAATACAATTCAGGACTATAATAGCCCGGAGGTTACGAAACCATCCGAGGCTGAAATAGAACCTGTTATAACAAATAACAAGTTCAGCCTAATTAACAAATAATGTAATAACAAATATACTAACAAATATATACGCTAACATCCCCCCTTATTACATTATTTGGGTAATGATATAACTACTAGCTATACTAACATCCCCCCTGATTACATCATTTTGCAATACAAAGAGAGCTGCGAAACAATTCAAATTTGACACGTGCAAGTGCCTTAGTGAAAATGTCCGCAACTTGAGCATCGGTGGGAATGTGCCGAAGCTGAATTCGGTGCCTCGAAACTTCATCTCGAATGAAATGACATTGTGTGTCAATGTGTTTTGTTCTTTCATGATGGACTCGGATTCTTGACTAGGTTCGTAACACCCCGATTGTCGCAAAACAAGTGTATTGGAGATTTGGATGGATGACCCATACTTGTGCGAATGCGACGCAACCATATCACTTCGCTCACTACACACACTTCACGTGCGGCGCGATACTCGCCTCTCGTTGATGAAATAGCAACCACCGTTGCTTCTTGATGTGCCAAGAGACAGGACCGGATCCAAGATGAAAAATATATCCCGAAGTTGACTTGCGATCATCAAATGATCCGGCATAGTCGGAGTCCGTGTATCCTTGCAAGAAGAATTTGTTGTTCCTCTTGTATTCTAGGCCATATTCTATTGTGCCACGGACATAGTGAAGAACACGTTTTGCCGCTTTCCAATGAGTGGTCTTAGGCTCCTGCATGAACCTCGAAAGATAGTTGACAAGCAAATACGAGATCTGGCCTAGTATTGGTCAGATATATGAGACTCCCAATCAACTGTCGATAGAGAGTACCATCTACCTGAGGTGAATCATCATATCGCGATAATTGAAGTCCATTCTCCATCGGAGTTGCCATTGGCTTGCAATCAGTCATGCGATATTTTTCTAGCAATGTCTTGGCATATTTTTTCTGAGACACTTTGATGGAGTGCTCCTTCTGGCTGAATTCCAGACCAAGACAAGTAATGGAGAAGTCCGAGATCCGACATCTCAAAATATTGACACAAGTCTCTTTTGACAAGAGAGATCATAGTTTCTGAACTCCCCGTAATGAGCAGATCATCAACATAGAGTACAAGCAACACTATCTCGTAACCCTGTTTCTTGAAATAGAGGTTTGCATCCGACCGGACATCTCTTAAAACCATGCCGCAGGAGGTGATTGTCCATTTTTATATACCAAGCTCGAGGAGCTTGTTTCATGCCATATAAGGATTTGACCAATTTGCAAACTTTCTCGCTGTTGGCCTTCCACCGCAAATCCTTCCGGCTGAGTCATATAGACTTCTTCTTGGAGATCACCATTCAGAAAGGCACTTTTGACATCCATCCGATGAACTTTCCACCCAAACCGTGCCGCCATAGCACAAATAACTCGAATTATTGTCATCTGAGCAAGTAGGTGCAAAAGTTTCCTCGTAGTCAATGCCTTCCTTTTGAGCATAGCCCTTTGCAACAAGACGGGCCTTATGCTTATCAATTGTCCCATCTGCTTTGTACTTGACTTTATACACCCATTTGCAGCCAATGGGTTTCTTTCCATGCGGTAGATCGACAAGCTTCCAAGTTTTGTTTTTCATCAAAGACTTATACTCTGCATCCATAGCAGCCTTCCACTGAGGCTCACCGAGAGCAACTTGTACTGATGCAGGTTCAAGATCGTCTATGGAAGACATAAACACCTTATCACTATCAATATCCATATCTTCTCGTATCTCTTGCTCGGATCTACGTAAAGTTCTTCAAAAGATCGACACAGCATCATCAACCCCAGTATTCTCTCGTTGCAGCCTTTCTCCCGTCGAGCCATGTCCGCGAGTACGAGGCCTATCCAAAGTCAAATCTGGTGGAGTAGATAGCTTAGAGTCTTTGATTGTATTTGTATACCACTTTGGATTCTTCTTCTTAGGTGTTGAAGAAGATCCATAAGAACCTCCAACCTTTGATGAAGGAGATTTAACAACCTGAGTTTCCACAAGGTCTAGGTATACATCTGATGTGTTTGCCGATGTGAAAGCCTCATCAAAAACAACATCTCTACTTATGTGAATCTTCTTGGTTAAGGGATCAATCAAACGATAACCCTTAGAGTGCTCATCATACCCAAGAAGAATACACTTCAATGACTTCTCATCTAGCTTCTTCCTTTTCTCTTTTGGTATGTGCATGAAAGCTTTACACCCAAAAATGCGTAGATGAGAAATGGAGGGTTTCCTACCACTCCATGCTTCCCGTGGAGTCATTCCTTGTAGGGCCTTTGTGGGTGCCCTATTCAACAGATATACTCGCTGTGGTGACAGCTTCTCGCCCAATATAGTTGCTCAAGTCTAGCTCCCGTGAGCATGCAACGAACCATTTCCATGATGGAACGATTCCTCCTTTCAAAAACTCCATTTTGCCGAGGAGTATAAGCAGTAGTTAACTGTCTTGTGATCCCATTTTCTTTCAAGAATGCAAAAAATTCTTTAGAGGTGAACTCCCCCCCTCGATCCGAGTGGAGGGTCTTTATAGAAGTCCCCGACTCCTTCTCAACAGATTTCTTGAATTGCCGAAAGAAGCCAAATGCTTCAGATTTCAGTTGAAGAAAGAATACCCACATCTTTCGTGAGTAATCATCCACAAATAACTGAAAATACCTCTTACCCCCACAACTCTTGGGAGTGAAGGGACCGCACGGATCAGCATGAACCAACTCCGGAGGTTTCTTTGCTCTAGTAGAGCTCTTTTCAAAAGGCACTCTATGCCGCTTTCCCGCCAAGCAATCGGAGCAAACCGGTAAAGTGGTAGAAAGGGAAGGAAGACCCTTAACCATCTCATACTTACTTAGCTCAAGTAAGTAACCATAACTCAAATGTCCATATCTCTTGTGCCATAGGGAAGTTGCCTCCTTTGTAGAGACCGTCATGGCAACATGTGGAGTAGAGATAGTATCTAAGGCAAATAAGCCATGCTTATATGAAGCGGTTGCAATGTTCTTACCCCTCCTGGTAATAGAACAACACTTCTTGCCTCCCTCAACACTAAAGTTCACAACCATATCTTTGTCCGGAATTTGTGTGACTCGACAACAAATTGTTTGCCAATCCCGGAACATAGAGGACTTTATCAATCCGACACTTGCCATCGAGAAGAGTGACCGAAACAAAGGTGCCTTCTCCCCGAACCTTGTAGGTTTTATCATCAGCAATAGTGACAGGTTTGCCCTCTTTGGCCTCAAAAGACTCAAACCACGATTTGTCACCAGATCATGTGCTTACCGGCTCCGGAATCAACATACCATATAGGATCCGTCTGCTTGGACACTGTGGTAGTCATGAGAACTTTGTGAGCTCTCTCATAATCCGTGTCAGATTCTTCAACAACAACATTCACTTGTTGTTTGTTCTTTTGTGGTTTGTTTCGGCCTTTCTGTTTTGATTGCTTATTCTTATGCCAACATCTCTTTGTATCATGACCTTCTTTGTCACGGATCTTGCAATATCTCTTTTTCTGTTGAGGTTGTTGAGTTTGTTTCCCTTTTGAATCCTTTTGTGAATTCCCTCCCTTCTGAAAATTACCCTTCTTCTCGGTTCTTCCCTTTCCCGTTGATGTAGAGAGCAAGTGTTAGAAGAATCATCTCTCTGTAGTTGGCGTGCTTCCTCCTCTTGAAGCATATTAACCAATTCTACAAAAGTAACTTTCCGTTGTGATACATGAAGGGAAGTAATCAACACCCGATAAGAATCAGGTAAAGCTCTCAATACAACCGAAGTAAGGAGCTTGTCTTCAACCGGTTCTCCCAAAGAATTCAACTTTGCTTTCAATTCGAAACTCGCAAAGAAAGAATTCAACCTGTCTCACCCTGCTTCATTCTCAGACCGTGTAATTGAGATTGAAGAAATAGAATGGTGGAATCATTCTTTCCCTCATATATAGTATTAAGGGCATCCCATGCCGCTTTACTAGTTGCACAGTCAGCAATATGGGGTTGGACTTCATCGACATACGCAAGCAAGATGAGCACTTTTGCTTTACTCTCTAGCTTATCAAAGTCTCTTTGAGCATTAGATGGAGTCGTAGCACCAAAGAACAGGTGAAGGTCTGGTTGTTGCTCCATATACAACATCCCATAAATCATCCATTGCTAGGATGGCCTTCATCTTATTTTTCCATGGTGTGTAATTAGGACCTTTCAACAACTGATGAGAATCAGTCATTAGTTTTGCATACATGATGAAGGTTCCTTATAACACCAATTGGTCCCCCTTTCGATATACCTTTTGCTAGGCCGTTATACCGTACAAAATACCCGCCCTTACGTGAGGGAAACTATAGGTATTTAGAAAGATCAACAAAAATCACCCGCCCTTACGTGAGGGAAACTATAGGTGAGTTTTAGAGATCATACGATACGTGGAACATAAGCAATATTGAAAGGGAATCGCCTTGTTGATGGCACCTACCATAGAAGATTCTTCTCATGCGTGGGGCGTAACTTCCCCTAAACACTATGAAGAATACTTCGTCAAGATTTACGCCTAAACACAAGAGCGATTAAGGGTAGTGGATGGAGTAAAAAAATGCAAAAATGGCAAACTTATCTCTCCCCGACGATTTATAGAGAACAAGCTCAGACGTCGTTGTAGCAACTATATTAGGCGGCGGATACGGTAGCGCAATCACGACAGCTTTACCTGTAAGTGCTGGCCACAGGTATCACAAATACGAGACGTCGCAAGTGCAATAAATTGCACGGATGGGTTTTAATTATTCCGGGGACTTAGGGAGTGAATTTGATTTTAATTTTTAATGTTATAGTGCAAAAGACAAATATGCAACATACAACAAAAAAAAATGCCCACAGGAATAACCCACTAGGTGTCGGGCGCAGCTGAAAATGCACCTTTTACAATTCGCCAAATTGCTATTTTTCAAAAAAAAATACTCTCACTATCCCCTTTTTTTTTTTTTTATGGTATTTTAGCAATTTATAAATTTTGAAAAAAGTAAAATTTAAACTTTTAATAAAAATATTTCAAAATTAATTAAATAAGTTTCTAATTAAATTAAAAAAAATAATTAAGAAACAATTTAATTAATATAAAATATTAATTATTAAAAAAATAAAACTTTAATCAAAATAAAAATAAAAAACTTATACCTGGCAGGATTGGAACCTGCAACCTCAGGGCTCCCCGAGCCCTACCGCACAGCTCACTGCCAAGTGAGCTAGCGGGCTGATCCGCTTGGATCAGGGGCCCCCTCGTATTTGAGGAGGGTTCCCAGTCTGCTGCCCGAGCGCAGCCTCTGCTGCTGGTCCCCAATCCGCTGCCCTCCTGCTGGTCGCGACAGCGGCTGCAGCTTACTGTCCTCCGCTCCTTGGTCACTGGCTGCAACTTGCTGCGCGCGCAGCACGACACAGCACAGGGGAAGGTGGCCACGTCCGCAAATTTTTTTTTTTTTTTTTAAGATAAAAAAAAAACTCTTTTTTTTTTTTATAAATCCGTTGCGGGGGGGGGCGGATGGACGTCCGCATCGCGACGCAGGTCTGCTGCCTACGCGCGGCTGCGTTCCAACGAGGGGGCGGACGGACGTCCGCTGCCTGCGTGTGGCTCCGTCCGCAGCGAGGGGGGAAGCGGACGGACGTCCGCTATCTACGCGCGGCTCCGTTCGCAGGCGGGGTGGGAAAAAAAAAAAATTGTTTTGAAAAACGTGAGTCACGCGCGTGGGGGAAGAGGGGAGTGGGGAAAAAAAGAAACGCGCGTCATGCGTGGGAAAAAAAAGAGCGTGGGGGGGATTGTGTAATGGAAGTGCGCGATCCTCAATCTGCCTCTATTTTTTTTCTCTTTAAATTCTCCTTCCACTGCACAATAAACAGTGCGACTTCCAACAAAAAAAAATAAATGCGCCTGCCCAGCCAAAAAAAACTTCGGTTTTTTTTTTTAAATATAGTCGCACGTCCCAGAAAAATGCGAACTGTTTCCCAGCAGGCTTCTGCAAACAAAATCTGCAAATGGCTCGGATACCATGTTGAGTAAAACAATAGTTTGATTCATAATGGAGATGGTTTAAATAATACAATTCAGGACTATAATAGCTCAGAGGTTACGAAACCATCCGAGGCTGAAATAGAACCTGTATAACAAATAACAGGTTCAGCCTAATTAACAAATAATGTAATAACAAATATACTAACAAATATATACGCTAACAACAGAGGCCACCGTTGAGGATATTCCTGAGATTAACCCTAAGGAGGATACTCCAGAGGAGGGTGAATTCCCTCCTGATAGCACAAAGGAACAACTGCTGGCTGAGGTGGCTGACTTGTAGAGTCAGCTCGAGCAATTTCACACACAACAGCTCAAGAGAGACACTACCATTGCCACTCTGGAGGCAAAGGTGGCTGACAGGGAGTGATGCCTAACTAAGGTGCAAGACCAGGTATAAGAGCTCATGACTCAGGCCATAGATGTAGAGGCCTAGGTGCAAAGACTACATACTACCCTGGAGTTAGCACATGTGTAATGAACTACAACAGAGGCAAAGTGAGATCTTGATCGGGCATCTAGGGGGGCCATGCTACCTCCTTAGGCTACTATGGAGCCTCTTGCAGCACCAACAATAGGTACAATAGCTACACAGGATCCAACGACTAAGCTAGAGCGACTGTGTGGTATGGTTATGAGCACCAATGAGATGCACGTAGCCCGGCTTGCTTGCATTGATCAGCTAGTTGGTTACATTGAGATGCATGATCTATAGGTTCCAAAGGATCCTTTCGCATTAGATTCTCATCGTACTAGGACTAGGACTACTGGAGTCATTCCAAGTAGCAAAAATCCAACTAGTAAGCACCAAACTATGTCCATGAAACTTTTGAATGCACTCCAGAAGACCACATCCTGCTAGAATACCTTTAACTTCATTGTCAAAGGAGATGGATGCAGGTTCCAACTGAGACTTACTCAACTTTTACTTAGGAGAGAATATCTTCACCTTACCCATAAGAAAAAAAACCATATTCTCCCAAACACAGGTAGGAGAGAAAAAACCTAATCAACCACACTCAAACCAACAAAAAAAATTTGATGAAGAAGACCCCATGGCAAACCAAGGTAAAAATACATGTTCCTATCCACCAAAGTCAAAAGATAAAAACCAAAGAGGTATTTGGGACTCACTGATGAGGGAAACCTATGAATCACAAGAATCGACATGAAGAAAAATAGGCCATCCCTAGGATAGAAAATAGAAAACAACACGATGGGCAACAAAAAAATCCCCATCATGGGGAAATATGACATAGACAACATGAACATACAATGAAAACAACGTAGAAAGCTCATAGGAAATAGGGAAGAACTTGAAAACCACATAAGCAACCACAAAAGGGCTACCCCCAATCATACCAAATGTCATCAACTCAAGCGAGCCTCCAACAGGTGTAAAGATCAACCGAAACACACTAACCAAATAACTGCCATGAAGGCACCTTCTCATAGAAAAAAGGAAGACACAAAAGAGGACCCCAACATCCTCAGGGAAAAATTTTTAGAACTCGACCAACCATAGAACATAAGCATGGCCAAATTCCCAAGGATAAACAAAAAATAACTAAGGAAGAGGCTTTCTAACACTGGCACACTTAGATAAGCTTTGAGAAACCGACGAATAGCTAGAAAGGCCCACCACACGAACACATGAGGAAACATTGGGAAGGAGAATTTTGAAAATTGAAATTCAAAAATTTGAAGGGGGAAAGGACTCCTTGACACCACCTCAAATAAAAAATGAACCAATAGGGCTTGAGAGAACATCACAACAGCCAGAAGTAAAGGCTCTCCGATGTCATGTCAATGATAATAAAACTCCAACACTAATAAAAAACTAGGAAAAGCAACCATTAGTGAGGTACCATCTGACAAAAATTAAGGTTTATCTTCATTAACAAGGTGGATGATCTCAGGCAAAAAATCTGTACGCCAAATTGTCAAGAATTGATGAGATACACCCAAATTTACAAGAGAGTCGGTCATAACATTCCCTTGTCTATACTCATGCTTGATTAACGTCTCCTTAAAAGGTAATAAGTGGGTTCTGAATTTGTCAATTAAATTAGAGATTCGCTAGTTGGGATGGCAATATCCTTTGAGCATATTTATAACGTTCAACGAATCCCCTTCAATAACTACCCTACGGATGCCAAGATCTTTGAGCATTTGAATTCCAAAAAAGGAAGCATGTGCTTCGGTAAAGTGCGAATATTGGACACCAATATCCTCTACAAAGTCCAAGATCACATTACCAATGTGATCACAAATAACACCCCTAGTGCTAGCTTGGCCTATATTGCCCTTCGATGCACCATAAAAATTAAGCTTAAACCAGCATGAAGGGGCAAGGACCAGTGAATAGAATCTCATAAATTCGGAGTTGATGGGGTATTAACTCTAGGCAAAAACAAAGAATGTGTTCAACAACATAATTAGGATGGTCCTTAGGTACAGAGGGGATAAAGTCTTTCAATTCTACCAACACATTCTCTCCCACCTTCCAAATTATTTTTTGACTTAAATGAAAAATGTCACACTCAGAGTTTTTAAACACCCTCACATTCCGCTCCTTCCACACGTCAGAAAGGAGATGAGGAAGAAAAATTTTCTGGAAGCATTTTAGATTAGGGAATAAAAGGGTGACATCCATTGTTGAATAAAGTCGTAGTAGAATCTGATAAAGTCCAAGAAATCTCAACATGCTAAAGAGAAAAATAAAAAATATCTCGAAATACTTTGCACTTAAGAAACATATGAGAAGTAGATTCCCAGTCTTGCTTGCACAAGAAACAGATGAGAAGTAGATTCCCAATCCTTTTTACACAAAAAATTATTTTAGTAAATTTTTAATTAAGAATATTGAAAGAAAATTTATTTGTTCCACAATGTACTTTTATCTAAAATTAATATGGAAACTTCCTTATTGGGCTAGCTCCCTCTATTAATTTTTTTTTCTAATTGGAACCCTATATGGAATTTTTTTAGGAACATGGTTTCTCATTTATCATTCATGGATAACTTAGTGTGGACCTCATATGTCTTTGGGTTCATAAGTGGGGAATAAAAGGAGGATAAAAAATTACAATAAAAAAACTATCCCTCTTTAAAAATTGTTTGTTTAAAGCATATCCTCATGTAATAATGCATGCATTATAATAATATTATGGATTTAACATAACTTTGAATGTGTTAACCTCATGTTTGGAGTAGAATTTGTCCTTAATAAATGAAAAAATATTCTTATTCAATACTTCTTACCTTTATATTTATGGGATTGATTTTCTATAATAGAGATTTAAAATTATTATTTTTTCAATTGGTTGTATGCTATTGAAACCAACCCCACCTTTATTACATCATCACCACATAGTGGTATTACAACAAATCTTGGATATTATCCATGTATCACTGCAATATTTAAACCTTGGTCTCCTCCTTAAATGTTGAGGAATCTAAACAGTTGAACTAATGCCACTTGATAAGATTTAAAACTATTAAAACATGATATATTAAGTATTTTTTCTTTATATATAATATAACAAAGATGAGATAGATTCAACTATGATATTGAGACATACAAGAGAATGACATAGATGCATGGTAGAAGTATATAACCTACAAGCCAAAAGTGGATGATCATAGGGGAGACACTAAAATATTTAGTTCTAATACGTATATATGCTAGTTAAAAATTAATTTTAACCCCTTGTATTAAATAAGAGGACTATACAAAAGAAATCTTGGATAAGCTACAATTCGAATAATCATTTTTTTAATTAGAAAATATTAGCTACGACATAGATGTCATTTGTCCTTCATGAAATGATTTAAGTATTATTATATGAAAGCACCCTATAAGGACAATTTGAGCATCTACATGGAAGCATTCTTTACATGACACACACACACACACACACACACACACACACACACACACACACTATATATATATATATATATATATATATATATATATATATATGAAAAATAAAACAACATGAACTGAGTGTATAAGTAAGAAGAACATGATCCGTATGGTGTGGATCCATGCAAATCTGATTTAAATCACATAGTTTTACCATTAAATGATTTTAATATATGATATGAAAAGAACATGGAAGCGATTGTGCAAGGGTTTCTTCTGGGTTGAGTGCAAGCAACTCTAGAGGTTATTTTTAGGGGCCTTCAAGCCCTAACAACCAATATTTTTGTGGTTCTGCTTATGATTTTAGCAGGGTATGTTGTAGGGGATCCGAGATAGGTTAGAAATATATCTTTAAATAGATAATCATGTTGTGAACTTGATTAATAATGGATTTCAATTCACTGCACAAAACAAAAGTGAAAATCATACCTTTTCTCAGCATCTAGGCATGGATTAAAGAGATCACAAAACAAGTTTCAAGCAACTGATCAAAAAATGGTTAGATCTCAAGAGAATTTGATGCTAAGGTGCACCCCCAAAATAATTCCACTGTAGAAACCCCTTTCAAGGGTAAGGATTTCTAATACTCAACCCCAAAAATAAATTTTAGGGATGTCCTTCATGGTGGACAACCTCACCCTAATGCTAACAGTAATCTTAGGTCTTCCCATAAATATCTAAGAATGCCTAAGATTAATCCTAGGAAAACTAAGTCAAGATATATTAGGGAAGCTGATGGAACTCCCATTGTTAAGCTTGATATGCGTGACATATAGACTATCATTGAAGATGTGGAAAATAGAGGACTAATTTGTCATTTCTTGGGTTTTCATCCGAGTCTATCTGCTTTCAAAGTTTGGGCTATAAAAAACTAGAAAACTAAAGGTGAGTTACAAATCTCTATTTATCCAAATGGTTATTTTATTGTTGTATTTTCTAATAATGAAGATAGAGAAAAAATATTTCAAGGGGGTCCCTTGTTATTTGGAAGGGTATGACTTTTTATGAAGCCCCGGTATACTAAATTTAAGGCCGAAGAAGAGATGCCTTCAACAGGTCCCATAAGGGTTTGACTCTTTGACCTCCCAATTGAAATTTAGAATTTGGTTATTTTTTCTTCAATTGGAAACTCTTTGGGAACTTTTATGATGATTTTTTATTGTACTAAAAATTTTGAACATATTATTTATGCTCATATTTGTGTTTTAATGGATTTTGACAAACCCCTACCTAAAAATATCTCATTACAATTTGGGGAGTACACTTAGGAGCAAGTAGTGGAATATGAGAACATTCATTTTTGTTGTAGAATTTGCCATGAATATGGTCATTTGGCTAGTTTTTGTCCAAATAAAATTCTGCATCAACAGAAAGAAGATATAAACTCAACAGGTTTCTAAATGTCTAAGAAGAAGAGCACTTAGAAAAAATCAGTTATGAAAGATCAATCAAATTTATCAACTAATATGTTTGAAATTCTTTCCACAAATGATATCCTAGGTGAGGAAGATGAAATAATGGAAACAAAAATCTTAGAAACACAATTTAAAGATGAAGGGAAGAACTCAAAGAAAAACCAACAAATCAAAGGTTTTCAATAGAAAAGAGAGAAAATATACACAAGAAAAACAATCTTTTAAATGTTGAGACTTCAAATAATACAGGTCCCAAGATAGAATTTTTTGAACCTTCTAGTACCACTTTGGCTTTGTAATGCATTCTTAAAGGTTAGAAGCCATCCCAAATTCAATTGGAGTAAGTCAAGAAACAAGGAAATAAATTGAAGATGGATTCTAATCAAAAGGTAGGTCACAAGACCAATCAACATCATACAGAAAAAGAAGATGAAAAGCTTGTAGAGGAAGGTAAGATTAATACCCTTACCAATATTTTTAGCCTTGGTATTAATGGATATCATCACTTGGAATATTATATGACTCAAAGTGACTCTTTCAAAACAAAATGAAATTACAAGAATGATTTAGATAAATCATCCACATCTTGTTTTCCTTCAATAAACAAAGATGTCAATTGTAGAAATGAAATCAATTACTAATAAAATTTGGCTAGCTGGAAAATTTATTTTCCTCAGTTCCCAAGGGATTTCTGGTGGTATTGTTTACCTTTGGGACCCAAAAGAGGTAGTTATTTACCATATAGTTGGAAGCTGGGGTCTTTTAGCTATAGCTATTCAAAGTAGATATTCCAGCCAAATTATGCTCTGCATAACTATTTATGCTCCAACTACTTTATAGGAAAAGAGAAGATAATGAAAGAATATAAATTATATTATCTCTCATTTTCCTGAAGTTTAGACCTTGATTGGAGGATATTTCAATACCTTCCTCTATCTGGATGAGAAAATGAGGGGAAATATAAATCTGGATAGGAGCACTAAACTCATGAGTGAATATATTGTAAACCTTTATCTTGTAGACATCCAACCAGATAATGACCTTATGTCTTGGTCTAACAAAAGGTAAGGCTTAGCTTGTATCATGGAGAGAGTGGATAGGTTCCTTCTCTCTAATAATTTCTTAATCCATGATCACATTCTTAAAGTGAAGACCCTTAGCAATGTTGGTTCGGATCACTGGCCAGTCATGGTGGAAATGTGGAAAACCAATATGAGTTTCTCTCCTTTTTTATTTTAGTTATTGTGGCTTAGAGATAGTTCCTTCAGACCTCAAGTGCAACAATGCTCGAAGGAAGGTAAATTAAGTTATGGAACTAAGAAGTTCTATTTTTCCAAAAGGTTGCAATACATTAAATCTAAAATTAGGACTTGGAAATGGAAGGAGTTTGTGGATGTTCAACAAAAAAATATGAATTTATTGCTCAGATTAAAAATTTGAATAAGAAAATATGTTTAGATGGCCTCATAGAGAGTAAAAGTACAAATGAAATTAGACTCACAGCTCAGTTAGAGGAATGGGAAGAAAGAGAAGAAACCTTATGGAAGCAAAAATCTAGAATTGAATGGCTCAAATAAGAAGATCGAAACACAACTTTATTCCACAAATATCTTCTAGCTCAAAGATCTCACAACTTTATTTATTCCTTAAAATCATATTCTGGAGATGTTGTCTACACTTGGGATGGCATGAACTCTATTTTTGTCAATTACTTTTCTAATATTTTTGCTACTACTCTTCTTGACTTAGCTTCTCAACAGAATGTTCTTCAAGTGATCCCTTATCTTATCAATTTTGAGGAAAAAATTGTTTTGAATGCTCCTATCACTATCAATGAGCTTCAACAGGTGGTTTTTAAAATACAAAATGGGAAAACCCCAGGTCCTGATGGTTTTACCATTGAGTTCTACTAAGATTTCTTTGATATCCTTCACACTGATTTATTAGAGGTGGTGAAAGAAGCTAGGAAATCCAAAGAAATTTTGAAGGTTATCAATAAAACTTACATAAATCTTGTCCCCAAATCTCAAGAGGCTGAACATATCTCAATTTTTAGACCTATTGCTTTATGTAATGTTCTTATCAAAATAATTACTAAAATCATTGCGGAAATATTGAAGTATTTTGCATAATATAATTTTCCCTGAACAAGGGGGTTATGTGGAAGGGCATAAAATAGTGGATGAGATATTTCTTGCTTAGGAAGCCATCCATTCCATGGAAATGCAAAAATCTCCTTCTATTTTCATTCGTTTAGACTTATCTAAAGCTTATGACAGAGTGGATTGACACTCCCTTATCAATGATTTGAGGTAATTTTATTTCTCTTAGGATTGGATGGATTGGATTATGGAATGTATCTCTTCAATATCCTACTTAGTTCTTATCAATGGTAGGACTTCACAGTTGTTCCCAGATTCCAAAGGTATTAGGCAAGGTGACCCCCTCTTCCCTTATTTATTCATCATTCTTGTTGAATGCTTGGGCAAGACTATAACCAAAATAGAGATAAGAAAATCCTTGAAGGAGTTACCATTACTCATGGAGCTAGGTCTATCTCTCATCTTCAATTTTGTTGATAACTCTACTTTGTTAGGTAAAGCTACAAATAAGGAAGCTTCTAAAATTAAGCAAATCATTAGCTATTTTTCTAACGCTACCAAGTAATTGATCAATAAAGACAAATCTAAAGTCATTTTCTTTCACTGCTCTACTAGATAGGAATCCATGGTCTCAGATAAATTAAGATATAATACCTCCCTTCCAATCACTTATGTAGGCATTCCTATCAATATTCAAAGATAAAAAAGACTAGATTTGGTTGTTGGATAGAGTTAAGAAGAAAATTGGTAAGTGGACCATTATATGGATTTCTTTTAGGGGTAGAATTTTCTTGGTAAATTAATTTCTTCAAGTTGTACCTATTTATGTTTCTACCGTGTTGAATATCCCAAAGGTTATTTTTCAAGAATTGAATCAAATCAATCATCAGTTCCTCTAAAGTGATACTAAGGAGAAAAGAAAATAGGCATTGGTGAAATGGTACACTTTATATCTTCCTACGAATGAAGGGAAGTTACAATTCCAATATGTTATAAATAATAACAAATATTTAGCTACTAAATTATATTTGAGGATTTTGCATAACCCCAATGCTCTTTGGACCGAAAAAATTCATGCTAAATAGGCTGAGAAAAAAAGTCCTGAAGATCTTGTTCATTATCAATTACCTACCAAAGGTTCTCTAATTTTAGCGGTACTTGAGACTGGTGAGAATTTGATAAAGAAAAAGTTATTTTAAATAAGTTATACTTGTCAATAGGTAAATTTTGGATAGATTCTTGGGATGGTCACCAACCTTTGATAACTTAGTTTCCTGATTGGAGGTTTTGGATGGAGGAGCTCCATCGAGGTAACTAGATAAAGGTGGCTAATTATTGTTGGTACCATATTGATAACTCAAAGGTTGGTAGATATTAGATTCCTATTGAGGAATGGCCTATTCAAATTCCATAAAGGTAAAGACAAGACATCCAATGCATCCTTCATATGAGATATCTCTCTTAGTCCCATGATAAAAATTATTTTGGATGGAACAACATTATTAAGTGTGAGTATTTAGTTGCTAAAGGTTATTTGACATTATGCCATAATAATCCTAAACAATCTTATGAAATATTTTCTCATTTGTGGGCTAAAAATATCTGGCCTAAGTTGAGGTTCTTTACTTGGTTTTTATTGCATCGTAGGGTGCTAACTGGTGAGCAACTTATGAAATGTGGTTTTCATGGCCCTTTTATATGTGAAATGTGTGGAGAGAATATGGAAAATCTTAGCCATATTTTTATTGAGTGTACCTTAGCCTCTGGGCTATGGAGGAGAATGACCATCTTACTTGGCTTACAGTGGTCCAATTTTTTACTTTTGAATAACTTTCAAGGGATTGGCCTAAATAGGAGGGTGTTGACAATTTCTTTAGCTAGTTAGTTTGGATGGGTTCTACCATTGTCCTTGGGATATATCAAGAATGAAATGAACAACCAAATTTTCAATAAAGAAAGAAACTATATTCACTATATCTAGAAAAATATCATTGTCGACTTAGTTGAATTAGTTCAATAGCTCCTTTATCACCCCCATAATTCCCACCAAAGATGGGATCAAGTGATGCAAAGATTGAAGATTAGATTTTCTAAGGGTAACCAACTTAAAGGGAATCTGAGTAATTGTAATATGGATAGAACAAGGAATTGGTAGCCTCCTCCTAAGGATTTTAGAAAATTCAAAATCAACGAGGCTTGTAGGGGGGACCCTAGAAAATCTAGTGTAGGAGGAATTGGTAGACTTTCAGATGGCTCCCTGGTTTTCACTTTGCTAAGAATTTGGGTATCCTTTCCAATAACCTTGTTGATGGGTATGGTATCCTCAAAGGCCTTCAAGAGGCTACTAAGGTTGGATGGTAAAAGGTGTTAATTGAATTTGACTCTCAACTCATAATTAATCTACCAAAGAATCCTTCTAAGAATCATAAGGTTGATTAAAGAATAAAATAATTGTTGATAAGATTCAATTAATCTAGATGGGCTTTTTGAAATTTGATTATAAACATGTGGTAAAAGAACATAATAGGAGTGCTAATACTTTAGCTAATTGGGCATTGGACAAAGGTGATCTTACTTGCTATGGCCATCGTCTTAGATGGTGGGCTTCATAAATAACGAAAACTCTTCTTTCTATCATTTCTTTGGATGGCTCCAGTACTAGAGGTACCTAGTTCATTTTTGCTTTGTTTTTACTTCTCTTTGGTTCGATCAAGGTATTTTAGTTCCCTAGCTCAGATAGATCTTTCTTATGTTTCATCTATTGATTCTTTCCTTAAAAGTCTTTTAGTCTATAAAGGTTGTAGTTGTGTTTAGTTTTTTTTCTTTTTTTAGTTTTTCGAGGTGTGTGTGTGTGTGTATTTTTTTGTATTGTTTTGTTCTATTTTGTTTTTGTGTTTTTGTTGCTTTTTATGTTTTTTTTTTTGTGTTTTGTGTTTTGTGCTTTGTTATTTTTTTTTGAGTTTTGTGTTTTGTGTTTTGTGCTTTGTTTTACGTTGGCAAAGTTAGAAGTTGGCCCCGCAGGTGGGAGACAGGGGTAAAGTTCTACTTCTGGTGGCATTAGTGACACTGTAATTTGGCCCTCTAGGAAATATATGGGGTTAAGTTATACTTCTGAAGGCTATGGTGAGCATAATTTTCGAGTGGTGAAGGTGTGGCCATCCTCCTCTAGGTAAGTGGGGCAAGGGATACATATGAAACCACTAAGGCAAGAGAAGCAAAAGCATATGCACTGGGTTTTGAGCCATTTTCTCTTCTTCCATTGCAAGACGTGCATGAGAATGTAGTGATTTTGAAAGGTGTGGAACTACCAAAATAAATTTACATTGTTTTTGTCAAAGATTGCTTTAAACCCTTTTCTAACTGTGTACCACCTAGTTGCTGGATTCTTAGATCATATGAAAATATCTTTGTTTATTTAGTCTTATATTTAATCTTTTTATTTTATTTATGTAATCATGCTAGATATGTGTTTCATTTATTTTTAGTTTTAGGTCATATTTACTCTTTCTAATTCATTTGTGTAATCATGTCAAATATGTACTTCATTTCCTTCCAATGTTAGCTTTTCTACTGTGAGCCATCCTTTGTTTCCAAATATGTGATTTATATTATGATTATATTAATATTTATAGAATAATGAGCGAATATTAATGAGTTAATAATTTTAGTTGATTTATATACAATTTTAAAATTATGATTTTCTTAACAAGGATTGAGTGTGTGATAGACGATATTCTTGGCTAAGATCAAAAGATTTTAACAAGAGAGAGGATACCAAATACTTGGTAATAATATTCCAAAGGGATATTATGCACATAAATATTTTGATTGCATTGCATGAAGTGAATAAGTATGAGTGATTATTTTTTCTTGTAAAAAATTGATTCTATGTGATTACCTTCCATAAATTTTACAATATAGGTACATGTCTGTGAACTTTTTTTTAAAGGTTAGTGATTGTTTTTTTTTTGTATTAATATTAAAATAGGGTTTTGAAAGGAGCCCCACAACCTTATACAACAAGTAATTTCATAGGCCAATTAAAGCACAAGATGACCTCCATATGGGAGGTCCAACCAAAGGACAACAAAGTATTACAAACCGATGCAAGCACCCCCCGAGGAAGAGGAACCGAGGGATTTCACACCATCCCCATGAAGGCAATCCAAGGAGAAAAATATAAACAAATTGGAACTAAAGAATAGCAGGACAACACAGGGAGCCAAAAATGACCAACCAAAATAAATGCATTGTTTGAAATTTAAAAGTCACAATAGGCTACAACATTCGACAAGCCCAGGAAAGAGAAGGTGCAATGTAACCAAGGGGTCATAAGGGACAATCAAAGAAGGTAGGAACATACTGATGGGATAGCATAATAAATGCCAGTACACACCATAAAGTGCTTAAACCTATGCGCACCAACTAGATCATCCAGATCTCCGAAAAGAACCAAAATTTGATAAGAGTTAAGGAGCTTCCTCCCTGATGCAAAGTACAATATCATTAGAAAAATCCCACTACTAGATAGATAAGCCTTGAGAATGAACTCGCAAGTTTGCTAAGAGATCAGCCATTGAATTTCCTTCTCTAAAAATGTGGGAGAACTCCACGCTAGAAAAGGAACGAGCAAGCCAAGTTGCTTCATCAATTAAATTAGCTATTTTCCATCCCGAATGGGAAAATCCACAAGCATGTTAATGATGGATAGGGAATCCTCTTCAATAATTGTATTTTTGATTCCAATTTTCTTAATATTATCCAAGCCAATGAAGGCTACTCTAGCTTCAACCACCGTGGAATATTGAACTCCAAGGTATTCCGCATAAGCCAAAATAAGATCACCATTATTGTCTCTTATTGCACCACCCGCACCAACTAAGCCAAGGTTTCCTTTAGAGGCATTGTCAAAGTTAATTTTTAATCATCCAACGAGTGGCGAAGACCAATGAACATCCCTCCTCAGGCCAGGAGCAGGAGGGGGTAGGCTAATGACACAAAACCAAGTCATTCTTCCAACAACCGTTTGCTTGGGGAGAGTGTCAAAATTAATTTCGAAGGATTCAAATTACTGAGAGCCAAAGACACATTTTCTAACACCTTCTATAGAATCTTGAGGCTGATTTGGGTGATATTGTTTTCCACTTCTTTGAATGCCCTTGAGTTCCTTTCCTTCCACACTCCCTAGAAGGAGTGTGGAAGGAGAAATTTCCAAAAGCATTTAAGCTAGGAAGAAAGAAAGGGTGACTTACATTGGATGACACAGTCCATTAAGAAATTATGAAACACCCATGCAACGTCCAACCAAGAGAGAATGGAAGCCAAAATCTTCTGCGTACTATGACAACTGAGAAAAATATGAGTTGTCGATTCCCAATCATTCTTGCATAAATAACACCTATTGACTAGGAACATCCCCCTCTTGAGAAGATTCTCGATCGAGAGGATTTTTTTTTGCATAGCCAACCAATAGAAAATGTTAATCTTTGACATTAAATTTTATAATCAAATTTGATTTGTAGGAAAAAAATATTCCTCCATTGAGATAAGAGCAACAAAGGCAGATTTAATCGAATAGGACCCATCGAGGTCCCTCATCCATACCAATATATCATATGTTAAAATATTATGTACCATAATAAGCCTCATCTCCACCAATAAAGCATGCCACAATATTACATCTACATCGATGACCAGCTCTGGAAGGGAGGGAGACAAAAATCTATGTCCATCTTGGATAGTTATAAAGTCTAATACCTTTTCAAGCCCATGAGTTCTAGAATAAGCAACAAGGGAGGCGTACCATGGATCATACCCTAAGGGACTTTCCCTGGCCCAAATGTCATCCCAAAAATTAATCGTCTCACCACTTCTAATAATCCAACTACAACAAGGCTTGAGAAACCTATGATATTTGATAAGGTCGTTCCAGAAGGCCGACCCTCCACTAGGAAGGAAATATTCTAAAAAAATCAAAGTTATATTTAGCCTTAAGGATATTACACCAAAGAATGGTAGAATTCATAGCAAATTTCCACCCAAGTTTCACCACAAGAGCTTTGTACATCATGATCACATTTTTGAGATTAATACCTCCTTGCCTCTTCCTCTTACAAATTTGCTCCCACAAGACAAGGTGGAATTTTCATTTCAATTCAAGGCCCGCCCAAATGAAGGATTTTTAGATGCTATCCAGTTTTGTGGCCACATTAGAGGGTAAATGAAATAGAGATAAAAATAGATGGGGATGATCTACAAGGTTCTTTGGACCAGCACCACCTTCCCCGCTTGACTCAGTAATGCCCCTTTCCAAGACACTAATTTGCATTGGACTCTTTCAACAACCGAGGTCCAAAACTCATCCTTAATGTAGCCAACAAAAATGGGGAGCCCCAAGTAAGTTTTCGGGAGAGAATAAATGTGACAATTTAAAATGTTAGCTATTCTCCTTTGCCAGGTCTTGAGAGTATGAACAAAATAAATGAAGCTTTTTTCAAAATTTATCTGCTACCCGAAAACCTTCTCATCACTTACCAAAATGGACTTCACATCCCTTGCATGTAACATTGATGCCTCACAAAAGAGGAGGGTGTCATCAATAAACTTCTAGTGAGAGATCGGTGGGTAGGGGAGTGTCGACCTTAGACCAAAATCAAAGCTCCAGTGGGAAATCAGACGACCAAGTGCCTCCACCATGAGAATGAAAAGGAATGGGGACATAGGGTCACCCTGGCACAAACCATGGTACAACTGAAAGAACCCTTCTTAAGAGCCATTAACTAGGACAAAGAAGCAAGTACAATAAACGCAAGCCTCTATGAGCCCCACCCATCTTTCACCAAAATTAAATTTCCTCAGGATGTAAAATAAAAATTGCCATGAGATCCTCTTGTAAGCCTTTCTTACATCCAACTTGAGTAATAATGTTGCTTGTCTGCTCTTTTTAACTGAGTGGAGGAGTTCGTGTACCACAATTACCCCGTCTAAAAAATTTCTACTAGGGATAAAGGCACATTGGGCACTATCCATGAGAAGAGGTAGGATAACTTTCAACCTGTTGGCTAAAGATTTAGAACGAATATTATAGATAATGTTGTACAAACTTATAGGATGAAAGTTTTTGAAAGAGGACACATTGTATTTATTTGGCACCAAGGCCAATAGCATCGAATTCACTGATTTAGGGATGACCATAGAAGCTTGAGAGTCTCAAACCACTACACAAATGTCTGAGTTGCAGACATGCCAATACTTATGGAAGAACCCTAGAGGGAAACCATCAGGACCAGGTACCTTAAGAGGGTTCATAGACTTTAAAGCATTAAAAATTTCTTCATCTAAAAAAGGAGTAACTAGGCCTTCATTCATCTCCTCCATTACTAGGCACGAGACTGCCTCTAGAATGAAATTCTCATCATCGATTGCCCTTGTCGAGGTCAAGCACAAAATGGAGGATAATAACTGCACAACCTCCTCCCTTATTTATAAGATATCCAAATTCAAGTTGCCATAACTAATATTAATTTTATTTATGCAATTATGGCTCCTTCGATGAAGGGTGGAGGTGTGAAAAACTGAGAATTATGATTCCCTTTCTTAAGCCATATTTCCCAAGATTTTTGCTTCTAGTGGGTCTCTTCTCTAGCTTGAATATTATGAAGCTTTGAAAGCAAATATTACTCCTCCAAGACAAGCTCCATAGAACCTCCTTGTGTTTCCAATTTGGATTCAATCTTCGAAAGCTACCCACGAATCCTTTCTATCCCTCTGAAAATGTTACCAAATGAAAACTTATTACAAACCTTAAGATTAGACCTTAGCATTTTAAGATTATTGGATAGTCTTTCCATACCCATGTTGTTAACCTCCTCCGACCACCAGTCCCGCAAAGAGGTATCAAAACCAGGATGTGAGCACCACATCATTTAAAAACTAAATGGGCAGGGGAAAAAAATTGACCGTTGGGGATCTCCAACCACAAAGGGTTATGGTCTGAACTAATCCGAGGAAGAGTGGATAAAATAGCCACACCAAATATATGGATATAGGTGTTGGACACAAAAGCTTTGTA
Organism: Wollemia nobilis; assembly: GCA_028583015.1. NCBI lineage: Eukaryota > Viridiplantae > Streptophyta > Pinopsida > Araucariales > Araucariaceae > Wollemia > Wollemia nobilis. Next base: position 1,508,614 of record JAQPPZ010005120.1, read on the forward strand.
TAATTTTCTGAAAATCAAATTGGCCCCTACCCTCTGATTACTCCACGTGAACTTTGAGCACTTTAAGTCTAAATCTCTTAAACTTGTGAGATTAACAAAATCTACAAAATCATTTAGGCTTATGGTGTCCACTTTGTTACCACCACATATTTTTGAAGGAAAAATAGGGGTGTTGAAATCCCCCAAAACCACCCACACCTCATCCTGAAAGGAGGCTCTCATCTCGAGCAGAATATACCAAAATATCCTTCTATCAGTAGGGGAATCTAGTGCATAGATATTAGAGATGACCCACCTTCTCTGGGTTGTCTTACACCATAAAAGAATGTTTATTGCCCTTGAAGAGGACGAAACCACGTGGCCATCAAACTTAGAAGGGTCACAAAAAAATAAAGACCACAGGCAGAATCAGAAGCCTCACTTGCCACAAATCCAGAGTGTTTCCAAACTACATTATGAACCAAATCCCATGAAGAAGCAACAAGTTTGGACTCTTTGATGCACAAAAAATTAGGGGATTTTTCTTTCCTAAGAGAAGCCAACAAACGCTTTTTGGAGGAGCTATTTAGCCCTCTCACGTTCCACGAGCACAACTTCATTGAGATCAAAAGGAGAGTTTCTTGCTCGACCCTCCGGAGAGCGAAGGTTTAAAGCTATCAAGCTTTAGATGCTTATCTCTGTTCTCCTATTCAACAAGCCTTTCTTACCCACTATTGGCCAAATCCTCTTCCATTTATTTATTTCTATCAAATTTTCTAGGGGGCCTACCCAGACGTTTGGATGGGCTAAGGTCCAACCCCTTCTTACGCTGACTTCTTCTCTTTAGGCCCGAGGATCCCTTTTCAAAAATTACTTTAGGAGAGCCCATTAGGCCACCCAAACCACTCGAAGGCATCGAGAAGGAATCCTTTAGGGAAGCACAGACCGCCTTGGAAGTAGAAACCACATTCTCCATCGTCATGTCCAGAGCCTCCGTGGCCTCTGTTTTGAGGCCAATGAAATAATATTTGCTTTAACATCTGCATCATTCTTTTCAAACTGCGCAGGTAAAGCCAAATCCTCAGCCATAAATTTCTCACCCTCACTCCGTCCTTTCTTCACGCCTAAAATGGATTTTAAAGCATCGACGAACTGATGTGATTAACAAAAATATTTTGCTCAATAAATTACTTAACATATAAATATAAATATAAATATAAATATAAATATAAATATAATAATAATAATAATAATAATAATAATAATAATAATAATAAGTGTATGCAGGGAAATATGGCTGCTAAATTTCACCATTTAAACCAGAGTGGAAGTGTGCATCATTAACACTTTCTTATACATTATCATTTGTCCGCAAACAATTTAAATATTCTTATATGAAACAACCCGATAGAGATCATTTGAGCATCTACATAAAAGCATTATTTAGACTTTTATATATAATATTATGGTAACCATCTTATACAACATAATCACTCATTCACATTAAATAAAATATTACATGGACTATATAACAAAATTTTGATTGAATGAATGAAATATTTTAATTACGTTCGCGAGACCCAAATATGGTCTATGGGACCTCAAATATGGAAGTACAATTACTCAAATCATATCATATGATATTTAATATCTTTGAGAAGGTTGTTCCTTCTCCTGCTGATTTGTGTTAGCAATTCTCCAACTTTTTTTATTTTCTTGTCTTCAAATAAATCTGGTCATAAACTCGTTCCCAAGTGTTTCTTTGTATTTTTCACGGATATCTAAAAAACTTGGGCATTTATAGATGAAGTGTTCCTCTGTCTCTACTGCCCCTATGCTACATAGAGTACATATCCTTTCTTCCCATTGTTCTTTGGGCGTTGTCCATCTCCATGTTTCACATCTAAGCCTATGAGAGCTAGTCCTTATCTGAGCAATGAGTATTTTTTCCTTCCACTTGATTTCAGCGCCTATATACGCTTTTTCCTTGTGGTCATACGTTGGGTTAAAATTTGCAATATAATATTGTCTTTTCGTGCTTGCATTTTTCCACATTCCACTTATGAACTTTTCATTCACATAATTTTTTATGTCTTTGTTGACATTTGGGCATTCATTTATGTTGATTTCCCAACGTTTCATCCATTTCTGATTTTGTTTCATCCACGCATTCTTTCATCTATGCAACTCTTCGTCCCTAGATGCCCTAGGCCATCTATCATTTGTCATGTTTTCTATTTTTTCAAGTAACATAACAGCTTGGTCATAGCAATTGCTTCTAAAGGAAACATTCTAGTTTCGGCTAGAATAATTTCATAAGGGGTTGTGGCCTTAATTTTGAGAAAGTTTGTGATTAGATATTTTTGAATCCTTTATATTTGCCTCCATTTTGCATTTGTTGTGCCACTAGCCCACACCTCGCAACCATACAACAGAACCGATGTAACAAGTAGGCCAAATAAGACCTTGGTGGTCTTCCAGTCCCACAACTCGACATTCCTACACCTGTTTTGAAGTGCATATAGTGCTCTCTAGCCACTTTGAGTTCTTTTCATCCTACATGTATTCCAATTAAGTTTGTCATGAAAGTCTATGCCCAGGTATTTGTATTCTACCACTACATCAAGCGGTTCTCCTGCAAACTAAAATTTGAGTTGTTGCTTCTTCTTTTTTGCTGGAAAAATCATAATTTTTGTTTTGCTCGTGTTCACCTGCATCCCAACTTCTTTACAAAAGAGTTCTAGAGCTTGAAGGTGATCTTCTAGATCTTTGGTTGTTTTGGCCACAAGAATTACATCATCTGCATACATGAGGAGTTTTACCACATATTTGGCTAAATGCACACCCTCTCCCCCAATTTTGTTTATCCATTCTTCTAACTTGTCAATGTACAACCCAAATAAGGTCAGAGATAGAGGGTAACCTTGTTTGACACCTATGTCACTACCAAAAAATTCATATAACCCTTCCTGTGTTTTGATTCTAGACTTTACATGCTCATATAGTCTATGAACTGTTGCCCTGTAGTGAATTGGAACCTCTAGCTCTTCCATTCTGCTCCATAATTTTTTCCTTGGCACTGTGTCAAATGCCTTTTTAAAGTCTACAAAACAGCAAAAAGCCTCCTATTTTTTGTCCCATATTTTTTCCACTATGTGTCTGAGCGTGATACAGTGATCAATAGTTGAGTGCTTGGGCCTAAAACCTACTTGCCCCTTTGCTCTCTTTCCCTTTTCTTCTGCCCATATGCTGATCCTACGCTCTATCATACTCCCAAACAACTTTGCAAAGAGAGGGTTGATCATGATAGTTCGATAGTTTGAGGGATTATTTACATCTCCACTTTTAAACAAAGGAATGGTCAAGCTAGTTGTCCACTCGGTAGGGAAGCCATTTTGTATGACCTCATTGAAAATTTCTTTGATTTGCGGTGCCAAGATATCTACCCCCCATTTTATATGCTCTGCTTGAAGATTGTCTATGTCACGGGCTTTACCAGTTGCTAACTTTTTTATCCCTTGAATAATATCTTCAATTGTGAAAAGTTCTTTCTTGACAATGATAGTAGGGGGTGTCTCTTGTTGGTTACTACGTTGATACAGTTGTTTTGAATACTCCAACCATTGATTAACTGTTATGTTATTTTCAGTTTGCATCCTTTTCACGCTTAGTTCATTTCAAAATTTCTTTGGTTCATGCTTCCCTAAATAAATCAATTATTTCCTCCTTGTTCTAGTGTATTCTTCTTTTTTTGCCCTTACCAGTTTCTCATATGCTTTTTTGTTTGCTCTTATTTTACCCGTTGGTTCCTTTAGTAATCTTCGCATTTTTTTGCAATCTTCATCGAACCATGGGTTGGTTGGGAAGCTATTCCTTTTTTCTTTTTAGGTTTAGCTCTCTTGCATTTGTTTAGAGCTTCTTGAATAACGTGCATTAACCATTCACTCTTACTGTAATATCTACTACTGTGATGTAGTTCTTCCCTTTTCTGTAACTTATTATTTAATACTACTCAAAATTCTATCGATTTTCATCTGTTAAGAGAATGTTTCCCTTGTGAGGATATTTATTTTGATTGCCTTGCAAGTGTTTTTCCCTTGGTTTGTCTCCATGCATTCGAAGTTTCATAACAATTGGGTTGTGATCGACTTAAGTTCCACTGGAGAATCTTCCACTTCTAGCTCCTCTATTTTTGGTATGTAATTTTGTGAGCATATTACATAGTCTATTACACTTTGTCCCTTATATGTTTTGCATGTATACTTTCCTGAATTTTTCCATTTGTTCATCCCATTGCAAATAATCAAATTGTATATGTTGCAAAGACCTAACAACTCTTCTCCATATTGCGTGATAGCCCCATGCTCATCTTTTGAAGTCCTAGCCCACTGTTGATTTTCCTCTTCTAGCATCCAAAGAGGATTAATCTCAATATCTTCGTTACCTTCTAGAATGTTAGCTTGCTTATTTGTTGTCATTGCATTGAAATCTCCAATTAATATAATCTCCCCCAACTTACTGTATATTGAAATGTCTCTTTTTAAGGAGTATGGGTCTTCTCTGTTAAGGTCATATTTCTTATAGAATTTAGAATTCTTGGGAGCAAAATAACATGCTGCTATGCTAATAACTGACTTATTTTCTAGGATCTTTATCTAGATGTACTATTTGTTTTCATCTTGTTTTTCAATTTTAATGACCCTATCCCATTCCTCTTTTATTAAAACCATAATACCCCCATGCCCTTTGCCATTTTCTGTTGCTTTATTCCATATTGCTATTTTTTTGTATCCCATAAATTATGGAGTCCTACATCCATCGTGTTGATGTGTTTCTGTCAATATGATTATATCTTTGTCTCTAGCAATGGTCCCTAACCCGGGTCCTCTTCTCCAAGGGAAACCTCTACAGTTCCAACTTACCATTGTAAGATGTTCCCGAGCGGACCATACTCCCTATTTGTTTTGTATTTGTTTAGATGTGATGTATGCCTTTCCATTTCTTAAATATGCCTGTTTCCCTTCATTCCTTGTTGCCCTCACCTTTTCCCATTCCTTATTTCTTTCTTCCTCTTTGTAAAAATGTTAGGTCATCATCTAAATAAAATTGTGACCCTCTCAGCATGCCTCTGTTTTTAAGTAACCTTATTTTATCCTCATAGCTCATCAATGTGACCTAAATATGTCTATCTCTGCCTCCTTCTCTCAGCCTACTAATTCTGCTTACCTTTTTTATCTGACCCTTCCATTGTAATCGATCTGACAAGAAGTCCCTGGTTAAGCGATTTGTGTCTTCCCTGTCCCCATAATCTTTCAACCCTTTGATGATTATATTTGTTAACTTCTCATGTCTTTCTTTCTCTTCTGTTATTTGAATTTTTACTTGCTTCTTTATCAACTCTTTTTGTTGATTGAGTGGTTCTTTTACTACTTGAGACCATGTCTTTGCCTTTGCTAATTCATTTCGTAGCTCATTTTCTCTTGTTTCAATGTTTTGGAGTGTTTTCTGTACCTCTTTTATTTGATTTGCATTTGTTTTTTCCACCTCTATTGTATCATTGATTGGGGGATGGATGCCTTGTTTGAATGTTATAAGGTGAATGAACATCAGTTAATTTGTATTTTATAAATATATATTTAAATCTTTTGAGTCCATGATACAAGTAGATCAATAACAATATTTATTAACGAAAACTACTCGTTATTTCGTTATTTGGTTATTGTAAATAAAATAAATCATCTTCATTCCTTACTAGGTTATTATATAATATTATAAATATTTTTTTATTAAGTAAATATTTTTTATACATATATATATACCCGCCCGTAGATAAATATTTATAAACTACTTTATTAGAAATATGCATTAAATAACTATAATAAACATTAACTTTTCAAATTGTTAAAATTAAATTTATAAAATTTTATTATATAATTAAAATTAAAAAATTTCATAATATTATAAAAATTAATATTATCTAACTTTTTATTATATATTTTTTATATAAATAATTAATTAAAAATGAATCTTACAAAATCATAACCAATTACTCAAATTCCTATTGTCTAAGATTTATAGTCCAACCACATCGCCTTGTATAACTTTCATAATTTTAGTAAGAACTAAATAAATAATATTTACAAAATAAATCTAATATATAAATAATAAAATAATGTTTAAAAAATATATATACTTTTAATTACTTTGTTTTGAACCCTCCTTAAAGAAAACTTGGCTCTACCACTAAACTGTCCTATAAGACCATAATAAACCATTTTATTAAAAAGAGAAGCTGCTTAAAAGGAAGTTCATCTAGCCATTTCAACGTGAACACGAAACGCCTCGTTCCCTGCCGTCATCGTGACTATTGGGGGTACTGCGGCTACAATAAAAACAATCCTTATCGTCATTCGTCAAATCGAGATTAATCAAATCTAGGCTGATCACGGCAATCGTCATGATATTCCTCAAATTGAGGAGCATGACAGCAATCGTGATCATATTCCTCATATTGAGGAGAATCACGGTAATCATAAAATTTGGGGGGAACGAGCCACGCCGAGCTGGGGGGATTCGGCTCACCCCTTTCTCCCGAATCCTTGAGGGGATTTTTCCCGTAGTTGCCAAAATAAGAAGAAACATTGTTTGACTATTATTTATTTATTTGTTTTTTATTTTTTATTTTTTATTTTTTTTAGACGAGGCGGCCCGGGTAAGACTTGTAATCTGACGATTTCTGAGAATCGCAGGTATTGTAAGATTCGGGAGAATTTAACTTAACCTCTGCCGGAGGAGCCGATGGGATGATTTGATGGATGGGGTCCTGATCTTCATCCGGTTGGGAGATGGGGATGGAGGAGGAGGGCTCACGCATTGGTGGCGGCAGTCGAAGTGGGTCTCGCGGGCGGGAGAGGGGGGTAAAGTTCTACTTCTGGTGGCGGCGGCGACACTGGAAGCTGGCCGGGTGGGTTCATCACTTCCTACCCTGGCTCCATCGACCACGTCCCGCGACAACGTCCTCCAGAAGTTGGGGTCCTGATTCTGAATCGGCAATCTTCGGCTCATCTTTAATAGATGGAGGTCTTCTGTTATCGATCTTTGTTTCTTGCTTTCTTCTGGTAAGATTTCTACGTCTGTAGTGAATGGTAACGAGGAATTTCTGATTTCTACGTGTGTGTAGTTAACTCATGGTAGCGTAGCGGTGAATTTGTGATTTTTTCTTGTTGCTTTTTTGACTTTTTTAAATTGCGCTTGCGCTTCCAACCTTGGTTTCCTTTCTGAAAATCTAAGAAAACTTTCTTTGCCGCACCACTAGGACTTCCTAGAAGGTCACCGATCCCAATATCCCTCTGCCCAACCATGCTTAATTACAGAGTTTCGATGATATATGGTGCACTAATGATGGTATGGTTGCACAAAAAACTTTCATAACTACTTAATAAGGATGGAGAAATATTGTAAATAAGGGATATTATAATTTTTTTTTGTTACATAAGAGTTAGATGAAGTGAATGACATCTTATCTCTTTTTATTGTATATTTTGGTTTGAACTTTGGACCTCTCAAATGAGAGGTATGTCCGGGTTTGAACCTTGAATTTCTCTAAAGAGAAGTCAAAGCCTTCACTATTGTACTATCCTTGTCATACCCTGATTTAAACATTGGACCTTTTGCAAGAGAGGCCAAAGCCTTAACCATTGTCTTTGTCATATACAAAATTTAAGTTTACATGGGTTTTTACGAGGGGTCTTAGTCTCTTCTTCCCATAATTTAAATTTGGGTATCTTGAATGAAAACCCAAGGACTTACCATTATGGTACCTCTCATCAGGTTAGGGTGATTATCAATTATTATTAATGTGAAGAAGATAAATGATTGTGGATATTTAATAATGATATTTTTTATATGTGTTTTATTTTTTCCTCGAAAAATATGTAATTTTCATTTTAGATATTGAAAAATATCTTAATGATATAGGTATGAAGTACCTTCAAGAATTTTAATTATATCCTATTTTGGAGTTGGTCTAAATTGAACTATGAGGAGTTGTGGCCTCCCTCCTCTAATATGTTATAGTCAACTACTAATCAAAAACTAAAATCCTAATAATATGATTGATAGGTGGAAAACATAAATAACTTCTTAATTAATCATAGTTCTCAAATGACTCTTACCTAAGTACAAAAATAGGACTCAAGTTTCAATTCTAAAGACAAACACTATTTGAAGCCTATCTTTCTATATAAAAAAGCTAGGGATGGCTTTCAAACTCCCCCTTGCTTTTTTTTTGGCTATAAGTATATCACTGATATGATCCTTAATAAGAGGAGGATTGTGAGGAATCCCCAGGTCCTCTAACCACTTCTTCCCTCTATCAAGTGCTTATTGGAAGAATTAAACCATCTACTTGCACATTTAGTTCCCTATAGATGTGCTTGCATGAATTTTTTGTTAAAGAAGATTTTAATAATTTCACTTGCTCATAAAAAGGCCTAAAAAATAAGTCTTCCATCTCAACATGATCTACAACCCAACTTATCACTAATTTTTATTCTTCATAAATTTGTAAAGTTGACATCCCTTTCTCCATCACTATTCTCACAAAGAGGATCAATGCTTTGTGTTCTATCATGTTATTTGTTCCTTCCCTTAAACCTTCTTTGAAAGTGATCTTATATTTGTTTTTTAAGTGAAGTGCTTCCCCTACCACAAACCTGCCTAGGATAGCTTGGCAAGATCCATAAAAAAAGGTAATAACATAATGAAAACTTTTTATGGGCTTTCTATATTTCTTCCTAGTGGTTTGTAGGGATATATCATAAACATCATTGTTGCAACTATATTGGGTGGTAAATGTAGTAGTCCAATCATGAAAACATTACCGATAAGTGCAAGCCAAAGACTTCATAATTACCAAGTGCTGCCTTGTACAAGTTGCACAAATTTAAGGTTTTGTAATAATTTTATCTTTTTAAAGCATTACACAATTTTGTAAATCATTGAATATATCAAAATACAAATTTTTTGCAAAAAAAAATGTTAAACAATTTTTTTTTTAACTAATCATTCAACTAGCTAATTAATTAATTAATGAGAAAACTAATTAACTAATAAAAAAAAAGGCCCATGGCTTGAAAAAGATCCATCAAAAAAGTTTTATAGCGTCTTAAGATTCACTATTAATGTTTGTATATGTATACTTAGTTTTGATTTTGGAAAGATTTTCAGGCTTTCAAAAATTAAATTAATCTACATTTCCTTAGCTTCAAACAACTTTGCCTCCAGCTTTGTCTTCTCTTATTCAGATTTATAACTTATGACTTCATATCTTATGACTTTATATGGAGTTGCGACTTCGTCTGTTTTCTTCTTTTTAGAAGAAGACCGTTCTGTCGTAGAAACAGCTTTACCTTTTTGCTCGTCATTCCCTTTTACCTTGCGCGCTTCACCTTTGCATGAACCTCTGAGTCATTCTTTTCAATTTCAGCTGCCTCTGCCGTAACAACAGCTTTTACCCTTTTGCTCTTCATTATCACTGAGTTGCTTAACATGTAGAAATAATACCTCTGTATATACAGAAAACAAAGAACTGGTGTGTGGAAGGTACGCAGGGAAATATGGCTGCTAAATTTCACCATTTAATTTGCAATTACACCCCACACACGTTACGAAAGGAATGCCGTTACTACGTAGTGGTGACTTCCGACACATCTAGGACAGATTAAAGAGTTTTAATGGCAACCTTGAAAAACTTACCATTAAGCCCACATTAAGTTATTCCTTGACTGCCAAGTCCATTGGGCCGAGTGAAGACAAAACATATTTACTAAATAAAGCACCATAGATAATTGTTGAATGCGTTATCTGGATACACTACACACTGAATACCTGTCAGACAGAGCCACCATGAAAGGTTAGTTAAACCACGTAACACCGACTTAACTAGGATAGAAAAGCATTTTAAGGCATGTAGTGGTGACTTGAAGGAACCAACCATAAATAGAAGATGAGATTAAAACATCAGAAAACATGTATCGACTAACCCTAATATATAATATGATGATATCCTCTCAACTTCCAAATACAATCACCTCTTTTTCTTTGCTATTGTTTTCTATTTTCATTTTGGGTACCTTAAAATGCTTGTAAGTTCGTTGGAGTTAACCAGTGACGACATGTGTTGCTTATGTTCCAACAATTACAGCCAAAAACAAGATCTGCCGTGGGTTGCGTGCGACGTCTGCGAGAGAAAGTTTCATGGGCGGTGCATCAGAGACAAGGGAGGCGAGGCCGGTACTAATTTGAAACAGTATTACTGTGTTGAATGCATGGAAGATAGAGCTAACTATTGTGGTAAATGCCACAGAATTTATAAACGCCGTGAATTTTGGATTCTATGTGAAACGTGTGCTAGATGGTTTCACGGCCAATGCGTGAGCGTGAACATGAGAGGAAACCAGACCCGAAAATTTTATTGCCCCGAGTGCAATTTAACCTTGCCTTTCAAAAAGAGATACTTCCCTTACCCGAATATTGTCTAAATTGTATTTCTGAAAAGGCCACTTGTATGAATGGAATTTTGAGCAACCTATTTATATTTGTAGGCAAGTAATTTTTGTCTAAATAATATAATTCCTTTTTTGAAATTTATAAGTTTCTGGTTGCGAATGGCTGAAAAATAGAGGAATATATATATATATATATATATGGATTGTATTAGATTTTATTAGTTGGGCCTGGTGCTGAGATGTGAAGGCTGGTTGAGTGATCCTCGTTTCTGCTGTTGAATATAGCGAAGTCTATGTACGTTATGTGCGTAGAAATGGGGATGAATGTGCTAAATGCCACTGTAAAAAAGAAGGATGCTTTATGGTTGTGTGTGCTGTTGCGAAGTGTAGGAGGGTATATAATATTTACCCAGGTTACGTTTCACTTTTATTGGATGGTTTTTGTTTGGGTTATTTTTTATATAATAGTTTTTAAATATATTTTTAAAAATAGTGTATTTTATTTATTTTTAATTATATATTTAAAATTATTTATTTTAATAATATTTAATATAGATAACAATTATTTATAAAAAATAAACTTGATAAAATAAATTGTTATATATAAAATAATGCATATAAATGATCTAGTTTATTATATTTGGTGAGGCATTTTGTCATTAACAATAAATGAATTTAGCAGTATTTTTCTTCTTCTTATTTTAATAATACAAAATTTATTTTATCTTCAATATATAACTATGTTTACATTAGAATATAATATAAGGTGTTCATGGCATTTGGAACAAGTGGTAGAGAAAAATGAGTTTCATGTTATAGACCAAGGTTCTAATCTCATGGGTGAGCCTTAACATTTTCCCATAAGCTTTAGAGCAATTGGTAAGGAAAATAAGTTTCACATTATTAACCAAGGCTCAAATATCGTGGATGAACCTTAACATATAGCCCATGGGGTTTAGAGCAATTGGTGGACATTGAAATGTTTTAAACACTTAACCAAAGTTCAAATCTCACTGGTGAACCTTAACATTTTGATCATATGAAATTCGTTCAACCAATTAGTTTCCTCAACTTTCAAAGAGGAGATAATTTTAACCAAGGTTCAAATATCATGAGTGAACCTTAGTATATAGCCCATCGAGTTTAGAGAAATTGGTTGATATTGAAAAGTTTTAAACACTAAACCAAGGTTCAAATCGGTGAACCTTAACATTTTGATCAAATTACATTAGTTTAACCAGTTATATTTCCCAACTTTCAAGGAGGTTGAGGTTCAAATCTTTTTAAATGATACATCTTAATATTTTGATCAAACGGTATTAGTTCAACCAATTAGATTCTTCAAAGTTCAAGGAAGATACTGAAGTTCAAATTTTGCCAAATGATACATGCATAATTGATAATATTTTGTAATACCACTATGTGGTCATGATAGAATTTGAATTGGACTATTTTAACCCCATGTAACCCATTGAAAGGAAAACATAAGTTAGATTTATTAACTTTTAAGGAAGATACTAAAGTTCAAATCTTGCCAAATGATACTTGCATAATTGCCAATCTATTATAATACTACTATGTGGTCATGATGGAATATGGATGGGACTATTTCATCCCATATAACCCATTCAAAAAGAAAACATAAGGAGCACTTTCTTTAGAGACTATTCAAAAAATAAGTTTTATATGATTCACAATATTAGTTTTGCATGATAAGTAATTAGAGATAATGTATAGGCCTATCATAATTATCCTTAAAGTGATTGATAGTTTAATTTAGAGAAATTGGTGGATATTGAAAAGTTTTAAACACTAAACCAAGGTTCAAATCGGTGAACCCTAACATTTTGATCAAATTACATTAGTTTAACCAGTTATATTTCTCAACTTTCAAGGAGGTTGAGGTTCAAATCTTTCTAAATGATACATCTTAATATTTTTATCAAATGGTATTAGTTCAACCAATTAGATTCTTCAACATTCAAGGAAGATACTGAAGTTCAAATTTTGCCAAATGATACATGCATAATTGCTAATCTTTTGTAATACCACAATGTGGTCATGATAGAATTTGGATTGGACTGTTTTAATCCCATATAACCCATTGAAAGGAAAACATAAGTTAGATTTCTTAAATTTTAAGGAAGAGACTAAAGTTCAAATCTTGCCAAATGATACTTGCATAATTGCCAATCTATTATAATACTACTATGTGATCATGATAGAATATGGATGGGACTATTTCATCCCATATAATCCATTGAAAAGAAAACATAAGGATCACTAGATTTAGAGACTATTCAAAATATAATTTTTATATGATTCACAATATTAGTTTTGCATGATGAGTAATTAGAGATAATGTATAGGCCTATCATAATTATCCTTCAACTGATTGATAGTTTAATTTAGAGAAATTGGTGGATATTGAAAATTTTTAAACACTAAACCAAGGTTCAAATCGGTGAACCTTAACATTTTTATCAAATTACATTAGTTTAACCAGTTATATTTCCCAAATTTCAAGGAGGTTGAGGTTCAAATCATTTCAAATGATACATCTTAATATTTTGATCAAATGGTATTAGTTCAACCAATTAGATTCTTCAACGTTCAAGGAAGGTACTGAAGTTCAAATTTTGCCAAATGATACATGCATAATTGCTAATATTTTGTAATACCACTATGTGATCATGATGGAATTTGTATTGGACTATTTTAATCCCATATAACCCATTGAAAGGAAAATATAAGTTAGATTTCTTAACTTTTAAGGAAGAGACTAAAGTTCAAATCTTGCCAAATGATACTTGCATAATTTCCAATCTATTATAATACTACTATGTGGTCATGATGGAATATGTATGGGACCATTTCATACCATATAACCCATTGAAAAGAAAACAAAATGAGCACTTGCTTTAGAGACTATTCAAAATATAAGTTTTATATGATTCACAATATTAGTTTTGCATGATGAGTAATTAGAGATAATGTATAGACCTATCATAATTATCCTTCAAGCGATTGATAGTTTAATTTAGATAAATTTTGGATATTGAAAATTTTTAAACACTAAACCAAGGTTCAAATCGGTGAACCTTAACATTTTGATCAAATTACATTAGTTTAACCAATTATATTTCCCAAATTTCAAGGAGGTTGAGGTTCAAATATTTTCAAATGATACATCTTAATATTTTGATCAAATGGTATTAGTTCAACCAATTAGATTCTTCAACGTTCAAGGAAGATATTGAAGTTAAAATTTTGCCAAATGATACATGCATAATTGCTAATCTTTGTAATACCATTATGTGGTCATGATGGAATTTATATTGGACTATTTTAATCCCATATAACCCATTGAAAAGAAAATATAAGTTAGATTTCTTAAATTTTAAAGAAGAGACTAAAGTTCAAATATTGCCAAATGATACTTGCATAATTGCCAATCTATTATAATACTACTATGTGGTCATATGGAATATGGATGGGACTATTTCATCCCATATAACCCATTGAAAAGAAAACATAAGGAGCACTTGCTTTAGAGACTATTCAAAATATAATTTTTATATGATTCACAATATTAGTTTTGCATGATGAGTAATTAGAGATAATGTCTAGGCCTATCATAATTATCCTTCAAGTGACTGATAGTTTAATTTAGATCACTCTATTATGCTCTATTACCTAACTATAGTACCATGCTAAAGTAGGACCGTAATGAAATATGCCTAAAATATTCTATAATAGTTTGTTACGAAAATGTTTAGATGTTTACTAATGTCCCTTAAATAGGATAAATATTTATTTTTTTAGAAAAAAATTTAGATGCTTACTAATGTCGCATGGGAAAATATAGTAAATTAGACTATTTATTTCAAGATTTTTAGAACCAACATGAATCCTCCTTTTTCAATGCATTATGATAATAAAAAATCAATTATTTTTCTTTCACATTAGTGTCCACTATCTCTTATAATTTTTGAGCTTGATTTCAATTAGTTTCCATTAGTTTCATATATTTTTTTATAGAATTTGGCATTAGGTATGATATTTCTACCTATTTACTTATTTGTTATTAAATTTTAGACTATGGATAAATGAGGAGGCACCACCAGTACCACATTTGAGCCACATGCACGAAAGCATTTGCACATAATTTTTGACTATGACTACACATTTATGTGGCACATAGATGGAGCAACGTTGTTTGAGAGAATAATTTGGTTATTGTTAGTTGGGTGATATTGATAGTACATGTTTGCATGACACGTGGATGAAGCAGAGATGTTTTGGAGAATAGTTTGGTTATTTGTAGTTGGATGATATGGATATCTATGAATTCTATTTGAATTAATATTATTAAAAAATTATTTATTTAGTGGCATGCTCTGCTTTGTATTTAAATTTCAATTATGAAATTTCTTTATGTTTTCAGTAGGTATAACCCAAATTCACTTGATTTCTATAGTTTTTTAATATTGTACTTTTTTAAAAGGTGGAAATTGTATTAAGAAGATAAATTTAAAGTTACAATGATTGGTCTACTACTTTTGACCAGTCCCAAGATCCTAATAAAATTAACTCTAATATATATTTGGACCACAAATTTCATATCGTGATCCAATGAGTAGAAACACCTATCTTGATTGAAATTTTTATTAATACTGTTCTAGAGAATTTGGATTTGCTTTGAAATATTACCATAAATTTGGGGGCTATCCCAAATTAGGCCTAAGAATCCTAAAAACAACAACATGATGCTAGACCAAATTCTAATAATCATTAACATCTAATACTATTCTAGAGAACTTGGATTTGCTTTGAAATCTTACCATGAATTTGGGGACTATCCCAAATTAGGGTTAAGAATGCTACAAGAATCAAGATGATGCTAGACCAAAGGCTAATTATCATTAACATCTAGCCTGGTCCCACACACTTCATTACCTAAGTCATTTTTTGCTAGTAATAAAACTTGTTTGTTCACATCCACCCAATTTACAATATTCCTATTTTTATTATATTTTAACTTGTACCTAGCAAGATGCTCACTTTTCTTTTTAGACAAAAAATTAGTCATTGAATTTTTTCCTCTACCTACATAAATTGGAATGGTATCCTCAAACTCCTACCAAATGGCTTTAATCTAACTAACTATATTCTTGATCTATCATGCGCTCAGTATGAAATTCATAATCTCATCTAGCAACCCCATAAAAATTTGAGCATCAAAATCCACTATTATATTTTAAACTCCATTCTCCCTTGAGAGAACCTTGTATGATTTCCAAATCCTCTGCTTCATTATTTATTGCTACTCCTAGGCCTTCCAATTCCCAATGAAGAACCTTCCCCTTGTAGTCTCTTCTAAGGAAACCAATGCCTACTACCCCCCAAAAAACAAAACCCTAAGGTTATTTTTGGTTGCTCCACATTTATTAATTTTTTCCTAGCCTAAGGGTGGGGGTTGCCAAACCCCATGAGTCCACCTCATGGAACTATTCTCTACCTACTATTTGTATTGCTCTCCCACATGATATTTTACAATTTCTATAACCGTGTTTAATATTTTTTGTTAAACTATATCTATTAGAGTGTATTCTTCTCTAAAAAATCTAGCATTTCTTTCTAGTCATATGTGCCACCAAATAAATCTCTGACCTAGAGACCAATCCAAATGACCTAATTTATTTTAGAACCTTATTTTTTTTTCTAACATCTCATATATTAGTATGATTTAACTATTGGTTGAGACAGGTATTGAAGAGATCAACCCATTGACTCCACAAATTTAGAGTAAAGTTACACTAGAAGAGGAAATTATCTATTGTCTCATCCTAGATATTGCACATGATACATTTATATGAGCCATGAAAACCCATCTTTTATAAGTTATGATATGTGAGGAAGCTACTATGCATAACCTTCCAAGCAAGGAATTGATTTTTGGCTAACCCATTTCCAACCACACTCTATCCCATGGAACGTCTAGCCACTCTAGAGAGGAGGGAATAATTTAATATAACCATCCTAGACTACATAGATGCCTAAATTCCCATGGACCCAAGCTATCTTATCCTCTTTCCCCTTTTCTATAAGGTGGCATTTCTTAAGTATCCTCTCTAAAAGTGGCAACAAATTTAGAGAGATCAAGACTAGTAATTGTTCCCACTATTTTAGTTTCATAAGAGAGAAGCTCCCAATCTACCTTGTATATGGATAGCATGTTATCTTTATCCAACCTCTAGCCTCTAAGATCTACTAAATAGAATGAAACTCTATAAATTTTAAAATTAAGGTGGGGTATTGGTCCTAAGAATTGGCCCAAATTTTTTTTTATCCCTTTTACCCACTTTGCAAAATAGTATTGGTTTTACCACTTTCTCTCCAAATTTTAGCACTTTCTAAACAATAAAATATTGGCCACTCATAGGGATGCAACTTTCTTCCTCATGGGGAATGTTACCCAAATGTGTACTGGTAATAAATTTGTTAAACAATACTTCTTGATTAGAGATCCATATCCAATAAAGCTTACCTTCTAGACTTTGGCTATTTAGTATTGTTTTCAAAATTCCTAACCCTCCATTTACTTTATATTAAAATATTTTATCCCAACTTACTAGAGCCCATCGCTTATTCATCCTTGGGTCATACTAAAGGAATTTTTTGCATGAGCAAATCTAGCTTCCTTGGGATCCTAATTAGAACCACAAGGATATAGAATTTATAAACAGACATTGATTGAATCACTTATTGAATAAGAGCCACTCTTCCTCCAAAAAAATCCTGGTAATACATCTAATGATTTTCCTTCCCACAAATTTTATCCACCAATGTTTTTCATTCTTAGCTTCTAGCTTCTAGATAGGTATTTAAGGTAGTTTTGAGTGCTCTTACATCTCTAAAATTGGCCACCCCAAGTAACCCTATATCATCCACAAATTATCAATGGGTCATATTTATTGCTTCCACTTGCACTCCTAAGATAACTTCTTGTTGCATGTTCCTTTAAAAAAATTTATCCAAACCTTCAACAAGAAAAATAAATAGGTATGGGGATATCATATCTCCTTGACAAATTCTATTATAGGTATAAAAGGAAATTGAGATAATACCATTGATGAGGACTCTGAAGGAGGTAGAAGAGACATAACTCATGATCCACTCTCTCTAACCCTGATAGAAAACAAAATTCTCTAGCATTCAATCCAAAAACAACCAAGGGACTCTATCGTAGGCCTCAGACATGTCTAATTTGATAAGCATACCTCTTTGACATTTTTGATGCAATGTGTGAATTGCTTCTTGTACCAATATTACTCCATCTAGAATTTGTTAGCCCTCCATAAATCCTCCTTGCTCTAGAGAGATAATACTATCTAGTACATTCTTGAGCCTTTCAGCCATCAATTTGGTAACGATCTCGTAGACGACATTAAAGAGTTTAATCAAGGAAAAAATCCATGGTTGGAAGCTTCTCCTACTTTAGGAATTAAAGTAAGGAAAGTGTTTTTCATAGCTTGTAACATGCTTTTATTTGCATGAGATTCTTCCATTACCCTTGTTACATCCTCCCCTCTGTCAACCAAAAAATTTGAGAAAATTTCAATTGAAAATGCATTAGGGCTTAGGGAATTTCTAGTTCTCATATTGAAAACTATGTGTCTTACCTCCATGAGATCCATAGTTCTGAAAAGGTCCTAGTTTTGTTTAAATGTTATAATATTTTGGATGCAATTAAGTATCTCTTGTTGCACTACAACATTAGGATTGTCAAAATCAAAGAAAATATTCTTAAAGTAGAAATTTATAGCTTGCTCTATACCTACGATAGTATCCATCACATTATCATGAATGTATTTTAGGTGAGGTAGTTTGTTGGAGTATATTCTTACTAAGGCGAAGTAGTAAAAGAACTTAGTATTTTGATCCACCTCCAATAGCCAAGATGTATTAGCTTTTATTTCCAATAGATATTTATTGGAAATTTGAGCATGTTTTGTTGTCATTGATGTCAAGAGGTTGGATGTCCCAATTTGATGAAATTAATGTCAAAAGGGTTGATTAATGTCAAAAGGTTAGAGGTCCTAAATTGATGGAAATATTTGTGAGAATATTTCTCTTGATGGCATATGAGGTATAAAGGCAACAAGAAGAAAGGAAGACCTCTCCATAATATTTGAAAAAGGATTTATAAATTACCTTAGTGGTAATTTGGCAAAGGTTAAAATATTAATGGTGGCAATAAATTACCTTGGTGGTAATTTGGCAAAGGTTAAAATATTTACTAATGGTGGCAAGGTTCTCCCTAAAAGGAAAAAGCCCAAAAGGTTTTAAATATTTAAATTATAATATTTAAATCCTTTAGGATTTAAATAATTATAATTAAATATAATAATTCAAAATATCCAAATTCAAATTAAAACAAAGGCAACCGACATCATATATTAAATTGGGCATGTGTATAAATAAGGCTAAGGTTAGCCTAAGCCTTGGAAGTATTGCACATTCGATTTTCCCCAAAGTAATAGCTTGCACATTTTATTTCTCACACGTGGTAGAGGAAGGAAGGTGCAGGTGTTCATGATTTTTGGAGCAAGTAGAAGGTCAAACCGTGGAAGGCGCATGTCCCCACCGAAGTGAGGTGGCAATCGAGTTGGCTTGCATGGCACATTGGGAGCAACAAGGTGTGGAGTTCAAACCACACAGAGGTTTTGTTTGGGTGCAGACCTTTCAAATTTTGTACTAGTGGAGAAGGAAATAAGGAGTGCATGCTCCTTGGTTCACATGGGGTAGCATAGCCCATATGGCAGTGGCCCTTGTGTTAGGGCATGTAGGGCTAGGAGGTCACAGGTTCGAGCGACGATGATGGCATTTGATTTTTGCATTAAGGTATGTGCATTTGCCATAGTTGGGAGTTATAAGGTTTAAATAAATTTTTATTATTTTCCATAGTTGGGAGTTATAAGGTTTTGATAAAGTTTTTGTTGCCATGATTTGAAATTTATGAGGGTTAAATAAATATTATTGTGTATGCTCATAGTTGGGAGTCATAAGGGTTAGTGAGTAATACTTTGAATTTATTTAAAGTGCTTTATTGTTAAAAAGGAGTTATAAGGTGGATGTGAGAATTTGTGATTAGTAACTCTTGTTGATGAAATTTATTTTTTAAGATAGGAGTAATAAGGTGTATAAGTGATTTGGCATTGTATGGAGAAATATTTGTTGAGGTGAATATTCTTGTGAAGATTTTGAGATAGACTATTGCTATCTAACCTTGAATTGGAAAAAGGATTTGGTTGTGAGTAAGACAGGTTTTGTGGATAATTCTTCATCAATCAAATAAGAGGTATGGGCAAATCATATTTTGTTTAAAGTGATTGGAATGAGTGTGTGAAATATAAGGTGGAGTGAAAAGGATTGTTTGATAAGCATTGTTGGAAATATTTGAGTGAGTTTTTATATGCTTCATTGGTGAATGTTTAGAGAATATTTGAGATAGAGATTGAAGATTATTTGAGTTAGGGTTTGAGATCCACATTGTGCTATTTGTTTGAAGAAGTATGAAAACACTTGTTTAGGGTTTATGAGCAAGTTGTGTTTCATTGGTTGAATGATTGAGTGAAACTTCTTGAGAATTGGTTTTGAGTGATATTGAAAGTGAATGTGCAAACATTAGAAATCAGATTTGTGAAAGTGATAGACTTAATGATTGAGTAGAACATATTGAGTTTTTGATAGAGTACATCATTCTCTATATGTTCCAGAGGTTAAATAAATTTGAATAGAATATGTCTAAACTTCAAGTTAAAGGAATTACTTTGAATATTAGACAAAGCATTTGATAGCATTGTGTGCAAGATTTGAGATTGATTGAGCATATCTTGTGAGTTATTTTGAGCATGTGTTTGAGCAGATTTGAGCAAGTTATTGAGAGGACTTGAAGGTAGATTTGGAGCAAGTCTTAGTGAAGGCTTGAGGAAAGAATTGAGCAAGTCCTTGAGAGGGCTTGAAGGTAGTTGAGCAAGTTATTGATAATTTGCAAGTCTTTGAGAAGGCTTAGGAGATCTGAGTAAGTTACTGATATTTGTAAGTCTTTGTGAAGGCTTGAGGCATATTTGAGCAGATTTGAGGCTTGATTATTTGAGCAAGTCTTTGTGAAGGCTTGAGGTAGATCTAAAGAGTTGATTGATTGATTTGTTCAAGCTTTGTGTTAAGGCTTGGGGTAAATCTAAGTAGAGTTGATTTGTGATTTGATCAAGATTTGTGTTAAGGCTTGAGGATAGATTTGAGGATAGATTTGTGTAGATTTATGAGCAGATTTGTGCTAGAAGATAGATTAAGCAGATTTATACTACACTTGGGATAGATTTTGGTGTAGATCTAAGATAATAGAGTTGAGAGTAATCTTTGGAGGTGATAGAGAAGAGGATAATAGTCTCTAGTGGATAGAGATCCATTAGCTAGGGTAGTGAGGATAGAGGTCTTCTATGGAGAGAGATCCACAAGCCAATGTAGTGGGGGTAGAAGTCTTCTAGAAGATCATCAACCAGAGAAAAGGGGAAAGAGTTCTCCTATGGATAGAGTTCCATGAACCAGAGCAAGGGGAAAGAGTTCTCCTATGGAGTGTGATCCATGAACCAGCTGGGAAGATAGAGTTCTTCTATGGAGAGAGATCCATAAACCAGTTGAGGAGAAAGAGTTCTCCTGGATCAAGTTCCATGAACTAGAGAAAATGGGAAAGAGTTCTCCTATGGAGAGAGATCCACAAATCAGAGCATTAGGGGATTGGTGTCTCCTTTGGATAGAGGTCCATAAACATTGTAATAGGGAAGTGATTCCCAAGAGATTTGTTGAGAAAATTTTAGTGGAAATATTTTCTCCGTGGAGTAGCCCACATTGGGTGAACCATGTTAAATTGGTGTCTCTATTGTGTGTGATGATTTATGCATTGATTTGATTACTACTATTGATATTTCCATTGATAATATTGGATAATATTGTTTGGAAAGAAAAGTAAAAGTTGGTCTTATACTATTCACCCCCTCTCAGTATAAGCATGTGTTCTTCAATTGGTATCAGAGCAAGTTCCTTCAAAAGAGTTTAACAACTTGAAGGAAGAGTGTACAGGAACACAAATGGCATCTCAAAGTGGATCTTCAAAAAATAAGGCACCATTATTCGATGGGAACAATTATGCATTTTGGAGTGTAAGAATGAAGACTTACCTGATGGCACAAGGAATTGAGATATGGCAAGTAGTTGAGGATGGGTACACACTGCCAACTAGTCCTCCTACAGATAAATATGGTAAGCTCTTACACCTGTATAATGCAAAGGCAATGAATGCAATCTTGGGTGGATTACGTGAAGTATAATTTGTAAAATTTATGCATTGCACATCAGCAAAAGAGATATGGGATAAGTTGAAGAATGCATATGAGGGAGATAAAAAGGTCAATATGGTAAAGTTGCAAAATCACAAGAAAATATTTGAAGACTTGAAGATGAAGGATGAGGAAGACATTGCTACATACTTACTTCATGTGGATGAGGTTGTTAACTCCATGCGAGGACTTGGGTTTAAAGTTGAAGAATATGATGTTTGTCAAAATGTTCTAAGGTCACTTCCTATGAGGTATGATGGAAAGATTTCAGCCATAGAAGAAACAAGAGATCTTGAAAAACTAACTTTGGATGAGTTACAAGGAACACTCATAACATATGAGATGAGAATTGTAAAGGATCCTATCCCAAAGAAAGAGGTAACTTTCAAAGCAGCAAAGAAAGCAAAGGATAAGAAACCTGTTTCAAGTGATGAGTCAATCAGTGATGAGGAAGCTAACTACGATAGAAGGAACAAGAGGGATTCAGGAAAGCACAAAGGTATGAAAATAGTAAAGTGTTTCAATTGTGGTAAATATGGTCATTATGCATCTAACTGTATAGAAGTCGAAAGCAGTAGTGGTGAAGAGAAACAAGATCATAAGAACAGGGAAGCAGGAAAATCCAGGTATCAAAAGAAAAGTAGGGATGGACAAAGCAAGCATGGAAAGAAGTTTTTCCAAAGACATAAGAAAAGTTTCTATGCAGACAAGATAGGCAAGAGTTCAAGTGATAGTGATGGAAGATCCTCAGATAATGAAGAAGAAGAAATTCTCTTCTTGGAAATAGAGGAAGAAGGAAGTGCTCCTATTGAAGATAAATCTGAAAAGTATGAAGATGCTCTTGAAGACAAAGAAGTAGAGGAAGAATCAAAAAATGAAGAGGAAGGAGTAGTAGATCTAGAAGCTGAGCTTATTTTTGCTCTTAAGGAATTAAGAAAGGTTAGAAAATAGAATTCAAGGCTCAAGGCTCAATTTCAAGAATGTGATGAAGAAAAAGGAAAGCTTATACAAGATCTGACAAACTCAATAGCTAAGACAAGGAGATTTAAAGAAAAGTTAGAAGCAAAAGTCTTAGAATGTGAAATATTAGAGCATGAGGTAGTTTCACTAAGGAAAGAAGTGAAAGAGTCTAAAGACAAGCTACACAGGTTTGGGAGAAGCTCAAAGACTTTGGATAAGATTATCAATGCACAAAGATCTTCATCAAACAAGACAAGACTTGGTTTTGAAGAGGGACAAAGAGAACAAGGAGAGGAGTCAAGCTCAAGCTCCAAAGAAGAAGAAGCTTCAGAAGAAGAGAGTGAAGGAGAAAGTGAGACTTATGAGGATAAGTTGAAAAATAGAAGGTTCACCAAGGAAGGAAACAATGCACAAATAAGGAATAGGAAACATCACAGGGAAGAAAGGACTAAGAGACCAATGGGTCCAAGGCAAGATTTCTTCAAAGGATATTGCTTCTCATGTAACAAGTTTGGTCACAAGGCTATGCAGTGTAGGACACATGAAAAGAAGGAATATGGTTTCACTAAGAGAAATTTCAGAAATGGGCATCTCTTTCAAGGGTATTGTTACTCTTGTAATCATTTTGGTCATAAAGCAATTCATTGCAGGGTTCATGATAGGAATGGATATGGCTTCACCAAGAGGAACTTCAAGACATTTGCACCTTCTAGGAACCACAACATTAAGTGTTATAAGTGCAATAATGTTGGGCATATGGCCAAGTGGTGTAGAACAGAATTTCTAGAGACAAGCAAGAATAGGGATATTCAAAAGAATCAGAAGAGTCAATTGAGAAAGAAGGTGGACAAAGAAAAAGAGCATTGTATGCTGGGAGTAGAGATACTCCCACCCCAAAATTAATCACCTCAAGGAGAGGAGGTGGGGAGGGGGCTGAGCTAAGAGTCTTATATTTAGCCCCAAAGGAGTCCCTTTGCCATTGATGTCAAAGGGGGAGAGATTTGAGTTAGGGGGAGAGCATTTAGTCAGGGGAGCAGTATTGAAAAAGGTAAAAGGAATGCTTAAAGAAAAAGGGTTGCCATCAATGACAAAGGGGGAGATTGTTGGAAATTTGAGCATGTTTTGTTGTCATTGATGTCAAGAGGTTGGATGTCCCAATTTGATGAAATTAATGTCAAAAGGGTTGATTAATGTCAAAAGGTTAGAGGTCCTAAATTGATGGAAATATTTGTGAGAATATTTCTCTTGATGGCATATGAGGTATAAGGCAACAAGAAGAAAGGAAGACCTCTCCATAATATTTGGAAAAGGATTTATAAATTACCTTGGTGGTAATTTGGCAAAGGTTAAAATATTTATTAATGGTGGCAATAAATTACCTTGGTGGTAATTTGGCAAAGGTTAAAATATTTACTAATGGTGGCAAGGTTCTCCCTAAAAGGAAAAAGCCCAAAAGGTTTTAAATATTTAAATTATAATATTTAAATCCTTTAGGATTTAAATAATTATAATTAAATATAATAATTCAAAATATCAAAATTTAAATTAAAACAAAGGCAACCGACATCATATATTAAATTGGGCATGTGTATAAATAAGGCTAAGGTTAGCCTAAGCCTTGGAAGTATTTCGCATTTGATATTTCCCAAAGTAATAGCCTTGCACATTTTATTTCTCGCACGCGGTAGAGGAAGGAAGGTGCAGGTGTTCATGATTTTTAGAGCAAGCAGAAGGTCAAACCATGGAAGGTGCCTATCCCCACCTAAGTGAGGTGGCAGCCGAGTTGGCTTGCATGATGCATTGGGAGCAGCAAGGTGCGGAGTTCAAACCACACAAAGGTTGTGTTTTGGGTGCAGACCTTTCAAATTTTGCATCAGTGGAGAAGGACATTAAGGAGCACATGCTCCTTGGTTCACATGGGGTAGCATAGCCCATGCGACAGTGGCCCTTGTGTTAGGGCACATGGGGCTAGGAGGTCACAGGTTCGAGTGACGATAATGACATTTGATTTTTGCATTAAGGTATGTGCATTTGCCATAGTTGGGAGTTATAAGGTTTAAATAAATTTTTATTATTTGCCATAGTTGGGAGTTATAAGGTTTTGATAAAGTTTTTGTTGCCATGATTTGAAATTTATGAGGGTTAAATAAATATTATTGTGTATGCTCATAGTTGGGAGTCATAAGGGTTAGTGAGTAATAACTTTGAATTTATTTAAAGTGCTTTATTTTTAAAAAGGAGTTATAAGGTGGATGTGAGAATTTTATGTATTATTTTAACTCTTGTTGATGAAATTTATTTTTAAGATAGGAGTAATAAGGTGTATAAGTGATTTGGCATTGTATGGAGAAATATTTGTTGAGGTGAATATTCTTGTGAAGATTTTGAGATAGATTATTGCTATCTAACCTTGAATTGGCAAAAGGATTTGGTTGTGAGTAAGACAGGTTTTGTGGATAATTCTTCATCAATCAAATAAGAGGTATGGGTAAATCATATTTTGTTTAAAGTGATTGGAATGAGTGTGTGAAATATAAGGTGGAGTGAAAAGGATTGTTTGATAAGCATTGTTGGAAATATTTGAGTGAGTTTTTATATGCTTCATTGGTGAATGTTTAGAGAACATTTGAGATAGATATTGAAGATTATTTGAGTTAGGGTTTGAGACCCACATTGTGCTCTTTGTTTGAATAAGTATGAAAACACTTGTTTAGGGTTTATGAGCAAGTTGTGTTTCATTGATTGAATGATTGAGTGAAATTCTTGAGCATTGGTTTTGAGTGATATTGAAAGTGAATGTGCAAACATTAGAAATCAGATTTGTGAAAGTGAAAGACTTAATGATTGAGTAGAACATATTGAGTTTTTGATAGAGTACATCATTCTCTATATGTTCTAGAGGTTAAACAAATTCTGAATAGAATATGTCTAAACTGCTTCAAGTTAAAGGAATTACTTTGAAGATTAGACAAAGCATTTGATAGCATTGTGTGCAAGATTTGAGATTGATTGAGCATATCTTGTGAGTTATTTTGAGCATGTGTTTGAGAAGATTTGAGCAAGTTCTTGAGAGGACTTGAAGGTAGATTTGAGCAAGTATTTGAGAAGGCTTGAGAGTATAATTGAGCAAGTCTTTGAGAAGACTTGAAGGTATATTTGAGCAAGTCTTAATTTGAAGCTTTGAGAAGACTTGAGCAAGATCTTGAGAGACTTGAAGGAAATTTAGCAAGTCTTTGGAAGACTTGAGGTATATCTAAGCAAGTTGATTGATTGATTTGATCAAGTCTTTGTGTAAGGCTTGGGGAGATCTAACAAGTTGATTATTGATTTGTTCAAGCTTTGTGTTAAGGCTTGGGGAAAATCTAAGCAGAGTTGATTTGTGATTTGATCAAGCTTTGTGTTAAGGCTTGAGGATAGATTTGAGATAGATTTAATTTGTGAGTAGATTTATG
This sequence comes from Wollemia nobilis, assembly GCA_028583015.1. Lineage (NCBI taxonomy): Eukaryota > Viridiplantae > Streptophyta > Pinopsida > Araucariales > Araucariaceae > Wollemia > Wollemia nobilis. Next base: position 1,534,915 of record JAQPPZ010005120.1, read on the forward strand.
CTAGACTTGAGACAGAGTTAGAGTAGATTTGTACTACACTTGGGATAGAGTTTGGTGTAGATCTGAGATAGATTTGAGAGTAAGATTTGGAGGTGATAGAGTAGAGGATAATAGTCTCTAATGGATAGAGATCCATTAGCCAGGGTAGTGAGGATAGAGGTCTTCTATGGAGAGAGATCCACAAGCCAGAGTAGTGGGGGTAGAAGTCTTCTAGAAGATCATCAGCCAGAGTAGAGGGGAAAGAGTTCTCCTATGGATAGAGTTCCACGAACCAGTAAGGAGAGTTCAAAGCAAGGGGAAAGAGTTCTCCTATGGAGTGTGATCCATGAACCAGCTGGGAAGATAGAGTTCTTCTATGGAGAGAGATCCATGAACCAGTTGAGGAGAAAGAGTTCTCCTGGGTCAAGTTCCATGAACTAGAGAAAAGGGGAAAGAGTTCTCCTATGGAGAGAGATCCACAAATTAGAGCATTAGGGGATTGGTGTCTCCTTTGGATAGAGGTCCATAAACATTGTAATAGGGAAGTGATTCCCAAGAGATTTGTTGAGAAAATTTTAGTGGAAATATTTTCTCCGTGGAGTAGCCCACATTGGGTGAACCATGTTAAATTGGTGTCTCTATTGTGTGTGATGATTTATGCATTGCTTTGATTATTATTATTGATATTGCCATTGATAATATTGGATAATATTGTTTGGGAAAGAAAAGTAAAAGTTGGTCTTATACTATTCACCCCCCCTCTCAGTATAAGCCTGTGTTCTTCAATTGGTATCAGAGTAGGTTCCTTCAAAAGAGTTTAACAACTTGAAGGAAGAGTGTATAGGAACACAGATGGCATCTCAAAGTGGATCTTCAAAAAATAAGGCACCATTGTTCGATGGGAACAATTATGCATTCTGGAGTGTAAGAATGAAGACTTACCTAATGGCACAAGGAATTGAGATATGGCAAGTAGTTGAGGATGGGTACACACCTCCAACTAGTCCTCCTATAGATAAATATGGTAAGATCTTACACCTGTATAATGCAAAGGCAATGAATGCAATCTTAGGTGGATTACATGAAGTAGAATTTGTAAAATTTATGCATTGCACATCAACAAAAGAGATATGGGAAAAGTTGAAGAATGCATATGAGGGAGATAAAAAGGTCAAGATGGTAAAGTTGCAAAATCACAAGAAAACATTTGAAGACTTGAAGATGAAGGATGAGGAAGACATTGCTACATACTTACTTCATGTGGATGAGGTTGTTAACTCCATGCGAGGACTTGGGTTTAAAGTTGAAGAATATGATGTTTGTAAAAAGGTTCTAAGGTCACTTCCTATGAGGTATGATGGAAAGGTTTCAGCCATAGAAGAAACAAGAGATCTTGAAAAACTAACTTTGGATGAGTTACAGGGAACACTCACAGCATATGAGATGAGAATTGTAAAGGATCCTATCCCAAAGAAAGAGGTAACTTTCAAAGCAACAAAGAAAGCAAAGGATAAGAAACCTATTTCAAGTGATGAGTCAATCAGTGATGAGGAAGCTAACTACGGTAGAAGGAACAAGAGGGATTTAGGAAAGCACAAAGGTATGAAAATAGTAAAGTGTTTCAATTGTGGTAAATATGGTCATTATGCATCTAACTATACAGAATCCGAAAGCAGCAGTGGTGAAGAGAAACAAGATCATAAGAACAAGGAAAGCAGGAAAATCCAAGTATCAAAAGAAAAGTAGGGATGGACAAAGCAAGCATGGAAAGAAGTTTTTCCAAAGACATAAGAAGAGTTTCTATGCAGATAAGATAGGCAAGAGTTCAAGTGATAGTGATGGAAGATCCTCAAATAATGAAGAAGAAGAAATTCTCTTCTTGGTAATAGAGGAAGAAGGAAGTGCTCCTATTGAAGATAAATCTAAAAAATATGAAGATGCTCTTGAAGACAAAGAAGTAGAGGAAGAATCAAAAAATGAAGAGGAAGGAGTAGTAGATCTAGAAGCTGAGCTTATTTCTACTCTTAAGGAATTAAGAAAGGTTAGAAAGTAGAATTCAAGACTCAAGGTTCAATTTCAAGAATGTGATGAAGAAAAAGGAAAGCTTATACAAGATCTGACAAACTCAATAGCTAAGACAAGGAGATTTAAAGAAAAGTTAGAGGTAAAAGTCTTAGAATGTGAAATATTAGAGCATGAGGTAGTTTCACTAAGGAAAGAAGTGAAAGAGTCTAAAGACAAGCTACACAAGTTTGGGAGAAGCTCAAAGACTTTGGATAAGATTATCAATGCACAAAGATCTTCATCAAACAAGACAAGACTTGGTTTTGAAGAGGAACAAAGAGAACAAGGAGAGGAGTCAAGCTCAAGCTCCAAAGAAGAAGAAGCTTCAGAAGAAGAGAGTGAAGGAGAAAGTGAGACTTATGAGGATAAGTTGAAAAATAGAAGGTTCACCAAGGAAGGAAACAATGCACAAATAAGGAATAGGAAACATCATAGGGAAGAAAGGACTAAGAGACCAATGGGTCCAAGGCAAGATTTCTTCAAAGGACGTTGCTTCTCATGTAACAGGTTTGGTCACAAGGCTATGCAGTGCAGGACACATGAAAAGAAGGAATATGGTTTCACTAAGAGAAATTTCAGAAATGGGTATCTCTTTCAAGGGTATTGTTACTCTTGTAATCATTTTGGTCATAAAGCAATTGATTGCAGGGTTCATGACAAGAATGGGTATGGCTTCACCAGGAGGAACTTCAAGATATTTGCACCTTCTAGGAACCACAACATTAAGTGTTATAAGTGCAATAATATTGGGCATATGGCCAAGTGGTGTAGAACAAAATTTCCAGAGACAAGCAAGAATAGGGATATTCAAAAGAATCAGAAGAATCAATTGAGAAAGAAGGTGGACAAAGAAAAAGAGCATTGTATGCTAGGAGTAGAGATACTCCCACCCCAAAATTAATCACCTCAAGGAGAGGAGGTGGGGAGGGGGTTGAGCTAAGAGTCTTATATTTAGCCCCAAAGGAGTCCCTTTGCCATTGATGTCAAAGGGGGAGAGATTTGAGTAGGGGGAGAGCATTCAGTCAGGGGGAGCAATTTCTTAGGGGGAGCAGTATTGAAAAAGGTAAAAGGAATGCTTAAATAAAAAGGGTTGCCATCAATGACAAAGGGGGAGATTGTTGGAAATTTGAGCATGTTTTGTTGTCATTGATGTCAAGAGGTTGGATGTCCCAATTTGATGAAATTAATGTCAAAAGGGTTGATTAATGTCAAGAGGTTAGAGGTCCTAAATTGATGGAAATATTTGTGAGAATATTTCTCTTGATGGCATATGAGGTATAAGGCAGCAAGAAGAAAGGAAGACCTCTCCATAATATTTGGAAAAGGATTTATAAATTACCTTGGTGGTAATTTGGCAAAGGTTAAAATATTTATTAATGGTGGCAATAAATTACCTTGGTGGTAATTTGGCAAAGGTTAAAATATTTACTAATGGTGGCAAGGTTCTCCCTAAAAGGAAAAATCCCAAAAGGTTTAAATATTTAAATTATAATAATTTGAAATATCAAAATTTGAATTAAAACAAAGGTAGCCGACGTCAAATATTAAATTGGGCATGTGTATAAATAAGGCTAAGGTTAGCCTAAGCCTTGGGCAGGTGTTTGCAATTTTTGAAGCAACCAGAAGGTCAAACCATGGAAGGTGCTTATCCCCACAAAAGTGATATGGCGGTTGAGTTGGCTTGCGCGATGCATTGGGAGTAGCAATATGTGGAGTTTGAACCACACAAAAGTTTTGCTTGGGCGTAGACCTTTCAAATTTTGTGCTAGTGGAGAAGGAAATAAAGTAGCGGATGCTCCTTGGTTCATGAGGGATAACATAGCCCATGTGTAAGTGGTCCTTATTTTAAGGTGTACGGGGCTAGGAGGTCACAAGTTCGAGTGACGGTGGCGACAATTGATTTTTTATTAAGGTATATGACCAAGTGGTGACTCTTATTGATGATTTTTTTTTTAAATATAGGAGTAATAAGGTGTATAAGTGATTTGGAATTGTATGGAAAAATATTTTTTGAGGTGAATATCCTTGTGAATATTTTGAGATAGACTGTTGCTATCTAACCTTGAATTGACAAAAGGATTTGGTTGTGAGTAATGCAGATTTTGTAGAAAATTCTTCATCAATCAAATAAGAGGTATGGGCAAATCATCTTTTTTTTAAAGTTATTGGAATGAGTGTGTGAAATATAAGGTGGAGTGAAAAGGATTGTTTGATAAGCATTGTTGGAAATATTTGAGTTTTTATATACTTCATTGGTGAATGTTTAGAGAACATTTGAGATAGAGATTGAAGATTATTTGAGTTAGGGTTTGAGACCCACATTGTGCTCTTTGTTTGAAGAAGAATGAAAATACTTGTTTAGGGTTTATGAGCAAGTTGTGTTTCATTGGTTGAATGATTGAGTGAAACTTCTTGAGCATTGGTTTTGAGTGATATTGAAAGTGAATGTGCAAACATTAGAAATCATATTTGTGAAAGTAGATAGGTGGCGTCTCATAGACTTAATGATCGAGTAGAACATATTGAAGTTTTTGATAGAGTACATCATTCTCTATATGTTCCAGAGGTTAAACGAATTTTGAATAGAATATGTCTAAACTACTTCAAGTTAAAGGAATTACTTTGAATATTAGACAAAGCATTTGATAGCATTGTGTGCAATATTTGAGATTGATTGAGCATATCTTGTGAGTTGTTTTGAGCATGTGTTTGAGCAGAGTTGAGCAAGTTCTTGAGAGGACTTGAAGGTAGATTTGAGAGCAAGTCTTGGTGAAGGCTTGAGGTCAGAATTGAGCAAGTCTTTGTGAAGACTTGAAGGTAGATTTGAGCAAGTCTTGTGAAGACTTGAAGTTTAATTGGCAAGCTTTGTGGAAGACTTGAAACAACATGAGTAGAGTTGATTGATTGATTTGTTCAAGCTTTGTGGTAAGGCTTGGGATAGATCTAAGCAAAGTTGATTGATTGATTTGTTCAAGATTTGTGGTAAGGCTTGGGGTGAATATGAGCAGATTTGATTGATTCATTTGTTCAATATTTGTGGTAAGGCTTGGGATAGATCTAAGCAGATATGATTGGTGATTTGATCAAGCTTTGTGTTAAGGCTTGAGGATAGATTTGAGGATAGATTTTGGTGTAGATTTGAGAGCAGATTTGTGCTAGACCTGAGACAAAGTTGGAGTAGATTTGTACTAGCTCAAGGATATATTTTAGTACAAATTTGAGATAGATATTGAGCAAATTTGAGAGTAAGATTTGGAGGTGACATAGTAGAGGATAACAGTCTCCAGTGGATAGAGATCCATTAGCCAAGGTAGTGAGGACAGAGGTCTTCTATGGAGAGAGATCCACAAGCCAGTGTAGTGGGGGTAGAAATCTTCTAGAAGATCACTATTGAGAGTAGAGGAGAAAGATTTCTCCTATGGAAATATTTTCATGAACTAGGATAGAGGGAAAGAGTTCTCCTGTGGAGATAGTTCCACGAACCAGAGTAAGGGGAAAGAGTTCTCCTATGGAGTGTGATCCACAAACCATCTGGGAAGATAGAGTTCTTCTATGGAGAGAGATCCACAAACCATTTGAGGAGAAAGAGTTCTCCTAGGTCAAGTTCCATGAACCAGAGAAAAGGGGAAAGAGTTCTCCTATGGATAGAGATACACAAATCAGAGCATTAGGGGATTGGTGTCTCCTTTGGATAGAGGTCCATAAACATTGTAATAGGGAAGTGATTCCCAAGATATTTGTTGAGAAAATTTTAGTGGAAATATTTTCTCCATGGAGTAGCCCACATTGGGTGAACCATGTTAAATTGGTGTCTCTATTGTGTGTGATGATTTGTGCATTGCTTTGATTACTATTTTTGATATTACCATTGATAATATTGTTTGGAAAGAAAAGTAAAATTTGGTCTTATACTATTCACCCCCTCTTAGTATAATCCTGTGTTCTTCAATATCCTCCTATTTGTGTATACTATCTAACTCTTCTTTTACTAGTCCATATTCTTGTTTTAAATATTCTATGTTTGTTTCAGTCCACAAGAGTGTGTTTAGTTCCTTTGTCCTTACAACCAATGAAACTCTTTGAAACTAAAATTTTGAATTATTATTTATTTTCCAAATATAGAGTTGAGCTTTGATATGCTAGAGTTGTTTAAAGACTCAAAATAATGTTGTCCCATGTGTATGACACCCCACATCCCACCAAACTAGGATTTTATCCCCAATCTCCTCCTTTTCTAGCCAAAAATTCTCAAACTAAAATGATCTAGAGAATTATTTATGGTATGTATCCCATTCTAAGAGAATTTGAAACTAGTATGATTTTGTACAATTAAAAATTTCTAACCGCGTGACTATTGCATAAAATTATCTTTAGACACCAATAATATATCTATTTACCTTCATGTTTACCAACCCCTCTTATTAGTTTATCCATGTATGAGAAAGCCTATCAGATTGAACATCAATATAAATGAGTTGATTTACTTTAGAGATCATAAATTTATTCCCACTATCTAAATATGGGATGTCTCCTTTCTATTTTCTAGCTAAAATATTAGCATTGAAATCACTAGCCACTATCTAATTCACCTCTTCCTTTCCTATCCTACTTGCTTGTAAACTTACCTAATAGAGGTATTGCTCCCTAAAGTTTTTTGAGCTGTAGAAATTTGAAATCAAAAAAATTTCTAAACTCTTACTCTTGAAGAGAAATCTAAGATTCCCTCAATGTGATCAATTTTTATCTATTTTAGAGGATTCCACAAAGACGCTATACCCCCTAAAGCACCCTGGGATGCTATAGACATATGCTCTACCTATATCCATATTTTCTTAGCTATTCTATCCATCACTGAATTGAAAATTTTATCTCTTGAAGGGGAATAAAAAATAAATGATGAGTTTCAGTTAAACCATGAAAAAAAATTTGGTGAGACCTGTTGTTTGATCTTCTATAATTCCATGATTATACAATCATTGGGAACCTAGAACCCGATACATATGAATTTTTTTTACTCTTCCTTGGTTTACTAGTTGGTCATCCTCCATTTTCAATTGCTCTTAGTTTGATTTTCATCCCACATTCTTGGCTTGGAATTTTTTGTTTTGTGTGTATACTAGAGGAATCAATAACTTGATAAATATTTCCATCACCTCATTGTGGGTTCAAATCCTACACCTTACTGTCACTATAACCTCTATTTACATTGGATAAACTTTTTTAAGTAGTTGGTAATATTGGTGTGACACACCCTCTCATTCTACAAGGCTTAAGGGATTCAAATTATGGTCTCCACCCTACCAAGGGAGCATTTTTAACCAATAGGTTAGGCTCTTAGGCCTAGTCTGGGAGCTTTCTCATCATTTCTCTACTTGCTAAATTGCAAGAGTAGGATTCCATCTATATTTATCTCTATCTTTCATTTATACATGCCTATCAACCAAGACCATGGTAAGGTTGAGGTTCTCTAAATTTGTTATGCCAATATAGTTTAGGATGGGTTGGATATTGGTCTCCAAAACTTCTTGAGTTATCCTCTACTAGACTAGTACATTCTTATAGGGTATATTTCCCCCTTATGGTCCCCCCATTATAGTTATCTCATTCTCCATGTTTGTTATGGTATTAATGAATTTAATACCTATTTAGGTTTCTCTCTTTGATCTAGTTTGATTGTAGCACCTTCTTATTTTGCTTTTTCTTTCTCTTAGGTGCTTTAAAACTCTCTTTTGGTGTATTTATGCTTGAGTTTGTGGGTTGATATTCTTCTTTCTTCTTAGTAATATTGTCATCATTACCATTAGCCTTTGATGGTATGGGCTCCTTTTGGATATTATTATGAACAATTGAGCAATATTTTCATGCTTATGAAAAATCCTACACTACAAGGGAATTGCTTCGTAGTCTATTTTCTAGAATCAAGTTAAATACCCCTATATCTATTTCGATTTTACCTAGTAGTGGGTGATGAAGAACCATCTCAACATATATCTAATTATAAATGGTTGAAGCTCCCATAATTGTATCTTTGTCTACTCCTATATAGTGTCCCAATAAATTATCCAATCTCTCAAAAACTAGTTCATACCAATATTCCATCGATAGATCATATAATTAAACTGAAACCACCTCTACTATGAGTTCCATATGTGGTTTAAATCCTATATTTTAAAGATACAACAAATAATTATTGCTCCATAGCTTCTTTTCCTTGATTCAAAATCTTTGTCCCTATCTACTAAAGAAGAGAAATTCATTAGATAATATACATTACTAATGAGGAAGACTAAAATATTGACTAAAAGCTCCCAAACATTTTAAATCCATGAGATAATAAACCTTAGAGATTGTAAAATTCCAATAAAGTTACATATTATATCATGGTTACTCCTATATAAAATATTTTTAGCCACCGACCATTTTTCAATAACATGTTTGTAATAATGGGCAACCTAGGGGAGACAACCATTAACTCTGGACTAGAAGCCTTTATCGATTAGCTTCATAGTTGTATTAGTAGAGAAAATGGATTTTATATATGTAATTAATTGATAGGAGAGATCAAATAAATTTATTTATGTCTTATATGTTTTCATGAACCATTTGCACTTGAACTTCATTTACAAAAGTCTCCTAGGTTTTGGACATGTATTACCAAAATTCAATTCACTTCATTTCTATATTCTTTTATATATTGTAATTAATTGATTGAAATGATTGAATAAATTATTTTATATCTTAAATGTTACAAGTTTTCATGAATCATTTCTATAAAAATTAAAAAAAACACATTTAAAATATTATTTATTTTAATCTTTATAAAGAGGATAAAGTTTTTTATCTAAGTTTAAACTTTAATTTTTAATAATCATAAATTTATATGGATAATCGTCATTAAGGATATCATTTAATCAATCCCTCCAACTCTAATTGGATTGGAAAGTATTGGCATATAAAATTGTCTGGTTTAACATCCTTGAAGCCCTACACCATATGCCATATTAAAAAAAATTCTTTATTTATAACAACTTACCAAAATTAATAACTATTTTGATGGCTTTTGAAACCTTAATATTAATGTAAGCTCACAGGATAAATTTCACAGGATCAAATATATGATAGACACAATATAGTAAGACTAATATAATGATGTAATCAATATAAATATGAGCAATCTAATATGTAAATTAAGGCTTATAGCTTATCAACTAACATTCATTAACATGTAAAGTGACTTTTAGTTTTGGAATTTGCTAATGGAAGAGCTTCATATTTATGTTGTGTGTCAAGAGAATGTGGAGGATCAATTGGTTTGTAATGAAGATAGTGCAGGTTTGTATTCTGTTTATGAGCTCCTTAGTACTGATAGGGATGACCATTTTTCTAATGGCTTAATTTGGTTAAAGAATTTAACTCCCAAGGTCAATATGTTTTTCTAGATGGTGGTGCAAAATAAGATTCTAACAGTTGAAAATATTCTTAAGAGAGGCATGATCCTGGTTAATAGATGTTATTTGTGTAAAGTTGTCTGGGAATCATCTTCTCATTTGCTTCTCAATTATCGGGTCTTTTAGGAAGTTTTGTCATCCATCCTTTGTTGGCTTGGAGTGTCTTGGGTGTTTTCCAACTCAATTTTTGATTGCGTCTCTCAATGGACTCCTCCATTTTCCTCACCTAGACTTAGGTGTTTTTGGAGGTTTCTTCTACCTCATGTGATGTGGGGTGTTTGTAAGAAATGAAATGCTATAGTTTTTAAAGAAACATAAAAGATAAATTTTTGATTAAGCTCTTGTATTCTTTGGAGGATGGTTTAAAATGTGTCATGTGCCTTAAAGGAGTTGGATTTCTTGGTGACTTTCATCCCAAATGAAATATTTCTTGATGAGAGACTAGTTTTTGGGCATGTGGATCATCCTCCATCGGCTATTGACCCTATAATTTTTGTTTGTTGTACCCCTCCTCCTAGTGGCTGGTGTAAATTGAATTTTGAAGAGGATTCTAAAGGAAACCCTAGAGTGGACGGTTTTGGGGGGTCAAACGTGACAATGATGGTAATCTTATTCTCGTTTTTGCTAAAAATATCGATGTCTAGTCATCCCAATTTGCCAAAGCAAGAGCTACTTTTTTAGGGGCATCTTTGATTAAATAATTGGAAATTCAAAAATCCATCATCGAAGGTGATTCTTTAAATGCCATAAATATGTTGAAGGAGACCTATCACATAAGTTGGAAGGTGGCCAACCTGATTGATGAAGCTATAGGATTATTCAATCTTTGGATAATGTCTTGATTTTGTATGTATTTAGGGAAGGTAATGCAGTGGAATACTTGATAGTGGATCTTAAAGCTTTTTTTCTAGGATTTTTTGTTTGGTAGAGGAAATTTCCTCTAGAGGTTATTTTTTGTTCTAATAATGAGATCCATTAATTGTTGTCAGGAAGCTAGTCTTCAACTGCCTTGGTTGGGATTGTTTTGGTGCAGTTATAAATGTTGGTTGAAGTGTAGTATGGTTGTATCTAGGTTAGTGGTGGGTAACATTTATCTCCTGGGCTTGGCAGGGTTTGTCTCTTTTCAAAATTTGAATTTTGAAAGTTTTCCTCCTTAGTTACTTGTGTTCGAATCCGTATCGAAGCTTCCTTTGTGTATGTTGGAATTTCTTTTCTTATCAGTGCCCTATCCATGTCCCTTTCTTTCTGATATTTTTGTACATTCTTTGGATGTGGTGCTTTCCTTAATTTATGGTTTGGTTCTATACTACCCCTCTTGTGTCTTTTATTGGGCTTCAGTGGTGGTGGTGGATGTTCCTTTGGAATCAATGTGGGATGATTATCCAGGTTAATTTTGTTCCCCTCTATTGGGTTGTGTATTTGGGAAATCATTGTTGGGTTTGGATTTTTTACTTGTGTATGTTGGTCCTTTTTCGTGACATTGCCTTTGTTTCATCATTCTTGGTGATTACTTCTAGTAATTTTACACCTATCTTTAGGCTTGTTTTCTCTAGGCCAAGTGGTTGCACATGGAGGGGCTATTTATTTTGGTGTATGTCAGATGACATTTTTCTTCTATTCTTTATTACTCCTAGGAATTGGCTTTAATGGGAGTTCCTCAGTTATCCAAGAGAAAAGTAGTGGCACCCAAAAATCGTTGTGTTTGCTTGACAAAACCAAGAGGATGCTGAGTCTTCTCCATTATCCCACCTGAATAATATGGAGGTTCTTCCTAGGTATTTCCTTATTTATAAGATGGTGTCTGATGTTTATGCTTCGTAGGAGTCCTTTGCAAGGAAGAATACAGTTTTGCACAGCCTAAAATTGATTTAAATCAAGCAGTGTGTTGTGTGGAGTTCTGTGAAACAAGTGTTAGATTATGCTGAGGAGGTTGCCAGATGTCTAGAACAATAGCCCACGAGATCGATATGATGCTATAGAACTCCCTCGATTCTCTCTTATTCGATCTCATATTTTTTTTTCCTTGATGTGTTTGGTTGTGCCTCTTTGTTTCTTTGGTTTTTTTTTGTGGTTTTCTCTTTTGGTTGCTTTAGTGGCAGTTTTGTCTATAAAAGGTTGTGGGGTCCCTTTCAAACCCTTATTTTCTCTTAATAGTATATAAAAAAAACATTCATTAACATCTAAAAACTTATGAATTTAAATAGAATGTATCATACATGTACAAATCATGTAGCACAACTTACAATATTAGTTTCTCAAATGTATGTAAACTTTATTACTCTTTTTTCCTCTTACAAAATATAGTACTTGACTCTTTACAATGATATTGATAACTGCTTCTCTATGCTCCCTATACTCACTATGCTCGCTATACTCACTATGTTCACTATATTCATTATGTTCATACATGGATTAATATATAACTATTGTAGACCGACTCTTTGGTTAATTGACTTTTCATTTCCTTATGCCAAGTCTCATGACTCTTGGCATCTCTACTTGAAACTTGTATATACATGACTCCATCTTGTATGAACGCCTAGATATGACTCTTCACTTAGCACAATATAATATGAATACACTTGTATACACTTACACATAAGGCACTTGTGCACATACACTCACATTACACTTGCACACTTACTCAAATTAAACTTGTGCATTTCTTGCACATACACACTTACATAACACTTGTGAATTTCCTACACATTATTACATTATATAATATATTACTGACACTCTAATCTAAGACTCAATATTAGTCTAATATTTACAAGGTATACCATGAAGGTATCATGGGGGTATATTATCATGTACCAAATAATGTATTATACTCTAATATATTTATAAGTCCACTTATGAGTTTTGAAGGGAGTCCAACTCTTGACCTCTTCAAGACAAACATCCCTACTCACCAAATTATGTTACTAAGAAGTAATTTTAAACATAAGTGATCATATAAATATCAATCCCTTTGACTATGATTGGCTTGGGATTATATAATATATTTTTATAAATTATATACTTAAATCTATATATTTTCACAATATATAACATAGTTAAGCATTATTTATTTAAAATAAATGTATTTATATATAAAGTTATGCATATAAATTACTTAGTATATTACATTTTATGAGGCCTTAATTCATTTACAACTAATTAACTACGTTAGTATTTCCTCTTTCTCCTTGTCTTAACAATGCAATTTTGATCAATTTGGAGAAAAATGCTTTTCTATATTCAATTTATTATTATATTTACATTATAACATATCATAAAGAATGTCCATGGGGTTTGGAGGAATTCATAGAGATCAAAGAGTTTCATGTTATAAGTCAAATTTCAATCCCATAGGTGAGCTTTAACATTTTCCCATTAGGTTTAAAGAAATTGGTAGGTAATATAAGTTTCACATCCCTGACCAAGGTTCAAATTTCATGGGCCAATGGATGTACGAAATAAAGGAATAGGATGTCAATAAATATGATTTCATGGTCCAAAGGAGACCATGGTAAACCTCATCAACAATATTGAGGTATTTTTAAATATCCTTAATTTTACAACCTATATTTGGCTAATCAAATGAATTACTCTTATCCTTCCCATGTAAAAAATTGTGATCACCCATTGAATAACAATAATAACCATATTTATAATCCTCTAATCAAAAATAAAAATAAAAAATCCATAACAATGGTATAGATAGCCAATTTGGAAACAACAACATAAAGACAAATCCTTTATATGGCTTACTATCACTCCCAATAAAGTAACCCAAAGGAAACACATCCTTATTAATTACCACTACTAGATCAATATATACAAAATCCTAATAATAAGTGTGGCTTATCCAAAATAGAATAATGATATAGTAGGTTACCTCACTTATTCAATCCACCCTACAAATATTAATGAAATCCATAATTGTTTAGGTAGAATTTTAGAGGATCTAATACTTCATACAATTACTAAACAACAATGTGAGGGAGAGCCTTATGAAGATATTATTTCACTATCACTAGATTTGTAGCTATATCCACCTAAACTAGTACCTATAAAAGCCACTTTTACTAAAAATATCATTAAGTAGAAGTACAAGCCTTCACCTATGTTTGATTTTCTAGTAGAGCTAAGGAACATTTGTGTCAAGAACCTCCTCTTTTATTAAATAAAGCGTATATCAATTTTTAGAAAAATTGAGAGTTGTATCTAAAAAATCATGGAAAAATTAAGAAATATCTATAAACAATACATGTAGATAGCAAACATTTTACCTGATGCTTGGAAAAGTTATAGTATCAAAGTAATTTGACTTAGGTAATCCTATAGTATATGCTACTTTCAAAAAATATCCTTATAAAGGACACCTTAATTTATTTAGGAGAAATTATAATTATTTTATTAAGAAGATAATTAACATATTAATATCATTAAAACTATGATATATATTGACTATACTCCAAATAGATGATAAATAAAGTATCTAACCAATAGGAATCGATTAAAATTCTATCATCCTTATGAACTCTTGTGAGTAGCCTCTTGAATTCATTTTCTTCCATCCATAACTAAGTTTAGATGGATTCTCACTCCTTGTAGGAAGGCCTTGGCTAGCTATAATTGATGAATATTTCAACTAGACATAAACATACAAGAAAATTTTCAAGAGTAGCATCATGAAGAATTTTTTTTTTTTAGCCTGACCCTTCTCAAACCTAAAATAACTATTATCGTTGTTGAAAATGAAGGGTTACACTACCCTTATATAGCATGTCCTTAGATTATATAGGGATTTTGGCTTCATCATGTGGATGAGGATGCCTATCTAAACAATATATATTCTACATATAGCCTAATAAAAATTTTCAACACAATGGTTGCACCTCGATGTCTAAGTGTTTATAAGTAAATCATTATCCGTTATGTTGTATTTCAATCTTAATTGAGTTTCATTTTATCCCTACATCTATGACCATTTACTACATCCAATATTTATTTTAATGAAGGATCATTAAGAATCACATATGTGGAAAGGAATTAGGGTAAAATATTACTCACAAATAATCACTCCTCGAGTAACAATAAGAGTTGTCCAAATTATTATAAAAACATGAGTCAATGTTTGCTTGGAAATACCAAGGCACGCAACACATTCATATTGATGTTTATATATATCATATCTACATGAATGAAGAGTGTTTATTTATGTAAAAGGTACTGTAGATACCAAAATCCAGCCACTTGTAAGTCATCTATACCTTCCTGCCAGCCACGTGTCAGTCATCCATCCTTCCCGCCATTATTTGGCCCAAATCCACACTTTCCCACCATTATTTGGCCCAATTTCACTTTTCCATCATTTTCATCCCCAAATTTATTTAAATTAATATTTATATATATATATTTTAATATTTTAATATATATATATATATAAAGTTTAAGTGATTTAATCTGAGTCGTCCATCCTTCATTTAATCTCATCCAGTCCATCCATCTTAATCCGTTTCACAACCTAGATTTATTCTCTACCCTTGGATCCACTTTAATCTTAGCCACACGTTCAAAGTGTCGTTAAAACCCTAAAGTGTGCCCTAAGAGTAGATTATAAATTGAGTCACCTTGATGGCTCAAACCCTATCTATCTCTTCGGCTAAACCTACTTATCTTCCCTATCTAAGTCTGGAGTTGGCTATTGCTGTTAATCCTAAGTCTTCTGAGTCTTCTACGGCCCTAAGTCCGAACTAAACCCTTTCGTCGCATCCATCGCCGTGCTCGGTCTCACCGCGTTAACAGGAAAAGGTATAGATTCGTCTAAAGCAAGTAATCTTTCTTTATGTATTAATCTGTTGTTGAATTATGCATTCTGTTTATTTTTATTTCATAAATCTAGGGTTTTAGACTATTTTTGAGGGCTCACATAGTGGAGCCCTCTTATTAGTTTCTAACTCTTTGATAATTTTAATGTGTGCAGGATTCTAGTGGTAGATCTGATTTGTTGATAGCAGCTGCTTAGTTGGAGTGGTCCGAGCCAAAGGATACAATGAAGCCCACTCATTCTGTTGAGGTTAAGGATACATTCTTCGGAGACGCCACCACATTGTGCCAGTTAGGGTTTTGAATAACCCTAGCACAAATTGTAATTTGTATCACGAAAAGGGTTACAGGCCCTGTTGTACTTAAAATGAGTTTCTAAACTCCATTGATTAATAAAAATCATTCATTTTGTACAACTATTCTGCATTCCTTTATTGTGATTTCTTTATTTCTGTTTGGCATTGTAATCGCCATTTGTAGATTAAAGATACAACGCCAAACAGAAATAAAGAAATCACAATAAAGGAATGCATAACAGTTGTACAAAATGAATGATTTTTATTAATCAATGGAGTTTAGAAACTCCTTTTAAGTACAACAGGGGCTGTAACCCTTTTCGTGATACAAAGTTACAATTTGTGCTAGGGTTCTCCGAAACCCTAGCTGGCACAATGTGGTGGCGTCTCCGAAGAATGTATCCTTAACCTCAACAGAATGAGTGGGCTTCGTTGTATCCTTTGGCTCGGACCACTCCAGCTTAAGCAGCTGCTATCAACAAATCAGATCTACCACTAGAATCCTGCACACATTAAAATTATCAAAGAGTTAGAAACTAATAAGAGGGCTCCACTGTGTGAGCCCTCAGAAATAGTCTAAAACCCTAGATTTATGAAATAAAAATAAACAGAATGCAGAATTCAACAACAGATTAATACATAAAGAAAGATTACTTGCTTTAGACGAATCTATACCTTTTCCCTGTTAACGCGGCGAGACCAAAGTGGCGACGATGGATGCGGCGAAAGGGTTTAGTTCAGACTTAGGGCCGTAGAAGACTCGTAAGACTCAGGATTAACAAAGCAATAGCCAACCTCCAGACTTAGATAGGGAAGATAAGTAGGTTTAGCCGAAGAGATAGATAGGGTTTGAGCCATCAAGGTGACTCAATTTATAATCTACTCTTAGGGCACACTTTAGGGTTTTAACGACACTTTGAACGTGTGGCTAAGATTAAAGTGGATCCAAGGGTAGAGAATAAATCTAGGTTGTGAAACGGATTAAGATGGATGGACGGATGAGATTAAATGAAGGATGGATTGCTCAGATTAAATCACTTAAACTTTATTTATATATATATATATATTTAAAAATATATTAAAATATATATATAAATATTAATTTAAATAAATTTGGGGATGAAAAATGGCGGGAAAAGTGAAATTGGGCCAAATAATGGTGGGAAAGTGTGGATTTGGGCCAAATAATGGCGGGAAGGATGGATGACTGACACGTGGTCGAGAGAAGGTATAGATGACTTACAAGTGGCTGGATTTTGGTGTCTACAGATGCCCCTTTTGAGCCGCTTTGTGTGAAGACACAATGTAGCACAAAAACTTAAGACACCCGAAAAGTCGGATAGACGCAACTCTCTCTCAAGACTAAAGCACAACTTTGAAGACCAAAGAATAAAAGAATATTTAAAATTTTTCAGCTTACCCCCTCAATTGGCGAGCGAGAATGGTTCTCACAAGCCAATTGGAAGAAATTCGGAAGATAATGAACCGTTTTTGCCCCAACGGTGAAAAAAGGGTTGGTGCATGCACCATCTGTTTATGTCCCAACAGAAAAGGGGTTGGTGTACAAACCAGAAAAGAATATGATTGAAGACGATATGAGTGATGTGAAAGATGGACCGTTTTCTTGCCCCAACGGTTATAAAGGGATTTATGCTAAACCAGTAAATTCCATGATCATGTAAGATGAATTCCACTATAGGAAAATTAGAAATTGATAACGGATGCCCCAACTCCTGTGTGTGAATCCATACCGTTGATGAAATTGCCTTGTTGGCGCCATTGATATGCAGAGATGAAAGATGCATGAAAGAGTCCAGAACTCAGAGATGCTCCTAGTGACTGTATGGATAATTCCTCGGGTCGGAACCAATCAACCTAGGTAGCCACAATCTCTAGCAAGACTTAAAATAATGACGATATGAAAGATTGTCCATGTTTAAGGCCCCATGAACTAGGCCATCAATGACAACTCGTTGAGCAAATTAATCTTGGTATGAGGTCACTTGAAAAGTAGAATACCCAAAATTGATTTCCAATTTTCAAACAATAAAATAATTGATGATGATAAATGGTAAGTGTCCTTATGGTGGTTTAATCCTCTTACCGAATTGCATGGATTCAAATCGCTGCAATCGCCAAGGTGATAGAATATACCACTAGATACGAGGTTTACTTTAATTTGATTTGGCAAAAATATGCATGATGAAAGAAGAATGAAATTGACGATAGATCAGAATTGATGAATGTGGTTAATTTTGTGAAGGTTTTGAATATTTTTAACCCAATTTGTAAAACAATGATGAATGATGCGCTTTTTGAGCGAAATGACAAAATTTGTGTCCAAAACTCGTTGTAACCTTCACAAAATGTTTTATTATGATAAGAAGAATGGATGAATGCAATTTGATGAAATTTGGAGGAGGTAAGCTTCAATTTTGTAAGTTTTGTTCCTTTATTCAATACTGACACCAAACGCCGGTCTGCGTTTGTGGTTGGCAGAGACGCCCGTCGGTGTTTAGGCGCTCTGCAGACGCAGGACTACGTCTGAATCCGCCATGAAATGCCCAACTGCATTTCAGGGCACCAAAATCAGCTATTTAAACAGTTTCAGCGAGAATTTCGCTCATTTGTGCGTTCGAGCTTAAGAGAAGTGCGTCTGAGGGAGTGGAGGAAGTGGAGTGAAAGGTTGTGTGGGAGAGTGAAGCACGCGGGAGCTATGGCGGAGATGGGAGCGGACGCGCCATGCAGCCACCGAGGTATTTGTTCATTTAAGCAAGTACTTATTATGTGTTTTTTTTTTTTTCGCAAAAATTTGTAACAAATTTTTGTTTTGTTGTTTTGCAACTTAGGGTGTTAGAGGCACGACACCGATTCTCCCCTATCATTCCGGGGATGAGGAGGTCGTTGTCCCAGGCAGACTGGGAGATATTGGATGCAGTGGGGCTAGCGGAGGCAGCCCGGTTGGAGGTAGTTCGGGCGGATGAGGGGTACCTCTCGGCTTTGGCGGATGACGGTGACGCTTGAGGATGTATACCGCATCCTCAAGGTGCCCGTGGAGGGGGCGCGGGTGGAGGTTGGACGAGATAGGGCCACGGAGATGGCCAAGGTGTTTGGGGATGACCGGAGGGAGATCCGGACGGAGAGCTGGGGATCCCATACTTGGCCATGTATACGGCCAAGGAGTTGGGAGCGGTGGAGGCTCGACGATGTTCGTGTTGGCCAACATTGTGGCCCCGAACAAGACGGTGCAGGTTCCCATGGAACTCGATGGGTGTAGTGAGCGAGATGCTCACTAATAGGGTAGTGTATGCTTGGGCGCCCGCTTTATTGGCGCAGGTGTACCGGGAGTTGTATGAGGTTCGGAGACGGGGCCGAAAGGGCCTGGGTTGCAGTGTGGTGCTCCAGTGCTGGGGCTGGGAGCACTTCAGAGTGGCCTGATCGGAGGGGTTGCCATGGGCTCACTGGGACGTGAGCCAGGCTTATGGTAGGAGATGGCCAATGGCAGAGGAGAGACAACCGAGCCGCCCGTGAGATCGGGGCAATGGTATAGGAGACTATGGGCGGACTTGACAGATGCCCGAGTCATTTGGAGGCCCCGGTGGGAGGCGAGGTGGATCGGGGATGGAGAGCACCTGAGACGGGTGCGACAGGCCAGATGGGTAGTAGGGCGGAGCCACGGTGAGGCGGAGTACATATAGATGTCTCGAGTACTCCGCCAGGTCGGATTGAGGCAGGATGTCCCCGATGAGCCAGTGCGCTACCGGAGGCACAGATCAGAGGGGGATTTGCCATGTGCCGAGCCATGGAGGGAGGCGACAGAGGACGATGAGGACATGGAGATCCCCGACATGGACGACGTCGGGGTGACAGCTGAGTATGCAGCATGGATGGCCGCAGAGCCGAGGTGGGAGCCACCATTGGTGGCTGGTAGAGCCGGAGAGCCCGAGGCTAGGGCTGGAGAGGGCGAGGGAACCGCGGAGGTTCCCAAGCGTAGGGAGGGTCCCCGCCTTCAATCTGACAGTCGAAGGCGAAAGGGGAAGATGGCACGGTAGGCTCCGAGGAGCAGAGATGACGGGGAGGATGGCGGAGAGGGCCTAGGAGAGGCCTAGGAGAGGGGGGGGGGGGGGGGGGGGGGGGGGGGGGGGGGGGGGGGGGGGGGGGGGGGGGGGGGGGGGGGGGGGGGGGGGGGGGGGGGGGGGGGGGGGGGGGGGGGGGGGGGGGGGGGGGGGGGGGGGGGGGGGAGGAGAGGATGGCCAACTGCAGGCGGACTTGGATGGAGCGACCAGGGTGCCCCAGGATGACAGGGTGACGAGACTCCAGCAGAGCTAGCGGAGCGGGAGCGACGACACGGGATAGACATAGCTAGGCTTAGGTCTAGGACTCGTTACATTGAGGCTCTGGAGGACACATTGTTTAGGCATCACATTGTGTTGCCTGATCCTCCATCCTCCTCTCTCTCTAGGCGTAGTGAGTCTAGGCACACCACTAGGTCTAGGGCTCCTACTAGGTCTCAGGGGTCCTCTTTTGATGGTTAGCTTAGTGCTTAGATGCACTCTTTATGAGCCTTGGTGCTCTATTGTATATTGTAGCCTTTTGGCATTCATTGTACAGCTTTGACCTTTATACAATATATATATACATGGCTTTTATTTATTTGGTGTTTTACTCTCTTTTGTGTGAATGCCTATGTTTTTGTGATGCATGTTTTTATATGTTTTAATGTTTTTGATGCATATGTGATGGAATGGAATGCAAACTTATAGATGATTAATGCGAGACTAAGTATATAACATACAAATCTATGGATGATTAATGCAAGACTAAGTAAATGATATGTAAATCTATGGATGATTAATGCAAGACTAAGTAAATGAAATATGCACTAAGAAGCACTCATACTTTTAGATAGTTAGATTTAGCCAACTGTTATCATAATTGTTTAATCAGGGGCACCGAACTTGGTGGCTTGTGAATGGATGACGTATGGAATGACATGAATATGGAAGAAGATATGGAGGGTGATATGGAAGAAGATATGGAGGAAGATATGGAGGTTGATATGGAAGACTGTTTTACAAAGACTCAAACATGCTAGTGGTATCAAACAAACTTACTAACACTGCCTAATTCAACTAGGACCAAATGTGTGTGCATGCGAGTTCATTAACCAAATCAGAAGCATGGTAGTGACTCTAGGCAATCAAAAACCTGTGTGTGTGCAAGTGTGTTCATTAACCTCATCTTGCATAAATTAGGTAACCCTCTTATGGAGAAGACCCCGAAGCTAGTTTGTCCGTATGAGCATTCGGAGGTCTCTTTTTGAGGAGAGACATGTCGCCACGCAATGAGTATACTCCACCGCCACCAAGCGTCTATAGCCCCGATGAAGGTTAACTCCATAGTCCATGTTGTTTTTGACCTTTGTAAGCCTTGGGGATGACTACCTATCCGTCCGATCGGACAAGTAGTACGATCCTTACAACTTATTTGGGATCAGTGGTGTGTGAAAAATGTTCATTTCCTTAGAGCTTTGGGGAATCGGATTCTCAACCGAAGTATGATGAGAATTTTACCCTATCCTTACTACTCGGTTTATATTTATATTTTGTGATTGCTTGTGATAGTGGTAAGAACCACTGTTTTATGGACTATGTTTGCATGATAGGACAAACGAGGATTACCCTTTTCACTTCAAGGCACAACCCAAGGATGGTGTTATCTCTCTTTGACACAAGATGTTTTTAAGATGTGAAAATGTGATAGGTTCAAGACCGCTTTTGAAATCATTTCCCAATACTCAAGATTTTATTTAGTGTAATTTGTGATATGGCCCTAGAGAACTTTGACATGCATTTCGAAGTTTGCTTAAAACACTAGGAATGGCCGAGTGACCCGAAAACATTTTGGCAATGTAAATATGTGCAAATGGAAAATGGGTGTACGAATGACAATTCGGTTTGATGGATTTTATGAAGGTGCCCCCGATTAAGGCAACATGACTTTTGCTTGACCAAATTTTATATCCAAAAGATAGAATGGTCTCTAACATGATATGCAACTATGGCTGAAAATGAAATGTTATGGTTTTCAATGAGATGTATGCACATGAAATGCAATGTTTTTGAATGAGATGTATGCAACTAACAATGAAATGCAAATTCTTTTTATTTTATTTGTTTTTTTTTTTTTTTTTTTTTTTGTACAAGCCATGTATATATGTACATATAAAATTCAAACTATGCGTAGAATGCCCTCAAGTGTATAACATTAAGTGGTTCGGGTTCTTCCTCTCCCTCTAAACTCGGCAAGTCTATAAGTTCCATTACCCACTCTTTCAAGGGACCATATATGGACCTAACCAATTAGCCGCGAATTTATCTCGAAGATGCGGCAATGCATTGGTGTTTTGTTGATTCTCTTTAAGGACAAGATCCCCTACTTGAAATTCTCTTAGATGAACTTTGGCATTGTAAGCACGTTTCAATCGGTCTTGATAAACTCGCAAATGCTCTAAAGCATTGATTCGTTTTTCATCTATGAGTGTGAGTTGATCAAGACGTGCTTGTCTAGCAAGATCATCATCGATAAATTCCTGCAAAGAAATTCGCAAGGAAGGGATCTCGAGCTCAAGAGGCATGATTGCTTCAGCTCCATAGACCAAAGAAAATGGCGTTGCCCCAATGGGAGTTCTGATGCTTGTTCTGTAAGCCCATAATGCCAAGGGGATTTGTGTATGCCAATCTTTATGATTTTCTTTAACAAGTTTCTTAAGAATAGCAATTATGGTCTTATTGGAAGCTTCAACTTGTCCATTGGCTTGTGGGTAGTAAGGAGTTGAGAAACTATGTTGGATATTATACTTTTCGCAAAGAGCTCGAACATCCTTATTCTTAAAAGACTTGCCGTTATCATAAATAATTTTAGAGGGAATACCAAAACGACAAATGATATGGTGAAGTATAAACTCCACAATTCTAGGACCCGTCGGATCGGCTAGAGGAATAGCTTCAACCCACTTTGTGAAGTATTCAAGTGGTCCGTAATGATGAAAGTATGCTGTCCCGAAGAGGCAGGTGAAATCTTGCCAATTAAATCGAGACCCCATTGTGAGAAGGGCCAAAGGCTTTGGATGGGGCTGTAAAGCTTGTGATGGTATATGGGTTAAATTAGCGTGTTCTTGACACTTTTTACATTGTTTAACATATTTGCAACAATCTTGTTCCATAGTGGGCCAATAATACCCCATACGTAAAATACGCTTCGCAATGGCCATTCCACTAAAATGACCACCACAAGTACCATCATGGGCTTCAAGCAATAGCTCTATGTGTTTCACCTCGCTTCTAGACAAATGGAGGAGTACTCCATCATATCCACGTTTATACAACACATCCCCCAAAAGAACAAAACGAGCTGCCTTTTGCTTAAAACAACGATGGGCAGTTCGAGACAAATCAGATGGGAGTGTTCCAAACTTGAGGAAGGCTACTATCTCACTAGACCAAGGCTCATATGGATCCGAATGGATAAAGCAAACATCTTTTTCATCCTTAGACTCAAGCACGGACAATTGCAGACTTAGAGATTGTGGAAATGATTAGGGGCTGTACCTCTCCAAGGGAGTCCTTTGGAATCAATGATCCAAGAGAGGCCATGGCATCCGCAAATCTATTAGTCGAACGAGGCAAACTAGTGATCTCATACCAATCAAACTTAGAGAGCAACTTCATTGCTACATCATGATAAAGCTTAATGGTAGGTTCTTTGGCTTGGTATTCTCATTGTAATTTGTTTAACCACGAGTTGAGAATCCCCAAATATCCGAATACGCTTAATGCTCATAGCTATGGCTGATTGAAGACCTAAAATTAAGGCTTCATACTCGCTGTATTATTGGTGCATTGGAAGTCTAGTTTGAATGATAAAGGGATGGGAATCCCTTGAGGTGTATGAAACACAACTCCAACACCTTGACCTTTCGCGCACTTAGAGCCATCAAAGAATAGCGTGATGTCAACATCTTCCTCCGGAATGATGTCCTCTTCTTGTTCAGTGATAGCAAATACCGAATCATCTGGGAGCTCAATAATCAAAGGATGATCACTAGGTAGTGGAGCTTCCGCAAGTTGATCGGCTATAACTTGACCTTTAACATATTTTTGGCTAATGAATTCAAGATCGAATTCGGTAAGCAACATTATCCATTTAGCGGTACGAGTGTTATTATAAGTGCGAGACATCATATAACGCAGAGGGTTTTCTCTAGCTATGACATATGTTGTATGGCTAAGCATATAATGACGAAGTTTCTTAGTGGCAAAAACCACTGCTAAGCACAACTTTTCCACATAAGCATATCGGGTTTCATAGCTTACCAATGTTCGACTAATATAATAGACAACTTGCTCACGATTTTGTTCATTCTTTTGTGCAAGCATTGTCCCTAAGGCAAAGTCCGTTGCTGAGATATAAAGATTGAAAGGGACCCCTGGACGAGGCGGAGCTAAGACTGGCGGAGACGCTAAGTACTGCTTGATGTCATCAAAGGCTTTCTCGACACTCATCTCGTCCATGAAAATTGTACCCCCTTTTGTAGTAGGTGGCAAAATGGCCTACATTTATCGTAAAGTTGTGCAATAAAGCGACGGATTGAATTAATCTTTCCTTGCAAACTACGCAACTCCTTCAAATTAGTTGGGGGACACATTTCCATAATGGCTTTGACCTTGTTTGGGTCCACCTCAATACCTCGTTTAGAGATAATAAAACCTAGGAGTTTGCCCGAGGTAACACCAAAGACACATTTCTTAGGGTTCAACCTTACTTTATGCTCTAGAAGTCTATCAAAAACTTTTTCCAATACATCAAAATGCTCTTGTCGAGTTTTAGATTTTGCCAATAAATCATCCACATAATCTTCGATAATCTTATGCATATAATCATGGAAAATATAAGTCATGGCTCGTTGATAGGTTGCACCTGCGTTCTTAAGGCCAAAGGGCATCACCCTCGTAACAAAAAGTTCCCCAAGGTGTGGTAAATGTTGTTTTGTGTTGATCTTCAGGGTTTATTCGAATCTGGTTGTATCCTAAAAATCCATCCATGAACGAAAGCATTTCATGACCAGCACAGGTGTCGACAAGAGTATCAATGTTTGGAAGAGGAAAGTCATCCTTAGGACACGCTTTATTTAGATCTCAAAAATCGGTGCAAACACGTATTCCCCCGTTAGGCTTGCGAACGGGTACCATGTTAGAAAGCCACTCAGGATAATCAATCGGGACGACAAATTTAACATCCAAAAGTTTCTGAATCTCCGATTTAACTATGAGGGCCACGGTAGGATGCATTTTCCTAAGTTTCTGTTTGACAGGTTTAGCATCTTTTTGTAAGGTGAGGTTATGGACAACCAAATTAGGGTCTAGGCCTCGGCATGTCTTTGTAAGACCATGCAAATATCTCCTTCTTCCGCTTGAGTAGAGCAATCATTTGCTCTTGTTCCTCTCGATGATAGACTTTTAGCCGCTTTCACAATTTGGGTGCCATCTTGGTCCGTACTAAGGTCTACATCGATAGTTTCTTCAATAGACATGTGGGAACCTTCCTCAAGCCGATGGGGAGTAGGGATCAGATTTATGTCATCTAAAATGTCATCAAGCTCCCGTGCCTTGCTCTCGTCTATGTCTCGCTCGGAAGACCTCTCGGCTTAGAAGATGAAGGTGAATGTGGAGGTGAAGGAGGAATGTAGTTGGCGGAAGCCCTTAACAATTCCTCGAAAAGGATGAACTCTGAAATAGATGGAGGGGATGAAATCCGATCCATGTCAATCAAGCTTGGGTTGATCGGGATTGGCTTATCCGGATCATATGGATTATGGAGCGGGGTGAATAAGTCTTCAAAATTCATTGTCGACTTATGGAAGAAAGGATGGGCGGAATGGAAGGGAAAACCGGTGAAGACCTGAAATGCAAAACAACATAGTTTTTCAGTTTTTTTTTTTTTTTTTGTAGTTTGAGTTTTTTTTTTTTTTTGTAGTGGTGAAAACCACTATTACACACATACATAAAGCAATAAAGTATTTTTATATATTTTGATTTTTTTTTTTTTTTTTGGGAATTTTCTCGATTTTTTTTTTTTTTTGGTAGTGGTGAAAACCACTATTTTAGTATATACATATAATACAGGTTGGATTATGGCTTATGGATGTGGCGGAGGGGGTGGTTCACCTCGTTCTTGTGGAAGAAGCAAGCGAAAGATGGCCTCTTGGAGAGGGAACAATTGGAGATAAAACTCGCCTTGTTCAAATGAGGGGAACAATGGGCGCCGACTCTTCTTCGGATTCATCACCATTTGACATGACGTCAAATTCTTCATAGGCTTCATCTTCGGATTCGTCTGGGTGGAGGATTTCTTCTTCCGAATTAAGATTAATGCTTTGAAAAGCTTGTTCAAAAGAAGAAAGGGATGGAAGTGGTTGGTAGCCCGGACCAAAACGCTCGTGGGTCTCTCGGTATGGCATATCGATGCGTTCGGTTACCCCTTGCTCGTATCGACCTAGGCCAAATTGCCGCCAATTATGTCTCGTGGAAATAGCGAGAGGGAAAACCCTCCATCCTTTCGATATTGGCAGGGACCGGATGCTTGGGTTCTAGTATGGTGGTAGGACTAGAAGATGACTCTATTCCCCCATATACAAAATTAATGGAATTTGGCATAGAACCCATGTTATAAACCGATCCAATGGATAAATGTTGGTCATGTGGACGACCAAAATCTTTAACCTGTTTGCACATTGAACGGTGTGATGTGGACATCTTGGATGGCATACTCACCAATACCCGCATCGCTGAGATGGACCTTGACTTGGGAGGGAGATGGACTAGATGATGGAATAGAAGAATGTGGGATAGAAGAATTGGAAGGATTTGGTTGGGTTGATGCTTCACCGACTTGTGAAACATCACCGGTGATGGTTGGGAAGATGGAGGAATAATAGGTGATGTTGAAGAAGGTGTAGAAGAAGGGGGTAATGACGTGGAAAGAGATGATTGGTCATGGCCACATGTGCATGTGGTCACTGATGAAGAAGAAGGAAGATTAGGAGATGAAGAAAGTGGTGAATGAGATGGAATAGCGGAAGAGGAAGATGGTTGCGATATGATGGGTAGCTCCTCAAGAATGGGAGCTTTAGAAGAAGATGGTATAGAAGAAGTAGATGGGGTCAAGAAAAGATGAGTGGATGGCAACACAATCTCATAAGGATTTGAGACATAGTTGCAATGTTTGAAGGGTTCAATGTCAGCAGGTACACAATGAACCCGTCCCTCATATACATACTTCAGACATTGATGCAATATAGAAGGGACACATCTCATCTCCCTAAGCCAAGGCCGTCCAAGCAATACATTGTATGCCATGGACCCTTCCAAGATGTGAAACAAGGTATGCAAAGTTCGGGCCCCTACCTCAATGGGCAAGATAACCGTGCCAACCGTGGAAGATAAAGCATCATTGAATGCTTTAAGAGTAAAAGTCGACTTGGTGATAAGGGATGGCGACAACTCTAGATGACTCAACGCCGATGTTGTAATGATATTGATTGAGGAACCGGTGTCAATTAAGACTCTCTTGAATGGCTTGTGATCGATCTTGGCCATGATATGCAAGTGGAGGATCTATACTTTCGTTGACAAAGGTTTGATTTCAAAATCATAGAAAGTGATGGAGGGCTCCATGCATGTTTGAATACTCCCCACAAAGTTGTTGAAGGCATTAGTATCTTGAGTTTGAAGCTCGATTGACTTTAATATTTCCATTAATGCCTCTCTATGCGGGGGAGATTGTTGAATGAGGTCATAGATCGATAACTTGGCGTAAGCCATTTTTAAACCGGTAGTTAATCGGCTACTCAATGACATGATGGGTCGTTGGCGTTGAGTAGAATGATTTAGCGGTTGTTGAGAAGTACTAGCACGTCGTTGGGTCACCGTTACCCGAGGTGGACTCGGGAGTTTGTACAGGTGGCCGTGGTTCAGCCTCGATTTGGTTGGTTCGCCCTTTGACCCCGGGTTACTACGTTAATAGTACCCACAAAACCTTGGTATTGTTGTACATGGTTGACTTGATTAGGAGGAGTTACCCGAGTTACTCCCCCTGAAGTTGTTGGAGCTTCCTCCCGATGTGGAAGGGGTGTTTGAAATACACCAAGATTTTGATTTTGTTGGGCTAAGGGGCTATCCAATTTAATGGCTCCAATCTCAATAAGATCTTGGATCACATGTTTGAAAGCTGTACAATTATTGATATCGTGTCCATTTTGCCTATGATAAGGACAAAATAGGTACTCCTTGTAATACTTCCCCCTTCTAGATGGTTCTAAAGGTTTAAACTCGGGTAAAGTTAACTGATTTGTGCTATATAACTTGTTGAATATGACCGCATATGGTTCATCTAAAGGTGTGAACTGTCGCTTGGGACGATTTGTTTGCCAAGGTCGAGTTTCCATGGTTGGCCCAAGATTGTGAGTCTGGTTGAGGAGGGGCGGGTACCGCATGATAAGCAATTGGTTGCGGTTGACTTTGCATTACTTGTTGTTGTTGAGCCATTACGGGCTGGCTCGCCACCACTTGATTAACTTGGTTAACATTTGAGGCCGTACTAGCCTCGTGCTTGTTTGTTTTGGCCATAATTATTATTTCGTTGTTGGCCCTTTTGTTGCCATTCTTTTCTACGGGGTTTTAAAACACCCTCTTGGACTTTAATGTCTTCTATGATACTTGCTTGGGCCAAAGCCTCTTCAAAAGTCCCGTATTGTTGTAATTGGAGTAACCAAGAGATAGGTTTTAGACAACTCGGGGTGAACATTTTGGTTAACTCCTCCATTGGTAGGGAGAATGGCAATTTATTAATGATAGCCCTCCAACGGTTTCCAAAGTCATAAACAGCCTCATCGTCATGTTGCTTGAGCTTGTATAAGTCGGACAATGAGACTTTCCTTTGTACATTTAGGGAGAATCGTTCTAAAAATAGATTAATCAATTGCTCGTAAGCATAAATGCTATGGTGAGGTAAATGATTGTACCATTGTACAACATCTCCTCCTAATGTCTGAGGAAAAGTTCCGAGCATAAAAGCATCATTATTTTGGATTCTAAAGCAGGCATGCACGAATGAGCTCACATGTTCATGAGGATCCTCGGTTCCTCGAAATTTGTCAAACTTCGGTAATGTGAAATCGATCGGATATGGCGGTGAAGGTACCGAAGGATGAATTGGTTGATTGATCAACGACCTTAGCGTAGGTTTCGACTAGATGAGCCAGGCATGTTGAGCATAACGTTGTCAATGCGTTGTTGCATAGCATGGAGTCGAGAATCTTCATGAAAATTTTGATTCATTTGATGATTATGATGATGCAATGGAGGAGTGGAAAAATGATGAGATGGGATGAAATTGCCTCGATTAGGCGGTGTGGAATGGACAAGTTGTTGGTATGGATGATACCGGAAAGAAGGTGATTGGGGTGAATGATGAACTGGACCGGGTTGGGAGAAAGGTGGGGTAGGAATGGACACCACCGAAGATTGGGGTACCCGTGTGGGGCCCGAGCTAAGAAAAGTCGGGTCGGGTAGAAATTGGTTGGGGTGTAGGATTTACTATGACAGGTGGTTGGGCATTTTGTTGCCGTTGTTGCTGAAGCAACTTGTCGAGGTACTCCCTAACCTTATTAATCTCTAACCCAAGGGAGGTGGGATGATTGGATGAAGGTGGAGGGCAGGCTGCCATGGTAGTCACAGGAGACTGCATAGCAGGGGCAATGAAGGTGGCTGAAGTAGGCGGTACCTGGGAAGAAACAGTAGACTGTGCCCTAGGTAGGGTGAAACCATAAATGGTTTGGGAAGAAGAGGGTTGAAATTGGTCATGGCTAGAGGAGGTTCCACCAACCTCATAGAGAGAATTGGTGTACACCCAGGTAAATGGAGGAGAAAGTGGTCGGGAAGACACTACATTTGTCTCCAAAGGAGGACAATTGAGCATCTGGGAAGATGTTGGAGATGAAGCCGGCTGAGCAGATACAACATTAGCCTCAAAAAAAGGGTTAGTGTAGACCCGAGTGAAACCAGCGGGTATGGTTGATGCAATATCCTCGTTAAAAAATAGAATCTTGCATAGGGGAATCTTGGATTGGCTCAAGGACATAACCAGTGCCATCTCTTAAGTGAGTTTGCACTTGGGCCATATCAATGTGGGTAATATGACAGGAATTGTCTTCCTCCATGGGCATGGCCATGCGATAGACGGTAGAAGGACGTGAAAGACCCGCAGGCGAACCTGCCTGAAATTCACTAGGATAAGTGGTCATGTTGGTGGTGGGGATGTTCTGTGAATTATTCATTTGATTATTTAGATTTAACACTTTAGATTGATTCCTTGTTAAGACCATAACGCAATAAATCTAAACAAATTCAGAAAAGAAGAATGCAAAACTTGAATGATAAATTTACACTAAAGAAATTATCATAAAACAATCACAACCTAGGTTTCAACCAATGTGTCTTACCCGCGGTTAATTACTTATTTTCTCGATCTTAATCTAGTAAATTTTAAGTGTCCGGTTTATGAGTTTTGCATGTGATCTAATCTTGAATTATTCACAAAAAAAGGTAAAAACTATGGCTAGGAAAGGACAACGAGATTCTTACTGGTGATGAAATCCAACAAGTTTGCTCGGGGGTGACCTATGGTGTCTGAGGCAGAAGTTTAATGGATGGAGATGAATTCCACCGTCACTAAACTTCAAGCAATACCCGGTGATGAAATCCAGATATTACTCTTTTAAATGCAATATGAAATGCAAGAATTTTATTTTAAGTGTTTTAGTTGTCTAATGTATACATACAAAGCTATAAATCAAAAGTTCTAATGATCTAAGCAAGAGGCCACCGAAAATATGCCATTTCCTCTCGAAGAAGTGGAGTACACCGTTTAAAACCCCCGCCTACCAATGATATCAGATATCAAAGGAGCAACCGGAAGGTTCGTCCACTTCTCTCGCTCGGAATCACCCAATGGCAGGAGTACTATTGACATCCAATCAATAGTCCTACTTAGATAACTAAAACAGATAATTCGTAGCTATTCTAATATGCAGCTAGGTATGCAATTTTTTTTTTTTATGCAAGCAACAACCAATAATGCAATGCAAAAAAATGTAACTAAAAATGTAACAAAAAAAAATGTATATACAGCTTAACTGTTCTTTTCCAGATTACTTAGTTTTTGTTCATTTTAAAGCAATGATCTGAAAAAGAAACAGAATACAGCAGAAAAACCAAAAACGTAAAAAGTACAGTTTAACAAAGAAAAAAAAACGCACTTACTCGAAGCCTACGCTTTTTCTATAAAACTGCCTTCAAACGCCCAAGGGAGTCTACGCAGGCTGAAACGCACCTCTGCATTTCGGATCAGACTTCCGTACGCCGCTCGCGTCCCTTTTTCCAAACTCCTCGTAAACCCTAGTTCGCTGGAACAGCGAATTTCACGATTTTCAGAACCTGCAAAATAAAACAAAAATAGGAATAGATCAGTAAAGCAAGTATTAAAAACATGAAACCCTAGGGGGTCCCACCGTGATCGCCATTTGTAGATTAAAGATACAACGCCAAACAGAAATAAAGAAATCACAATAAAGGAATGCAAAACTTGTACAAAATGAATGATTTTTATTAATCAATGGAGTTTAGAAACTCCTTTTAAGTACAACAGGCCCTGTAACCCT
This sequence comes from Wollemia nobilis, assembly GCA_028583015.1. NCBI lineage: Eukaryota > Viridiplantae > Streptophyta > Pinopsida > Araucariales > Araucariaceae > Wollemia > Wollemia nobilis. The sequence goes on from JAQPPZ010005120.1 coordinate 1,566,297, forward strand.
TTTCGTGATACAAAGTTACAATTTGTGCTAGGGTTCTCCGAAACCCTAGCCGGCACAATGTGGTGGCGTCTCCGAAGAATGTATCCTTAACCTCAACGAATGAGTGGGCTTCGTTGTATCCTTTGGCTCGGACCACTCCAGCTTAAGCAATGCTATCAACAAATCGATCTACCACTAGAATCCCGCACACATTAAAATTATCAAAGAGTTAGAAACTAATAAGAGGGCTCCACTGTGTGAGCCCTCGAAAATCTAAAACCCTAGATTTATGAAATAAAAATAAAAGTAATGCAGAATTCAACAGAGATTAATACATAAAGAAAGATTACTTGCTTTAGACGAATCTATACCTTTTCCCGTTAACGCGGCGAGACCAAAGCGACGTGATGGATGCGGCGAAAGGGTTTAGTTCAGACTTAGGGCCGTAGAAGACTCGTAAGACTCGAGGATTAACAACAATAGCCAACTCCGGACTTAGATAGGGAAGATAAGTAGGTTTAGCCGAAGAGATAGATAGGGTTTGAGCCATCAAGGTGACTCAATTTATAATCTACTCTTAGGGCACACTTTAGGGTTTTAACGACACTTTGAACGTGTGGCTAAGATTAAAGTGGATCCAAGGGTAGAGAATAAATCTAGGTTGTGAAACGGATTAAGATGGATGGACGGATGAGATTAAATGAAGGATGGACGGCTCGATTAAATCACTTAAACTTTATTTATATATATATTAAAATATATAAATATATTAAAAATTATATATATAAATATTAATTTAAATAAATTTGGGGATGAAAAATGGCGGAAAAGTGAAATTGGGCCAAATAATGGTGGGAAAGTGTGGATTTGGGCCAAATAATGGCGGGAAGGATGGATGACTGACACGTGGCTGGCAGGAAGGTATAGATGACTTACAAGTGGCTGGATTTTGGTGTCTACAAGTACAAAGGCATGCAAATACTACATTGAAATAAATCATTAAGATCAAACTACAAAAATTACTCAAAATCTAATTCATTTGATCCTATTTCAAATATTCAATAGGTTTACCACTAGGGATAGTCCCACACAATGATGGTAAATGGTGCATTTACATGAAATAATGTAAATGCAATAAGGCCACTCAAAATATCACTTTTCCTTTCTTTTAATGATCACGTTTACCTTAGTAGGGAAAAAATAATTTCTTCCTTGATGGTTTCAAGGGATGCAACAATAGGATAAAAACTTATTCATCTATCCTTGGTAATGTTATCATTTTCTATTATTCTTTTTTGGATATGCAATGCTCCTAAAATATTCTAAAGAGTAGTTCTCAATATTTTTTTTGCTCTAATCTAAAATTATGTAGAAATTTATGTGGATAATCTAAAATTATGTAGAAATTTATATGGATAACTTTATCATTTATAATAATACTATGAAGGAGTAACTAATAACCTCATAAATGTTATGCAATAATTAAAATATAATAGTTGTTCCTTGAGCCATGAGAATTTTTAGTTTATTATGATTGAAGATATTATTTTAGGTTGTCATGTTTGACAAGAAAGAAACTTGATTTGTTCTTGTCATGCTTGAAGTCCTATATAACCTTTATCCATCATAAAAATAAAAAGGTTGTGTGTAACTTTCTTGGTAATGTATGTTACTACAAAAGAATTATCATAACAAGGAAAATAAAAATCATCATCAATTTTTATTTTTATCAATGGGCTTAGCCCGACTAGTTTTAACATAGGATATTTTCATTTGGCTTCCCAAATCAATATCCATTTCAATTTATTTTTCTCTTCATCCATGATTTGATGGTCTTCTGCTTCTTTTTCCATTCCCACCAACACTCTCATCTTCATCATTATCATCTATTTTTTATATTGTCCATAATAATATTTATCTTCTAAATATTTATCATTGTGCTACCCTAGAAGACCCTAAATTTCCTTGGATATCCTCCCTATGATTTTCTTTATTGTGCCACTCTTGAAAATCATAAGTGTAACATATACACTTTGTATTAATTTTATTTTCTTCTAAGGTGAAAATATTATACTACTTGAGAAAAATGAAGATGATTTACTTGGAGTGAGTTTCTTTTGTTGTTGATTTTAATGAGAAGTTTCCTTATTTTTTCTGAATTCTTCAAAATATTTCATTACGGTTTCAAAGAAAATTCAAATAGGGAATATGTAGGATGAAAAACAAATTAATACAACTAGGATGGAGGGCCCTTTAACTACATATGGGGCATAAAATCAAGGTCATGGGATTAGAAAACCATTAGGATCCTTTTCTTGGTTATTAGTTATTCTAGTGGTGCTATATGGATATGAGGTGTAGGATAATAATACACCAAATTTTATATTGAAGAAAATAAAAAGAATTAAAAACTATTGGTTTCAAGTAATTTAAAAAACTATTAATTATAAGTAATTTCAAAATTGAAACATCAATTCCACATGATATCTTACTTGCTAAAACATATAATCATAAAATTAAGTTACTTTACTCTTATAATTTTTTAATTATTATATTTAAATCAGAGAATTCAAATGAATTTATCTTCAATTTATAAATTGTCTTAGATGTTTGTGTGAATAACTATTACAAAAGTAAAAGAATACTCACATAGCATTTACATAATAATAATTATTATAACATTTAACTTCACAAAATTTAATGGGATAAATGGTAATTAAAAAATAAGTTTTAAATGGAAGGAAATAAAAAAATTCAAAAACTATTGATTACAAGTAATTTTTTTTTTTTTAAGCGAAAAACCCCTTACGAAGCCACCTTAGTCTGAGAGACCATGAACAACGGGTTCTACACCGTCAAATTCACCCGAGGGTCGCACCCGACCCTGCCCGTACCAACATTATCAATTGGATTTTAGATACCCAATTCAACTTTTTGGTAGGGTGGAGATTTGAACCTGGGACCTCCCTTGGAGGATTGTCCTCTCCTCTCCAACTCACCTGCAACACTTGGGTGATTACAAGTAATTTCAAAATTAAATTATCAATTTTATATGAGATCTCACTTGCTGAAATATATAATAAAAAAGCTAAGCTACCTTTTTAAAATATTCATATTAAATCACTTGAGAATTCAAATGAATTTATCTACATTTTATATATTGGCTTAAATTTTTATGTAAATAACTATTACAAAACTAAAATAATACTCACATAGCATTTACATATAATTTATTATTATTATAATATTTAATTTAATAAAATAAAATACAATTAAAAGTTAAATTCTACATGAGATCTTACTTTTTTTTATTATATTGGAGGAAGGGATTTTTGAAAGGGCCCTAACCCTTTTACATTGTCATAAACAAAAACATAATACTTCAATACAAATCTCAAAATGTGACATAAAGTGAGTCACCAATTTAAAAATATAGCCTACATAATCTACAACATCTTATGCTATAGAAAATCAACTTAGTCAAATAATTAACAACTAAAATACAACACTGAGATAAATACTTAATAATAGTTTCTTTTACATTCTCTCCTATATTGCATTTGTTAATCCTTTTTCATGATCCTTATATCAAATAACTACATTTAAAATTTTATTATTGTTAATTTCCATAATTTATTATTGAAAATTATCTTCAAAGATTACATATCCTTCATTCTAAATTCCCCAATTAGCCAACCAATTTGTAGCCTTGTTTCCTTCTCGATAGATATGTACAATTCGTACATTTTGCAAATTACTAATTTGTAGTCTAGGCTATTGAATCATATCATTTATATCCCAAATTAAATCATGATTACTCTGATTGGGTTGATAATGTTTAATTAATATACTTCTATGATGATATTTTTAACACCAATTCTATCAATTAGCCTACTAACTTAGAACAAAACACTAGCTACATCAAAATGGTTAGATTGAGTTTCAATATTCTCTACATATAATAATACTTCTATTTCATTCTATAAAATACCACCAACACGTTCTATACCTAGATTTCCTTTTGAAGCACCATCAAAATTCAATGTTAACAAACTTTGTGGTGGAGGCTTCCATTTTGATTCTAGTATTTTAAGCTTGGAAGAAATTAATGGTTTATTACTTCAAGAATCCAATCCCCAAATATTTATAATAATATTTTCACCATCATCTTCCCATGATTCTTTTAAATTGATTATCAAAATGTTCTCCTTCATAGCATTGTAAATCTTGATCACTATAGACATCATATATTTCTTGCATCCTTTAAAAATTTATTGTCTCATTATTTCCAAGTACCCAACATAATGTGAGGTGAATAAAAGTTCCATAAAGTATTTAGTCTTTTGCTCCTAAAATTTGATTCCCAACATAAGTATAGGTTAACAATAGAATTTGGAAAGACCCATGTCGTACAAAATTTATCAAGGATGTTGTTAAATACTTCATTTTAAATGAAAAAACTCAAAAATGAATGCCATACCTCCTACCAATACTTTTCACATAATGGACATCTATTAGGGATCTGTAGACCTCTTTTGAGTAAATTATCCATTGTAAGAACTTTGTTTTGAACTACAAGCCAAGAGAAGAAGACCACTTTTAGAGTTAGATGTTTCAACTAGATCTTTATTATTAGTATCCATTTTAATCCTACATATTCCAAGAGAAAGTACCTAGATTTTATAAAGTACTTTCCATACTTTCTATATTTCCAAATTGAAATATCCTCTAGTCTATCTTGATTTAGAAGTTATACCTACAACATTCTATCCAGTTTTCTTACTACTTGGCTTTTCCTATGATTCATACCCTTAACATATATATTTTTATATTTTTCCATTAGTATATTCAATAATAAAATTATGAACCCATTGTCCATACTCATGAGAAAATCCATGTTCTAGTTCTACAAATATAGGGTCTTCACACAAAGGGATATTTTTCATCCATCTATCTCTTCAAAATTTTCCTTTTTTCTATTTCCAATTTGCCATCTTAATCCCTCTTGAAGAAGACATTCATCTTTTTGAAGATTATTCTAGAGGAAAGATCCTTTTATTGCATTCTCTTATACCAAAAATATATTTTTATTTCTCATATCCTTTGCTTTCAAGATCTGAATCCATCCTGCTTTTTCATCTAGAACTACTTTCCATACCTACTTTTCCATGAGAGCTTTGTTAATTTATTTCAACTTCCTAAAACCTAGGCCTCTCACCTTCTTCCTAGAACATACCTAATCCCAAGCAACAAGAGCTATTCTTTTCTTCTCCTCCATTCTAGTCCATAGCAAGTTCATTTGAATTTGTTCAATTATTTCCTAAACTTTTGTATGTATTTTAAAAAGGGACATAAAGTATATTGGAAAGCTTTGGAGAGTATATTTGACCAATTAATCCTTACTTTCCTGGCTAATAAGTGTACCGTTCCAACCTATAATTTTTTTACCAAATATTTCAACTACTGGATTCCACATTTCCTCTTTGATTATTCCACTCAGGTACCAGGTAAATTCTCAATCTCACAACCAAATATCCTTGCAATACTGTTATGTCTTAAAATAGGAGTATTGATAAAGAAAACCATACTTTTGAGAAAATTCACCCTTTGCCCAACAATAATCTCATAAATACTCAATATGTTCCTTATTACCTTTGCTTGGTGAATGAAGCATTTTGTGAGAATAATTATATCATATATGAACTTTTGATATGAAACTAGATTTAAATTTGAAGTTGGCTTAATTCCATCTAATTTACATTCTCTAGTAGCAACTAAAATTACTCTTCAAAAAGCTTCAATCATAATATATGCAATCTTACTTGCTTTACGAGAGGTCATGGTTGGGAGGAGACTACTCATCCCTGCACGTCGGTCATAGGGGTTTCTTACAATAACCAAATCAATATATCCATGCACGTTGGTCATAGGGGTTTCTTACAATAACCAAATCAAATATATATATATATATATATATATATATATATATATATATATATATATATATATATATATATATATATATATATATATATATATATATATATATATATATATATATATATATATATATATTATATTTTTAAATTTATTTGTATAAAAAAATTAACATAATGATCTTTAATCATTTAAATTATTTTATTTTTAAAAATTTATTTATTAATTGACATACTACCTGATGTAGGGTCGGGGTGATCAATCCTTACCTGCATGGCACCACAGCTCCTAAGTCCCACTTAGGCAGGGTGGACTACACCTCCAAGTGTTCGTACCTGCACAAGCCAGCAAACAGACAAGCCAAGCACAATGTTTGTATTTATATAGCGAAAGCACAAGACACAGGGTTAGCACACAATGAGCAATGAACAAGATGAACACCCACACAATGAGCCAACACGAGAGTCTTTGAATAGCAATAGCTTTATTAATATTGGGGTTTCGATAAACGGATTACAATGAGAGCGGCCCAACGGCCTGGCGCTATCGGCCCAATTACAACACAGCCCGTAGGCAAACACACACGGACCGCCCGGCGCCCCGGAGAGCGGTTCACCGAACGTCTCTTGATAATGCCCGGTGAGTCTTGATACGCGTCCACTCGTATCACTCACAACCTCGGACACCTCCCTCCACCTTGCTCAACACACACGGCAACTTGGCACAGCACTTGGCAACATACGGCAGCTTGGCAACACACAAAACCAACAAAGAGCATGGCAGGAGTACGGGGACGTGGAGCAACTCGCAAGAGAACCGAATTGCTCATACTACCCTTTGCATTTGAATTTTAATAAAAAAAAAATCCATAGGTTTCAGACATGTAAATAAAACATTTAACCAAAAATTCAAGTTGCTTTATTTTAATAAATTTTATATTGTAATTAATTAAATGGAGAAATAAAATAAATTTATTTATTTATTATATGTTGTTTCTTTTTTTATGCACAAAAAACCTCTTTAATACCTATCCCATTACATAAAAATAAATTCAAAGGGACCCTTCATCATGTAGAAATCAAATCAAGGCAACCTACGAACAGACACTTGGCCACTACAACTAGTTTATCCCTTTCTTGGCCGCTATGTCTTATATGCTATTTTTATATATGCCATTTATAAAAAAATAAACACATATATTAATAATTAGATATAACTTTAAATAATAAGATAAATATTTTAATTTGTATAAAGAGGGTAATGTTTTTTTAACTCTTCATCATTGAAGGATGTTATATTAAAATTTAGTTTTTATTGACTATGAGATCATAGGTCATATGATGAAAAATGATATTTACTTAATAAATATTTATCTAACATTTCTTAGGTTAGGTTAGTGAAGCACATTGTTTACCTAGTATGAAATGATTTTAGTTATGTCCACAAGGGCAAAATATTCTATGGGACCAAGAGTTTTACTGCAATATGGAGTATGAAGTACAACCCTAATCCTTTTTGGATTCAAAATTTGGACCTCTATTCAAAGTTTGAAATTTTAAAAACATCTAAGAAAAATATTGTTCAACAAAGTAAAAATCCCAACATGTTCTTATCATCTTTTCGAGTGTCCTCTTTCTATTTTTGATTTTGATGAGAATTTTTCATATTTTGCTTTTCTCAATTTTCCAAAAAGGTTTATTAGTGAGTTTATTTTTAGAGTGTACTCATATGCAACCATCATGTCCTTGTAGGCTTCACATTTCATGATAAAGTGTTTTTTGATTTCCACTACATCTATTGTTCAAAAGTCACATATTTGTTCTAGTTATTACTCTTGAGGTATTGTCCATCCCTAGTTTCACATCTAAGATGGCATGGGTTGGATCTTGGTTGGGCTATAAGCATTTTTTCTTTGTATTTGATCTATTCATTTATGTATTTATTTTTATTGCATTTACAGTTTGGGTTGAGTTCATCAACATATATTTGTTTTTTTTCTTTAATATTTTTTCCACCTTTCTTGTGAAATAAAATTGGATCTATATGATGAGCATGAACAAACACGAACAAAACCATCCAAGGAGCCAAATTACAATAGAAAAGAATTATTTTAATAATGTCAGCCAAAGGGGTAGAAATTACAATTCTAGACTGTTTGAGGATGAACAAACACGAACAAAACCATCCAAGGAGTTAAATCACAATAGAAAAAAATTATTTTATTAATGCCAGCCAAAAGGGGCAGAAATTACAATGCCGGATCTAAAATCTTGGAGCACAAATGAAGCCCTTTTTTCAGATCCAAAATCCTTTTTTAAATCCTATTTCCCCCCCCTTTTACATGATTTTTATGTTTCCCGCCCATGCAAAAAATAAAATAAATTTAACTTTCCCGCCCGTTCAAAATTTTAAATTCTACTTTCCCGCCCAACTGACGGCCGACAAACACAAAGGCAAAACACTTAGAAATTTTTTGTTTTTTTTTTGTTGATGCAATATTGCTCTGCTACCACTAGATGCTCCTACATCAGACACCCAAGGTAATTTTGAGAAGTGATCTCACTTCTTTGCTATTGTAGGAAAACCAAGGTGGTCAACCTCGGACTTGGATAGCCAAGTCAAATCTTCTACAGGCCTTCCCTTCCATTTCACCAGATATTCTTCATACTGCCTATTTCTTGTACTTCTATCGATGTAGGTATCCAGGATTTCCTCTATCTCTTCTGTCACTAGAGCCGATGTCGAAACACTCCAAAACTCTGCAACTGGTTCCTTAGAACTGTCACCTTCATGATACTCTACCAAATCAAAAATATTGAACACAGGTGATATATTCAATCCACTCGAAAACTCCACCTCATATGCATTTCCTTAATCTCTTTTATGTATGATCCTGCATGGTCCAAACTTCTTCATTTTTAGCTTGTTATATTTTTTAGTAGGAAACCTCTCCTTTCTCAGGTGCACCATGACTTCATCACCAACTTGGAACTCCTTAAACCTCCTTTTCTGATCAACCTTTGTCTTGTACTGAGTGTTCATCTTATTGATGTGTTGTTTTACTTCTTCATGCAAATCCTTCAGATGCTCTGCAAAGTTCTCAACTTCAACACTATTTTTTTCTCCCCTGTCCAACTTCCTCAACTCAGAAGCATTTCTTGTACTACTCCCATATACAATCTAGAATGATAATTTACTAGTACTCCTATTGATAGAATTGTTATAGGAAAATTTTACCTGTGGTAAAATCATATCCCATCCCTTGGGCTTATCTTCTACCAGGCATCTCAGTAGGTTACCCAGAATCTTGTTCACCACTTCTATCTATCCATCAGTCTGTGGATGGTATGCAGAACTGAACTTCAAATATGTCTTCAATTTCTTCAACAAGGTCTTCCAAAAATACCTAACGAACTTTGTGTCTCTATCAGAGACTATACTCTTTGGTAGACTGTGAAGTTGTACCACTTCCTTGAAATATAGTCCAGCAACATGAACTGCATCACTAGTTTTCTGACAAGGAATAAAATGTACCATATTTAAAAACCTGTCAACTACCACAAATATGGAATCATTTCCCCTTTGTGTCCTTGGTAGACCAAGAACAAAGGCCATGTTGATGTCCTCCTAGGGTCTCTCTGGTACAGGCAATGGCTGATATAACCCAGTGTTCTACCTCACACCCTTGGCCATCTGGCATATTCTACAACTTTATATAAACTTCTTCACATCTTGCAGTAATTATGGCCAATAGTAGTTCTCACTCACCAAGGCAATGGTCTTGTCTCTACCAAAATGTCCAGCCAATCCTCCACTATGCTTCTCTTTGACCATATTCTCCCTCATTGAACTCCTAGGAATGCACAATTGGTTCCCCTTAAACAACATTCCATCTTGGATCATAAAATCCAACTACTTAGTCCTATCTATAGTAACCGATGATTTACAAGCTCTCTAAGCTTCAACAAAATCAGGATCTTCAGGGTACAAACTCTTAAGTTCTTCAAACCCCACAACTTCCACTCTTATTGTTGTCAGCAAACTCTACCTTCTACTTAAGGCATCTAAAACTCTGTTTGACTTCCCACTCCTATGCTTCAACACAAAGGTATAGCTCTTTAAAAACTCAACCCATTTTAAGTGCCTTTGATTCAATTTCTCTTGACTATTAATATACTGTAAAACCTGATGATCAGTATAAAAAACAAACTCCTTTGGAAAAAAATAGTGTCTCTAATTCTTTAGAGCCTAAACTATAGCATAAAACTCTTGATCATAGACAAAATATTTCTTCTTGGCATCATTAAGCTTTTCGCTAAAGTAGGCAACAGGCTTACCTTCCTGACTCAATACAACTCCTATGGTACTACCAGTAGCATCACAATCTACCTGAAATACATTATTAAAATCTAGAAGTGCCAACACAAGTTGTTTTGTGACCTTCTTATTCAACAACTCAAAGCTCCTATCAGATCCTAAGGTCCACTTAAAGTCTTTTTTATCCTCTCTCATTGTTTCAGTTAGAGGTGCACAAATACTACTAAAATTTCTAATAAACTTTTTGCAAAAACTTGTTATACCATGAAAAGATCTTACCTCAATTATGCTCCTTGGGGTAGGCCATTCAATGATAGCCCTTACCTTCTCTGGATCCATATTCAAACCTTCATTTGAGAAGACAAATCCCAAGTACACCAACTCCTTCTTCATAAAACTGCACTTCTTCAAATTTATCAGTAGATGTTCCTCCCTCAGCTTCTTCAGAACTCTTTTGATGTGCCTCATATGTTCCTCCAAGGTCATGTTAAAAATCAGAATGTCATCCAAATATACAATGACAAACTTTCCTATAAACTCCTTCAATACTTCATTCATAAGACTCATGAATGTGTTGGGTACCTTGATTAGCCCAAATGCCATGACCAACCACTCATATAAACCCTCTTTGGTCTTGAAAGTTGTCTTCCACTCATCTCCTTATTTGATGCAGATCTGATGATACCCACTCTTCATATCAATATTTGTAAAATACTTGGAGCCATGCAAACAATCCATTATGTCATCCATCCTTGGCAATGGAAACCTATACTTGATGGTGATCTTGGTAATAGCTCTAGAATATGTGCACATTCTCCACTCTCCATCCTTCTTTGGTGTTAATACTATAGGTACTGCACATGGACTTAGGCTTTTCCTAATAAGTCCCTTCTCCAGTAGCTCTTGAACTTGCATGTTCAGTTCCTCATTCTCCATAGGAGTCATCCTATGGGTAGCCTTGTTTGACAAACTAGTTCCTGGTATCAAATAAATATGATGGCTAATATTTCTCATGGGTGGCAAACCCTCTGGCACATTATTAGATATAATATCTGAGAAGTCTTTCAATAGACCTGTTGGCATTTTTGCCACATTTATTTTTATTATTGATTATGAATGCTTAAGTTGTGGCCCAAAGCAGTTTTGTGAGTTCCAATGATTCAAAGCGGTCCATAATTAAATATTTTGCTGATTTCCAATGCAGTCAAGATAGAAGAACGCGCCCAAGCTACCAGACTTGAATATTTTATTTATTCGAAGCTGTTGTTCGTGGATTGTTCTAACGGTTTCATGCACATTTTCAAGAACACAATTTAATGAAGACTGACGACTCTTTATGGCATTTAATTTTTCGGTCTTCAAGGCTGCGATTAAGGGGATCATGTTCATTGTTTTCGTTGCACAAATTGTAGATCTCAAGGAGGTCTGTTGCAAATTTTAAATGTTGCACAGAGGTCGGCCCTCTATAAAAACCAATGTAAATCTCATTTGCAAATGTTGGGAGTTTTCTGCTAAAAGCTTGAAGTTCATTTGCAGGAATGAAAGAATTGGCCTCTGATTTTTCAATTTACGTTTCTAATAACACTCATATTCCTTGGTTGTTGTTTCATTTGAATTCTGCATGTTGGATTTAAATATTGCTTGTAAGGGAATGAGTCCTGGAATGTAATCTTGGAGGGATTTTCTACGTACGGTTGTGAGGAATTAAGTTGATATCTTATGTTACTTGTTGTTGTTGTACTTTAAGTGATCTGCTATTGTTCTTCCCGATCTTATAACTTCGGCTACGGCCATATTTCTCGTTTCTTTTCGCAAAGTTTTAATCTCTTTCCAGCAACTCTAATCTTAAAACAAACTTAGTTTAGTAAGGGAACCAGCCCACTCTGGAGATTGGTCTGGGAGCCATTTCTTGCTTCCAGCCTTTCAATGTTGGCCGGGTCTAGGGTGCAGTTTATATAAAAATCCTTTCCTGTGGCAGATTCGTGACCAACAATTTTTGGCATGCCCGGTGGGACAGACTTCTTCTGTCTCAAAAGATCCACATTTGTTTTAATACCCGGAGGTCTCAAGATTTTGATGAGCTGTCTTGACCTCATAGCGGAGATTTGTAAGTTCATCTGGCGACTTTGCTGAGTTGAAGATCCGAATTTTTTGATCGTGGATGCCTGCCTTTTTCAAGTTAAAAGAATGTTCATCTGGCGACTCTGACTTAATGGCGATAGCCATGATCCCGTAGACCACTGCCACAAAGGCGAGGGTTTTTCCTAGATGGGATGATCCTGGCCCTCTGAATCTCCAAATCCGGCATGAAATTCCCAAAGGTGCCCTGAAGGCCCTAGCAAAATATGATGGTACCGAAGGCATGGCTCTGGCGCATGTTGAATATATTGCTACTTTGTCAATGATCCATGTCATAAATCATGAAGATGTCATGATCAGACTTCTGGTTCAGTCTTTGGAAGGAAGGGCATTGCAGTGGTATAGACTTCTCAGGCATCAAAGCATCAGCTCATGGGATGATCTAGCGGGAGCACTAATCAAAAGATTTGACGAAGATCCCTTTTACAGTTCTTTGGATCTCTATCAGTTTTTAATGTACATCAAACGAGCACCTCTAGAGAACATCACAGACTTCAATGTCCGATTCTTGAGGAGCTGGAAGAGAATTCCAGAGAAGATCCGACCATCACCCACCCAAGCCCACCTCTTCTATGTTCGAGCTTTCCATTCTGACATAGGCCTCCTCTTGCTGCAATCAGGTGAACGAAGGTTCCCACAAATCTTTGAAGAAGCAGTGCGAGTGGAACAACTTTTGCTCTTATCAGGAAAATTACCGTGGGAAGAAACTCCATTACTTTCTTCGATAGTTGCTGCTCCTGTCTATCCCGCATAGTCTTTTTCATGCCAGATCCCTTATACTGAGAAGAAACCTGAGATGCAGTTGTGTGGAGCTCAAGGGACAGATCTCATCCAAAGCCAAGGATTGGAATATGCAAGAACTTTCCTGGCAATGAACAATATGGTTGCTTGCAGTTTTCATAAGGAGATGGATCCAGAGGATATAAAAGAAGAAGAACAGATTCAAGTGGCAGAACCTGAGCACAAGGAGGGCACATCTTTGCACCCTGTTTGTATCTCAAGGCATATCATGCCAGCATTTAGTTAGAACCTGTTAAATATGTCAGATCAACAGGTAGAGTCTGAAGAGATCCTGGAGAAAGGACTGTTGCTAGACAATTTTTGTGATCAGATCCAGGAGTTGGAGGAACCCATTCTTAGTTCACAACCAGAGAACCCTTCAAGATGGTGGGATTGGCTTCAGTCATTACTACAATTGGTACCTACAGGAGCCCGTCATATGGTAAATTTCTTTGCTACATTATTTGTCAATTGTGTGGGTACTGGCATGCAGGATACCTTGCCCATGTCTGCAACATGGAGAACTTCAGGAAGAAGCCAGCCCAATTTCAAGGACCGACTCAAGTATGATCAGATCTGGTCGGGACATTGCAGATTTACCGGATAACTCCTTAGACTGGGTTTGTGGTGACGACATGCCAATCATGTCGTGAACTATTGTATATAGTATAAAAACAAAAAACAAAAAAATAGAAAAGAGAAGAAAAAAAAAAAAGAGGTATTGTTTTTATTTGTTTATCTCGGCTCTTTTTGCATGCGAGCCATAGGTGCTTGTTTTTCTTTTGTTTTTCTTTTCCCAGTAGTTGGTGGCTTTCTAGAAAATTCTTCCTTTCCCTTCCCTTTTTCTTTCCTTCCTTTCTTCATCTTCCTCCTTCTTCTTCTTTTTCTTTTGTAGTAAAAAAAAAAAAAAGAGCCACGGCTGTTGTTTCTTTTCCCCATTCCTATTATTCCCATTACTTCTTATCCCTTTCTTCTAAGTTCTGTCATTTTACGCATTTATTTACAGTTCAGTTCATTCTCATTCCACAGCATTCATATTTCCATTTCCATTCCATTAGTTCATTTACTCTCATTCCATTTCCATTGCAGCCGGTAGTACAGCAACATTCTGTTATTGTGTCTACCACATCACTTTATCACTACATCATTCCATCATTTTCACTATTCCATTTGCATTTCACCGCCTGCGCATCCGCGGGATCTCATTCCATTCATTTCCATTCCATGTTCAGTTCAGCCAAATGCAGATTTCTTTAACTTTTGATTATTCAGCAAAAGTTTCTATTGCAGCATTCCACTGAGATGTACCACAGCAGCCAGCTTTTTGTTCTAAGTTTTATGACTCTGTTGCCCAATGGATTCAGGCCTGGATTCTTGCATACAATAGAACTGTATACCCCACGAGCCGCCAAGAATGTTGGCATTTTTGCCACATTTATTTTTATTATTGATTATGAATGCTTAAGTTGTGGCCCAAAGCAGTTTTGTGAGTTCCAATGATTCAAAGCGGTCCAGAATTAAATATTTTGCTGATTTCCAATGCAGTCAAGATAGAAGAACGCGCCCAAGCTACCAGACTTGAAGATTTTATTTATTCGAAGCTATTGTTCGTGGATTGTTCTAACGGTTTCATGCACATTTTCAAGAACACAATTTAATGAAGACTGACGACTCTTTATGGCATTTAATTTTTCGGTCTTCAAGGCTGCGATTAAGGGGATCATGTTCATTGTTTTCGTTGCACAAATTGTAGATCTCAAGGAGGTTTGTTGCAAATTTTAAATGCTGCACAGAGGTCGGCCCTCTATAAAAACCAATGTAAATCTCATTTGCAAATGTCGGGAGTTTTCTGCTAAAAGCTTGAAGTTCATTTGTAGGAATGAAAGAATTGGCCTCTGATTTTTCAATTTACGTTTCTAATAACACTCATATTCCTTGGTTGCTGTTTCATTTGAATTCTGCATGTTGGATTTAAATATTGCTTGTAAGAGAATGAGTCCTGGAATGTAATCTTGGAGGGATTTTCTGCGTACGGTTGTGAGGGAATTAAGTTGATATCTTCTGTTATTTGTTGTTGCTGTACTTTAAGTGATTTGTTGTTGTTCTTCCCGATCTTATAACTTCGGCTACGGCCATATTTCCTGTTTCTTTTCACAAAGTTTTAATCTCTTTCCAGCAACTCTAATATTAAAACAAACTTAGTTTAGTAAGGGAACCAGCCCACTCTAGAGATTGGTCTGGCAGCCATTTCTTGCTTCCAGCCTTTCAATGTTGGTCGGGTCTAGGGTGCAGTTTATTTAAAAATCCTTTCCTGTGGCAGATTCGTGACCAACAAGACCTGAGACTTCTATAGGGACAATTTTTCTTGGTTATTTTCTAACTTTAGGAATTAATGCATAGCACACATGCTCATGCTTCAAATCATCTAGAAATTTCCTACCATCAACCAAACAAATTATGCTATTGTTACATACCTTTTAATCCATCTCCTTCAGTGGCTTCAGTTTATGGCGCACTCCTTCCTTTGTTAGGGAGTAAGTGTTGGCATGTCCATCATGGACTGCACGATGATCAAACTGCCATGGTCTTCCTAACAACATATGGCAAGCATCCATAGGCAGGATATCACACATAACCTCGTCCTTGTATCTCCTAATATTAAACTTGAATAAGCATTGTTCATTGACCAATGCCCTATGGTCCTTCTGCAACCACGCAATCTAATATGGATGTGGGTGTCTCCTCCTCTCTAGTTGTAACTTAGTAACCATTTCTTCATAGACCAAGTTATTAGTACTATCATTATCTATAATAACATTACAGATCTTACCTAAACATTTGCACCTTGTGCAGAATAGGCTCTTCCTCTGGTTCACTTCCTTCTCCTCATTCAACAAGGTTCTCCTTGTGATCATAACTTCTCCTCTCTCTGCCTCCTCGGAGTGCTCTGATTCAGCTCCTTCATATGCAATATTAGCTCTGGTATTACCTGTTGACTTCTTATTTGGCTTCTACTGGTGTTGTGGACACTCATATGCTTGATGTCCTTCTTCTCCATGGTTGAAGCAGGTTCCACGAAACCCTCTTCCTCCATTTCCTCAACTAGATCTACCTCTTCCTTTTGGGTAGTTGTTGTTCTGACCATGGGATCTATAAACATTATCTCCCTTCTAGTCATTACTATTGCTAGCTTCTTATTTATTCTCACCTCGTCCTTCATCTGTTCTTCCACCAGTTCTTTCTCCATGACCTCTTCCTTTCTGCTTACCCTTAAACCTTTTGTTTAGCTTCTCTTCAAATTTTAGAGCAAACTGGTAAGCATCCTCAATGGTGCTCATCCTAACCAGACTCAGATCTTCTTGAATACTGGTTCTCAACCCATGGATGTAATGGACTACCTTCTCATTGTAAGCCTTATAATGGTCGGTTCGGATCAAGATCTTGTAGAACTCCTCGGTGTATTCTTTGATATACTTTCCTAACTTTCTCAAAATTTGCATCTTCTTTAGTAGATCCAACTCATAATCTATCGGAATAAACTACCTCTTCATCTTTTCCACCATTCATTCCCATCTGGTGATCCTCTCTTTTTTCCTTCTATTTTTGTCAAGTTGTACTCCTTTCCACCAGATTCTAGAATGACCCTTCAGTTGGTCTTAACAATTTTGACCCAGTTAGGATCTTCCACCTCTTCATATTCAAAATATTCTTCCAAGTCACTGATCCAGTCAATCAACTCCTCTAGGTTAATATTTCCTAAGTATGTGGAAACCTCCATCTTCGACCTCTTCCCAATATGGGATATGGCTCTGTACAACCTTTCTTGGGAAAGATCTATTGCCTCTTCTTCTTCCTCAAACTGGTCTTCCTTTTCTTCAGCTTCATCTTCACTCTTTTCATCTCTTCTTGGGTCAAACCCTCTATGTAGATCTTCTTGTAATGCCTAGACTTGTCTCTGCAAAGCTCAGAAATCCTTTGCTAGCACTACGGTATTACTAGCAACACCTCGGTTCCTTTGTGGGGGTATCTTGCTCCGACTTCTCCAAACCCAAACCACAGATCCTAGTGTAAACTATCTCATGTTCAGCGATCTGCTTACACACTCAGGAATTCCCGCTCTAAATCACTTGATGGGGATGAACAAATACGAACAAAACCATCCAAGGAGCCAAATCACAATAGAAAAAGAATTATTTTAATAATACCAGCCAAATGGGCAGAAATTACAACGTCAGACTTGTTGAGGATGAACAAACACGAACAAAACCATCCAAAGAGTTAAATCACAATAGAAAAAAATTA
This sequence comes from Wollemia nobilis, assembly GCA_028583015.1. NCBI lineage: Eukaryota > Viridiplantae > Streptophyta > Pinopsida > Araucariales > Araucariaceae > Wollemia > Wollemia nobilis. The sequence continues at coordinate 1,583,751 of JAQPPZ010005120.1, forward strand.
TTTTATTAATGCCAGCCAAAAGGGGCAGAAATTACAATGCCAAATCGTACAATCTTGGATCCCAAACGAAGCCCTTTTTTTAGATCCAAAATATCTTTTTCTATTTTCCCCCCTTTTACATGATTTTTAAGTTTCCCGTCCATCCAAAAAAAATTAAATTCAACTGTCCCGCCCATGCAAAATTTTAAATTCTACTTTCCCGTCCAACTGGCAGCCGACAAACACAAAGGCAAAACACTTAGAACTTTTTTTTTTTTTTTTTTGTTGATGCAAGATTGCTTTGCTACCACTGAATGCTCCTGCATCACTATATTAAGAAATTCCAATGTCTTATACCACTCTGATGTCCTTGTTAGGATTTTTTCTTCCTCAATATTTAATCTACATGACAAGTTTGAATTTTTTCCTTAAATATTGTTTAATTTCTTTGTTGAAGTTTAAAACCTTATACCATTTAATGTTCCATATATTTTCTTATTTGTAACCTCATGTACATAGCATATCCGTAGCATGTGAGGGGAGATATTTGAACCTGGGCCTCTCAATTTCAATTGGAGAGTTTTAACTACCCACTTGCTCTCCAACTCCTCTACATGAGCGGATTTTAATGTTACATATTTTCTTAAATAGTATTTTATTTATTTGTTAGAATTTCAAAACCAATAACATTTAATGTTCCATTTTTCTATTCATCTATAATTTTGTTTTATCCATGTATCCTTTATTTTATTTAATGTTACTTTGATTACTTAATGTTATAACTTACTATCTTTGATTCTTTTTATTTTGTTTAGATGCCTCGGTAATTTTACCATTTCAAAATTAATAACATTTAATGTTTCATTTTTCTATTCATCTATAAATTTTGTTTTATCCATGTATCCTTTATTTTATTTAATGTTACTTTGATTACTTAATGTTATAACTTACTATCTTTGATTCTTTTTATTTTGTTTAGATGCCTCAGTAATTTTACCATTTCAAAATTAATAACATTTAATGTTTCATTTTTCTATTCATCTATAATTTTGTTTTATCCATGTATCCTTTATTTTATTTAATGTTACTTTGATTACTTATTGTTATATGTTACTATCTTTGATTCTTTTTATTTTTTTTAGATGCCTCAATAAATTTACGATAACTTCTACTTTCAGTAAAAATAAAAAACAAATTATAAAACAAAAATTCTTTACTCTCACAAAAATATGCACTTGCAAATTATTTCATAATAATAATGATTATAAGATTAAATAAAATTATAAAATATTACACGTATCTAAAAAATTTCATTACCCAAGAAAACATTAAGTGCAATAATCTCAATAATAAATTATAGGATATACTACAACACCACAACATTCATCATAATGTAAATGAACATTTACTAAAATATTCGATGAGCTCTTATTAAAAAAAAAAAAAAAAAAAAATAGAGTTTAAACATTTTCATATATTAAAATAATTTTTTTTAAACATTATATGTATGAAATATTTTGTCAGTTTTTAAAACCATATTAAAATTAAGTTTAAAATAATTAATATATTTTTAAATATTTTTAAATTAATTTTTAAAGTTAGATTGAGTACCTGTTAGAGATTCAACTACAAAGTTTGTGTAGGAAGTCACTTGAAATCAAAAGATTTTTCATATACTAAAGGCTGAGGTCACGTGGACTTGATATCATCCATAAATTTTACGTAAGTATCAACTCAATTCCAGTGTTAGTCCAATATTAAGACCAAATTATAGATTGAGTATCTGTTAGAGATTCAACTACAAAGTTTGTGTAGGAAGTCACTTGAAATCAAAAGATTTTTCATATACTAAAGGCTGAGGTCACGTGGACTTGATATCATCCATAAATTTTACGTAAGTATCAACTCAATTCCAGTGTTAGTCCAATATTAAGACCAAATTACAATTTCGACATTAAAAATTACCTTACATTAAGTAGACAATTTTTAAGGTTCTTACATTAAGTAGACAATTTTTAAGGTTAGAATTATTATATATCTAAACCCATCATTAGACTCAACCCAACATATTATCTTAATAATAAATCAATATAAAAATAATAATTTATCAAAATGATAACGTATAAGGTTATTTATAAGTATTGAATGGAATCCAACCCTTTAATCTTTCAAAAAAAAAAAAAAATTCTCACTCAACATTTTAAGCTACTACTAACACCTAATTTTAAACACATGGAATCATATAAATATCAATCCTTTCAACTCTAACTGAATTATGAAAATACTAACATATAAAAAAGTATATACATAATAATAATAATAACATATTAATATACACTCACACATGTCACCATTAATTATTCATTATGAGAACCAAAGATCATTGTGTTAACACATACGCACACACTATGGTTTAAACTTAGGTTCCTTGTAAAAGAGCCGAAAGCCCTAACTATCACCCTATAAGCTTTTAAATGCAAATGACACTATAGATTGTATAAGATTTTACTAAATAGGTTTGGGCTATTTTTAAATAATTGTTTTTAAATATATTATAAAAATATATATAAATTCTAATTATATAATTAATTTTTTTTAACAATATTTATCAAATTAAATGGCATTAACTTAAAATAGTAGTGATGATGCAATATGAGTGTGGTTGTTTCAATCTCATATAATCACTTAAAAAAAGGAAAACAGTATTTAACATAGTTAATAATTATTATTATTTTTTGTAAAATTAAGGGAAGAGGGTTTTGAAAGGGCCCCAAAACCTTTTACAACCGAAAGAAGATAGCAAACCAAAACAGTGCACTTCAACACTTAAACAAAAGAGTACAGAAACTGTACTACAACACTAACCAAAACAAAACAGTAATTGCATAAATCGGTACCACAAACCACAGGATCCAAAGGGTCGGGAGATCCGAGAAGACATGTGAGAGAGCCGAGGTAGTTCTACAACACAACATCTAACTCCAATATAATCCCACCAAACATTTGAGCCGCATCCCAACGATCCCCAGCAGATAACCACTTCCCAAGGTAGGCAGATGAACCAAGGCAGAAACATATTCTTGATTTTCGCTCCTCATTTTCGAAATAATTCTCGCTCCTCATTTTTGAAATAATTCCCGCTTCTCATATTCGAAATAATTCTTGCTCCTATTTTTTGAAATTAATTGGGTATTTAAAAATATCTTCATTAATGAATTAAATGGGGTATTAAAAATACCTTCATTAAGGACCAATAATTAATAAATTGATTGGGTATTTAAAATACCTTCATTAATGAATTAAATGGGGTATTTAAAAATACCTTCATTAATGAATTAAATGGGGTATTTAAAATACCTTCATTAATGACCCATAACTAATAAATTGATTGGGTATTTAAAAATACCTTCATTAATAAATTAAATAGGGTATTTAAAAATACCTTCATTAATGATCATTGATTAATAAATTGATTGGGTATTTAAAAATACCTTCATAAATAAACTTGGTATTTAAAATATCATTCCCGTCCAGGAATACAAGTAAGGAAAAGATAAGCCACATAACTGGCAAAGAGATACAGTTGTCCCACCTCTTTAAAAACTGCACCAAATATTCTAACCAAACAAACTACCACCACCCGAGACCAATTAACCAACATCAAAATGAGCATAATTGATGAGGTCATGTGGAAAGTCCCCTTGCCATACCCTATATCCATGAAGATTCACTCCAATATTCGCCATCATGTCAGCAACAACATTTCCTTCCCTGAGCGTGTGATAAATTTGAACATCTTCCAACTCTCGATACAACTTTACTCCATCAATTAGATTGGTGACCTTCCAAATAACATGGCATGCTCCAATAAGCATATTAATAATGTTGCGGGAATCATCCTCAATAACAACTTTCTTAAAATTGAATTCATTAAGCAAGGCAATCCCGAGGTAAGTCGCCCTCGCCTCCGCCACTTGCGAAGAATTCACACCCAAAGAATTAGCATACGCCAACAAAATATTTCCATAATGGTCCCGAATAATGCCACCCGAGCCTGCCTTCCCCGTTCTTCCCTTTGTTGCCCCATCAAAATTTAACCCAACAGGGGGGGCACACCATTTAATAGAATTTCTTATGTTAGGCATCGGCAATGGTCGATCTGTATTTCCAAAGCCCAAAATGTGTTCCAACCTAATTTCGTACTACTTCGATGCCTCCAGCAAGTCCATAGACACCGCGACGCTTTCCACATTCTCCACCATTTTACCAATAATCTGATTACTCAATAAGATCGTAGCCACTGTCTTCTCCCTAAAGATATTTGCATTTCTTGCTTTCCAAACTTCCCACATCATGTGGGGGAGCAAGTACCGCCAAAAACACCTAAGGCGAGGGGAATGAAAGGGCGAAGACCACTGAAGGATACAATCATAAACTATTTTCGGGAAGACCCACTCCACACCCAAATGTTTGATAATAGAAATAATTATCTCCTTAAAAATACAATAATTGAGCAACAGATGAGAGGTCGACTCCCAATCAGATTCGCAAAGATAACACCGATTGATGATATGCTAGCCCTTTTTGATAAAATTATCTACAGTTAAAATTAGGTTTTGAGCAACCAACCAAAAAAGTATATTTACCCTGGGGAAAGATGCTTAAGCCAGAGCAACTTGAATTGGAAATGCGATCACTCGTCTATATTTAAGCAATTATAGGCCGATTTGACCGTATATCTTCCTGAACTCTCCAACCGCTAGATCAACCGGTCTTCAACATTTTCTTGGCGAATAACGCAAAGATACAATTCCTCCCCAAGGCTCTCCCAAACCTTTCTATCACTGCCATCCCTTACACAAACTAGCACCGTAGCCCAAGCAATTATATCCCCTCTGTCTTCAAGGAAATCAGCCACATAGGTCAAACCCATTTCTCTAGAATTAGCAGCCAATCCCTGAAATCGCACTTCTTCCACCAATGGACGATCCCGAAGCCAAGCATATTCCCATAAGAGGGCCTTCCTACCATTCTCGATTACCCACCTACAATGATTTTTAAGCAGATCCCTAGTCTTAACTAGACTATTCCAAAAAGTTGAACCATATGAGAGTAAATCTTCAAAAAGAAAGGAGCTAAATTTGTACTTGGATTTTAATATGGATCCCCACAATTTATAGGAGTTAGATGCCAACTTCCACCCAATTTTGGCAATCAAAGCTTTATTCATTCTAAATGCACTTTTTAAGTTCAACCCTCCATTGGATTTCTTTCTACAAACCACCTCCTAAGAAACAAGATGGAATCTTCCTTTCAACTTTGTCACCGCCATTAAGAAATATTTATAGACACTATCAATTTTTGATGTTATTTTAAGAGGCACATGAAATATTAACATAAAGTAAATAGGGATGCTCTGTAAAGTACTTTGCACCAAAACCACCTTACCTGCTTGGCTCAACAACGCTCCCTTCCACGCAATAAGTTTTCATTGAATTCTCTCAACCAACGAAGACCACAACTCAAATTTTTCTCTCCCCATAAACAAAGGCAAACCAAGATATGAAGAAGGGAAAGAAGCAGTGTGATAGTTCAAAACTTCCGCAATCTCTCTCTGGACCGTAGCGGGAGTATTAATAAAAAACAACCCACTCTTGGCAAGACTTATTTGCTGACCAGTTGCCCTTTCATAACAGTCAAGAATAGCTTTAACTTCCCCCACTACCTCCACTATAGCTACACAGGCAACAAGAGTGTCATCCGTGAACTATTTATGCAATATAGGGTTGCACATTGTCGTAGGCCTCAATCCCAAAAAATTCTAGCGTTTGATAAATGTTCTGCCCAAAGCCTCTACAACAATAATGAACAGAACGAAGACAACAGGTCCCCCTGTCTCAACCCCCTACAAGAATGAAAAAATCATATTGAAGACCCATTGATGAGCACCGAAACCAGGTTGTTGAAAAACAAACCTGAATTAGACTAACCCATTCATCACAAACCTGAACTTTCTCAACACCTTGATTAAAAATGGTCAAGCGACCCGATTGTACGTTTTGTTAATGTCCAACTTTATGAAAAAACCTTATCTTCTGCTTTTATACATCGAATTCAGCAGCTCGTGAATAACAATAGCACCATCCAAAATTTACCTACCCAGAACAAAGGCACTCTAGGCTTCATCAATAATTTCTAGGAGAATAAGCTTAAGTCTATTGGCAATAGTTTTTGAAATAATCTTGTACATCGTATTGTAGAGACTTATCGATCTATAATCCCCAAAGGTAGTGGCAGTATCTTTCTTCAAAATGAGGGTAAGGAATGCCGCATTCACCATATTTGGGATACGCTTACTCCTCTGGATTTCTCTCATGGCTTCACAAACATCCCCATCGCAAATGTGCCAAAATTTCCAAAAAAATATTGGAGGGAAGCCATCAAGACCTGGTGCCTTAATAGAGCCCATCCCCTTTACTGCATCCAAAATCTCCTCATCCGAGAATGGGTTCAAGAGCCACCTGTTCCACTCCTCGGATACCAACCCTAAGATTACATCTAGCATTGTCTCCTCAGTGGTTAAGTCACGATCAGGCTCCGAACACAACAAATTACTAAAGAAATCAATTGCCTCCTCCCTTACATCACAACTGCATGAAGTTGTACTTCCATCGCCTCTGACTATCTTCATGATCCTATTTTGACCTCTCCTCCTTAGAGTGGAGGTATGGAAAAAGCGGGAATTACGATCCCCTTCCTTGAGCCACAACTCCCTAGACTTCTGTTTCCAAAACAACTCCTCTTGAGCCTGTCTGTTATGATATTTTACCAACGCACAACGTTCCTCTCTCAACAGATCATCAAAACAATCCTCGACCTCCATAAAAGCCTCCAATTGACAAATAAAGTCTTTCAATCTCTCCTTCTCTCTGAAGATCATCAAAACAATCCCCGACCTCTATAGCAGCCTCCAATTGACCAATAAAGTCTTTCAATCTCTCCTTCTCTCTGAAAATATTCCCAAATGTGGACTTAGTTCATTATATTTGAACTAGTTTTACATATAGTTATCATTCAAATGACTTAGTTCATTATATTTGATTCATTATATTTGAGGAGGTCTTTTATTCTTAACAACTAATTTACTAGGTTAGTATTTGTCCTTTCTCCTTTTCTTATCAATGCAATTTTTATCAATTTGGAGAAAAAATATATTCTATCTTCAATATATGATTATGTTTATATTATAACATAACATAAGAAATATCCATGGATTTTGGAACAAGTGGTAGAGAGCAAAGAGTTTCATGTTGTAAACCAAGATTCCAATCCCATGGGTGAGCCTTAACATTTTCCCATAAGGTTTAAAGTAATTGGTAGGGAATAAAAGTGTCACACCATTAACTAAGGTTCAAACTTCATGGGTGAACCTTAATATTTAGCCCATGGGGTTTAGAGCAAATGGTGGATACTAAAAATTTTCAAACTCTAAACCAAGGTTCAAATCTCATGGTTGAACCTTAACATTTTGATCAAATGATATTAGTTCAACTAGTTGGATTCCTCAACTTTCAAGGATAAAACTGAGGTTCAAATCTTGAAAAACATTACATGGATATTTCCAAGTTGTACCACAACTATGTGGTCATTATGTGATATGAGTGGTGCATATTTCAATCCATTGAATAAAAATATAACATGAGGAGCACCTACTTTAGAGACTATTCACAATATTAGTTTTGCATCATAAGTTTTTGAAGACAATATCTAGGCCTATTGTAATAATTCTTTAAGGATTGATAGTTTAATTTATACTACTTTGAAGTAGGACCATAATATAATATGTCCAAAATATAATATTTTGGTAGGAAAAATTTTAGATGTTTACTAATGCGCCTTAGAAAGGACAAGTATTTGTAGCATCTATGAAGAAAATCAAATCATAGAAAAGTATTGTTTATTATTGAGACCAAAATAGATGTATCAATGAAAGGAATAGGATGCAAATAAATATAATTTCATACACCAAAGGAGACCATGGAAACCTAGGAATAGGTTGTAGATAGATAATATTTCATGGGCCAAAGGATACTATGACAACCTTCATGAACAAGACGAAGGTATTCTTAATGATCCTTAATTTTACAACCTATATTTGGATAATCAAATCAATTACTCTTATCCTCTCCATGTATAAAATTGACACCACACATGGGATGCCAATAATAGCCATATTTGTAATCCTCAAATTAGCAATGGAAAAAATCCATAACAATGGTATGGATAGCCAAATTGACAACAATGAAAACATGTAAATCCTTCATAAGGCTTATTAACACGCCCAACCAAGTAACCCAGATGAAACTCATCCTTGCTCATTACCACTACTAGCTCAATATATACCTACACATAACATCAAGTGTAGCTTAGCCAAAATAGAATAACATAGTAGGTTATCTCACTTATACAATCCACCTTGTAGATCTTAATGAAATCCATATTTGTTTAGGTAGAATTTTAGAATATCCATTACTTCATATAATTACTAAACAAATATATGAGGGAGAACCTTATGAAGAAATTACATCACTATCACTAGATTTATAGTTATCCCCAAGTAAACTAGAACCTATAATAGTCATTTTTACCAAAAGTCTCAATAAATAGAAGATGAAACATTAACATATGTTTGATTTTCTAGGAGAGCTATGGAATGTTTGTATCAAGATCCCACTCTTTCATTAAAAAGTGTGTATTAATTTATAGAATAATAAGAGAAATATATCTAAAAAATCTTGGACAAAATAAGTGAAGAACACAAGCTTATACTGAGAGGGGGGTGAACAGTATAAGACCACTTTTTACTTTTCTTTCCAAATCAATATTAAGCAATGTGTAGATAGCAATATCAATAGCAGTAATAAAAGCAATGCACAACCACACACAATAGAGACACCATAATTTACGTGGTTCACCCAATGTGGGCTACTCCACGGAGAAAATATTTCACTAAAATTTTCTCAATCAATCTCTTGGGAATCCTTCCCAATTACAATGTTTATGGACCTCTGTCCAAAGGAGACACCAATCCCCTAAATCAAGTTCATGGATCTCTATCCACAGGAGAACTCCTTCTCCTCTGCTCTAGTTGGTGATCCTCTAGAAGACTACTGCCTCCATTACATTGGCTTGTGGATCTCTCTCCACTGAAGACTCTTGTCCCCACTCAGAAGACCTATCCTCACTGCCCTGGCTGATGGATCTCTATCCACTAGAGACCTTTGTCCTCTCTAATTTATCACCTCCAAAGCTCTATCTCAAATCTGTACTAAACACAGTCCAGTTGGTCTAGCACAAATATGCTCAACAAGTCCACACAGAACTTGCTCAAATCTTCTCAACAAGTCCACTCAGAACTTGCTCAAATCTGCTCAACAAGTCCACTCAGAACTTGCTCAAATCTACTCAACAAGATCACTCAGAACTTGTCCAATATCATAGAAACATAAAGTGAATTGTTAGAGACCCAATATGTTTCAACTCAATGCTCAATCACTTTCTCAACTCAAATCAGAATATAGAATAGTTTGTTTTATGGAACTTGAACAATCACTTCACACATCCACTTGACTAGGCTCAATCAATTCTACTCAACCAATTACTCAAGAAACAACCCTTGCTCACAAACCCTAGTCCAAGCATGTAAACACCAACTCAAAATATTTCCAACAATGCTCAACCACAAATCTCACATAACAATGATACTCATGTTCTTTTGCACAATACTAACTCAAGTTCTTCACACAATCAATGGCTTCAACAACAATGCTTATAAAACAATCTTCACATAACAATGATACTCATGTTCTTTTGCACAACCCTAACTCAAGTTCTTCATACAACCAATGGCTTCAACAACAATGCTTATAAAACAAGGTTTTAATCACAACACTTAATTCCAGAAAACCTTGAAGCATTAACTCAAACACTCTCAAAAAGGAAACCCTAATCAAGTCCTTTTCACTCCAAACTTATTTTTAGAAAACCAACCAATCAACTTAACCATGGAAGAATTTGCCCATACCTTTTTGCTTGGAGATAGAAAAATAGATCTCAAAACCTGTTCCAATCACACTCAATTTTTCTTTGACAACTTCAATGGTTAGGTGGCAAAATCTTCACTTTAAATCCCTTGTAAATGCTTGCTCAAAGATTATTTTTCATACAAAGATACCAAGTCATATATACACCTTATAAACTCCACAATCTCAAAAATAAATCTAACACCCACAAATAGGTCTTTAGAAAACACCTTAAATATCCTTAATGCAAACTAATTTTTTACCTTATTACTCCAATTAAAAATAATATCTTCCCTTTTTATAAATCACAATTCAACACATAGCAATTTACTATCACTCCTTATTTCTCCTAACCACTAATCTCATTGCCTAATTAAAAACCTTTTAACACCCCTTATAACTCCTAATAAAGGTTTTAATTTAAACTTTAGGCAATTAAAAATATTAACAAAAATTACCTTTGCCTCTCCACGGGTTTCGAACCCTTAACCTCTACCTCCATGAACGCCCTAGCCGTGGGCTCCACAACCACGTGTGCTCAATGCACGTTGAGAACCAAAAGGCTCTATGCACACTTTATTCCTTCCCTAGCACCTTAACCAAAAAATGTGAAGCACAAAACCTTTCCCCTTTGCGCACGTACTCAACGAGATTCGAACGCGGGTCCGTCTCCCCACAACTGCCTTAGCAAAAACATGCACTGCCAATGGACCACCGTGTCCACCTTTGTCTTGGGCACCAACCTTACTCGCTATAATCCTTGCACATAAGATGAAAAAGTCATTCGTCTTCTTCCTCACTCTTGCCTTCGAATTCGCACATGCAAATTTTCCTTGGTCGCATTAATTAAAACAATGAGGGATAATTTGCAAAGGTCTTTTGGCCTCCCTTTTATACACGAAGCTGCCATTTTCTTCAAACGTCGGCGCTCCAAATTTTTCGATGACGTCGGCGCATTTAACCTTTGTAATTTATAAATGATTTAAATTCCAAGGAATTTAAATTTTATAAATTATAATTATAACCTTTGGCTTTTAAGGTCTTCTCTTATTGCACAACTTTGTATTGATGATATTTATTTATAAAATTTAAATTCCTTTTGAATTTAAATATTTTATAAAATAAATATTAGACCTCCTTTGAACTTTGCAATAGGCCTCCTTGGGTATTTATGAAAACCCTTTTTAACTTATGCTCTCATATAATATTAAAATATTATGGAGCCCTTTTGCCTTTAACTTCTGCACTGTTGAAGCTTCTTCCTGGATATTAGTGACACCTTTGACGACTTTATTTCTTTCTGAATTCCTTGACATTAATGATGACTTCTTTTGGTGACATCAATGACAAAATTTGACTTAGGGACTCAAAATGTCCAACAATCTCCCCCTTTGTCATTGATGGCAACCCAACTTCTTTTTACCGAAAACTTGACCTTTCTTTTATTTTGCTCCCCTTGGGACATTGCTCCCCCTGGCTCAAAGCTCTCTCAATTATCAAGTCTCTCCCCCTTACTCAAATCTCTCCCCCTTTGACATCAATGGCAAAGGGTCACCTTTGGGGCTCGGGGCTAAGGATGAGCCTCTTAGCTTAGCCCCTCCCCCACCTTCTATTGAGGTGGTTAATTCCGGGGTGGGAGTATTTCTACTCCCAGAAGGCATTGTTCTTTACCTTTATCCTCTTCTCTTCTTTTTGAGTTTTTTTATTCCTCTGACTGTTTCTTTCCATGTCCATGTTCCTATCCATGTCTGCATTCTTGTTCCTATTCCTATTCTTGTTCATATCCATGTTCTTGTTCTTTTTCCTATTCCTATTCCTGTTCACATTCATGTTCCTGTTCCTGTTCCTGTTCCTATTCATATCCATGTTCCTGTTCCTATTCTTGTTCCTATTCACATTCATGTTCCTATTCCTGTTCATACCTATTTCTGGAATATCTGATCTACACCACTTTGTTGTGTGACCATCATTATTGCACTTATAACACTTAATATTATTATTCCTTGGAGGTGCAAATGTCTTAGGATTTCTTCTAGTGAAGCCATATCTTCTTCTATCATGAACCCTGCAATTCATTGCCTTGTGACCAAACTGATTACATGAGTAGCAATACCCATGAAAAATTTATCTGTTCCCATATTCATGTCTTTCATGTGTCCTACATTGTGAAGCCATGTGCCCAAACCTATGACATGAGAAGCATCTTCCATTGAAGTTTCCTTGTCTTGACCTCATTGGTCTCTTAGTCTCTCTTGACCTATTTTGATTGTTGTTCCATCTGTATCTTCTTTGTGCATTGTTCCTATTTTTGTTGAACTCTCTATTGTCCAACTCATCCTCAGATGTCTCACTATATTTTTCTAAAGTATCTTCATCTGAAGTTTCTTCTCCTCCAAAACTTGAAGTTGACTCTCCTTCCCATTTCTTTTGAACTTGTTCAAATCCAAGACCTATTTTGCTTGATGTAGGCTTTTGTATCTTGATGAACTTATCCAAGTTCTTTGAGCTATTTTTGAACCCTTTCATCTTGACCTTGGAGTCTTCTAAATCTTCTCTTAGTAGTGCCACTTCTTGTGCTAACTTCTCACATTCCAAGATCTTTGCTTCTAACTTATCTTTGAACCTCTTTGCCTTAGCCTTTGATTTTTCTAAATCCTCTATAAGCAATCTTCTCTCTTCATCACATTCTTGAAACTAAATTTCAAGTTTAGAGTGTTGCTTCCTTACCTTATTTACTGTGTCAAGGGCATAAATAAGTTCTCCCTTGAGATCATAACCATTCTTTTCTTAATATTCCTCTATTTGTTTACCTTTGTCCTCATATTTATTTTCTATTGGCTTGTCTTCTATAGGATCACTTACTTCTTCTTCTAAAGCCATTAGAATATTTTCATCTAGTCCTTCAAGTGCATTCTCATATTCATCATCACTAAAACTATAACCATCCCTTGTACAATCATCTTCAAGATGTCCAAAGTTACCACATCTAAAACACTTGAGAATAACTGGAGTCTTTTTCTTAATTGGTTCTTTTTCTTCAATCATAAATAGGACTTCATCTCTATCATTGTCTGAAAAACTAGCATCACTATCACTTGAATACTTACTTGCATTATCCACATAGTAGCTTCTCTTTTGCCTTTGAAATAACTTCTTTCCTTATCTGCTTTGTCCATCCTTGCTTTTCTTTTGATGCTTATCCCGCCTATATCTTTCTGATTCCTTGTTCCTGTGATCCTATTTTTCTTCATCATTGTTGTTCTTAGGTTCTTGACAATCTGTTGCAAAATGTCCATACTTTCCACAATTGAAACACTTAACAGATATTTTATCTCTAGATCTTCTATAGTCCTTATCTCTTCTACCATAGTTAGCTTCTTCATCACTAGATAACTCATTGCTTGATTCTGACTTCTTACCCTTTGTCTTATTGGTTGCTTTGAATGTTGCTTCCTTCTGGGACATAGGATATTTTGTTCTTATCTCAAATGTTGTGAGCATACCAAGCAACTTATCTCTTGTCAAAGTATCACCATCTATTGATACTTCTATAGCAGAAACCTGTTCACTGAATCTATTTGGAAGAGATCTTAAGACTTTATCACAAACATCAGATTCATCAATCTTCATACCAAGTCCTCGCATATTATTAACAACCTCATCAATTCGAATTAGGTAAGCACTAATATTTTCCTCTTCATTCATTCTTAATTCTTCAAGTTGTCTTTTGAGGTTTTGAATCTTTTCTTTCTTGACACTTTTATCTCCTTCATATATATTTTGTAATTTATCCCACATCTCTTTTGTAGTTTGACAATGCATAACTTTCATAGACTTTGTTCTATGCAAACCTCTCACAAGTGCATTCATTGCTTTTGAATTATAGTGTTATAGAAGCTTACCTTCCTTATCTGTAGGAGGATTGATTAAGGGATCATATCCAAATTCCATCGAATCCCAAATTTCATTGCCAAGTGCCATCAGGTAGATCTTCATCATCATACTCCAATACATATAGTCACTTCCATAAAAAACTAGTGCTGAATTATTTGAGGACACTTCCTTAGGATCCATTTTGTTCTTGTTAGCCTTTTCTTCAAGTTGTTAAACTCTTCTGAAGGAACCCGCTCTAATACCAATTGAAGAACACAAGCTTATACTGAGAGGGGAGGTGAACCTTATAAGACCACTTTTTACTTTTCTTTCCAAATCAATATTAAGCAATGTGTAGATAGCAATATCAATAGTAGTAATCAAATCAATGCACAAATCACCACATACAATAGAGACACCATAATTTACGTGGTTCACCCAATGTGGGCTACTCCACGAAAAAAATATTTCACTAAAATTTTCTCAATCAATCTCTTGGGAATCCTTCCCAATTACAATGTTTATGGACCTCTGTCCAAAGGAGACACCAATACCCTAAATCAAGTTCGTGGATCTCTATCCATAGGAGAACTCCTCCTCTGCTTTGGATGGTGATCCTCTAGAAGACTACTGCCTCCACTGCATTAGCTTGTGGATCTATCTCCACTGAAGACTCTTATCCCCACTCAGAAGACCTGTCCTCATTGCCTTGGCTGATTTATCTCTATCCACTAGAGACCTTTGTCCTCTCTGCTCTGTCACCTCCAAATATCTATCTCAAATTTATACTAAAGATAGTCCAGTCGGTCTAGCACAAATATGCTCAACAAGTCCACACAGGACTTTCTCAAATCTGCTCAACAAGTCTACTATTAGTATGATGAAATCATATTAGTATGTTTGGGTACCTCATAGAAAAGATAACTTTGAAGATGAACTTCAACAAACCATCCAAAGAGGGGAAGGTATAGAAGATGCATGGAATGAATTCCCTATCAACTTGAGAGGTAGTACCCAAATTGAAAGGGTATGTGATTATCCTCCTGCACTAATAATATTGAGGAGAGATTCTTTTGAAACAATAGCTCCTCTCTTCCTTGTTATTACTCCAGATGAACTTCATGATCCTTTTTGGAAGCAATATATAAAGGAGTAGAGCAAATAGAAATTGTAGTAAATGTTGAATATATTACTAAAGTTACATTAAGCACTCCTGACACAACACAACTCACAATAGAAGCTACCCTAGATAACACTAAAAATATTGATCTTAGCAAAGGAAAAGAAATGCTCACTAGTTTTCAATATGATTATATGCTATCTACGACAAAAAATATAGTACCTGCAGGATCTACCATAATAATACCCAAGATAACTCTAAAGGCAGTGCCCAAGATTATGATCATAAATAATAAAGAAACTGAAATATCAGCAACTTTACAAAAAATAATACTTGAAAGTTGAAGGATTCAAAGACATTTTCAGAGAACATCAAATTAAGTTGTCCAACCTAGCCTCATATCCTAAACATAAAAAATCCAAGCTTTCTCTCTCATCAAGATAGAAAAATTTAAATAGAGTAACATTGATGAAGGTAGAAGAAGATATCATAGTTAGTAATATTGAAGAAGAAGAATTACAGGTTGTAGCTAGAGGGGAAGATCTGAGAAAAAGATATATCCAAAATTCAATCTCACAAGTGGCCACCATTATATTTACACCACCAAAGAATCTAATAGCCATCCAAGTGGATCAAAAAATGAGTGAAGTACGAGTAGCTAGAGGAATAGAGGATCTGGTATAGGTAGGGTAAATTATACAAGATCAAACAACAAGCCTCCTCTTTAAAGAAAACAAAGAACTAAAAACACAATTGATGGCTTTCCAAACAAAGATAGATAACTTGCAAAGAGAAATAGACAATATAAAAGTGCCAACTCCATAAGTACCACCAGTGCAATATACTCAAACAGAACCACAAATAATAATAAGGATTATAGATTGCTCATACTACCTCTCAGAAATAAAAAAAGAAATGATCTCCAAAGTGCAAAACAAAATGAGGTAGATAGTTAAAATGTTCAAAGAAATTTACACTATTGGAATCACTATGGAAGAAATAAAAATGCTCCTAGATCATGGTGAAAATCTAATTTATTTCATATTCCCTATGTTTCAACAATTTGAAGAATATTATGAGTAAGTTGTGGCGATAAGAATTACTCTAAAGGATGGCACAAAAGTAAAATGCTCAAATGCAGTTCTCAAAGTTTCTATATTTTGCTGAACACATGTGGATGGTATAGTTGGGCTGAAGGGATGGATAAGCTACAACAAAGAATAAATGATGACATGGCGATAACAGACCTCTCCCTGGAATAATTTTTAGAAGTCTCCAATTTAGAAGATCTCATCATTAATAAAATTTAGGATTTTGAATGTGAACCAGAGGATGATAAAGCACTAGCTAAGCAGACTGCACTATTAGGAGAAGAAGTTACATTCTTATGTATAATGTGTGAAAGGAATAAGAAGGTAATAAGACAAAAGAAAAGTAATACTCTTCAAGATTTTGAAAGGAACAATTTCGTTATGTCCTTTAGTGAGGAAACATGGGAGCTCATTAATACTTTAATTAAAGATATTCAAAACGAAGAGAACAGTAAGAATAAATAAATAAAAAATGATAGCCTCAAAAGGAAATCAACAAAGTTCTAAAATGTAGGGATTAAGAAAACTGAAGTAGGTCAAATCTCAAGAAGGACTACTCTACTAAAATTTTACAAATATGCTGAAGGACCCACTATCGTTGATCCTGAGACCAATCCATAATATGTGCCATACAATTGTCAAAAAAATTTGGTGTTTTTAAATATTTCAAATAAAGACAAAGAAGAATTTTGGACTAAAAATATTTGGTGATTATAGACTCATAGAAGCAATAAAAATATTACACCATGTAAGTGTATCCCTTATGGTAGTAAAGTACAGCTAGTGGTATTTTTGAAACAGATGGTAAGAATTCAAAATTTTGATATCCTAGGGACAGTGTATAATGCCTTAAAGAAAATACATGGGTAAGGACAATCCACGTGGAGGCACTTGCACCAAGTATAAATACCAAAATTTTGGTGCTCAAGCTATAAAAGGAGAAGCCCAGACCTAAAGAAAATACATGGTTAAGGAAAATCCACATGGAGGCACTTGCACCAAGTATAAATACCAAAATTTTGGTGCTCAAGCTATAAAAGGAGAAGCCCAGACCAAAATTCATGATCAAACATCAATAGCCAAAATTTGTAAGCAAGGTATATTGAGTGCCCTATCTTTAGGTTGTTGTATTCCCTGTGTCAAATTTTCTCCATCCCATGCTCATTATTCCCCCATTTGTGCAAGAATTCTAGAGGATGCATCCAGTTGGTTGAGATTATTTCTAGAAGAGGATCAAATATTGGAGGCTCTTGATCACTTCATTAGGATTGAGAGTTTATTTCTTCTGTTGCATTATTTGAGCAGAAATAACAATTGTATTAAGTTTCATAGATATCTTGGCACTCTATGGGACTCTTAATGTAATATTTTTCATGAAATTTAATACAAAGACTGATCTCTTCCTTCTTGCATTTTGATGTGCAATGTGTATGTGACATGTTTATATATTACATGATTTGAATATATGAACAGTGTGTTCTTTCGTTGGTAAATTGTTTATATTCATTGCATAATTTGAATGTGCATAAATGAACCAATTTCTCTCTTCTTTTTCAATATTTTCATGATGATTTTAACTTTTTATATAATTACCCAATATATTAGGCATCGGGTTTGATCTTGAAGCTATAACTAAAAATGCTTAACAAGCTTGGTCAAAATCCAAATTCATAACAAACCCATCTAATCTAGTTGAGTTTGAAAGATAAATCATCCATAATTATTTGAGCTCTTATTAGGGTGTCCAAACCTGACCTGCTATTTTATGAAAATATTTTAGAACATTTTTATAGGTCGAAGCAGCAAGTCCACCAAAGCTTGCATGTTGATTGTGATATAGGAAGTTTTGATAGTGTGACAGCCATTTACTAAGGATATCAAAACCTTCCACAATAGTTTTCTAGCATTGTTTCTGGGGAACAATTTTTTGTGTTTTTCACATATTATTTTTCTAAATCTATTCCTCAATGATATTTTAAATTTTTTGTCAGTCATTTTTACACTCTAGGTTTTTCGTATTATCCCTTTGTATACATTTGAGAGACTGAGAGGATTCTAAGGCTAAAGAATCAATAAATATGACGATGCATACCATATGAAGCGGTAAACAACTCTTCCCATAATTTGAAGACCCAAAGGTATTTACCCATTCTCAAAGAAACCCAGTTCTTAAAAGATAAGTTTACAAGGCTTAATTTAATGATAGTTATGAAATACTTTTGTTGACAAGCAATGTTTCTTTGAATAGTAATTCTAGCATCCTATATCATTCTGTTAAAAGTACTTTGATTGGTAATCCTTTATTAAGTATATCTACTATCATTACTCTTGTAGCTACCATGGCCAACCCTCCCCCAAATAATAATAAAAACAATCAGAACCATAAACTTCAAACTTAGAGTACCAATAGGTATAGGTCATTTCAATTGCATCCCAAATTGCATGACTTACCCAATAAGGCTCACAAATACCTACCCAAATTCCAAGACAATACTGCAATTATTGGAGAAGATCATGTTAAAATTTTCCTCTACACATTAGACAACCTTGAGGTTGAACATGAGGATGTGGCCCTTAGATTATTCCTCCAAACCTTGGAGAAGGATGCAAGAAACTGATTTAATTACCTCCCTCTTGGTCAGATTTTTTATTTTCAGACCAAGGAAGAAGTTTTTCTAAAAAAGTATGGAAAAAGGAATAATGAGCAGTCACTACTAACAGGGTTGGCCACCATGAATAAAAAAGAAAATGAGTATGTATAAAAGTTTAGTAGGATATTTTTCAAAACTAGAAATAAAATTTCCATAACCTTGAGACCAAATGACAACCAATCTATCTGTTTCTACATAAATGCTTTCCCAAATGAATTTAACTATAAAATAAGGTAACAAAGGGTCAATACTATAAATGAGTGTACGTAAAACGCTATAGAAATTGAAAGGGATATGATAGATACTAGTAAGATGAAACTATATTATTCCAATCAAAGTCCAAATTTGATGGATAAGAAGCCTAATAAAGTTGGATTCTCTTTACTAAATAAAAATGAAATGGATCCCATAAAAAGGTTTTCCAGCCAATTGATTGAGATATTCAATAATATGAACAACAAACTGTCTACGATTGAACAAGAGAAAAATGAAATTGCATAATCATCCCAACCATAGAATTATACCAGATAACCCTTTAAGAGAAATTTCAAAAATAATTGGAATAGGAATAACACAAACAAAGGAAACAAGAATAATAACAATAACAATGGTTAGAGGATGAGAGAAATGCAAAAGGACGTGGATACAATCCCTAATCCTATATCCCCAACCAATGTGATACCCAATTTTTCTTTCTTCTTCCAAGCTTGTGATAATCCTCACAATCCTACAGGTTGTGGCGTATATGTCAACATGTACCCTAATGCTTACTAGGAAAAATAATCCAATGAGGAAATAAGAATAAACATGTATTAGACACAAGATGATGAAAATAGAGAAGTTCAATATGAAAAATAAATGAGTGAATTACCTGTATCAGAATGAATACCCAAGGATCTTGAAGAACATAAGCTTATATTGAGAGGGGGGTGAACAGTATAAGATCAATTTTTACTTTTCTTTTCCAAACAATATTATCCAATATTATCAATGGCAATATCAATAGCATTAATCAAAGCAATGCACAAATCATCACACACAATAGAGACACCAATTTAACATGGTTCACCCAATGTGGGCTACTCCACAGAGAAAATATTTCTACTAAATTTTCTCAAATAATTCCTCTTGGGAATCACTTTCCTATTACAATGTTTATGGACCTCTGTTCAAAGGAGACACCAAACCCCTAATGCTCTAATTTGTGGATCTCTCTCCATAGGAGAACTTTTTTTCCTTTTATCTGGTTCATAGAACTTGACCCGGGAGAACTCTTTCTCCTCAACTAGTTCATGGATATCTCTCAATAAAAGAACTCTATCTTTCCATATACTTCATGGATCACTCTCCATAGGATAATTTTTTCCCCTTGCTCTATCTTATGAATCTCTATCCATAGGAGAACTCTTTCTCCTCTGCATCTTCTAGAAGATTATTGCCCCCACTACACTAGCTTGTGGATCTCTCTCCACAAAAGACCTCTGTCCTCACTCAGAATAGCTTTATCCTCACTGATGAGTGTCGTTAATCCCATCATTTAATCTTAATGATTTATCAATCCAGGATGGTGTCCAAGGCTGTTTATGATAGAAGGTTAGGGAAGAGTACAATTCAGGCATTCAAATTTCAAGCATTTATTGGGTGAGACATATTTGGTTTAGCCTTTTGGTGTCACACTAAACCTAATCTACAGAACAAAAACTTACAAGAAATAAAAACTAATTCTAAGTTCATAAAATTAAAGTTAACTACAAGTGCAAGAATTGAAATTGCTAATCTACTTTTGTAGAATTGAAATTGCTGAATTGAAATATTGCTAAAATGAAATCCTAAATTACATTTGCAGAATTGAAATCTAGTTTACTCTTGTGAAATTGAAATGATGCTTGGAAATGAAACTTATACTATAAAAATCTTTCAATGCCTTAAGGTCATCAATCTTCTGCTACAGGAATTGATAGCAAAATGAAATCTGCTGAAATTGAAAGTTGTTGAAACATAAAAACATGGAAAGCAGGGAAAACAAGAAAATAAATGTCTAATCTAATTTGTCAGCTGACACACATATTGGTTGTACAAAAATATAATGAAGAAAAGATAAATAATATAATACAAAATTAAAACAAGAAAATGAAATCTGTAAAGCAATTTGTTAATTATGTTGCAACAAAATTACAGATTAAAACCTGCCATAAAATCCCTCCTTCTAGATCTAAAAGTGGGCCCATACTTACTGATCTAGGAAGAGGTGAAAAACACTTCTTAACTAATTAAAAATTAGAACAGAATCTGACAAAAGAAATGCACTTTTATTACTCTAAAAATAACATTACAGTTTTGTTGTTGCAGACTATTACAAAGCTAAAAACTGCACTTATTTTTCTACTACTTATTCTCTCCCTAAGCTCAACCAACATGGGAGCTATATTTTATAATCATATAAAACCCATTTACACACAAAAAAAAATTGCAAATCAACCAAGCATTTTGCAATTTCTACAACCTTGCAATTTTTTCAATTTTTGTAGTTGCAATTTTTCTTTTCTTCCTCTTTTTTTTTTTATTCTGCTCTTTTTTTTCTTGTATATATATTTTTTTCATTTTCAACTTGCAACTCTTTGACTTCTGCACTTTCATCCTTCAATATTGCAATTTCTACAATTCTTGCAGTTTTAACTCTTTTTCTGCCCTTCTACAAGTTTTAGTGTTGCAAGGTACCTCTTAAGGGCTTGGTATCATGTGATTCATCTTGCAATAGCCTTATTGTGGAACCATATTTTGCAGATGCACTACTACTGGTGGAATTTTCTGTTCTTAACAACATTTTAGCCTGAATGCCTATTTTTGTTGTTTGCACCTTTTGAACAAAATTGATAAAATTTTGATTTTGAAATGCTTGAGGGATGTACTTACATGTGGTAGAGCTTTAGGAACCTCAATATTTGATGTACCCTACTCTTTTTGCTATTCTACAACATTTTCAACAATTCTGGTACAGTTTCTACTTATTCCAAAGATATCCTGCTTATTCCGAAGATATGCCTGTTTATTCCGAAGATGCATCAAAAAATGCAAAAATGGCATATTTTTCAAAATTTTGCTACAGATTATGTTGTGGAACCATCTCTAGGGTGTGTAAGCATTCCATAATATCAAAAATTCCTTCTCCATCCTTTTGTTTACTCCATGTCTATTTTGTTATTTTTGCACTTTTGAAACAAAATTGACAAAAAAATTGAATTTGAATATTTTTGGAGGGATGTACTACTTGTGGTGGGATGATTTTGAGCTTTAGGAACCTTAATATTTGATGTGCCCTACTCTTTTTGCTATTCTGCAACATTTTCAGCAATTTTGGTACAGTTTTTGCTTATTTCGAAGATATCCTGCTTATTTTGAAGATGCATCAGAAAATGCAAAAATGACCTCATATGCAAAAGTTAGCTACAGATTCTATTGAGGGCCCATATCTAGTGTGTATAAGCCTTCCATAACATCAAAAATCCCCTCTCTATCCTTTTTTTTAGATGTTATTCTTCATTTTGTATATTGTTATTTTATTGCAACAGTAGTAAAACAAAATATTTAGGTGCATTTTCCAGATTATCTTCCTCAAATTTATGAGACAATTGTGAGATATAAACTTGCAGTTCTCCTTCTGAAACCTGCCCTACTAATTGAGATAGAATTGTTGCCATGTCTGTCCCAAAATTAGGTTTTTGTACAGTTTTGAAGTTCTCATGCAACTAAGGGCAGAAGGGGGTGTTTCTTGACATTTTGAACATGTTCCATTTTCAACTTGCCAATATTGTATGAATAGTTTATGCCAAATACCGATTATCATACACTAAATGCTAAATGCTTACTATGACTTAAATGCAAGAAACACATACCTTGTTGTCCTAAAAATTGATCATGCACCTTACAAGTTGCTTTGATGATTGTTAGCAAGCTATCTGAAAACATAAATATACACATGTGCAGTGTGAGATTTGTACAATGGTGGAACAATGATGGGTGGATCAACAAGGCAATGCACATCAAAAAACCAGTTTTCATGCACACCAACTCAGCAGCGCCTCAAGGAGGTTTTCACTACTGAATTATTCATTTTTTCATTTTTTTCATCTTTTTTCATCAGAAGAGGCTGCCATTTCTGGTTTTCAACCAACTTTTGTCATTTTTTTTCAAGTGCCTCAATAAAAGAGAATGTCTCTCATGAGGCTACAATGAGAGAGAATGTCTCTCACTCTTATTTGGATAAGAACAATCCTTATTCTGCAAAAACATGTCAATCTTTGTATGAAAACACCATATTTTTCTGTTGAAATCTACAACAATGATGCAACCTTCCTTTCTAGATGAGCAGTAAGAATCTGCTTATGTCATCATTTAACTCCTTATTGCTAGAAATGAAGTACTGACTTCATTGTTCCTCCTCCATGCTGAAATTGATGCTTGTCCTCATGTATCCCCATTTTGTGGGACATGCCTTTTGCTGCAATTTTTTTCTCTCCTTCTCTTTTTCCTCTTTTCTTTCTCTTTTTTTTCAAATTTTTCTCTTGTCTTGCTTGTGCCCATGAAGTTCACAAACAAGATTATTCTCTTTTGCTTTTCTTGTATTTTTTTTTTTTTGTCAAACTTTTTATCATCAATCTGAATCTGACATGGAAGAGAAATTCTCTTCCATCATGTGTACATCCAATGAAATCTACTTCAAGAACCCCTCCTTAGTTAATGGTGCATGGTATACCCAAAGGCAATGTCCATTCACCACTAGCTTCCTTCATGAATCACCAATGGGAGAAAGAAGCACTGCTCCATATCTAAAAACTTCTTCAATCAAGTGTTGTTCAGGCCTCCTAGTCTACAAAATCTTGTCAATCTGTACTTGAAACAATTCAATACCAATTCTCAAATATGTTAAGTGCATACATCAAGATGAAATCTTGACATACCCTTGTAATTCCATGCAAAGGGATTGAAATATTATTTCAAAACAACAAACAATTTCAGCCAGCTAATAATGTTCAAGAATTTTCTTGGTTGTACTTCAATTTGTTTCATTCCTAGGAGGATAGAATTTACCCCTTTGTAATTGCTTACTAAAGAGTTTAATGGAAGTAAATTTTCTATGTGCAGATTTTTCAATTTTTCTCCTTTATCCAAGGCTGATTTTTGTGTGTCTGGACTAAAGGGTTTTTGTGTATCTCCATTGACTTTTATCTCTTCAAGCTCAGGTAAGGTCTTGTTTGAGCATAGTTGGATGTTGTTGCAGTCAATAACATTTCCTGTAGTATTTTTACCAGATTTAGCTACATAGACAGGGGTTACCTGTCCTGTATTATTTAGATTGGCCACAAGTTGGGCTAGAAGTGGTGGTTCTTCCTCTACTGGTGGTACTTATGAATCTACCTCCTATCATAAGGTATATTCATACATCCTGATCAAACTTCAAAAAGTGAAAAAGATAATTTAACTAAACATGTTTTTGGTTTGCACAACAAGACAAGAAGTGTACAACTTAGCAGATCAACTACTTGTCAGGTAGGATCACCTCTAATGAGATCAACTATTGTCTTTGTAGGCTAAGAATTTCTAGGTTGTGGTTTAGCGTGGTAAAACCTTAACAATATTTAAGCAATAATGGCAAAACTCTAGGATCACCGTTGAGTTGTAAACTTCTATTTTGATTGTGCAAAAGTTTTGTGATGATTTTTTTTTTTTAACAGACTCAGCTTACATAGACAGGGGTTGCATGTCCTGTATTATTCATATTGGCCACAGGTTGGGCTGGAGGTGGTGGTTGATTTACTTGCCCGGTTTGTTGTTGTTGGGATCTCTCTTTGAGAAGAATTTAGACTAGGCAACAAATTTTGCATTTTTGAGTTGTGGAAGTAAATGGCATTCATCAGTGATATGTCCCTATGAACAAATGCTACAAGTAGCTGATATGGTTATTTTGTTCAAGGGATAGTCTTGTATATCTACCATGATATCTTCCCAACACCTAGTACAAATTTGTTTATACTACCCTGATGATATGGATATAAAAAGGGCAGTACTAGCAGATGGCTCCTCTAAATTTTTCAAGAGATCTTATGTTTCCTGATAATGAGTATGATGAGTTCTTTCAATTTTTATCAAGAATTTCAAACATAGGCAATTTAACCCCCAAGTGTGAAGATCACCTCCCTATGGTTGCTTGTTTTCTAAATGGACTGATATGCAACTATCAATAATTATTATTTATACCAGCTATTACATTCAAATTTTACTCTGAACTTCATAACTTAGCACAATAATAATTATTTGATTGCTTTTACCCTCTAACAACACCATGATCCCCAGAAATGGTGCCAAAATGATGAGTGTCATTAATCCCATCATTTAATCTCAATGATTTATCAATCCGAGGTGGTGTCCAAGGCTATCTACGATAGAAGGTTAGGGCAGAGTACAATTCAGGCATTCATATTTCAAGCATTTATTGGGTGAGATAGATTTGGTTTAGCCTTTTGGTGTCACACTAAACCTAATCTGCAGAATGAAAACTTGCAAGAAATAAAAACTAATTCTAATTTTAGAAATTGAAAGTTAACTACAAGTGCAGGAATTGAAATTGCTAATCTACTTTTGCAGAATTGAAATTGTTGAATTGAAATATTGCTAAAATGAAATCCTAAATTACATTTGCAGAATTGAAATCTAGTTTACTCTTGCAAAATTGAAATGATGCTTGGAAATGAAACTTATACTACAAACACCTGTCAATGTCTTGCCACAAAAGGTCATCAATCTTCTACTACAGGAATTGACAACAAAATGAAATCTGTTGAAATTGAAAGTTGTTGAAACATAAAAACATGGAAAGCAGGGAAAACAAGAAAATAAATGTCTAATCTAATTTGTCAGCTGACACACATATTGGCTGTACAAAAACATAATGAAGAAAACATAAATAACATAATACAAAATTAAAACAAGAAAATGAAATCTGGCAAGCAATCTATTAATTTTATTGCAACAAAATTATAGATTAAAACCTACCATAAAAATCCTCCTTCTAGATCTGAAAGTGGGCCCATACTTCCTGATCTAGAAGGAGGTGAAAAACACTCCTTAACTAATTAAAAATCAGAACAGAATATGACAAAAGAACTGCACTTTTATTACTCTAAAAATAACATTACAGTTCTGTTGCTACAGACTGTTACAAAGCTGAAAACTACACTTATTTTTCTACTACTTATTCTCTCCCTAAGCTCAACCGACATGGGAGCTATATTTTATAATCCTATAAAATCCATTTACACACAAAAATATTCTTGCAAATCAACTCCTATTATGCTGCAGTTATTTCTGGGTTTATTCTAGGAGAGGATTAACTACTTCAATTGATCTTTTCCATGAGCTATAGCTTTTGGTTGGCAAGGATGGCAGGGACAGTTGTAGGATACTTTCCCTACATCCTCTCAATCTTCTTTCACCTTTTTCCACCGTTAGAAAACCATAAAAAGTCAAATGGAGTAAATTCCCCTATCATTTTGAAGATAAGCAAATTCTGCTCATTTTGAAGATCTTCAGAATAACTAGTTGTAGGTGCTCTTCAGGTTATTTTGGTTGCTTCCTTCAGGTAGATCATCTATTTCAGCTCTCAGGAAGTGGTTACAATTACCTTCAATATTCTCCATGTGTAAATTCCATGCCTTCCTTCATAGTGACAGGTGGTTGGAATTTGTATGGACTGTTACCTGTTTTTCCAACTGTCAAAACATGCCCAATTGCCCTTTTGGAGTGCTCATAACTTGTGCCTCATAACTCCAATGTATACCAAATTGTATCCACATGTTCTTGGTTGTATGAACTACACTTGGTTCAATTTTTAGCTCTTAACTCTTCAGGAGTTGCTCCCAGCATTGTTGTCAAGTTGGCCTCTAACACAGATTTTTACCAGAATTTCCAGCTATCAAAAAGTGTGAAACTACCATTTTGCAGGCCCCATAACTTCCAGATTACTTGTCCATATGCCCTCAAATTTGGGTCATGTGTTCTATCTACTATGAAGTACTATTGGTATGAATTTTGTACCTTAACTCACTTTGGATCATTCCCAGTAGATCCGCCAATGTTCCCCTTAACGCAGATTTGCACCTATTAACAGCTCTAGAAAAGACTAAGGCATGAACATGATGTAACCTTCATAACTTTTTATCTACAACTCGGATTGACTTGCTTCAAAAATAAAAGTTGTAGTTCTCGATGAGAGGAATCTTTTCATGCCATCATAATGTAATTTTACTACATTTTTATTTGCTACTTAATCAACTGAAATAGTGCATAAAATGCTAAAAATAGTCAAAAACAGAGATATAATGTTCCTAACATAAAATCATGCAAACACTTAACAAATATATATTCTAATCAACTATTTGGCAATTAACTTTGTCATGTTTAGTAATATGGCAATTTTTATATGTCAAACATAGTGTAAAAATGAGGCATTTCTAGGCCTCATCACTCACTACCCTAGCTAATGGATATCTATCCAGTTGAGACTACTTTCCTATACTCTGCCACCTCCAAAGCTTGATTTTAAATCTATCTCAAATCTGTACCAAATATTGTCCTCGATCTAGTATAAATATTCTCTAACTTTATCTCAGGTCTAGCATAAATCTACTCTCAAATCTGCACCAAACTTTGTCCTCAAATCTATCCTCAAGCCTTAACACAAATATTGATCAAATCATAAATCAACTTTTCTTAGATTTACCCTAAGCCTTAACATAAATCTTGAACAAATCAATCTTACCTCAATTCTTCTCTCAAGTCTTCACTAAGACTTACCTCAATTCTTCTCTCAAGTCTTCACTAAGACTTACCTCAATTTTGCTCTCAAGTCTTCACTAAGACTTGTCTCAAATATGCTCTCAAGTCTTCACTAAGACTTACCTCAAATTTTCCCTCAAGTCTTCACTAACACACACCTCAAATCTGCCCTCAAGCCTTCATTAATACTTACCTCAAATATACCTACAAGTCTTCACCAAGACTTGCCCAAATCTGTCTACAAGATTTCACAAAATCTTGCTCAAATCTGTCCTTAAGATTTCACAAAATCTTACTCAAATCTATCCTTAAGCTTTAACAAAATATTACTCAAATTTGTCCTTAAGATTAAACAAAATCTTACTCAAATATATCCTTAATATTTAACAAAATCTTACTCAATTTTTCTCAAACACATTCTCAAAATAGCTCACAAGATATTCTCAATCAATGTCAAATCTTGCACACAATTTTATCAATTGTTTTGTCTAACCTTCAAGGTAATTCCTTTAACTTGAAGTAGTTTGGACATATTCTAGTCAGAATTCGTTTAAACTTTGGAACATATAGAGAATGATGTACTCTATCAAAAACTCAATATGTTATACTCAATCATTAAGTCTATCGATTTCACAAATCTGGTTTCTAAAGTTTGCACAATCACTTTCAATATCACTCAAAACCAATGCTCAAGAATTTCACTCATTCATTCAATCAATGAAACACAACTTGCTCACAAACCCTAAATAAGTATTTTCATACTTATTCAAACAAGGTGCACAAAGTGGGTTTCAAACCCTAA
This sequence comes from Wollemia nobilis, assembly GCA_028583015.1. Taxonomy (NCBI): domain Eukaryota; kingdom Viridiplantae; phylum Streptophyta; class Pinopsida; order Araucariales; family Araucariaceae; genus Wollemia; species Wollemia nobilis. Next base: position 1,612,181 of record JAQPPZ010005120.1, read on the forward strand.
CTCAAATAGTCCTCAATCTCTATCTCAAATGTTCTCTAAACATTCACCAATGAAGCATATAAGAATTCACTCAATATTTCCAACAATGCTTATCAAACAATTTTTTTTAGTCCACCTTGTATTTCACAACATTCATTCCAATATTTCAAACAAAATATGATGTGCCCATACCTCTTTTCTTTGATGGAGATATATCTTCAAAACCTGTCTTAATCACAATCAAATCCTCTTTGCCAATTTCAAGGTTAGATAGCAACAATCTATCTCAAAATTTCCACACAAATATTCTCCTCAATAATTATTTCACTATACAAAATATCAAGTCTCAAGTACACCTTATAATCTCCAAACTTCTCAAAATAATATTTAATACATAAAAAATTAACTTCCTTTATTAACGCCTTATAAACTCCAAAATTTTCAAAATAACATTTAACATAAAAATCAATTTCTTTGTTAACACCTTATAACTCCAATCCTTTTATTTATTTTTCTAATAAATAAAAATAAAATATTTCCAATTAACCTTATGACTCCCTATGCATTCCACCTTTGCAAAAATAATCACGTGGCCTCTATGTAATTTGTGCCTTTCAAAACCTTGGCAAAAATTAAAATCAAAGTGCTTACCTTATAAATGTTGGCCCACATCTTCACAAAAATTATTGCACCCTTTATGATTGTGCCCAAACTCGAACCCACGACCAGTCGTTGCCACATCACCTTAGCCCAAGGCTAAGTTGCCGCTTGGGCTACATGCCCACACAACACTCAAATCGCACTATCCACTATTAATGCCTTACCTTCTGCAAATTTTGAAAACAACCAAAAACCTTTGTTGTGTGTCAAAATGAAGGGAACATGAATTGAACCCACGACTTGCCCTACGTGAACGTCTTAACCAGCCTTCAACCATTGTTTGTGCTACCCAATGCCTTGGAATAATTTTGGCACTCCACATGGATTTAAACAAAAGTTTACCTCTTTAAATTTTACAGCACACAAATCCTCTTCTCCCTTTACAATGCAGTGCACGATTTATTTATTAACTTAGGCATTCAAAAATTCCATTGAACTTGAAATGAAAATTATTTCCTCCTTTTTATACATTGTCCTTTGCACTCCAACACGTCGGCTTATGCGATTTTGAATTTTAATTCAAATTTTAAATTTAAACCTTTGGTGCCTTATGATTATTTAAATTAAAATTTTAACCATAGGTTAAAATATTTTAATTTAAATAAATTAAATATTAACCTTTATAATCTGCTCAATGGGTCTTTTCAAGGATATATTTTTTAATGATTCCTTGGACCTCATTTTTCTTCACCTCATCCTTTTACCCGAAATATTATAATATTAAATATTATAATATTATTATTTATTTTTAAACTTGCTTCTCTTTCCTTGGGTCTTCTACCTTTTAGGCTTCTTTAGGTATATAATATTTAAAATAAAGGTTATATCCTTTTTCTTTTTAACCACTTCCTTGCCTTTTGGAAAATCAACTTTGTGACATCAATGACAACAAAACTAGACATCAACCTCTTGACATCAATGACAACAAAACTTGCTCAAATTTCCAATAATATCCCCCTTTGTCATTGATGGCAACCCTTTTTTTAAACATTCCTTTTACTTTTTCAATTCTGCTCCCCCGAGAAATTGCTCTATCCCTAACTCAAATATCTCCCCCTTTGACATCAATGGCAAAGGGACACCTTTGGGGCTAAAGATAAGACTCGTAGCTCATCCCCCTCTCCACCTCCTTTTCTTGAGGTGATTAATTTTGGGATGGGAGTATTTCTACTCCTAGCATACAATGTTGTTTTTCTTTGTCCACATTCTTCATCAACTAATCCTTCTGATTTCTTTGAGTGTTCATGTTCCTACTTATCTCTGGAAATTATGTTCTACACTACTTAGTCATATGCCAAACATTATTGTACTTATAACACTTAATTTTGTGGTTCCTTGAAGGTGCAAATATCTTGAAGTTCCTCCTAGTGAAGCCATATCCATTCCTATAATGAACCCTGCAATTAACTATTTTATGACCAAACTGATTACAAGAGTAACAATACCCTTGAAATAGATGCCCATTTTTGAAATTTCTCTTGGTGAAACCAATACCAAAACCATATTCCTTCTTTCCATGTGTCCTGCACTGCATAGCCTTATATCCAAACCTGTGACACGAGAAGCAAGTTTGAGTGTTCACCAGAAGCTTTGGTTAATTTTATTTAAATTGCATCCCGCAAAGCTTTTTATCTTCCTTCACCTAAAATTTAGGTTTACGTACTATAAGAACAGGGTTTAAACCTACTATTGTTTGACAATGAGTTATACCTGTAACCTATCGTTGGAATGTTAGTTGTTTTGCTGGCGAATGTAATTTAGCAGAAAATGGAGAAATGGAGAGTATTTTCCTTCGCAAGCCTGGGCAAACCGATATTTGATGCAGATTATGAATATTTATGATACCTTCACGCGAAACAACTAAAATTTATTATCTTCTTCTTGAGATCGATTTACTATTACTTGTATCTCCTTGATGGAACTTCTATGCTTCCCTACATTAAGAAGCTTCTATTGCTTAAGTGTTTGTTGGCCAAAAATAATCAACAAGACTCGTAAGTACAGTGTAAAATAATTGTCAGGATCACATGAAATAGAATTTAAATCACCTGTCGAAAACCTAATTTGTTTCTTTACACCAATATAGTCTATCTGCAACCTAGTTTATGTTAAGGTTATCCTTGGTTTTGTGAATTTTAATCTAATATATGCTAAATTTTAGGCTCTTGTTCCTGGTGTGCAGGTTGATACTGGAGATTGTTGGAAGTTGCGTAAGGGAGGATTAAATTTGCTAAAGTTGTCGATTTTCACCGAGATTGCAGAAACACTCCAATATATATATATATATATATATATATATATATATATATATATATATATATATATATATATATATATATATTGATGCAATTATTTTAATTGCTACTATATACTTTTAAACCGTTCCAATTGTGCAATTTCTCTACATTCATTTTAATAATATTTAGACGTTGAAAAAATGATAATGGATGACATAGTATTTGAGGATGATCCGCTTTGATGATCCTCCGTACACGTGCCCATTAGTTATTGGTAAATTTAACCTTAGGATTTTTGAATTTATTTCTTGCACATAGGTGTTTAATTGGTTGAAACAAATTCCTTGTATCCTCCTCACTGTTGTATCGGTTTCCTGTGTAAACTGGTGGGTGATATTTCACAATGTTTTATTATTTAACCTTTCGATCTATTACATGGAACGAATTTACAGGAACTCGTAGGATGGGCAGAATGGCATTGTGCAAGAGTTGGAATTGTTTACCTTTGGAAAAAAATTCACAATAACTCGCAAGATGGGCAGAATGGTGTTATGTAGAATGTTTTATAATTCTTAAAAAATTTGGAATCGTTTCATATCTTACAACACCCAAGAATTTTTTATATATATATTTTTTATTTTTTATTTTTTATGAACAGTTGTGCTAATCCAGAATAATTTGGGATATCAAAATTCCATGTACGAGGTGATTCCAGAATCAGCGAATGGATTTTTGGAATTCTACTAGTAGTATGCACAGGAAATGAAACCAACTGAATGACATGCACGTCTACAAGTTTTCTTTGCTTCCTGTTGGGTTTGTAGAATAGTGAGAGTCATTGGTGTGATGATTAAAATTTTGAATGGCAGATATCAGTGTTCATAATATTTTATAATGACCCAAATTTTATTCTGGTTTGCGAATGGAATGGATGGTGTCGACATAATAAATATATGGGACAATATTTTACACACAACAAGGTGAATATAGTTTGTATGGCTTTGATATCATATGGTAGGAGCCAAGCGATTCCTAGCAATTCTGGTGAACAAATATGAAATAAATGCAAAGCAAATGGAATTATGAATCACTTAAACATTTTGTCAATGTCATGCACTCATTTCATGTGCATAAATGGATTGCAGAACATCTTTAGAGATAATAGACTTAAATTTAAACAGAGGCTATGCAAAATGAAAGGAAATCTTATACACGATCTAACAAACTCAATATCTAAGACAAGGAGGTTTAAATAAAGGTTAGAGGTAAAAGTCTTAGAATGTGAAAAATTAGAGCATGAGGTAGCTTAACTAAGAAAGGAAGTAAAAAATCTAAAGATAAGCTACATAGGTTTGGGAAAAGCTCAAAGACCTTGGATAATATTATCAGTGTACAAAGATCTTCTTCAAACAATATAGGACTTGGTTTTGAAGATGGAAAAATAGAACAAGCAGAGGAGTCAAGCTCAAGCTCCAAATAAGAAGAATATTTAGAAGAAGAAAGTAAAGGAGAAAGTGTGACTTATGAGGATAAGTTAAAAAATAGAAGGTTCAACAAGGAAGAAAACAATGCACAAATGAGGAACAAAGAACATCATAGGAAAGAAAGAACTAAGAGATCAATGGGATCAAGGCAAGATTTCTTCAAAGGACATTGCTTGTTAGGACTCTAATCCTAAATTAACATATTCTTAACCTATTAGCTTCACTCATTTAATTTGTATGAACCAACGCATCCTTTTACAATCATAACTTTAGCTACATTTAAATAAACACTCTGTGGATGTTTTCAAATCATCCATGAAAAAAATTATATATTTTACTACCCATTGGTTGATCTCTATCTCTAGTGAAAACAATGATTCTTCCTAACCTTTTTCAATTATTTAAGAGAAGCAACAAGTTTTGCTTCTATATCAATTGTGCCTTCATTATCTAATTCTTCCTCTAGAAACTCAAGAGCATCTTCATATTCTTCTTCACTATCACTAAACCAATTCCTTGTATAGTGATCTTCAAGATGACCAAAGTTACCACACCTAAAACATTTGAGTATTTTTGGTTCCCTTTTAGCTTCTTTTTCAACATATTCTTTTTCTACTGCAAAAAATAAATTTTTTCTTCATTATCTAAGGATCATCCATCACTATCACTTGAACTATTTCTTGTCTTATATACATAGAAGCTCTTATTATGCCTTTGGAAAAATATTTTTCATGCTTTTTTTGTCCATACATGTTTTTCTTTTGATGCCTAGATTTTCCTGCTTTCCTATTTCTATGATCCTGTTTCTCTTCACCACTGCTAATTCCAGCTTCTAGGAAGTTAGATGCATAATGACCATATTTACTATAATTGAAACACTTAACTATTTTGTACCTTTGTGCTTTCTGAGTCCTTGTTTCCTCTGTCATAGTTTGCTTCATCATTGGGTAACTCATCACTTGAATCTGACTTCTTATCATTTGTCTTCTTTGATACTTTGAATTTTACCTCTACCTTGGGGATAGAATCCTTTCCTATTCTTCTCTCAAAAGCTATAATAGTTCCATGTAACTCATCCCTAAGAAAAGATTCAATATCTCTTTTTTCTTCTATGATTGAAACCTTTTCACTATACCTCTTAGGTAGTGACCTTAAAACATTTTGACAAACATCTAATTCTTCAAATTTAAACCCAAGTCCTTATATGGAGTTAACAATCTCATCCACATGAAGTAAGTATGTAGTAATGTCTTCCTCATCCTTCATATTCAAGTCTTCAAATATTTTCTTGTGATTTTGCAATTTTACCATTTTGACCTTTTTGTCTTCCTCATATGATTTCTTTAACTTTTCCCAAATTTCTTTTGTTGATGTGCAATGCATAAATTTTATAAATTGTGATTCATGTAAACCACTTAATATTCCATTAATTTCCTTTGAATTATTTAGATGTAGGAGCTTACCATCTTTATCTATAGGAGGAGTAGCTAGCAGTGTGTACCCATCCTCAATTGCTTGCCATATATCAGTTCCTTGTGCCATTAGGTAAACCTTCATTCTTACACTCCAGAATGTATAATTGTTCCCATCAAACAATGGTGCCTTGTTTCCTGAAGATCCACTCTAATAATCCATCTGTGTTTCTATAAGCTTTTCCTTCAAGCTGTTAAACTCTTTTGAAGTAACCTGCTCTAATTCCAATTGAAGAACACAAGCTTATACTGAGAGGGATGTGAAAAATATAAGATCAAATTTTAATTTTATTAACAATATTATCAATTGCAATATCAATAGAAATAATTAAACCAATGCATAAATCATCACACACAATAGAGATACCAATTTAATGTGGTTCACCCAATGTGGGCTACTCCATAGAGAAAATATTTCTACTAAATTTTCTCAATAAATCCTCTTGGGAATCACTTCCCTATTACAATTTTTATGGACCTATGTCCAAATGATACACCAATCCCCTAATGCTTTGATTTGTGGATCTCTCTCCATAGGAGAACTCTTTCCCCTTTTATCTGGTTCATGGAACTTGACCCAGGAGAACTCTTTCTCCTCAACTAGTTCGTGGATATCTCTCCATAGAATAAATCTATATTTCTAGCTACTTCATGGATCACTCTCCACAAGAGAACTCTTTCCCTTTACTTTGGTTCATGGATATCTACCCATAGGAAACCTTTTTCTCCTCTCCTTTGGCTGGTGATCTTGTAGAAGACTACTGCCCCCACTATAGTGGCTTGTGGATATATCTCCATAGAAGACCTTTGTCCTCATTGCCATGGATAATGTATCTCTATCCATTGGAGACTATTGTCCTCTTCTCTGTCGCCTCCAAATCTTGATCTCAAATTTATCTCAAATCTATACAAACACTATCCTCGATCTAGTACAAATCTGATCTAACTCTGTCTCAGGTCTAGCACAAATTTACTCTCAAATCTGCACCAAACTCTATCCTAAAATCTACCCTTAAGCCTTAACACAAATCTTGATTAAATCACAAATCAACTTTGCTTATATTTTTCCCAAGCCTTAACACTAAGCTTGAACAAATCAATCAAATCTGCTCTCAAGTCTTCACTAAGACTTACATCAATTCTTCTCTCAAGTCTTCACTAAGACTTACCTCAATTCTGCTCTCAAATTTTCACTAAGACTTGTCTCAAATATTCTCTCAAGTATTAACTAATACTTACCTTAAATCTACCCTCAAGTCTTCATTAAGACTCACCTTAAATATACCCTAAAGCCTTCACTAATACTTGCCTCAAATCTGCCTACAAGTATTCACCAATACTTGCCCAAATCTGCCTACAAGCTTTCACAAAAGCTTGCTCAACTCTATCCTTAAGCTTTCACAAAAGCTTACTCAAATCTGTCCTTAATATTTAACAAAATATTACTCAAATTTGTCCTTAAGATTTAACAAAAGCTTACTCAAATATATCCTTAATATTTAACAAAATCTTACTCAAATCTTCTCAAACACATGCTCAAAATAGCTCACAAGATATGCTCAATCAATCTCAAATCTTACACACAATGTTATCAATTATTTTGTCTAACCTTCAAAGTAATTCCTTTAACTTGAAGTAGTTTAGACATATTCTAGTCATAATTCGTTTAACATCTGGAACATATAGAGAATGATGTACTCTATCAAAAACTCAATATGTTATACTCAATCATTAATTCTATCGATTTCACAAATCTAGTTTCTAAAGTTTACACAATCACTTTCAATATCACTCAACACCAATGCTCAAGAATTTCACTCATTCATTCAATCAATGAAACAACTTTCTCACAAACCCTAAACAAGTGTTTTCATACTTCTTAAAACAAGGTGCACAAAGTGGGTTTCAAACCCTAACTCAAATAGTCCTCAATATCTATCTCAAATGTTCTCTAAATATTCACCAATGAAGCATATAAGAATTCACTCAATATTTCTAACAATGCTTATCAAACAATCCTTTTCAGTCCACCTTGTATTTCACAACATTCATTCCAATATTTTAAACAAATATGATGTGCCCATACCTCTTTTCTTTGATGGAAATATGTCTTCAAAACCTGTCTTAATCATAATCAAATCCTCTTTGCCAATTTCAAGGTTAGATAGCAACAATCTATCTCAAAATTTCCACACAAATATTCTCCTCAATAATTATTTCACCATACAAAATATCAAGTCTCAAGTACACCTTATAATCTCCAAACTTCTCAAAATAATATTCAATACATAAAAATTAACTTCATTTATTAACACCTTATAAACTCCAAACTTCTCAAAATAACATTTAACATAAAAATCAATTTCTTTGTTAACACCTTATAACTCCAATCCTTTTATTTATTTTATAATAAACAAAAATAAAATATTTCTAATTAACCTTATGACTCCCTATGCATTCCACCTTTGCAAAAATAATCATGTGGCCTCTATGTAATTTGTGCCTTTCAAAACCTTGGCAAAAATTAAAATCAAAGCGCTTACCTTATAAATGTTGGTCCACATCTTCACAAAAATTATTGCACCCTTTATGACTATGCCCAAACTCGAACCTATGACCAGCCACCACCGCAATGCCTTAGCCCAAGGCTAAGCTACCACCTAGGCTACACGTCCACACAACACTCAAAGTGCACGATCCACTATTAATGCCTTACCTTCTATGAATTTCTAAAATATTAGAATAATAAATTATATCCTAAGTTGTTACTAGGATTTGTGTGTCGAAGATTAGCTCAGTTACTTATGATCCAATGAATCATATTGTATGCCTTTGCTATTTAAGCAAGGCTCCTTTCAATTCAATGACATCAAGTATTTTTATTATTCTATCATGGTATCAAAGTAGGCCTTCCTTGCCCTGTGAGCCTGAGAAGCTTTTCTTCATTGGGGGATTCCCAATTTTTTTTTGTTTTTTCTTCAATATTTTTTTACCGAGGGTGTATGCTCTCCATATTTTGATGGATTAGAAACCATATGGTTAAAATTTAATTTTGGAGGTTATTTTTTAGTTTTTTAGGGTTTGTAGAACGGTGCCATGTTGCTGAGGGTTTCAACTTCCATTGTTTTTTTTATCTAATTTGTTGATTATGGAGCAGCAAATAAGCTTTTCCTATGGATTGGTGTTTGTTGGGATTTTTTTCTCTGTGAATAGGTCCATGGCCGCACTCCTTTTATAGTGTTATTGAAATTTTTGTTGGCTTCGATTTTATGCGTGTGAAGGTGACAACTCTTGAGACACCTGGTTTATTTTCAGCACCCGCTCCTTTTGTTGACTTCAGGATTGATGGCTTGGAAGCAGTAAAAAAAACCCTCATCTATGTCTTGTGTGGCTCTAGATCTATCTGGTGGATTTTTTAGTGGCCTTCACAGCTATTCAAAGCTAATTTTTTTACCTGCTTGTTGTTATGCCTTCATGTTTTTTTATCACAGTTTTATGGCGGTGGTCAACGTTCCTTTGTGTATGATCTATTGTAGATATTCATCGTAGTAAATTTCCTATTCTTGTGGTTGAACTATATGAGAAGCTGACACTCCAGTTATTTGGGCGTTCTAGTTTACAACACGATCGCATGACTTATTTTTTGATCTGGGACTTGTCGTTGATTTTTCCACAACTGTGTAGATGTTATCTAGTCCACTGTAAGATGTTGCTGCTTTGGCGGTAGATAAACTGCATCCTATAGACGTGCAATATTGCGAGGTATGTGGAGTAATTTTCTATTCGTGACTATGGATAGAGTATTTTAGAGATCAAGTGCATTGAACAACGTTGCAAGTGGAGCATAGTACGCGTCGTAGCGACGGTCAATATTTGTGGAATGGCTCCAAAACATCCAATGTGAATTTTGGTGGTGTTGTGAATTTTATTTGTTTGAGGAGAAAGTGGACGCCTGTAAACTGATTTCTTTGGAGGAAGCAGCGATCATCAGACGTGATAAACCTATATTCCCGTCGGACATATTTCCCTCCCTCATGATTTCTAAAGATCAATAACGTACTATGCATTATTTTTCTAAACACAGGTGTTTTTTTGTAGTTTCAAATGGCGGCCAAAGGATTCACATTTTGGTGGAAAAACTGGTAGTGCAGTGGAGATCCCGTTAAAACATGAATTATTTTTTACCATGGCTATTTAGGCTGCTCCCACTTGAACCTGTGTGAAGGTTTGTTGAGATATTTTAGCCTTTCTTAGTGCATCCAAAGTTGTGGATAAACAATGCAGGTTAATACAGAGTATCCAAGAATATCATAAGACATTGTGGAGATTTTTTGCAGGTTCGAGATTGTTTCTCATCACACAGTGCCTAGGGAGAAACTAGCAGCTTGGTAGTTTGATGTTAAAATCACTCGAGTGCGGCATTTCTGTCATGCTCTTTCCGAGTGATTAGGATAGTTTTAATGTTTTAATTGCTACCGTTTGAAGTCAGCAATTTGTAGGAAAAATCTTGGATCCTATAGGTGTCTAGAGTAGCGCATTCAAAATTTTGGAATGAGATTGTATACATCCACCGTTTCAAAATTTTGTGATAAAATTTCAATGCAAAGAGCATCGTGGAACGATATTTCCACATTTATTTTCTTTCGTGAACTATGTTGTACGACTACTAAACTTGGTGGGCTTGTGAGCCCAGGATGGTCCCACTGTGTGATGTCAAAAATACGTGTGAGTGTGGAGGCTTTGCTTTATTTTTTTTATGTAGATCTCTTGGTGGTTTTGTTGATATTGATGGCAAAGGTTGGCCATGGGCCATCATTAACAGGAAGACGTTGTTTGAATGCAGTATTTTGATGTTGTGGTGGTGGCGTTGTTTACGAGCTGATGAGTGCAGCCTCCTAGTGATGAGATATTTTGAACATGTTTTCTTTCTATTTTTTGGAGAAAATACCGGTCTTTTTCCTGCTAAACCTACGCATAGTTGCATATAGAGTTCGGCAATGGCTTTTGGCATCATCATGGTCGTGGAGGAACGTGGATGATCACTAAGAGGTGCGGCCATAAGAGGAAACGTGCTCTATTGACCTTACTTTATACTTTTTTAAAAAAATCTCTTTAATTAAAGTGGTGGGCCCACTTTCTTATTTGTATGGGCTTTATTAAAGTTTTATATGTTAAACTTTATAAAGTGGTCACGATCCAAATTGGATTTTTTTTTAGCTTTTTTGAATTTTTTATTCAAAATTGGTGGGCTCTGTATTTTTTCCTACGAGAGAAATTTTGTAAAACCATGCTGATTATGATGATTATGGAATATTCCCTTGTGAGATAAATGGAGAAGTTTTCTATTTTTCTTGTAGATGAAGGTTATATTGACACCCAATATAGGGGTATTTATAGCCGTCGAAAAGATTTTTTCGAGACGGACACAATGGAGGTATCCATTTTCAGTTTTGAAACTATTTACCACTATTTTTTGTGGATCGATTATTATTGTATCATGGAATGCATTCTCGGTCAAACTCGACGCTCCCAAATATTTGCTAGAGTGATCCTAGTATCTAGTCATCTCCTCTATATCACCTAGCGGATGCAGCGGGTGGTTACCCATGCATTCTAATAGGATGACGAGTTCAAAATAAGGATACATTTGATAGCTACCTTGGTGCTTCATTTTTGCTTGTCCCTTTATTTTGTTGTTTATCCACAAGTTTAGGATATTTTTATCATCCCATTGTCTACATATAGGTGGAAACCACTACTTATGCTTGTGGAGTCAATTTCGACATCCCTTGTGATTCTTGTGGTTCCTTCTACACTATCTTCACACTTTTATTTTTATGAGACACTTTGGTTTCAAAGGGTTTTATTTAGTGATATTTCTTTCATGGTTCATAGCCTTGATCTGTGTCACAAGCACCAGTATGGGAGTATGTTTTCATTTAGTTCATGCGACGAGGATTCTCTTCTTTTTTGAGGCATCTCAACGATACTTTGTAGGCTTCTTGATGGAAGTTGTTCTGGGGGGGTTGAAGAGGACATATTCCTTCCTCTCCTTTCTCAATGCACATATTCCTTCTTCTTCTATTCTAGCAGGTGGTTTTTCTCCCTTGTGGTTTTCTCATCATCTCTTTCAGCAAATATTTCATAAGCATATATTGTACATGAGTACCTTATCAAGCCTTGTTTTTGAGACTCTTTTATATGGATATGCCACTTGTTTTAGTTTTTTTGTTTTTCACTACCTCCTAGTATCACTTAAGGGGGGTGTTAGAATAATAAATTATATCCTAAGTTGTTACTAGGATAATTTGTGTGGTTGAGATTAGCTCAGTTAGTTATGATCCAATGGATCAAATTGTATGCCTTTGCTATTTAAGCAAGGATCATTTCAATTAAATGATATCAAGTATTTTCATTATTCCATCAAAAAACAACCAAAAACCTTTCTTGTGTGTCAAAACAAAGGGAACGTGAATCGAAACCATGAATCGCCCTACACGAACCTCTTAACCATCCTTCAACCACCTTCTGCACTACGTAGTGCCTTGGAATCATTTTGGTACTCCACACAGATTTAAACCAAAGTCTACCTCTTTAAATTTTACAACACATGAATCCTCTTCTCCCTTCACAATGTAGCACATGATTTATTTATTAACTTAGGCATTCGAAAATTACATTGAACTTGAAATGAAAATCATTTCCCCCTTTTTATACATTGTCCTTTGCACTCCAACACGTCGGCTTATGCGATTTTGAATTTTAATTCAAAATTTAAATTAAAACCTTTGGCGCCTGATGATTATTTAAATTAAAATTTTAACCATAGGTTAAAATATTTTAAATTTAAATAAATTAAATATTAACCTTTATAATCTGCTCAATGGGCCTTTTGAAGGATATATTTTTTAATGATTCCTTGGATCTCATTTTTCTTCACCTCATCCTTTTGCCCGAAATATTATAATATTAAATATTATAATATTATTATTTCTTTTTAAACATGCTTCTCTTTCATTGGGTCTTCTACCTTTTAGGCTTCTTTAGGTATATAATATTTAAAATAAACATTATATCTTTTTTTATTTTAACCACTTCCTTTCCTTTTGGAAAATCAACCTTGTGACATCAATGACAACAAAACTAGACATCAACCTCTTAACATCAATGACAACAAAACTTGCTCAAATTTCCAACAGCCCTTATGTTAGAGAATGTAGAAATTTTAAAAAAATTTATAGACAACAGGTATAAAAGAATGAAACTGGATAAGATAATGCCCATTCCTAAATAGGTAGATCACTACAAAGGATACATGCAATACATCTAAGAAATAGGACCATACCAAATAGAACTGATGGAAAAGAAAATAGAGATCCATAAAACTAGAATAAATAAAAAGTAGCCAAGAAGTCAAATAAACAACAAATAATTCCTGAAATCAAGGTAGAAAGTGACCTTCATAAACAACTAGACCTTGGCAAAAATATAGATATTAAGAAAATAGAGTTTGATGCTGGTCAAGAATTAGCAAAACAAAAATCAACATTACTATTGGAGAACAAGTGACCATCCCTAAATATAGATATCAGGTATGTAAAACCTTTGGTTTGGTAGATAATCCCATTAATCATATATATAATGTTGCAGTTGTAGATAAGCCTCTGCCAATACCCAAGAATCCATCTTCTGTTAGGTCCTTCTACATATCCCTGGGATACATTTATGCCCCTTCACAAATTTTTCATCACAATTATAACATAGCCCTTGCTTGCGATGCGCATCCATTTCATCTGCAGTCAGTCGCTTAGGAGTAGGAGGTTTATTATTAGTATTATTTTGGAACCAAGGAGGAAAGGGAGGTAGAGCTTGAGAAAATTGCAGTGTTTGTTGTTGAGCTGAGAGTTTAGATTTGGCCAATCGAGTTAAAATAATAGCCTCCATCATGGTTTGTGGTTTAAACATCTTGACTTCAGCCTAAAGATCATATTTCAACCCACTAACAAAACAACTCATAAAAATTCCTCATTCAAGCCCCTTGTTTTATTGTCCAATTTCTCAAATTATGTCTGGTAATCACGAATTGTGGTAGTTTGTTTCAGATTTGTCAATGCTCCTCTAAAGTCTTCATAGTCACTAGGACTAAATCAGGTGAGTAGTTGGGACTCAAAGTCCTCCCAAGATATATCAGGGGAAGTAGCTCATAGCCATTGGAACCAATGTAAGGATTCAAATTATAAGTTGAAGGAATCCATTTGAACTCAATGATATATAGGGACATTGTGGAGTCTAAATAATTGATCAACCCGACATAACCACCCATTGACATCCTTTCCACTGAACTTTGGGAAATTCAATTTAGGAATTTTGAAGGTCAAATCATGGTCATAGTGAGTGTCTTCAATTCTCCTTCTTCAGTCTTCTATTTCCCTTATTCAACCTCATTCAGAGTTTTTAGCTTGGTGTTCAGATGTGAGAGTACCCTGCAATTGTGTCTCCACCTTTGTAAGTTATTTTTCTAAGCAGATTCTAGTGGTAACGTAATCCGTTCGGAGCTCTCAAATCTCTTATCTTATGGTGTGGTTTGTAGTGGTCAAGTATTCAAGGGATTTTTGCATATCGGCCAATATTGTGGCAAGTTCTAACTCCTTTTGTCCACAAGTGTCACTTGCCATTATGGGCTCTCTTTTACTTAGTTACTAAAAATAGATGCAGGGTTTCAAAAGTTACTATTTTTAGGAAGGATCCAAAATTTAATTTTTAAAATGGGTTGCAACACTGATTTTAGGATAGGGTCCACTTCAGTGGCTTCTTGATCTAAGCACTCAATGAGGAGATATACTAAATTTCTTAACTTTTTGTGATCTCCTGGTTGGTTGCAAGTCGATGTCAAGGTAATTTCTTCCACTTGGACTTAAAATTTCACCAGTGAGTCCTTGGGGGTATTTGGTGCATAATAACAAGTAGCTTTTATTTCCAAAATTTTGGATCAATTTGATTGATCATTGAAAATTTATGGCCTTAGCAAGAAATATCAAAAATTACCATTTTTGAAAAATCGGTGCAAAATTTGACCAAGGGCTGCCAAGGAAAATTTTGTCTAGAATAGAGTGTAGAATTATCTTAAAAGTTTTGAGTTAATTTGAGCTCCGTGTGTTAGGTCCGAGGTGTAGACCAATTGGTTCATCCAAACCCCATAAGGGGGGTGGAGGTCCAAGGTTCAAATCTCGGGCCTCGTCGAACTAAACACTTGTCCCTTTCCTAGTGATTTCAGCAGCGTAAAAGGTTTAAAATTATTGTGGCATGGTGGTTATAGGGGCGGACTACGCGAAGATCTGTGTGGCGACTTCTAGGGCGGACAACGTAGAATACTATGGCGGCCATAAAAGTTGGACAGTCTGCCCATATTCGTGGCGGCTACCGATTCCACCATATAAATTCAAAAAAAAAAAATTGAGCTCCGTGTGAAGAGATATCCTTGTTTTAATAAAAAAATTATTATGTTGAGTCTACTGGTATTTTTGGTTTCTTATTTGGAGTTACGATTCAAAGGTTGAGGTCCGAGATCAACTGTCATTTACCTGTAGTCTACCCCCTGACCACCCTATCACTATCTTGTCTCTTCCTCTATAACCTGTACTATGGTTACTGACACGATTCCTATTACTAACCCTGGGGTTTCTCTAAAATTAACAGTACTATTTTTGAAACTAGAGGTCTGTAATTCTGGACTGTTATAGAGGGTTGTTATTGTCGACCTGACTACCACTGTTACTGACCAGACTGTTTCTGTCACTATCCTGACTATTTTGTCTTTGACCACGGTTGTTGCAGACACTTGAAAAATCTATAATTACTTTTGATGCATGCAAGTTTGTTTTCTGTGATAAGGAATACCTTCTTTGTATGGTCACTTTGGGGGTTGTGAATGCTGGATAACAGAACAGATATGGTGTTTATTTGCAAGTGGAAATTATTTTTTGTAGAACCAGGGTATGCTAAGTAAGGGAGTATGTAATACCCATAGGCCCTTTGTTATACCGCAGTGACGAACAATAGTGCTCGGACCAATATTTCATGCCACTACCCAAGGAGGATTCCACACATACCTTTGAGCACACTATCTACCTCTCTGACAGTATGGAAGGGTGATCATCCGAGATGATGTGTCCTGTGGACTATGGATAATACAAGGCCAAAAAGCTTCTTACTAGATAAAATTTTGTTTAAATCTAGATTGTCTATCGATATACCCAAAGATGCGTGGGAGCTCAAGTCTGTGTGAGTGCTATCTAAGGCCTGGGTATTGGAGCCTGATCGCCCCTCACTTAACTAGACGCTTTATGGGATATCTAGCTTAGCCAATAATGATAGCTCCTTCACAATATTTTAAAGCCCCTGGCATAGGGTTTCTAACCTACACAACTATTAAAAAAATAGACTGTATTTTTTTTGTATTTTCTAGTTTTTTGGCCAAAAAAATAGATTGTATTTTTTTTTTTAATAAAGGGAAAAACAAATACAAAAAACACATGGACAATTATACCTAACAGGTGAAATATATGGCAAAAATCATCTCAGTTGCAGCAAAA
The DNA here is from genome assembly GCA_028583015.1 of Wollemia nobilis. Classification (NCBI taxonomy): domain Eukaryota; kingdom Viridiplantae; phylum Streptophyta; class Pinopsida; order Araucariales; family Araucariaceae; genus Wollemia; species Wollemia nobilis. The sequence goes on from JAQPPZ010005120.1 coordinate 1,628,605, forward strand.
ATCAGCCCTGGAAAGCGCTCTCATACCACTTGTTAGGATCTCACTATTAAAAATAAGCACACTCACACAAAATACTAAAAAAATAACTCAAATACATCAAATAACTCAATAACACTATGTAGAAATTAAATGTAAAAATGGAAAAATCTCACAATAACATAGAATCATAGGCCTCTTCGATGGGGCAACCTCCTTCAATATTTCATTAGCTTGCAAAAGGATAATTCGTACACGGCTTCATATGTTTTAAATAAAAACTTCATGCAACCCTACCTAAAGGCTCAAGAGTTGGCTTACATACAAAATGTCACTCGAGCTAGAATCTCCTACCTACCATCGGTTACAATCTTGATAAAAATGGTTACATGAGATGGCGCCACTTGGCTAGGCACCATACTTGCCACATACATTACAAAGTATTACAAAATAATATCATAATGGGATCTTCCACATTGGAAATGGGTCATAAGTAAATGAGAATTATAAAATTGCGTTAGGATAGGATCCTAACATGTCCTTCACGTTTGGAAAGCTTTATCCTCAAAGCTAAAAATAAGGGAATAGTGTTGGAGCTAATGGAGAGACTCCCATGTAGCATATTCTGGCTGGAGCCTATGCCACTGAACAAGAACTTCTGTGATGGTACGGTTCCGGAGAGTGCGGGTTCGACGATCCAATAATTGTTCAAGTTCAAGTAATATGGACCCTTCTTCGATCCAATTTTGGTAATGTTGACTAAACTTGTACCTATGTGCCCACAACGTTTTTGAGAGAGGAAACATGGAAAATAGGATGGATCTTGGAGGTGGGCGGAAGAGCCAATTTGTAAGTAGTGGAACCAATCCATTAAAGAACTTGGTAGGATCCATAGTATTTTGTAGCAAGTTTTGGGCACCGAAGAAGTTGTAGAGATGATTATTCATATGGTTGCAATTGAAGGAAGACCATATCACCCACATCAAATCTACGCTCAGAACGATGTTGATCAACCTATTGTCGTATCCAATTCTAGGCCATTTCCAAAATTCAGTTGGCGAATAACATTGATACGTTGGCTGAGAGTAGTGTTGATTGCCTAGATCTTGGACTTGCCTGGGATATATGAAGAAGGTATGAGTGGAGGGCACCCATAAATGGCCTCAAAAGGGGTGAGTTTGGTTGTTGTATGATAGAAAGTGTTGTACCACCATTCGGTCAAAGGAATCCACTTTGCCTATTGAGTAGGATGATATGATGTAAAGCAATGAATATAGATATCCAAACATTTTTTGACAATCTCAGTTTGACCATCCATTTGTGGATGGTAGGCTGAACTCATTTTGAGTTGAGTTCCCTACAACTTAAATAATTCTTGCCAAAAATTACTAGTGAAGTTTGGGTCTTGATTGAACATAATGAAGGTGGGCATACCATGAAGGCAAAAAATAGAATCAAGAATTATTTGGGCAACAATGGAGGTTGTGTAAGGATGGCCAAGGGAACAAAAATGAGCATACTTTTATAGGCGATATACTACCACGAGAATAACAGACTTACCACCAGATTTAGGTAACCCTTCTATAAAATACATGGAAATATTAGTTCAAACCTGATCTAGAATGGGCAAGGGTTGAAGAGTACCTGGAGAACGTACCATTTCACCTTTCATCCATTGGAAGGTATCACAGGCTGCTACAAAATCAAGGATATCATGTTTCATACCTTTCCATAAGAATGTGTGCTTGAGGCGTTCATATGTTTTAAGAAATCTTGAATGGCCTACAAAGGGAGCAGTATGTAGTTCCTTCATGAAGAGCCCATGAAGTGGGGACATGCAAGGAAGGTGTTGGCAATAACTCAGGTCATGGCCATCCCAATTGTATCCTGGGAATGAAGTAGCATCATCATGAAGCGAGGCCACCAAAGTTTGCAAGTCTGCATCCTGAAGTACCTCCTATCGTAACGAATCTATCCATTGAGGAACCAATGAGGAAATGACACATAACATACTAAGGGCCTCAAATTAGCGAGAGAGAGCATCAACCACAATATTATCTTTTCCCTTCTTCTAGGTGATATTGTAATCATATCCCATGAGTTTAGAAACCCATTTTTGTTGTTCAGGGCTAGCAACCCATTGTTCCAAGAAGTATTTGAGACTTCGATGGTCTATTTTAATGGAGAAATGACACCCAATGAGATATGGTCAACAATGGGTTACGACATGTAAGATTGCCAACATCTCCTTTGCATATTTAGATTTTTCCAAGTTATGATCAGAGAGTGCCTTACTAGTGAAAGCCAAGGGTCTCCCTTCCTACATCCTTATTTCTTTTGTGAAGGCTCTCCTATTTTGGAATCCACCAGATCCATTCAAAAGAGACATAGGATGATACTTTCATAGATTGAAGCTTCTCATTCATGCATAGAATACACTCAAACGTAGTCCTGCTCTTATGTTCCTGAAGTGACGCAACCCTCAATGCGTATTCCAGAACTGCCATAGAATCTTAAATATCTCAGCTCAAAATTTTGGGAAACCTTTAGATCTGCATTCATCAAGGTCCACAAAATTGAGACCTTCATCATGAAAATCCAGAAATGCATCGATGAGGGCACCATGCCAAATAGTTTGTGCATGAAACCTCCAAGCCCTCGGATTCTAGATCCTACTCTTCAAGAATATATGGACAAGAAATTTGTCGATCTCACCTTGAATTTCCAAAAAGAATGTTCAGAAGTATATCTTTCTATAGAAAATAAATTACTTGAGATCTTGAAGGGTCAAAAGGATGTCGTTGTCACACATCTTGATGCACAAATGGAGCAAATATTTAGAAAAATTACTTTCATTTTAGATTTTGAGATTGCATCCTATTGGAAATCATAAATCAAGCAAGACTTCACTATGAAGGCCAACACTCTCAAAATGGAAATGTGTGTGGATCGTCAGGTCCAACAAGGTGCAACCGACACCCAAAAATCTACTTATAAATAACAACAAGATACTATCATGGATGAATCCAACACCTCGGTGGCCTCCCTAATAAAAAAGGAGTGTGCTTCACTCTTTTCTGAGATCCAAGAGCTCAGAAAACTTTTCACAGATCTTGTTATTTCCTCTTGACCCACTCCCACAATCCCTCACCCCAAAATTGAAGGAGAAAAAATAGAAGTCAAAGCCTTTCCCATAGCGGACAATAATAGTAGCAGCAACTTTAACAGTTGGGCCAACAACAATAGTAGCAGAATCACCCCGATAGACAAAACCAACGATCTTAATCAAAAAATGGATCATAAGACCGATCCTTGAGCAGATTTCATTGGCAAAAACCAGAGAAATAGTTCATACCTCTTGTGCAGCAGTTGTCATGATGGGGATCTGGCAAAACTTTCCAAGGATCTAGTTCCTAAATGAATTAGAACTCTACGATATCTGTTCTCAGGCAATCAGGTTTGAGATTGCAGTAGACCCAAGGCCATCCTCACAATGGTAGCGTAAATTGCTACTAAATCGTTGGAGTGCCATCTTTAACCCTGTCGATATATGTCTGCTCTTCTTCAGCAAGAGCAAGGTAGGTATTATTGATGACATGATCACAAATGTCGTTGTTTATAATTTATCTAATAGACCTCTTACAGTAGCAAAAAAATAGCTTCTTGGGCTAGGATTGAAATATATCCCTATCCCACCTCTCATGTCCCATTATGATGTCCGTGTGGAGTATGTTCTATTTTCTAGGATTCTCAATCTCCAGTGGTTTTTTAGTCCAAAATGAAGGAACATTGCCAATTGGGAAGAACTTGCCTACTCTCCCTTTTGCATTTCAAATTCTGCATTGGGAACCTGATGTGAAATACCAACCCCTGATGTATCTTCTTAATAACAAAAAGCATCGAGTTTAACAACAACTTGCTTCCACGGAGAGTATCTTCTAGCCTCCCTTGCCCAGAAATCTAACAAGAGCCTTGAACTCTCTCAAATCTGATGATTCCATTATCATCAGGCCCACTGACAAAAATCTCGACCTCACTATTCTCAGCAAGGCATGGTACCTGGAAGAAGGGATCAGACAACTTTCAGATCTAGAATTTTACCAAGAGGTTATTTCTATTCCTTGGAACTCTCTTTTTCTAGCTTGGAGTCTATTGTTAAAAATGCACAAATAAGTTTTCTCCTCGATCAAAAAATAGTGTATTATCTTCTACAAAATAACCCCATCATTACTTGAGTCTGTACTTTCTACCTCATTCCAAAGGTTCATAAATAACCTATGAATGGTATACCCATCTGCTTCTACTGCGGTAATATGTTGGAGCATGTTTCCAAATAGCTTCGCCACCAGCTTCTCCCCATTCTCCTGGAGCAACCAAATAATCTACAAGACTCTTTGAGTCTAATGAAAATCCTTCATGAAAGAGATTTTCCTCCAAGTTGTGTTATGTTCACCTTTGATGTTGAGAGCCTGTACCCAAGCATTCCTATAGCAGCAAGATTGGTTGCTCTTCAACACTTCATTTTGGGAAGGTTCAAGCCAGGATTGGTCCAGTTGATCCTCAAACTTGCAAAACTGGTCCTGAACAGACATTATCTAGAATTTCATGGTAAGATCTACAGGTAGAAAAGAGGTACAATAATGGGGAGCAATTTTGTAGTTGTCTATGCATGTTTGTTTCTTTGTTACCTAAAATTTCAAGTTTTTAGTATTTTTCCATCTATTTTAGAAAATATTTGCTTGTATAAATGATTTATTGATGATGCTTTTGGATTTTGGAATGTACTAACAAGAGTCTTCAAGCTCTCTTTGAAGCTTATGGTTCTTTTTATCCCAGCATCAACATCACTACTACCATTTCCACTTATGAATTTAATATCCTGGATATTCTGGTGGTTAAACCACCCTCCATGATTTTTACAGGTCTTCTGGGTACTAGACTATATCGAAAACCAATGAATGTGTATCAATATATCCCTTTCTGTTCATTCCATCCACCCCACCATAAAAAACCTTCATAATCAGCAAACTCAACAGGTTTCTAGTCAAAGAGGCAGATGATGAAGGATTCAAAAATATGACGCATTAGTTTTTTTACAGGTTGAGATCCCGGGGCTACCCGTCCTATTTCTTATCTCCACTCTTTGACTAGGTAGAGTTTCAACACTAGCCTACACTACTCCAAAAGATATTCTAGAAGATCTTTTTAAGACAACCAAGTCTAAAGAAATCTCTCCTAGTTCTGATGAAGTTGTACAACTGCTAGTTTCCCCATGAGCTTTGTCTAAAAAAAACTTGCTTGGATCTCTCTATGAAAAATAGAGCAAAAACCCTCAACTCTCCCATATCGGTCGTGGCATCATCTGTTGGAGAAAAAACAAAAATATGAAGAAAATTTTGAATTGCATCCGGGTCGTGAGAACCCAGCCCAACTTCAGTCGACCATAACTTTTGCCACAGGGCTCTGATTCTCAAACTGTTTAAAGCATTGGAAAGCTTATAAAATTTTCTATGATTAAAAACAAGTCCCTTGGACTAGGTTTCAAATAAATGGGCCCCTTTCGAAGCCTCTAGACCCCTTAAAAATGAGTTTTAAAGTTTAGAATATTTTCGTAATGTCTCTTTTTGACAATCAATATCCCGTATTCGTAGGTGGACATCCTGAGGAGTATTATTTAATGTTTTAGGAACTTTCAACCATTATCGGGGTTATGCATAAGGGGTCGGACCCAAAATGTACTTGTAAAAAAATGGCAAATTTGTTTCGAAACCCTGGCAAATCCTGGGCAACTTCATGTAGGAAGACATGGCGAAATACCTTATTTTTTCACCAAAACATAGAAAAAATTGGCGAACGGGGTTCCAAGGGATAGTGCATGGATGCAACCCGGGTGCAAAACTGCATCCGAATGCAAATCGGGTGCAAAACTAGATCTGGATGCAACCCGGGTGCAAAACTGGATCCGAATGCAACCCGGGTGCAAACCTAGATCTCGATGCAACCTGGGTGCAAACCTAGATTCAGATGCAACCTAGGTGCAAAACTAGATCCAAATGCAACCCGGGTGCAAACTTAGATCCAAATGCAACCCGGGTGCAAAACTGGATCCGAATGCAACTCGGGTGCAAACCTGGATCCGAATGCAACCCGGGTACAAAATTACATTCGATAAAAATGCACACGATATACTATAGAAATGGTTCCGATCAATTGCAACATAGGTTCGGCTATAGTGTGGTTCCATCCGGTACTACTGGTTGCAAAATAGGGTTTCGTTCGATTACAGAATAGGGTTTCGATCAGTTACAGAATTGTGGTGTCGGGAAAATATACAGTTGGTTTCAGACGGTTACAGAACTGGGTCAATATATTCGTCGAGTGTAGAACAAGGTTTGAAAATGAATTTGTATCCCTAGGGTGTTAATTATAAATAGAGGTATACTTGGCGAGTTTGGCGGGATAATTGAGAAATTTTAAAATTTTAGGGTGAAAAGGGTACTTTATTTAGGCGGGATTACTTGCGATTTTTTCAAAATACTCATGATACTCTCATCAAAGGATGACTAATCAACACCTAAAATTTGTTTTTTCCTTAAAATTTTGGCTAAATGGTCAACATTCGGGTCCCAAAAATTTTACAAATTTGATCACTATCGTTTTTGACATATCCCATGGTAACGGTCCATTTTATTTAATTCTCGCCACATGGCATGTTGGCTAGCGCACCCACTGGCTTGAGAAATATATATAAACAAGATGGATTGTAATGTTTGGTCATCATTCAAACTGATGAGCACTTAAGATGCGAAATGCATTTTCAGAGTTTTCCATTTCATTTTAGTCTCTCTTTTTCTTATGTTGTGAAGTGCCTTTTTTGCATTGATCGCTTGTGCTTCTACTTCCTCTTCGCTATTTGGTTTATGTTGCGCTAAGGTACTGCTGCAAAGTATTTCTTTATTTTTGAATATAAAAATTTCTTTGTTAACACCTTATAACTCCAATCCTTTTATTTATTTTTCTAATCAACAAAAATAAAATATTTTCAATTAACCTTATGACTCCCTATGCATTCCACCTTTGCAAAAATAATCACGTGGCCTCTATGTAATTTGTGCCTTTCAAAACCTTGGAAAAAATTAAAATCAAAGCACTTACCTTATAAATGTTGGCCCACATCTTCACAAAAATTATTGCACCCTTTATGACTATGCCCAAACTCGAACCCACGACCAACCACCACCACAGCGCCTTAGCCCAAGGCTAAGCTGCCACTTGGGCTACACGTCCACACAATACTCAAAGTGCATGATCCACTATTAATGCCTTACCTTCTATGAATTTTGAAAATGTTAGAATAATAAATTATATCCTAAGTTGTTATTAGGATAATTTGTGTGGCTGAGATTAGCTCAGTTAGTTATGATCCAATGGATCATATTGTATGCCTTTGCTATTTAAGCAAGGCTCCTTTCAATTCAATGACATCAAGTATTTTTATTATTTCATCATGGTATCAAAGCAGGTCTTCCCTACCTTATGAGCCTGAGGAGCTTTTCCTTATGGGGCATTTTTTCTTTTTTTTCTCCAATATTTTTTTATTGAGGGAGTATGCTCTCCATATTTTTATGGATCAAAAACTAGATGGTTAAAATTTATTTTGGAGGCCATTTTTAGTTTTTTAGGGTTCATAAAACGGTGCCATGCTGTTGAGGGTTTCAACTTCCATTGTTTTTTTTAATCTAATCTGCTGATTATGGAGCAGTGGATAAGCTTTTCCTATGGATTGGTGTTCGTTGGGATTTTTTTCTCTGTGAATAGGTCCATAGGGGCACTCCTTTTACTGTGTTGTTGAATTTTTTTTGGCTTCGATTTCATGTGTGTGAAGGTGACAACTCTTGCGAAACTTGGTTTGTTTTCAGCACCCACTCCTTTGTCGACTTCAAGATCACTGGCTTGGAAGCAACCAAATAAACCCTCAGCTATATATTATGTGGTTGCAGATATATCTAGTGGATTTTTTTTAGTGGCTCTCACGCCCGTTTAAAGCCATTTTTTTACGTGCTCGTTGCTATGCCTTCATGTTTTTTTTGTCATAGTTTTATGGTAGTGGTCGATGTTCCTTTGTGTATGATCTGCTACGGATATTCATCATAGTAAATTGCATATTTTTGCGGTTGAGCCATATGATAAGTCGATGCTCCAGTTATTTGGGCATTCAAGTTTACAACACGATCGTATGATTTTTTTTTATTCGGGACCCATCGTTGATTTTTCCATAGTTGTGCAGATGCTATTCAATCCACTGTAAGATGTTGCTACTTTGGCGATAAATAACCTATGTCCTCTAGATGTGCAATGTTACGAGGGATGTGGAGTAATTTTCTATTTGTGACTACAGAAAGAGTATTGTAGAGATCAAGTGCATTGAACCACACTACGAGTGGAGCACAGTACGCATAGCAATGACAGTCAAGATTTGTGGAACGGCTCCAAAACATCCAATGTGAAAGCATTCTGTATACATCACAGATCACTAGCATGGAGTTTTTTGGTTGAAGACGATAGACTCGTGTTGATCAAAGGCATACATTGTTGTAGGTTACTATTATTTTTTCTATAGATCATAGACTTCTATAATGTAGACAAAAATGATGGTATTCATGTTATGAATGAAGGTGGCTTTGTGACCCCTCTATCATCGTTGCACTACCATTCTACCACCAGTTGTGTCCTTGTCACGAGTGTTTCCAGGAAATATGAATGTTGTTGCTATTCCAAATTGATCCATGTTCTTTTCCCGTGATCTTTGAATAGATGAAAGTCAGAATAGTGAACGTTTTCTCCAGTTACCATCGGTCAAATCAACGAGAAAAATTTTTGGAGGGTCATACTTTAGACGTAACAGTTGATCAGTACAAAATACAGGCCTGTTGGCATGTCTGTTCATCACATTTTTGGGCGTGTAGAGATAAATTTTGGTGTTGTGAATTGTATTCATTTGAGGAGAAAGTGGATTCCTGCAACTTGATTTCTTTGGAGGAAGAAACGATCATCAGATGTGACAAACCTATATTCCCATCGGATATAGTGCACCCCCTCCTGACGATTGCTAAAAATTAGCAACGTACTATGTGTTATTTTTCCAAACATGGGTGTTTTTTCGTAGTTTCAAATGGAGGCCAAAGGATTCACATTTTGGTGGGAAAACTAGTAGTGCAGTGGAGATCCCGTTAAAACACGAATTATTTTTTACCATGGCTATTTACATTGCTTCCACTTGAACCTATGTGGAGGTTCGTTGAGATATTTTTGCCTTTCTCAGTGCATCCAAAGCTGTGGATAAACAATGCATGTTAATATGGAGTATCCATAGAGATCATAAGATGTTGTGGAGATTGTCTACGGGTTTCATATTGTTTCTCATCATGCAGTGCCTAGCGAGCAACTAGCAATTTGGCAGTTTGATGCTAAAATCACTTGAGTGTGGTATTTTAGTCATGCTCTTTTTGGGTGATTAGGGCAGTTTGAATGTTTTTATTGCTACCATTTGAAGTCAGTAGTTCGTAGGAAAAAACTTGGATCCTATAGGTGTCTAGAGCAGCCCATTCAGACATCTCTAGGTAGTCTGTGATATAATGGTAGATGGAGTGGAGCGATTGTTCGTAGATTTTGCTCGATCACGAGCTCAACAACTACCTCAAAGCGCCCGATGATGTCACTCGTAGGCAAGGCCATGCTATTTGCTAAGTTATTTTTTATGTAGATCTCTTGGTGGTTTTGCTGATCTTGACAACAAAGGTTGGCCATGGGCCATCATTAATAGGAAGACGTTGTTTGAATGTACTTTTTGGCGCTATGGTGGTGGTGTTGTTTACGAGCTGATGAGTGCAGTCTCCTAGTGATGAGATATTTTGAACACATTTTCTTTCTATTTTTTTGAGCAAATACCAACCTGTTTCCTGCTAAACCTACGTGTAGTTGCATATAGAGTTCGAAAATGGCTTCTGGCATCATCATGGTCGTGGAGTAACGGTGACAGATTGTTTTGACAATAGAGCACGACGGTGTAAGTTGATTTGACTATCACCATGGCAATACTTGTGCGATGGTTTGATGTTCATAAATGTTGTTCGACGCAAGCCTTGCTTTGCTAATAAGGATTCACATTAGTGATTTGCACTACCTAGCGTAGTGGCTATTTTTTAAAAGTGTGTCGATTTTGAAAACATGAGAAGAGGGCTACTATGGAGGTTTTTGAGCTCGGTTTTATCATCTACAACATTCAATGCAAGACATAGCATCTCGAAACAGTAATTTTTGGAGTTTGAGATGGTAGCCATGGAAGTTATCTACGATTCGAAGGGGTTGTAAATGAAGACGTAAACTGATATTCCATTAGTTTTTCTTTTTGTTTGTTACCTGATGTTGCACCAGCTGCCCAGATCACACGGGAGTCCGTCTGAGGATATGTGGCAGTGACGATTTTGCGTCGATGCATTAGTGGCCTTCTTCAACTGCAATGGTGTATTTATTACCACCAGAGGTTTTTTTGAAAGTTTATTTTTTTTTTAAAAACTCTTTAATTAAAGTGGTGGGCCCACTTTCTTATTTGTATGGACTTTATTAAAGTTTTATATGTTCAACTTTATAAAGTGTTCAGGATCCAAATTGGCTTTTTTTTTATCTTTTTTGAAATTTTATTCAAAATTGGTGGGTTCTATATTTTTTTCCTATGACGGAAATTTTGTAAAACCATTCTGATTATGATGATTCTGGAATATTCCCTTGTGAGGGAAAATGAGAAGTTTCCTATTTTTCTTGTAGATGGTCATATTGACACCCAATCTAGGGGTATTTATAGTCATCGAAAAGATTTTTCCAAGACAGAAATAATGGAGGTGTCCATTTTCAGTTTTGAAACTGTTTACCACACTTTTTTGTGGATTGATTATTATTGTATAATGGAGTGCATTCTCGATCGAACCCAACACTCCCAAAAATTTTTGAGAGTGATCCTAGTATCTATTCATCTCCTCTATATCACCTAGTGGATACAATGGGTGATTACCCATACATTTCGATAGGATGAGGTCACCATAAGGATACATTTTATAGCTACCTTGGTGCTTCATTTTTATTTATCCCTTTCTTCTATTGTTTGTCCACAAGTTTTGGATATTATTTTTAGACTATTGTGTTCATATAGGTGGAAACCACTACTTATGCTTGTGGACTCAATTTTGACATCCCTTGCAATTCTTGTGGTTCCTTCCAGACTATCGTCACACTCTTCGTTTTGTGAGACACTTTGGTTTCAAAGGGTTTTATTTAGTGATATTTCTTTCATGGTTCATCTCCTTGATCTGTGTCACAAGCACCAATCTAGGAGTATTTTTTCACTCAGTTCATGTGACAAGGCTTCTCTACTTTTCTGAGGCATCTCAAGGATACTTTGTAGGATTCTTGATGGAAGTTGTCCTAGGGGTTTTGAAGAGGACATCTTCCTTCCTCTCCATCCTCCATGCAAATATTCCTTCTTCTTCTTCTATTATGAAAGGTGGTTTTTCTCCCTTGTGGTTTTCTCATCATCTCTTTCAGCAGATATTTCATAAGCATATATTGTACATGAGTACCTTGCCTTGTTATCAAGACTCATTTCTATGGATATACCACTTGTTTTAGTTTTGTTGTTTTTCACTACCTCCTAGTATCACTTAAGGGGGGTGTTAGTATATCCTAGTACCACTTAAGGTGGGGTGTTAGAATAATAAATTATATCCTAAGTTGTTACTAGGATAATTTGTGTGGCTGAGATTAGCTCAGTTAGTTATGATCCAATGGATCAAATTGTATGCCTTTGCTATTTAAGCAAGGCTCCTTTCAATTAAATGACATCAAGTATTTTCATTATTCCATCAGAAAACAACCAAAAACCTTTCTTGTGTGTCAAAAAAAAGGGAACGTGAATCGAACCCACGAATTGCCCTACATGAACATCTTAACTAGCCTTCAACCACCATCTGCACTACCCAATGCTTGGAATAATTTTGGCACTCCACATGGATTTAAACAAAAGTCTACCTCTTTAAATTTTACAACACATGAATCCTCTTCTCCCTTCACAATGCAACACACAATTTATTTATTAACTTAGGTATTCAAAAATTACATTGAAGTTGAAATGAAAATTATTTCCCCCTTTTTATACATTGTCCTTTGCACTCCAACACGTCGGCTTATGCGATTTTGAATTTTAATTCAAATTTTAAATTTAAACCTTTGGCGCCTGATGATTATTTAAATTTAATTTTAACCATAGGTTAAAATATTTTAATTTAAATAAATTAAATATTAACCTTTATAATATGCTCAATGGGTCTTTTCAAGGATATAATTTTTAATGATTCCTTGGACCTCGTTTTTCTTCACCTCATCCTTTTGCCCGAAATATTATAATATTAAATATTATAATATTATTATTTCTTTTTAAACCTGCTTCTCTTTCTTTGGTTCTTCTACCTTGTAGGCTTCTTTAGGTATATAATATTTAAAATAAATATTATTTCCTTTTTTATTTTAACCACTTCCTTGCCTTTTGGAAAATCAACCTTGTGACATCAATGACAAAAAAACTAGACATCAACCTCTTAACATCAATGACAACAAAACTTGCTCAAATTTCCAACAACCCTTGTGTTAGAGAAAGTAGAAATTTTAAAAAATTTCTTAGACAACAGGTATAAAAGAATGAAATTGGGTAAGATAATGCCCATTCCTGAAGAGGTAGAATCACTGCAAAGGATACAGGCAGTACATCTGAGAAATAGGACCATACCAGATAGAACTGATGGAAAAGAAAATAGAGATCCATAAAACTAGAATAAAGAAAAAGCATCCAAGAAGTCAAATAAACAACAAATAATTCCTTGAATCAAGGTATAAAGTGACCTTCAGAAACAAGTAGACCTTGGCAAAAATTTATATATTAAGAAAATAGAGTTTGATGCTAGCCAAGAATTAGCAAAACAAAAAATCAACATTACTGTTGGAGAACTAGTGACCATCCCTAAATATAAAGATCAGGTATATCAAACCTTTGGTTTGGTATATCAGCCCATTGATCATATATGTAATGTTGTAGTAGTAGATAAGCCTCTGCCAATACCCAAGAATCCATCTTATGTTAGGCCCTTATACATATCCCTGGGATACACTTTAGAGTTAGGATATCAATATGTAATCCATAATTATATGCTAGATAGTGGAGCATCCCACAATATTATACCTAAACAGGTAGCAGACCAACTTGGTCTAATATAAACCAAGGATTCTCCTCCAATATTTATCATGGCTAGTAGAAAATTACCATGTGCTAGAATTATCATAGGATTGCTTGTATTTCTATATTAGTATACCAAGAAAGGAATAGTTATGGACGTAGCTATCATGGATGTAGATCTCTTCTTTTCATTATTATTATCCAAACATTGGGCTGAGAAATTAGGGGGATCAATCTAGTTGTATTGGTCATACACCACTATCCCATTAACAACTAAAGAGCAAGTACGCTTAGGAGAGAATCTTTTCAAAGATACTTAGTAGAATTGAACAAGTCTAAAAATACAACAGTAAATTTAGTTCACTCTATTAAAGAGAAAGAAATGGGAGTCTATTCCCTTTGGCATACACCCTTATTAACTAAATTCCCTGAATCTATAGATATGCACACATAGATAATGACCTAAATAGATTTTGAATCTAATAGAGTATTGACTACTAAGATGTGGACTATGACATCTGATGGTGTGAAATACCAAACAGGTGTAGGAGCAGTAGTTTATCTAACTGATATAAAAGGATTTTAACTGGATATACCTTATAGACTACAGTTCCCATGCACAAACAATGTGGTTGACTTTGAAGCCTTGTTACTAGGACTAAGAAAAGCTAAAAAATTAGGCATAAACTATTTAACTGTGTATAGAGATGCAGAATTAATCATACAACAAATTAAATAAAAATATTAGACCAAACATCCTAGATTAAAATAGTATAAACAAGTGGTCCAAGATGATGTAGAAAATTTTTTGGCTTTCAACATAGCATACATACATAAGAACAAAAATCATGTGGTAAATTTACTAGATATAAATGCATTTGGAGTTGATTTTCTAGAAATAGACACAGAATACCAAGAGAAGTTTCCCACTATTTCTATTTATTACCCTTATGTTCTAGATAACATTGTCTACTTGCAAGATTTTCAGGATGATGTCGATATTAAAAATTTATGACTGTACAAAATCATTATGGTAATATTTTGTGTGATGAGTCAGATGAATAAAAGTTAGAGGAGGTCATAGGAGAAATTGTAGAAGTAATACAACTTAAGACCAAAAAACTTCCAAGAGATCTAGTTTCTTTATAAATTCTTTTTGATGACTTTGATAGAGCACACAAACCTATTATGATAGAATAAAAAGTAGATGATATCAACATAGAAACAAAATAAGAACCCAATATAGTGAGGATCAACAAGGATTTGTTAGAAAAGGAAATAAACCAATACATACAATTCCTAAAGAGCAATGTAGAATCTTTTACTTTGATTTACAAGGATATCAGAACTTTCAACACCAATCTAATAAGTCACATTATTCCCTTAAATGAAGGAACAAAGCCACATGTGAAGAAACAATGAAATTTTAATCCTCCTCTTCACCCTATGATGCAAAAAGAAGTTCTGAATATATTGGATGCTAAAATCATAAGAAACATTAGAATCTCATCCTAGATAGCCAACCTAGTCCCGATCAGAAAAAATAATGGATAATTAAAGCTATGTGTAGAATTAAAAAATTTAAATAAGAATTTATTGGAGGAAAATTACCCATTACCAAATATGGAGCAGTTGTTGCAATCAGTGGTAGGGCCAGCCATAGTATCTATATTGGATGGATTTTTAGTCTATAATCAGATTTTTGTAAATCAAGAATATAGATATAAAACAACCTTTACCGCACCATGGGGTACATTCAAGTATTTAAGAATACCTTTTGGGCTTCTAAATGCTGGTGCAACTTTCTAGAGAGCAATGGGTTTTGCCTTCAAATGCCTCATGTTCAAAATAGTGGTAGTTTACTTGGATGATATAATTACCTTCTCTAAAAACTTAGAACATCATTTTTTCACATCTGACCCAAATATTTGAAAGGTGTAAAGAATTTTGTACCTCCTTGAATCCAAAAAAGTGTATTTTTGGAGCTATACAGGGCAATTTTTTGGGCCACATTATTTCTAAAGAAGGAAATAACATTGATCCTAACAAAACTAAAGCCATTGCAAAAATACCACCACCAATGAATCTTAAAGGAGTTAGGTCATTTTTTGAAAAGATAAAATTTATCAGAAGTTTTGTCCCAAATTTTGCTCAGATTGCTAAACCAATTAATAACATGATCAAGAAGGAAGGGATTATAAAATGGATAGAAGAAATATGGAAGCTTTTTAGGAGATAAAAGATGCCATTACACAAGCTCCTGTATTAACATGCCTAGATTATTCCAAGGATTTTAATATATATGCATTTGCTTTATAGGATACTATTTTTGTTGTTTTTTCTCAAAAATATCAGGAGAATAATGAGAGGTTTATCATATTTATGATTTATGGGATGAAATGAGGATAGCTAAAGTACACTATGATTTAAAAACAAGCCTTTTCCTTAATAAAATGTTTGGAACACTTTAAAGATATGTTTGGGTCAAATAAAGTGATATACCGTATACCTTACATAGCTATCAAAGATGTGTTCACTTAGAATGAACCTATGGGAAGCTCAACTAGGTGGATGGTTAAACTACAACAATACGAGGTTGAGTTTAAAGTAGTGAAAACCATTAAAGTATATGATATAGCCAAGTACATGGCCACTAAGGAAGAAGAAGACTTCAATAATACGATCTTAACCACAAATGCACAACAAAATGATATAATAGACTATTGGGAGGATGAGTGGTACAAAGACATAGTCTTCTATCTAAAATAAATTTCTTTTCCAACTGGTGCCACGTAGAATAGGATGAGGAGCATAAAGCAATAAGCTCAAAAGTACTATATTCAAAATAACAAACTGTATTGGAGGTATCCATATGCATTGTTATTACTCTATCTTCTTCAAAAATAAGTTCCTAAGGTTGTTGAAGAATTTTATACGAGATTTTGTGGAGGGCAATTCGCACCCAAGGAAACAGTCAATAGTATAATGAGAGTAGGTTATTACTGGTCATCTATGTTCAAATATGTACACTTATTTCTAAGGAAGTGCCAGAGTTGTTGAATATTTGATGGTAAGAAAAAATTTCCTACCATGCCATTGAAATATATAGTGGTAGAAGCTCCATTTACTCAAAGGGATATAAACCTGATAGGTGAAATCAATCCAAATTCTTCAAGAGGTCATATATGGATAATAACTACAATTGATTATTTTACTAAATGAATGGAAGATGCTCCACTGAAGAGGTCAACCACTGAAGTAGTCATCAGATTCTTGGAAGAAATCATTCTAACAATATTTTGGATACTTAAAAATCTAGTCATGGATAATGGTAAATGCTTTATTTCATGTGAAATGGTAAAATTATTTAGTAAATACAATATTGAATTGGCACACTCAACAAATTACTATCGTCAAGGTAATTGTCTAGATGAATATTTCAATAAAAACCTCATCACTACTATCAAGAGATCACTCGAAAGGAATAAGAGAAGCTAGGATAATGAATTGAAGTTTTACCTATGGGTTGATAGGATTTCTATTAAAAAATCAACCAAAAAACACCATTGGTTTATGGAGAAAAAGCCCTACTAACCCACAAGTGGAAAGTTTCACCTTGTCTTTGTTGCTTCAATACCATAAAAATCTAGATAGCTTACAAAGGAGAATGGATCAAATTGTTAAACTATAAGAAGACAAAATACATGCTCTAATTAGAATGGTTCAAGAGACTCAGAAAATGATTTAGATCTTTAACAAGCAAGACAAAGGAAATCCATTTATAGAAGGAGATGTTGTTTTATATTGGGATACAAAGAACGATAAGCCAGTAGATAAAGGAAATCTAGAACCAAAATGGTTGTGGCCTCATTAGATCATCCAAAAAGTGGGTCAACAAACCTATAGGTTGTAGACCTTGCAAGGAGAATAGATGCAGTTTCCAATAAATGGTCAACCCCTAAAAATGTATAACCCCTGTTATGGGGAACAATTTAAATGAATTATTGCATCTACTATGTAAAACAAATGTGAATGTGTTTGCATAGTGGCCATGGAAGTTAGGTGATTAGGAATTTTCATTTTTCATTACCGGTTTTAGGTGATTAGGAGTTTTTCATGTTAGTTCTGTTATAAGTAGTTTAACATGTGGTTAACCAGAGATCCTTGGGTTCTCAAGAGAATATTTAACCCTAAAGACCAAATATGTATCTTGTCCTAGTCAGAGCCAATATTTGGCTTCAAAAATCCCAACATATTTACACCCCTATTTTTCAAAGGTTGAATGTCTAGGTGAACTTACGACAAGGTTGGAAATTTTTAAAGTAATAAGGTATAGAGAGGTAGTATATTTTCAAAAAGTATTTGCATTATCATGAAAAGTTAAAATCTTGGTCATTTTGTACTTGATCCACTCAAAAACTTCCTTCACAAATTCATTCCTATCCATTTCAGTCATCTATAAAAGCATCATTTTTACTTCCATTTATCACCCATTCATTTCCATTCATTCCTTCCATACATAAACATTAATATGTATCATTCATTTACATGTTTATATCAATATTATTCTAAAGTTCCAATCATATTCATAATACACCCCATGTTATATTACCAAGTCACATTTATCCATAAGTCCACCTCATGTTCCCATTTTTGCCTAAGTAATACCTTCAAAACATTAAACCATAAGGAAATATATTTTCCTAAATCCATGATTGAACATCATAACCTAACCCTCTAGGTTTGTGCAACCCCCAATGATTAAAAACCATCCCCCTTCATCAAATTCAATGATGCTTACCCACTGAGCTCAAATTTTACGATGGTCGTTCATCATGAAAGACCCATGACATCATCCAAGGTCATGTCATCATCACTTACTATGCCTATGATTTCATTATAAATTCAACCCAACTAAGTCTAATGCTTTTATTAAAAGTTACAAACTCCTTGGTCCCCATGAAGTAGGTTTTGCAATGAAACATTTACCTAAGTCTTCGATAGCCTAATTCGCATGCGTCTCCTAAGTATACTGGACTTATTAGGTTAAACATTGCACATGTTTTTCTCAAGCAAACACCGTGTAATATCCCTCTTTTGATCCTAAGGTGCGAGCATCACTAAGTTGCCCTACGTTTACCCAAAGTTAAAGTCTTGTCATTGCAAAGAGCCCACCAAAGCCTAGGTCTAAAATCAAGCATATTTGACCAAAATCTACGATGCTCGTCGATCAAGTAAGATCCAATGATGCACGTAGGTTTTAAGACTAAAATCCCATTTTTGACCCATTGAACAGTGCTTGTTGATCAAGTCTGATCTAATGATGCTCATTGATCAACCTTTTTATCCCTTAAGTTTACCCATAAAAACTATTTCATCCTCTATTAATCCTAAAGTTATTTCCCTTTTTATTAAAATCCACTTTAGCCACACTCCTTTAAATGTGATGAGGATTATGTCCATGTGATGAATATTTCCCCCTTCCTTTTAAATGTTATAGGCAACACCATGGTATAAGTCTCAATGGGATAATGTATTAAAGCAAGAAAGTCCAAGCCTAGGTCATTAAAGCCAAAAAAATATTATAAATCCCCAAGGTCTAATCCAATTCACCACATGCACTTCACACCCCCTACTAGTTAAACCCCGTGCATATCTTTAAAATAGATAGTGCTCCTATAGCTTTATCTCAATCCAAAAGCATACCTGCATCAAGTTACCCAAAGTATAATCAAGAGTTAAAATCATATACCTCAAAGATTAAAGTCAAACATATTCCTATGATCTTATGGTGCTCATTAGCCAAAGTTAATCTAATTGTGCTCTCTCATCAGGCCATAATAAAATAATGCACATTGTTAAACCTTTAGTAGAATTGACGACACTCATTGATCAAGCCTGATCTAATTGTGCTCATCGATCAAGCTTTTTCTTCCCATAAAGCAACTTAAATAAGAAGTATTAATAGAATTAAAAACTTTATTCTTTGGTCAAATCTGATGGTGCTTGTCGATCTAGGAGAAATTTTAAGGTGTTCATTCATGAATGATCTCCACAGTGGGCATTAATTATAGTTTAAGTTAGACCTTGGAATAAAAGGCGATATCAAAAATTTTGAATCACGCTCAATCAAAAGATCTTTCACCTAAGGTCTTTGTTATAATAATGTAATAAGTCTCATCCCTTAGGAACATGTGCATACTATAAATGGTCTTACTCCTCCAAAGTAAATGGATGGTACTTGTTGATCTCACCCAGATCCGATGGTTTATATTATCTTCATAAAAAGTTATGATAGGTTATTTTCTAAGTCTTAAACTTATGCTTCAAACATTCAATGACACACATTGATTAGAGGTTGATCCAATGGTGGTATTTTTCATCAAATATCAAAGAAATCAGTGTATGATGCTCATTGATTGAGCTCAATCAAACAATGCTCATTCATCCACAAAAATTATAGGATTCAACAAAAAGAGCTTTACAACATCAAAATGATGTATGACGCACAATAATCTAGAATGAATGATGTTCATTGATCAATGCTGATATAATGACATGAGCTCATCCAAAGAAGAGTCTAGAACATCTGTGCATATTTGTAGCTTAACTAGTTACAAGTTTTATAAACTTAACCAAATTTTATTATAAAGATCCGTTCATACATTTTTCATTGTCCCTCTTCTTCTTATCCCCCTTTCTTCCTACATTTAAGTGGTGAGCATGTTTTATTCATGAGAGTGGTACGCATGACTCTTAGGTTAATCCAAAGGGGTGCCAAAGCCAAAGTTTATTAAAATTTAATGAATGTGGACCACGAGCATGGATTATTGGAAATATTTTAGCTATTAACTCCATCTCTTCTTCTCATTTTCTTGTTAACATGCATGTAAATTATGATTAATCTAACAACACTTATTCAACTTCATACCATATAATAAGGCATGTGATTCAGAATAAGCAACATCCTACCTACAAAAAAAGAGGGCATGTGCAAGTATCGAATGGGAATGGAAGGGTACAAAGGCACATGAATCAAAGTTTCGTTAGCCACTAGTTTAATTAAGGTAAAATATACCCTCGGTAGTTTGGTGGAAGAATGTTGAGTTGGCAATTATGTATTGACAGATTTAAAAACAAATGGGCAGCAAAAATTAAAGGCTTTTCACATGTAAACCAACTTTTAGCTTATTTATGGCTTGTGTGTAGCTTCCCATGACATAAAATTGAAGTAGACAGTTATATTGAGGAGATTGTTGAGTATTTTGGGTATTCAAAAAATTACAGTCTAAAAATTATGGAGAGATTAGGGAAAATATAAAAGAGGTAACATAAAGGGCTTCTTCTAGTGCATCCATGGTTTTTCAAAATACTCGAGAGGTTATCAAATTTGTTATAGGCTAGTGTTCGTATATACCATTAAATGAACCAAATACCCTTTAGAAGAAGTTAATTGAATACAATAAGAAATTTGTACCAAAAAAGCAATTGACTTCTAAGGAAGAATTGAAAATACCAAAGTAATTTATTTTGAGAAAGCAACAAAAATTTGGCAATGCAATGCATGGTTGTTAAGGGGTTTATTTAGGAGAGCTTAAAATTCACAACATAAGACAACACCTCATTGCAACAGATGGACTAACAACCTAGGAAAATTAATATGTCCAAATTTTTATTTCTCTTCAAATTTAATGGCATGGCTTGCTATGGCTTATGATGCTTTCTCTAGAACATTTAGAGACATCCACCATCGATCAACTTTTAGAATTACAACAAAAATTATACTAGAGGTCTTCTGACTAGACAAATCCAATACTAAACTGTTATAAGAGGAAATTGATTGTCAGTCCCTAGAGGCTATTCATACTGATTATTATACTACATTTTTTGAACCCTATGAATTTGTATCACACACCTTTCCCATAAAGAATATTACTCTAAAACCAAGGGTCAGGAATTACACGGATATGATAAACATAGTGTTGGGAGTAGAAGATCTGAGAGTGATAGAAAGGAAAGTAATACACATAGTTATGTAGTGCAATTGAGCTTTCTCACCACCAATATACACATGGGAAAAATAATTGAGCAATCAAATGCACACCCATATGGTTGAGCTTAAAACAACAGTGATAGAACAACACAAGAAAATGCCCTCTTTCTCCCACTATTCCATCCTCATACATCTTATAATGGGACAACTAGACAGTCAAATGCTGAAAAATTTAGGACAAATAAATGCGCGAGATATTCAAGAAATATTGCCTTGGATACATGAAGGGTACTCCCACTTTGGTTTCTTTTGTGATAATTTCATGACAACTATACATAAGGTATTATGTGAAGAACTTCCAACAAGGATAGGGCTAGGAATTGCAGTATTTGTAAAATAAAAATAGGTTGATGATTATTTCATTATTGAAGAATTATCATATGTAAGGCTATACAGAGCAAAGATACCCCCAAAGGCATTACCAAAATTTTACCCTATGTCAGTAGTTGCACTAGAAATAGCTAGGCAAACTACATAAGAGAAAAAATGCATATAGCCAAAATACACATAAGATTTCCCTAGTTGTTAGTACCATGCAGATTTGATATATATTTTCGAAGGATATCAAACAATGTTTAAAGCTATGTGGGACATGGATGATTATCAAAATGAAGAAATAACATGGAGGTATGACCCAACTGGAAAATATAAGGAATTGATGAAAGCACATTGGTATGCTTGGGTACCTCACAGAAAAGATAACTTTAAAGATGAAATTTTGTGGGCCATCCAAAGAGGGGACGGTATAAAATATGTTTTAGGATCTCACTATTAAAAATAAGCACACTCACACAAAATACTGAAAAATAACTCAAATACATCAAATAACTCAATAACACTATGCAAAAATCAAATGCAAAAATGGAACAATCTCACAATAACACAGAATCGTAGGCCTCTTCGAGGGGGCAACCTCCTTCAATATTTCATTAGCTTGCAAAATGATGAATTCGTACATGGCTTCATATCTTTTAAATAAAAAATTCATGCAACCCTACCTAAAGGCTCAAGAGTTGGCTTACATGCAAAATGCCACTCGAGCTAGAATCTCCTACCTACCATCGGTTACAATCTTGATAAAAATGGTTACATGAGATGGCGCCACTTGGCTAGGAACCATACTTGCCACATACATTACAAAGTATTACAAAATAATATCATAATGGGATCCCCCACATTGGAAGTGGGTCATTACATAAGTAAATGAAAATTATAAAATGGCGTTAGGATAGGATCCTAACATGTCCTTCCCCTTCAAAAAGCTTTGTCCTCAAAGCTAAAAATGAGGGAACTAGTGTTGGAGCTGATGGAGAGACTCCCATGTAGCATATTCTAGTTGGAGCCCACACCACTGAACAAGAACTTCTGTGATGGTACGATTGCAGAGAGTGTGGGTTCGACGATCCAACAATTGTTTAGGTTCGAGTAATATGGACCCTTCTTCATCCAATTCTGGTAATGTTGACTGAACTTGTACTTGTGTGCCCACAACTTTTTTGAGAGAGGAAACATGGAAAATAGGATGGAGCTTGGAGGTGGGTGAAAGAGCCAATTTGTAAGTAGTGGAACCAATCCATTGAAGAACTTGGTAGGGTCCATAGTATTTTACAACAAGTTTCTAGCATCGACGAGTTGTAGAGATGATTTTTTGTACGGTTGCAAGTGAAGGAAGACCATATCACCCACATCAAAGCTACGCTCAGAATGATGTTGGTCAGCCTATTGTTGCATCCAATTTTGGGCCATGTCCAAATTTTGCTTTAGTTGGTAGAGAACATCGGTATGTTGGCTGAGATTAGTGTCGACTGACCTGGACCTTGGAGCTTCCTGGGATGTATGAAGAAGGCGTGAGTGGAGGGTGCCCATAAACGGCCTCAAAAGGGGTGATTTTGGTTGTTGTATGATAGGAAGTGTTGTACCACCATTCGGCCAAAGGAAGCCACTTTGCCCATTGAGTAGGATGATCTGATGCAAAGCAACGAAGATAGGTCTCCAAACATTTGTTGATAATCTCAATTTGACCATCCATTTATGGATGGTAGGCTGAACTAATTTTGAGTTGAGTTCCTTGCAACTTAAACAATTCTTGCCAAAAATGACTAGTGAAGGTTGGGTCTCGATCGGACACAATGGAGGTGGGCATACCATGAAGGCAAAAAATAGAATCGAGAAATATTTGGGCAATGGTGGAGGCTATGTAAGGATGGCCAAGGGAAAAAAAATGAGCATACTTTGAAAGGTGATCCACTACCATGAGAATAATAGACTTACCACTATATTTAGGTAACCCTTCTATAAAATCCATGGAAATATCAGTCCAAACCTGATCTAGAATGGGCAAGGGTTGAAGAGTACCTAAAGAACGTACCATTTCACCTTTCATCCATTGGTAGGTATCACAAGTTGCTACAAAATCATGGATGTCCTGTTTCATACCTTTCCATAAGAATGTGTGCTTGAGGCGTTCATATGTTTTAAGAAATATTGAATGGCCTGCAGAGGGAGCAGTATGTAGTTCCTTCATGAAAATCTCATGGAGTGGGGATGTGCGAGGAAGAACAAGGATTTGGCAATAACGCAGGTCATGGCCATCCCAATTGTATCCTGGGAATGAAGTAGGATCATCATAGAGCGAGGCCACCAAAGCTTGCAAGTCTGCATCTTGAAGTACCTCCTATCGTAAGGAATCTATCCATTGAGGAACCGGTGAGGAAATGGCACATAACATACTGAGGGCCTCAAATTGGCGAGAGAGAGCATCAACCATAAGATTATCTTTTCCCTTCTTATAGGTGATATCGTAATCATATCCCATGAGTTTAGAAACCCATTTTTGTTATTTTGGGGTAGCAACCCATTGTTCCAAGAAGTATTTGAGACTTTGATGGTCTATTTTAATGGAGAAATGACACCCAATGAGATATGGTCGCCAATGGATTACGACATGTAATATTGCCAACATCTCCTTGGCATATGTATATTTTCCCAAGTTACGATCAAAGAGTGCCTTACTAGTGAAAGCCAAGGGTCTCCCTTCCTACATCAACACTGCCCTGATGCCACGATCGAAAGCATCACTTTCAATGACGAAAGGCTTGGAAAAATTTGGCATGGCTAAAATTGGTGTTGTGGTCATAGCATGCTTCAATTTGAGGAAGGCTTGGTCATCGGGCCATTTCCAAGTAAAAGAGTCCTTATTTAACATGGATGTGAGGGGGGCTTCTATTTTACCATAATTACAAATAAATTTATGGTAGTAACCTATAAGCCCTAAGAATCCCCAAAGTCCCTTGAGAGTGTAAGGTTTTGGCTAGTCTTGAACTACTTGAATCTTCTTGGGGTCAACCTTGATGCCATATTTGGAGATAATGTGTCCTAGATACTCCACTTCAATCAGACCAAAGGAACACTTGGACCGCTTAGCAAAAAGTTGATGTTGTGCCAACAATTGTAATGTCTGATCCACATGGATAAGGTGTTCCTCCCATGAGCAACTATAAACCAAGATATCATCAAAGAAAACCAGGATGAACTTTCATAGGAGAGGGCGGAAGATGTTGTTCATCAGGCTTTGAAATGTGGAAGGAGCATTTGTCAGACCAAATGGCATTACCAAGAACTCATAGTGACCTTCATGAGTACAAAATGCAGTTTTGGGAATATCCTCGTCCTTGAGCTTGATTTGATGGTAGCCAAAACGAAGGTCTAACTTGGAGAAGTACATAGCTCCATGTAATTCATCCAACAATTCATCCACTACAAGAATGGGGAATTTATCCTTGATGGTAATTTTTTTGAGCTCATGGTAGTCTATACATAATCACCATGAGCCATATTTCTTGCGAACTAGTAAAACTGGAGAAGAGTAAGGGCTGGTACTAGATCGAATGACACCAAATTTGAGCAATTCTTGTACCATCTACTCGATTTCAAACTTGAGAGCATGAGGATACCGATATGGTCTGATGTTGGTTGGTGCATTACCTAGTAGTAGTGGAATAGCATGGTCATGTGAGCGACGAGGCGGTAGGGTAGTTGGTTCTGAAAAACGCCATCGTGCTTGGTTAGAACAAGTTGCAAATATGATGGAATTTGATCCACTATGGAAGTGCTTGGTTGAATTGAAAATATTTGTGCAATGACCCCACGGGATGACTTTTTCAACAATTTCTCCATACGATTGGAACTGATAATTTGGGAAGGGCCTATTTTGGCACCATGGAGGGTGTGTGTTTGTCCATATTGTGAAAACTGCATCCATAGTTCTACAAAGTTCCAGGAGATAGTGCCCAAGGTGCTCAACCATTGGGATCCCAACACAATGTCACATCCTCTCAATTGGAGGGAAAACATGTCTTGCTTGAGTTCATAATCCCCCATATTTATTTTAACATTGTGACATTTACCTTTACAAGGTAAAGTGCCTCCATTTGCCACCATGACTTCAAATGAATTGCATGTGTGTATATAGCAATTAGCCTTCTTAGCAACTTGAGGATCAATAAAGTTGTGTGTACTTCCTGAATCAATAAGAATAGTAAGGTGTTGGCCTTTGAAAAAACCCACAACTTTCATGGTTTGTGGAGTGGTAACCTCGACAAGAGCATGGATGAAAATTTTTGCTTGAGGTTCTTGGGTTTCCTCTTCCTATTGAGTTGGTGCTTTAGCTGTGTCACTCTCCTCATCACTATGGTCATTGCTATCGGGTTCCTCTACATCTATTAAGAACAATCTCTTATTTGCACATCTATGCCCCTTCACAAAATTTTCATCACAATTATAACATAGCCCTTGGGCGCGACGCGCATCCATTTCATATGTAGTCAATCGCTTAGGAGTAGGAGGTTTATTATCAGTATTATTTTGGAACCGAGGAGGAAAGGGAGGTCGAGCTTGAGAAAATCGTGGTGTTCGCCATTGAGTTGAGAGTTTAGATTCGACCAATTGGGCTAAACTAATAGCCTCCATCATGGTTTGTGGTTTAAACATCTTGACTTCAGCCTGGAGATCATCTTTCAACCCACTAATGAAACAACTCATAAAAAATCCCTCATTCAATCCCCTTGTTTTATTGGCCAATTTCTCAAATTGTGTCTGGTAATCATGAACTGTGGTAGTTTGTTTCAACTTTGTCAATGCTCCTGTAAAGTCTTCATAGTCACTAGGGCCAAATTGGGTGAGTAGTTGGGACTCAAAGTCCTCCCAAGATAGATTAGGGGTAGTGGCTCGTAGCCATTGGAACCAATGTAAGGCTTCAGATTCTAAGTTGAAGGAAGCCATCTAAACCCGATGATATATAGGGACATTATGGAGTCTAAAGAATTGATCAACCCGACATAACCACCCATCGACATCCTTTCCACTGAACTTTGGGAAATCCAATTTAGGCATTTTTAAGGTCGGATCATGGTCATAGTGAGTGTCTTGCATTTCCATTTATTCGGTCTTTTGTTTCCCTTCTTCGACCTCGTTCAAAGTTTTCAACTTGGTGTTCAGATGTGAGAGTACCCTCCAATTGTGTCTCCACCTCTATAAGTTGTTTTTCTAAGCAAATTCTAGTGGTATCCTAATCCGTTCGGAGCTCTTGAATCTCTTCTCTTATGGTGTGGTTTGTAGTGGTCAAGTAGTCAAGGGCTTTTTGCATATCGACCAATATTGTGGTAAGTTCTAACTCCTTTTGTCCACGAGTGTCGCTCGCCATTGTGGGCCCTCTTTTCCTAAAATTACTAAAAATAGATGTGGGATTTCAGGAGTTACTATTTTTAGTAAGGGTCCAAAATTTAATTTGGAAAATGGGTTGCAACACTGATTTTAGAATAGGGTCCACTTCGGTGGTTGCTTGATCTAAGCGCTCAATGAGGAGATATACTGAATTTCTTGACTTTTTGTGATCTCCTAGTTGGTTGCAAGTCGATGTCAAGGTAATTTCTTCCACTTGGACTTAAAATTTCACCTGTGAGTCCCTGAGGGTCTTTGGTGTATAATAACAAGTAGCTTCTATTCCTAAAAATTTGGATCAATTTGATTGACCATTGAAAAGTTATGGCCTTAGCAAGAAAAATAAAAATTTGTCATTTTTGGAAAATCGGTGCAAAATTTGACCAAGGGCTGCCAAGGACAATTTTTTATGGAATAGAGTGTAGAATTATCTGCTAAAATTTTTGAGTCAATATGAACTTTGTGTGAAGATATATCCATATTTTAATAAAATTTCAATGTTCTTTTGTTATGTTGGTGTTGTCGGTTTTTGATTTGGAGTTACGGTTCAAAATTTGGGGTCTGGGATCAATTGTCTCTAACCTATAGTCTGCACCCTGACCACCCTATCACTATCCTATCTCTTCCTTTGTCACTTGTACTACGGTTACTGACACGGTTCTTGTTACTGACCCTAGGGATTCTCTGACAATGATAATACTATTTCTAAAACTTAGAGGTATGTAATTCTGGACTGTTATAGAGGGCTATTACTGTCGACATGACTATCACTGTTACTGACCAGACTCTTTTTGTCACTGTCCTAACTATTATATCTCTGACCATGGCTTATTGAAGACACTTGCAAAATCTATCATGATTTTTGGTGCATGCAAGTTTGTTTTATGTGATAAGGAATGCCTTCTTCGTATGCTCACTTTTGGGGTTGTGAATGCAGGATAACAGAACATAGATGGTGTTGATTTATAGGTGGAAGTTATGTTTTGTAGAACTAGGGTACGCTAAGTAAGGGAGTATGTAATACCCATAGGCCCTCTGTTATACCACAGTGATGAACAATAGTGCTCGGACCAATATTTTAGGCCACTACCCAAGGAGGATTCCACACATACCCTTGAGCACACTATCTACCTCTTTGAAAATATGGGAGGGTGATCATCCGAGATGTTGTGTCCCATGGACTATGGATAATACAAGGCCAAAAAGCTTCCTACTGGATAAAATTTTGTTTAAACCTATATTGTCTCTCGATACACCCAAAGATGCGTGGGAGCTCAAGTCCATGTGCGAGTGCTATCTAAGGCCTGGGTATTGGAGCTTGATCACCCCTCACTTCACTAGACACTTTATGGGCTATCTAGCTTAGCCAATAACGACAACTTCTTCATGATATTTTAAAACCCCCGACATAGGGTTTCTAACCTACACAACTATTGAAAAAAGATTGTATTTTTTTTGTGTTTTTTGGTTTTTTGGTCGAAAAAATAGATTATATTTTTTTTGGATTTTTAATAAAGGAAAAAATAGAAATGAAAAACACATAAAAAATTATACCTAACAGGGAGAATGGATGGCAAAAATCATCTCATTTATAGCAGAACTCGGCCCTAGAAAGCACTCTGATACCACTTGTTAGGATCTCACTATTAAAAATAAGCACACTCACACAAAATAATGAAAAATAACTCAAATACATCAAATAACTCAATAACACTATGCAGAAATTAAATGCAGAAATGGAACAATCTCACAATAACATAGAATCATAGGCCTCTTCGAGGGGGCAACCTCCTTCAATATTTCATTAGCTTGCAAAAGGATGAATTCGTACATGGCTTCATATCTTTTAAATAAAAACTTCATGCAACCCTACCTAAAGGCTCAAGAGTTGGCTTACATGCAAAATGCCACTCGAGCTAGAATCTCCTACCTACCATCGGTTACAATCTTGATAAAAATGGTTACATGAGATGGTACCACTTGGCTAGGCACCATACTTGCCACATACATTACAAAGTATTACAAAATAATATCATAATGGGATCCCCACGTTGGAAGTGGGTCATTACATAAGTAAATGAGAATTACAAAATGGCATTAGGATAGGATCCTAACATGTCCTTCCCCTTCGGAAAGCTTTGTCCTCAAAGCTAAAAATGAGGGAACTGGTGTTGGAGCTAATGGAGAGACTCCCATGTAGCATCTTCTGGTTGGAGCCCACACCACTGAACAAGAACTTCTATGATGGTACGATTGCGGAGAGTGTGGGTTTGACGATCCAACAATTGTTCAGGTTTGAGTAATATGGACCCTTCTTCATCCAATTCTGGTAATGTTGACTGAACTTGTACCTGTGTGCCCACAACTTTTTTGAGAGAGGAAACATGGAAAATAGGATGGAGCTTGGAGGTGGGTGGAAGAGCCAATTTGTAAGTAGTGGAACCAATCCATTGAAGAACTTGGTAGGGTCCATAGTATTTTACAGTAAGTTTTTGGCACTGATAGAGTTGTAGAGATGATTGTTTGTATGGCTGCAAGTGAAGGAAGACCATATCACCCACATCAAAGCTACACTCAGAATGATGTTGGTCAGCCTATTGTCGCATCCAATTCTGGGCCATGTCCAAATTTTGCTTCAATTGGCAGAGAACATCGATATGTTGGCTGAGAGTAGTGTCGACTACCTGGATCTTGGAGCTTCCTGGGATGTATGAAGAAGGTGTGAGTGGAGGGTGCCCATAAACGACCTCAAAAGGGGTGAGTTTGGTTGTTGTATGATAGAAAGTGTTGTACCACCATTCGGCCAAAGGAAGCCACTTTGCCCATTGAGTAGGATGATCTAATGCAAAGCAACGAAGATAGGTCTCCAAATATTTATTGACAATCTCAATTTGATCATTCGTTTGCGGATGGTAGGCTAAACTCATTTTGAGCTGAGTTCCCTACAACTTAAACAATTATTGCCATAAATGACTAGTGAAGGTTGGGTCTCGATCGGACATAATGGAGGTGGGCATACCATGAAGGCAAAAAATAGAATCAAGAAATATTTGGGCAATGATGGAGGTTGTGTAAGGATGGCCAAGGGAACAAAAATGAGCATACTTCAAAAGGTGATCCACTACCATGAGAATAATAGACTTACCACCAAATTTAGGTAATCCTTCTATAAAATCCATGGAAATATCAGTCAAACCTGATATAGAATGGGCAAGGGTTGAAGAGTACCCGAAGAATGTACCATTTCACCTTTCATCCATTGGCAGGTATCACAAGCTGCTACAAAATCATGGATATCCTGTTTCATACCTTTCCAGAAGAATGTGCGCTTGAGGCATTCATATGTTTTAAGAAATATTGAATGGCCTGCAGAGGGATCAATATGTAGTTTCTTCATGAAAAGCTCACGGAGTGGGGATGTGCAAGGAAGAACAAGGCATTGGCGATAACGTAGGTCATGGCCATCCCAATTGTAGCCTGGGAATGAAGTAGGATCATCATGGAGTGAGGCCACCAAAGCTTGCAAGTCTGCATCCTGAAGTACCTCCTATCGTAAGGAATATATCCATTGAGGAACCGGTGAGGAAATGACACATAACATACTAAGGGCCTCAAATTGGTGAGAGAGAGCATCAGCCACAAGATTCTCTTTGCCCTTCTTATAGGTGATATCATAATCATATCCCATGAGTTTAGAAACCCATTTTTGTTGTTCTAGGGTAGCAACCTGTTGTTCCAAGAAGTATTTGAGACTTTGATGGTCTATTTTAATGGAGAAATGACACCCAATGAGATATGGTCTCCAATGGGTTACGGTATGTAATATTGCCAACATCTCCTTGGCATATGTAGATTTTCCCAAGTTATGATCAGAGAGTGCCTTACTAGTGAAATCCAAGGGTCTCCCTTCCTGCATCAACATTGCCCCGATGCCACGATCGGAAGCATCACTTTCAATGACGAAAGGCTTGGAAAAATCTTGCATGGCTAAAATTGGTGTTGTGGTCATAGCATGCTTCAATTTGAGGAAGGCTTGGTCAATGGGTCCCATCCAAGTAAAAGAGTCCTTCTTTAACATGGATGTGAGGGGGGCTGCTATTTTACCATAATTACAAACAAATTTATGGTAGTAACCTGTAAGCCCTAAGAATCCTTGAAGTCCCTTGAGAGTGCAAGGTTTTGGCCAATCCTGAACTGCTTGAATCTTCTTGGGGTCAACCTTGATGCCATATTTGGATATAATGTGTCCTAGATACTCCACTTCAATCAGACCAAAGGAACACTTGGACCGCTTAGAAAAAAGTTGATGTTTTACCGACAAGTGTAATGTATGATCCACATGGATAAGGTGTTCTTACCATGAGCAGATATAAACCAAGATATCATCAAAGAAAACTAGGATGAACTTTCACAGGAGAGGGTGAAATATGTTGTTCATCAGGCTCTAAAATGTGGAAGGAGCATTTGTTAGACCAAATGGCATTACCAAGAACTCATAGTGACCTTCATGAGTATGAAATGCAGTTTTGGGAATATCCTCATCCTTGAGCCTGATTTGATGGTAGCCAAAATGAAGGTCTAACTTGGAGAAGTACATAGCTCCATGTAATTCATCTAACAATTCATCCACTACCATAATGGGGAATTTATCCTTGATGGTAATTTTTTTGAGCTCATGGTAGTCTATACACAATCACCATGAGCCATATTTCTTGCGAACTAGTAAAACTGGAGAAGAGTAAGGGCTGGTACTAGGTCGAATGACACCAACTTTGAGCAATTCTTGTACCATCTACTCAATTTTAAACTTGAGAGCATGAGGATACCGATACGGTCTAATGTTGGGTGGTGCATTACCTAGTAGTAGTGGAATAGCATGGTCATGTGAGCGACGAGGTAGTAGGGTAGTTGGTTTTGAAAAAATGCCATCGTGCTTGGTCAGAACAAGTTGCAAATCTGTTGGAATTTGATCCACTATGGAAGTGCTTGGTTGAATTGAAAATATTTGTGTAATGACCCTATGGGATGACTTTTTCAACAATTTCTCCATACGATTGGAACTAATAATTTGGGAAGGGCCTATTTTGGCACCATGGAGGGTGTGTGTTTGTCCATATTGTGAAAACTGCATCCATAGTTCTACAAAGTTCCAGGAGATAGTGCCCAAGGTGCTCAACCATTGGGATCCCAACACAATGTCACATCCTCTCAATTGGAGGGCAAACATGTCTTGCTTGAGTTCATAATCCCCTATATTTATTTTAACATTGCAACATTTACCTTTACAAGGTAAAGTGCCTCCATTTGCCACCATGACTTCAAATGAATTGCATGTGTGTATATAGCAATTGGCCTACTTAGCAACTCGAGGATCAATAAAGTTGTGTACTACCTGAATCAGTAAGAATAGTAAGGTTTTGGCCTTTGAAAAAACCCACAACTTTTATGGTTTGTGGAGTGGTAACCTCGACAAGAGCATGGATGGAAATTTTTGCTTGAGGTTCTTGGGTTTCCTCTTCCTATTGAGTTGGTGCTTCAGTTGTGTCACTCTCCTCATCACTATGGTCACTGCTATTGGGTTCCTCTACATCTATTAAGAAAAAACTCTTATTTGCACATCTATGCCCCTTCACAAATTTTTCATCACAATTATAACATAGCCCTTGGGCGCAATGCACATCCATTTCATCTGTAGTCAGTCACTTAGGAGCAGGAGGTTTATTATCAGTATTATTTTGGAACCGAGGAGGAAAGGGAGGTCGAGCTTGAGAAAATTGTGGTGTTCGTCATTGAGCTGAGAGTTTAGATTTGGCCAATCGAGCTAAAATGATAGCCTCCATCATGGTTTATGGTTTAAACATCTTGAATTCAGCCTGAAGATCATATTTCAACCCACTAATGAAACAACTCATAAAAATCCCTCATTCAAGCCCCTTATTTTATTGGCCAATTTCTCAAATTGTGTCTTGTAATCACGAACTGTGGTAGTTTGTTTCAGCTTTGTCAATGCTCCTCTAAAGTATTCATAGTCACTAGGGCCAAATCGGGTGAGTAGTTGGGACTCAAAGTCCTCCCAAGATAGATCAAGGGTAGTGGCTCGTAGCCATTGGAACCAATGTAAGGCTTCATATTCTAAGTTGAAGGAAGCCATCTGAACCCGATGATATATAGGGACATTATGGAGTCTAAAGAATTGATCAACCCGACATAACCACCCATTGACATCCTTTCCACTGAACTTAGAGAAATCAAATTTAGGAATTTTGAAGGTTAGATCATGGTCATAGTGAGTGTCTTCGGTTCCCCTTCTTTGGTCTTCTATTTCCCTTCTTCGACCTCGTTTAGAGTTTTTAGCTTGGTGTTTAGATGTGAGAGTACCCTAAAATTGTGTCTCCACCTCTGTAAGTTGTTTTTCTAAGTGGATTCTAGTGGTATCATGATCCGTTCGGAGCTCTCAAATCTCTTCTCTTATGGTGTGGTTTGTAGTGGTCAAGTAGTCAAGGGCTTTTTGCATATCGACCAATATTGTGGCAAGTTCTAACTCCTTTTGTCCACGAGTGTTGCTCGCCATTGTGGGCCCTCTTTTACTCAGTTACTAAAAATAGATGTGGGGTTTCAAGAGTTACTATTTTTAGTAAGGGTCCAAAATTTAATTTGGGAAATGGGTTGCAACACTGATTTTAGGATAGGGTCCACTTCGGTGGTTGCTTGATTTGAGCGCTCAATGAGGAGATATATTGAATTTCTTGACTTTTTGTGATCTCCTAGTTGGTTGCAAGTCGATGTCAAGGTAATTTCTTCCACTTGGACTTAAAATTTCACCAGTGAGTCCTTGAGGGTCTTTGGTGCAGAATAACAAGTAGCTTCTATTCCTAAAAATTTGGATCAATTTGATTGACCATTGAAAAGTTATGGCCTTAGCAAGAAAAATAAAAAATTGCCATTTTTAGAAAATCGGTGCAAAATTTGACCAAGGGCTGCCAAGGACAATTTTATCTGGAATAGAGTGTAGAATTATCTACTAAATTTTTGAGTCAATCTGATCTTTGTGTGAAGAGATATCCATATTTTAATAAAAAAAAAATTCTACTATGTTGATTCTACTGGTGTTGTCAGTTTTTGATCTGGAATTACGATTCAAATGTTGGAGTCTAGGATCAACTGTCGCTGACCTGTAGTATACCCCCTAACCACCCTGTCACTATCTTGTCTCTTCCTCTATCACCTATACTATGGTTACTGGCATGGTTCCTGTTACTGACCCTGGGGATTCTCTGACAATGACAGTACTATTTTTGAAACTAGAGGTCTATAATTTTGGACTGTTACAGAGGCTTGTTACTGTCGACCTGACTATCACTGTTACTGTCGACATGACTATCACTATTACTGACCAGACTGTTTCTGTCACTATCTTGACTATTTTTTCTTTGACCACAACTATTGCACATACTTGCAAAATCTATCCTAACTTTTGGTGCATGCAAGTTTATTTTTTGTGATAAGGAATGCCTTCTCCGTATGCTCACTTTTGGGGTTGTGAATGCAGGATAACAGAACAGAGATGGTGTTGATTTGTAGGTGGAAGTTATATTTTATAGAACCAGGGTATGCTAATTAAGGGAGTATGTAATATCCATAGGCCCTCTGTTATACCGTAGTGATGAACAATAGTGCTTAAACCAATATTTTAGGCCACTACCCAAGGAGGATTCCACACATACCCTTGAGCACACTATCTGCCTCTTTAATAGTATGGGAGGGTGATCGTTTGGGATGTTGTGTCCTGTGGACTATGGATAATACAAGGCTAAAAAGTTTCCTAATGGATAAAATTTTCTTTAAACCTAGATTGTCTCTCGATACACCCAAAGATGCGTGGGAGCTCAAGTCCATGCGTGAGTGTTGTCTAAGGCTTGGGTATTGGAGCCTGATCACCCCTCACTTCACTAGACACTTTATGGGCTATCTAGCTTAGCCAATAATGACAACTCCTTCATGATATTTTAAAACCCTCGACATAGGGTTTCTAACCTACACAACTACTGAAACAAAGACTGTATTTTTTTTGTGTTTTCTAGTTTTTTGGCCAAAAAAAAGACTGTATTTTTTTTGTATTTTTAATAAAGGGAAAAATAGAAATGAAAAACACACAAAAAATTATACCTAACAGGCAGAATGGATGGCAAAAATCATCTCAGTTGCAACAAAACTCGGCCCTGGAAAGCGCTCTGATACCACTTGTTAGGATCTCACTATTAAAAATAAGCACACTCACACAAAATACTAAAAAATAACTCAAGTACATCAAATAACTCAATAACACTATGCAAAAATTAAATGCAAAAATGGAACAATCTCACAATAACACAGAATCGTAGGCCTCTTCGAGGGGGCAACCTCCTTCAATATTTCATTAGCTTGCAAAAATATGAATTCGTACATGGCTTCATATCTTTTAAAGAAAAACTTCATGCAACCCTACCTAAAGGCTCAAGAGTTGACTTACATGCAAAATGCCACTCGAGCTAGAATCTCCTACCTACCATCGGTTACAATATTGATAAAAATGGTTACATGAGATGGTGCCACTTGGCTAGGCACCATACTTGCCACATACATTACAAATTATTACAAAATAATATCATAATGGGATCCCCCACGTTGGAAGTGGGTCATTACATAAGTAAATGAGAATTACAAAATGGCGTTAGGATAGGATCCTAACAATATGTGTGGAATGAATTCCCTATAAACCTGAGAGGTACTACCCAAATTGAAAGGGTATGTGATTATCCTCCTACACTAATAAGATTGAGGAGAGATTCTATTAAAAAATAGCTCCTCTCTTCCATGTTATTACTCTAGATAACTTCATGATCCTTTTTTGGAAGCAATAGATAAAGGAGTAGAGCAAATATAAATTGCAGTAAATGTTGAAGATATTACTAAATTTACATTAAGCACTCCTAACACAGCACAACTCAAAGTAGAAGTTGCCCTAGATAACATTGAAAATGTTGATCTTATCAAAGGAAAATAAATGGTCACTATTTTTCAATCTGATTCTATGGTATCTGCAAAAACAAATATAGTACTTGCAGGATATGCCATAACAATACCCAAGATAGCTCCAAAGGCAGTGCCCAAGGCCATGATCATCAATAATAAAGAAACTAAAATATTAGTAGCTTTACAAAAAATAATACTAAAATTTGGAGGATTCAAAGATATTTTCAGATAACATCAAATTAAGTTGTCCATCCTAGCCTCATCTCCTAAACACAAAAATGTCAAACTTGCTCTCCCATAAACAAAGGAAAGTTTTAATAGAGTAACATTGATGAAGGCAGAAGAAGACATCATAGTCAGTAATATTAAAGAAGAATAATTACAGGTTGTAGCCAAAGGGAAGATCTAAGAAAAAGATATATCCAGGCTTCAATCTCATAAGTGGCCACCCTTACACTTCCACCATCAAATAATCCAATAGCCATCCAAGTGGATCAAGAAATGGGTGAAGTATGGGCATCTTGAGTAACAAAGGATTTGGTGTAGGTAGAGCTAATTATACAAGCTCAAACAATCCTCCTCTTAAAAGAAAACATAGAATTAAAAACACAATTGATGTCTTCCCAGAAAAATATAAATGACTTGCAAAGAGAAATAGAAAATATGAAAGTGCCAACTCCACAAGTACCACCAGTGCAAGATTCTCAAACAAAACCATAAATAATAATCAGGAGTATAGATTGCTCATACTACCTCTTAGAATTCAAAAAATAAATGATCTGTAAAGTGTAAAACAAAATGAGAGATATAGTTAAAATGTTCAAAGAAATACACACTATTGGAGTCACTATGGAAGAAATAAAAAGGCTCCTAGAGCATGGTGAAAATTGAATAAATTTCATATTCCCTATCTTTCAACAATTTGAAGAATATTATGAGGAAGTTGTAGAGAGAAGAATTACTCTAAATGATGGCACAAAAATAAAATGCTCAAATGAATTTCTCAAAGTTTCTATATTTTTGTTGAACACAAACGGATGGTATAGTTGGGTTGAAGGGATGGATAAGTTGCAACAAAGAATAAATGATGATATGGTAATAGCAAGCCTCTCCTTGGAAGAATTTTTAGAAGTCTCCAATTTATAAGATCTCATCATTAATAAATATAGAATTTTGAATGTGAAACATAGGATGATAAAGCACTGGCTAAGTAGACTATACTATTAGGAGAAAACGTTATATTCTTATTACAATGTGTGAAAATAATAAGAAGCTAATAAGACAACAAAAAATAAGACTTCAATATTTTTACAGGATTAGTTCTACTATGTCCTTTAGTGAGGAAGCCTGGGAGCTCATTAATACTTAAATTAAAGATATTCAAAATGAAGATAACTCTAAGAAAAAAGAAATAAAAACTGGCAACCTAGAAAGGAAGTCAATAAAGTCCTCAGATGTAAGGATCAAGAAAATTTAAGTAGGTTAAATCTCAGGAAGGACTACTCTACCAAAATTTTACATAGATGCTAAAGGACCCGTTGTCGTTGACCTCGAGACCAATCTACAGTATGTGCCATACATTTGTTAGATATTTTTTGTGTTTTTGAAGATTTCAAATAAAGACAAAGAAGAAGTTTGTACTAGAAATTTTTGGTGATTATAGACTCATAGAAGTAGACAAAAAGATTACACCATGTAACTGTCTCGCTTATGGTAGTAAAGTACAATTGGCAGTATTTTTGAAATAGATGGAAAGAATTCAAAATTTTAACAGGCTAGGGACAGCCTATAATGCACTTAATAAAATACATGGCTAAGGAAAATCCACATGGAGGCACCTGCACTAAGTATCAATACCAAAAAATTTCTGCTCAAGCTATAAAAGGAGTAGCTCAGACCAAAATTCAAGATCAAGCATCAATAGCCAAAATTTGCAAGCAAGGTATGTTGAGTGCCCTATATTTAGATTGTTGTATTTCCCTGTGTTAGCTTTTCTCCATCCCATGCTCATTCTTTCCCCATTTGTGTAGGAATTCCAGAGGATGCATCCAGTTGGTTGAGATTATTTCCAACAACCAGATCAGATATTGGAGGCTTTTGGTCACTTCATTAGGATTGAGAGTTTAGTTATTTTGTTGCATTGTTTGAGTAGAAAGAACAATTGTATTAAGTTTCATCAAGATCTTGGCACTCTACCGAACTCTTAATGTAATATTTTTTATAAAATTTAATACAAAGGTTGATCTCTTCCTTCTTATATTCTATTTTGCAATGTGTATGTGACCTATTTATATGTTACATAATTTGAATATATGAACAACATGTTCTTTCATTGGTAAATTATTTATATTCATTGCACAATTTGAATGTGTATAAACGAACCATTTTATCTCTTCTTTTTTAATCTTTTCATGATGATTTTAACTCTTGCTACAATTACCCAAACTTGGTAAAAACCCAAATTCATAACAAACCCATCTGATTTGGTTAAGCCTGAAAGATAAATCATCCATAATTATTTGAGCTCTTATCAGGGTATCAAGACCTGACCTGCTATTTTGTGAAAATACTTTAGAACCTTTTTATAGGTTAAAGCAGCCAGTCCACCAGAGCTTGCATGTTGATTATCATATAGGAATTTTTGATAATGTGAAAACCATTTACTAAGGATATCAAAACTTTCCACGACAATATCCAATTGCAAAGCTTATGTAAGGATCAAATCAATTTCAAGGGTCAACCCAATCTCAAGAACCAGCAACAAAATCGATATAAAGAATTACCTTACATCAAGGTCAAGTAGGAACATTTTATCAAGGTCATGACTATCATGTATCAAAACTCATAATCATACTCAATGAACTTTTCATCTTCATAGGTATCATAATTATCAATCAACATAGAATTTAATCATTTATCAAAATGAATAATGAGTCCAACCCTTAAACTTCTTCACGACAAACATTTTCACTCATAATTTTATGCTACTAAAAACTAATTTTAAACATATGGAATCATACAAATATCAATCCCTCCTTACATCAAGGTTCAGTATGAACATTTATTCAAGGTTGGGATTATCATGTATCAAAAGGTATCATTAGATTCAACCCAATTTATCATCTTGATAACTATCATAACTTATCAATCAACTTAAAAATGATAATTTATGAAAATGAATAACAACTTATAAGGTTATTTAAGAGTGTTGAAGGGAGTCCAACCCTTAAAACTCTTCACAAGAAATATTCCCACTCATCGATTTATGCTACTAACAACCAATTTTAAACATATGGAATCATACAAATATCAATCCCTCTTTACATCAAGTTTAATTAGAAATTTTTTCAAGGTGAGGAGTAACATGTATCAAAACTCATCATTAGACTCAATCCAACTTGTTAACTTAATAAATATTATAAATTTTAAATAATATTTTATCAAAATGAATAACAACTTATAAGGTTATTTATAAGTGTTGAAAGGAGTCCAACCTTTAAACCTCTTCACAACAAACATTCTCACTCACCACTTTATGCTACTAACAATTAATTTTAAACATATGGAATCATACAAATATCAATCCCTCCTTACATCAAGTTCGATTAAGAATATTTTTTCAAATCCAAACCTTAAACCTCTTCACAAAAAACTTTCTCACTCACCACTTTATGCTACTAACAACTAATTTTAAACATATGGAATCATAAAAATATCAAGGTCAAGTAAGATCATTTTTTTAAATCCAACCCTTAAACCTCTTCACAACAAACATTCTCACTCACCACTTTATGCTACTAACAACTAATATATTTTTTGATTAGGTGGATGAAGGAGTTTTGAAAGGACCTCCAAACCTTTTACATATAGAAACTAGTCACAAAAAGAGTGACAATGAATATCAACTTAAAAATGTGCTACACCCAACCAGACCCGGGAAACACTTACATCAGCATAATTTAAAATTTAAAATTTAAAATTTAAAAATCAAAATATCGTCCAACTGAGAAAGAGTCCAGCATACAAAGTGAAGCAATTTAAAAACAAACAACCATCGCAAAATTTAAACTACAAATTTAAATGGGTCTTCCACCCAACCAATATAGAAAACCACCAAAATGAAACTAAAATTTCAGCCTAGTTTAGAACCTGGTAAAATAGTTCAAAAATCATAAGCTACTTAGAGACCAGACCATCATCTAGAAATATGACCCAATAATTAAAAATCCACAACTCCATCAAAACTCAGGAGGATTTTAGACCCAGCAACCAAGTCCATCAGGTCCAGAATCTGAGGAAATAAATAGAGTCAAACTTTGGACCCCAAATAAGTACTAAGCAGATTACCTTCTTCTGACATCATTACCTAGTTGTATTAAGCCTTCTGGAAACTTCCTATTCCAAACTGTGATGTCATTTTGAGAGGTGCCCAAGTTAGCCAAAAAATCGATCAAATTGTTACCCTCTCTAAACACATGTTGGTATTGGACAATTTCAAATGTTTTGGTCAATTTATGCACTTCCTCTAATAATTTTGAGATTTTCCAAGTTAGAGTATGCATCCCTATAACCATATTAATGATATTTAGTGAGTCACATTCAATTAATGACTTTTTTAAAGACCATATATTTTAACTACAAGACTCCTTGAAAGAGAGCTCTAGCCTCAACTGCATGGCTAGTTTGGGTTCCGATATTTTTAGTAAATGCCAACAAAATTCACCCCTCTGCATCCTTGATAACACCACCTGCTCCATCCTAACCCAAATTACCTTTATATGCACCATCAAAGTTTAATTTTAACCACCTAAGAAGGTACGGTTCCCAAACAGTGTCTACTCTTATAAGCTGATGGATTCTCAGTGCCAAAGCAATAGAATATTTAAAATCCAAATTCTTTTCTATACCAACTTCCATATCAATGTTCTCTGCATCCATGGATTGGAGATCAACATTATCCACCATGACAAGGATAGTCTTAATGAAAACTAACTCTAGGCAATGAGAAGTGTTCTTAAAAGCTCTAAAATTTATTTCCTTCCATATCCACCACCATATATGAGGGAGGATAAAGGATGTGAATGATCAAATCTAAGGCGACAAATAGGGAGTGCTCCATTGCTCCACATGGGCATTTAGCGCTTGAGGAAGAATCCAATCCATTCACACCAAATGATGTAGTATCCCAAAAACTTCTTTAGAATAGGAACATAGTAAGAATAGATGCTTGGGAGATTCTTCTACCAAACCACACAAATAACATCTATTGGGAAAACTAAAACCTCTCTTCTATAAATTATTCATCGTTAAGCATTTTCCCTGCACAACCAAACAAAAAAATATGTTGACTTTCGATGTGAGACCTTTGTACCAAATTTTCTTGGTTGGGAACCAATCCTCTTTGTGATCATCAAGTAGTGCCTACACCAATTTGACCAAGAAACATCTATTATTTTTAGCTCTCCACGCCAACTTATCTTATTTATCTTTAGAGACTAAAAATATGTTTTAGCAAGTCTGAAAGGGATTTACAAGCATATTCATCATGTTGAGATCAATTTGGAAAGGAAAGATGTTTCCAATATTTTTTGCCATTCACCATCTCAAAGTAATCACAGACCCTTGATCCGAAAGCCTGTGTTGTGATAAATTCAGCCTGAGAGAAGGTAGCAATGGAGTTTAAAGGTCTATCTACTGCCCCATCTATCTCTCCAAAAATCGATCCTCTGACCATCACCCAAAAGCCAACAACCACCCTTCAAAAAAAATTCTTGGCATTTAACCATGTTTTTCCAAAATTCAGAACCTTGGTGTGGGTTGGGATTAGAAAAAATAAAATCTTCGTTCCCCAAGTATTTAGATTTTAAATTTTTTATTCAATTTGTATTAGCATTTTGGGTCAACTTCCACCCTTGCTTAGCTATGAGGGCCTTGTTCATTAAACTCATTTTCCTCAAGCCAAGTCCTCCCATATCCTTACAACTACAAACTTGATCCCAAACTACTAAGGAAAACTTCTTTTGAACCTGAGATCCAAACCAAAGAAAGGAGCGTTGAATCTGCTCTAATTTTCTAAGATTGTCCCTATCACCCTGAAAAGAGAAAGGAAATAAAAAGGAGTGCTTTGTAAAGTAATTTTAACCAAAAAGACCTTACTAGCTTGGCTCAAGAGCACTCCTTTCCACCCTGCTAGCTTCCTCTGAACTCTCTCCACCACCGATTCCCACAAAGAAGCTTTGACTCCACCTTTGAATAGCGATGTTCCTAGATAAACAGATGGAATGAGATCAATCACACACCCTAGGATTTTAGTTGCTTTCTAACTCTACTAAAAACTAACAACTAATATTAAACATATGGAATCATACAAATATGAATCCCTACAACTCTAGATGACTTACCAAAATACTGACATATAAAAGTATATACTACATAATATTATTATTTTTAATGCACACCTACACGTCACTATGGTTGATTTTCCATTATGAAAACCAAAGACCATTGCGATAACATGCACACATGTTCATGGTTTGAACTTGGATATTTCAAAAAAAAACCCAAAGCCCTAACCATTACGTTGTCCAATAAGAACTATTTGAGACTATACTACTTAATACTAATAAAAGTTTAAAAAGTAAAATAGATTTTAATATCTATCAAACCATAGATCATATTACCCAAGGGATTGATAGTTTAATTTAGATCACTCTATTATGCTCTATTACCCAACTATAGGACCATGCTAAAGTAGAACCATGATGATATATGCCTGAAATATAAAGCAGGACCATGATGAAATATGCCTGAAATATTACATAGTATTTTGTTAAGAAAATGTCTAGATGTTTACT
This sequence comes from Wollemia nobilis, assembly GCA_028583015.1. Classification (NCBI taxonomy): domain Eukaryota; kingdom Viridiplantae; phylum Streptophyta; class Pinopsida; order Araucariales; family Araucariaceae; genus Wollemia; species Wollemia nobilis. The sequence goes on from JAQPPZ010005120.1 coordinate 1,671,497, forward strand.
AATGTCCCCGTAAATAGAACAAGTATTTTTTTTTAATTTCTTTGGATTTTGGTTAGGTTTTGGTTTTTTTAAGAGTTCTAAGGTTTAAACCGTGGTACAGGTGAGTGTATGAGGAGGTGGGTGTGTGGTAGCTTTGTGTTAAATTCTCTATTGGTAAGTATAATTTAGGCTTTACCAAGGCTCATGGTTGGGAGGAGACTACTCAACCCTATACATGGATCATATAAATTTCTCACAATAACCAAAAAAATAATAATAATAAATTAAGTTTTTTATTTTTTAATTATTGAAATAATATTAAAAATAATTATTTTATCCATTTTATTAGTTTACATTATCTCTTATAAGTTTTTGGGCTTGAATTCAATTAGTTTTCGAAATTGATATTAAGTATGATATTGTTTTGAAATGAAAGATCGTTTACATCATTAATATAGAAACAAAAATGTACAAAGCTTACTTTTTCGTGATTAAATTTTAATTTTAGGCTGTGGATAATGAGGAGGCACCAATTTGAGCCACATGCACCCGTATGCTTTTACACATAATATGTGACCATGACTACACTTTTGTGTGTGGCACATAGATGGAGTAGGGTTGTTTGAGACCATACTTTGGTTATTGTTAGTTGAATGATAATGACAGTACATGTTTGCATGTCACGTGGAAGAAGCAGGTTGTTTGGGAGAATGGTTTAGTTATTGCTAGTTGGATGATTGGATATACGAATTTTATTTGAATTAATTATTATTAAAAGTTATTTATTAAGTGGCATGATAGACATTATATTTGAATTTTAATTATAAAATTTTTTTATAACCAAAATTTACTATATTTTTATATTTTTTAATATTGTAATTTTTTTAAGGTGAAAATTGTATTAAGAAGATAAATTCAAAGTTATAATAATTTTGGTCAATTCTAAAATTCTAATAAAATTAAATCTAATATTTTCTTGGATCATAAATTTCTTAGTATGATCTAAAGAGTAAACTCCTACCTTGATTATAGTTTTCATTAATATTATTCTAGAGAACTTGGATTTGCTTCCCTCTCTTGTCATGACTTTAGGGGCTATGCCAAATTGAGACTAAGAATGCTACAAACAATAACATGATGTCATATCAAAGGCTAATCATCATAAACATCTGCCATAGTCCTACATACTTTACTACCTAAATCATTGTTCACTAGTAATAAAACTTGTTTGTTCATCTTCATCCAATCTACAATGTCTCTATTTTTATCATATTTTAACCGATACCTTGCAAGATGCTTGCTTCCTTTTTTAGCCAAAAAACTATTCATTGCATTCTTCCCTCTACCTACATAAATTAGAATGGCATCCTCAAACTCCTATCAAATTCCTTTAACCTAACTCACTATATTCTTGATCCACCATGCACTCAATATGAAATTTATAATCTCATCTAGCAACCCCACCAAAATTTGAGAGTCAAGACTCCACTATGGTATTTTGAACTCCATTCTCCCATGAGAGAGCCTTGTGTATTGTCAAAGTCTATGGTTTATTATTTATTGCTACTTCTAGGCCTTCCAATTCCCAATGAAGAACCTTTCCCTTGTAGTTTCTTCAAAGGAAACCAATGTCTACTGTCTCTCGATTCTTTTTTGTTGCTCCATCCTTGTTAATTTTTTCCTAGCCTAGGGGTGGGAGTTTTCAAGCCCCATGATTCCACATTATGGTAATATTCTCCCCCTACTGGTTTTTTTCTCCTCCACATGATATTTTACTATATTTATATCCTTGTTTAATATTATTTTCCTAACTAGCTCTATTATAGTGTATTTCTCTCTAAAAATTCTAGCATTTCTTTCTAGCCATATGTACCACTACATAAAGCTCAGACCTAGAGACCAACCTAATTGACCTGATTTACTTTTTCACTTTCTTTGTTTCCAGACCTCCCATATATTGGTATGAGTTAACTATTGGTGGAGACAAGCGTTGAAGAGATCAACCCATTGACTCCACAACTTTAGGGTAAAGTCATAGTGGAAGAGCAAATGATCTATTGTCTCCTCTTGGGTATTACACATGATACATTTAGAGGGGCCATAAATCCCTTTTTTGTAAGTTATCATATGTGAGGAAGCTCCTATGCATAACCCTCCATGTAAAGAAATTGATTTTTGGCCAGCCCATTGCCAACAATACTCTATCCCATGGAACATCTAGTCGCATTGGAGGGGAATCAAACAATTCAATATAATCATCCTAGACTATATAGATGTTTAAAAATGAAAGTATTAGTTGTTCAAAGGCCAACCGGGCAGCGTGGCCTAGTGGCGAGTGGGAAAGTACAAAAATGTTTGTTTTCAAGAGAGCCTACGTTCGAAATGCGGCGGCTGCATTGGAGATCGTGTTGATTGAAAGGCACCCAAGGTGCACGTTATTTTTTCCAATGGTAGAGGGAGCACTACTTGAAGCACATGGTGCTTCATTGGTTTCAAATGAGCACGTAGCTCATGCGACATTTGAGGCCGCGGTTAAGGTGCACGTCATGGGTATAGTTGAGGGTTCGATTCCCCCTGAATGCAAGGTAAATATTTTTGATTAAAACTTTTATTATCTGCCTAAAGTTGGAGGTATAAGGGTGTTTAAGATTTTATGATTATTTGCCTATGTTGGAGTTATAAGGGTTGTTAAGTCAAAATTTAGAAGGATTAATTATTGGATAAGTGGTGGTATTTGAGTATTGTTATTAGGAGTAATAAGGAGGTTTTTATTTTAATTGCTTATTAAAGTCTTAATTAATATATTTATAAATTGGAGAATTAAGGCTATTGAGCATTGATTTTATTTTAATAAGGGTTTCTCTATTAAAGAAGATTATGGTGAATATTATTTTTAAGTTGGAGTGATAAGGTGTAATTTTGATATCATTGTGTATTGTGTTTTGTTGAGGAAATTATTATCTTCTAACCCTTATTGAGATTGGCAAAGAAGTAATTGTGAGTGTGGAAGATTTGTGAGATCAACTCCTTGTCAAGCAAAAAGGTATGGGCAAATTCTTCCTTGGTTGAGTTGATTGATTGGCTTACTAAAAATAAAGTTTGGAGTGAAAAGGATTTGATTAGGGTTTCCTTTTCGAAAGTGCTTGAGTTAATGCTTCAAGGTTGTGATTAAAACCTTGTTTGATAAGAAAATTTGTTGATGCCATTGGTTGTGTGAAGAACTTGAGTTAGGGTTTTGCAAATATCATGAGTATCATTGTTATATGAAGATTGTTTTATAAGCATTGTTGTTGAAGTGAGTTATTGTGCAAAGAACTTGAACTAGGGTTTTTGAAAATAACATGAGTATCATTGTTATGTGAGATTTGTTTTTGAGCATTGTTGGAAATATTTTGAGTTGGTTGATATATGCTTGGACTAGGGTTTGTGAGAAAGGGGTGTTTCATTAAGTGATTGGTTGAGTAGAATTGGTTGAGCCTAGTCAAGTGGTTGTATGAAGTGATTGTTCAAGTTCCATAAAATAAACTATTCTATATTTTGATTTGAGTTGAGAAGGTGATTGAGAAAGTATAGAACATATTGAGTCTCTAACAATTCTCTTTATGCTTCTATGAGATTGAAAGTGATTGAGCATTGAGTATAGAACATATTGAGTCTCTAAAAATTCTCTTTATGCTTCTATGAGATTGAAAGTGATTGAGCATTGAGTATAGAACATATTGAGTCTCTAATAATTCTCTTTATGTTTCTATAAGATTGGACAAGTTCTATGTGGACTTGTTAAGCAGATTTGAGGTAAGTCTTTGAGGAGACTTGTGGACTGATTTTGTGGAAGCTTACAATACAGATTTGGTTAAGTTCTAGAGAGGACTTATTGAGCAGATTTGGACAAGTTCTATGTGAGCTTGTTGAGCAGATTTGAGCAAGTTCTGTGTGAGCTTGTTGAGCAGATTTGGACAAGTTTTGTGTGAGCTTGTTGAGCATATTTGGACAAGTTTTGTGTGAGCTTGTTGAGCAGATTTGAGCAGGTTCTGAGTGGACCTGTTGAGAATATTTGAGTAGGTTTTGAGTGGACCTATTGAGCATATTTGAGTAGGTTTTGAGTGGACCTGTTGAGAAAATTTGAGCAAGTTCTGAGTGGACCTATTGAGCAAATTTGAGCAGGTTCTGAGTGGACCTATTGAGCATATTTGAGTAGGTTATGAGTGGACTTGTTGAGTAGAGTTGAGCAAGTTTCGAGTGGACTTGTTGAGCAAATTTCAACTAGACTATGTTTAGTGTAGATTTTAGATAGAGATTTGGAGGTGATAGAGTAGAGAGGATAGTAGTCTCTAGTGGATAGAGATCCATCATCCAGGGCAGTGAGGATAGGTCTTCTGAGTGGGGACAAGAGTCTTCAGTGGAGAGAGATCCACAAGCCAGTGCAGTGGAGGTAGTAGTCTTCTAAAGGATCACTATCCAGAGTAGAGGAGGAGTTCTCCTGTGGATAGAGATCCATAAACTAGATTTAGGGGATCAACATCTCCTTTGGAAAGAGGTCCATAAACATTGTAATTGGGAAGGATTCCCAAGAGATTATTTGAGAAATATTTAGAATAAATATTTTCTCTGTGGATGTAACCCATATTGGGTGAACCACGTTAAATTGGTGTCTCTATTGTATGTGATGATTTGTGCATTGCTTTGGTTATTGTTATTGATATTGTCATTGATTATATTGATTAATACTATTTGGGAAAGAAAAGTAAAAAGTGGTCTTATATTGTTCACCCCCCCTCTCAGTATAAGCTTGTGTTCTTCAATTGGTATCAAAGTTGGTTCCTTTAGAAAAAGGTTTAACAACTTGAAGGAAGATCTTACAAGAACACAAATGGCAAAGAAAGGCAAAAGTAGAACCATGAGATACAAGAAGAAAAGAACACACATGGTCATCAAAGAAAAAGAAGATGAACTTGATATTGTTGTTTTGGGAGGAAGAATGGAAATAGATTCAAGAGATGAATCAAGCAGTGGAGAAAATATCAGGTTGATAAAGTTTTGTACCAGATGTGGGAACACAGGTCACCATGCAACTTATTTTCCACAAGAATGTTTTGTTTGTGGTCAACTCGGCCATGATGCAAGTTATTGCAATGGGTTTAGTAGTGGTGAAGATGAAGATGACATTTTTGAAAATGAAATCCTAGAGGTTGGTTCAAGAAAGGATAACGAGGACAATCAAAATAGGTATGAAGAAAAAACTCTACTTTTAGTATTAGAAGAAAATGCTCCTATAGAAGATTCAGATTAAGAAAAAGAGAAATCCACTCTTAAGGAACTCATTGAATTGAAAAGAGAGAATTTATAATTGAAGGGTCAAATACAAGAAGATGAGAAATATAAGACAAAGCTTCTACAAGATCTTTCTGACTTGAGAGATAAGGTTGAAAATGCAAGAAGAGTTGAAAAAGGTATGGTTGAACAGTCAAAGGTAAAAGAGATAGAATGTGAAAGGCTTATGGTTACTCTTGAAGAATTAAAAAGGGAGAACTCAAGATTAAGGGTTCAAGCTCAAGAAGATGAAAAAGCAAAAGCAAGGTTTCTACAGGAACTCACCAACTTCAAAATCAAAGTTGAAGAGATAAGAAAAATTGAAGAAGGTATGGCCGAAAAATTAAAGACAAAAGATCTAGAGTGTGAAATATTAGAGCATGAGATAGTTTCACTAAGGATGGAAGTAAAATGTTCTAAGGACAAGCTACACAAGTTTGAGGAAAATTCAAAGACTTTGGATAGGATTATCAATGCACAAAGGTCATCAGTCACCATAATAGGACTTAGTTCTAAAGAAGAACAAGGGAAATAGGAAGTAGAAAAAGGAGAGTCAAGATCAAACACCAAAAAAGAAGAAGCATCAAAATAAGTAAGTAAAAGAGAGAGTGAGACTTCTAAGGATAATTTGGACAATAGAAATTTCAACAAGGAAAGGAACAATGCACAAGTAAGAAACAGATGGAACATGAAACAGGTAGAAGAGACTAAGAGACCAATGGGGTCTAGGCAAGGTTTCTTCAATGGAAGATGTTTTTCATGTCACAAGTTTGGGCACATGGCTTCACAATGCAGGACACATGAAAGATAGGAATATGGGAACAAATAACTTTTCCATGGGTATTGCTACTCATGTAATCATTTTGGTCACAAGGCAATGAATTGCAGGGTTCATGATAGAAGAGGATATGGCTTCACTAGGAGAAATCCTAAGACATTTGCACCTCCAAGGAATAATAACATTAAGTGTTATAAGTGCAATAATGATGGTCACACAACAAAGTGGTGTAGAGCAGACATTCCAGAATCAAGTAGGAACAGGAATAGGAACATGGATATGAATAGAATATGAACATGGATATGAACAAGAATAGGAACATGAATATGAATAGGAACAAGAACGAGAATATGGATAGGAACATGGAAATGGATAGAAATATTCAGAGGAATCAAAAAAATTAGAAAATAAGAGAAGAGGATAAAGGTAAAGAACAGTGCTTTCTGGGAGTAGAAATACTCCCACCCCAAAATTAACCACCTTAATAGAAGGTGGGGGAGGGGCTAAGCTAAGAGGCTCATTCTTAGCCCCGAGCCCCAAAGGTGACCCTTTGCCATTTATGTCAAATGGGAGAGATATTTGAGTATAGGGGAGAGATTTGACATTTGAGAGAGCATTGAGCTAGGGGGAGCATTAAGCCAGGGGGAGCAGTGTCCCAGGGGGAGCAGCATAGAAGAAGAAGTCAAGCTTTCTATAAAAATAATTTGGGTTTCCATCAATGACAAAGGGGGAGATTGTTGGACATTTTGAGAAGTTGTCATTGATGTCCAAAATTAGTTGTCATTGATGTCAAGGTGCTAGGTGATAGCTCAGCTCAAGTGCAAGTGGAAGTTTAATGAAATTCATGATGGGTTTAAATATCTATATTTTACACCCAAGAGAATGGGTCAACCCAAGGAAGCAATTTATCCAAGGCATCAAAAGGATATAATATTATAATAATTGTTATTATAATATTAAAGTGATATGGTGAAAACCCCAAATAAAATATTTATAATTTTCATTATAATATTTTATAAATCAAAGTGGGTTTTATAAAGTTTAATTATATTTCATAAACCCAAAGTTGGGTTTGGAGGCAAAGGCATTCGAAGCACCTTATAAAGTTATTAAACCTTCGTCGATGTCATGGAAGGAGAATCTTTGGAAGCATCGACATTCTCCAAGGAGTGGAGAAAGCAAATATAAATACCTTGCCCAAAGGGCATAAACATTATCCTTGCTCGAATTATTAATTGGCATGCAAAAAGGAAGAAGAGCTCGTGAGATTTCGATTTTTGTGTACAGTGAATAGTTTAAAAAGGGAAGCATTAATTGTTCAAAGGCCAACTGGGCAACGTGGCCTAGTGGCGAGTGGGAAAGTGCAAAAATGTTTATTTGCAAGAGAGCCTACATTCGAAATGTGGCGGCTGCATTGGAGATCATGTTGATTGAAAGGCACCCAAGGCGCACATTGTTTTTGCCAAGGGTAGAGGGAGCACTACTTGAAGCACGTGGTGCTTCATTGGTTTCAAATGAGCATGTAGCTCATGCGGAATTTGAGGCCATGGTTAAGGTGCACGTCATGGGTATAGTTGAGGGTTCGATTCCCCCCGAATGCAAGGTAAATATTTTTTATTAAATAATATTTGCCTAAAGTTGGAGGTATAAGGGTGTTTAAGGTTTTATGATTATTTGCCTATGTTGGAGTTATAAGGGTTGTTAAGTCAAAATTTAGAAGGATTAATTATTGGATAAGTGGTGGTATTTGAGTATTTTTATTAGGAGTAATAAGGAGGTTTTTATTTTAATTGCTTATTAAAGTCTTAATTAATATATTGATATATTGGAGAATTAAGACTATTGAGCATTGATTTTATTTTAATAAGGGGTTTTCTATTAAAGAATATTATGGTGAATATTATTTTTAAGTTGGAGTGATAAGGTGTAATTTTGATATCATTTTGTATTGTGTTTTGTTGAGGAAATTATTATCTTCTAACCCTTATTGAGATTGGCAAAGAAGTAATTGTGAGTGTGGCAGATTTGTGAGATCAACTCCTTGTCAAGCAAAAAGGTATGGGCAAATTCTTCCTTGGTTGAGTTGATTGATTGGCTTACTAAAAAATAAAGTTTGGAGTGAAAAGGATTTGATTAGGGTTTCCTTTTCAAAAGTGCTTGAGTTAATGCTTCAAGGTTTTATGGAATTAAGAGTTGTGATTAAAACCTTGTTTGATAAGCAAATGTTGTTGAAGCCATTGGTTGTGTGAAGAACTTGAGTTAGGGTTTTGCAAAGATCATGAGTATCATTTTTATATGAAGATTGTTTTATAAGCATTGTTGTTGAAGTGAGTTATTGTGCAAAGAAATTGAACTAGGGTTTTTGAAAAGAACATGAGTATCATTGTTATGTGAGATTTGTTGTTGAGCATTGTTGGAAACATTTTGAGTTGGTTGATATATGCTTGGACTAGGGTTTGTGAGAAAGGGGTGTTTCATTAAGTGATTGGTTGAGTAGAATTGGTTGATCCTAGTCAAGTGGTTGTATGAAGTGATTGTTCAAGTTCCATAAAACAAACTATTCTATATTCTGATTTGAGTTGAGAAAGTGATTGAGCTTGAGTATAGAACATATTGAGTCTCTAACAATTCTCTTTATGCTTCTATGATATTGAGAGTGATTGAGCATTGAGTATAGAACATATTGAGTCTCTAACAATTCTCTTTATGCTTCTATGATATTTGAAAGTGATTGAGCATTGAATAGTAGAACATATTGAGTCTCTAACAATTCTCTTTATGCTTCTATGAGATTGGACAAGTTCATGTGTGGACTTGTTAAGCAGATTTGAGGCAAGTCTTTGAGGAGACTTGTGGACTGATTTTGTGTGAGCTTTTGTGGAAGCTTACAATACATATTTGGTTAAGTTCTAGAGAGGACTTATTGAGAATATTTGGACAAGTTGTGTGAGCTTGTTGAGCAGATTTGGGCAAGTTCTATGTGAGCTTGTTGAGCATATTTGGGCAAGTTCTATGTGAACTTGTTGAGCAGATTTGGGCAAGTTTTGAGTGGGCTTGTTGAGCAGATTTGAGCAGGTTCTGAGTGGAATTGTTGAGCATATTTGAGCAGGTTCTAAGTGGACCTATTGAGCAGATTTGAGCAGGTTCTGAGTGGACCTATTGAGAAGATTTGAGCAGGTTCTGAGTGGACTTGTTGAGTAGAGTTGAGCAAGTTCTGAGTGGACTTGTTGAGCAGAGTTGAGAAATTTCTGAGTGGACTTGTTGAGAAGATTTGTGCTAGACCAATTAGACTGTGTTTAGTGTAGATTTGAGACAGAGATTTGGAGGTGATAGAGCAGAGAGGACAGTAGTCTCCAGTGGATAGAGATCCATCAGCCAGGGTAGTGAGGATAGGTCTTCTGAGTGGGGATAAGAGTCTTAAGTGGAGAGAGATCCACAAGCCAGTGCAGTGGAGGCAGTAGTCTTCTAGAGGATCACCAGCCAGAGTAGAGGAGAAGGAGTTCTCCTATGGATAGAGATCCACAAACTAGATTTAGGGGATCAATATCTCCTTTGGATAGAGGTCCATAAAAATTGTAATTGGGAAGGATTCCCAAGAGATTATTTGAGAAATATTTAGAAGAAATATTTTCTCTATGGATGTAACCCACATTGGGTGAACCACGTTAAATTGGTGTCTCTATTGTGTGTGATGATTTTTGCATTGCTTTGGTTATTGCTATTGATATTGCCATTGATTATATTGATTAATACTATTTGGGAAAGAAAAGTAAAAAGTGATCTTCTATTGTTCACCCCCCCTCTCATTAGAAGCTTATGTTCTTCATTAGTTACATAAGAGAGAAGCTCCCAACCGACATTGTATGTAACATCTAGCCTCTAGGCACTCCTAAATGAGATGCAACTCTAGAAATTTTTAAATTATGGGGGCATGTTGATCCTAAGAATCGGTCCAAAAAATTTCTTTATTCTCTCTACCCACTTTGCAAAATAGTATTGGTTTTTCTACTTTCTCTCCTAATTTTAGCACTTTCCAAACAACATAACATTGGCCACTCATAGGGATGCAACTTGCTTTCTCATGGGGAATTCTACCAAAATACTTACTAGTAATAAATTTGCTAAACAACACTTCTTGATTAGAGACCTATGCCAGGTAAAATTTTCTTGAATTCTTATTCATAGGTTGGTTATTCAATATTGATTTTAAAATTCCTAATACTTCACTTGCTTTACATTAGCATATTTTGCCCCACCTTACTAGATCCTATTGTTTATTCATTGTTGGGCCATCCTAAAGGAATTTTTGTATGAGCAAGTCTAGCTCCCTTGGGATTCCAATTGGAACCATAAGGATAGAGAATTGTAAAATGGTATTTCTTTAATCACTTATTGAAGAAGATTCATGCTTCCTCAAAAATAAAGCTACCAATACATCTAACAATTTTTCTTTCCAATAATTTTATCCACAAAAAATTTCATTCTACCATATTCAACTTCTTATAATGGAATGGAATCCCCAAGTACACTACACCAAAAAAGGGCTTTAACGATGGTTTTTAACCGCCCTTAAAGGCCTTTAAAGGTGGTTATTCAACCATCGTCTATGAGGGCATTGTAAAAAGTCTTGTGACATACGATGATGGCTAAAAACCACCTCAAAAAGCCACCCTCTTAGGGTCTAAGAGGGTGGTTTATAACCACCCTCTTAGGTCTACGAGGGTGGTTTATAACCACCCTCTTAGATCCTAAGAGGGTGGTTTTAAACCACCCTCTTAGACCTAAGAGGGTGGTTTAAAACCACCATCTTAGGGTGACCTAAGAGGGTGGTTTATAACCATCATCTTAGGTCTAAGAGGGTGGTTTAAAACCACCCTCTTAGGATCTCACCTAAAAATATATATAAAGGATGCCTCAGCTGAAATAGCATAGCACTCAACAGTGGTTTGTTGTTTCAATTGAGGCATCCTTTATTTCTCATGGTCATTTCATGGACAAGGTAATTTTCCATTGGAACAAAGAGGGATAGAATTTTAAACTAGCTCCAAGGGATAGAATTTTCCATGGAAGCATCAGAGTTTGTATGAAGTCACAATGCACCATTTTGCTCTTGTTGGAGTGCATACAACCAATGTGGTCCTAGGCATACCATGTTACAAATACTTTTACACTTGATAGATGACCACATGCATACTATCCTATGGGACATGGCAATAAACAATGTATGCATGTATAAAAGACCATGATAAGTAGTCATACAAATCCTTGGGTGCTGGAAATTCTTTATAGTTTGTAGATAGCGTTAGTCAAAAGAATCTTAATTTCAATAGGCTAAAACTTGCCAATGATATCCCATTCTATACCTTATATATTTGGTTGGTTGAATCAAGGTAAAGACATATGGGTCGACTAGCATCCTAGACTTTCATATGCAATAAAATAATTCAAAGATAGAGATCCTCCTTGAGCAGCCCAATATGTGGTAGTGCCATGGTGTCTACTAGTCAAGGTGTCAAGGTAGAGTCCTCACTTTGTGAGATCAATTTTATAGGGATAACAGAGGTGGCTCATGCTACCAAGAAGGTTGATGCTTTTGATGATCAAATCACATAAATATGGAAAGACTACTACAACTCTATGTTCTTGAGTGATGCAACAAAGGTGGGTTGATCAATCAGTAGTGGAATACAAGGATATATTTGCCACATATAAGTTGGTATTGTTGCATTGTCAGGTGAAGCACTTGATAGATGTAGTTGCTTGGGCCTCCTTGTTAGATGGCCCTTTGTACCAATTTTATCTTTTGGAATGGTGAGATCAAGCACCGTATTGAAGAGTTGAGACAAAAGGGATACATACGGTTGAGTGCATCACCTTGCAAGAGTTTGATTGAATATAAAGTTTTGAATAAAATCATTGTGAAAAATAGGTACCCAATTACTTGTTGAATCAACTTAGAGATGCCAACTATTTCATTAAGATCAACCTCAAGTTAGGCTGGTGGAAGACAAGATTTACATCCAAGTATTTTGAGTTGTTGGGCCTAACCAAATGCATTTTGAATGATAGAAGTTTTGCTACTATTGACTGAATCATTTGTAGCTTGTCTACCTGCTCAACACGTGTCTTTACTCTTCAAAAAAACATGAGAGGAACAAATGGAGCATGTTGGGCAAGTTCTTGACACCCTATGTAAACACTAATTGGATACCAACTTGGAAAAGTGTTTGTTTGGTATGCAAAAATCAAATGTGCAGGTTGCATTATCAGTAAGGAAGGAGTTCATGTTAAAAAATTTAGACAATTTGAGACTGGCCTGCACAAATGACCTTCATAGAGCTTTGTAGATTCTTAGGTCTAACTGATTTTTATGATTGGTTTGTGATAGGCTTCTCCCACATCGCATGGCACTTAAATTAAGTGAGAAAAGGAAGAGCCAAACCAAATTTCATGTGGACTAAGGTACCACAAAGAGCATTCTGAGACTTGACTCATTGACTTAGCTTGGCACTAATACTTACCTTTTTGGATCTGCAACAACCATCATGGCACTTAAATTAAGTGAGAAAAGGAAGAGCCAAACCAAAGTTCATGTGGATTGAGGTACCACAAAGAGCATTATAAGACTTGATTCATTGACTTAGCTTGGAACTAATACTTACCTTTTTGGATCTGCAACAACCATCATGGCACTTAAATTAAGTGAGAAAAGGAAGAGCCAAACCAAAGTTCATGTGGATTGAGGTACCACAAAGAGCATTCTAAGACTTGATTCATTGACTTAGCTTGGCACTAATACTTACCTTTTTGGATCTACAACAACCATCATGGAACTTAAATTAAGTGAGAAAAGGAAGAGCCAAACCAAATTTCATGTGGACTAAGGTACCACAAAGAGCATTCTGAGACTTGATTCATTGACTTAGCTTGGCACTAATACTTACCTTTTTGGATCTACAACAATGATTTGAGATAGAAACTATCAACATATGCACTTGGTACATTCCTTTCTCAACTTAAGCATCTTGTTGCCTACCAAGTGAGATATTCAATGATATATTTTAAAGGTATCTTGCATAGGACAAAGAACTCCATGCCATGTCCCAAGCATGTTGTTAGTGAAAACATTATATTTTGAGCAATGAGAGAATCATACATATTGATTATAGACCCTTGCAATTCCTGTAGATAGAAAGCAAAGTCTAAAATGAATGTCATCAAAAGAGGTCAATATACCTGCAATAGTTCCACCTAAGCATCAAATATAAGAAGGTAGTACAAATCTAGTTGTTGATGGCTTGAATTAAGATCTTCTTGGAGCGTTCATTATCATTTTTTACTCTTGTGTCCATTTGAGTTCCACTTGTCAGTGATTATACAAGAGTAGCCCTATCTTCACAAATGCATGCTAGACACTACTCATAATGAAACAAATAATTAACTACCATCTACATGAAACTTGCACTTGAATACGATTATACCAGTTGAGGGTATTCATGTGTCCATGTAGTTTCAATAGGAAGTTTGTAAGAGGATTTGGATGGCTTGCAACCCCTCTTATTGATCTTAAAAAAATATCAAATTCATTAGATAGAGGTAATGGAGGTTACATTGAACTCATGAAAAAATAATAATATCCAACTCAGGCTTTGGCAACTTTGGAAACAATGCCCACTCCAAAGAGCAAAACAACAATTCCAGCTCCCATTGTTTCCTTTTCATGTGCTATAACTATGCCTATATCTATAGTGTATAAGAGCAAAGAGCAACTAAAAACCAATAGGGGATGTCCCATAGTAAACCACTAATTTCAAAAAAATATATGTGAAAATTTAATATGTTCTCATTCCTCCAATGTTGAGGATGAAAGAATACAAAAATATTATTATATCTACTAGCTAGAAATGATTCATGATGATAGAATTGTATAACTTGTTACTTTCCAAATACATATAGTTACAGTTTTACTCTAATAAAATATTAACAAAATACTCTAATATTCAAAAGATACAGTTTTACTCTAAGAAAATATTAACAAAATCTTAATATAATAATCTCTAGATCATAAATCAATTCAATACATGTAAATATATCAAACTTCAACAATGAACAATTTACTTTCCAAATACATATAGTTACAGTTTTACTCTAAAAACATATTTGCAAAATACTATAATATTCACATGATAATAATCTTCGATCATAAATCAATTTAATACATGCAAATATATCAAATTCCAACAATGAACAATAAACATATTGAAAAACTTTATTGAAATTGCTAAAGCAATGCATAAAAGCAAAGTATTTTCTAATAACAATTTTTGTGTTCATAAATCACATCTTAATTTCATATCATATTAGAAACAAATAAAAATATGAAAATAAAAATATCCATTCAATGGTCATATTAATCAAATGAAATATATTGATGACTTACGTTGCTACAGGTGAAACATAAGGAACTAATGGTACAGGTATTGCAACAATATTCAATCATGTCAATTCCTGCTTGATCTTGGATTATTTTGGTAAACCATAGATCTCAACACCAAGGCAAGTGATGTTGCTTCAAATTTAAACTAGATAAGCTACAGTTACATGCTAATGTTCCTTTTTGGACCTAGCCTTGGCTACTTTTGGTGGCTTCAAAACAAATGGTACTAGTGTCCCTACATAGTGGACACTACTATATGAAGCCAATATCTCATGTAGGCTCAATACCTTGCACACATTGGATAGAGTGAGTTAGAAGTATGGCTGAAAAGAAGTTGTAAACTTTATTGTTAAAGAATAAGACTATGACTCTATCAACCTAGCAACATCCGAGGAACATAAAACTTGGTAGAATTTGATAATCTTATTCCCAAACAGGGTTAAGTACACAAACTATAATATTTTCCATATAAATTTCTAAAACTAAACACTATTGAATCAAGTTAAAGAATATTTAAAAAAAAACTACTTATTCACAAAATCCCTTCTAGTTAGTTAAAAATAGGGCCACATAAATGCATATCCTTTTCCATTTTTCTTGAGACCATTCAAAAATTGAAGAGTTGATAGACGTCAATCAAAAGAATCCAATAAGCATTTAACTTGATTACCCTAAAACTCAATAGAATGAAGGATTAGGAAAATATTATTTCTGACGAAAGAGGGAGTTGGTAATCATTTAACCAACATGTTTCTCATCTCAAACAAGGTAGTGAGACAACCATTATAATGACATGTTCTCTTTCTTCATTATAAAACAACATTAGTTAATAAAGGAATTTAAAATGTTGAAGCTTAGCATTACACACAATTTATTTTGAATAATATATGGAATATTTTCTCTTAGATTACTAGATGAAAACCAAGTTATTATTTATAAACAACAATGATCTATTGCACCTCTTACATGTACAAAAGCAAGAAAGAAAGAAATTAGTTATGATTATATATGTAAATGGAAAATTCTTATTTCAAGTGCAATTATTATTTACAGATATAGGTGAATGGACAACCTGAGCCCTCCATATAATGGGTAGATGTCTAAACATCCCTACCCACCCCAACCATCAGAGATGAGGTGAGAGGGTATCCTGAGACTTCCATAAGATACATAAATATCCATCTATGCAAATCAAGTACTATTACTAAGGACTAGGACTAAGAGTCAAACCTTCTTGTATCTGACTAGCCAACCTCATGCTCAAGATACCTACTCGCCTCACTCCTAGCTTGGCTACCCATTATTTGTAAACAATGTTTGATATAGGCTAGGCAATGAAGGAGCCCACAACATCCTTCATTGTGGCCATCTCATCATTCCTTCTAAACAATATTGTTTCCTCTTTATGGGTGACGTGCACATTGACTTTCCAATAACCTTCACCCAAATATTGACCATGTACAAGGTCTTCAAGGTCAGTATTGATCACCATGCCTTCGACCACTATGTTATCCTTATGGATCTGAGTCAAGTAGCATTCCCTTCTCTCAGTTTGAGTGATCGATGTCATTTTTAGTCCCTACATGGAAAATCAATAGCCCAGATAAATTCACTGCATAGCATACAATACAAACTAAGTCAACCATTTTATATTTGAAATAATAGTCGTACCATTGATGACTCTAGCCTAGAAGGTATTGAGCAACTACCTATGCCTTGATCACCACCACCAATATTATGTCCAATTGTAGGGGTAGCATGTAGTGATGTTGCCTATGGAATTATATGCAAGGGATCATTACAACTTTAGGGGTGCAACATGTAAACATTTCAAATATGAAATCATGAAAAAATTGACACACCTCTATCTGTGAAAGCCATGTCAAAATATCTTCAATATTTTTATATTTCTCTACAAGCTTCTCTTCCATATTTTTTCTCTCTCTACAAGCTTCTCTTCCCACTTTTGCTCTTTCTCTACCATATGCTCTTGCATCTAGCACAACTTTTATATGTAACCCTCACCAAAAAATAGAGTAGTTGGTGATACTCCTTTGCCGACACCCCAAACCCAACCCGATATTTCAAGTCCTAAAACCTTGGTGAGGACATCATCCTTAATACATTGATTTATGAAGCTCACAGATGATATTTCATCATCCAATTTTTTTGGCAACATCACATGCATAGTTAACTAGTAACATGTTAAAAAATAATCAATATAACAATGGTTTGAAGTTCAATGTATTGCTATTTCCAAGGGAATATCACTTACGATTGTCTCCATAAATTTTAGTGAAATAGGAGCCCCATCCTTCTTTGTATGAGCTACCATCCACATAGTTGCCCTTGGTAGTGGAGTTTTCACATTTGGTTGGCTCTTCCTCTACAAGATATATAGTTGGAGAGACATGGGGATAAGTCATACGACAAAACAATAGAGCTATGTTTATCACATATAATGGATGAGTATGATAGAATACCATTTCATGCTCTAATCGAGCATATCCTATTTGATTGCAAGTGTGCATGATGGATTGGTGAGATCTATTTTATTTATTCCTTTGCCTCACCACCTACAATGCAATGAAGAAACCAATATATAAATTCATTAGGGAGAGCAAGGTCAGAAAAATTCACATGAACATAACAATGATATGAACTACCATAGCAGATTGGTTGGTACTTGCCTTAAAGTCAGTATTTCTCCTACCATTCACAAAGGCTTCCTAATATTTTTGTGATACACGAGGTGGGGGATTAGCAATTCTATCTTCATCATTATCATACTTATCATAGTGCTTTTTCACAAGTTGATGCTTATGTTCACGCCATTGCTTGTCCATGGTCATGAAGACCCATTTCTTCATTGTGTTCAAAATGATATATTTTTGCTGCATCAAACCAGTATCTTATTAGATGCAACATTTATATAAGTATTCAAAAATGGACACTATGAACTCCATTGGCTAGAAATTTACTATAATGAGTGTCCATAACTAGTTTTTAACTTCCACTAGGACTGCTCTCCAGTCTGTATGGGTGATAGGGACAATCTCCCTCACAATCACCCCCAAGTAAGATGTAAACTTAATAGAATTTTTTCCTATGGGTTATCCATTTAGATTGCAAATGATCTCCACCTTATCTATGTTGCTTGACTCTGTTGCACATCTTGTTGGACCTCTCTTTCTATGATATTCAGTGTTTGAAGTGTGTGATGACCTAGCATCAACACCTATAATATTGGCACCATCCAAACATCATTATGCCATATAGTATGACAACAACGAGTAACCCAACATCACGAGCAAATTTCTTGTGTGGTCTACATACCTTCTTCATTAGCCAAAGCATTGTTAACCTCATTTCAAGTATTCTCACCATCGAATTCATTTATGTTATGGGTCACCTCCTTATCTTCCTCGTTAATGGAACTCCATAGCTGGTATCTTCCACTAGTTGCTACAATACACCATAGTCAATGATAAAACCATGATCAATTCTAATATGCCTAGGTCAACCACTATTGAACAACACTATCAAATTTCAAGTACTTACTAGCATGTGAGGCATCTATCACTGAATCCTGATTTATTGTGATAGCCTCAGCTACCCATGGTGTCTTTCTTGGTCTTTTTTGTTCATATTGCCTTATGTACTCTCTCTAGACTCTAACTCAATATGAAATATTAGAAAATTAGAAGAGATATGTACCAACCTTATGTACTCTCTCTAGAATCTGACTCAATATGAAATATTAGCAAACACTACATATTCAAAAATATTGGAATAATACAGTACATGTTTGTTCTAAAACCAATTCTTTTCTTTCAACTAACTCTTCTAAGACAAAAAGTAGAAGAAGTTATTGCAAAACAAAAGGAAGAACCCTTAGCTAAACAAAAACTAGAAGAGTCAGTTGAAAGAAAAGAACTAGTTTCAGAACAAAAGAAAGAGCCATGGTTAAATCTATCTCCATTAGCATTAGTTGTTGTTACATCAATGCTTTCAACTACAAAAAGTTTTAGAGCACCACAAATGAAGATTGCTTCTTCATCAAACAACACATACATAGTCCAACATGCACACATGGACATAGACATAGATGACAATATTTTTGTGTATGAGGATACCCTAGAATATCTATGGAGGAGTCAAGTTGTCAAGATTTCCATAATTTTTGTGATTACTTGGTTGTTTTGCAACATTGATGTGATTGTACCTCATTGGCTCCTTTGGTCTCTTTCAAAATTTAGAGGTAAATGTAGGATGTCTATATGATATTATATTTTTATGCACTTCATGGAACTTAATCATGTTTTTCATATATTTTTAGCTATTTGGGAGCATTATCACTATGGAACTTAATCATGTTTTTCATATATTTTTAGCTATTTAGAAGCATTATTGCTAGTCCTAGCTATTAGAAAATAAACAACTTCAGTTACAATATCTATAGTTACCATGACTTACTATTAAGGCACATTAAAAGGATTGTGATGGGGATTATTGTACATTGTTATGAAGAAGAAAGGAGGTATGAAGATAATAAATTGCAATCTATGTTGGTTGGAGCAATAGGGAAGCTCTTTTAAGGATATCCAGGTTTAAATATTTTGTAGAGGTCAAAAGTTCCTAAGTTCATTTGGAAATGGTCTTACTTTTGCATGTTTTGTTTGTGACTATCATATCCTATGCATGGTTGGGATGAATACTTTGCACTATATAGCATATTATTTACAATCAGATATTTTTGTAACAATTTTGGAAGTCAAAAATGCAATGGCCTCAATGTGGTGCATGAGTCTCTCCTACATGATCTGGTTCATGGTATGGATTTTACTAGAACTAAATATAAATATATAAAATAGAAGGGTTGGAAATATTTATATGTTTTGTAGCTAATACCTTTGTTGTCAAAATTTATCCATGTTTGTATGTTGGTGGGGATGTTTTGACATAGCTCTAATAATGATGATATGGAGTCTCTTTCTCTCTCTCACATACACACACATATGGGGGTGAAGGATTTTGCTTGTATCATCTGTATGTGATGAAATTCTACTCAATCACTAGGGGATATTGGTGATTAATCATCCTCATGAACCCCTATTGTGAGGACAAGAGTATGGTAATCCTCAAGCCCATAAAGGACTATTCTCAATATGTGCCATTATATGTTCATTATTGCTATCACATTGAAAATTTTGTTCATAATTCATGGCTTCAACAACTTTGCCATATCCTTCTTACCAATATTTTATACTAGAAACCAACATGCCCTATAAAGAGAGTTTCAACAAATAGCCAAATCATCTATAGTGGAGAGATAGATTGACATGCTAAGTGTCAATTTTGGGACATCCACATTCTCTTTATGGGCTTGGCAGGTCCATAGACCTTGACAATGAGCATAACCAAGAACAAAGCAACCAAATATGTTCTCCAAGTATGTAAGAACAACTCTAATTTCCATTTCCCAAAATAACCATCATTAAAAAAATCTCACAAGCCAAATAAGGAAATACATTGCATCCTCCCTTAATTTCAAATCAACATATCTGAAATAATTACAGCAGTAGTGAAACTCCTTAGTACATCAAGAGTTTTGAAGCTTTTCAACAATACATAGCAATATGGAGCAGATTCTAACTCATAGATATAATTTGACATAGCACATCGTTAATTAACTAGTTACAGTAGCATCCCAAACCCTAAACCTCTCATCCCCAAACCCTAAACCCTCTAGAAGATGTAAGGAGTTTTCTTAAGTGTTAAATGGATGAAAAAATGCTTCCCAAGCATAAGAAGAGTGTGATATTTTTTTGGTAGCCTACTCTAGTGAAGGACCTTATATCTTTGTTCAAGCTTATCACACACCTCAAAGAGCAGGCCTATCCTAAATAGCCATCAAGGGGATATTGTGGAACTGAAGCCTTTGAGATCTGGTAGAGGTATCACACTACCCAAAGCTAGCTAAAATAAAGCAACTCCTTTAAAATCACCAAACAAAGTGTGTTGTCTATAAAAAAGCAAGGCAACTTCCAAACAATGGAGCAACTAAAGGAAAAGAAAAAATACAAGAGATGGAGCCAAAAAATTAAGAGCCAGTAAGAGCAAAAAGGAGTTAAAACCTTACAAAAAATAAATTGTACACTTATATGACCATTAGAACTTGATAATTCAATGACCCAATAAAGAAGATATGGTCAAATAGAGCAATGAGAAGGAAAACATGCAAGCAACTTCTTTAATATCAGGGATGGATATGAACCATTTTAAATAGGATCCAAAGAAACACACTAGAACAAATAAGAAGTGAAGGGCCAACAAGGAGTCAAGCACTAAGCATGCACAACAAGTTCTACTTTTCAGGATGCCAACCTCAGCTAGATAAAAGTTTCACATCTGAGTTAAATTTTTGTTTCCATATATTTTTCTTGTCATATTCTAATGGAAGGTAAATAGCATTAAAAAAATTATTGTTATATCAGTCCTATTGGTAGGGTCTTATATACAACATGCACCCATTGTATTGAATCTTGAGGATTGATATTGTGAAGAGAATCAATCTCTTTTTCCATGGTTGCCAACAAGGTAAATTGTAACATTCACCTACTATGGTTGAATTACACAACAGGGAATACACCATCCACCTTAGAATACCTTAAGGTTGGGTCAAGCTCTATCCTTCCAAATTCACTTGGATTTAACATGCCCAGCAACACTTCAACCCATCATCATGGCAATTGCTCCCCTTAACAATAAACCATAACCCACTAGCCATGGAAAAGTTGTAGATAAAATAAAAAGAATAGACCTTTGGAAGCAAAACAGAGCTTTTATGTTGCCATAGGATATGGTTTGATATGAAAATGATAACATTGCCACTGAGCAATTCAAGTCACCAATTATTATAGTTGTTGCTTCATCTATTCAATCCATTAAAAACATGTGGGAAATAAATAAAATAATAACATAGATACAATGCAACTACTCTAATTTTAGGGATGGATATGAACCATTTTAAATAGAGCAATGAGAAGGAAAACATGCAAGCAACTTCTTTAATATCAGGGATGGATATGAACCATTTTAAATAGGATCCAAAGAAACACACATGAACAAATAAGAAGTGAAGGGCCAACAAGGAGTCAAGCACTAAGCATGCACAACAAGTTCTACTTTTTAGGATGCCAACCTCAGCTAGATAAAAGTTTCACATCTGAGTTAAATTTTTGTTTCCATATATTTTTCTTGTCATATTCTAATGGAAGGTAAATAGCATTAAAAAAATTGTTGTTATATCAGTCATGTTGGTAGGGTCTTATATACAACATGCACCCATTGTATTGACTCTTGAGGATTGATATTGTGAAGAGAATCAATCTCTTTTTCCATGGTTTCCAACAAGGTAAATTGTAACACTCACCTACTATGGTTGAATTACACAATAGGGAATACACCATCCACCTTAGAATACCTTAAGGTCAGGTCAGGCTCTATCCCTCCAAATTCACTTGGCTTTAACATGCCCAACAACACTTCAACCCATCATCATGGCAATTGCTCCCCTTAACAATAAATCATAACCCACTAGCCATGGAAAAGTTACAAATAAAATAAAAAGAATAGACCTTTGGAAGTAAAATAGAGCTTTTATGTTGCCATAGGATATGGTTCGATATGAAAATGACAACATTACCACTGAGCAATTCAAGTCACCAATTATTATAGTTGTTTCTTCATCTATTCAATCCATTAAAAACACGTGGGAAACAAATAAAACAATAACATAGATACAATGCAACTACTCAAATAAAACAAGAACAAAACTACTATAAATGTTCTCCAAGTATGTAAGAACAACTCTAATTTCTATTTTCTAAAATAACCATCATTTAAAAAATCTCACAAGCCAAATAAGGAAATACATTGCATCCTCCCTTAATTTGACATAGCACATCGTTAATTAATTGGTTATAGTAGCATCCCCAAACCCTAAACCCTCTACATCCCCAAACCCTAAACCCTCTACATCCCCAAACCCTAAAGGACTATTCTCAATATGTGTCATTATATTTTTATTTTTGCTATCAAATTGAAAATTTTATTCATAATTCATGGGTTCAACAATTCTTCCATATCCTTCTTACCAATATTTGCTAAGTATCAAGTTTGGGACATCCACGTTCTCTTTATGGGCTTGGCAAGTCCATAGACCTTGATAGTGAGCATAACCAAGAACAAAGCAACGAAATATGTTCTCGAAGTATGTAAGAAAAACTCTAATTTCCATTTTCCAAAATACCCATCATTTAAAAAAAACTCTTAACCATCACTGCAAAGAAGAAAATTTCCCTAAATTTTGAACATAATTTCCCCTTACATCCCCAAACCTTGAGTAGTGCATACCACTTAAAAGCTCAATATCTCTATGAAGCCCTAGCTTGAGCTCTCTATTCATCCCTAGCTTGATCTCTCTGTTCAGCCTCCATCTGAGTGAATGCCCTAGATTGAGCTCTCTTTCTAGCCTCCATTTGAGTGAACATCCTAGTGTGATCTCTCTATCTAGCCTTCATTTGAATGAATACCCTAGATCAAGCTCTATGTTCAGCCTCCATCTGAGTGAATACCCTATCTCAAGCTCTCTTTTCAATGGAAAAATTGAAAGAAAATGCTCATTTTGCTTTTTCCATGGTCTTTATATTGTTTTTTATTGATACCCTAAGAGGGTGGTTTTAAACTGCCCTCTTAGGATTTCCTAAACCATCCTCTTGGGGCTAATAGGAAGGTTTAAATTTTCCGTCTTAGGTCACCCTAAGATGGTGGTTTATAACCGCTATCTTAGGGTGACCTAAGAAGGTAATTTAAAATTGCCCTTTTAGGTCTAATAGGGTGATTTATAACCTCCCTCTTAGGGTCACCCTAATATGACAGTTATAAACCACCCTCCTAGCCCTAAGAGGGTGGTTTATAACCACCCTCTTAGAGTTTCCCTAAGAGGGTGGTTATCCTAAGAGGGCAGTTATAAACCACCCTCTTAGGATATATTAGGGAAGTTTTTTACCATCGTAAAAAATTACCTTATTTTAGCCACTATTAAAGTACTTTTTTGGTGTAGTGGTAGTCCAATAGGAGAGAACATTGAGAGAAACCTATGTGGGAAGTTTTATCAAAATATGAGTACTTTAAATTTTGACCTAATTTTGGCACTACAGGAATAAGGGACCAAATTTCATATTTTAAATTCAGGTCATTAGGTCCCAAAAATAGCCCTAAGATCAATTAATTACCAATTTCTAATACTCTAGTTAATTCATTATTTCTAAAGTTCATGCTTTAATTCGATTAAATCGTTTTATATGAAGCTTAAAGCCTAAGTTTTGAGCAAAAATAAACAAGTCTATGTGCTCATTTGGGCCATGATAACAACATTAGATACCTTAGGTTTCCATTTTTCTAAAGTAATATATGCAACATGTGAAAATTAAATTTATTAATCCTAAGGTTTAATTGGAATAAATGATGCCCTTGATTGGTCGTCAAAAAAGTGGCATCGATGACAAGAAAAGTGAAATTTTGATTCATCCATCAAAAGAATAACATTTCCTAGCAATTGGTCAGAACACAGATTGCTTAGATTCATCCATCATCATCTAATTTCATGAAATTTTAAAAGGTTAAACAATATCGAGCTACACAAATTTAAGCCAATGAAAATTCGTCGCCACACATGTGGCAGAGCACCCTCATTCACCTGATTTTTTGGCCAATAAATTTAAGGCACCACCCTTGTGGTGGAGGGCTTCCATTTGACAATTCCAAAGTCCAATAAAATTTAAGCTAAGAAAACTTAAGGTAAAGATGATTAAATTTAACTAAAACAGTAAACCCTTTGAGGAGGCTTCTCATTGGTTTGCCAAAGCCCTGGTGCTCCATGGTGATTGAGTGATAGAAAAGACAAACGAGAATGTACCACGGTGAGAAAAATATAGGGGTGCGAGGTATTTCATTACAAAAAATAATTCATTTCATAAAATGGCATAATGGTATTGTTTACCCAAATTTGTCAATATTTACATCAACCTTAGAGAAACATCAGTATAAAAATTTTAATATTTTCTCTTTTCCTAACGAACTATGGAAATATAATGCTAGATTCTAATTCATGTTAGAAGAGTGGTAGAGAATGACGATTAACTGAAGGTAAAGGACAAGAAGTTGTATCCCTAAAAATTTCATAAGATCTTAAGTTTTTCATCCTATTTCGCATAAAATTAGTTACCCTCACCATATATACCTAAAAAAATTTAAATAAATATTAGGCCAATAAAACCCGAAAAGAAATATTTTTAACTAATTCGAAGAAATTAAAATTTAATATTTTGAACAATAAATTGAAACAACCTTAATTTTTAAATATTAAATTCTTCTAATTCATTACCCAGAAGAGTGGTGGAAAAGTGGTGATTGGTTGAAGGTAAATAAAAAGCAAAGTGCACCCCTATGCATATAATATCCTTTAATTCTCGGCTTAAGGTAAAAGGTTTAGCCATCTGGTGGTATAAGATTTGGTTGCCACAACCCTATGCTCAATGGCGATTTTCTAGAAGGAAAGGACAAAATAAAAGGCCCTCATGAAGAATTATAAGCTTTCCTAAGGTTCAATTTAGTTAAAGTAAATAAATCCTTCGATGGCAATTGGTCACCAAAATTTGGAGCTGAATGGCAATTGGTCGAAAGAAATGGACAAGACTTAATTAAAATCATTTTCAGCATAAAACTTAGGGTATGAAAACAATAAGGTTGGATTTAATATTTTTTTCAAAATCTCAAGATAATGCTTTAATACGATTAATACCTTTTATATAATCCTAAGAATTGGGCCTTTGATAAATAATAAAAACCTTAGGATTGATTTTACTTTGATATCTATAAAAAGATTAAAATGGAATTTTAACGTTGAATTTAATACTTCATCCATGAAATATTAATATTAATATTAATGCTTGGATTTTAAAATTAAAATACAAACCTTAGTATTAAATTTAATAATTTGACCCTAACATTAAAAGAGAAAACATTTAACATGGAATTAAACAAAAGGAATTTAAACTTTAAGGAAAGACCTTAGAGATAGCAATTGATTTAATACGTTTGCATTAAAATTAAAATGAAACTTTAATATTGAGCTTAATACTTTGGACTCAAAAATTAAAGGGAACTAAACATTATGCAATCAATTAATAAAACTGGAACAAATAATAAGAACACACCACGGGGTACAAGGCGATAAAATTATGGAATAAGACAAAGAAATTGTACCACGACCAAGAAAGTATAAAGGAGAATTCTAAATTACCACCAGGGATGAATGAATACATCTCATTGATCTGCCTTAATTTGGCATCGGATGATGATTGGCCAAAATTTAAGGGTTAAAAACAATCTACTATAGAAGGGTAGATGGTCTAGATTTATCCGCCAAAATAGTGGTACTCAACGGTGAATGGTTAGAGGAAAATGACAAGGAAATATACCACATGCGAAAGAAGTTATGCCATGGAGGAAACAGATAAAGAGTTAAAAGTATTCGATTAAGTAATTTTTAATTTTTTTGCCAATTATAAAATTGAACTATTTTGCATTTTATTTCTGTGTTGTAGGCAATTGAACTAGTGATGCTATAAGCTGAAGATTCAAAGGAGGAAAATGACATTCATTGAACCTAGACTAGATTTCAAACCTCTTGTGCTTGACAACCATATAGCCTCAATTATTGAAGACAAACAACTCAACAAGACAAATAATTGCAAAGATCAAAGGCTAGAATTATAGATCTAGATCAAGAAAATACCCAATTGGACACCTCATCCTCCTAGTTGAAGATAACTCAGATAGACAACTCATCCACACAACTGTAAACCACTAGAAGTATAGTTGTGAAGTATTGAAACACTACTATAAAGCATTAAAAATTCAAATTATAAGGCCATAAATATCCATTAAGACCCCATTCCAAAGGGTCAGATATCATTTTTAGCAACAACAATTTAGGAATTTTCTCTTTTCTTTGTAGTTGATGAGCATTTGCACCCCTGTCACTATAATTTTATAAATTTATTCCTGCAATCACATGATGCAAGCAATTCTGATCAATGTAATGATTGAAGATTCTTATTAATGCAAAGTATTAGAGTTCTTTGTGTAATCTACGCATGTTGACGGTGATTACATTGGATTTAATTTTAGTACTTTAAGTTGTCCTCTAGAGATAGCACCACTTTGTTCTTATATTGTCCAAATTTTGGTCAAGTTTGGAGCTGGTTGACTTTAGATTTGCTGCTTCAATAGATTCATAATAAGGACTCTAAATTACATGGCTTGTTTTCTATTATTTCCTTAACCCTTTTCTTTTGAATTTTTTTAAAATCTACTTAGAATAGGAGTATATTAGTCATTTCTAAAGATCATTTTATGTATTATATTTTTATAATTTTTAGAGTAATTATTACTATGTGCTATAATGAATATGAATGTGATGTAATGAATTATTTATGTTGATAAATTTCAAGGTAGAAAGCCTAAAATCTTGCTTTTCTGTAATTTTGTTACATAATATAGATATTAAATGCTTACATCTTGGTAATTGGATAAAAATTAAGTTAGATCTATATTTCACAAGTTTTAACAATGAATTGACACTCGTCCTTGTTAACAGTTATGTGTTCCTCTGATTTATCCATCTTATTCCCTTCTCTCATGCTCTAATTTAGAATATTTGATAGGAACATAATCAGGTTAGACCAACCTTACCAGAACCTTGGGGAGATTGATTATTTTCTTTCAAGAGAGGACACCTTGCCCTAGTTATTGATGTATGCTTGCAATTGTGCAGATGTATCACTCAACAGGAAATGGTGTTATGAGGGCCTGAAGTGTTTTTATTCACTGTTATTGTATATTTCTTAATTACTATAGCTTAAAATATTTGATTCCTTGTTATAGAATATTTGAACAACTTAATAACCCAATGCTTATGGTTTTATTGCTAAAGATTACTTGAATCTGAGCTTAAATTTTTGTTTTATTGAACTTATAATTGTTTAGTTTTGATTATTATCATTCATTATATTTTGTACATACTTCTTCACAAACCATTATACCATTTTTTAAATATTCCTTACACCACTAAGTAGACCAATGGCAGCATTTACACCTTGGTTAGGTGGTAGTAGTCCACTGAATATTCTTGGACTTGCCCATGATATGCCAAAGAATACAAAGAGATATCTACCCAGGTATAGACATAATGGAGCTAGAATAGCTGAATAACATATTCAAGCATATAAATATGCTTTGATCAGATTACAGATTGAGCATGAAGATGTTACCTATAGGATGTTCCCTCTTACATTGGATGAACTAGCATATGATTGGTACATCAGTCTATTTGCTAATTCTATCACTTCTTGGGTTGATTTAGAAGCAACATTTGTTAGTCAGTTCAAGTTACCCATAGATCTTTCTATCATCTACCATTAATTTACTTCATGCAAGAGAGATCCCAATGAGCCCCTAATATTTTTCAATACAAGATTTAATAAGCTTTATAATAGCTAACTCCACCTTATACTCTAAATGTTGAAGCAACTATTCAAATGTATTATAGAGCCCTAGATACTCTCACATCCATGTTTGTAATAAGAGTACCAAACATCACTACTCTACCTATGGAATATAGTGAGGCCTTGATAGTAGAATTACAATTGATACCTCAAGATTTTGGAATAGGATAATTACCTTCCATAGGATAGCCAGGTGCATATAATCAAGTTCCCATGATTAATCAAGCTTTATCTCAATAGTTGTCATTGATGAATGCTTTATAGTATTCTAACTATAATCAACCATCTAATACTATCCCTACACCTACTTTCCCAACCATCCCTACATATCCAAATAACCAATATACCACCAATATTAATAATAATTCTCAAATAACACCAACATTTATGAATGCTACCCCAAACTCAATGACAATGTTCCCAAATTTAAATGTAAATTCAAATCAGAATGTACCCACTTTTGTGAATCTAAACCCTTTTGCCAATAACACAAATCAGAATGTAGCTCAGATTAAAAATGAGAGTGTAAATAGAAAATTTACAAAGATTAGTTCAAAAACTCAATCATGATATGATTCAACTATAGAAGCAAATACCTTAGAATACATAGCTAAACAATGTAGGAGTACCCAACCCCATGGCCAATCAAAATCAGTCCAACACAATAGTCAATATTTTAGATTTAGCTTTGAAAAACTGTAGTAAAGTACAAGAAGAAGTGGAAAAGATAGAAATAATGCAACAAAATCTGTTAACAATCAATTAGATGACAACCTAGGAGCTTCCACAAATTTAGATGAACTTGCTAAAACTGACTGTCAAGAAATCCAACTTATTCTAGATAATGACCAGAAAGAAATAAAAATTTTAGAGTCAGTAATCATTAATGAGGATTGTAGCAATCAAGTTAATCAAAATGCAGGGATTAACTTAGTTTCAAAAACATATGAACCATCAAAAGTGGATGAAGATGAATCTAAAAATGAATCTATAGATGAATCTAAAGATTACATAGAAGTGGTAGAATTTCACCACTTGTTTCAGGAAGATAATGATTATAATCTTCAGAATAAATATGAGGAATCATTCATTTCTTTCACACCTTTCAAAGAAATCTTCATCTCACCTGAGGTGCAGGACACTGAAATCCCTGTCTTACTTAAAGATCCTACAATTCCTATAATTCCTATATAGTCAAAAAATAACATGCCATTGTTAGAAGTAGAGAAAGCTCTAGAACTGAATAATATTGGATATGATATTATTGAAGATCTTAATAAAGCCAAGGAAAACAATCCTTTGATTGAGATAGTTCAATTGGCTAATCAGAAATATTTTTTGTTTGAGAAAGAAGAAACTACAAAGGATAATCAAGTCCTAGTGAATTGAAATGCACATAAGATAGAATCTCCACATTTCCTTTCAACCACTAGAAATTTCAATAAAATCTTACATAATTACCTTATAGATTAAAATGTTATTAACAAAAAATTAGAGTTGAATCAGACTAGTCGTAAGGTTGTTACATTGGACAAGACAGAGGTAAATGTGATTGAGATACAAAATCAAATTCATAGATAATTAGTTACTGAATCTAGGATACAAAATTATGATGATCCTAATATGATAAATATCCTAGAGGATTGTAAAACACTACGCTATCATGATTGGTCCAAAATAATAGATAATGCTATAATAGCTAAATTTTCAAAAATAGGGTTAAGGTTGAAAGAACTCATTGTTGATCAAAAGAATAACAATAAAAATCTAGAAATGAAAGCCTACAACATAGTAGTGGAAACTACACTCAGAGATGAATATTCAAAGATAGATATTCCACCTAATAAACCAAAGGTTATCCAAGACCAATCATGGAGTTTTAAGTCTGATAAATCAAAATTTAAATATGGCAATGATGATGGAATCAAATCAAGTTGGTGGGGTGAAAGAGGTAAAATAAAATCCTATAAAAATTTAGATTTGGTGTTATTGAGGAATGAGGTCCACAAGATTCATCAGGTCTATCCTGACAAACATCTCAAAAATTACCAAAACCACGTTTGGGACCTTAGAAAATTCAACTTGAAACAACCATTGTAATATAGTTTCTTGCTTTTTTATTTTCTTTTGTTTTGCTTTGATGCAATTTTATACTTTTTAGTTTAGTTTACTTTCTATTTTTTAAAATTTATTTCATTTATGATGTTCTAATGTTTGTATAGTTTTACTTGTCTTTGAATTTACTTACTTTTCTAAAGTTTTTTTTTTTTGCTTTTACCTTTTAGTTGCCATCATACTTTGTTTTTCTTAAATTTTGACAAGTGGATTTTAATTGCAATCAACTTTTGGTTCCTCTAAAAGGAAATGTATTCAATTAATTGAGGATGAATTACTTATTTTGAAATTAGGTGAAGTTAAAGATTAGTGAATCAGATTATTTGGTTTTATTCTTTGATTATGGGGCTAAAACAAATAAAATTAGAAATAATGTAACATAATGTTGAAGCTTCACATCTATTATTAACACATTAAAGTGATTCTTAGATCATAAGGATGAAGTCATATTGGCTTTATGATTAGGTGAAAATCCATACACTCTACTTTTAGCCTTATAGATTCCTAACCCAAAAGTACACTCAATATTTGTAATTAATTAAAATACTTCTTAATTAAGAAAGAAAAAATTAATAATGCAATAAACTAAAGTGCTTGGGTGATTCAAATAACCTCTATCGGGGCTATAGAGTTTTTTTTGGTAGTACAGCAATGCTTATAAGGGATCAAGGTCATCTCCATCGAAACTATAAATGATTGACTGGTAGTGGAGCAATGCAAAGGCAAATAATTTTTTTATAAGTGATATCTTTAGTAGCCTAACTTCAAATTAAGAGATCAAATCCTGATGGATCTAAAGAATGGGAAGGAATGCACTAGCACACACTTTAAGCAAAAATGGAGCATTAATTTCAAACAAAGTTTTTTTATCCTCATTTCCTCAGAAAGTTACCAAGTGATTTGCATTTCATTAGTAAAAAATTCACTTATTTCAAGTTGGGTTCTTTATATAAAATGCACAGGAGCATTTTCCAACAGAGTCGTCATTTATTTTTGCCATTGTACAACTCACCCCAATTGGGGACCCACTTGAAATTTTGATTTTAATTTTTGATCTTTTGTTTACATCAACAATTCAAGTATATGTTTACATTGTTCATATTAAGGTTTTAAACTTGCTTGCAATTGAACATTTTGAAGACTTGGATTTTAGTTCCATTGATATATATTAAATGTTTTAAATATTTGCATTCCAATGGCATTACTTTAGATTGAATATTTTAGAAGATTGAATTTAAAAGGTTTTATACTAAGGTTCAAAATATTAAATTCAATTTTAGGGTGTTTTATAATTTCGTCATCGTACCCTAAATTTACTACCAAATTGATATTGTCATAAATTTTGATAGAAAACTCTGTTTGAGGTGATTCAAATCCTGGTGGAAATATCTTGAGATCATCTATACAATGATGTCAAATTTGCAGAATATTGAATGTCATTTTGTTCAAAAATAGCAGTTTCCTAAAATAGCTTATGAATTTATAATTGAAATATCTTATGATACACAAAAAATTATTGGCTTTTCTTGACATATTTGGATACCCATTTGGCCCATTTACATATGTAAGAATTTTTGTTAAAATATGAGCACTTTGACTTTTGACCTAATTTTGGCACTACATGAATAAGGTACCAAATTTCATATTTTAAATTCAGACCATTAGGTCCCAAAAATAGCACCAAGGTCAATTAATTACCAATGGCTAATACTCTAGTTAATTCATAATTTCTAAATTTCATGCTTTAATTTGATTAAATCCTTTTATATGAAGCTTAAATCCTAAGTTTCAAGTAAAAATAAACAAGTCTATGTGCCCATTTGGACCACGATAACAACATTATATACCTTAGGTTTCCATTTTTCTAAAGTAATATGCCTAACATGTGAAAATTAAATTTATTAATCCTAAGGTTTAATTGGAATAAATGATGCCCTTGATTGGTCACCAAAAGAGTGGCATCGAACAACAATTGGCCAATAAAAGTGAAATTTCGATTCATCCATCGGAATAATAACATCGCTTGTTGGTTGGTCAAAACACAAATGGTCTAGATTCATCTTTCATCCTCTAATTTCATGAAATTTTAAAAGGTCAAACAATCTCAAGATCCACAAATTTAAACCAATGAAAATTCACTGCCACACATGTGGTGGAGCACCCTCATTCACCCGACTTTTTGGCCAATAAATTCAATGTGCCACACGGGTGGTAGAGGGCTTCCATTTGATAATTCCAAAGGCCAATAAAATTTAAGCGCCATGCATGTGGTGCTTACTTTCATTCCTTTATATTACCAGCTAATAAAACCTAAGGTAAATATGTTGATTAAATTTAATGATAAACTAAAATAGTAAACCCTTCGAGGAGGCTTCTCATTGGTCTGCCAAAGCCCTGGAGCTCCATGGCAATTGACTAACAAAAAATACAAAGGAGAATGTACCACCATGAGAAAAATATAGCGGTTCAAGGTATTTCATTATGAGAAATAAATCGGTTCATAAAAATGGCATAATGGTATTGTTTACCCAAAGTCATCAATATTTATGTTAATCTTAGAGAAACATCAATATAAAAAATTTAATATTTTCTCTTTTCCTAACGGACTATGGAAATATAATGCTAGATTCTAATTCATCTACTAGGAGAGTGGTAGAGAATGGTGATTGGCTGAAGGTAAAGGATAAGGATTTGTAACCCTAAAAATAGCATAAGGTCTTAAGTCTTTTGTCCTCTTCCGCATAAAATTAATCACCATGGCCATATATACCTAAGTTTTGAAATAAATATTAGGCCAATAAACCCTAAAAGGGACATTTTTAACTAATTTGAAGATATTAAAATTTAATGTTTCGAACAATAAATCGAAGCAACCTTAATTTTTAAATATTAAATTCTTTAATGCTTCTAATTCATTCGCCAAAAGAGTGGTAGAGAATGACGATTGGCTGAAGGTAAACGACAATCAAAGTGTACCCCTTTGGATATAATTTTCTTTAAGTCCTAGCTTAAGGTAAAAGGTTTAGCCACATGGCGATATAATATTCAGTCACCACAACCCTAGCGCTCAATGACGATTTGCTAGAAGAAAAGGACAAAAGAAAAGGACCCCTGTGAAGAATTATAAGCTCTCCTAAGGTTCGATTGAATTAAAGTAAATAAATCCTTTGATGGCGATTATCGCCAAAATTTGTAACTGAATGGCAATTGGCCGAAACAAATGGACAAAAATTAATTAAAATAATTTTCGATATAAAACTTATGGTGTGAGAATAATAAGGTTGGATTTAATATTTTTCTTGAAATCTCAAGATAATTATTTAATAGATAAAAACCTTAGTATTGATTTGACTTTGATATCAATAAAAAGATCAAAATAGAATTTTAAAGTTAAATTTAATACTTTAACCATAAAATATTAATATTAATATTAATGCTTGGGTATTAAAATTAAAACACAAACCTTAGTATTAAATTTAATAATTTGACCCTAAGATTAAAAGCGAAAATATTTAACATGGAATTAAACGAAAGGATTTTGAACCTTAAGGAAATACCTTAGAGATAGCAATTGATTTAATACATTGGCATTAAAATTAAAATGAAACTTTAATATTGCGTTTAATACTTTGGACTCAAAAATTAAAGGGAACTAAACATTATGCAATCAATTAACGAAACTGAAATAAATAATAAGAACACACAATGGGGTACAAGGTGACAAAATTATGAAATAAGACAAAGAAATTGTACCAAAACGAAGAAAGTATAAAGGAGAATTCTAAATTACCGCCAAGGAGGAATGAATATGTCTCCTTGGTCCACCATAATTTGTCATCATATGACAATTGGCCAAAATTTAAGGGCTAAAAATGATCTGCCACAAAAGGGCGGATGGTCCAGATTTGTCTGCCAAAAGAGTGGCGCTCGACGGTGATTGGTCAGAGAAAAATGATAAGGAAATGTACCACATGTGAAAGAAGCCATGCCACAAAGGAAAATAATAAAGAGTTAAAAGTATTTGACTAAGTATTTTGATTTTTCTACCAATTATAAAATTGAACTAATTCACATTTTCTTTCTGTGTTGCAGTTGATTGAACCAATGATTCTAGAAGCTGAAGAGTCAAAGGAGGAAAATAGCATTCATTGAACCTAGATTGGATTTTAGACCTCTGGTGCTTGACAACCATATAGCCTCAATTATTTAAGACAAACAGCTTAGCAAGACAAATTGCAGAGATCAAAGGCTAGAATTACATATCTAGATCAAGAAAATCCCCAATTGGACACCTCATCCTCCTAGTTGAAGACAACTAAAAAGATAACTCATCCACACAATTGTAAACCACTAAAAGTACAGTTGTGAAGCACTGAAACACTATTGTAAAGCATTAAAATTTCAAATTATAAGGTTATAAATATCCATTGAAACCCCATTCCAAAGGGTCAAATGCCATTTTAGCAATAGCAATTTAGGAATTTTCTCTTTTCTTTGTAGTTGATGAGCATCTGCACCCCTGTCACTATAATTTTAGAAATTTATTCCTACAATCACATGATGCAAGCAATTCTAATAAATCTATTGATTGAAGGTTTTTGTTAATGCAAAGTATTAGAGTTCTTTGTGTAATCTGCACATGCTGATGGTGATTACATTGAAGTCAATTTTAGTACTTTGCCTTGTCCTCTGGATATAGCATCGCTTTGTTCTTGGACTATGCAAATGCTGGTCAAGTTTATAGCTGGTTGAATTTATATTTACTACTTCAACAGATTCAGAATAAGGACTCAAAATTACATGGCTTGTTTTCTTTTCTTTCCTTAACCTCTTTTCTTTTAATTTTTTTTAAATTTGCTTAGAATAGGAGTAGATTATTCATTTCTAAAGCTCATTTTATGTGTTATATTTTTATAATTTTTAGAGTAATCATTACTATGTGCTATAATGAATATGAATGTGATGTAATGAATGATTTATGTTGATAAATTTCAAGGTAGCAAGCCTAGAATCTTGTTTTTCTATAATTCTATTACATAATCTAGATATTAAATGCTTACATCTTGGTAATTAGCTAAATATTAAGTTAGATTTATGTTTTACAAGTTTAAACAATGAATTGACACTTGCCCTTGTTAACAGTTATATGTTCCTCTAAGTTATCCATTTGATTCCCTTCTCTCATGCTTTAATTTAGAATATTTGATAAGAACATAACCAGATTAGACCAACCTTAACAGAACCTTGCGGATATTGATGATTTCCTTTCAATAAAGGACACCTTGTTCTAGTCGTTCATATATGTTTACAATTGTGCAGATGTATCACTCAACACTATCCTATTGCATTGTATCTCCAAATATCCCCCATCCATCCCATGCAATCATTAAGCTCTATCTCCTCTACCAAGGTAACTTGAAATTTTGGAATAAGCATTATCATATTTTCACACTAGGCTTTACCTCTAATGATATTTATGGGTTTGATTTCAATTTAAACTCTTGAATCTTGTTTATCCATCCAACTATCTTTTCTCCTATTTACTATGAAGTATAGCAAATTAGACATCAGATGAACTATGAATATGGTGGTCTTACTCTATAATGGCTAGTATCTAAACTTTCTAAGAGCCTTTATGGTAGCAAACTTTTATTTTTGAGTGAAGGTATATATTTATTCATAGTTATGGAGGACCCGGATCATGAATGTGATGGGATGCTCTTCATCCTTATAATTTTTAAATATTAAGAATATGGAAATGCTTTCATCTATTACAAACACATAAATCCTAAAAGTATTTGGAGAAATTAATATTCACTAGGATTGGAGCTCTAGTTATGGTATCTTTGATATCCTAGAAGGTCATCCTTCATCATTCAAACTAGAGTAGCATTCTTTTTCAATATTTTGGTGATTATTCGAACCAGCTATGCAAAATTGGTTATGAACTCAATGACAAACTAGATTTGACCTATTAAAGATCAAATTTTATTAATTTGCATGGGTAGAGAGAGGTCTTGGGTGCCCTTTACCTATCTGAGTTGATGACCAAACCATATCTTGATGCCACATGACCTAACAAATTTCTTCTTGGACATAAAGATGCACTTCTTAGCATTGAGTGAGATACAATATTTCCTACACCTTTGGAAGATAAACTCTAGGTTTTCAATGTGCTTACTCCTATATTTTGAATATGAGATTTATCTTGCCAACTAATCTTGTAAAGGTAAGATCCATAACCCATTGGAAAATAGCTCCTATGTTTGAAAATGCAAATGTCATTCTTTAATAAGCAAATGCCCCCAATTTGGTAGTGAATTTTTTCTTATGTTGATCATTGCATTTGGTCCAACTTTGGTTACCTTGAGAAATCGTTAGGAGTGATAACATTTATGAATCTGATATATTTTTTAATATCTAGTCTATAGCATGTAGAGGATAGTAATCCTTTAACTATGACCAATTTAGATTTTTGAATTCAACACATAGTCTTATATCACCATACTTTTTATAGACTATGACTAGATTGGCCACCCAAATGGAATGCTTTGGGAAGATAATGTGGGCATGTAAGAGCTTTAGGAGTTCTTTCTTCTTTAATATCCCAATTTTAGGGTTTATTGGCTATTGTTTCTAAAAAAAAGGCTTTCCTTGGGTTCTAGCTCAATAATACTTTAGGCATACATCTTTAAGTCTTTATAAGACCATGCAATAGTATCTTTGTATTTGCCATAAAACTTCTTTAATAAGCCAATTTCTTCTTTAGTGCATACCTTTCCTAGTAGCAAATTCTTTCATTCAGAAAGATAGGGTGGTAGGATGAGGCTTTAACCTTGATAGTATATTTATTTGAAGAACACAAGCTTATATTGAGAGGGGGTGAATAGTATAAGACCACTTTTTACTTTTCTTTCCCAATCAATATTATGCAATATATAAATGGCAATATCAATAGCAGTAATCAAAGCAATGTACAAATCACCACACACAATAGAGACACCAATTTAATGTGGTTCA
The DNA here is from genome assembly GCA_028583015.1 of Wollemia nobilis. Lineage (NCBI taxonomy): Eukaryota > Viridiplantae > Streptophyta > Pinopsida > Araucariales > Araucariaceae > Wollemia > Wollemia nobilis. The sequence goes on from JAQPPZ010005120.1 coordinate 1,708,770, forward strand.
CCCAATGTGGGCTACTCCATGGAGAAAATATTTCACTAAAATTTTCTCAACAAATCTCTTGGGAAACCTTTCCCTATTACAATGTTTATGGACCTCTATCAAAAAGAGATACCAATCCCCTAATAAATTTCATAGATATCTATCCATAAGAGAACTCCTCCTATGCTCTAGCTAGTGATATTCTAGAAGAAATATTGCCTTAATTGCACTGGCTTATGGATCTCTATCCACTAAAGACTCCTACCCTCACTTAGAAGACATGTCCTCACTACCCTGGCTAATGGACCTCTATCCACTGGAGACTATCATCCTCTATACTTTGTCACCTCCAAATCTAGCTCTCAGCTTTGTCTCAAATCTACACTAAATATGGTCCTTCGGTCTAGCACAAATCTACTCAATCTTCATCCTAAAATTTTCACTAAACATAGTCCTTCGGTCTAGCACAAATTTGCTCAATATCTATCCTCAAATCTGCACTAAACACATTCCTTTAGTCTAGCACAAATCTGCTCAATCTATGTCCTCAAATATACACTAAACACAGTCCTTCGATCTAGCACAAATTTGCTCAATCTCTATCCTCAAATATGCACTAAACACAGTCCCTTGGTCTAGCACAAATATGTTCAATATTTGTCCTTAAATCTGCACTAAACATAGTCCTTCAGTATAGCACAAATATGCTCAATCTCTATACTCAAATCTATACTAAACACAGTCCTTCGATCAATCTGCTCAATCTCTGTCCTCAAGCCTTAACACAAAGCTTGAATCAATCACAAATCAACTCTGCTAGATATGCCCCAAACCTTAATCCAAGGTTTGAACAAATCAATCAATCAATTATGCTCTCAAGTCTTCTCAAAGACTTGTCTCAAATATGTCTTGTAAGCTTCCATAAAATCTCACACTAATCTGTCCACAAGTCCTCTCTAGAACTTGTCTAGTATGCTCAACAAGTCTTCACCAAGATTTACCTTAAATCTGCTTAACAAGTCCTCACTAGAACTTGTCCAATCTACTCAACAAGTCTTCACCAAGACTTACCTTAAATCTGCTCAACAAGTCCTCACTAGAACTTGTCCAATCTACTTTGTAAGCTTCCACAAAAGCTTTCTCAACTCAACTCAATTTAACACAAAATCCTCTTCAATCAGTTAGACAAGCTTCACACATAATCTTGTTTAATCTCACAAAAACATATAGAGAATTGTTAGAGGCTCAATATACTTCTTACTCACAACAATGCTCAATCACTTTCAATCTCTCTTTCTTAAATCAAATCAGAATATAGAACAATTGATTTCACAGAACTTGAACTATCACTTCAACACTTCCACTTGACTAGGCTCAATCAAATCCACTCAATCAATCACTCAATGAAAAACACCTTGCTTACAAACCCTAGTCCAAGCATATGAACACTCACTCAATTATTTCCAACAATGCTTATCAAACAAGGTTTTTATCATCAACTTTCACTTAGAAAAATCTTTAACAATCAAACTCAACAATGCTTATCAAAAAACCCTTTTCTCTCCAACTTAGCATTCACAACATCCAACAATCACTCACAATGAAGATGTGCCCATACCTTTTGTTTGATGAAGAATTATCCTTAAAAACCTGTCTCAAACACAATTATTCTTTTGCCAATATTTAAGTGTTAGGTATCAAAAACCTTCTTAAAACTTCATTCAATAATTTCCTCACAAATTATTCTCATCATACAAAACATTAGATCTCAATTACACCTTATTACTCCTTTCAACCATTAAACCCAATAAGACTTTATTTTAAAACAATATTTAAACTCATCTAAAGCCTTATTACTCCTTTCAACACTTTAATCACTAAAATCATAATATAAATTTATTTCCATAAACCTTATACCTCCCTAAATGCTCATGCCAAAGAAACCTTAGGATAAAATATTAAATTTAAAATTAAATACCTTTTGCCCTTTGATGGGAATTGAACCCACGTTGCACTGCCACTAGCACCCTAACCATGGCTTCCACTACCAAGGGACCTAAGTGTGCCCGCGTACACTTATTCCCTAGCTACCACCAAAATATTTTTAAACAAAAAGCTTCCTCCTTTCACTGTCGCAAAATCTCAAACCTGAGACCTCCCCTCTGCTGCAACTTAGCACCCAAACCAATCGTTGTTTGGGCTAGCCGCCTGGATGGTACTTTGAACCTAGCACCTCTTCCCTTTATGCCTATATCTCCCTCAGAGTTAGTGTTGGCACACTTCTTCTCCCTTCCGCATTCAATCGACGAGCACAAAAAAGCATACACAATTTTCAAAAATTGCAACTTTAGCCTTTGATTTAGGCTATATTAATATACCTTTCAACGTATTTAGGTTCACATCGGCGGATAGAGAAATTAGACTTTGCATTTAAAAAATAATATTTTAATTATAATTATTTAAATTCAAAATGAATTTAAATATTATAATTAAATATTTAAATGTCCTTTGGGCCTTTTTAAATAAAATAAAATATAAACTTCCTTAGGTTTTTAGGGAAACCTTTTACCATTGTCACCTTAGCAAGATAACCTTATTATTTTCTTTCAACCACCATAGAACGGAGATATCTTTTCAACCCTTTTCTTTTGCCTAAATATTATAATATTGTTATCCTTCTTGCTTCTCTTTTGATGCTTTAGCCATATAATATTTGAATTAAATATTATATCCTTGCCTCTTATAAAATCAACCATGAACCATTTGCTTAACACTCTTTTGACATTTTCTTAGTATTCCTTTGACATCAATGACAACAAATCCTGCTCATATTTCCAACATTATTCACACTGTCATCTGAATTCAATAGGCTCTCTAGAGTAATTAATCCTTTTTGTAATTATTTTGCTTTTGTTGGATTATCATATCTTTGATATCATACTTGTAATTATTTTTATGTTTAGTATGTTGAGCCTCTCTAATTATGAACTCGATGATCTATTTGTCATTGTTGAAGACTTGTCAATGATCAAAATTATCAAGGATCACTGATCTAGATACCACTTCTAACTCCTTTGGTTTATCCCAAATAAAAGTGGTGGGGTCAAATTTTACTCTCATTACCACTAGTTAGCAATTAAATATTTGGTATTGCTTTAAATTCATAAGTAATGAAACTTCCTAACAAATCCTAAACTCAATGCTTATATGATTTCAATTGCTTAGTCTTCATGGTATATTGGTAATTAACCTAGTTTAGGACTAATTCAAGTTGTCAAATACCTTCAAGTTTTTAATTTCCATATTCTTGGATTTCCTTAAGCCTGTGTACAATGCCCCATATTCAAGAATATTGTTTGTACAATCAAATAGTAGTTTATACAAAATTGGTTTATGCACCTTATGGATCAATGAACTAGATGTCAACACCTACTCCATTTCTAATTTTACTGCCATCAAAGTGCATTACCTAGGTCATGTTCAACCCTTATTCTTGTTGGCTTATTAGAGTTAGAATGTTAGATGTTTCTTCTCATATGAGGTAATTCCCTGGTTTGTTCTCTTCAAAATTGACCTTTGGGACCTCTTCATCTTGAAGAATGCAAATTATCATATCTATATCAGACATTTGGTCATTTTATGGGCCTTCATCATCTATGAATTTTAGGAATTAATTCTAGTTTATTATGCCATCCTCGTCTAGTTTGTGCAATAGGTAATTGTAAAAAGGCTCACTACCAATCTAGATCATCTTCTTGTCTCTAGGAACCTTCATGTGAGTGTAATCCATTATCAAGTACCCATACTCAAATAGCTTACATATCCATTCTCTAGATAGTAGTTTGGCAAAATATAAGGAAAATTCAATCACTATCACTTCCTCTACTATTACCAATTCATGATGCTTTGCTATGGTCATTATTAGATCTTTCAAAACTCCCACATAATTTACACTAGAGCCATCCATATAGATTGTATGCCTAGTTGTCTTGTATAGGAAAATATCATCTCTTTGCAAACTACCTTTGGCATCACTATCAACATTACCCCTAAATCAAGTGTAACTTCTCAATAGATAATTCTCATTTTTAGAGTCACATAGAACAATGATGGTTTTAGCATTTTAGGTTTTGGAGTGTTCAATATATTTATTTCATTGACCTAGATATCAAATGGATGCTTTGCTATTAGGTTTATTTGTTTAGCTAGGATAGTTTGGATAGGTTTTGATTGTTCATTTTTTACATATATTCTTTCCTAGTATTTTAGGCCCCTAAAGTAGATCTCATTTATGGCATAGATTTAATGCCTTTAACATGCTAACATTGGTAGGCGTATTTTGCATTTCTTCAATGATATTAAATCTAAATTTGATGAAGTTGCTCTCACTACACATACTAAAATTTATATACTCTCTAGTAGCCATTGCATGTCCTTCACTAGTGAGAGAAAGGTATTTTAGACATTACTCTACCTCCTTTTGAATTTGGTCCCTCTCGTTATCGCTTCTCTTTTATGTGGATTTATTTGTTCCTTATACATTTCTCCTTTTAGTTTTTTATTCTTTTTTCTTATCCATATGTTTGTCTTTACTAGCCTATGCATCCATTTGGATTGTATCTACAACATTCTTCTTTGCATTTTCTTACTACACAACTACCATCCCATTATCTTTCAAGTGTAAAGGTGGTCTCCCTCTTCCAAACGCTATAGTGATTTTATTTGCTTTGACCTATTTTTGAGTTGACGTTTATTCTTGGGATGCTTTCCTCTTGCCCCTAGTTCTAACTCCTTATTGATTGGCACATATAACATCATCCTCAAACATGGGATCTTCATTTATTTAGCAACACAAAATTGGTAAATATTGCATTGTTAAGGTTCAATTAGGTAGAGATCGACTACTATGTTTGATGTTTTTGGTATAAAATTTGATTCATTATTTGTGCTATTTGACCTAAGATGATGGCTTGCTAAGCCTGATATTAATGGTCATACTAGTAGCTACTATATAATTTATAGGATTGGACCTTGCATTGCATGGAAAACACCATAGTGTATCGATATCTAAATTGATATATACCATGTTATTCTAAACTTGACTAGCACCCTAATTAGCACCTTGTTGAGGCTCTTGGTCTTTAGTGAGATAGGGGGGATTTTGTAGTTTCCAATTCTACAATTATTGACATTGCCTCCTTTAATTATTATTCTAATTTATTATGGTTATCATCACCTCCAAAATTTCCCTTATCTCAATATTGAAAGAGTAATCATCATTAAATTTTGATGAAGTAGGAATGGCTAGCACTTGTGGCTACTAGGCAAAAGTTCATGATGAATTTTGACCAGGATGTGTAACAATGTATGGAGAGGATGTTGGGTTAGCAATTGGTTGAGTGTTTGGAATAGGCGATATGAAGGGCATCGATCCAAAGGTTTGTGGGTTTTGGGTAACATGGGAAGCATAGGCCATAGGCGAGGCAAGCCATATTTTTTCTACCTTGATTAGAATGTCTTTTGCATGAGCTACTTCTTAAAAATTTACAACTAGTGTGTTGTGGTTAGCATTACAAATCATCAAATCCAAACTATATTATAAACCTTTGCTATTGTATGGGAATGCTTGTTCTTTATTTGGCCTAAAATTTTGTGGAATCTTAAAGCCAAACTAGATTATAAACCTTTGCTATTGTATGGCAATGCTTGTTCTTTATTTGGCCTAATATTTTGTGGAATCAAATTTAAGGTCCTCAATAGTCTAGTATTTTAATCATGTATATTTTCTTAGAGATGTCTTTACATTGCATTCAATTGAAACAAAATAAAATACCCATTACCTATACTACAAATCTATGCACGAATGGTTCTAAAATTAATGCCCAATTGGTAATAGAAATATTAGAAAAACCTTTATACCATAATGCAACTTTATCACATAAATAATAAATTGGTAAGTGTACCATAATGTATCCTCCTAAACATAATGAATTGATTTGAGCATAGACAATTCACTAGGGTGATTCATTGTTGTCATATTCCCACTTCCATAAAATGTGGCTGACACTTTCATAGTGGCAGGTGGGATGGAGGAATAGACTCCTAGATTTAATGGTTCTTGATAGGTAAATTGAAAAGTTGGTGTTGATGCCTAAGTGGTTAAGGTCCTCGATTATTTTTTCAAGGAGGAGGTTGACCATACTATTATTGTGATAGTGGGTAAGAATATATAGTGCAACCTTGAGCTTGATATGGAGGGATTTGCGGGTATTTATATGGAGTGTAGTAAGATAGAGAATAAGGAGAATTTGGTATTTTAAAAGGAGAGGGCAATAGATTTTGATAAGCCTGTTGTTAACTTAGAGGAGTTTGCATGTTTAGGAATGGAAGAGGATATTGCAAGCTGAGGAACCTATTAGTTCAAAGGAAGAGGACATTGTTGTGTGTTTTATTGTATCTAACTAGCTATAGGTGGAATTAATGCTAGGGTTTTCCCTAGGTACCTTGCATCCCCACTTGTCTAGTCGATACTTGGAAGTTTTGAGCAAAGCCATAGATCTAATTAGGAAATATCTCACTTGAAGATCCTACATTTGGAGGTATAAAATGTTCAAGAGCAAGATTAGATTTGTTAGACAAGCTAGATCCAAGTTGACTTTGAGATAAAGTCATACAAGTGAAAGGTATGATTTGAGAACTAGATGCAGAAGGTAAATTTGCATTAGTTGTATTATTATAGGTTGAAAAAGATGGATTATTTGTAAGTTTTTTTACATTAAATAAAATTCCATAAATAGGATTTGTGTAAGTTAATGTAGGACCAATACTTGCCCAAGTTTGGTTTACAAGAGCAAATGAATAACTCATTTGATAGCCAAGGAAACCAATTTCTTGGGATGTAGGATTTTGACTAACAAGACTGGCTATTGGACTTTGGCCTTTAGGAATCTCATCAATCTTGTCATCTTGATGTACCTATGTTGTGACTTGTTCTTTCCTTTTTTATTTTACATTTTTCATTGGTATGAAATTAGTTCTAGCAATTGATGTTCTTTAGTTGATTTTTGTGCTCTTGAGCATGTATTCATAAGCTTGTTCTCACACATGTGCATACTTGCACGGATAGAGTTTCAAGGTCAAATTTTGAAAATTTGTAAAATTTGGTCTACGAAGTGATTCACCAGTAAATTGGAGCAAATCACTAGTAGCCTCATGCAATTTGCTAACAAAAGTTGATCTTTTGAATTTTTGAAAATCAAAGAGCCAAGAAAATCACTTAGAGCAAATAGCTTTGCTTCTGGAGCAAATCGCTCTCCTAGGAGGAGTTAGGAAGAACTTATCTTTCAAAGGGAATCACTTCAAAAAATTTAAGCGAGTTGCTCTTCAAATCCAACTTGGAAGACATCACTATTCCATAGTGAATCACTTGCTAAATGAAGTGAAAAGCCAATTATTTTTACCTTAGGCACAATCTTCTCAAAACTTGATCCAATTGGTTCATGCCCATGGCAGAGGTAAAATTAGATTCAAATTTGAGGTCTCTCGTAATCCTAATGTTGACTTGATCACTTGCTTTGCCAAAAAAATAAGATTTTGAAGTTATGTCAAAATCGTCATTCCTAAAAAATTGAACACAAATAACAAAATAGATGTGAAATTTAAGGTTTATTTGAGATTGGGCTTGATAAATCAAGTCCCTAGCCTTGCTAAATCACTCTAGATTCAAGTTGTGCAAATTTGACATATTTGGAGTGAGTTGCTAGCAGTATGGAGTGAACCACTCCCTAAATTGGACTTATTATGTTTTTCAAGTGATTGGCTCGAGTTGAGTGAACCACTCCAGATTTAGAGCAAATCACTATATATATTTAGACTTTGCCATTTCCTTTGGTCCAATCACTCCATCCATGATAGAATGCAAATTTAGTGCCAAAATAAATTAAAAAAAGCATCCAAATAATGCGCTAAAATGTTGAACTCCCACTGATTGTCCTTAAAAAACTATGTTGAATGGTGTGTTTTGGGTATTTTAGTGAATATTTTATGTGTGGGGTGATTGATTGGTCCTATCAGGCATGCCAAAATAATATCTTAAATCAAAGAATAGTTTGACTTCTAATTTTACCAATAACACACCCCGATTCTAGCCTTTCAACAAGTTATTGAATGGAAGGGTTTATGGCCTCTCCCAACCTGTAGATTTAGAATGACTTCCCACTATGCTTGTAATTCCTACTATTGCATGAAATTAAAATGCATGGAAAGTAAATTTTTAAGCTTGAAGTACAAGGGATTCATATGAAAATACAGTTGTAAACATAATAAGAAAATGTACGATCAATCAATACATGAGAATATGAATAACATCAATATTCCTATTTTATTATAATAAAATGAAACAGTGAATGACAATATGAATAAAAGGACTATGCCTCAATCACTATGCATTCTGGAATCCAAGAGGACAAAGCCATTGATGGAAAGCAAAAGACATCAATTTCCTCCCAAATTCTGATGAAGATCCACAAATAGCTCACAACAGATTCTTAAATCTCATTCATTATAGTTGGAATTGATTTACAATATTGGCAGCGGTCTGCCATTTAAAAACTCCTTCACTCTGGAAGATAGTTATTTTCTTTCCTCTTACTGCATCTTTCGCCCAAGAAGAATAACAGTCTAAACTGGTCCAAAATCGCCCTATTGCCTTCACGTCTGCAACTATGGCTCCGTCGTTCTCTCCCCTTGTGCATGCCTTCGCTTCCCCTTTTAACATCTCTGGCATGACTCTTCATTTCCATTTCTCGTGCCTCTTCGTTGTCTGTGCTTTCGAGCACCTTCCTTTACGACCCTTGATCTTCGTCTGCTTTCACTGCCCTCGGTGCCACGTGTTATTCAGTGCTGCCTCTGTAAGCTCGGCCCACCTGTCAACCATGGATGACGTTCGATATACCACCGCTCGACCGTTTCCTCTGTAACGGCTCTTGTAACCGCCTGCGCTTTCTTTTCTTTTGTTTGGTCACGAAAATGCGACATGTCACGATATCGCGACACTTTCGGCTTCCCTGCCTTCCTACCCTCTTCGAGTCACAAAAATGCGACATGTCGCGACATCGCGACAATTTTGGCTTCTCCGCCTTCCTGTCTTCTTCGAGTCACGAAAATGCGACATGTCGCGATATCGCGACAATTTTGGCTTCTCCGCCTTCCTGCTCTCTTCGAGTCGCGAAAATGCGACATGTCGCGATATCGCGACACTTTCGGCTCCTTTGCCTTCCTGCTCTCTTCGAGTCGCGAAAATGCGACATGTCGCGATATCGCGACACTTTTGGCTCCTCTGCCTTCCTGCTCTCTTTGAGTCATGAAAATGCGACATGTCGCGATATCGCGACACTTTTGGCTCCTCTGTCTTCCTGCTCTCTTCGAGTCGCGAAAATGCGACATGTCGCGATATCGCGACACTTTTGGCTCCTCTGCCTTCCTGTCCTGTTCGAGTCACGAAAATGCGACATGTCGCGATATCGCGACACTTTTGCCTTTCGGCCTTCCTGCCTTTCTCGAGTCACGAGAATGCGACATGTCGCGATATCGCGACACTTTTGCCTTTCGGCCTTCCTGCCTTTCTCGAGTCGCGAAAATGCGACATGTCGCGATATCGCGACATCTTTTGCCTTTCGGCCTTCCTGCCTTTCTCGAGTTGCGAAAATGCGACATGTCGTGATATCGCGACACTTTTGCCTTTCGGCCTTCCTGCCTTTCTCGAGTCGTGAAAATGCGACATGTCGCGATATCGCGACATCTTCTCCTTCGCTCTTCTTTCTCTTTTTGGTCGTGAAATCGCGACATGTCGCGATATCGTGACATCTTTCCTTTCTGGCTCCACCTCGCCTCTCGGGTCGCGATATCGTGACATGTCGCGATATCATGATAGTTTCCTCCCTTGCTTCTTTTCTGCTTCTTCGGTCGCGATTTCGCGACATGTCACGAAATCATGACACTTTTGCTCCACGCCTTCTCTCTCCTTCCTGAGTCGTGAAAATGCGACATGTCGCGATATCGCGACACTTTTCTCTGTCGCGATATCGCGACATCAAGGCAAATACTTAGAATTTTTTTTTTTTTGTCGATGCAAGATTGCTCTTCTGCCACCGGATGCTCCTGCATCAGACACTCGGGGTAGATTGAGAAGTGTCCTTCACTTCTGTATGGTTGGAGGAAGACCCAGGCGGTCGACCTCTATTTTTGACAACCAAGTTGCATCTTCGATAGGTCTGCCCTTCCACTTGACCAAATATTCAGAATACTACCTGTTCCTGGTACTTCTGCCTGCTCGAGTGTCTAGTATTTCCTCGATCTCGTCTACTGCTGAAGTAGATGTTGGAATACTCCATAATTTTGTACTTGGTGTCTCGCTACTGTCTCCTTCATGATACTCTACCAAATCTGCAATGTTAAAAATAGGTGATATGTTAAGGCCACTTGGCAATTCCACTTCATATGCATTGCCCGAATCCCGTTTTCCCATAATTCGGCATGGTCCAAGCTTCTTCATCTTCAGCTTGTTATAGGTTTTAGCAGGAAACCTCTCTTTTCTCAAATGAACCATGACTTCATCACCCACTACGAATTCCTTAGACCGTCGCTTCTGGTCCGCCTTTGTTTTATATTGGTTGTTCATGTTAGTAATGTGCTTCTTCACTTCTTCATGCACATTCTTTAGATGCTCTGCAAAGTCCTCAGCCTCGGCACTGCACCTTTCCCCTGTATCCATCTTCCTCAACTCAGAAACACTCCTTGGGCTGCTCCCATATATTATCTAAAATGGAGATTTGTTAGTACTCCTATTGACAGAATTGTTGTATGCAAATTCTGCCTGTGGCAAAACCAAATCCCATCCCGTGGGCTTATCTCCTATCAAGCATCTCAATAGATTTCCCAGACTTCTATTCACCACCTCCGTTTGGCCATCAGTCTGTGGGTGATAGGCAGAACTGAATTTCAAATCTGTCTTCAATTTCTTCCACAAAGTCCTCCAGAAATGCCCAACAAACTTGGTATCTCTGTCAGAAATGATACTCTTTGGTAGACCATGAAGTCGTACCACCTCTTTGAAAAATAAACCTGCAATGTGAACTGCGTCACTAGTTTTCTGGCAAGGGATGAAGTGTGCCATCTTCAAAAACCTGTCCACCACCACAAATATGGAATCATTTCCCCATTGCGTCCTTGGTAGACCAAGAACGAAATCCATACTGACGTCCTCCCAGGGTCTCTCTGGTACAGGTAATGGCCGGTACAATCCAGTGTTCTGGCTCACACCCTTCGCCATCTGGCACACTCTACAGCTTTGTACAAACCTCTTCACATCTTGCTGCAGTTGTGGCCAATAGTAGTTCTCACTAACCAGGGCAATGGTCTTGTCTCGACCAAAATGTCCAGCCAGCCCTCCACTGTGCTTCTCCTTGACTAGATTTTCCCTCATTGAGCTCCTTGGAATACATAATTGACTTCCTCTAAACAACATTCCATCTTGGATCAGAAAATCCAACCACTTGGTCCTGTCCAAAGTGACAGGTGCCAAGCAAGCCTTCCAGGCTTCTGCAAAATCAGGATCTTCAGGGTACAAACCCTTCAGTTCATCAAATCCTACCACTTCCACCTTCATTTCTGTCAACAAACACTGCCTTCTACTTAAGGCATCTGCAACTCTGTTTGATTTCCCGCTCCTGTGCTTCAACACAAAGGTATAACTCTGTAGAAACTCAACCCATTTTAGGTGCCTCTGATTTAGTTTTCCTTGGCTATTGATATACTGCAAGGCCTGATGATCAGTATATAGAACAAACTCTTTTGGCAGCAAGTAATGCCGCCACTTCTTTAGAGCTTGAACTATAGCATAAAACTCTTGATCATAAACTGAATACTTCTTCCTAGCATCATTGAGTTTCTCACTAAAGTAAGCAACAGGTTTACCCTCTTGACTCAAAACAGCTCCTATGGCACTACCACTAGCATCACAATCTACCTGGAATACCTTATTAAAATCTGGAAGTGCCAAAACAGGTTGCTCTGTAACCTTCTTCTTCATCATACCAAAACTCCTATCTGCTCCTAAGGTCCACTTGAATTCCTTCTTATCCCCTCTCATTGTTTCTGTAAGGGGTGCACAAATACTGCTAAAATTTCTAATGAATTTCTTGTAAAAACTTGCTAGACCATGGAATGATCTTACCTCAGTCGTGCTTCTCGGAGTAGGCCATTCAATGATAGCTCTCACCTTTTCTGGGTCCATTTTTAGACCTTCGGCTGAGATGACAAATCCCAGGTATACTAACTCTTTCTTCACGAAATTACACTTCTTTAGATTTATTAACAACTGCTCCTCCCACAGCTTCTCAAAAACCCTTTTGACCTGCATCAGATGCTCTTCCAGGGTTCTGCTAAATATTAAAATATCATCCAAATAGACAATGATGAATTTGCCTAAAAATTCTTTCAATACCTCATTCATCAACCGCATGAATGTGCTTGGTGCATTGGTTAGCCCAAATGGCATGACCAACCACTCATACAAACCTTCTCTGGTCTTGAAGGTTGTCTTCCATTCATCTCCTTCTCTGACATGAATCTGGTGATAACCACTCTTCAGATCAATCTTCGTGAAGTACTTGGCTCCACTCAAACAGTCCATAATGTCATCCATCCTTGGCAATGGAAATCTATACTTTATGGTGATCTTGTTAATGGCTCGAGAGTCTGTACACATTCTCCATTCTCCATATTTCTTTGGTGCTAGTACTGTAGGTACTGCACATGGACTCAAGCTCTCCCGAATCAGTCCCTTTTTTAGCAACTCTTGGACTTGCCTGTTCAGCTCTTCAATTTTGGTAGGAGTCATTCTATGTGCTGCCTTATTGGGTAAACTAGACCCTGGTATTAAATCTATATGGTGACTGATCTTCCTTACTGGTGGTAAACCTTCAGGCACATTATCAGATACAATGTCTAGGAATTCTTCTAACAGTCCTAAGACTTCTACAGGGGTATCCTTGCATTCTTCCTTCCTAACTCTAGGAATTAATGCATAGCACATATGCTCATGCTTTAAACTATCCAAAAATCTTCCCCCTTCAACTAAATAGATTCTAGCGCTGCTACACACCTTTTCACCTGCCTCCTGCAAGGGCTTCAGCTTATGGCGCACTCCATTCTTTGTCACTGAGTACGTGTTGGCGCGACCATCATGCACTGCACACCGATCAAACTGCCATGGCCTTCCCAACAACAAATGGCAAGCATCCATAGGCAGGATGTCACACAGGACCTCATCACAGTACTTCCCAATATTAAATTTCATCGAGCATTGCTCACTGACCAAGGCCCTATGGTCCTTCTATAACCATGCAATCCGATATGGATGCGGGTGTGCCATTCTCTTTAACTGTAACTTGGTAACCATTTCTTCTGAGACCAAGTTATCAGTACTGCCATTATCTACAATGATGTTACAGACCTTACCTGAACTTCTGCACCTTGTGCGGAACAGGCTCCTTCTCTGGTCTGATCCTTTCTCCTCATTCAACAGGGTCCTCCTTGTAACCATAACTTCTCCTCCCTCTGCCTCCTCAGAATGTTTTGATTCAGCACCTTCATCGGCTACAACAGCTCTGGCAGGACCCTCAGGTCTCTCATTTGTCCCTTCTCGGTGTTGTGGACACTCGTATGCTCGATGTCCTTCTTCGCCACAGTGGAAACAGGTTCCACGAAATCCTCCCCTTCCAAATCCACGTCCAGATCTACCTCTCCCCCTTGGGTAACCATTGTTCTGATTACGGGGTTGGTAGGTGTTCCTATCTTCCTGATCCTGGGTATTATTGGTTTCACCAGCCTTCTTCTGATCCTTATATCTTTCTCCACTAGTCCTTCCACCAGTTCTTCCCCCATGACCTCTTCCTCTTTGCTTTCCCTCAAACCGTCTGTTCAGCTTCTCTTCGACTTTGAGGGCAAACTGGTAAGCATCCTCAATGGTATTCATCCTAACCAGAATCAATTCTTCTTGAATACTGGTTCTCAACCCATTGATGTAACGGGCCACCTTCTCCCTGTTAGCCTCTGCATGGCCAGTTCTGATTGAGATCAGGTAGAACTCCTCTGTATATTCTTTGATAGATCTATTTGACTGTCTCAAACTCTGCATTCTTCTCAACAAGTCCAATTCGTAATCTACAGGAATAAACTGTCTCTTCAACTTCTCTACCATTCGATCCCATCTGGTTATCTTTTCCTTTCCTCCTCTATTTCTTTCTAGCTGCACTTCTTTCCACCATATGCAAGCATGGCCTTTCAACTTTGTTTTTGCAAACTTGATCCGATCTGGATCTACAATCTCCTCATACTCAAAATATTCCTCCATATCATTGATCCAATCAATTAACTCCTCTGAATTGAGACTCCCAGAATACGTGGAGACCTCAAACTTCGCCTTCTTCCCGATCCGAGATATGGCCTTAATTAATCTGGCTTCTGCAGGATCCGTTGCTTCTTCTTCAACCGATGGATCATCAACCTCCCAAGCTTCCTCTTCACTATGGTCTTCTCTCCTTGGTTCAACTCCTCTTCGCAATTCTTCTTGCAGGGCTTGCACTTGCCTCTGCAAAGCTCTGAAATCTTCTTCAGGTACCACATTCCTTCCACCACCATGGTTTCTTCGTGGAGGCATTCTTCCTCACTCTCTTCTCACAATCCTTCCATAGATCCTGGTGCAAACTGCCTCACTTTCGGTGATCTGCTCACACACTCAGGAACTCCCGCTCTGATACCACTTGATGAAGATCCACAAATAGCTCACAACAGATTCTTAAATCTCATTCATTATAGTTGGAATTGATTTACAATATTGGCAGCGGTCTGCCATTTAAAAACTCCTTCACTCTGGAAGATAGTTATTTTCTTTCCTCTTACTGCATCTTCCGCCCAGGAAGAATAACAGTCTAAACTGGTCCAGAATCGCCCTATTGCCTTCACGTCTGCAACTATGGCTCCGTCGTTCTCCACCCTTGTGCATGCCTTCGCTTCCCCTTTTAACATCTCTGGCATGACTCTTCATTTCCATTTTTCGTGCCTCTTCGTTGTCTGTGCTTTCGAGCACCTTCCTTTACGACCCTTGATCTTCGTCTGCTTTCACTGCCCTCGGTGCCACGTGCTATTCAGTGTTGCCTCTGTAAGCTCGGCCCACCTGTCAACCATGGATGACGTTCGATATACCACCGCTCGACCGTTTCCTCTGTAACGGCTCCTGTAACCGCCTGCGCTTTCTTTTCTTTTGTTTGGTCACGAAAATGCGACATGTCGTGATATCGTGACACTTTCGGCTTCCCTGCCTTCCTACCCTCTTCGAGTCACGAAAATGCGACATGTCACGACATCGCGACAATTTTGGCTTCTCCGCCTTCCTGTCT
The DNA here is from genome assembly GCA_028583015.1 of Wollemia nobilis. Classification (NCBI taxonomy): domain Eukaryota; kingdom Viridiplantae; phylum Streptophyta; class Pinopsida; order Araucariales; family Araucariaceae; genus Wollemia; species Wollemia nobilis. The sequence continues at coordinate 1,724,207 of JAQPPZ010005120.1, forward strand.
TCTTTGAGTCGTGAAAATGCGACATGTCGCGATATCGTGACAATTTTGGCTTCTCCGCCTTCCTGCTCTCTTCGAGTCATGAAAATGCGACATGTCGCGATATCGCGACACTTTTGGCTCCTCTGCCTTCCTGCTCTCTTCGAGTCGCGAAAATGCGACATGTCGCGATATCGCGACACTTTTGGCTCCTCTGCCTTCTTGCTCTCTTCGAGTCGCGAAAATGCGACATGTCGCGATATCGCGACACTTTTGGCTCCTCTGCCTTCCTGCTCTCTTCGAGTCGCGAAAATGCGACATGTCGCGATATCGTGACACTTTTGGCTCCTCTGCCTTCTTGCTCTCTTCGAGTCGCAAAAATGCGACATGTCGCGATATCGCGACACTTTTGCTCCTTTGCCTTCTCTGTCCTGTAGTCGCGAGAATGCGACATGTCGCGATATCGCGACATCTTTTGCCTTTCGGCTCCACCTCGCCTCTCGAGTCGCGATAATGCGACATGTCGCGATATCGCGACATCTTTTCCTTTCGGCTCCTTCCTGCCTTTCTCGAGTCGCGAAAATGCGACATGTCGCGATATCGCGACACTTTTGCCTTTCGGCCTTCCTGCCTTTCTCGAGTCGCGAAAATGCGACATGTCACGATATCGTGACACTTTTGCCTTTCGGCCTTCCTGCCTTTCTCGAGTCGTGAAAATGCGACATGTCGCGATATCGTGACATCTTCTCCTTCCGGCTCTTCTTTCTCTTTTTGGTCGTGAAATCGTGACATGTCGCGATATCGCGACATCTTTCCTTTCTGGCTCCACCTCGCCTCTCGGGTCGCGAAATCGCGACATGTCGCGATATCGCGACAGTTTCCTCCCTTGCTTCTTTTTCGCTTCTTCGGTCGCAATTTCGCGAAATCGTGACACTTTTGCTCCATGCCTTCTCTCTCCTTCCTGAGTCGTGAAAACGCGACATGTCGCGATATCGCGACACTTTTCTCTGATATCGCGACACTTTTCTCTGTCGCGATATCGCGACATCAAGGCAAATACTTGGAAATTTTTTTTTTTTTGTCGATGCAAGATTGCTCTTTTACCACCAGATGCTCCTGCATCAATTTCATGAGTTACAAAGCACAATGTCGATTTCACATAGTGTAGCTCTCAATTCTCATAGCCAAAATATGTCTACAATGGATCCCATAGCCCTTATCTATAGTATGAGTTTACCCTTGAGTTATCTGGTATGAAAACCTATTACTCCGAGTAAAAGTAAAAATTTGGATATGTCTAACAAAATGTTACACCTCCAAACATTATATGAATCTAAATATACCTCTAAAATGTTTAGAAATCTTCTAAAATGAGCTATGGCACTACATGCCAAAGTGTCACTATTCAAAGATTCTATTGGGATCCACAACTTTATTTTACCCTTTTGTAGGTCGGCAACCAATTTGTTCCTATAATTGAGCAAATCACTTGATTTTGTTTGTGATTTGCTAGCTTCCCTAAGTGCTTTACTCATGTGAGCCAATTGGGTCATACTGCAAGCCAAACAATCCTGAACCAATCGACACCTGAAGAGCAAATCAACATATGTCTTACACTTAGTCAAAATTTGAGGGGTTTGGAAGGCATTGGTGGGATGATTTCACTCTTTTGCATTCTTCCAAAATTGCAAATTCTAAGGTAGTGACAAGTCACTACAAGACTCAATTTAGAAATTGGAAGTTGAATTGAAAACACTACATTTTAGAAGATTAGTATTCAAACAATTTTACAAAGGTAATGGCAAAAAATCAATTTATTTTGTTAGAATGAAATTTTCCGCATTCAATCTCAAGAGAGATAATATTGTTAGTTGTGATATTGAATGAGAAAAAATTTGAAGACAAGAATAGTGCAAAAATTAAAATATGACAAAATTGGAGTTGTAAGTGAAAATTGAAAAGAAAAATATGTTCTTGCCCAAATTTGAAGAGTGTGAAGCTTCAAGAGCCTCTTGAGACAACCAAGAGACATTATATTGTATGAATGAGTATAGTGTATTGTATCAAAGTTGCGTGTACAAATTTGAAGTTCCATTTTTTTCTTTTAGTTGTGTTAATCTCTTATTTATAACACTACCACATCCCATAGACAAGTGTATGGATATATATGTTTATTGTGTAAATGAGCATATTTGCTTTAGTAACATGTGTTAATATCAACAATTTTATCATTTAAATGGTTTCTAAGTTACGATTCTATATAACCATCATGCAACCTCCTAATGGCCCAAAACAATAATTTCATCAATGCTTGTTCATTGATCATGCAATCTAATGATTCAACAAGTTGCATTCTCACCATAGAAGACTTTAGAGTGTTTGTTAAGCAAGTCCTAGATTTGAGTCATAGACGGTCCATGCTTCTTTTATAGTCAATCCAACTATCATCCATGAGAGTGTTAGATTTGAGTCATAGATGATCCATGCTTCTTTTATAGTCAATCCAACTATCATCCATGAGAGTGTTAATGTCGATGTTTTAAGCCTTTGTTTTACTCCATGATGATTGGTTGAGTTTGACTTGGATTTTAGGAAATTTGAATAGAGCTTTCAACATTGCCCAAGACCTACCACATTCGCATGATTAATGTCTCCTTAAGTGACATTCTTTGAGGTTTTAATGGACTTGTCAACAACTAAATCCATCAAAGTGGGATTGTCATTAACTTCAATGGTTGCTCTCTTTTGCCTTCGTTTCGCTTTTGGGTAGTCCATAATAAAGTCTCTCCTCTTTGGATTAGAAACAAGCATTTAACTTTTTCAAACAGTCAAGTGAGTGAACATACTTAAACATTGGGCCAAACAATAACATGCTTGGTGTTTCCTTAAGTGGCATTCTCATGCTTAGTGTTTCCTTGAGTGACATTCTTTGAGGTTTTGATGGACTTGTCAACAATTGTACCCATTGAAGTTTGTCGTTAACCTCGTTAATTGCTCTATTTTACCTTCGTTCAGTTTTTGGATAGTCTATAAGTGTCCCTCCTCTTTGCACTAGAAAGAGGCATTTAACTTTTTCAAGGAGTTGAGCAACTGAACATGCTCAAACATAAGGCCAAACAAAAACATGCTCCATGGCAAGCGTTTTATTAGTTCCAAGTCATATAATCTTATTGGCCTCTATTAGAACAAAATTGGGAGGAAAGCTAAAGTATAAGAATTCAATCTATAGAGAATGCATTGACCTAGACAGACCTCCAAGACAAAATACAAAGTTGAATGCCTATAAATAATAGACCTATCTACAAATAACGCATCTCATACAAGAAGTTAATTGGAATTGCTTCTAGGGTGGGTAACATACACAAGACATACCTTTTTTGATACTTTTCAAGGCATAAGAGGTTCAACTACATTTTCAAAGTTAAGTTTTTCCCATTGAAAAACTCTTATTCAGTTGTAACTCTCAAAAAAACAAATTACTATGAAACAAAATTGATAATCACTATTCACTTTTATATAGAAGGCTGAACTAGATGGGCTTACCCCTTCCATTACATGTTAAATTATGTTGTTAGTCGTTGGTCTGCCCCTTTTGGGTCTCCTTTCTACACTCAATTAAATTCATGTCTCATTTGTGTCTCAAATGAAGGTCTCAACGAAGGTCTCCCATGGGTTGCTTGCAGACATCAAATTTGAAGTGGAATCCTAAGGGGTATAAATGCTAATGTCCTTCTGGGCAGCCAATATCAGCCAAGGGTATCTACCTCATGCAAGGACGGGCAAAACAATAATTAGTATGAGGGGGGCTTAGAGCGCAAAGAGACAATCACTTGTTAGGATTGAATGGTGACCAAAGTTAGATCTTTTATAGAATTATAGATGTTTTCTTTTTTCAAGAACACCGATTTTGAGAATGAAAAGTTTATAGAAAGTCCAACAATAAAAAAATCAATGTTAAACTGATTTTTTTTTAAATTTGGATAGATAAGGAAAGATGTATACTTTCATATTATCTATACGTGATGTGATCTACCATATTATCTATACGTGATGTGATCTATCGGTAAGGATGTAACTTGCATTATTGATGATGTGACCCGAGTTCAATCCCCATGGTGGATATGTAAAATAAGTATTTCTCAAAAAAATAATAAAAATAAAATAAAATAAAATAATACTCCAATTTGAAATAATTCCATATACAAATTATGCAATATATAGGAAATAAGTTGGACAAGATTCCACACATTAGAATAAAAGAAAAAACTTTCTTTAAATCCACCCAAACCAAATATACCTGCAGGCATGCATTCACCAATACACATAGACACGCCCGCACTAAAAAGAAAACATCATATGCCAAGGTATAAATTCGGCTCAAGCAAGTGTTAAAAAGATCCAAATGTCATATTCTTCTATCAACAATGAAAATCAGTTTCTATGATATCTCAAACAGAATCCATGATAGAGATGTGCTTAAGCAAGCTAATTCTAGGCCATATGAATGGCAAAATGTGGAACCACATTTTATCTGGAGACATTTATCAATGTCTACACAAACTGAATCCATGGTGCATGTGTGTTTCAAGTGAACTAATTCTGGTGTGTTTCAAGGAGGAGACCAAGGTTCAACTCTTGCCAGCCAAGCAATACATGCATAATTGCTAAACTTATTGTAATAACGCTGTGTGTTCATGAAGTAATCGGGGTGGGGCCCGTTTCAATCCCATATAACCGATTAAAAAAAAAGAAGCTAGATAGTACATTTCCAGACTCATGCATCAGAGTAAAGAAGTGGGTACATGATGACCACCTTTCATAGGTTCTAGTGTCTTGTCATTTATGAAAAATATTCAAAACAATGACTTCTGCTTCAGTTCATTTTCAAAAGTAAACTATTAAGCCACAAATTCTGTCCTGACAAGGAACATTTTATAAAATGTCATTATTTACCTATTATACCAAGAGATAGGCCTACTATGGCCTTGTCCATTGCCAACATTTGCACTCATGATAAGTACATATTTTACAAACATATTTCATATGAAAGTGTTCTCACAACCCAAAAGATACTAGACTGTGATGGCTTCTTTAGGTTGATTCTTTTCCAGAGATTGCAAGCTCTGGTAGTACTCAACCAAGACTTTCCATCCACCAGGACACATAAAACCATCTGGAGGGTTCTCACCATTTTTGGCAAGATTGCGCATCTGTAACATGGAAATTACACAAGTTAAGCCACATTGTTATTTATCTCATGTCTTTCCAGAAAAAGACAAGATACGCATCCCTTCAAGCAATTGGTTCAAAAGCCTTGCAGTCAAATTAATTATAAACTAAATTACAACAGACATCAGATGCTATGGATTCCATAATGATTAAAGTAAATGTAGTAAGAAGTATGAAAACCCCTGCATACCTTAGTGCCTGAAATGAAGAGAAAATCATCTGGACGTGATGGATCAAAGAATTCCATTTTGTTTTGTTTTATATCATAGGCGGCCACCTACACAAGTTCAAATGGGGATGTTACAAATTTTAAATTTTGAATTTATTTAAAAGTCAAGGTATAAATTCATGGATCAAATATAAACACTTAATTTTAGAATCACTCAACAGAGGTAGACAAAATTTACTTTTTGTTTATTAGAGGATCCCCAAATCTTTGAAAATAAAAAGTTGCATGCAAGAGTGAACTAGAAAGGCCTTGTACTGTTGAAGTAATCAAAAGACAAGAAAAATCTTGTTTTGACCAGCCAAATCTATTTTAAAGGTAACAAATGAGAAAATGAATCATTCTTAGTTCAAGCATACCCTGAATGGAAGGATGTTGAGCCTTCCAAGACCAGGGGACATACTTAGAACCATTTTTCCATGATCTGGGTCATACAAGTCCCTTTTCTCAGTAGGATGACCCATGCCAGCAGGATCACGACCAACAATATAAAAATCAGCCCCAGCATTTATCCGAGCCTTGGCATGCCACTGAACTTCTGTTGGACCTGCATAATGCATAGGAGAGGGGAAAATAGCCACAACTGTTGTCTCTGGATCAAGGACACCTTCTTCAAGGACCTGAAAAAAAGTCAGTGCAAAAGAAAATCAAATTGCAATTCATCCAAGTCCCAAACGGATGATGTCTGAAATTGCTCAATAGGCAACATTGCAAATTTTCATTTGCCTGAAAATCATGACCTGTTAAAGACTATTTTTTGCAGAACAATGCTCAATCAGCAGTCAAAAAAAAAAAAACTTAAGAAGAACGTTTTGGAGAAACCCTGTCATGTTGTTTCATTCGCCACCAAAGAGGGACATCATCTGCTTTTGTAAAGCCACCCAAGGGATGAAGAAGTAAGATGGGATTCTTGTAACCCATTTCAAGAAGACATCTACGAGTGTCTGTCATTAGCAAGGCATGTCCATTATGAACAGGATTTCTCAGTTGGAAAGCAAACACTGCATCTGCTTTGCGTCTTTCAAATTCTTCACGGAGCTGTTTAGGAGAAAGCCTGTAGTGATCTAATCCATCGTTATATCTGATCCGCTCTAGAACCTCCAAATCACCTCCTATTAGCCAATTACCTGCATTAGCTATTGCTTCTTCCACATAGGGCAGTCCTGGAGCTGTTGTTCCCCATGTTCTAGCAATGCGCTCCTCTTTGTTATGCTTATAAATCTCAATGCTGGATAAATAAAAAGAATGGTGTGAATCACTATTTTCAGATTAGTAATACCACACACTTTAGCAATAAAACCATTCTTTTACTAAACAAGAGAAATCATCACTGATATGTGACACAGATTGGCTGCCTGCAATTCAGATTGGAAGAAAGTATCCAATCATGAAAATTATTTAAGGAAACAAACATTCCAAGGAGGACCCAAGTAATTGCTCTGTTGTATCCTTTGATGTTAAGGTATTCTCATCAATGTCATTGATGTAACCCAATAACCATTATTATTGAAAACTCAAACCTGTCTCTTTGCAAATGCTAAGACTTTACAAAAGGCACCTGAAATAAAAATGTTTGAACAGTGCAAACAAATACAATAGATACATTCATTAATATGGATAGAGTGCTCCACATATTTCAATCAAAAAGAATTTAATGCCATAGATAAAGTATTATCCAAAATTTATCCCATGCCAACCAACTCTGAGTTAAATTGCAAGTTAAATCTAAATTTTGGAGAATTACATCAGAACTTCAGAGGGGTATGTTCTTTTGATGACAGTTTGATAGCATAAGATGGTTTTGTACCTACTCACAAACGAAGATAAAATGATGGCATCCCCTAAACCCTGAGCTATACAGACATTCAAGGAGTCATTCACAGGTTTAGAGTTTTGAAGTTTGATATTGTAGCCTAGTTACACCCTAAGCATCATTCGGTTAGGACAATGACCATGCAAAATGTCTGCAACTTTTCACAAGATATAAGTGTCCCAAAGTTCACAAAACAGCACACATGCCTAGTGAGGTCATTCATACCTGGTCAAATCAGGTGTCATCACTTCCTGTTTTTCAAGTATGCCCAATGACAATATGTACATCTAGAGATATAGAGTACAAAAGGTAATGTTCACAGTCAGTCATTCGCTCACATGCAGGCGCACGCACATACACTCTTGTGAGTAAATTTACAGAAAAAGACAATAGCAAAATCTGTGGGATTTAATTTAAGACAGAGTTGGACATATTTTGAGACCTCTGATGGAATCAAAATAAAAAATAAGACCAAATATAAGTTCTGCCTGATACAGTTTTGCTACTGAGAAACAAATCACAGAGTTAGAAAGTGAATCTGCATACCATTGACACTATATTTCTTTAATTGCAAAGAATTCACTTCGCAAAAGCAAATTAATGAAGATATTGTAACAATTTAGACAAGAAAATAATTTCTAACAACATATTCCTCTGAAAGGCATGTAACCCAGGTTTCGCATGAATTTCTTGCCAATGTTAGTATAGGATTAGAACAAACATACAAGGAATTAAGCAAAATAAAACCAATATACAATAGCCTGGGAAGATAACCATGCAGGCAGTGATTAATGTTAGGATTGTAACGAAGAGATGTTTCCACAAGTATTTAGTACTAAAACAAACATAATTCTTAACACTCGGCAACACCAAAACAAAAATTAAAGCCATGGGGATCCAATAACCCTAAGTGACAGAAAGCCAAATCCACCCACACATGGGTAGAATCTGCAATTGTGAATCATCACCAACAGCTACATATGTTTTTTAAGTGTTTTGAAGCCATGAAAATAACCACAGATTTAAAACCATCATGTTTTAAAGCTTGTTTGTTACTTCTTCACAGGTTAGCTAAACGACCCTTACCCTCTAAAATGAATCCCACAGAGTTGAAGCATACCTCTATTTGTATTGCTAATGACCAATTTTGGGCTTTCTAATGGTAAACAGGATATTGTAATCAAGATACAATGTGCCAAACCAAGGAGTGATAACACTTGTTTTTCTTGTTATTAAATTTTTTGCCAAAAAGGATTTCAGAGAATGTTGCGTCAGCCCAGTTCTAAGGCTGAGAGTTCCATGTGATAGAGACACCAAGTACAGGCAATTTTACCGACCTTGTAATTAAATTGTGGAGATTTTATGCATGTTATTTGACAAGTTGTACATGGAGTTAAACTTTTATCTACTAGTTGGAAAAAGCCACCCCTTATTCACTTAAGTACAATTCAACCAAGCCAAAACTCTAATTAGAGAGAATGCCTCAGACAATGAAGGCCTATACAAGGGGGAAATTCAGCCTAGCCTCGTGATTGTAAGCAAGTTGGTCAATCCCGGTTTAACATTGGGCTTGATCACCTTATGGGGTAGGATGGTATGTCTTTTGAAGGGTCTCATACTCGAAACCAAGAGCACTAGGCTAGAGGCATGTGACCTAAACGTTACCTTAAAACCTTATTTTAAAATAATTATCACAGGTTTAAACTTTAAAACATATACTAATGTATTCCAAATTGACTCGTGGAAGATCCACATGGCAATTCCATGATCCAGGGAAAATAGAGAAAGGAAAGAATGTGATAATAAGAAGTTCAACATGTAAACAAATACAACCCTCCTTAGATGTTGGTTTGTAGTGGTTAGGAACAGAGTACAACCTCAAAAATGTACTATAAATTACGTACTGCAATTTTAGATAGGTGACGAGTATAAAGGCAAATTTTTGCACTGCTACTAATAGTGCTAGATGTATCCCAGCCACCATTTGAATGGTCTACAAAATGGTATACATCGGCAATTTGTTATAAAAAACAAATAAAAAATTGCTTCAAAGAAGAACTGAAAAAAGTAGGGAAAAAATTACTACAAATGAAGCCCAATGTTTCATCCTATCATTGGTAGCCTTCCCTTCAGTGAATAAAACATGAGATATTCATTGAGATTCTATAGAGAAAAGTCCTAATTTTAAAGTCCTGTACTTTTTTTCTTTGATAGGCAGACCTTATTTTAATGGGTTGGAAAGAGTACTGAACTCCAATTGTACTGAAATATTTTATCACCATATCATCATTCCAACTTGCTGACAGACCACAGCTCATAGGACTAACTCATTTTCCCCTTTGATTTTATCTTATCCTTGGCCCTGAATATAATTCAACCCTAGCCTCCATTTGCGCAGGGGTAGGATTCCCTAAACCAGCTGCTTATTCTTTTTCTTGTTCAATCTTTCCTCCTTATCTTTTCTGCTTAACAAAACATTTTTCCAAGTGCTGGATTACATTAGTCAAATCAAATGCCTTAAGGTAATATGTTTACCATAAAAAAGAGTCAGTAAACCCTTCAATCAAAAAGGATGTTAATTGTTAAATAATATATATATATATATGCAAATAGTTTGCAGATCTAAGAAGAAACGACAAGTCACCGTGGAGCTGGCTTGAAGGTTTGTAGATGTAAGAAGAACAGCAGGTCACAGCGGAGCTAGCTTGAATGTTTGCAGATCTAAAAGGAAACAGCATGTCACAACGGAGCTGGCTTGAAGGTTTGCAGATCTAAGAAGAAACAGCAGATCACGGCGGAGCTGGCTTGAAGGTTTGCAGATCTAAGAAGAAATAGTAGATTACAATGGAGCTGACTTGAAGGGTTGCAAATCTAAGAAGAAACAGCAAGTCACGGTGGAGCTGGTTTGAAGGTTTGCAGGTCTACGAAGAAACAACAGGTCACAACGGAGCTGGCTTGAAGGTTTGCATCTCTACTACTTCAAAGGAAGAAACAGCAGGTCACGACAGAGTTCGCTTGAAGTTTTGCAGACCTAAGAAGAAGCAGCAGGTCACGACAGAGATGGCTTGAAAGGAAAATGGGGTTGTCATTGTCGTAGAAGCATGGTAGAGGGTGGCCGCCTTGGATTCGGCAGAAAATGGCAATTGCTTGCACTCGAGCAAATGAGGCTCTTGTTGCCAGGTTTCAGTCAACAAGGCCAAGAAGAAGAGGAAAGGATGGAAATTTTAAAAAACAATTTGGCAAGAACTCACAACCAGTGCAAACTTGACCTACTGATCACTGACAATGGCAGGACAGCTAAGTCGACGATGTATGAAGATGATGTAGTGAACTACAGTGAAGTGCATTAGGAATATACAAAGGCCTCAATTTTTTTCTCCAAGGAAAAACCTTTTCACATCTAGCATAAGGGGGACAAGGTACGTGGAGGACTCGACTCAAACCCATGAAGGCCCAATTAGCTTCAAACCCTAACTATAGGGCATACAAAGGGGGCAATGTGGAGAAGGGGAAGTGTTGCCAAATGAGCCAAAGGAAACACTAAAGGGTAGTCTAACCAAATTGGGAGATATACAAACTAAGCAGAAGAGGAGGAAAAGAAAGCAAAACGCTGTATTAAGTTGCGGAAGGAACTGGTTCGAACGGTTGTAGGTGAGGATTTGATGCTAGAACAAGTTTGTTCACTAAAGGACAAGGCTTTGATAGGTACACTTACAGGCCACTCCATGAAATCAAAAACTTTGCGAGAATGGATCAAGGTTACATGGTTGGAGGTCCTGGGCTATACTCCTACATATCATATGATGACGAAGGATTGGATGCTTTTTGTCTTCCACAAGGCAGAAGATGCTATAATCATAAAAAAAGGAAGATGGAATTGGGGGCTCAACATTTTAAATCTGAAATTTTGGACTCTAGGGTTTGATATACCCAGCCTATTTGGGTTAACCTACCCTCTTTGTTAGTCTTACAATGACACTGAGAGGGGGGGGTGAATCAGTGTAGCTATTAAAAACTTAAATCTTCAACTATTAATGCCAAACAGAGAAAACTTAAAACTCAATAAAGCAGATATAACAAGAGAGCATTCCACAACACACGATGTAACGAGGTTCACCAATTTGGCTACTCCTCAAAAATGACTGCTTGGATTCCCGTCCAAATCCAGCCTTTGCAAAATACAATTTTACAATCACTTTACCAGCACCCACTGGAAGGAGCACCAACCCCTGGTTTATCTGCACCAACAGAAAGGAGCACCAACCCCTAATTTCTCTGCACCTACAGAAAGGAGCACCAACCCCTAATTCAAGCACCAACTTGAACTGCACTTTTGAAACTATCAGATTGACATAAGAATGCCTTCGCTTATACAAGACCCTGACTGGTCTGTTGCTAACCCAACCTCTCTCACTCTTCACCAAAACACACACTCTTCAAACTCTGCTTACTGCTCTTCTATGGCTCTCACTGCTCTGCTTGATACTCTTCTTGCAGCACTCTTTCAACGCCCTTCTTGCAGCACTTTCACACAATTTCAGCGGCACGTAATCCTACGCGTAGACCACCTTTTATACCCATATTGTATTTTTGTAACTCCAGTTGTAACTCCTTTCATTTCTCATGCGCCACTTTTTTCTCATGGCCACTTGTCGGGTTGTAACACCTTCTCACTAGAACTACTTTTGTATATATATAGGGTAGGCTTTTCGTCAAACACGATGCATGTTACGAATTTACACATGTACCCCTAACATGATTATTCGTCTTTCATTTTGTGCATGCATGCATATTCGATTCTATTTATACATTATTAGATTTCTCCTTCTTCGACTATTCTTTTATTAGCTGCATGATTTTCTTTTGTAACGCCCTATAACTGCTGCATAGACTTCAGTTAACGGTCACATATCTTATTTAGGTTGGGTTCTATTTTTAGCTCATGCCATTACGACCTATCATGAAATCGTGACACTTCTGCCTCTTTGTACTCTTCTCGGCTTGTACCCACGAAAACACATGTCGCGATATCGCGACACTTTCACCTCCGTACTCTTCCTTTTTACTTTTGTCACGATATCACGACACTTCTGCCTTCTTACTTTCTCTCTCCTCCTTTAGTCACGAAAATACGACATGTCGCGATATCGTGACACTTTCTCTCCTTTGCTCTTTCTCTTGCCTTTGGGTCGCGAAAACCCGACATGTCGCGATATCGCGACACTTTTTCTCCTTAGCTCTCTCTCTTGCCTTCGGTCATGAAAACGCTGACATGTCACGATATCGTGACACTTTTTCTCTCACTTTCTCTCTACAACATGTCACGAAATCGTGACACTTTTTCTTTCGGACTCTCTCTCCATGCAACATGTCACGAAATCGTGACACTTTTTCTTCACATCTCTCCTCCGAAAAATGCAACATGTCACGAAATCGTGACACTTTTTCTTCTCAATCTCTCTTCGCTTTGGACCACGAAAATGAAACATGTCGCGAAATCGTGACACCTTTTTCTCTCTCCTCTTTCTCTTCGCTTTGGACCGCAAAAATGAAACATGTCACGAAATCGTGACACCTTTTTCTCTCTCCTCTTTCTCTTCGCTTTGGACCGCGAAAATGAAACATGTCACGAAATCGTGACACCTTTTTCTCTCTCCTCTTTCTCTTCGCTTTGACCGCGAAAATGAAACATGTCACGAAATCGTGACACCTTTTTCTCTCTCCTCTTTCTCTTTCAATAACATGTCACGAAATCGTGACACTTTTTCTACTTGTCTTTTTCTCTTCCAACATGTCACGAAATCATGACAGTTTTCTTTCTTGCTCTTTCTCTCCAAACATGTCACGATATCGTGACAGTTTTTCTTTCTTGCTCTTTCTCTCCAAACATGTCACGATATCACGACAGTTTTGCTTTCTTGCTCTTTCTCTCCAAACATGTCACGATATCGCGACAGTTTTCCTTTCTTGCTCAACATGTCGCGATATCACGACAGTTTTCTTCCTTGTGATTTTCTTTTGATTTTTCTCAAATGGGCCACTTCTATCTTTTGGAAAATCATTGTACATACTCTGAAGATCCTCTTAACTCCTGTCCACTGCATCAACCGATCTGTCTAACTGTGTTGACAACAATGACAATACTGTTGTTGCACCTTGCTCATCAATCTCCCCCTTTGGAATTGTTGGCAACACACATGCACATTCCTGTAATTCTTCTCCCCCTTTGACAATAATACCAAAGGGCTGCTGCAGACTCCCCCTGAGTCCATGCACAACATTCTCAGGCACACGTTATGACAGTTAGCAAAAATTACAAATATGAGCACAGAGATAATCAAATATATAAATGCTCCCCTTGAGAATGTGGTCCCGATAGCTAGTCAGTACTTGGGAAGCATGACCACTCCCAATTTATTGCGAAGGTACTCAAAAATTTCTTTGGGCAGCGGTTTTGTGAAGATATCCGCTACTTGCTCTGTAGTTGGGACAAAATCCAACTTTACCTCTTCTTCCGCAACTTTCTCCTTCAGAAAGTGATATCGGATAGCAATATGTTTTGTGCGAGAATGCATAACTGGATTCTTTGAGATATTAATGGCACTGGTGTTATCACACTTAACTGAAATTGGCTCACTGAAGTTAATGCCAAGATCTTTCAGGGTTTGTTTCATCCATAAAACCTGCGTACAACACGTAGTTGCTGCAATATATTCTGCCTCTGCTGTGGATAAAGAGACTGATTCTTGTTTCTTACTGTGCCATGCAACCAACCTGTCTCCAAGATAGAATGCACCTCCACTGGTACTCTTTCTGTCATCGACACATCCTGCCCAATCTGCATCTGAATACGCAATAAGAGTGAAGTCCTTACCTTTCGGATACCATAACCCATACTCCATAGTACCCTTTAGATACCGAAGAATCCTCTTCACTTCTGTCACATGAGTCTCCTTGGGACTCGCCTGAAATCGTGCTACCATGCAAACTGCCTGCAATATATCTAGTCTGGTAGCTGTCAAATACAATAGGCTCCCAATCATAGATCTGTACATGGTTTGATCAACATCTGGAGATTTGTCATCCTTGCTCAACTTGCATCCTATTGTCATGGGAGTGCTAACAGGCTTACAATCCTCCATTGTGAACTTTTTTAGCATCTCTTTCACATATTTAACTTGAGAAATAAATATGCCCTTCTCATTTTGATTAACTTGTAGGCCGAGAAAGTATGAAAGTTCACCAATCATTGACATTTCAAATTCTTTTTGCATCTGCTTTGCTAAATCCTTACACGACTTATCATTGTTGCTGCCAAAGATGATATCATCTACGTATACAACAAGGACAATGAGATGGCCATTCTCCTTTTTGACATACAAATTGCTATCTACCATACCCTTTTTGAACCCTTGTTGAGTAAGATAGTTGTCTAGCCTTGCATACCATGCTCTGGGTGCCTGTTTCAAGCCATACAATGCTTTCTTCAACTTGCAGACGAAGTTGGGATTATCACCAAGTTGGAAACCATCAGGCTGCTCAATATAGACCTCTTCTTCAAGTTTTCCATTCAGAAATGCTGATTTCACGTCCATTTGATAAACTTTGAAATTCTTGTGAACTGCTAAAGCCAGAAACATTCTGATTGCCTCTAGTCTAGCCACAGGTGCAAAGGTTTCCTCAAAGTCAATGCCTTCAACTTGTGCATAGCCTTTACTGAGACCAATCTTGCTTTATTCCTTACTACTTGTCCATCTTCATTCAATTTGTTTCGAAAAATCCATTTAGTACCGATTATATTTTTATTTGCAGGTCTTGGTACTAACTCCCAGGTTTTGTTTTTCTCGATCTGATCTAATTCTTCATTTATAGCCGTCATCCAACTTTCATCTTTGCTTGCTTCAGCAATATTTTTGGGCTCTATTTTGGATAATAGAGAGTAGTTACTTACTACTCTTTTTCTTGTCTGAACACCAACTGTGGGGTCTCCAATTATCTGCTCTCTAGGATGATTTTTCTGCCAGCTGTCTGTTTTGAATTTTTTGTTTTCTTCCTCTTTGAATCACTACTTAAATCATCTGATTCAATTTTTTGTTTCTTTTCCGTTTCTTTTTCCTCATCTCCTTCAATGACTTCTTCATAAATTGGGTAGTTTTCTTTATAGCTTATTTCTCGTTCCCTACCTTCATCAACTTTAACATCGGCACTCTCCACAATTTTCTTTAGCCTCTTGTTGTAGCATGTGTAGGCTTTGCTTTTTGTCGAATAGCCAAGAAAAATACCTTCATCAGCTCTATCTTCAAACTTACCAAGATTATCTTCGAGTCCTTTTGATGTAACACTTCTTGCCAAAAACTTTAAAGTATCTTGTTGTTGCCTTTCTACCGAACCACAGCTCATATGGTGTTTTGCTTTCATGCGTCCTCAACATGCACCTATTTTGGATGTATACCGTAGTATGGACTGCCTCTTTCCAAAATATATCTGCTATTTTGCTCTCAGTCAACATAGTCCGTGCCATTTCCTGCACTGTCTAGTTCTTTCTTTCTACCACACCATTCTGCTGAGGTGTCCTTGTTGCTGAAAACTGTCTCCTAATCCCATATTTTTGATAGTACTCTGCAAACTCCTCTGAAATGAACTCTCCTCCTCTATCTGATCTCACACATTTAATCCTTTTTCCTGTTTGATTCTCAACTTGTTTTTTGAAAATCTTGAACATCTCAAAGGCATCTGATTTAAGCTTCAAAAATAGTATCCATGTCATCCTGGAATAGTCATCTATGCACAACATAAAGTATTTGTCACCATTTATGCTTTGTGTTCTCATGGGTCCACATAAATCGGTATGTATTAGTTCTAATGGTTTGCTTGTGAAGTACTCTTTAGTTTTAAATGTGGCTCTAGTTTGCTTCCCCTTTTGGCATGAAGCACAAATGCTATTTAAAGGTTTACCAATGGTGGGAATATCTCTTACTACCCTTTTTGAGCTGATTCTTACTAGATTGTCGAAACTGATATGACCGAGCCTCTTGTGCCACAACCAATTTTCTTCTTCCTGTCCAATCAAGCATGCTCCTTCTGAAGTCTCTGAGAGAGTATACAGGTTGCCAGATGTCCTTGATCCAGTTGCTATCAACTTTCCATGGTTTGTTGTTCTGACTTCACAACCTTGCTTCTTGAAAATTACTTCATGACCTCTGTCACAAATCTGACTTACGCTTAACAAATTATGCTTCAAACCAATCACAAACAGGACTTCTTTTGATTTGATTTTTCCATCAATGATCTTAAGCTGATCCTTTGCCAACTATCTTAGCTCCATCATTATTTCCAAATTTTACAGAACCACCTTCATATTTTTGTAACTTCTCAAATTGTTGTTTGTCACCTGTCATATGACTTGAGCATCCACTATCAAGTATCCATGGTGCAGATTTGTTATGTGCTTTAAATGTTGTCTGCACGATCAAGTATTCCTTTTCTTCCTTGGGTTGCTCCTTTTCTTTCCACTCTGGTTTGATTACAGTTTTGGTCACTTGTTTTGACTTTTCTTTGTCAGTAGCCTGTGTATGTTTTTCTGGAAATTTTCTAGTTTGTCTCAAACCATTTGGTTGAAACTTTCTTCCCTGATGTTTATTTGCTGCAAATGTGCTTCGACAATTTCTTGCAATGTGCCCAAAATTATGACAGTTATAACATTCTATTGCATAATCCATCGGCGGTGAAAAAACATTTCTCTTTGGTAAAGTTCCTTTGTCCTACATTATACTTGCAATCTGAAATCTTATGACCATAACCATTGCATTTAAAACAATAACCGAGAAAAGGAATGAGTGAACCTGGGTGATGGTCTTTGCCATTTTGTAGTGGGAGCCATAAATCTTCTTCTCCTTTGATGAGTGACATTGGTGAATCCATCATTGTCAATACTTCTCTCTTGCCTGGCTTTATTGCTTTCTTTAGCATGATTCATTTTTTCTTGATCAACCCTGATCTTATCTTCATTCTTTATGGGTTCTATAGTTATGGCCTTTGATCCATCTGATGATTCTCCTTCGATGAAACCTAAACCAAATTTGATGCCTGTAGTCCTTTGGTTATTTATAATCTTGTCCAGCTTCATAGAACTTCCTTCAAGTTTGTGATAGCAACTCAATTTTTGATTCATCTCTTCTAGTTGTATCCTTAAACCAACAATCTCTTCTTCTAACTTACTGCACTCATCTATTTTCACGGTTAATTGTAGTTCGATATCTTCAGATATTTTCTTAAATTCATCTATCTATACTTTCAAGTTGGATATGATATCATTGGCATCTTCAAGCTTTCTTGAAGTTTTCTTATTCTTTTTCCTTTCTAAACTCAGCTCTTTAAGTGCAGTGACCAACTCACCTTCCAGATCTACTTCAGCCTCAGCCTCAAGGTTTTTATTACATTCCTATTTTTCCTCTATTTTTTCTTCTTCAAATGCCATGAAAAGAGCTTCACCTTTTTCTTCTTCAGAATCCTCACCGGAGTTGTCTTCTGAAGGACTGACATTCTTGGATATGAAACTTTTCTTCTTGAAGTTTCCTTTTCTAAAATTTGGTTTCTTCTTCCAGTCACCTCTTTCTTGGTGTGAACCTTCATCACTTTTGCTTTTCTCATTAAGAGGACATTTAGCTGCAAAGTGCCCAATGCCTCCATAGTTGAAACACTTAAATGGTAGCTTTCCTCTATATTTTCCTTTTCCCCTGATTAGTTTTCGAACAAAGTTTGCTTCTGTTTCATCTGATGTCTCTTCTTCCTCGGATTCTTGTTTTGCTTTTATATTTTTATGTGCTTTAAAAGTAGCTTCTCTGTCTGTGGGTTTAGTTTTTCCTATTCTCATCTCATATGCAGTTAAAGAACCATGCATCTCATCCATACTAAAAGTATTAAGATCTTTAGCTTCTTCTATTGCAGAAACTTTGGAATCAAATCTTTGGGGAAGAGATCTTAGTACCTTTTTCACGATGACAACATCTTCCATTTCCTCGTCGAGTCCTCTAATCGCATTAATGATTCCATTAACTCTCAGCATGTATGCCTCTATGTTCTCATCCTCATTCATCTTTAATGCTTCAAACTGAGATCGATGCGTTTGTAACTTGGCCTCCTTGATCTTGTCGTCTCCTTCATGAATGCTCCTTAGTTTGTCCCACATATCTTTTGCCATTTTACAACTCATGATCTTTATCAGTTCGTTGTCCACCAAACCGCACATGATAGCATTCTTTGCTTTAGAGTTATTCTCAAACAGTTTCTTACCGGCAGCATCGGTTGGAGGAGTGGTGGGTATGGTGTATCCACTGTCTACTGATTCCCAAATGTCATATCCCAGAGAACACAAATATGTCTGCATCCTGAGTCTCCAGAATGCATAATTAGTTCCGTCAAACAATGGTGCTTTGTTTGATGAGAATCCTTCACCACCTGCCATTGTCTCACTTCCAAGATCACCTTAGCCGATTAAGCTTGTTCAGGAACTTGGCTCTGATACCAATTGTTAGTCTCACAATGACACTGAGAGGGGGGGTGAATCGGTGTAGCTATTAAAAACTTAAATCTTCAACTATTAATGCCAAACAGAGAAAACTTAAAACTCAATAAAGCAGATATAACAAGAGAGCATTCCACAACACACGATGTAACGAGGTTCACCAATTTGGCTACTCCTCAAAAATGACTGCTTGGATTCCCGTCCAAATCCAGCCTTTGCAAAATACAATTTTACAATCACTTTACCAACACCCACTGGAAGGAGCACCAACCCCTGGTTTATCTGCACCAACAGAAAGGAGCACCAACCCCTAATTTTTTTGCACCTATAGAAAGGAGCACCAACCCCTAATTCAAGCACCAACTTGAACTGCACTTTTGAAACTATCAGATTGACATAAGAATGCCTTCGCTTATACAAGACCCTGACTGGTCTGTTGCTAACCCAACCTCTCTCACTCTTCACCAAAACACACACTCTTCAAACTCTACTTACTGCTCTTCTATGGCTCTCACTGCTCTGCTTGATACTCTTCTTGCAGCACTCTTTCAACGCCCTTCTTGCAGCACTTTCACACAATTTCAGCAGCACGTAAACCTACGCGTAGACCACCTTTTATACCCATATTGTATTTTTGTAACTCCAGTTGTAACTCCTTTCATTTCTCATGGCCACTTTTTACCCTTAATTTCTCACCACTTCTTGTAACGCCTTCTCACTGTAACTGCTTTTGTATATATATAGGGTAGGCTTTTCATCAAACACGATGCATGTTACGAATTTACACATGTACCCCTAACATGATTGTTCGTCTTTCAATTCTGTGCATGCATGCATATTCGATTCTATTTATACGACTATTAGATTTCTCCTTCTTCGACTGTTCTTTTATTAGCTGCATGATTTTCTTTTGTAACGGCCCCTATAACTTGCAAGACTTTAGTTAACGGTCACATATCTTATTTAGGTTGGGTTCTATTTTTAGCTCATGCCATTATGACCTATCATGAAATCGTGACACTTCTGCCTCTTTGTCCTCTTCTCGGCTTGTACCACAAAAACAACATGTCGCGATATCGTGACACTTTCACCTCCGTACTCTTCCTTTTTACTTTTGTCACGATATCATGACACTTCTGCCTTCTTACTTTCTCTCTCCTCCTATAGTCATGAAAATACGACATGTCGCGATATCGTGACACTTTTCTCTCCTTTGCTCTATCTCTTGCCTTCGGGTCGCGAAAACCGACATGTCGCGATATCGTGACACTTTTTCTCCTTAGCTCTTTCTCTTCGGGTCACAAAACTGACATGTCACGATATCATGACACTTTTTCTCTCACTCTTTCTCTTCAACGTCATGAAATCAACATGTCACAAAATCGTGACACTTTTTCTTTCGGACTCTCTCTTCTAATGCAACATGTCACGAAATCATGACACTTTTTCTTCCGTACAATCTCTCTTCGCTTTGCGCAAAATGAAACATGTCACGAAATCGTGACACCTTTTCTCTCTCCTCTTTCTCTTCGCTTTGGACCGCAAAATGAAACATGTCACGAAATCGTGACACCTTTTTCTCTCTCCTCTTTCTCTTCGCTTTGGACCGCAAAAATGAAACATGTCACGAAATCGTGACACCTTTTTCTCTCTCCTCTTTCTCTTCGCTTTGGACCACAAAAATGAAACATGTCACGAAATCGTGACACCTTTTTCTCTCTCCTCTTTCTCTTCGCTTTGGACCGCAAAATGAAACATGTCACGAAATCGTGACACCTTTTTCTCTCTCCTCTTTCTCTTGCAATATGTCACGAAATCGTGACACTTTTTCTACTTGTCTTTTTCTCTTCCAACATGTCGCGAAATCGTGACAGTTTTTCTTTCTTGCTCTTTCTCTCCAAACATGTCACGATATCGTGACAGTTTTGCTTTCTTGCTCTTTCTCTCCAAACATGTCGCGATATCGCGACAGTTTTCTTTCTTGCTCTTTCTCTCCAAACATGTCGCGATATCGTGACAGTTTTCCTTTCTTGCTCAACATGTCGCGATATCGCGACAGTTTTCTTCCTTGTGATTTTCTTTTGATTTTTCTCAAATGGGCCACTTCTATCTTTTGGAAAATCACTGTACATACTACGAAGATCCTCTTAACTCCTATCCACTGCATCAACCGATCTGTCTGACTGTGTTGACAACAATGACAATACTGTTGCTGCACCTTGCTCATCACTCTTTGCCCCTTGAATTTTGGAATGAAAGAATGTTGCATGAGATTAGGAACTATTTGGGAGTTTTCCTTGGAGTAGATATGGAAAACTTAAATGATGTCCAAAAAACAATAGCTCATATGTTAGTGGAGATTGATCTCGGTTTAGGATTGCTAGAAAACATGGAATTCGTGTCAAGAAATTGGATGTATTATAGAATCTTGACTACATCGGAATGCCATTTCGATGTAGTAATTGTCATAATTATGGTCATCTCAAGACGAGCTATGAAATGGAAGAGAGTAGAGGACAAGGGACTATACAGAAGAAAGTTGGAGGTTCTTCTAGTCTAAAAAATTCAATGGAGGTAGCGGTGGCCGAAGCACAGATAGAGGAGGACCTACTCAAGACTCCTAAATTGCTTAAAGAAAGGTTTCCTGTCATCAATGTCCAGACGAAGGAGAAAGAGTTGGCTGCAAGCGATTAAAATAGGGAAGTTTCAGATGAGGAAAGGGAGGCC
The DNA here is from genome assembly GCA_028583015.1 of Wollemia nobilis. Lineage (NCBI taxonomy): Eukaryota > Viridiplantae > Streptophyta > Pinopsida > Araucariales > Araucariaceae > Wollemia > Wollemia nobilis. The sequence goes on from JAQPPZ010005120.1 coordinate 1,745,702, forward strand.
ATACATACAACCGACAAAGTGTATGGAGGTGTTTTATCAAGTATCCATCAAAGCCCAAACTTAATCCCTTTTTCTAGGGATAGGGGATTGAATTATAAAAATGATAAACATGCTATCATCTTGTCCTAGGCCAAGCCCCTATATGGAGGTATTGACAGACCATAGTTCCAATAGGACACTACTAGAGTGTGGCACTATTACTTCGTTTTGGGAAGGTAGGGAGGAGAACTCTTATGGTTAGGAGGAAGGGGGAAGGGTCTTAAATCCAAGGGGGACTCTACAGCCTCTTTCTGTCAAGGGCTTAGAACAAGTAGAAGAAGGGAGTAAAACTTATTGAGTTCTTACCCTCTTAAGAGAGAGACATTTCAGGCCAAGGGATCAAGCAGAGATTAAACAAACCTAGTAGGTTCTCTTCCCCACCAAGTCCTCCAAATCATGGTAAATAAAATCAGAATTGGCTTGGAATCGAGCTAGAAAAAAATTGGGAATTGGAAAAAATCGGCAAAAAAGAAAAACATCGAAGAAAACACAATTTTTCATTGAAAAAAGTTTTTTCATGCATATCACAATGAATTAACATTATGCAAATCAAATATTAATAATGTAAGTGATACAAGCTTAAACTACACATGAAAGTGGCAAGTGATACAAGTTTAAAGCCTTAAACTACACATGAAAGTGACAAAACACATCTTAAATAAATAAATTTTAATGCGTCCAAAATTCAAATATTCTTGTATTGCTTATAATATAAAAATAGTACAAGTGACAAAATTTGTAATGAGTCATGACAAATACAATATCTCAAGATCTTTGAATTCCTTCGCCCTTTGCCCTAGTAGAAGCTCTAATCTCTTTGTCATTGTGCATGTGCCTCTTCTTGTGCCTTGGCTACTAAAATCGATCACCGCTTGTTTTGGGTGTCAAGGGGGTAGGATCCCCCTTGCAAGGTCAAGGGGCAACACCCCTTGCAAGATCAAGGGGCAGCACCCTTCGCATGTACCTATAGGGTTCAAGGCAACACCCCGAAACGTCAACGGCAAAACCATTAATACCTTCACTATCTGAACTAAATTTTTCAATATACAAGCATATCACATGTGCTTTTAAATATTACTCCTATATACAAGCATATTGAGCAATAAGTTTGGATTCAACATCTTTTTATGGAGAATATCATCAGTTAACAATGTCTAGCATTGTTGTTGGTGGCTATTGGTGGTTGTCGGATTCCTTCAAACTACAAACAATCTGCTGTTATGATGCCTTAATGTGTTTGGTTTGGTGTGGTAGCAAGTAGGTATACTGCTTTCTCCCCTTGCAATAGGTGAAATGAAAGAAAATGAAAAAAAAAGGTGTTTTTCAAGTAAATCGGCCTTAACCTCTACAAGTGTGGCTGCGGCCAATTTTTTCCAAAACAAATGGAAAAAATCGTCCAAAAACCGACAATTCCAATTTTCAAGGAGAGTTGACTCAGGTTTTCTAAAAAATTGCGAATCGCCGATTTTAATTGTGATTTTCGTAACTATGCTCCAAATCACCATAATACAAGCACATTTTTTGGCAACTATGCCCTAAAAGCCTTAAAAAAAAGGTAAAGGAGATACTAGGTATGGTCAGGTCTCAGGAGGCTTGGGTCTTGAGACAAGTCAATCCCAAGAGTTTACAGAAGAAAGGAAATCCTACATAAAAATTGCAAAAGAAAAAGCTGAGAAGGAAGTTTTATCTAGTAAACAAAAATCCAAAGTTGGGGTTCTTAGAGCAAGACAACCCTAAGGGAAAGGGAATCAATGATTATACTCTCTTTAAATGTCAGAGGGCTTGGGGCCCCTCAAAAGAAAATAGATCTGAAGAGTTTGTTTAAACATCATAAGCCAAATATAAATTAAAATCCAAGAGACTATGTTGTATGCAAAAAAAACAATAGCCATTCTCGCTTCTCCCCTATCAAATTGGAACTTTTAAGGGATAGACTCTTTTAAGGCGAAGAAATGAAAAGGCATATCACAGCAGTACACTGGTATACGAAAGGAGATAAACTTAGCACAAAAAAAAAATTATTAGAAAAGAAATTTTAAGATAATGGCATACACAAAAAACTTTACAAGCACGATTGCAAAAACTTTTTTAAGGCGAAGAAATGAAAAGGCAAATCACAGCAGTACACTGGTATACGAAAGGAGAGAAACTTAGCACAAAAAAAAATTATCAGAAAAGAAATTTTAACATAATGGCATACACAAAAAAACTTTACAAGCACGATTGCAAAAACTCGAAATGCTCCATAAACGCGTTTCGCACCTATGTGCTCATCAATACGGCTAATGAAAATTTTTACAACCACACTTGTGTGTATAAAAATGATTTCGGTCTCACGTGGAGACCAACGGTCATGCCACGTGGCAAAAATCAAGTATGCCTATGGAAGCGTGATCTAGGGATATGCCAATAATAAATGGCAGTGATAGCCAAGATCCGCTAAAATAGCCGCTAAACCTTCTTCTAAGTGTCACGAAGAATAACAAAGTGGGATATATCCAAAAGTTGGACAATGATAGCCACTAGTTATTAATTACAATAATTAATATTGCACAAAATTTTAAAATTTAAAATTACACAGAATTCTAAAAATTAAATATTGCATGGGCGGCTACACATCCTTCTAAGAGTAAAAAATATAACAAAGTGGGATATGTCCAAAAGGTGGACAGTGATAGTGACTTGTTATTTATTACAATATTTAAATTTGCACAAAACCCCAAAATTAAAATTGCAAAAATAATTTAAAAAAAAAAATTGCATGGGCTGTCATGTTTCAAACAAAGTGTTTGACTGCATCAATAGCTAGCATAGAGTTGCACCAACGGCTAGCATTGTTTTGCTTGAACGATTGAGATTGAACGCGATGAAAACTAAAAGATTTTATTTTTGCAAAGTAAGTCCCTCAAAGACTTGTTATTTTCCCAACATATAATTCCTTTGCCAAAATGTGATAATTCTTGATCTACGGCACAAGCATCAAATAAAGGATTAAGAACCATTTCTTTGATACGTAATTTTCTGGTGAACTCACAGTTGACTAGCTTCAACACAATGGGGGTGCTACGATGTCTAGTTCTCTGTCTGTTATGCAACCTATCCATAATTTTTTGCAATAAGGTAGGCCTATGTGAAAAATTGACTTCTGCAAATAAAGGTAGGAGAAAGGCTACAGGATAACCTCTGGCTCTGAGTCTGTGGAAGAATTTATGCTTCATGGCACTGAAACCCTCTAGTTTTTCTTCCCTGGCAAGGATCCTACAAAGTTCGCTGAGGATGAATGCTTTCTTCTGATGCCGCGGGTGAAAGGAGGTAAACGGAATGTATTGATATACATTCATGGATTTTTGAAACAACCTTGTGGACAATTTTCCTATTGCAGTTAACTCGGTAGATTTGTAAATGACAATGTCCAAAATGTTTACCTCAGAGTCTGAAACTGTGGTAGTGATGTTAATGCTGTCATACATGGCTCCATAACAATCTAAAAATTGTAGAAGCAGAGACCTATCTCCATGCCACACTCCGAAAGCATCATCAATATACCTTTTGTATAAACACAAATTATCTGCAACATGTGGCATTCTCTCTAGAATTTGATTTTCCAGATGACAGAGGAAAAGACAAGCATAAACAACTGCAAAGTTGCTGCCCATTGCAGTGCCTCTTCGTTGTCTATAGAGTTTACCATCAAACTTTAAATAATGTTGATTTAGCACCAGGTCCACCATCTTCAAAATGAACCAAATTTTACCTGTAGAAAATTTTTCCTTGATAAAAACTTCAATGGCCAAGATACCTGCTGCAATAGGGATACTTGGGTATAAACTTTCAACATCGAAAGAAAAAAGGATGCAGTCCTGAGGGAAGTTTTTTTCTTGTATGAGACTTAGGATTGAATCAGAATCTTCCAAGTGGTTTTTTTGCTCCAACAAAATTGGAAAAAGTTGATGGTGCAACCACTTAGACACAGGTTCCAACAAGTACCCACAATATGAACAAATTGGCCTACCCACCAAAGGTTGTTTATGCACTTTTGGAATCAAATAAAAAGTGCAAGGTTGTGCAATTTCAGGAGAGACTTGCAATAGAAAAGACTTTTCTTCTCTAGTTATGATTTTAAAAGCAACTGCACTATTAACTGAAAGCCTAAGTGAATTAAAAAGAGTAGCCCATGGAATTGATGTCACCTGATCATAAACTGCAGCATCTGATAATTGTCTAAGGCTTTCTGACCGATACCAATCTCTAGAGAGGACGGTGAGGCCTAAATTTTTGTCCGCAGGTCTTATGACAATGGAGCAATCTGCCCGGAGGTCTCTCAAAGCACGAGAGAGTCTTCTAGAAAGAGGTTGTAGCGATAGCCTCGGAGTGGCTATGAGTTGTTTTTCCAACCGTCTTCTACTAGAGTCCAGGATCCTAGAAAGGGGTTGGTACTCTTTTGGTGGATTCCAAGCTGGATTTGGAACTCTGAAGACTTGAGGTGGTCGGTCCACCCAAGAGGTTGGATTTTTACCCCGGGGTCCAAAAAACCATTTGATTCTGAGAATACGAGCCATGTCTTCGAATTTGCTACGAACAGAATCCACTATCATTGCAGGAGGTTTGGGGAGAAATTTCAACCCCAAGCCTAGAAGTTATTTTTCTGCTACACTCAATTTTTTCTCAGAAAAGTTATGTACGGCGGCATTGGTGATGATGTCATTTATCACATACACGCTGCTTCTACTTAAAATCTGTAAGCAACGGTCTGCCAGTGTGAAGACAACACCCCACTGGTTCATTTTTGGTTTGCGCCATTTCTTGGAGGTTGGCCACAAAAATGCTGCCAACTCTGCCCTTGTTGCATGTTTGCAAATCTCACAGAGTTCTGATTTTGATTTTTTGAACCAAATCTTGGGGTTTAACTTCCATACTCCTGATGCGATTGCTGAAAAGCATGAGGTGTGGGTATGTGATCTTCCCATCTGACTGCTCTGAGAGCGAGGGCGATGTCTGCTCAACGATCTGTTGTGCCAATCATTTTTTAGCCTCCATGATTGTCTTCCACGGGCTTGGGGTGTCCTTGACTGTGCACGAGATTTATTGTTGTTTTTTTTAACCCATTTTTTAAGGCAGAACGACCATTTTTGTTACCAGATCTGTTGCGTGGAGAAGAATGGCCAGGAGAGTTTTCAGATCTGACTTTCCTTGAAAGATCCGCTACAGCTTTTGTCAAAGTATGTAGTTCTTTATAAAGTGGGGCACACTCTTTCTTTATCAAGGAAGAGACTGAGGTGGAAGCCTCCCCCATGACTGTGTCTTCCACATGTTGCTTTGCAGTAGCTCTGGCAGCAGCAGCTTGCTTGGTTGTTTCTTTGTTAACTCGACACTCCAATATGAGGGCTTTCCTTTTGCTATTAAAATCTCGTTCAATGTGCAACTTCCATCCAGATGCTATTTCAGAGTCTTGAACAAAAAGTGGTCTAAATAGCTCCGCCATATGATCATTGAATTTATTCTCCACTGCCGCACATTCTTGCTTCAATGAATCATGTAGTTTAACTTGAGTTGCAATGTAGACTTCTGTGCAAGACATTTGATGTTGTGCAACTAGGGCTTCAAGATCTTTCTCCATATCTTGTTGAATAGAGGCATTTTCAATCTTCACTTTTGGCTTTTTTATGTGAAGACTATGTGGAGTGATGCCTTCTTTCAAATTTTTTCTAAGTTTCTCCATGAACTCCTCAGTTTTTATTGCTTTCAAAAAAGAAGATTTATATGTCTCCCAAAAATTATTGGCAATTTCTAAGAGATTTTGTGGCACCTTCGGCAACGACATCAAATGCGGATAATTTCTTGAACCAGCAGCATGGGAACTTCCAGAAGGCTCTCCAGAGCCTATGGTTGTTCGTGGACGTTTGCTAGACAGATCTGGAATCTGTGCATTATTGTTGCAAGCATCGTATTGAACCAGTGCACGTGTGAGGCCATTGAAGACTCTTTGAAGGCGAAGAAATGAAAAGGCAAATCACAACAGTACACTGGTATACGAAAGGAGAGAAACTTAGCACAAAAAAAAATTATCAAAAAAGAAATTTTAACATAATGGCATACACAAAAAAAACTTTACAAGCACGATTGCAAAAATTCGAAATGCTCTGTAAACGCGTTTTGCACCTATGTGCTCATCAATACAGCTGATGAAAATTTTTACAACCACACTTTTTTTTTTGTGCTAAGTTTCTCTCCTTTCGTATACCAGTGTACTGTTGTGATTTACGTTTTCATTTCTTCGCCTTAAAAGAAACCCTTAAAAAAGGGTATATATGATAAGAGTAAAAAAAATAAAAATAAAAAATGTATTTTTTTGTTTGTTTTAGGCCCTTTTGGGTAGGGTGCGGCCGACTAAACCCCACAGCCCGTTGGGGTTCCACTAGGCAGGGTTCCCAGACAAGGTTCGGTCGGGGTTCGGCCCAATTGCACCCGCACCCTCGAGGCAAGTGCAGTTCCAGGTTCCGCACCTGCCTCGAGGGTGCGGGTGCGGGTGCAATTGGGCCAGGCAGGTGCGGTTCCAGGTTCGTGCACCCAACCTGTCGGGTGCGCAAACCCAGTAACACTGAAGAAAAACTTTTGGAAGGAAATGAAGTTGAGCAATGGAACAATTATACAAGGGGTCTAACAAGGGCTTTGATAAGACTGAGACAAGAAGAAAACTCTTTAGTATGGTCAAAGAACCCAGATAATGGACAGTTTACAACTGAAGAAGGAAACAAGGCAATGTTTGAAGATTATAATGAGAAGGTCCTTTGGTGGTGGAGCAAGATTTGGAAGGTAAAAACACCCTTGAAAATAAAAAAAATAAAATCCGTTAACGTTAGCTAAGAAAGAATTGACATGGGATATTTTGCAAAAGAGGTCTTGGTAGGGTCCAAGTCAATGCAGCCTATGTAAAAAGGGAAGAAGAAACAATAGATCACCTTCTAGATAATTTGGGTTTTCTCGAGAGAAGTGTGGAGGTCTATTCTACCTTTGATGAAGATGAAGAGACAGTGGCCAGCAAGGAATCTGTTGGAGAATATGCAGCAATGGTTCAAAAACAAAGGCTTAAAGGAATACAAGTACATTCCATTAATAGTGACATGTGGTTTATGGTTGGCAAGAAATTCTATGTTTGAGCAAGGAAATTCCACATATACAAGTTCAAGCTCAGATCAAATATACTTATGAAGGCATAAAAAAGCCTCCAAAATTAAAGGTTGCAAGGCAGTTTGGTAGTTCAACAATGGCTATTACAAAGTCTTGGGCTTTTTCAATGGAGCTTGTCAAGACAATCTAGATAGATGTGGGGTAGGAAGAGTGTTATATCAGAATGAAAAACACAAATTCACTTTCAAAGCGGGTTGGTGAAGACACCAATAATGTGGCAGTGGAAGGCTTTGATCTTTTTCACAAGAATGGCAGTGAAACAGGGAATAACAAAACTCCAATTTTTTGGTGGCTCGAAATTGGTGGTGGATTGGGCTTCAGGATTAGTGGGGATGCAAAATTTGATACTTTGGCCTTATGAGCAGGTTAAATTAAATTGCTAAGAGCATCAATTGCAAAGATCTCTTATAAACATATCTAGAAAGAACTAAATGAGGAAGCAGATGGTCTATCAAAAGCAGCCTTGGATATTCCAGTTGGTACATGGTTAAAAGGAGTATTGTGTGGGATTGTGATCCCATCATAATCTGCTCCCATTTGATAGAAGTCGTGGTTTATGACACTTTTTATGTTATTTTTTTTTATGTCTTTTGATAATTAAGGTTATATCCTAAGATGACTAATAGCTATAGGGCTGAAGTACCAAAATGGCACTTTATAAGATGATTGAAGGCTTGCACCAGGTTGTTCATAGTTTTTACTGTCTCAGGTCTGATATACTTTTAAAGAAAATTTTGATTCATTTGTTAGAAGATTTTAGAATAGCTGGAACTATTTAGTAAGACCTATGCTAGGCTATAAAATACTCATCTCATTGTAAACAAAATTCAAAATCGATTTTTCCAGAGGAAAATATATAGATAGATAGTCTAGACTAATGAAAAAAAATATCATCACCAATTACGGAGCATAAGACCCAACCACTTCTGTTGAAGCCTGAAAATTAAACATGCCAGAAAAGAAAAACTGAAGGCAAGAAGAGGGAAGAGAGAAAGGAAACTAACTTTCTGAGAATTGCAACAAGTTTCCCATTCTGATCCAGCAGTGCAACATCCTTCGACAGTCCTATTGCTTCCTTCTGCCTGTCATCAATGGCCAACACAATGGGCACTGACATGTTAACAATGGACCCATCCTGCAGCCTGAGGAAATTGAAATGAAGAGTTTGGAGGAACTGCGTCTGTCTCATGAAGCCCCTGAGAGGACTGGCCCATCCTTCACTGATAACATGGACCCATTCTAAATCAATCCTTGAAAGCCTTATCTGAGGCAATGAACAAGCCTCTTTCCTCACCCAATCCTTTTGAGTCTCTGGAACAATGAGGTCCACCAGCTTCCCACCATCTGGCTCAATCAAAGCAGACCTAATGGCACCCACACCAACCGTCTTAGCCCTCATTGGGAATTCAAATAAAGCAATCCTGTACTTGAAACGAACGTGGTTTGTGCGCAGTGGGGTCTGTGTGGGCAAATCATGGGTTCTGCAATATGGGTATTGAATTCTGGTTGTTCTGGAGATTGCCGCACCTGCTGAGGCCATTCCTGTGGAAGACATATTTCCTTGGTGGGTACTCTGGATCTGAATGCTCACTTGGCTGAGGTGACTATCTGAGTTGTGGGCATTGGCCTTTTCAACACACCGGCTTTCAGGGGCAGGTTAGGGGTCTAAATTTGAAAAAAAAAAAATCATTTGGGCACCCAATTTTTGGGGGGATTTACCTAGATTTCAAAACATCCATAGGGTTTTAACTTTGTTGCTGATTCAACTAAATTTCAAAACTTCCAAGAGCGTTTAACCTCATGCAACGCTTCAAAAGCATTACTCATTTTAGAAGATCAGTAAATTCAACCGTCGGTATTGTATTTCCCTCAGGTTCTGCTTACTGTTTCTTCATGTGTATTGACAACGTGCTCAAACTCTTCCAAGCTAATCATTGAACACTTACGCATATCTGGTCTACATTCACTTTGCCTGAATTTTGGTCTGGTCCACATTGAGTTGAATTGATTTGATGAATGGAGAATTCGCCAAAGGGGGATGCATCCAGTCCTCTTTCTGCCCTTCTAAATTATTAATGTGAGGGAGGTTGAAGAACCCTTGAATCGTCTTAGAATTTTGGTCTGGTCCACATTGAGTTGAATTGATTTGATGGATGGAGAATTCGCCAAAGGGGATGCATCCAGTCCTCTTTCTGCCCTTCTAAATTATTAATGTGAACCTTTGAATATTCTTAGATGTTTTTTTTAAATAATAATGAGTTTCAATCATAGGAAGAGTTGGGCTTATATTATTCCGTAAAATAAATAAATTAAATGTATTTAGTTCATTAAAATAATAAAATTATTTTATTTGAAGATCCGTCTGGTATCTTGACAGGTAATCATGCGTGAAATTATACGTTATGACATTTGTCCGTAAAATAAATAAATTAAATGTATTTAGTTCATTAAAATAATAAAATTATTTTATTTGAAGATTTGTCTGGTATCTTGATATGTAATTATGCGTGAAATTATTAAATGTTTTTAGTTTTTTAAATTGAAGTTTGTATGAGAAATTTTGGTTGGATATCTTCATTTCATTTAATAAAGGTGATTTCTTATTCCAATCATGATCTGTGATAAGGATGAGAGCTGAGTTAATAGGGGTCAAACACACCCACCCCTCACACACTCACCCATACGACGGTTTGAGCTAATAGGGGTCAAACACATCCACCCCTCACACACTCACCCATACGACGGTTTCGACCTTGGACGTTTTTTTTTTTCGGTTAGATTCCAACACTTGATATAAAAATTAAGTTCTAAGTTCAAACCTTGCCAATACAGGGATTATAGAGTTTCCTTTTAAAAGGGTCAGCCTAAGCATTCGTGTGCATGTGGTCTACTAACAAGATGTTACTTGCAGTATTGGTGATAAGACTTAGACTTAGGTTGGATCTCACAAGATCTCACAATAAGCATTCGTGTGCATGTGGTCTACTAACAAGATGTTACTTGCAGTATTGGTGATAAGACTTAGACTTAGGTTGGATCTCACAAGATCTCACAATAGATGTGTAAAGAAGTATTAATTAAAGAATGCATTTTCCATACAAAAGCCAACATAAAGATTTATAAAATTAAGCCAACATAAAGACTTATAAAATTTTCGTTTTAAAAATTAACTTAAAAATTATAAAGATATTTACACAACAAAATATATATTAGATTAAAAATAAATCTATAAACTATATAAAAAAACGAAAATATAACCAATTACTTACATTTGTCTAAATCAAAGACATATTAATTGAATGTTCTATACAAAGACAAAAGTTAATTACAACATAAATGTTAGTTTCAATTTTTGTTAAACAATGAAAATTGACAATTGATCAGCTTTGGTTTGACGGAGGCCAGTCAAATACCCGGTATATAATATTGTATTTTTGACCTGTTAGAGTAAAGTTTAATTTAGTAAGAGTAATGTATTTTTTCAAAACTTTTAGAAAGATTTTTATGAATCTAAGATTTTTATGTATTTTTATATTGAGTGCAGTTTGAATCTAAGATTTTTTAGAGAGAGGTTAAAATTCTTATCATTATATTAAGTTTGGAGTTAATATAACTTATAAATAATTTATTAAATAAATGTATTTAAAGATTAACATATAATCAAATAAATATATTAAAATTATTTCTAACATTATAGTGTAGGTTTTGGACTTTTATTTAAAAAATTCAAGTTCAAACCACCACAAGATGTGTATAAAATGAAAAAAAAAAAATTATATTTAACATGTTAAATGATTTTTTATTTTTATTTTGCTATACATGAGAGTTGGTTACAACCATGCTATTTTTAGTAATTGATAAGCGCAAGGTTCAAACCATATGGGTTGCTTTCTTCAAATCTATTCTACCTCATTATTGTTGATCCGATATAAAGGGGACCATCGATCGTTCAGGATTCGTACCATCATCAAGTTCAGGCTGCTTCCTTCAATCCTATTCCATCTCATTATTGTTGACCCAGTACGAAGGGGCCCACTGATCGTTCGAGATTCGTACCATCATCATCAATTTAGTGCACACTCAAAGGATTCAGATCAAACTACTACCTTTGCAAACAGGTTACCCTCGAGGTTTGAACTTGGGTGTCTTCTTGGTAAGTGCTTGGCCAGACAAGCACTTACCAATATACCTAGCCCTCGAGGGCTACATATTAAATGATATCTAAAAGGTAGGGTTTTGAAAGGGTTACCTTTTACCATAGTACAAAAGGTCACATCAAACTATATAGCCTTTTTGGTATTATTGGGGTTTGAATCTTGATATAGCCTTTTTGGTATTATTGGGGTTTGAATCTTGATGTGGGTTATGTCATTTATATCTCAACCATTTAATCAAGGTCTTATTAATGCATATTAAATTATATTAATTCAATTTTTTTATAAAAAGATTAATAAATTAAATTAGTTAAAAATCGTATTATATTTATTGCCTTTACAAAATTAAAGGTTTTTGAACCGAGTTCTAATAGATGATGTGAGACTATACTCCTTGACATCTCATCTACTACAATTATCTATGCAAAAAAAAAAGTAACCATGTAAAGCAAGGATATATAAATTTAAATACAACAAGCAATACTATCATCAATGGTAAGAATGGAAAAAATAACTTCCTTGGTCCGCTCAGGCCACCATTTGGGAGGATATCTATAGCAAGTAAAGTCTCCTAGATCAAGAGCCCAGTTAACCATCACATATGCCACCTTGTTTTAATCTCTAAATATGTGTATGAACTTCACTATCTCAAAGCGTTGTTGGGTCATCTGTATTTGCTCAAGTATTCTCTATATTATTTTGCTTGCTTTGTCTTTTTAAGTGGTTAATCATAATTTGAGAGTTTGATTCCACCTAAATTTTCCCCACCCCACCTTCAAAGCCTAATCCCCTTAAGATGGCATATCCCTTTGCCAAGTTATTAGATAAGATACCTAGATTTTTTACGAACATAAAAAATAGGGAAGCCATTCGAGAGGTGGCCTATTCCATCCATACTCACTCTTCCTAGATTTCCCCTTGAGGCTTCATTCGTATTAATCTTACCTATTCCTTCTGGAGGAGATTTCCAATTCCTAGTTCTGATTACTTATGCATGATTTAGGGTTACCCTTTTTTATGTGACCATCATTGGAGACACTTGTAATCTAGATTTATCTAAGTCCATTTTTTATTAGGATTCTGGGGTTCTTTTAATAGGTATTGGATTGACTCCCTCATATTGGCTATGATCCTTTGTCATACAAAGTGGTTGTCTTTGTACTCCTGGTTGAAGATACAATTATTTCTCTCCTTCCACAAATTCCACAGAAGGAGAGTCATCCCCACCCAAAAAATCTACTGAGTGGGTTGGTCCATTTCCTCCCGTTTAGGCCACTCCCTCCAAAGTTTTTCTATAGAAGATATCTCAAACCAATGGATGCCTAGCAAAGTTACCATCTATTTCCATAGTTTGATTGTGATGGGGAATTCTATAAAAAGGTGAGAGATTGTTTCCTCATTCTCCCAACACATCTCACATATGAAAGGCCCATGCATCCCTCTTTTCATCAATTGTTCCCCTATCAGCACCCTTCTATGAAGTAGAATCCAAATGAAGAATATTACTTTGGGCCAAAGGTTTTGTGCCCACAATTGCATGAATATATCACTTAATGGGATTGAGGTACTCTAGTAGAGGGCTAAGTATCTAGAGGTAATTGTATATTCACTCTAATTTTTCTTGCCCCATCCAAGAGTATCCTCCTCTTGAGACCATGAGAGTGATCTCATCTGGATGGTCCTATAGATTTCTTTTCTTTGATCCTTCAAGATTTGGATTGGCCACTCCTCTATTGGGATCCATTGCCTTCCTACCTCCTAACTACTACTTTGAGGCTTACAATATTTAGCTACCTTAACCCAATTGTTTCTATGAAGATTCTCCATCAACAATCTCCAAGTTGGGAATTGAGTTATTAGAGGAGGATGACCATCCCATGAATTTGTCCAAAAGTTAACCTTTTATCCATTATGGATAATCTAGAATAATATTTCCTTGATCATATCCTCTCCTATTCTGAGTCCCATTAATATAGGATATCCTCTTCTAGGAAGCAAAAATTGGATAAGCTATGTTAGGGTTTTATTCTCTGCATATTTGGCCCTCAAAATTTGATCCCATAATTCCTTAGGGGATTTTAGCAATCTCTAATATAACTTAGCCTCTAGTGCCTTGTTATTCTTGACAACTGATCTGATTCCTAGTCCTCCCTCCTTTTTCTATAGGTATAAAGTATCCCATTTCACTAGTGCCCATTTTTGTTCTTCTTTGACTCCATTCCAGAGGAATCTATAGCTTATTTGATCCAATTCTTTAAGAAATACCTTGGGGATAGCTAGCACTGAGGAGACATAAATAGGTATGGTATTGAGGACTATTTTTATCAGGGTCATCCATCCTCCTATAGAAAGCCACCTATTAGTCCATTTTTCCAATTTGGCTTTCACTCTTTATGATAGCCAATTCCATTCCTCCTTTTTTTCCTCCCAACTGTAAGTAGAATTCCTAGGTAGGTGATTGGAAGACATATCTTCTTGTATCTCAATCTATCCAACAACATTATCTCTTTCCTAGGTGAGCAATGGAAAAGGATGACCTTGGATTTTTCTTCATTTATAAGTTGTCTAGTCGCTTTTGTAAACCATCCTAGAATCATTTTAAATTGGGAGGTCTCCTTGCTATTGTTTTTCCTAATAATATAGAGTCATTAAAAAATTGTAGGTGAATAATTGGTTTAGCTCTAGTTGCTATTATTATTCCCTCTAAAGCTTTGGTTTCCCTATCCTTAGCTAATATTCTTCCCAGACATTCAACCAATATGATGAACATGTATGGGGATAAGGGGTCTCCTTGCCTAATACCTCTAGAAGCTATAAATAGTTGGGTAGGAGCTCCATTTACTAGAACTGAGTAGGATACTAAGGAAATACATCCCTTGATCCATTCTACCCAATCACCTAAGAATCCAAATTGTCTCATCACCTTTAGGAGGAAGTGTTAGTCAACTCTATCATATACTTTGGATAGGTCTAACCTAATAAACATGGAGGGTATTTTTTGTACCTACATAGAGTGGATGGCCTCCTAAGCTAAGACTATCTCATCCAAAATTTGTCTTCCTTCCACAAAACCACCTTTTTCTAGAGAAATAATATTGTGAAGAAGAGGTTTGACCCATTATGCGATGATCTTAATGATAATTTTATATAGGACATTACAAAGGGCTATTGGTTAGTAGTTAGACATGTGTTTAGACTCATGGGTCTTCAAAACCAATATTATATATGTCTTGTTCACCTCTTTGAGCACCACTTTGGATATCATAGCCTCTTATACCACTTCCAATAGTTCTTCCTTAAGGATATCCCTAAATTCTTGGTATAATTGTATAGGAAATCCATATGGGCTTAGAGTTTTTATCTTTTTGCATCTTGAAAACTATTTGCTATAGTTCTTTGGCAGTAATTTGGGTAGTAGCCAAAGTTACATTATCTTCCTCTATGATGAGATAAGGAAAATCTTGGAGTACTTCTTGTTGTACCTCATGGTTTAGTGTTTATGCCTTAAAGAGTTGGGAAAAGTATTCTCTTGTTATATCTTTCATCCCATCCCATGTGTGTATTGAATCACCCATTACTATTTTTAGGGAAGAGATGAAATTGTGCAACCTCCTTGCTAGGAGAGATTTATGGAAGAAGCTAGTGTTCCTATCTCCTTCCTAGATCCATTAAATCCTAGATTTTGTTTCCATAGGATCTCTTTTTTTTTTTCCATTCCTCCAACTAAGCAATAAGCCTAGACTCCTCCTTGCTTCAAATCTTAATAGTACCACCTATTTGTATTTGCCCATTTAGGTCCTCATGTTTGGTTAAGATATGTTGTTTCTTTTTCTTTATGTCACCAAAATCCTCTAATCTCTGTGTTCACAATTTGGACTTGAGGTACTGAAGCCTTCTAACAAAATTGTACATCTTTATACCATGCTTGGGTTTACTCCATTGCCACCATTGATGAATCTTCTCTCAAAACCTACTATATCAAAACCATATTAGCTAGAATCTAAAAGAAGCATGATTGAGACTAGTCTTCCACACTTCCACCAATATCGACCAATGATCTAAACCTACATTGTTCAATGTTTATTCTCTTGGAATATATCCATTGCTTAAAAACTCCTCTGATGGCTTATAAAGTCTTAATTTTAATGTAAATGCCACATGATCAAATATATGATAAACACAATATAGTAAGATCAAGATAATAATGTAACCAGAATAATATGAAGCAACTAATATGTAAAATAAAGGCTTATAATAAATAAAATAACATTCATTAATATGTAGAAATATATGAATGTAATAGTTTGAATCATACATGTACAAAGCATGTAGCACAACTTACAATATTAGTTGCTCAAATGTATGCAAACTTTATTACTCCTCTTTTCTCTTACAAATGTATCACAACACTCTTGTGTAGACAATGTAGGTGATATAGACAATGTCCTCTATGGAGTAATATATAGCCATAGTAGGATGACTCTTTGTATGCTTGACTCTTCCTTTCCATATGCCAAGTCTCATGACTCTTGGCTTCTCTATTTGACACTTGCATACATTACTCTATCTTGTATGCACACCTAGACATGACTCTTCACTTAGCACTCCCTAATCTAAAGACACTTGTGTACACTTACATATAAGACACTTGTACACATCTACACACATTACACTTGCACACTTGCACACATGACACTTGTGCATTTCTTGCACATTATTATATTACATAAAATATTTACTCACACTCTAATCTAAGACTCAACCCTAGTCTAATATTTACAAGGTGTACCATGGGGGTACATTAGCATGTACCAAATAATGTAATATTCTCCAACATCCCCTTGTATTACATTATTTGGTTATTGAAGACTTTAGTCTTCAATTATGGTCTTCATCCTTCAACCGATCCTAGAACCTGTCCTTGCATATTTTTCATCATCCTGAACTTTGGATTCACCCAATGCCTTTGATGGTAGAAAGGTTCCTGATTCTCATTTCCTGTTCTTTGTCTTTCAGAGCATTCAATAATGTTATCTTGAAATAAGATAATCTCTTGAGAAAAACCAATTGAATCTAAAGCATATATTCCATTTTTAATTGATCCTATAGCCTATGTTGTATTGTGATTCTTGATAATACATTTATTGTTCTCATTTATACATTTGAACTCAATTGATCTTCCACTTTCAACTAGTTTAGTAACTGAAATGAGATTGGTTGTCAACCCTAGAACATACATAACATCTTTCAATATAAAATCTAATAATGGTGCACTAGGTGTTACACAACCACTTCCATGAACTAGGTATCTTTTATCATCAATAATTTTCAAATAGAAATTATCTTTGACTTCCAAAAAATCAAACCATTATAAATTACCAATCATATGATGACTAGCACCTGAGTCTATGTACCAAAGATATTTTTTTGTTTGAATCACTTGATTGGATTTACTTGAAACTATTTTGCATTGTTGACAAGAGTTTTGAGAAGTATAATGTTGCTCACTTGATGTACCTTGTTCCTAAACTTTTCCTTTTGCATAATATGGTTTTATATTTTGATAATATCTTCTATGCTAAAAATTTCCTCTTGATAACTTATCCATTTTTGTATCCTAAAAAAATTATAACTCCCTACACTTCTGAATAAATCAAAGTTTATAAATTAAATTCTATGAAGTAGGAATCCTTGTCTCCAAAATTTTTAGAACCTTAGAAATATGAATTTTGCAAATCTAATTTCCTAAACTTGAGGTTGAATACCTTTTGACTCCCAAATTATTTAATTTGCAAAACTTCAATAATCAAATTATTTCAAAAAATTAAATAAAGCAAATTAATCTTAAAAACCTTATAACTCCAAACTTAATATTTCTTTAATCTACCAATAATCTACTTATCTCTCCACTATAAAAAATAATCAAAAAACAATTTTTCTAAACTACTTATCACTCCACAACTTAATTAAATATTAACTTCTAACTTTATAACTTCCAAAAATTAATAAGACCTTATAGCTCCAAATTAAACCTTAAATTTAGGCACACTTAAGGAATAGAAGATGGATTTTTTAGATGAAAAAATTCGCTTTAGAGGAGGGACATTTTTTCGCAGGACTGCCCAAACTATCGAACTTGTTTCGGCCATATCTCACTCATCCGGACTCGGATTGAGCTGAAATTTTGAGGGTAGATGCCTGAAAAACCCTAGAACGTCTCCACCAATTTTCATATCATTTGGAGCAACACAGATCCTAGCGCATCCCTATGTGTGAACGAGATTTTTGGCAAGCGGCTATGCGAGGGTTTCATCCGGGTTGAGTGCAAGCAGCTCCAGAGGTTGGTTTTTAGGGCCTTCGGGCCCTAGCGGCCAATATTTTTGTGGTTTATGCTCAATATTTTAGCAGGAAATGTTGCAGGGGATCCAATATGGGTTAGAAATTTATCTTTCAACAGATCATACCGTGAACTTGAGTGACAACGGCTTCCAATTTGCTGCACAAAAGAAAAGTGAAAACCATACCTTTCCACGACGTCTAGGGCAAGGATTAAAGAGATCACGAAACAAGTTTCAAGCAGTTGATCAAAAAATGGCTCATATCTCAAGTGAATCTGGTGCTAAGGTGCACCCACAAAATAATTCTACTCGTGAAAACCCCTGTCAAGGGTAAGAATTTCGAAAACTCAGCCCCAAAAATGAATTTTAGGGATGCCCTCCATGGTGGACAACCTCAGCCCAATGCTAATATCAATCTTAGGGCTTCCCATAAACCTCTAAGAATGCCTAAGATTGATCCCAGGAAAATGGAGTCAGGATGTCTTAAAGCAGCTGATGGAACTCCTATTGTTAAGCTTGATATGGGTAACATTCAGACTGGCATTGAAGATTTGGAAAAAAGAGGACTAATTTGTCGGTTCGTGGGTTTTCGTCCGAGCCTATCTAGCTTTCAAAGTCTGGGCTGCAAAAAGCTGGAAAACTAAAGGTGAGTTACAAATCTCTATTTATCCAAATGGTTATTTTCTTGTTTTATTTGCTAATAATGAAGATAGAGAGAAAACTTTTCAAGGGGGTCCTTGGTTTTTTGGAAGGGCAGGGCTTTTCATGAAGCCCCGGCATACTAAATTTAAAGCCGAAGAAGAGATGCCTTCTATAGCTCCCATGTGGGTTAGACTCTTTGGCCTCCCTATTGAATTTTGGAATCCTACTATTTTTTCTTCAATTGGAAACTCTTTAGGAACTTTTATGATGACTCCTGATTGTACTCAAAATTTTGAACATATTATTTATGCTCGGATTTGTGTTTTAATGGATTTTGACAAACCCCTACCTAAAAATATCACATTACAATTTGGGGAAGACACTTGGGAGCAAGTAGTGGACTATGAGAACATTCCTTTTCGTTGTAGAATTTGCCATGAATATGGTCATTTGGCCAGTGCTTGCCCAAATAAAATTCCTGATCAAAAGAAAGAAGATATAAACTCAGCAGGTTTCCAAATGCCTAAGAAGAAGAACACTAGAAAAAACCAGTTATGAAGGATCAATCAAAGTCATCTGCTAATATGTTTGAAATCCTTTCCACAAATGATGTCCCAAGTGAGGAAGAGGAAATAATGGAAACATAAATCTTAGAAACACAATTTAAATATGAAGGGAAGAACTCAGAGACAAACCAACAAATCAAAGGTTTTCAACAAAAAAAAAGGGAGAAAATTTACACAAGAAAAACAATCTTTTAAATGTCAAAACTTCAAATAATACAGGTCCCAATATAGACTCCGTTGAACCCTCTAGTAAAATTTTGGCTGTGTACGAGCATTCTTCAAGGTTAGAAGCCATCTCAGATTCAATTGGAATAAGTCAAGAAACAGGGAAAAAAACTGAAGATGGATTCTAATCAAAAAGCGGGTCGCAAGACCAATCAATATCATATGGTAAAAGAAGGTGAAAAGCTTGTAGAGGAAGGTAAGATTAATGCCCTTCCCAAATTTTTTAGCCCCGGTATTAATGAAGATCATCACTTGGAATATTAGAGGACTCAAAGGGAGTCTTTCAAAACAAAATGAAATTAGAAGAATGATTCAGATAAATCATCCACATCTTGTTTTCCTTCAAGAAACAAAGATGTCAATGGAGGATATGGACTCAATTGCCAATTAAAATTTGGCCAACTGGAAAAGTGGTTTCCCTCAGTTCCCAGGGGACTTCTGGTGGCATTGCTTGTCTTTGGGACCCAAAAGAGGTAGTTATTCACCATATGGTTGGCAGTTGGGGTCTGTTGGCTATAGCTATTCAAAGTAGACATTCCAACCAAATTATGCTCTGCATTACTGTTTATGCTCCGACTGCTTTGGAGGAAAAAAGAAGACAATGGAAGGATATAACTCATATTATCTCTCATTTTCCTGAAGCTTGGATCTTGATCGGAGGAGATTTCAATACCATCCTCTCTCTGGATGAGAAAAGGGGGGGAAATAGAAATTTGGACAAAAGCACCGACCTCATGAGCGAATATATTGCAAACCTCCATCTTGTGGACATCCAACCAGATAATGGCCTTATGACTTGGTCTAACAGAAGGCAAGGCTTAGCTTGTATAATGGAGAGATTGGATAGGTTTTTGCTCTCTGAAAATTTCTTAATCCATGGTCACATTCCTAAAGTGAAGACTCTTAATAATGTTGGTTCGGATCATTGGCCACTCATGGTGGAAATGTGGAAAACCAATGTGAGTTTCTCTCCTTTTCATTTTCAATTAATGTGGCTTAGAGACATTTCCTTTAGACCTCGTGTGCAACAATGGTGGAAGGAAGGTAAACCTAGGCATGGGACTAAGATGTTCTATTTTGCCAAAAGACTGCAATACATTAAATCCAAAATCAAGACTTGGAACTGGAAAGAGTTTGGGGATGTTCATAAAAAAACATGAAGTTATTGCTCATCTTGAAAATTTGAATAAGAAAATCCGTTTAGATGGCCTCACAGAGAAGAGAAGTGCAGATGAAATTAAACTCACAACTCAGTTAGAGGAATGGGAAAAAAGAGAAGAAATCTTATGGAAGCAAAAATCTAGAATTCAATGGCTCAAAGAAGGAGATCGAAACACAAATTTCTTCCACAAATCTCTTCTAGCTCGAAGATCTCACAACTTTATTTCTTCCCTGAAATCAGATTCTGGAGATGTTGTTTATACTTGGGATGGCATGAACTCTATTGTTGTTGATTACTTTTCCAATATTTTTGTTGCTACTCCTCTTGACTCAGCTTCTCAACAAAATGTTCTTCAAGCAATCCCTTCTCTTATCACTTCCGAGGAGAACTCTATTTTGACTGTTCCTGTTACTATCAATGAGCTTCAACAGGTTGTTTTTAAAATGCAAAAAGGGAAAACCCCGGGTCCCGATGGTTTTCCCATTGAGTTCTACCAAGAGTTCTGGGATATCCTTCATGTTGATTTATTAGAGGTGGTGGAAGAAGCCAGGAAAGCCAAAGAAATTTTGAAGGTTATCAATAAAACTTATATTACTCTTGTTCCAAAAGCTCAAGAGGTTGATCATATCTCAGCTTTTAGACCTATTGCTTTATGTAATGTTCTTCTCAAAATCATTACTAAAATCATGGCAGAAAGGTTGAAGCCTCTTTTGCATAAGATTATTTCCCCAGAGCAAGGGGGTTATGTGGAAGGGCGTCAAATAGTAGATGAGATAGTTCTTGCTCAGGAAGCCATCCATTCCATGGATATGCAAAAATCTCCTTCCATGTTCATTCGGTTAGACTTATCCAAAGCTTATGACAGAGTGGATTGGCACTTCCTTATCAAAGTTTTGAGGCAATTTGGTTTCTCTAAGGATTGGATGGATTGGATTATGGGATGTATCTCTTCAGTTTCCTACTTAGTTCTTATCAATGGCAGGCCTTCTCAGTCATTCCCAGCTTCCAGAGGTATTAGGCAAGGTGACCCGCTATCCCCTTATTTATTCATCATTCTTGTTGAATGCTTGGGTAGGACTATAACCAAAAAGAGGGAAAACAAAACCCTTGAGGGAGTTACCATTGCTCATGGAGCTAGACCTATCTCTCATCTTCAATTTGTGGATGACTCTACTCTTTTAGGTAAAGCTACAGTTAAGGAAGCTTCTAATATTAAGCAAATCATTAGCTGTTTTTCTAAGGCTACCAGGCAGCTTGATCAATGAAGACAAATCTAAAGTTATTTTCTTTCACCGCTCTGCTAGACAGGAATCCATGGTCTTGGATAAATTAAGATATAAGAAGACCTCCCTTCCAATCACTTATTTAGGTATTCCCATAAATATTCAAAGGCAGAAAAATAAATATTGGAATTGGTTGTTGGACAAAGTCAAGAAGAAAATTGGAAAGTGGACCAACAGGTGGCTTTCTTCTAGGGGTAGAATCACCTTGGTAAAATCAGTCCTTCAAGCTATTCCTATTTATGTATCTTCCATGTTGAATATTCCAAAGGTTGTTCTTCGAGAACTGGATCAAATCAGTCATCGTTTCCTTTGGAGTGGTACTAAGGAGAAAAGAAAATGGGCCTTGGTGAAATGGGACACTTTATGTCTTCCTAAGAATAAAGGGGGGTTAGGATTCCGGTCT
Organism: Wollemia nobilis; assembly: GCA_028583015.1. Lineage (NCBI taxonomy): Eukaryota > Viridiplantae > Streptophyta > Pinopsida > Araucariales > Araucariaceae > Wollemia > Wollemia nobilis. The sequence continues at coordinate 1,767,702 of JAQPPZ010005120.1, forward strand.
TCTATTAATAACAACAAAGCTTTAGCTGCTAAATTATATTGGAGGATGTTGCATAACCCCAATGCTCTTTGGGCCAATAATCTCCGTGCTAAATATGCCGAGAACAAAAGTCCTCGAAGACCTTGTTCGCTATCAACTTCCTACCAAAGGTTCTCCCATTTTAGCAGTTCTTAAGACTGGTGAGGATTTGATAAAGAAAATTTTATTTTGGATCATTCATAATGGTCAACAGGCAAATTTTTGGACAGATTCTTGGGATGGTCACAAGCCTTTGATAACTCAGTTTCCCGATTGGAGGCCTTGGATGGAGGAGCTTCACCGAGCTAACTGGATAAAGGTGGCTAATTACTGTCGGTACCATACCGGTAATTCAAAGGTTGGTAGATATTGGATCCCTATTGAGGACTGGCCTATTCAAATCCCAGAAAGGCAAAGACAAGATATCCAAGGCATCCTTCATATGAGATCTCTCTCTTGGTCCCATGAAAAAGATTGTTTTGGATGGAACAACACTACTAAGGGTGAGTATTCAGTTGCTCAAGGTTATTTGACCTTATGCCATAATAATCCCAACCATTCTTCTGACATATTTTCTCAATTGTGGGCTCAAAAGCTCTGGCCTAAGGTGAGGTTCTTTAATTGGCTTTTATTGCATCGTAGGGTGCTTACTCGTGAGCAACTTATGAAGCGTGGTTTTCATGGCCCTTTTAGATGTGAGATGTGTGAAGAGAATGTAGAAACTCTCAACCATATTTTTATTGAGTGTACTTTAGCCTCTGAGCTATGGAGGAGAATGGCCACTTTACTTGGCTTACAATGGTCCAATTTTTTTACTTTTGAACAACTTTGGAGGGATTGGCCTAATCAAGAGGGTGTTGATCATTTTATTAGGCAGTTAGTTTGGATGGGTTCTACCATTCTTCTTTGGAATATTTGGATTGAAAGGAACAACCAAATTTTTAATCAAGATAGGAAGGATATTCACTATATTTGGCAAAAGACCATAGCCAACTTAGTTGAATCAGTCCATCAACTCCTTAATCACCCCCAAAACTCCCACCAAAGATGGGATCAAGTGATGCAAAGATTGAAGATTAAATCTTCTAAGGGCAACCAACTTAAAGGGAATGTGAGTATTAGTAAGATGGATAGGACAAGAAATTGGCAACCTCCTCCTAAGGATTTTGGAAAAGTCAATACCGATGGAGCCTCTAGAGGGAACCCTGGAAAAGCCAGTGTGGGAGGAATTGGTAGACTTTCGGATGGCTCCCTGGTTTTTACTTTTGCTGAGAATTTGGGTATTCTTTCCAATAACCTTGTTGAGGGGTATGGTATCCTTAGAGGCCTTCAGGAGGCTACTAAGGTTGGATGGGAAAAGGTGTTAGTTGAGTCTGACTCTCAACTTATGATTAATATTTTGAAGACTCCTTCCAAGAATCATAAGGTTGATTGGAGAATAAAAAGAATTATTGAGAAGATTCAATTAATCCAGATGGGATTTTTGAAAGTTGATTACAATCATGTGGTCAGAGATCAAAACAAGAGTGTTGATGCTTTAGCTAATTGGGCTTTGGACAAAGGTGATCTTACTTGTTATGGCCACCCTCCTAGATGGTGGGCTTCGCAAATTAGGGAAGCTCTTCTTTCTATCATTTCTTTGGATGGCTCCAGTTCTGAAGGTACCTAGTTTCTTCTTTTTTTTTGCTTCTCTTTGGTTCATTCAGGTTTTTTAGTTCCCTAGCTCACTCTTTTCTTTCTTTTGTTTCCTTTGTTGTTTCTTGCCTTAATAGTCTTCTGGTCTAGATAGGTCATTGTTATGTTCAATTTTTTTTTTTTTTTTTTTTTTTAGTTTTTTAAGTGTGTGTGTTCTTTTGTTTTGTTTTGTTTTTGTGTTCTTTGTGTTGTTTTTTGTTGTTCTTTGTTTTTTTTATGTTTTTTGTTATTGTTCTTGTGTTTTTGTCGTTCTTGTTCTTGTGTTTCTCTTTGTTTGTGTTAATTCATGTTTTTTGTGTGAGTGTTTTCTATGTTTTTTGTTTTTGTTTATTGTCTGTTGTTGGTTGTTTTTTATTTTTATTTTTATTTTTTTTTAATATTTTAGGTTTTGGTTGTGTTTATTTTTCATGTTTTTTTTGGGTTATGTCTTTGTAGTGTTCTGTTGTTTTTGTCTTGTTTGTGTTTTGTTATGTGGTTCTTGTGTTTTTCTATGTGGTTCATGTTGTGGTTTCTTTTATCTTATTGTGTGTGTTTGGTTGTGCTTTTGTTTTTGACACACTCAAGGAGCATGTTTTTTATTTTATTTTATTATTTTTGTTGTTATTTACTTATTTTTAAATTGGTTTTGTGTGTTTGTTTGCTCCTTGAGTATGTCAAAGGTGGTAGGCCAGGTCCGAGTCCTGGGCATTTTTGACGGAATGGATACCCTTGCCTCCTTGGGTCTTACCCGAAAGTGGCATCCCTTTTGGGATGTTTTCCACAAATAAAAAAAAAAAAAATTTAAATTCAAGCTCAAAATCAAAACCTAAATCTTTTATCTTCACTCATATTTGCACCTCTCTATTTATTAAATATTAACCAAATTTTCTAACAAAATCTTTAACACACCTCCTTTTTAAACATCTTAAAAATTTCAACTCCAAATGCTTGTTCATTCACATCATGTCTGGAAAGTGGTGTAGCTTACATTACTTAATGTAATGTTCTTGAAAATGCTCAACATGGATTATCCTCAAAATAATTTTATTTGATGGTGTTCTAACACTTATTCTTGCATGGACGAGACGACGGGAAAATGAGCTCTGGCGATTTTCTCCTCTGAACTAGGGTTTCTGCATCCTCAAAAAATCTCTGGCTTCTGCTGATTTGTTGAAGTGCCTTTGGGGTACGGTGGATCTGAAGGTCAGATCGGTGCCCCAGGAGGGTCCAATGGGGACTTCTCCGGCTCCTTTCCCAGGAAGCACCAGCTCTTACGCTGATCTGTTTAAAGACGATTCTTCTCCGAAGACCGTTGAAGCCCAAAATATGGCATATAAAAAGCTCTTCACGGCTGTTGGGAATCGGTCGTCAGCTCATCGGGTGAATGGTTGTTTGCCGCAGGCCGAATCCAGGCCAAAAATCGTCATTGAGCCCAGCATGGTTGAAGAATCAGTTCTCTACAGAGCTAACCATGATCTAATCTGCAAGTTCATGGGTATTCGCCCTTCCCTGAACTTCCTGCATTCCTGGATCCGTCAAAACTGGGAGCCCCACGGTGAGTACTCATTGTGGTTTATTAGTAATGGTTATTTTATTGTCAGCTTCTCGGCTCTGGTCGATAGAAATAAGGCTTTCGAGTCGGAGAAGAAAAACCATGGCCCGACAGGGCTATTTGTTCAACCATGGAGGGTGGGTTTCGATCCTCGTGTTGAACCTACTGCTGTACCAGTATGGATTCGATTATATGCCCTTCCAATGGAGTTTTGGGGTGAGCAGGTATTGGCAATGATTGGCAATTCGATTGGTAGACATCTGGGTGTTGCCAGAGACACTATTGAAGGGAGCATGGCGGTGTACGCTCGAATATGTGTGGAGATGGATCTCAGCCAGCCTTTGTCGGCTGAGTTGGATATTGAACTGGCAGGTCTCACCTGGATTCAACAGCTGGACTATGAGGCCCTACCCTTCAGATGTAGGGTTTGCCACAAGCATGGACATCTAGCCCGTTTCTGTCCTATTAATATGAATGCCAAAATGGAGGCCCCTTCAGGAATGCCAAACCTGCCTAAAGAGGATAAGGCTGCTCCTAATAAAGATCCTAATAGCACCGGTCAGGGCCAGGAAGCTCAGAGAGAGGGTTTTGAACAGCCCAGAAGAAGAAGACGGACAAAGAAAAAGGAGGGAAAGGAGCAATCTCATCTCAGGCCTGCCAATAGGTATGAGATTTTTAAGTCATTGGTTGATGAAGAGGATCACTCTATGGAGGGCTTGGAGGGTTTCAAGGAAACTTCTAATATTCCTGGGCATCTCCCCCTCTCATCTTCTCCCGTCATACAGCAGGTAGTTGATCTCTGTGAGGTATCACAGCCAGTGTCTTCTGGTGCCTTAGTAGTCCATAACCAGGAGCAGACAGTATCTCAGGATGTTCACATGGGGATAGCAGAGAAGAACAGGGAAAGGCCATCTTTGGGGATAACCCAGGTAGAAAAAAGACCAAAAAATAGCAATTCTCAGGGAGCAGGTAGAAGATCCAATAAGGAGCTGCTAGCAGCCCAAGGAGACAAATTGATCATGGGAGGATCGATGAGGACAATTGAATCTTATTGCTCCCAGGGTAACCCATGATTATACAATCTTGGAATGTGAGGGGTTTAAACAGTAGAACCCATCAATCTGCTGTTCAAAGGCTATTAGAGAATAGCAATACTGATTTTTTGCTTTTACAAGAGACTAAGATGTCTTTGGATCTTATGTCTAAAACAGTCAACAGAATTTGGAGGGGTGCTGGTCACATGGATGTGGCTGCCCAAGGTGCCTCAGGGGGGATTGTTACTCTGTGGAACTCTCTGGAATGGTCTGCAATAGATCACCTTGCCTGGAGGGGTGTTCTCACTTCTCTTTTTAGGAATAATGTCTCGACGAAAGTCGTTCTAATCACTAACTTTTATGGATCTCAAAACCTAGAGGGTCAGAGGCGGCAGTGGAAGGTTGTGCATGATATGCGAGCATCCAGGGAAGATCTAGACTGGATTATAGCGGGGGACTTTAACGCTAAATTATCTTCTAGAGACCAGGAAGGGGGAACACCTCTTTTGGATCCAGGGGACCGTTTCATGATTGCTCAAGTCCAGGCTTTGCACCTAGTGGACATCAAATGTCCTGGCAATAACTTCACTTGGACTAATAAAAGGCGGGAGCCACATAGTAGGAAGGTGAAGCTAGACCGCTTTCTGCTTTCAGAGGAGACGTTTGTAAAATGGAATATCAATTTTTAGATTTTAGCAGGCCCTGTTTCCGATCACTGTCCTATTATGTTGGAAGGTGGGACTGGGAGGGGACACCATCACAAACCTTTCAGATTTGAGAATTTTTGGCTTCAGAAAGAAGAACTTCGGGAGAAAATCCCACAGTGGTGGGAAGAAGGCCGCCCAACTTATGGGAGAGCAATGTTCAGAATCCACAAACAACTTCAATATGTCAAAACTCAGTTGAAATATTGGAGGCGTTCTAATAAATCTGACTTCCAGGCCCAAAGAGCTCCGTTGGTGGCCCGATGGGATGAGGTCCAAAAATAGTTCAGAGAAGGAGTAATTACAGACCAGCTCAAAGCTGAGGATGATGCCTTGCGTACAGCGGTGGAGGACATTGACAACCAGGAGGAGACCTATTGGCGGCAGAGAGCAAGAACCACCTGGTTATTGGAAGGGGACCGAAATACAAAATTCTTTCATCGGACTGCTTGTGCTCGAAGACAGATGAATAAGATGGAGGCCCTTCAAGATGAGAATGGTCATTCCTTTGATACTCTTCCAGCTATACATTCCCATGCTATGGACTATTTCTCAAAGCTTTTTAAGGAAAGTGTGGTTCAAGATGTTGAGGCCCAAAATGAAGTTATTTCTGTCATTCCTGCTCTCATTTCTGAGGATGAAAATCAGGCCCTCCTCAAACCCATTGATAGAGATGAACTGACAGCTGTGGTCTTTGGAATGAGTACTGGTAAAACTCCAGGTCCAGACGGTTTCCCCATTGAGTTTTTTCAGGCCTTCTGGGATTACTTAGAGGAAGATGTTAGAGCTGTTGTTGAAGAATCCAGAGAAAATAAGAGAATGCTTAAAGCTATAAACCACACTTTCATTACCTTAATTCCAAAAGGGGAGGAGGGGGTTCATATTTCAGATTATAGGCCTATTGCCTTATGTAATGTGCTGTATAAAATAATCACAAAGGTAATGGCTGAGCGACTAAAACCCCTTCTTCACAGCATTATCTCCTCTGAGCAAGGGGGTTTTGTTGAGGGTCGGCAGATTCTGGATGGGGTGGTTCTGGCCCAGGAAGCAATACATTCAATGCACACTTCTGGGAATAAAGGGATGTTCATAAAACTGGACATGTCTAAGGCTTATGACAGGGTTGAATGGAGTTTCCTGGCCAAAATGATGGCTGCCTTTGGTTTCTCTCAGGACTGGATAGAGTGGGTCATGAGCTGTGTCTCTTCCCCGACTTACTCTGTTCTAATCAAGGGCCTTCCTTCGCAACCTTTTGGAGCCTCTCGGGGTCTTCGCCAGGGGGATCCTTGTTCTCCTTATCTATTTCTCATTATGGCTGAAGGTCTTGGCAGACTTTTCTTGAGGAGAAGACAACAAGGCAGATTATTGGGTGTTAGGGTGGGGGACGAAGTTTTATCGCATCTGCAGTTTGTGGATGACACTGGTTTGATGGGAGTGGCCAGCTTCAGGGAAGCAAGATCGATTAGGGATACTCTTAATGTCTATCTCAGGGCTACTCAACAGGTCATTAATGACAAGAAATCCAAAGTGGTCTTTTTTAATCTGGAGCAAAGGCTTCAGAACAGAATTTTAGAAATCCTGGGATTCACTAGGACTTCTCTCCCTGTGGTTTACTTGGGGATCCCCTTGCACTTTAAGAAGCTGAAATTAGACACATGGAGGAATTTGCTTGAGTGTATCAAGGACAGAATTAATCACTGGTCTCACAAGTGGTTAAGCTATGGTGGCAGAGTAACTTTCTTACAGTCAGTCATTCAAGCCATGCCTATCTACAAATTCTCTATCTTGGCTGCCCCGCTTACAATACGGAAAGAGTTGGACAGGATGGCTAGAAAGTTTTTGTGGGAAGGAGCAAAGGGAGAGAGAAAGTGGGCCTTAGTGGGCTGGGATAAAGTTACCCAGCCCAAGGTAAAAGGTGGGCTGGGACTGAGAGGATCCAGGTTAAATAATAAAGCTTTGGCTGGAAAGTTGTACTGGAGGTGGATTTCCCAACCAACTTCCTTATTCAGTAGAATCCTCACTAGTAAATACTTGGGTCATGTCAACCCCAATGAGGTGGGCCGTTTCCCTTTGGATGGTTCTGGATCCTTAGTGTGGCAGGCTCTCAAGCTAGGATCTCAGGTTATTAAAGACCAGCTATTTTGGAAAGTGGGGAGAGGGGAGAAGGCCCGTTTCTGGACAGATTCATGGGATCAGTTTCCACCCATCATGGTTGAATTCCTCGAGTTACTCCCAATAAAATCTGCCATAGAATCCAAGGGTTGGGTCCAAATTGAAAGTTATTTCAATACTACTCAGCTGGGGGGGTATAAGTTTAAGAAGTTTAAGAGGTTGGAGGAGTGGCCAATTTCAATCCCTCCGGAGTTGGCACCCATCTTGACCAAAATCTTGACAGAAAGGTTTCTCACAGGGAGAGACGAGGAGGATGAATTAGCTTGGGGCTATGGGAGCCTTGGCGTATATACAGTAAAAGACGGATATGATAAGATCCTCCCTGAGCCTCCCCCCCTTGCTTATCCGGTTGAGGATTGGAGAAAGATTTGGCACTCCAAGGGCTGGCCGAAAGTGAACTTTTTTGCCTGGCAGTTTATGCACAATGGAATTCTCACTTTCGACAATCTCAGGTGTAGAGGAATCATCGGTCCATCTCAATGTGTTTTATGCCATAAGAACGAGGAAACAGCTGATCACCTGATGTTTGAATGCCCTTTCACGCGTCAGATCTGGAAGCGTTGGTTCTCTCACTATAAAATCCAGATTAATGGTGATTTGAATCGGATTAATATTTTGGAAAGATGGAAGAGGGGTAGATTTAAATCTAAAGCTCTTCGAATTGGTTGGGAGCTTGGCTTAAACTTCATTTGGTGGCAAGTGTGGTTGGAGAGAAATGCTAGAATTTTTTGAGAAACGTTTTCCACGCTTGATGGAGTTTGGCAGGTCATCTGGAGCAAAGTCACAGAAAATAGTTGTCGTCCACGCTAATGAGGAAACTCAGGTTGGTCCGGGGCCAATGGAAGAGGGAGTTGAAAAGCAAGAGGGACAGGTCAGAGCTAGTTGGAAACCTCCCCCAGAAGGTTGGATTAAAATCAATACTGATGGAGCTGCAAAGGGCAATCCGGGCAGTGTCAAAATTGGTGTGGTCTGCCAAAATCACGAGGGATCCGTGCTCTATTGGGAACTGCAAGGCTTGGGAAGAGCCACAAACAATGAAGCTGAAGCCATTGCTATCAAATCTGCTTCTATTTGGGCAGTTAATCAGGGCCACAGGAGGATAATTCTTGAATCTGACTCTCAAATACTGGTTGGAGCTCTTGATTGCATGAGGAACTTTGCTTTGAAAGCATGGAGGTTGAGGATTCTGGTCTCTCAAATCAAGGAATTATGGAGGGAATTAGATGATGTGATTCCAGTTTATGTGAGTAGAAATCTTAACAAAGCGGCTGATTTCCTGGCTAAGATGGGTTCTGAGAAAGAGGTTGGGGTGCAGCTGCATAGTGACATGCCTATTGAGGATGAGGTGATTAGGCAGGGTCTTGAAAGATCCTTGAACCAATGATCAATGAAAAAGCTAAGGGTGGTTTTTGTCGCGATATCGCGACCTATTTTTGTCGCGATATCGCGACATGTTGGGACGTCGCGGGCGCTGGAGGAAAGTTGTCGCGATATCGCGACATGTTGTGCCGTCGTGGTCGCTGGAGGAAAGTTGTCGCGATATCGCGACATGCTGCGCAGGTCGCGGGTGTTGGAGGAAAGTTGTCACGATATCGCGACATGTTGCGCCGTCGTGACCGTTGGAGGAAAGTTGTCGCGATATCGCGACATGTTGCGCCGTCGCGAGCATCGTTGGAAAGTTGTCGTGATATCGCGACATGTTGCGCCGTCGCGGGCACCGTTGGAAAGTTGTCGCGATATCGCGACATGTTGCGCCGTCGCGGCCCCTGGAGGAAAGTTGTCGCGATTTCGCGACATGTTGCGCCGTCGCGACCCCTGGTGGAAAGTTGTCACGATATCGCGACTTGTTGCGCCATCGCGGCCCCTGGTGGAAAGTTGTCGCGATATCGCGACATGTTGCGCCGTCGCGGCCAAGGGGGGAAAGTTGTCGCGATTTCGCGACATGTTGCTCCGTCGCGGCCAAGGGAAGATTGTTGTCGTGATATCGCGACATGTTGCTCCGTCGCGCCCAAGGAAGGTTTGTTGTCGCGATATCGCGACATGTCACGATTTCGTGACATGTTGCTCCGTCGCGGCCAAGGATGGTTAGTTGTCGCGATTTCGTGACATTTTGCTCTAGCGCGGCCAAGGATGGATTGTTGTAGCGATATCGCGACATGTCGCGATTTCGCGGCTTGTTGCTTCATCGCGGCCAAGGATGGTTAGTTGTCGCGATTTCGTGACATGTCGCGATTTCGTGACTTGTTGCTCTGGCGCGGCCAAGGATGGATTGTTGTTGCGATATCGCGACATGTCGTGATTTCACGATTTCGCGGCATGTTGAATTTTTGCGGTCTGAGGTGAAAAGTGTCGCGTTTTTGCGCCTTGTAATCATGTGCTTTCTGTGTTCTCGGTTGGGATGTGTCTACTCCCAATTGTAACTGATCTTTGTTTTAATACAAGTTTTTTCAATTTTTTCAAAAAAAACACTTATTCTTGCATGTTTGTGAGGAAATATTATTTGCTTCCAAATGATTTGTTCAACCTTCCCTTTGTTGTTCCTTCTCAAGTGTCTATTCACATTCTGAGTTTAAAATTGTGTAACATTCATTTTTCGAGTTGCTTCTTGAGATGAGTTTTTTTACTCTATGTTCAATATGTCGTCGATTGGTGTTTTGAATGCTATTAATCACTATTATGGCTTGAAAATTGAGAAATAGACTTAGCTTTTTTCATTGTATAGTGCGTTGTAATTTTGAATACTTTGCATAGATGCTTCTAGTCATGTGCTATGAATGACTAGTTCGAATTGGGCACTTCTCTGAGTGGCTTGGGTGCTTTTCTAGCTGAGTGTTGGTTCATCTTGGGATCTTCTCTAGAGTATACTTCTTCTACCTAAGACTTATACATTTAACTCTAATATTACTTTCCTGATACAGTTAAATCTATCTTCACTCTTGTTGTAGGAAATAGTGCTCTTGCTCTTGCTCTTACTCTTTGGCACTTCTTTTCAATATGTAGAGTACTTGTAACTTTATCCAATGCACATAGCTTAGTAATCTCATTCTATTTAGAAGATATTGAATCCAAATTCTATGCTCGTAACAAACTTTATTTTAATCTTAGTTCTAGAAACCTTTTTGTATATAAGCTATCCTTCTTCTTTTTTACGTAAACAAGAAACCTCAATCTCTCTTTCTTCCTTTTATAGTTGGTTGTGTAGTGAGTCTAATAAATGCCTTTACTTTGCATCATGAGCCTTTCTTTTCTTATTAGTATAGTCTTCTACTTGAGAGAACTAGTGCTCTCCTCTAAGCACTGAAACCTTCTTTAATTTACTTAATGCTCTTGCTAATATTTCTACTTATATTACTTTCATGATTCAAACAACTTTATATTTGTTTCCTGATGACTCTACATTCTTGTAGATTGTAGCTTTTCTCCATCGATGACTTCTTATCAAACGTTCATAGGTTTTCCTTCTCTTATATTCACAAGTGATCTATGTATGTACGTAAACTATTGCACCAATGTCTTCAATGCTAAATACTGATCTTAGGAAGCTTATAATACCTCCTCCTTCTCTGTGTTCGTAGCTCTTTTCTCTTTTCTAAACAATATTTTATTTCTCTTTAATGCTTTCTATCATAAAGAGACATTTTCTTGTATCATGGGCCTTTCTCTAATGGCCTATATAACTCGTCCTCTTTTCCTTGAAGGGTCTCTTCCTTTAATATTGACCTCTTGGATCTTTATCTTCTGTATTGGCTTATTGAACCAATGTTAAGGTCTCTAAATGACCTGAAATCTTCTATATTTATTAAAACTTATATCAAGGCCTTTTTTTCAAGACCTATATCCACTATTATCAAGGTCTATCTTCAAGACTTGAAACTTTCTCTATCAAGGTTTACCTTCAAGACCTAAATCCTTCTCTATTAAGATTTGCCTTCAAAACCTAAACCCTTATCTATCAAGGTATGCCTTCAAGACCTAAAATATTTATGTCAAGATCAATTTCTTTGTGACATGAAACTTTAATAACATGCAACTTAAATCAATCCTTGTTTGATGAAAGCTTTCTACCTTATTCTTACACTTGAAGATGAAAGTCTTCTCTATCTATTGTAGAAATCTTCTCACACTAAATATCTACTACAACAATGTATTAGGTCACACTTAAAAACTCAATCCTTCAATGTCAAGGCGATGCAAATTTCTTTTATGCTCCAATCAAAATAGCTTAATTGTATCAAATGCTTCAACTTTCTTCTGAGTGTTGATAGAAATCAGTTGTCAAAAATTTATCTCTGTCCCTGAAAATCTCCTATCAATGTTAGGGTTGGCTATGGCCCTGAATAATAAACTATCTTCAATTTTATTCACCCAAATATGAGTTCTCATATTCACTGATTGTTCTGCAAATGTGGAAAGACTCTATAGTTGAGTCCTAGTCTTCACTAGTTGTTTTTGCAATTGTGGAAAGACTCTAGCCTTTTCTACTTCCTTTGATCTTACTATAGAGTCTAGGTCTATCTCCCTTTAAAGTAGATAGAATCTAACCAATTTTGTCACATTGGACAAAAATTGATTTTATATGCAACTATATAACCTATGCAAGAAACTACTTGTAGCTTTGATACCATTGATGGATTTTGAAGCCTTAATATTAATGTAAATCTCACAATATAAATCTCACAGGATCAAATATATGATAGCCACAATATATTAAGATCAAGATAATAATGTAACCAGAATAATATGAGCCAACTAATATGTAAAATCAAGGCTTATAATAAATCAACTAACATTCATTAATATGTAGAAATATATGAATGTAATAGCTTGAATCATACATGTACAAAGCATGTAGCACAACTTACAATATTAGTTTCTCAAATGTATGTAAACTTTATTACTCTTCGTTTCTCTTACAAATGTATCACAACACTCTTGTGTAGACAATATAGGTACTATAGACAACATCCTCTATGGAGTAATATATAGCCATAGTAGGATGACTCTTTGTATTCTTAACTCTTCCTTTTCATATGCCAAGTCTCATGCCTCTTGGATTCTCTATTTGATACTTGCATACACATGACTCTATCTTGTATGCACATCTAGACATGACTCTTCACTTAGCACTCCCTAATATAAAGACACTTGTGCACACTTACATATGAGACACTTGTGCACATCTACACACATTACACTTGCACACTTGCACACATGACACTTGTGTATTTCCTACACATTATTACATTACATAAAATATTTACTCACACTCTAATCTAAGACTCAACCCTAGTCTAATATTTATAATGTGTACCATGAAGGTACCATGGGGGTACATTAGCATGTACTAAATAACCTAATATTCTCCATCCTATGATAACAAAAACATGTCTAGTATTTCTAAAATGCATATTGGGACCTACCTTTTATTGGACCAGGTCATAATATCATTGTCTGGTTTGATATCTACCAGATGAAGAGATCTTATATGATATTTCATGAGGTTAGTACTACTATCTAAAGTATGATTTCTCTCTATATTCTCTTCTAATGAGAGGATGGTGTTGAAATATCCACCTAAAATCAACCAAACTTCGATAAAATGACTAATAATATAATCTACATTTTCCCATTGTTGTTGTTTTTCTTCCAGTTTGATAGAAGGGTATACATTGAGACATAATCAATGCTAAGAAGAATGTCTACTCTAGGCTAGTAAATCCAAATTCCCCTAACTTCCCATTGTTTGGTGTATCACTATCTCTTTCAAATCCCAAAGACAAGCCACTCCTCTAGAAGCTCCTTGGGAGCTTAGGAATTCCTCCCTACACACGGGCCAAATATTTTTGGAAAAAAATGTATCTTTTCTTCTAACACTTTTAGTTCTTGGATGAAAACCATCTATGGACGATGTTGCTTAATTATTCATTTTACTTCATTATGCTTTATTGGGCTACCCTTAAGCCCTCAAATATTCTAGGTGATGCACTTCATCAAGCACATGGACTAAAAATATGGGTAAGATCCTTGACCTTACCCATTGCTATCAACTTTGGACCTTATTTCCCTATTTTATGTTGATTAGTATTCTTGCTTGCTCTTTGTCATGTATATAGCTTCATATTTTTAGTATATTCTTGACTCATTCATGTTGGTTCTAGGATGGACTACAAACTTGACATATGTGAGAATACCACCATGGCCCTGTCAAAATATTTTTAGGTATCACCTCCATTATCTATTCCTTTATGGGTTCCTCCATTTGATTGGTTAAAGTCATTTTCTTTCTCTTGGCTTCTATTTTTATTTTGGGATATCTTCAAATTTTGGGGTGAGTTCTCCTGTGGGCTACTTGGTAGATCTAGAATTAGCTTAGTGTTTTGATTTATTTATTCAATTATTGGTTCCTTTCTTAGGGTTTGAATACGAGTTCCTAGGATATCTATCTCCATTATGTTCTCCTCATCATCCATTGGGAGGGTAGAAAAATTATTGATGGAGATTACTACTTTCTCTTTAGATTTTTGTTTTCTTTGTATGTTTTTTTGTTTAGGTAGTTCAAAACCTCTATGGGTTATTTCCTCTTCTACCTGCTTCGATATCCAATATTTACAATCCCTAGCTAGGTGACCATGTTCATGAAAAATACTACACCTAAAGGGGATGCTTTCATAGTCCACATCTTGTTCCCAAGTATCCTCCCCAAACTACAAAGTAATCATTTTTAGCAAGGGCTTATCAAGGTCGATGAGAACACATTCTAGCATAGATAATTTTTTCAAATCAAATTGTATTATCTACTATCGTCATATAATATCCTAGAGGATTGCCTATTTCCATGAAGATATCTTGGTTCCAGAACTTCGCTAGCAACCCAAAAAGTCTCACCTAGATTGGGGCTATTGAGGGCATTTCTTCTTTTGACTTAAACTTGGTATGTTAGGGCTTCATGAAAAGCCTTGTTCTACCTAAAACCCAAGGACCCCCTAGAAAACTTGTTCTCTATCCTCATTAGCAAAAAAAACTAAGAAATAACTATTGGGGTAAGCAAAAATATTTAACTCCCCTCTAGTTATCCGTTATCTAGTAGCCCACATCTTGAAAATAGGGAGGATTGGACAAAGATTCAAAAATTGATAAATTAATCCTCTAGGTTCCATAGCATCAATTCCAATTTGTATGTATGACATATAAAGTTGGACTATGGGAAAGCCATATACCACTTTCATGTACCTTGAGGTTGTTTTCCTAGGATCTATTTTGGGCATTCTCAAAAGTCTGTGAGAAGTCCTAGAGTTATTGTTTGTAGTTGTTTGTTGTTGTCCTCTCAAGGCATATTGAAAGTTCATCTTTGGCAATTTTTACCAGAATTTCTTCCTATACTAGGGATCGACTCATTTTCCTTGATATGATCGACAACATTAGCCCTTGCTTGATTACTTTCCAACAGTCCAAGGTTACTCCTCTTTTGATGTATTTCCACTTGTTGCACTATAACCCTAGTTTATTTTGTTAAAGTTGGTCCTTTGCCTCTTGTGCATTTGTATCCTTGGTTTTGCCCTTATTTGGGATTGGCTATTGTGAAATCAACTAAAAATTTAGAGTTCTCTTGTTGAAGAGATCATTGGCTTGTATTGTTTGTTCCATCTACATGTGCTCATGATAATTTTGGTCCTTCTTGGAGTCCACTTCCTCTAGCTTATTTTACATATTGATTTTGTTCCCATGGAATCCTCCTTCCACCATCCAGGGCTTTATTGTTTCATTATCCATTGATCTCTATAAACTCTCAACCAAGGCTCTTTTAAAACGCTTAGCCAAGGATCATTGTAAACTCCCCTTTAACGTTTTTGGCTTGCATTCTACACTTGAACTTGTGTTCTTTAAAATCTCTCCTAAAGTGTTTAATTTCTAATTTTAGATCTTATTAAACCTAATATATAAATAAAATTTATTTCACTCCATATTAAAAATTCAAAATAAAATACACACCACCTATATTTATTAAAAATAGTTTGACTCAATCTGTTAAAATTGAGGCTTATAAAAAATGGCATCCAACCCCCTTCAAATCTTCCTTTCATTCATTTACCATAACATTAAAAAGTGTAAAAAAATTATGCTTTATCAAAATGTGCATCAAATAGCTATTCAAAGGTCACTTTTTCTAAAATGCACATTAAATGAAAGTTCAACATATTATTTTATTGTTATTATTTTAAAAGGTGATCAATCTATTTTCCACTGTAAAAGTTACTTAAATAAAGAAAATGAATTACTGTTTAAAATTGTTTTATATTGAATTTGTTTCAAATTAAAAATTATTTAATATATATTAAATTTGGTATATAAAAGTTGAACGTAAAATTCTTTTATTTATATAGGATTGATGAGTGATAAATCATGCTTATATTATGCAAGTTTTCATCTGATTTTTAGATGCACAAATGATGATTATGGATATGATTTTGGTGAATGTTATGCATAGTTTACTATATTTACGTCATTTCTAATATATCTTCTCCATAAGAGATTATGTGACAAATAATGGTAATTTCATGTAAAACTGTGCAAAGATTTATCTGTTTTCAACAAATGGAAGTTGCAGGTATTTTGCAAGTAGCATTACAACCAAACATAGGTCGATTATAGACGAACCAACTTGTGGGAAGTGCGTTGAAGAATGGGTTATGAAAAGGTGTTACGAAAAACACTTACGAAAAGGGAAAACACCTCCTAAAAGGGTCTACGAGAAAGTTTGATCGTGTTAAACCCGTCTGATGCACTGGAGTTCACGTATAATTACAACATAGCAGTACCATATGGATTACAAAGTCAACATGACTATTTGACACGATGGAATTGTATACGTGACCCAATATTTGTTGTATAATCTATTATGTGTTCTGTCATTAAAACCGTAATCCATTAATTTTATTAGGTTGTTTCTTAATTTGTCTCTTCCCTTAGGAAGAGGACAAAAAATTGTTCTATCTTGTCAGCAAATTGTTTAAGTTTAGGTTATTTGTTAAGTTTGTTGGTATTATGCCACTTGGGAAATTTTAATTGTAATAAACCCAAATTTATTATTAGGGATTGTCTTAATTTTAGAATATTCTTGTTATATAATATTTGTATTCAAATCCTCAAACGTGCAAAGATGTAACAAACCACGTGGAAGACTTCTATTGTAAATGTCCAATGTGGCATTATAAATTACATGTAAAGATATTTGAAAATGTCTATTAGCTACTATTAGGAGATTTATTGCTTGATGTTTGAAGAAGTTTGTCCACATAGTCTGTTGTACATTGTACTAGATATAAATATTGAAATAAAAGTGGTGCATTAGCTGCAGTATTTTTTGATAAATATGGTAACTGTATCTTGTGTTTCTACATGATTTATTTATTTTTGTAAACTTTCTCTTTACTTTCTTGCACATGAATTAAATAGTGTTAAATTAATATAACAAAATATTAGTTTTTTTTTTTAGTAATACTTCTTATACACATCCACCATGGGGATTGAACCGGGTCACATCACTAATAATGCAAGTGGCATCCTTGCTGGTAGACCACACTCACGGGGATCTAGAAAGGAGAAGAGAATTACATTGATATCTAGGAGGCAAGGCCCACTTCGAATGGTAAGTCCCTTACTCTCTTTCTCCTGAAATAGATTAGGTTTAATTAGAAAATAGAATTAGTCTTAGAACATAAATTAAAGTGCATAATACAGGATTACAAAATATTTTAAAAAGTCAATGCATTGTTAGTTTGCACGTGGATCCACACATACACATAGATACACACACATATACACATAGAATTAGTCTAAGTCATAATTGCACCTTTTAATTAAGCATTATTTCATTTAATTTCACTTTCTATAACTTTCATTTCCTACAAACAAGACTAAGGAAATAGAATAAAAGTCAAATGATTAATGATTATGGAATAATCTATATGGGGTTTATTGTTCTTTAAATCTAACCTGGATTGACAAATTAAGTGTATGAGATACAACTCAACTTTTTGGCACCATTGTTGAGGAGAATAGTGTCATAATTTTTTATCAGAAGACTGTTGGACTACATGAGATAGAGGCTTACCTGCATGACTAACAAGAAGTTCCAAGTTCATGCAAGTCAAATTTGGCACAAGGAAGTTCCAACAAGTGTCTTCATCTCAATACTTCCAGGTTCCATTTTCTTAGGATCATTTTTTACTACTTTCCTAGTTAGTATTTGATTTTAGCAAATTGTTTTTAATTTATGGTTATCATGTACTTAGATCTGGAAGCTTTGACCTGTAAACCAGGAAGTAGGTGTGACAAGATCATACCAAATTGCTTCTGAATACCAAGTAGTGACAATAATTTACATTTCAACACTTTTATTTTCAGCAAATTTACTTTTCAACATAGTGTGGTTGTTATATACTTAGTTCTGGGTTCTTTAACTTGTGAAAATAAGTAGTAGGTGCGACAAAATCATACTGAAGTGTTCTTGAATACCAAGTAGTAACAACAACACTTTACTTTCTCTTACTGCGCCAAAATTGGCTATTGATTTTCAGACTTGGTTTTAGTGGCAGCAAGAACTATTTTAGAATATTAATTTTACATTTTTTTGTTGTGTTAATACTGGCTATGAATTTTAGACTTGGTCTTAATAATAGTAAGATTGTTCTATTTGAAAATTTAATTTTTGAAAACTACATCTTGAAAAACAAAAACAAAAATTGTGAAAAAAATAAAAAAAAGAAAAAAGAAGAGAGAAGTAAAAGTTGCTAATGGTGGAAAGTTACTTTCAGTCAACATTCATAGATCTTAGAAAACTATTCCTAGAATAAGAAATCAACCTACTTTTTGAACAAAGACATAGGTCATCTCGAAAATAGTGGGACTATATGTAGGAACACCTTGATCTCATTATGGAAAGAACAAAGGAGCTGAGCAACATCAAGAGGATTGATATAACTAAATCTCTAGGGTCATATTATCATTCGCCTTATATTGATCTTGTGAAGAGTTGTGAACATTGGCTAGGATATAGGAGAGCGAGTGTAAATTCAACTACATATCCTTGGGGGAAATACTTCGAGGACTCCCTTGTTGTTCACAATTTCTTAGAAGACATAGAAAATAGAGAAGTGAGCCTATAATACAACAAAATATAGAATAAGGCACCTAGAATCTTACACTTTAGAGATTTGTTTCATGATCTACGTTACGAGTTATAGTTTGAAAGCCCTATCTCAATTAAATAATAAGGTTTTATAGCTAAATTGATTCTTCTTGTGAAAAATATTTTGAATTTGAGGAGAAACATTACATGACTCTTGAAAAATTAGACCCAATTAATGATATCCATAAACTGTTTAGGGAAGAGTGAATGATTTTTGTTGTGAAAATGAAAGTATTTGTAAATTTATGAGTAGACCTAGAGATTCAAAAGGGATATTCATCAAAGTTTACAAAGCAAAGGAAAACTCTAGTGAAAAGCTTGATATTTCTAAATTAAAGGAGACTGATATTTTTGTAACTAGAGATCCTCTAAAAGAGCAAATTGAACTGCCATTGACTCTACTAGATTAGAATCCTAAAATATTTCTACTATCAGAAACTGAATCTGATAATCATATTGATCCATCAACTATCTTCTTTGAGCCTATACAAAGTCCAATCTTAGAATTCATCCAATTAGTCATGGATGACTATAATAGTAAACATGGAGAAGTAGATGAAAATAAAAGGGAAAATAGGCAAAGGAATAATGATCATGGAGAAGTAGAAGAAAATCAGAGAAGTAGGTAAAAAAAAAATTGCTTTTCCAATTTCTTCTCCAATAGATAGGCTAACAAGAGAACCACAACCGATCTTTGTTGCTATTTTGCCTAACTTCCATGGGAAACCACATGAAGACCTTGATGCATTTATTTTTGAGTTTGAAGCGGTGTGTCAATCCTATATTTATACCACTGATGAGCAAAAACTAATACGGTTTCCCTCTACCCTTAAGGATGCAACTTTAAGATGGTTTATGTGTAACACCCCAAAAACATGAAACAAGAAAACACACACATACACACACAAAAGAAAGGTTTACATATATTATTATTATTATTATTATTATTATTATATATTGACTAAGGAGGAGGATTCATAAATCCCCAACCAACATTAGATCGACCTACTATTTGACATAGCCTATATTTCTTAAGAACTATACCACACAAGATTCCCTTCATGTAAGTTCCATCTGCGTATCCTATCTTGTGTTGTGCACATAAGTCTATCTCTCTCGTTAGTATTAATGAGCTAGACTTACCACCTTCAATTGTTAAAACGTGTACATGCATCTTCATATCCACACAATTCGTTATGTGTGGGCATGCTACATGTATTGCGAGCTAAGCTATCGATCTTGTCCACTAACAAGCTATCTTAGCTCTGGTACAATCTTCCAAACCTAGTTTCCAACCTCCTTAAGGGGATCTCAAGCCCTTAGGGTACCTCTAAGTTCACCTAGAACTTACTAAATAGTATTTTCCTTTTAATCATCACAAGAGTATAAAAGATCTAGATACTAAATCTAACAAAATAAATTATCATCAAGCAAGCATAGTCAAGGCATAGAGAAACAATAACCAATTATGCATACATTAAAAGGTTTAAATGCAAAAGACTAAATAAAGAAGTACTAAATGTGGTAGTTACAAAGTTTATTCAAGTACATGAACTAGTATGGTACACCCCATACCTTTTCCCACTACTTTACATCTATTTTATCAGGGAAATCTCCCCACAATCTAATCTATTGTAAAAATAATCAAGAAGTAAGGTAGAGAGCAAACTTGTGGATTGGTCTATCTCCTGAATTTGACCTTCCCACTCTTCCATAAATCAAGTGAGTATAGTAGGGGATCAAGACACTCATGGATCTGAATAGACATGCTTCTATATGTACTTACTTAATTCATTGCCAAATTGCAACTATACAAATAACCCAAGCAATTCAACTTACTAATGCATAGTCCTTTATCATAGAAACTACCCTTTCCACTTCCCCTCTCACCCAACTGGAGAGATTCAATCAACCATGCATTAGCTCAAGTGCTCTATTTGTAGTAAATGAACTACCCTCCTCAAAAATTAGAGTCCCATACCCATAATTGCGAAGTAATCATTTATTTCATAACATAAGTTCTCATACCCTTAGATTATAAAATAACCATTCATTTCATTTATTTCATAACATAAGGTCCCATGCCCTTAAATTACAAAATAACCATTCATTTCATTTATTTCATAACATAAGGTCCCATACCCTTAAATTACAAAATAACTTTCTATTTCATTTATTTTATAACATAAGGTCTCATACCCTTAAATTACAAAATAACCATTCTTTCCATTTTATTTCATAACATAAGGTCCCATACCTCTACATTACAAAATAATCATTCATTTCCATTTTATTTCATAACATAAGGTCCCATACCTCTACATTACAAAATAATCATTCATTTCCATTTTATTTCATAACATAAGGTCCCATACCCCTACATTACAAATTAATCATTCATTTCCATTTTATTTCATAACATAATATCCCATACCCCTATATTACAAAATAAACATTCATTTTTGTTTTATTTCATAACATAAGGTCCCATACCCCTACATTACAAAATAATCATTCATTTGCTCTTTTAAATAAATAAACTATTTATTTCAACAACATCTTTTGCTCTTTTTTAATAAATAAACTATTTATTTAAACATATTTTGCTCTTTTTAAATAAATAAACTATTTATTTTAAACAATATATTTTGCCCTTTTAAATAAATAAACTATTTATTTAAACATATTTTGCTCTTTTTAAATAAATAAACTATTTATTTAAACATCTTTTACTCTTTTTAAATAAATAAACTATTTATTTAAACAACACACATATGAAGTTTGTGAAGGTAAACCATCTACCCCATGATCACCGATTATCAAGGTTAATAAAGTTGAAGTAAAAGATAATCATGCAAGTACATCAAACAAAGAGGGAGTCTTTCCATCAAACTAATCACCTGTCTCAGCCTCTAGAACTTACGATAGCTACTAGGCCATCAATCTAATCACATGTCTCAGCCTCTAGAACTTATGGGTCTAGGTTAAAGTGTTTGTAACCAATGGGATGGAGATCATGGATTAAAAGATATATTCCTTGAAAGATATCAGGATTACTATAGAGTTAGGGACAAGAAAGGTAAGATCTTTCGTATGAACCAACGAGAAGAAGAATCCCTTGAGGATTATCTTGAAAGATTTCAGTTTGTAGGATCTAGAGTGAATATTGATTTAGATGAAGAAATCTTAAAAGAACTTTTTCTAAAAGGATTTAAAAAGATGCCATTGATGTTCTAAACCTCATGGCTAAGGGGGATATTCATATAATGGTATTTGAAGAGATTATGAATCTTTGCAAAAATTATTCAAGGAATAAGCCTCTTAGGAACAACAAATACTCATCCGCATGAGGAGTAACAAGAGAAAAAATTGGTAATATGTTGGAGAGCCTAAAGACTGATTTGTTAAGCACATTAACTACATATCTTGAACTCATGGATAAGAAACCAAAAGAACAAGATATTGAGGAGATATATTATCATAGATGTAGGAAAAGACACAACTTGAGGGAATGCCCTCTTAACATTAAAAATATTTCCAACATTTTTTCTTGTTGTAACATCTGTGACAAAATTCATAGTACTAAAAACTACAAGTATATTTCAGCTATCAAATATGCTATAAAAGAACTGAAATTTGAGGAGGCAGATGATGTTTATTTTGTAGCCCAAATAAGAAGTGGCACGTTCAATGGTCCATCTAATTGGTCAAATTCTAGTTATTTCAACCAATAAAGACCTAACAAATGGTCAAATATATCAATTTGGACAAACTAGAACCCATACCCAAACAACCAAGAATGGAATATACCTCCATGGGCCCAATTTATGGCCAACTCATATGGGAATCCACCTCCGTGGACATAGGGAATATCAGGTCAAAACATGCCTAATTGGAATGTGAATGGCCAATATAATCAAGGAGGACCTAGCTGGTCTCAAAGTCCATTCCAACAACAGAATTTACAAAACCAATTTAGGGGAAAAACCCCTTAAAATCAGCCTCAAAATAGACTTCTTCTACCTCCAAATAATATGAACAACCCTCCTAAGAAACCACCTTTACCAGCTCAATTGGAATATGAATGGTCATTATAATCAAGGAGGACCTAGCGGGTCTCAAAGTCCATCCCAAAAACAGAAATTACAAAACCAATTTAGGGGACAAGCCCCTTAAAATCAACCTCAAAATAGACTTCTTCTACCTCCAAATAATATGAACAACCCTCCTAAGAAACCACCTTTACCAGCTCAACCAGTTCCAAATTTGAACATTAACAAGACTATTCAATAGGTCTATGAAACAAATGAGACATGTTCAATATTTGTGGTACCTTGCCAACAGATCCATTTAAGGTCTGGAAAAGTATTGGAAAATAATGTGACTCTCACAGAAGTTGAGGAAGCTATCCAAGACTTATTTAAAAAAGTTGACAAAAATGAAAATGAAACAAAAACTTTACTAGAAAATATTTCATCAAAACAAAAAGAGATCCAAATCCCTCAAAGAAAAGAAATGGAAGTTCCATTTCTTGAAAGACTGAAGATACCTAAAGAACCCTCCAAAACATCTTTCAATTTCCTCTAGGAATTAGAGAATGTTACCATTAGAATTCCTCTATTACAAGCTATCAAGGATATTCCTATTTATTCTAAATTGATAAAGATTATGTGCACATCCAATTCAGGAAAAAAGAAGAATGAATCTCAAACCATCCAAGTTATTGGACAATTATCAGATATAATGACTGAAGGTGGGTTACTGCCAAAATATACAAATCATGGAAATACCTATACTTACAATTTATACTGGTAATACAACCTTGCATAATGTCTTAGTAGATTTAGGGGTTGTCATTGAAAGGTACCCATTGCAAAGGTGATTCATTTCAAAACGTGATTCATTATATTTTTCTGCAATTTCTTGTGTAAATTCCACTTATTTAATTCAATTAGCAAGATAGGACCAAAGGGTCCTATCAACCATTAATGTTATAACCAAGAAAACAACATAGTATTTAGGGGTATACAAATTACAACCAATCTCTATAGTGCTTCAAGTTACAGACAGATCTACCATCAAACCAGAAGGAAAATTAGAAGACATCATAGTTTTTGTAAGTTCATGGGAGTATCCTCTAGACTTTGTGGTATTACAGCCTACGAAAAAGTTAGGGGGACATCCCTTGATTCTAGGATGATCATGGCTTGCAATAGTTGATGCCTACATTAGTTGTAGATCTAGAAATATGACTATTTCCAATGGTAAGCATACTAAAAACCTTAGTCTATTTCCTGAGTCAACATTAGATGAAGGTTTTTCAAAGCAAATTTGGTATGATTTTCCTAATGACTTGGATGACATTCAGAATTTATCAATCAATGTATTAAGTGAATATTTACAACAAGAAATTGAAGGACCATTAGGACCACTTTTTGATGAAGAACAAAGTACTAATTGTTCATATGAATTTACTATATCTAATGATGAAGCAAGTACAATTCAATATCATCAATTAGTGCCCTATAATTATCAGTTAAATATTCTTGAGAATGAAATAATGGGAGTGGATGCAAATACTAAAAATTACAAGTAGATATACATCACACCTAGAAAGACTTTAAATATTAATAATGAGCTTACAAGTATTCAGGAATCACAATTGATAGAAGTACTTAGAAAACATCAAACAAAATTTGCATGGAACTATGAGGATATGAAAGGGATTCATCCAAATGTTGCACCCATCAAATCTTCATTCAAGAAGGTTGCCACCCAGTGAGACAACCTAAAAGAAGACCAAATCTAGCTATGAAATACATAATCTAAGAATAGATCATTATGCTTTTAAATGCAAGATTTATATATCCAATTTTTGATAGCCAATGGGTATCACCATTAGTGATAGTTCCCAAGAAGAATGGTAAATGGAGGATTTGTGTAGATTATAGGGAATTGAATAAAGTAACAAATAAAGACTATTTTCCTTTACCTTTTATTGATCAAGTTCTTGATACCTTGGCTAGAAATAAATATTTTTGCTTTTTGGATGGTTTTAGTGGATACAATCAAGTCTCAATAGCAGAAGAAGATCAATAAAATACAACTTTTACATGTCCTATAGGTACCTATGCCTATAAAGTTTTACCTTTTAGATTATGTAATGTACCTACTACTTTTCAAAGGGTTAATTTAGCTATTTTTGCTGATTTAATTAATGAATGTGTAGAAGTCTATATGGACAACTTCATAGTCTATGGTAACACTTTTGAAGAAACCTTGTTAAGCTTACAAAAATTTCTTGTTAGATGCCAAGAGCAAAATCTCTCCTTGAGTCATGAAAAGTATTTCATGATGATAAGAGGGGGAATTGTCTTAGGGCATTATATATCTGAAGAATGTTTTAAAGTAGATCATGCAAAGATCCAAGTTATTCAATCCCTTCAACCTCCAAAGATACAAACTAAGGTAAGAATATTTTTGGGACATCCAGGGTATTATTGTATATTCATTAATAATTTCAATAAAATTGCCTATCCCATGCTTAAGCTCTTAGCAAAAGAAAGTAATTTTAATTGGACCGAAGCATGTTAGAAAGCCTTTAAAATTATAAAAGAAAATTTGACTACAACTCCCATTTTAAGGGGACTAAATTGGGAATTGCCCTTTCATATACATTGTGATGCTTCAGGTTATGCAATAGGAGTAGTACTTAAACAAATAGAGAATAAAATACCTTATGCTATCTATTATGTGAGCAAAAATTTGCATGGGGTTGAACTTAATTACATAGTTACTAAAAAGGAATTCTTAGTTATAGTTCATGTCGTTAATAAATTAAAACATTACATAACAAGGTATGAAGTATTTGTTCACACTGATCACTTTGCCTTTAAATACTTGATGAACAAAGCTACAATAGGAGGAAGAGTTGTTATATGGCTTCTCTTATTGCAAGAATTTAATGTCACAAATATAGATAAAGCATTTAAAGATAATGTCATTGCAGATCATTTATCTCATATGCAAATATTTTATGATGATGAGTTAATTCCTGATAATTTTCCAAATGAACATATGTTTGCTCTTTTTGTTTTTACTCCTTGGTATGTTGATATTGTAAACTATCTAGTAATAAGAAAGATGCCTCAAAATTTTACATGACATGAGCATAGAAAATTAATTCATTAGAGTGTCCCTTATATGTGGATTAATGGGATTTTGTTTAAATCTTGCCCTAACCATGTAATGAGGAGATGTGTGCAAGAAGATCATGTATATGACATCATTAGAGCAACACATGAACAACCTTATGGAGGTCATTATGCAGCCCAAATAATAGTCAGTAAAATATTTCAAACAAGTTATTTTTGGCCTACTATAAATAAGGATACCCATAAATTTGTTGATAGATGTGATGCTTGCCAAAGGGCTAGTAAACCTACACCTACAATGGATATACCTTTGGTACCACAAATAATGTTTGAACCATTCAAGAAATGGGGGATTGATTTTGTTGGACCAATAGATCCTCCAAGTGTAGACAATAAACACATACTTGTGTGCACGGATTATATCACAAAGTGAGTTGAATTAAAAGCCTTGCCACGAGCACAAGTTGAACCAATTATTAATTTTCTTTATTCACATATCATGCAATGCTTTGGAGCACCTAGAGAACTAGTTTCATACCATGGGTCTCAATTTCTCTCCAAATTAATTGAACATTTTGTTAAAATATATCAAATAAAACATAGAAAAACTTCACCATATCACCCTCAAGCTAATGGATAAGTAGAAGTTACAAATAGAGAACTTGAAAAGATAATAACAAAAACTATAGTTATCAATAGGGTTGATTGGGAAGAAAGATTAAAATAAGTCGTATGGGCATATAATACAACTTGGAAAACTACCATAGGATTATCACCTTATGAAATTTTTTATGGGAAGCAAGTTTTTATGCCTATTGAATTTGAAATAGAGACTCTTCGCACAATGGTACAACTTGATATGAATTTGGATCAAGCACAAAAATCTAGATTGGAAAAATTAAACATTCTAGATGAAAGAAGATTAGAGGCATTACATAGAACTGAATTAACTCAACTACAAAGAAATAAATGGTATGATAAACACATTGTACCATAAACATTTCAACCAGGAGATTGGGACTTGCTATTTGACTCACACTACTAAGATTTCCAAGGCAAGATAAGGACAATATGGCTTGGACCCTATGAGATTGAAGAAATATTTGGGAATGGTACAATTAAACTTAAGCCTATTGATGATTCAACAAGAAGATTATTAGTTAATGGACATAGGCTTAAGCTCTATAGGAAGCCATTATCTAAAGAATAATTTATAAACCATCTTAAGCAATAGGTTGATTTGCAGTGTATTTCTGAACTGCAATCAACTACTATTAAATAAAAACTTCTCTTTTCTATCCTAAGCAATAAAAATATTATCTACTATATAAAATTGTTTCTAATAAATAAGTGTAGCCATTAAGAAGAGTGTAGTCTAATCAATCCTCTTTTTTGGATGAGTAGGTGCCAGTAAATAAGATGGATGGTAAAAATCTTTACACTACTTGGCCAATGAAAAGAAGATTACCATAGAACAATAGTATTTTTTGAAAATAAACTAGAAGATCACTCTATGTTATTTAAATATGCTTCCTTTGTTTCATAATGGAGTTCTAATATACAATGTTTTCATCTTATTATTCATCATTTTTTAGTCATAGTATTAGGTTTTAAGAAAGAAGTTAGATTCAGTGTATGAAGGCATGCTCTTACCTTACAAAAGGGAGAATATATATAGTCATGATGGTATCAACAATTAATAAAAGCAAGGTAGTAAAATACCTTGTTTCTTATAGCCCCCAAATAATAAAAAGGAAGAAAAATGATAGTAAGGATAGGACTACACTTCCATCCATATGGATATGTAGCCCGAATCCCCAAAGTTCTAATATCTTCCCTAAATAGAAGAGAAGGTAGTAAGGATAGGGTTACAATTCCCATTAGGAATTTGATAGAGTGGTTGGGAATCCAAATCCCCAAAGCCTTAACTCTTCTTATTTAAAAGGGTAGAGTAGTAAGGATAGGGTGACAATTCCCATCAGGACTTTGATAGAGTGGTTGGGAATCCAACTCCCCAAAGCTCTGCACCCTTAATAAAAAAAAAAAAAAGAGAAGAGGAAGGGGTAAAATAGTAAGGATAGGAAGACAATTCCTATAAGGACTTTGATAGAGTGGTTGGTAATTTGACTCCCCAAAGCTTTGCATCCTTGATGGCTTTAGTAGCATTACATTAGGATACAGAGAGAAAATCAATAGAACATATTATTGAATGATTAGAAGTGATACAAAATGAGGTGAACCATGAACCCCTTCATATAGGAAGATGGGTTCCTTGGTCAACGCTCCAACTAGTTTTACAATGGGATACCTTGCACATGTGCATATTGACACTTGTGCATATGTTGCTTCTTCCTCAAGTAACTAGATAACTTCCCCCTAAAGTAATCTAATGTCCTAACTATGTACCTTTGGTACATTACATAATATCACCCAAATTATGTAATATACTCTAATTCTAACACCCCCTGTATTACATTATTTGGGTATGATATTCCTTTGAATTGCATAGATGATCTCTGAATTTTTTAAATTTGATCTTTCCAAGTGCCTTTGTAAAGATATATGTTGTTTGATCTTCTGTAGGAACATACTTGAGGATGATGTTATTATTCTAAAAATATTCCTGAATGAAATGACATTATGCTTCAATATGCTTTGTTATTTTGTGTATGATTGGATTCTTGATCAGGTTCAGTACTCCTTGATTGTCACAAAATATCATGGTTGGAGTTCGTTTAATTTCCATGTCGGCTAGTATGTATTGAAGCCATAGTGCTTCATAGGGTAGTGCTCTTGTTGCTCGATATTTTGTTTATGTTGATGATTGTGCTAATGTATGCTATTTATTTTTGTGCCAAGATATGGGTCCTGATCCGAGATAGAAGAAATATCTTGAGGTAGATTTTCTATCATCAATGGATCCAACATAGTCTGAATCTGAGTAACCCTATATACAAAATCCTTTTACATATTTTAAATAGGTTAGTCCATAGTTTGTAGTATTCTTGATATATTGTAGTATCCTTTTTGTAGCTTTCCAATGAATTTCTTCTTGATATATTGTTGATCTTTATATTCTAGGATTTGAGAGCTTGCTTTAAACCATATAAAGATTTGTTTAATCTGCATACCTTATCTTCCTATCCTTGAGTGATAAATCCTTCTAGTTGTGACATATAGACTTCTTCTTCGAAGTCACCATTAAGAAAGGTACTTTTTACATCCATCTGATGAAGTTTCCATCCCTGATGTGCTACTAGTGTGCAAACTATTCTAATAGTAGGCATCCTTGTTGTTGGTGTGAATGTTTATTCATGGTCTATTCCTTCTGTTTGAGTGTATCATTTTACCACCAATCAAGACTTGTATTTTTCTAGTGTTCCATATGCTCTGTATTTGACTTTGTAAACCCATTTACATCCTAATAACCTTTTTCTGGGGGGTAATTCCACTAGATTCCATATTTTATTATTTTGAAGTGACATATTTTAGATTCCATTGTTGCTTTTTAG
Source organism: Wollemia nobilis (assembly GCA_028583015.1). Classification (NCBI taxonomy): domain Eukaryota; kingdom Viridiplantae; phylum Streptophyta; class Pinopsida; order Araucariales; family Araucariaceae; genus Wollemia; species Wollemia nobilis. The sequence goes on from JAQPPZ010005120.1 coordinate 1,796,710, forward strand.
TGTGAATCATTTAATGCCTATAGTGTTGATGTTGGTTCTGCTATATTACCCAACATCCCTCTATTCATTCTGGTTATGCTACGAATTTGAGGTCTTATAGTAGTATAAGATTTGGCATCCTTTCTAGATTTGCTTCTCTGAGTGTATCTCTAAGCCATAGTGGTTCTCTTCTAGGAGATTTTGTTCCCTATTTTTGAGATTACGACTCTGACTCTTCACTTATTGTATCTTCTTCAAACATATTCAAAAGAACTTCTGTGTCATTGTTGGATTTTTTTGTGTCAACTTTGACTCATTCATCAAAGACCACATGTCTACTAATGTAGACTTTCTTTGTAGATGGATCTAGTATTTTGTATCATGTAGATTCATTGTCATAACCAACATATATCCCTGTCATGGTTTTGTCATCTAGTTTAGTCCTCTTCTATTTTAGAATATGCATATAGGCTTTACATAAAAAAAAAATTCAATTTCTCTATGTTGGGATTTTGCCTTGACCATACTTCTTCTGGTGTAATATGTTTGAGTACTCTTGTAGGTATCCTATTTTGTATATAGACTATTGTTTGTATTGCTTCTACCCAATATTGGTGATCAATTTGTGCCTCTTTCAACATGCATCTAACCATTTCCATTATAGAATTGTTTTTGCTTTCTGCAATTCTATTCTATTGAGGTGAATATGATGTAGTGAGTTGTCTTTTAATTCCATTTTTCTCTAAAAATAAGTCAAACTCTTTAGAAACAAATTCTCCTCCTCTGTCTGAATGAAGTGTTTTTATAGTCTTTCTTGATTCTTTCTCTACTTTGAGTTTGAACTATTTGAAATAAATAAATGCATCTGACTTGTATTTTATGAAGTATACCCACATTTTCCTTGTGTGATCATCAACAAATATTTGAAATTATTTATGTCCTCCAACGCTATCAACCCTCATTGGCCCACATAAATCTGTATATATTATCTCTAGAGGTTGTTGTGCTCTGTGTTGACGTATTTCAAAAGGAATTCTGTCTTTTTTTCTTGCTAAATATTCTTGACATACATTAGTTTCTGGAGATAAATTTGGTAGCCCTTCAACCATTTGATACTTGAATAATTCCTTCATTGAAGTTTCACTTGTATTGCCAAGACACTTGTGCCATAGATATGAGGCTTTGAATGAAAGTGCTAAGTGAGTAGTAGAGTCTAGAATAAATAGACCATTTTTGTAGGAACCTGATGCTATCATTTCTCCTTGCCTAGAGATGTGACATTGTTTTTTTCATTGAAAACTTTGAACTCAACTATTATGTTTTGATCCATGAGTTGAGAAACATAAAGTATATTAGTAGTCAATCCTGGAACATATAGAATATTCTTGATTATTCCTTTTCCATATCCTAGATTTATCAAAATATTTATGATTCCTTTTACTTCATATGTTTTGTTGTCTGCTACAACAACTGGGTTCTCATGTACCTGTTTTAAGGAATTGAACCAATGAATGTTCCCAGTCATATGCTTTCTTGCTCCTAAGTCTATATACCAATAATCCATTGAGTTTTTTATAATACCTTATGACTCCCTAGGATATTTTGGATAGGATGTATTATCAATATAGTGCTTTTGTAAACTGTAATTCAAGTCTAAGTTGATTTTGTAAAAAAATTTAAATACAAAAAAACAACATTTTTATCTCCTTTTTACTCCTATTGAACTAAGCACTATTTTAAATTATTTGAAGAGGTCTTGAAGTTGGTATTTATTTTCTTTTCTTTAAGTGTTTTGAGGCAACACTATAAAAACCCAAATTTTGAAGACTTTTAATAAACCTCTTTAAATACCCTTCTTTGATTGATTTAATGTTTTCTAATTTCCAATTCCTAACTTGATATTGTATTCCTTATAACTCCCAAGTTTGGAAAAATTAGAAAATAATATTTGCAAGTTATTTTAACAATTATAATATCCCTTATTTCTCCTTGATAAATTTTGCAAATAATAAATCTAAAGTATGCTTGTTTAATAAGAATATGTTTCCTTATAACTTCATAAACCTTATGTTAAGATAAGCATAAAATATTTTACCTCAATCGATCCTCATTTTTGTATGTCGATAGATTCGTTGCTATGTGATTCATAGCGCTTGTGAGCAATTAGAGCCCTCTTTGATCGGTGTAAATTTTTCTTCAATTGGCGATCGAAAACCTCTGTAATCTGATGGCTTAAAATATATTTCCCTGGATTTTTTTAATGTTGGATTTATGACAACATCTTTACTATCTTCCTTACACTGTAACTTGGTTTTGATTACTCCTTGCTTTGCTTGACTGCGTTCTACTATTGTGTCCTTCACTCTCCTGTATTGACATCTTAAGAAGGATAGGCTTTGTGACAAGTGTCACACAAAGTGTTACGAGCCTGCTCTCTTCAAGAATAATGAGTATTCTTTGGTAGTGAGCATTTCTTAGATGTTCCTTCGACATTGATGAGGTTGGTGGTAACCTCCAATGAATCTCAACTCCCTTCAACTAAGTGTAAATTCCTTTAGGTGAGCACTTGAACATTGGTAGACACAACTTGTTAGATGAAAAACATCCTTCTGCCCCCTATAAACGGTGAAGCCTTTGTTCTTCCAAGGAACAAAGGAGGTGCCTTTTGTAATTTGCATTTTGCACCTAAAATGAAGAATATTTATAATCCTTCTTGATTCTTTTGGATGATAGTCAATCCAAGTTGTTGAAAGTGAGGATTCCCACACTTTGCGTTTGAATAAATAATATTTGTATCCTCCTTGGGTCTTGAGAATGCCAAGGTCTTGATTTGAGGCTTCCATAAAGGATTTTAATGGTGGTTTTTATACTCCATATTTCTTCTTGTAATGGTGGCTTCTTTTGGCCACTATAGTGCTGCAGATTTTTTGTGCTTCTTAATCAACACAAATAAATATAGAGCATCTAGTTAAAAATTTAACTAGAATAGTGCTTAATGGATGCACTATAAATGGTAACAACAAATTCACCTTATTAGTACACTTATTTCTTAAATATGCTCTTAATAATTCCACTACAACTTTTCAAATATAATTTGCAAATATCATTACAAACACAGTTGTAGGATCCAATCTTCTTTTTCAAGATATAAGATAGGTAGTTGATAGATAGATGTAATTTTTTAATCTAATAAACTTCAAATTAATGTGCAAATGAACCTTAAAATGAAATTTATTTCTGCACTTCTATGAAGACTTATAATTCAATCTTTCTCTTTGCAATTTCTGATCTAACATAAGGTGCTTTAACAAATCTGTTGAGTAATCTGAGTAATGAATTCACTTGCACCAATAGTTTCTTACCTTTTTGACCGCTTTTCCAAGTAGCTCCTCCTTCACAAAAAATAGGTATCAAACTTCCTTTCAAGAGCATAGGGTTTGGTGATTTTGTCTTCTCCTTTCTGTTATGGATTCAGAGGATTCTTTGGGCAATCCTCTAGTCTCTCGGCTTTGTCAAACTCCTTTTGTCTTTGATTCTTCTTGTTGAATTCTGACTTTAAGTAGGATCTTCTTCTTCTCAAGACTCTAAATGTATTGAGGTATTTTGTATTTTCTTTGGCACTCCTTGCCAATTCATCTTCTCCTGATTGGGCTTGTTGTTGGATGACGATAATTATCCCAAGTCTTCCCTTGTGAGAAACTTCTCCTTATTCCCCTATAGAAATGATTGTAGCTTTCATACCACTGATGGCTTTAGCAAAATTACTTTAGGAGACAAAGATCAAATCAATAGAACATATTATTGAATGAATAGAAGTGATACAAAATAAGGTGAACCATGACCCCCTTCATATAGGAATATGGGTTCCTTGGTCAACACTCCAACTAGTTGTACAATGGGATACCTTGCACACATGCATACTGACACTTGTGCATATGTTGCTTCTTCCTCAAGTAACTAGATAACTTCCCCCTAAAGTAATCTAATGTCCTAACTATGTACCTCTGGTACATTACATGATATCATCCAAATTATGTAATATACTCTAATTTTAACACCCCCATCAAAACAAATAAATAAATATATACTTATGTGAAAAATGGGCTATGAAATGGTAAAACAAAGTTGATACCAGAATGACTATCTTATTTCTCCTCTTCCAAAATGGGTTTTGAGAGTGTCCAACCATTGATGAGACCTATTTTGCAAACCAAAGTATTGATGATTGCTATTGGTTTAAATTCATTATTATCTTTCTCTCACATAGAACTCCTCAATGAGGCCAAAGGAAGTAGAACAAAAAATTGATCTCTTTGGGGCATTAGAAAGATTTGTTATTGGAAAATGGAATATTTTATTAAAACGATCAAATAAGAATTAATATTTTTTTTGCATAACATATTTGCTATTGGGAACAAGCAATTCCATTCTAAGAAGATTTATTATCCTATAAACTTATTTAATGGCTTGGCATGAACAAATAATTTGTATATAAATAAGCACCCCCATATTCTTAAATAAATAAATAAAATGATATTAAAAATTATTATATATATACTAAGATTTTATATAATATAAAATTTTATAAAATTTCTTTCCTTATCCTGTTTTGGCTATATAGCCAAAAATAATGTTTGGGGGGAGAAGTAAAGGATTTTTGCAATAAATTTCATGATATGGTTTGAGGGAGAAAAGAAAAACAAGAATGGGAAGAAATCAGGTAAAGTATTCCTATGATCCCATAATTAATTTTATGTAGTTGTTTTCCATAGTTACTTTATGTAGTCATTTTCTATAGATAGTTTTCGTAGATAGTTTTGGTAGATATTTTTTGTAGATGTTTTGGTAGCATGTTTTCATAGACATGATTTCACAAATTTTTTTCTATATATTTAGCTTGTAGATTTGTGCATGGCTGAGGATACGTGTCAAGGCAGGATAAATCGATGCAAGGTAATTATCATTCTTTCTTATTTACAAGGGCCTTGGCATGAAGAAGAAAATTCATGCGGATATTCAAATTTTTATCACAAAAGCCATGGCACAAACTTTTAAAATTTTGTCTCATAAGCTATGACACGAAAATTCAAATCATGAATTTGATTTTGGAAACCGTGGACAGTAGGTTCAAGCGGTCGAAGGACTTGGATTAGCAAATCAATAGGAAATCTAACCCATGCATGGAGCTGAATTGGAGATCATTGAAGGTAAACTAAAATGTGAGTGATGATGTAAATGCTTGTGGTTGGCAGATGAGTGTATGAGTTCTGTGAAAACACCATACATATGGTCAACTATACATGACATGAGTACTCAGATTCAAGAAAGGTAAGACAATAAGGAGCGAATGCTAATAAAATGATCTATGTGGACAACAATATAGGGAATTAATTGTTGGAAGTTGTTAACGCTTGCATGAAGTTTAAAAATTGGAAAACACCCAAAGATAATGGGTGATGCCTTAAAGCAGCCCTTGATTTAGCATAACAATACATAAGGTATATAATTTGCTTTCATATCGCTCTAATAAACACATTTATTTCATAAATATAAAATCCATCCTTAATGTATACACATAATTAAAAAGGGGCCTTGAGTGTCGTCGTGTTTACAACCATCACATGGAGTCAAAAAGGTAACTGGAAAAGACATGGAAGCAAGTCACAATGCAAGAGTGCAATTCATAAAACATGCAGTGGTCTTAGGCTAGAATGAATTATAGTGGGCGGCATATCAAAAAAAAGAATGCATGTCAGACAAGAGTTGATGTCAGACTAAAGGAGTACACATGGATGACATAGCTTATTCAAAGTTTTTTCAAGGGCAATTTAAAATTCAAATTGAATTTCCTTTGAGGTACAACGTAATTCTAAATTTAGATGACTTATCACCATGATTCGGGAAAATGTGGTGTGATGAAATCATTAGTGAAGTGATCATTTCCAATATGGAGTGACCACCTCACATATGAAGATGTCGATCAGTGACACTTTGCCGCAAGGTAAAATATGAAGAAGTGATGCGGATCAAGCATGAGAATCGTCGATTAAAACACAAATCAAAGGCTTCGATTTAACCAACCTTATGCATGAAAAAACATTAAAAAAAACCTAATTTCAAAATTCATTTTCTCTATAGCATGCTTAAGGTAATTCGGCTTTGTAAACACTACTATAACTCGACAAAACCTTCAAATCGAACTGTAATTGTAATCAAAGATGTTGCACAGAATCTAGGATCCAGTAGTGATAGCTTTGGCAAAGGGGTATGACAAAAATAAAAAATGATTTTCATAGACAAAGATACTACGCAGGAACATGACAGTTCGAAAGAGGGCACACAAAAATTGAAGGTAAAAATTGTAAGTGCTTTAATTCAAATTTTTAGAAATTACAGACGAAATCTTGTGAATGAAAAGAAATAAAATTTGCATATAGAAATTTATATGACAAATTTTTGAAACATTCATGCAAATTACATTTTAATAATAGATATACTGTAGTGTTTAAATTTTTCAAAAAAACATTTATAATTTCTCTTATATACACATCATTGTCTTTGCATGTTAATCAACACATGTATATGTTAAAATTTCTCCAGGTCTCAATTCGCAACAAGCAATTGAGAAACCCAAAATCAAAACCTACCCTTATCCTCTAAAAACTCCCTACCTCCCCATCCTTTAAACCCCTATCACCATGCTTAGAGCCACCTTCCAAAAACGCAGCGAACCAAACTCTATCAACACCCAAATCTGGGTGATTTCATTAAGAAATTATTCTAGGAGGCAAAATGGTAGGATGCCCTCACATTATTTCAGGGGCATGACCAGGGCATGGTGAAATGATTCATATTGAACTGTAACCCAATGACCATGGTCACCCATGTGGGCAAAGTAGAAATTGAAATCACTCCTAGTTTAATTTTTGAAGTTTTGAATCTCCCTAAAATTGGCCAAAGGTATTATAAGTCTACCTATAAAGGAGTAAGATAGATGGTTGATAGGTTAGGGAAAAAGTGCATCATTGTGCGAGATAGGGAAGGTTGGATCAAGGGTGTAGCCACATCTTCTCTCCCCTTGAAGTGACAAGAGGTTGCCACCATACTGATGAAGTTTTTCATGGTGGCAAGGAGGTTGTCCATATGTGGTGGATACCACCTAAAGACGATGTCGAATCTAAAATACCCCAAGATGGAGGACTGTGTCATAAACCTATCCTACTATTTGTATAGATTGTTAAAAGCTATTATTACCACAGTCCAATACAAACAGTCTGGTGATGAGCCTAAGTTACATTTTATTGCTCATAACAGACTTATAAAACTTCTTGTTTTACATAAGGCATTTGAATTGGAAATTACATGGGAGAAAATTATCGAAGAAGCAAACCTATCAATCCAATCTGAGGTATGTGAGCCAAAAATTGAGGAGGATACTACGTTTGAGGAATATCCTGAATCTTATAGCCAACAAGAAGAGGAAGAGGAGTCTCCTGTATGTAAAAAGCCTACCTATACCAAATCCACCAAAACTTCTAAATCCTCCTCATATGCAAGAAAAACAAGGAATAAAGAGTACAATCCTAAAAATATAAAAAAATGGGAGACATCCAAACCACATAAAAGCCCACCTACCTCGAATCTTTCCTCTAAAACTCTTACCCACATTCAAACACAACAAAATCTACTGCACATCAAATTGGACAGACTGAGGAATGAATTTTTTAAATATGCAACCTTGGTGAAAAGGGTTCTCACTCTTTAGTTTGACATCCTAAAGAAAATCTCTATGGAAAGGGTTGCAAAACCAGTTGAGCTAGTTTTTCAACTGTCGATTTCTAGTGGCTCACCCAATAAAAGTTCTACGGGTGCGAAAAAAGGTGAAGAAGATAGTAAAATTTAGCAAACACTTTGAGCTGACTAAAATACTTGATGAAGACAACTCACTCCCACCATCTGAGTTCCTATTCCAACAACATCAAATATGACATCCATATTTTACCTAAAAATCAGACATCAGTTAAAATCGAGATTCCCATTGAAGTTGACAAGGTGATTAGAAAAATCATTGAATCTGTAGGATTGTTGCCACCATCAAATAACCAAGAATTACCACATAAATCAGGAGACGTAGGAAAAGAACCTAGGGAGGTTGCATACATAAAAATCATGGCTGGTAAACTACCATAATATTTCGAGAAGGCAAAGGCATAGGTCTAGAAAGTGAAGCGTAAAAGGAATCTTCATGTTCTAATTGTTCCAACCCAAGTTTTAGCTCGAATCAAATCTAAGCAAGGCTAATATTTGAAAGATACTTTATCAGATTTTATCATAAACTTGTGTATTATATATATAGATAGATATATATTTGTAGTAATTCATCTGTCATATTTGCAATATTTCATCTGTTATATTTGTAGTAGTTTATTTTTTATAATTGCAGTGTTTTATCTATTATAATTACAGTGTTTTATTTGTTATGATTGTTGCATTAATAGTTTATGCATGGGGACATGCACTCCCTCCAATTTGGGGGGAAATTATGAGTGATAAATTATGCTTATATTATGCAAGTTTTCATTTGATTTTTAGATGCACAATTGATGATTATGGATATGATTTTGGTGAATTTTATGTGTAGTTTACAATATTTACGTTATTTATGATATATCCTCTTCATAAGGCATTATGTGATAAATAATGGTGATTTCATGTAAAATTGTGCAAATATTTTTGTGTTTCAATAGATGGATGTTGTAGGTATTCCGTAGGTAGTGTTACAGCCAAACATAGGCCGAGTATAGATGAACTAGCTTGCAAGAAGTGCATTGAAGAATGGGTTACAAAAAATACTTATGAAAATATGTTATGGAAAATACCTACTGAAAGGGTCTATGGGAAATTTTGACTGTGTAAAACCCATTTTATGTGATGGAGTTCCACATATAATTACAACATAGCAGCACCATGTGGATTACACAATCAACATGACTGTTTGACATGATGGCATTGTATACGTGACCTAATATTTGTTGTATAATCTGTTATGTGATATGTCATTAAAATTGTAATCCATTAATTTGATTAAGTCATTTCTTAATTTGTCTCTTCCCTTAGGAAGAGAACAAACAATTGTTTTGTCTTATTAGCAAATTGTTTAAGTTTAGGTTATTCGTTAAGTTTGTTGGTATTATGCCACTTGGGAAATTTTAATTGTAATGAGCCCAAAGTTGTTATTAGGGATTGTCTTAATTTTAGAATATTCATGTTATGTAATATTTGCATTCAAATCCTCAAATGTGCAAAGATGTAACAAACCGCGTGGAAAAAATTTATTGTAAATGTTCAATGTGGCATTATAAAGTATATGTAAAGACCTTTGAAAAGGTCTATTAGCTACTATTAGGAGATTTGTTGCTTGATGTTTGAAGAAGCCTGTTTGCATAGTCCGTTGTACATTGTACTAGATATGAAGATTGGAATAAAAGTGAATCATTAGTTGCAATAATTTTTGATAAATATGGTAACTGTATCTTATGTTTTCACATGATTTATTTATTTTTGTAAACTTTCTCTTTACTTTCCTGCACATGATTTAAATAGTGTTAAATTAATATAATGAAATATTAGTTTTTGAGGTAAAATAAAGTAGAAAGGAGAAGATAATTACATTGATATCTAGGAGGCATGGCCCACTTCGAACGACCAATCCCTTACTCTCTTTCTCCCAAAATAAAATTAGGTTTAGTTAGAAAATAGAATCAGACTTAGAACATAAATTAAATTACATAATATAGGATTATAAATTATTTTAATAAGTCAATGCATTGTTAGATTGCATGTGGATCCACACATACACATATATATACATAAACATATATACATACACACATATATACATAGAATTAGTCTAAGTCATAATTGCACCTTTTGATTAAGCATTATTTCATTTAATTTCACTTTCTATAACTTTCATTTCTTGCAAATGAGACTAAGGAAACAAAATAAAAGTCAAATGATTAATAATTATGGAATAATCTATATGGGGTTTACTATTCTTTAAATCTAACCTGGATTGAAAAATTAAGTGTATGAGATACAACTCGACAATGATTGAAAAATATTTTATTTATAATATCTTATAATATCACGTAGTGTTGGGTCTGAGGGCTTGGTTCAATGATCAAAATGCTTCTATAGGAGCACGAAGACCAGGGTTCCAATCCCTTGGGCCCCGTAGTACCGATGGGCATATCGCATCAATGTAGATGTCTACGTAAAAGGTTTACCCGGTGCAACTGGAGGTTATAGTGGTGACAAGGAGCGAGATTCAAATCCATGAAGAGGCATTAAAAACTATAACAAGCTACCAATTTCTCTAGTATAAAGAAAAAAAATCACTTAGTGTTATTATTAAAAAAATAACAATTATATAACTTGTTTTTGCCTTGAAAATCAAAGTATTTAACTAGTTGAGCTATTGTCATTTGATTATTTGATATTTTTTTGAAATTGATCATATGGTATAGAATAGAATATAAGGTTTTTAACATATATCAGGCCAAAAGAAACTTATAAGACCATGATTTTACAAAAAACCATGGCTGCCAACAACAAAATCTAACCCAATTATTTTTCTTTTTGTAATTTTGATTTTTTGTTATTGATTTTGATCATGAATCCTTTTACTTTCTTCTATTGAAATAAATCTTGCATTAATTTTGTTGACAAATCATTAACATATCTAACTTGAGTATTATTTTATGCTTTGCATTTCAAAATTAAATACTTCTCTGTTTCAACTACCTACAATGTGCAAATAATACATATTCTCTCATCCCATTCCTCTTTTGGTCTCTTCCATCTAGTTGTTTCATATCTAAGTTGGTGTGCCATGGACATCTTTTGATATGAGCTATTTGGACTATTCACCAAACAAGTTAGTGTCATGACTTCTTACAACATTAGACTTTCACATGGTGCTAATTCAAAATATGGCATCATGACTTCTATGACACCAACATTCCTCTATTTTTGGTAATTTCGATCCTTCTAGATGCATTAATCATGTCTCATATGTCTATGACAAGTGTTGTCACAATGAAACAACAAAGGAACCTACCTCTAGAATTGTCACCAATCAATCATCGATGAAGACATCCTTTAGTTATTTAATCCAAATAACCTAATCAACCTGAAAGACTTCCATGGTAATTCCATCACAACCTAGAACAAAAGCAAAGGGTGTTTACAATCTATTTTAACAACTTGAAAATACTCTAGCTAAAATTTCCATCTTTAAACTTCTCATATCTTCTCCCACCCATCCAAATATTTTCATCAGTATTAAGTGAACATACAATTCCTTAAATATTAAACCCTAATAAATTCACTTCTATTATTAGGTTAGTTGGGGTAAATCACATCAATATCTATTTCTGAGGATGATATTTCTCAATATTCTTTGACAAGAGATCCACCCTTTCATATCATAGGCCAAATTGGTGATAAGTTCATTAACGAAATCTAGTTGATAATGACACTAAATTAAATGTATGTAGTCTAAAATTTCTTTGTCACTTTAGTCAATCCAAGAATGATCTTAAGAAATCTAACTTAGTGATATAGACCTCTAACAATGGGTAACAAAATGCTAGTGGTACAATAGCATTACCCATCAAAGTAGGGCCTAAACCCTTAACACTTTATTTTATGTAGTGCCTTTTTATCTATCTTACAACATTCTTCTAGTAGGCCTTGTATTCATGATATGTGGATCATCCCATCCAACTTCTACCATTTTTTGAAATATCCATACAAGCCTTATACCATTGTCTGAGATATCAATACAAGAGACAAACATACGATATTCCTACCAACCTTGAGACTTTCAAATATTGTAAACTAATTGTGGTTCATAGTCAAAGTGTTAGAATTTGTCATCTTACCAATTCTTTTGATATTTATATTTCATCCTCTAAGTCTTTTGTCATTGATGCCTTGAAGTCACTTAGTCTATATAACAATTCTAACAAGTAAATTTTTAATGCAAAATGATAATAAATCTATCATCATTAATAATAATTAAAACTCAAACAATGATGAAACCTTTATAGACCTAGCCAAGCTTCCTCCTTCCCATGAACACTATGATTACCTCCTACTAGTAAAGGGGAAAAAATGTAGATAATATTGAACTAAGCATGACACTGAGAGGGGGGCTGAATCAGTGTGTATTAAAAATTTAATCAAACTATGAAATCAAATCAAAACGAGCAATCACACAAACATGCATCACATAACACCAGATTTATAGTGAATATACAATGTGGGAAAAACCACTGTTCCAATGGACTATTTGGACTCCCATCCAAATCCAACCTCTAAAATATTTGGTCTTTACAATATTTTTGCAGCACCAACTATAGGGAATGGCACCAACCAACCCGGACTTTAGCAGCACCAACTGCAAGGAGCATCGACCCCTGTTTCCAGGCACTGACCCAACAAATTTAAAAAGCTCTGATAAAAGTTTGAAATCCTGTCAAAAGACCCTGAGTGGTCTAGCTTACAAATATTCTCCTCTAAAATCTTATGTCCAACCTCTTCAATATTCTCAACTCTGCACACTGATAATCTCACACCTTGCACATTGACTGTCTCAAACACTACACACTTTTTCAATTAGAATGCCAAAAACAATTCTTCACAACATGCGCTGACAGTCATTTCTACAAAAAAAAATAGTCGTCTCCATTTTCTTTTAAAACATATATATTTTTCACATTGAAAAATGTAGCTCTTTATTTCAGTTATACAAAAGCACCACTCCACCATTATATTCTTAGAAACTACCAAAATTACCAAAAAGAGCTGACAAGGCTTTTTGTAACAGTCATAACTACCTCCTAAAATTTTCAAATGGGCTAAAAGTTGAAACATATATTCTTGGATAAATCGACTACCTCCAATTTAAATTTCAAATTTTAACTCTTCACGAATTATTTGCAGTACCTCTGACAAGATGGCCTTTTACGCAGATTTGACACATGTCTAAAACTGCCAAAAACTGGACAAAGTGATCCAAAACCGTTTTGCAACTGTTATCGTTTCCTCCTTAGATCTTTGTTTAGACTAAAATTTAAATGTATGCTCTCGATACATCTGAATACCTCTAGTAAAAATTTTGAAGTCTAATTCCTCACATATTTCTTAATATACCTCCGACAACGTGGCCTCCGACACTGATTTTACACCTATCACATAAAGTACAAAATCGTCATGTTCCAACAAAGTTGTCAAGCGGTCCAACACTATACCGTATTTCGTTCAAAACTGCACCAACACTACGACTGCACTCACTACTATCAAAAAATACTCCAAACAATATGTCGAGCTATCCAACACAGTCCATTGGCACTTATGAACAACATTTGCAACTTTTTGACAACTTTTATACAAACCACTTGCAACACCTTCACCCGAGCATCGAACACATCCTCACAAGCATCGAATATTTCTGTACAAGCTCAAAACACCTTACTACTGCACCAACCAAGTCCAACTGAGTGTGTTAACAACAATGACAACACCTTGCTCAACAATCTCCCCCTTTGGAATTGCTGGCAACACACAAACATTTTCCTATAACTCTTCTCCCCCTTTGAAAACAATGACAAAGGGATGTTGCAAACTCCCCCTGAGTCCATACACAACATTATTAGGAAAAAATTAGTACCAAGTAATAATTGCAAATAGGATCAAAAAGATAAAATAGTGAAAAATTGCTCCCCCTGAGAATGTGGTGTCGATAGAGGTCTAGTGCTTGGGAAGTGTAACCACTCCCAATTTCTTGCAAATATATTCAAAAACTTCCTTGGACAATGGTTTTGTGAAAATATCTGCTACCTTCTTTGTCCTAGGAACAAAATCCAACTTGAATTCACCTTCTACAACTTTCTCCTTCATGAAATGGTACCTAATAGCTATATGCTTCGTGCAGGAATGCATCACTGGACTCTTTGAGATGTTAATAGAACTTGTGTTATCACACATGACTAAAATAGGCTTGCTAAAATGAATTCCAAGGTCTTGTAGAGTTTGCTTCATCCATAGTACTTATGTGCAACATGATTCCGCTACAATATACTCTACCTCTACTGTAGACAAGGAAACTAACTCCTGCTTTTTATTGTGCCATGCTACAAGATTGTCACCAAGATAAAATGCACCTCCATTGGTGCTCTTCCTGTCATCAACACATCCAACCCAATATGCATCTGAATATGCAATAAGAGTGAATTCCTTACCTTTTGGGTACCATAACCCATACTCCATTGCACCTTTAAGGTACCAAAAAAATCATTTTATAGTTGTAACATGAGTCTCCTTAGGACTGGATTGAAATCATGCAACCATACACACTGCCTGCAAAATATCTGGTCTAGTAGCAGTTAAGTACAACAAACTCCCAATCATGGATCTATACATTGTTTGATCTACGGGTAGTGATTTGTCATCCTTGCTTAACTTACAACCTGTTGGCTTGCAATCTTCCATTGTAAATTTTTTTAACATCTCTTTCACATATTTGATTTGAGAAATGAATATGCCCTTCTCTAGTTGATTAACTTGCAAACCAAGAAAATAAGAAAGCTCACCAATAATTGACATCTCAAACTCGTTTTGCATCTTACTTGCAAAATATTTGCACAATTCATCTTTGGTACCTCCAAATATGATGTCATATACATAAACAACAACAATAACAATTTGATGATCATTTTCTGTTTTAACATACAAATTGTTGTCCACCATACCTTTCTTGAATCTCTATTGAAGAAGATAGTTGTCTAGTCTTGCATACCATGCCCGGGGTGCATGTTTCAAACCATATAAAGCTTTCTTTAATCTACAAACCATGTTAGGATCATCTCCTAGATGAAAACCATCTGGTTGCTCAATGTAAGCCTCTTCTTCAAGCTTACCATTTAGAAAGGCTGACTTTACATCCATTTGATAAACTTTAAAATTTTTGTAAACTACTAATGCAAGAAACATCCTTATTGCTTCTAGCTTGGCTACAGGTGCAAAATTTTCCTCAAAACCAATACCTTCAACCTGTGCATATCCTTTGCATACTAACCTTGTCTTATTTCTGACAACTTGTCCATATTCATTTAGCTTATTCCAAAAAACCCACTTGGTACCTATCACGTTCGTATTTACTGGTCTTGGCACTAGCTCCCAAGTCTTAATCTTTTCAATCTAGTTCAACTCTTCTTCCATTTTCTTTACCCAATTTTCATCTTTACTTGCTTCTGCAACATTTTCGGGTTCAATATTGGATAATAGAGAATAGACTCTTACAATTTTTCTTCTTGTCTGAACACCAGCTTTGGGATCTCCAATTATTTGTTCTTTAGGATGATCTTTTTGCCAAGTTACGAATTTGGATTTGTTGTCCTTTTCTTTGTCTTCCTCTGATTCCTCCTCTTCTGATTCACTTTTTGTCTCCTCATCTTTCTTCTCTTACTTTTCTCCTTCAATTGTCTCTTCATAAATAGGAAAGTTTTCATCATTGCTTGTTGGCAGTTCTCTCTTTTCATCAACTTTGACATCAACACTTTCAACAATTTTTCTTAGCCTTTTATTATAGCATTTATATGCTTTGATTTTTTTTTGAATAACCAAGAAAGATACCTTCATCCACTCTATCCTTGAACTTGCCAAGATTATCTTTGGTTATTCAGATGTAGCACTTACTACCGAATACCTTAAAATATTTTGTTGTTGCTTTTCTACTGAACCACATCTCATATGGATTTTTGCTTTCATTTGGCCTCAGCATGCACCTGTTTTGAATGTAAAATGTTGTATGAACTGCCTCTTTCCAGAACCTGTCAACTACTTTGCTCTCAGTTAGCATTGTTCTCGCCATTTCCTGCATTTCTCTATTTTTTCTTTCCACAATGCCATTTTGCTGAGGTGTCCTATCAAAGGCATATCCCATCCCAAAAAAATATTAGTTAATATGGGATATCAAGGAAAATGTCTAGGTTTCTATGAGAAAGGTATTAAATATCCATTACAAACCAAATTTTGGTCAGGGTTTTGTAGGATAGGATATATTCGTTATCATAATAAGCCTTATCTTGGATCTTCTTCAAAAGAGAAAGAATCATCTAATCATGAAGATCATTGTGATAAATACTCCTTATCCAACACCATATCTTTGAATGGGCTAGACTGAAGTGATGATGACTATGAGCCATCACATCTAATTCACTTAAATCCTTATGGACATCAATTTACCTAGTATGTTGGAGTAAATATTTTAATAACACTAAGTTGATCACTTATGCAGACTTTTATGACTAGGAGGACAAAATCTGATCTTCCCCTTAATATCCAATTAAGATCCTAAATTTATCTAGATTAGAATCAATTTTATTTTGGAGGACCATTTTCCTAAATTTCTAATATAGCAATATTACAAAAATTTGATAGCAAGCAACCCTATGTAGATCTTGCAAATTTAGAAAACCTAGGTGTTCTTTTAGCCCTTACTCAATTGGAATATAAGTCTTGTATTTTAATAGAATAAACTATTGGGGCTAAAAATGACCCTTGCACCCTGGGCATCATGACCACCTGCATGATGAGGTTTTCTCCTAATAATAATATTGACATCAAAATTTGAAATTCAAAAATTCCCCTCAAGATGGTTATGGGTGGGAGTGCCTATGTCATTTCTAGTTGTTGAATCAGAGGGATTGAGTTGCGTTTAATTCTGAAAGATCCAGAGCTGATTTGGGGGGTTAAATCACTATAAATGCCTCCATGGATGACATAACCATATTATAGAAGTGTCATTAATGATTTCACCTTCTCCCATGGAAACTCGAGCTTGGATGGTGGTTTTTTCCAATGAGAATCAAATTCAATGATTATGGCTTTATCTTTTCTCAATTTCCAACCTGTATTGGATTTTTTCCATCTTTTCATGTTGGTCCATTGAGTTTCAAGAATGGCTTGGTCTTGAATTTCTCCTCTGATAATCTAATTGCTCTAGTGACTCCCATTTCTATGTTTTTTATTTACCTCTAGCACATTGATACTATTTACAATGTTTTCCTAATCCTGATTGTTGATTCTGTAAGAGTCTTATGTGTAGAATCCTATAGACCTCATTTGATGGGTATGATTTCGGTCTAGTGTGGCTTTTCTATGTTCTTCTTTCCCCTCTTGCCATCATGCATATAGGGGATTTGTATGTGGACCAACAAGATTTGGTGGTCTCATTGAGCCCTTACTTGACTCATCCCATCACCCTTTTTCTTCCCTCCAAGGTCAATTGAACCTACCATCAATTGAACCCTTTTAGTATCCACCAAAATGGTTTTGAGGTTCCTATTGATGGTGGGATGTGGTTTAGTCACCATTAGAAATGCTATGATCCTTTGTTGGCTTGATTTGGATGAATGACTTTACCTTGTGGTATGGGGAGCTTCGAGCATGCTAATAGTCTTTAGCACAAACTATCCTTTACTAGTGCCTTCTCCAAATTATCTACTTGATAAGTGGATGGAGCTTCAAGGCCTCTCATATACTTAGATTTTAAAAAGTCTTGCTTAAATTTCTTTTGGGGTAGAGGTCTACCCATCTATAGTGAAATTTTCATTATAGTTTGATAACTCACAAAGGAATTCTACCTGTAGGATGTAAAGAACCCAACAAACAGTAGCCTTATCCTTTGAACATAGAGTCTATTGGGTAGATTATATAGGCTTGGGGATTTAAAAGAGGAAAATTAGGTTCATTAAATGTATCAATGGGAGCCCTCCTATTATATACTTCTTATTAGTAAGCCATTGAAGTCCTTTGTACTTTCAATCTTTCTCCTCAATCTTTCCAATGTGGTTGGATCAATGACAACATGATTATCTATAATGTTGCTACCCATTGGCCATGAAAAATGTATTTTCATTGCCTTGATGGCCATTGGGTGTAACATATAAAATGGTTATCTCAAGCCATTCTCATCAATCATTGGTCGTACTTCATGCAACCTTCTTCTTTTCACACATTTGGCCATGTGGTGTGCTTCCAAAAATATTTTGTGTAGGCATTTTGAATTTTCATCCTTTATTTACATGTTGCCTATTTACATCAACCAATAATTATATTACTTGGCTCTTATTATATTTATTCAAAATCCACCTATGTAAAATATAGTACACAATTAGATGTATCTTCACACATTAGCCACTATTTGCACAATCTCCTCATTGGAACCTACAATGCCTGGACCATAGCAACCCAAAATTTTGTGCATCCTAATGGTTTAGTTGTAGGAATGTGTGCTCTATGGATTTTGGTGTAGTGAGCTACTCTTTTTGGACCAGGTTTGCTTTATCTTGTGTTGACCTAAGCTCTCTTTGTAGGTCTACTCCCCACATGTTATCGACCCACTCATCCATCTGGTCATTCCACACCTGAGTGTGTACTTCATATCTGAGTGTCTCAAGTTCTATCATTTCTTTAGTGACTAGAAAAGTCCATTTTACTTCAGCCTTGATTGTTAAAATATCTCCACATGATGCATGCAAAAAGTATTAGGGAAAATCTTCATCCTGGTTCCATAATGGGTCCTAAGGAACATGTGGCTCCAATATAGAGAAAGGTACCCCCCAAAATTTGTAGTGAAGTCATGGGAGAAGTATAGGCCAAATGATGCAGGTAAACCAATTACCACCACCTCCTAAATAATAGTCATATTAGGGCAGGCATATAGCAAGAGTTGCAAGTTCTTGATGAGGCTAAGGATAGGAATTGGAGTCTCATCTAGCTACACTACCCCTTGTTTGACTGGTTTATAAGCTATCTCCAAGGCATCAACCATCCTTTTAGGCATGACTAAAGTGCTTGCCTTTGAGTCCACCAAGAAATTATGGATAAGCTTATCCCCATACATGAGCATCAGGTAGAAAGGTTGCAACTTGGGCCTATTGAGACTAGGACTAAATATCTATAGAACAACCTACTTTTTCTACTTTTTTATGATCTTCTACTTCTCTAGGGCATATCCCAACTACTTCATCTATTTTGATAAGGTGAGAACATACCATAGCGGCATAGGTATAGTGGATATCTTTAGGTGCTTAACCACATTAAAGGATTCTAGTGGTTGGGCTTTCAACATGTTGCTTGGGTTCCACTAGGGCCTAGGTTGCTCGATGCCAAAGTTGGATTCCCAAATAATTTTTGGCAAAAAGTAGTTTGGTGTCATTTGCTTCAGTGTTGGTGGTCTTGGATCTTCTTGGCTTGACTCTTAGGTTTGATTGGTTTTTGGTCTATTGACTTTTGGTGTTGGTTATTGCTATCTTTGAGCTTCTTTAATCACCCTTATTTTACCCCTTATGAGAATACCAAACTGAATATGGGTCTAGTTGTTTGATGGAGTGCTTGTTTTTCTAGGGATGACATAGACTTATCCCTCGTCTCATGTTTTCAAGGTTTGTTTTTGTGCTCTAGTCCCCATAATTAGGAAATATTCTAATGAAAAGCTCTAAATAGTTGACCCTAGTGTCTAAACCATATGACTATGATAGGTGGGCTAAGGCATCAAACATGTTGCCAATTGATATCTTCATGGCTTAGATAAGAGGATCAAGATAATAATAGGGTCAACCATATGGATCTCCTCTATAATATTTTTGAGGAGGGACCATGTAACTCACTGGATTTGGGGGCACTAGTTGTATTTGGATGGGAAAAAGTACTATTTAAGTCCCAAGTTCTTGGAGTGGACCAGAGTCTCTACTAGACTAAGGTAGGTATCTTTGATATCCATTTGGTGGAGGTTGGTATCCTTGATTGCCTTGTTGATATGGGGGTATTGGATAGTTATGATAACCAAACCTCTAGAAGTTTTACTAGCACTTAAGGGTTATAATTTTATTGTTCATGTCCCTCATATCATTTTACATTCTTTTTATTTTGGGGGATTGAGAAATTGGAAGGGAAATGCTAGCAATAGGTGGAGATGTTTCCATAGAAGTCTGACCAAAAATAGTGGTTGACTAGAAAGTGGTGGGTTGAATGGTCATAGGTCTGTCCCAATTTGTGATAGAGTGAGGGTTGAGGGATATATACCACTCTCTTACTTATTCTTTAAAATATATTGGCAAAATTTTGAGTGTAATATTTTGTTCTCCATTGTTTTAGAGAGCATACAAATTGACCATGTGTTGGAGGTCCTCAATTGGGGTAATTGCATCCTCTCCAATAAAACACAAAAGGGTTTTTAAAATAGAGGTCTAGACCTCATTCCAAGTGGTTGGTGTTATTGGTGGTTTTAAGGGACCCCATCATCCCATGTCAAAAGCCTCATTTGGTTCAGATTGTGAGGAACAACCATATTTTATCGTTGATTTATTTATTTATTGCCAAAGTTGAGAGGGGGTAAAAGTAATTAAGGATTTACACTTGATCTTGTTGTAGGCCTTGATCTCATTAAATAATAGACCTACTTCTCACTGCCTTATCTAAGTTCTCTTCCTCTCTTTCCAGTGGAGTCGCCAGGTGGTAGAGACTTATTATTAACCAAGCAAAGGTTCCTAGTGTAACCTTAGCCTATCCTTTGGAAGGAAATTTCTTCAAGTTATTATTCTACAACAGAGTCACCAAGTGAATAATCAAGGTGCTTAAGGGGATTTAGGCCTTCACAAGAACCTCAATCTGACTTATGATCAAGGGATGAATTTAGCAATTTGGGTCCCATTGAACATGTCAGTTTTGAATTATTGGGGGCCAAAAATGACCCCTAAGCCCTAGGCACTATAATCGCTTGCATGATGTGGTTTTCTCCCAATGTATCTAATTCTTGTGCCTCACTTGGGGTACCAGTCCAAGGAATTTTTGGGGGCATGGGAGACGAGTCCTTCAAATGATCTCTAGGAGTTTTTGCCAAGGTTGGCTCCTTGTTTGGGTACAACCTTTGAAATTATTCCTCCTATGCTAGCTTATTCTACTAGTTTCTTTTCTATGGAAAATCAAAAGAGAGAAAATGGTAAATGGTTGAAAATAAACAACAAAAAGGAGTAAAACCTATCTAACCTAGCTAGCCTAAGCTATGGGTGGTGATGCATCAAATATTGTGGTTTCCATTCTGCACTTCAGTGGGATGAGTGAATACATGAACCAAGCATGACAACATAAAGTGAACATGGTCCTAATTACACAAGCCTAAAAATATAATAATCCCTCATGAAAAATAGGAAAAAACTACTAGAGTAGTCACATCCTCCTAGAAAAAGATACACAAACACTTAGGCTAGGACAAAAATATTGGAGCAGTCACAACTCATTGTATTTATGTTAAAGCTTATTACATTCATATACAATTAGAAGAGGTTCGATGACCTATCCATTTAAAATCCCAAGTCTTGAGTCTAGACTAAAGTGCAAAATGGAAAGAGGAGGAGAAATTGCTCAAGACCAGATACTAGACACGATAACAATTCAACCTCCTTTTTCTAGGTCTTAAAATGTCTATTTATAATATTTACATCAAAATTTAAAATTCAAAATTCCCCTCGATATGGTTATGAGAAAGATAACCTATGTTATTTTTGGCTGCTGAGTCAGAGAGACTAAGTTGCATTTAATTTTAGGATATCTAGAGTTGATTGGAGGGGTTAAATCACCATAAATTCCTCCATGGATGGCATAACCTCCTTATAGAAGTGCCATTAATGCATTCACCTTCTCCCATAAAAAATCGAGTTTGGGTGGCAATATTTGCCAATGAGAGTTGGCTTCGATGATTATGGCTTTATCGTTTTTCAATTTCCAAACCATATTGACTTTTTAAGCCTTAATAATACCACAATATATCATAGGCTATATAAAATATATCACAGGATCAAATATAAAATAGCCACAATATAATAAGGTCAAGATAATGATAATATGAGTAGAATAATATGAGTAAATTAATATGTATATCAAGGCTTATAATAAATCAAATAACATTAATTTATATGCAGAAATATGAATGTAAATAACCTGAATCATTCATGTACTATACATGAAGAACAACTTATAATATTAATTGCTTAAAATGTATATAAGCTTTATTGCTCATCTTTTGTTACAACCAAACAATGAGATATATGAGTTGTATTTGATCTCTCTTCTTATGGAGCATTGTATCCATAATATAGCCATAGTAATTTGACAATTTAGATACTTGACTATTGCTCTCTATATGCCAAGTCTCATGACTCTTGGCTTATCTACTTGCCACTTGCATACTTGATGAACACTTGACTCTATAACATATGCACACCTATACATGACTCTTACACTTCTATTTGCACTCTCTAATATATGACACTTGTGCACATATTTACATTACATATTTGCACTCTTGCATACAAGACACTTGTGCACATTTATTGAACCTACACTTGCACTCTAACTTAATTAACACTTGTGCATTTCTTGTACATTACAAATTTACATGACACTTGTGCATTTCCTACACATTCACACTTACATAAAGAGGGAAATATAACTCACACTCTAAACTGACTCAACCCTAATCTAATATTTGCAATTATACCATTAAGGTACCACGGGGATACATTAACATGTACCAAGTAATGTAATATACTCCAGAACCCCCTTGTATTATATTATTTGGTTATTGAAGACTCTACTTTTCAATCTTAGTCTTTGTCTTTGTCTTCAATCTTCAAGTGACCTTGCATTGTTCACAAACCTTTACTTCTCTTGAATTTGATTCATCATCATGAATCTTGGGTTCACGCAATGCTTACATTTGTAAGAAAAAATTGGACTATCCTGGATCCAATTTCCTGTATCCTATATTTCTAAACACTCAAGCAATTTATCATTAACTTCATCTTGAGACAGACATTCAATAATCTCTTGAGAAAAACCAATTGAATCTAAGACATATATTCCATTTTTTATTGAACCTGTAGCTTTTGTTATGTTTTGATTCTTGATGATGCATTTGCTATGTTCATTTATATATTTGAATTCAATTGATCTTCCATTTTCAACCAATTGAGTAACTGAAATAAGATTGGTTGATAGTCCTAGAACATATAAAACATTCTCTAGTACAAAATATGAAAAAGGTATACTAGGTATTACTCTACCAATTCCATGAACTAGATATCTCTTATCATCTACAATATTTAGAGAGAAATTATCCTTGACTTCTAAAGACTCAAACCAATGTAAGTTACCAGTCATATGATGACTAGCTCCTGAGTCTATATACCAAATATATTTTTCTATTTGAACCCTTTGATTAGACTCACATGATATTATCTTACATCTTTGATAAGAGTTTTGTAAAAAAAAATTATAATCTTGTCCATTGAATTCAAAATATTATCTTTGATAAATTTTGTTTTTGAAGTTTTATTTTCATAAAGTATGGTTTTGCATTTTGATAATGTCTCCTATGTTGAAAAGTTCCTCTTGGCCACTTATCCATTTTTGTACCTTTAACTCAAATATGAAGTTTTCTAATTTGATTCTTTTAAAGTAGCAAACCTTATGTCTCCCTAATTAAGAAACAACTCAAATAATATGAAATTTGCAAATTTTTATCTCCTAACCTTTGATGTTGAAAATCTTTTAACTTCAAAATTGAATTTGCAAAATTCAAACACTCCTATTTTTTTTAATTTCAAATTTTCTCAAAAATTGAAAAAACTAAAGAAAATATATTTTCTATCTTAAAACTTCAAATATCTTTAAAAAGTAAGAACATAAAAACACTAAATTAATATAGAAATCCTTATCACTCCACACATTTCAAAAATAAATCTTCTACCTTTAATATTTCAAATAATAAAAAAATTTAACTAAGTAGACATCCTTATTACTCCATATCTCTAACATAAAAATTAAACTAAAAAAACTAAATACTTATCACTCCACAAATAAATTAAATCCTTTTAATTATTCAAGCATACCTTATAACTCCTTTATAAACTTAATAAATATTTAAATTAACCTTTAACATTAGAATACCTTTCAAAATACTTGCATGTATATAACTATGAATTGCTCGTAACTTTTTGAACTGCACTCCTGCTTCGATCTCCATAGTTGTTGGTGATGTGACTTAGCATTCTAGAATGTGTTCCTTCTGCTCTTAAGGAACCAATTCATAAGTACCTCAATGATTGGTATATGTCATGTGGAATGTTGCATACATTCTAGAAGAATGTGTTACTTTCTTCTATAACATTCAATGTTGCTCGCTTGCTGTGAAACGTATCGTATGCTTTGGAAAATATATTTTCTATAATGCTTAATGAATTACATGCTATTGATGGACATGTCTCTCATTTTTTTTTAGCCCTTTAATGCTCCATTCATTGAATGAATTTGCTACTACTATGATGTTTTGTCTTCCAAAGACAACATACATTGTACCTTTCTCTTCTAGTAACATTGGGCATCGTTGCATTTCAAATTCTAGCAACATTGGATGTCACTACTTCTTTCAACTTTCAATAATTTTGGACAGCAAAACGTTCTTTAATGTTGAAAGCTCTATTTTTTTTTTGCTTCTCCCTTAAAACTCTGCTATGCTATTTCATTTAATTTCACTTTTACTATATACTATACTATGTTACATTGCTAATGCTATCTTGCTATAACTTCTCATGTTCTAGACATATGGTGCTTCTTCAACAACTTTCCTTTATGCAAATGCTCTCTTGGTTGATGCTATATTGGATAAATTTTCCTTTCTTTTGTAGTTCAGCCATATGGCCTCTCTACTAGTTGACTTGCTACTATAGTTAGGCCCTCTGCTTGTTTTCAATAGAATTGATCAAATTCGCCTCTCTAATTTTTCCTTTGGAGCTGCCCAAATGGCTTCACTTTTTTCTTAGATTTTATTGTATTTAGATATCTCTCTTAGGCCTATCTTCTATATGCACCTTTGTCTCTATTATGGGCTTGTTTCTCTTATATTTATCTCTTCCTTTTATATTGACCTCTTACTCTTATATCTTTCTCCTATATTTGTCTCTTTCTCTTATATTGATCTCTTGGCCTCTATCAAGGTCAATATCTTTATGACCTAATTCTTCTTCTATTGTCAAGGTCAATGGTGAGCAAAAATTATGTTTAGAAAACAATCATTCCTTTTACAATAAATTATCAATCTAGTAAGTCCGTAAACTTACGAGTGTCACGCACAGTATATGCCTGCAGTGTTGGGGAATGAATCTGTCTGTGTACATTATTTAGTTTGGTGGGGGATGTTTTTGCATTTAGATTTCGACCAAACCAAATAAACTAAGTGCATAAAATTAAATAAATAAATTACAACTAAATTAAAGTGTTGAAAATAAATGTACGAAAATAAAATATACAAGAAAATAAATACACACAACTAAATTAATCAAAGCAGGAAATAAAACAATAAACTAATTTACAGAAAACAAATACATAAATAAAACAGGGGAGGACTACTACAGGGAGTGGGCCCAAGCTCCCGTAGATAGTCCGTCCGGATAACTACGTAGAGCTTGCTCGAATAAGAGGAATTGCACTCTTAATTAATTATACAGAAGAATAATAAAATAATTGTTGTATAAAATTAATCATTGATCCTCTGTTCATTTAGTCTGCGTCTTTATATAAAACGCAACCAGATATTGTTACAATAACAAATTAATATAATTTAATCACATGACATGATTAGTTACAATTGGTTCTACACATATTTTATTTCCCTATTTTAAAGCATGTTCGTTCACACAAGGATAAATATATAAAAATCCTTAGGTGTACGTAACAAAAAAATCCTAAACTAATGCATCCTAAAAATAATGCCTTAAGAGATTTACAAGGTCAACCGACCAATCGGTTGATAATAATAAAAAATAATTTATTCTATTTATTAAATGCATGATTAAAATAGTTCTCCCTTGTCTTCACCTGCAACCTCCTCCTTAGCCCCTTGGTCAACCTGGTCAATGTTGACTTGGTCATATGGCATCTCCAATGCGGGTGTCTCCAACATATGGGGAGTAAGGCACCAATAAGGTGCCTACTTGAGTAAGGCGTCGGCTTGGTGCCTACTTGAGTAAGGTGCATGCTTGGCACCTACTTGAGTAAGGCGCCTGCCTGGTGCCTACTTGAGTAAGGCGCCGGAGTAAGGCGCCAGAGTAAGGTACCTACTCCATATATCTTAGACACAATTAAGCAGAAGCATGCCAAGTCCATTTGGGATGTAGACTAGAAAAACATTGGATTAGTACCAAAACCTGCATTCATACACAGTTTCCACTAAAAACACCCGTTAAGCATAATACCAGATTTTCTATCAATTATATGCATAAGTTAAATAAAAATATATTTCTAATGCTAATTAAACTAGTGATGATACCCCTTAATAGTGTATATAAAATGAGCATTTCTGGTGCTCATCATCCGCCCATGCCTAAATATGTCCTTGTGACAATAGCCCCTGGAAAACAGTCCTTGGAATAATAATAATTATTTATCTACTGTTGTAGAGTTCATCAGGCTCTCCAAAAATTTTATACTACATGAGCATTTACATTGGCCAAACACAGAGGTGGGTACCTCTTCCCTTTGTAGGAAATTAACACCCACGTCCATGCCTATATGGTGATTATTTCCTCTAGATAGAAATAGTTAAATTTCTACCTCCCTAAAAAATATGTGCAGGTTCATGAATGCTGAGTTGGTATAGGCCTTGTCTCCCAAGATGCCTATTTTTTGTACAATCAGGTCATTTCCCCTACAAAAGAAAAACTAAGAAAACTAAAATGCAGTTCAGTGCAATCCATGCCTGTTAGGCCCTGGCTCTTAGGATTCTTGCAGCTTGCATGCGGGCACTTTCCTTGCAACACACAAAAGCAACAAAATAAATTTTATGTTGAGCAGGATAGATGATGTGCGGCTTTTTTCTTTTCTCTTTTTTTTTAATAATAATCAAGGCACCCTTGACGCATGACATCAAGGTGCTTGTCCTTTTTTTTTTTCGTGATCAGGTGCCTCCACTGATGGACATTGAGGCATCACTTGAGGAGCTTGGCGCCTGCCTGAGTAAGGTGCCTGCTTGATGCCTACTTGAGTAAGGTGCCTACTTGAGTAAGGCGCCTACTTCAGTAAGGCACCGCGCCACCGTCGTGCCACTAGAGTAAGGTGCCTACTTCAGTGAGGCGCCTACTTCAGTAAGGTGTTGTGCCACTAGAGTAAGGCGTCGCACCACTATAGTAAGGCTCCTACTTCAGTGATGCGCCTACTTAAGTAAGGCGCCTGCTTCAGTAAGGCATTGCACCACCGTCGTGCCACCAGAGTAAGGCACCGCACCACCACCGTGCCACCAGATTAAGGCACTGTGTCACCATCATGCCACCAGAGTAAGTCGTCGGAGTAAGGCACCTACTTGTAAATTAAGGCACTTTTTGAAAATTGTTGGTATGACATCTCCGCACTTCATGCTATCCTGCAAAACATAAAAAAAACTAAAGGCATTAATAAAATTCTAACTATTTTTTTTTTCATCTGTTTCACCATGACCAGAACATATCTTGGCTCATTTTTTTTTTTAATTATCTACATCCAAGAATAGATTGTCAACTGCAACAATATGAGCTAGGGATTTTAAATTTTAGTGGCCAAGCTGGAGAACTATCACCGATCCGCCTTGGGAAATTGGTTGAATGTGCTGTGTACTGGAACGTCTTCTCCACCAATCTGTTTATGAGAAATAATGAACTCTATGTACTGTGACAACAGATTTCTCCCTGATTTCAGATCCTCACCATCTCTTTACAAAGTTGGCATTCTCTTCCACTGTAGTGAGACTCTGTCTCCTCTCTATATTATTTTCCCATATTTTTTTTTAAACAAAATGTAATGCTGTCGTGGAAAATTATAATATTGGCACCATGCATTAAAAGTGGAGGCTGCATAGAAAAATTTGTGTCCCATCTACACATATTAGAGGATTGATAGCAGCCAATAGCCAATAGCTCTAAACTTCGAAATACCCAGCTCATCATAAATGACACATAAAAATATTTTAATCCTGTTTTGACGTTTCTCTCTGAATGCATTACTAGGATTAATATTTGTGCATTATAATTTTCTCACTGTGTGCTCTTGAGTATGTCACCCCTTTTTTTCATTGATTAAAATTTATACAGTCCTGACACATGTGCGTTCGAATCATAATGATCCCCCCTCCAAATTTTTTTCTTCCGCAAGAAAAATTAGAACACTGCGATTCTCTGTTTCATTTCTTGGAGTGGGGTAGAAATAATTCTTTTCATCATCATCCGTAGCATCTGTCTGGTGTTCATGTGTGACATTTTCATGAGACGCAACACTGAGATTTATGTGCTATTTTTTTTCTGGCCACTATGAGCTCCATTCATTTTTTTTTTCGTGCTCAGGCACCATGTGGACTTTGTGCAGATATTTGACATCCGATTACTTCTAGGCTCCTCCCCTATTTTTTTAGCTATCGGTTGGAGATTTCTCATTTCCCTTCTGGACCAAGCTGGTCCTCGGGAAAGAGGATACTCTCTTCCACCAGGTAGCAAAAAAAAAAACTCTATTTTTTTTTATTTGCTCTAAACTTTGGAGTCTTTTCAGCAGAAGATAATTTTTTCCATGAACACTGTGAACATCATTCATTATGTTGTTGATGGAAATGATGAAGGTGAGGTCCCCCACATGCCTATATCTGAGCTAGTCTTTTGAAAATCTTCTTCTTCTTTATCAACTAGTATGATATGTTGTAGCATGAGGAGAGTATTTTCCTTCATGGCATCACAACCAAACTATTTCAACGTTGAGGTAAAATGTGTAGGCTAGAAAATGACTACCTGCGGCTAGCACCTTGAAGAAAATAGGGTGTAGCAACCTTTTTTTTTTAAAACGAGTGCTTGTTTCTGATTCACCAGCTCGCCTTAAGCGCAAGTGAAGAGCATACTCCATAATAACATGTTCTTTTAAATTCAACTCTGGCATTTTCCCTACATCATTAAAAGAATTTACCAATATGTTGCAAAGCATTAAGCCTGTAAAAAAAATTATTAAAACCAGGCTTCTAGAGGTATAATTTTCCAATAGTTTATGTATAAAAACACTCCCTAAAATTTTTTAATCAGGCCTGGGTTGTGTTGTTTTTTTTTATTTCTTGAAACCATTCAAAACATGATGGAAATCCTTCATCGCCTGATTTTCTAAGTTTTTAAACAACACATTTTATTCCTAATTCTACACTTAATATGGTACATCAGGTTCATTCTCGAATTTACTTGAGAAGCTGGCAATTTTAAAATGTTGCCTATGGTATTTGGCTCTGATTGTGTCGACAATCATTTTTGGCCTTATAAAAAAAAGGCCCTTGGTGGACACACTCTTCTTGGGCAAAAGATCTACAGGTATTTTTAAATGGGCTTTTTAACTGACCTGTAAATCAGAACACTACAGTTTTGACACTCCCCGACAACGGTGCCAAAATGATGAGCAAAAATTATGTTTAGAAAACAATCATTTCTTTTACCATAAATTATCAATTTGGTAAGTCCGTAAACTTATGAGTTTCACACACAGTATATGCCTGCAGTTTTGGAGAATGAATCTTTTTGTATACATTATTTAGTTTGGTGGGGGATGTTTGTGCATTTGGATTCCCACCAAACCAAATAAACTAAATGCAAAAAATTAAATAAATAAATTACAACTAAATTAAAGTGTTGAAAATAAATGTACGAAAATAAAATATACATGAAAATAAATACACACAACTAAATTAATCAAAGCAAAAAATAAAGCAATAAACTAATTTACAAAAAATAAATACAAAAATAAAACAGGGGAGGACTACTACAGGGAGTGGGCCCAAGCTCCCACAGATAGTCCGCCCGGATAGCTACGTAGAGCTTGCTTGAATAAGAGGAATTGCACTCTTAATAAAATATACAAAAGAATAATAAAATAATTGTTGTGTAAAATTAATCATTGATCCTCTGTTCATCTGGTCTGCATCTTTATATAAAACGTAGCCAGATATTGTTACAATAACAAATTAATCTAATTTAATCACATGACGTGATTAGTTACAATTGGTTCTACACAAATTTTATTTCCCTATTTTAAAGCATGTCCGTTCACACAAGGATAAATATATAAAAATCCTTAGGTGTACGTAACAAACAAATCCTAAACTAATGCATCCTAAAAATAATGCCTTAAGAGCTTTACAAGGTCAACCAACCAATCGGTTGATAATAATAAAAAATACTTTATTCTATTTAATAAATGCATGATTAAAATAGTTTTTCTTTATCTTCACATGCAACCTCCTCCTTAGCCCTTTGGTCAACCTGGTCAATGTTGACTTGGTCATATGGCATCTCTAATGCGGGTGTCTCCAACATATGGGGAGTAAGGCACCAATAAGGTGCCTACTTGAGTAAGGCACCGGCTTGGCGCCTACTTGAGTAAGGTGTCTGCCTGGCACCTACTTGAGTAAGGCATCTGCCTGGCACCTACTTGAGTAAGGCATCTGCCTGGCGCCTACTTGAGTAAGGTGCCAGAGTAAGGCACCTCCCCATATATGGGAGTAAGGTGCCAGAGTAAGGCACCTACTCCATATACCTTAGACGCAATTAAGCAGAAGCATGCCAGGTCCATTTGGGATGTAGACTGGGAAAACACTAGATTAGTACCAAAACCTGCATTCATACACAGTTTCCACTAAAAACACCCGTTAAGCATAATACCAAATTTTCTATCAATTATATGCATAAGTTAAATAAAAATATATTTCTAATGCTAATTAAACCAATGATGATGCCCCTTAACACTGTATATAAAATGAGCATTTTTTGTTTTCATCAATCAATATTTTATGACTTAATTCTTCTCTTGCTTATATCAAGGTCTATGACTTGATTCTTCTACTCTTGATTTTTGAATGTTTGAAGTTATATAAAGTAAGATTTGTATGCTTCTTTATCCTTCTTCAATACTGATATATCATTGAAATATATCTATCTTCCTATCTCTATTGTAACTCTATATTCTTATTTTTATCTTTATTAAAAATCTATATTTTCTATCTTAGGAAGCTTTGAATAATTTTCAATCCACTACTATCTTTCTTCTTTCTCCAAATCTCTACATGTAGAATCTAAAATTCTTCTCTATATTCTATGGGAAGCTTCTCACACTTTTGAAGAAAACAAGCTTATCCTGAGAGGGGGGTGAATAGTATAAGACCACTTTTTACTTTTCTTTCCCAACCAATATTATGTAAGGTATAGATAGTAATATCAATAGCAGTAGTCAAAGCAATTCACAAATCACCACACACAATAGAGACACCAAAATTTATGTGGTCCACCCAATGGGGGCTACTCCACGGAGAAAATATTTTACTAAAATTTTCTCAATCAATATCTTGGGAATCCTTTCTCTATTACAATGTTTATGGATCTCTATCCAAAGGAGACATCAATACCCTAATCAAAGTTCGTGGATCTCTATCCACTAGAGACACCAATCTCCTAACTCTGCTCTAGCTGATGATCCTTTAGAAGACCTTTACCTCCACTACCCTTAGCAAATGGAACTCTATTCATAGAAGACACCTATCCTCACTGCTCTGGCTAGAGATCTTTTTTCTCAACTTTGTCACCTTCAAAGCTCTATCTCAAATCTGTACTAAACATAGTCCTTTGGTCTAGCACAAATCTATCCTCAATATCTGTCTTTGATCTGGCACAAATCTGTCCTCAAATCTGCACCAAACTCTATCCTGTGATCTATCCTCAAATCTATTCTCAAGCCTTAACTCAAAGCTTGAATCAATATCAAATCAAATTTGTTGGATCTGCCCCAAATCTTAACTCAAGGTTTGAATAAATCAATCAACTCTGCTCTTAAGTCTTCTCAAAGACTTGTCTCAATTTTGCCTTGTAATATTCCACAAAAGCTCACACTAATCTGTCCTCAAGTCCTTTCTAAAACTTATCCAATCTTCTCAATAAGTCCTCACAAGAACTTATCCAAATATGTTCTCAATCTGTTAGCTTCCATAAAAGTTTACCCAAATTTGTCAAAGACTTGCCTCAAATCTGCTCAACAAGTCCACACTTGAACTTGTCCAATCTCATAGAAAAATAAAGAGAATTGTTAGAGACTCAATATGCTTTATACTCATCATAATGCTCAATCACTTTCAATCACTCTTTCAAAAACATATAGAGAATTGTTAGAGACTCAATATGCTTCACATTCACCTCAATGCTCAATTACTTTCAATCACTCTTTTGGAAACATACAAAGAATTATTAGAGACTCAATATATTTCACACTCATCAATACTCAACCTCTTTCTCAAATAAATTTAGAATATAGAATAATTTATTTTATAGAAATTGAACAATCACTTCACACATCCACTTGACTAGGCTCAACCAACTCTACTCAACCAATCACTCAATGAAACAATCCTTGCTTACAAACCCTAGTCCAAGCATATAAACCTTCACTCAAAATGTTTCAACAATGCTTATCAACCAATCTCACATAACAATTATACTCATGTTCTTTTCAAACCCTAGTTCAAGTTCTTCACTCAACCAATGGCTTCAACAACAATGCTTATCAACCAAGGTTTTAACAACAACTCTTTATTCCAGAAAACCTTGAAGCATGAACTCAACACACTCAATAAGGAAATCAAATTAAATCCTTTTCACTCCAAACTTGTTTTCCAGAAAACCAACCAATCAACTCAACTAAGGAATAATGTGCCCATACCTTTTTCTTGATGATGAAGGAACTTCAAAAATCTGTCACAACCACAAACACTTCTTTGCAAGGCTCAAAGAAGTTATAAGATGATAAACTCTCTCAATGGCACAATGTAAATATCAAAACATACATACACCTTGTCACTCCATCTTAAAGAAAGCATCCATCAACATATACAAAAATATTTGACCAAATACACCTTATGATCTCCCAATTAAGATAATATCCAACACCAAGAATAATGTCAATACAATCTCCTTTTCAAAATAGCTCAATGGCAAAAAGTCCTCTCAAAATTTAACCAACACTTTTAATCTTCAATAAACAAATATGTCACAAATACTTTATTTTTAAAAATAAAGCTAAATCCTTATTCCTCCAACTAACCAAAATGATGATTAATTAAGATATCTTTTATCTAACCCTTTTAACTCCCTGGGACCTCATGTCAAACCTTAGGCATCATAAAATATATTCAAAACTTAATTACCTTTGCCTTGGTGGGACTCGAACTCACGATGTCGCCTCTACCAGCACCCTAGTTGTGGCTCCAACCGTCATGTGAGCTAGGTACTCGCTTAAGGAGTAAAGAGCACCACGTGTTCTATATTCCTCCCTTTATGCACCTATGCAAAAATCATGTGTCACTTCCTTCGATGCTTCAAACACAACCAACCAAAAATGTGATGCAGGAGCCTATTTTTAGAGGGTTTTTTTTTAAATAAGTTTTAAAGTAATTTTATATTACTCAAAATGGAATTATTTGACGCAAAATATAATTTGTCGAAAATGGTAATTACTAAAAAAGACAATTTTTTATGAAAAAATAATTTGCCAAAAATAGTATTTTTTTTTATTTTTAGGGTTTTCTTTTAGGGTTTCTTTTAGGGCTTCAAGTTTTAGGGTTTTATTTTAGGGTTTATTTGGAGATATATATTCCCTTGGTATTGCATTGTAAAAGGGGAAGTGAATCCAGGAATGAGAAAATAAATTATTTACTGGTTTATTTTTATGTACTGTAGTTTTTATGTGAATGGAGGGTTTTACTGATTATTTTCATTTATTGCAGTTTTTATGTAAATGGAGGGTTTTACATATTAATTTTATTTACCATAGTTTTTATGTAATGGAATGTATTTTGTTTTGACCTCTTGCAATTGGATTCACATCATTTGGTATCAGAGCAAGTTGGATCTTGTTGGGAGGAGAAAAGAGAAGAGAAGAAAAGAGAAAATGAGAGGAGAGCAAAGAGGCTCCAAGAAAATTGGCACTCTATGCAGTGCTTGCAGAAGGTTTGTAAAACCTTGGAGAAAAAAATTGGCACTCTGTGTAGTGCTTGTAGGAGGTTTTTTATATGAAGCCTCAGAGAAAGAGATTGACACTTTGTGTAGTGCTTGCAGAAGGTTTGTAACACCTTGGAGAAATAAATTGGCACTCTGTGTAGTGCTTGTAGGAGGTTTTTTTATGTAAAACCTCAGAAAGAGAAATTGGCACTTTGTGTAGTACTTGCAGAAGGTTTGTAACACTTTGAAAAAATAAATTGGCACTCTATGTAGTGCTTGCAGGAGGTTTTTTTATGTAAAATCTCAGAAGAAGGAATTTGCACTTTGTGTAGTGCTTGTAGAAGGTTTGTAAAACCTTAGAGAAAGAAATTGACATTTTGTGTAGTGTTTGTAAGAGGTTTTTTTTATGTAAAGTCTCAGAGAAAGATATTGGCACTTTGTGTAGTGCTTGCAGAAAGGTTTGTAAAACCTTGGAGAAAGAAATTGACACTCTGTATAAGTGCTTGCAGGAGGTTTTTTATATAAAACCTCAGAAGGATGAATTGGCACTTTGTGTAGTGCTTGCAAAAGGTTTGTAAAACCTTAAAAAAATAAATTGGCACTCTATGTAGTGCTTATAGGAGGTTTTTTCATTAAAAACCTTAGAGGGAAGAATTGACACTTTGTGTAGTGCTTGCAAGAGGTTTGTTATTTTAAAACCTCGAAGAAATAAATTGGCACTATGTGTAGTGCTTGTAGGAGGTTTGAGATATAAAACCTCAGAAGAAGATTGGTACTTTGAGGAGTACTTGCAGATGTGTGACACTCTATGGAGAGCGATTATGAGTTTGATTAGAGGAACTCGCAGGAGCAGAGTTCTTTTCAACCAAAGGAGAATGATGCAGGAGCCTATTTTTAGAGGGTTTTTTTAAAAGAAGTTTTAAAGTAATTTTATATTACTCAAAATGGAATTATTTGATGCAAAATATAATTTGCCAAAAATGGTAATTACTAAAAAGGTATTTTTTTATGAAAAATGATTTGCCAAAAATAGTAATTTTTTTAATTTTAGGGTTTTAAGCTTTAGGGTTTCTTTTAGGGCTTCAAGTTTTAGGGTTTTATTTTAGGGTCCCTTTGGAGATATATATTTCCTTGGTATTGCATTGTAAAAGGGGAAGTGAATCCAGGAATGAGAAAATAAATTATTTACTGGTTTATTTCCATGTACTGTAGTTTTTATGTGAATGGAGGGTTTTACTGATTATTTCCATTTATTGCAGTTTTTATGTAAATGGAGGGTTTTACATATTATTTTCATTTACCGTAGTTTTTATATAATGGGAGGTATTTTGTTTTGACCTCTTACAATTGGATTTACATCAAAATGTTGCTATCGCAAATCGATCGTGGGTAACTCCGCACCCAAATACCTTAGCCTTCGACCACTT
The DNA here is from genome assembly GCA_028583015.1 of Wollemia nobilis. Lineage (NCBI taxonomy): Eukaryota > Viridiplantae > Streptophyta > Pinopsida > Araucariales > Araucariaceae > Wollemia > Wollemia nobilis. Next base: position 1,832,276 of record JAQPPZ010005120.1, read on the forward strand.
GCCACTAGGCCACGCTGCCTAGATGGTTATTGAATTTTGGCCCTCGTCGACTTTATCCCTTTTTTGTTGGCGCTTAAGACAAGAATCTTGTCTTCTTCTTCGCACGAATTCTCACAACACACGATTGCACTTTTTCTTATTCGAACAAAGGATATCCAAATGCCACTAAGGCATATAATTTATATACCAATTATCACCTTCAAAATTGAACGTCCTGCTTTGATATTTAACTAATTACTTTATAAATTATTTAAATTCTTTAGAATTTAAATATTATAAATTAACTTTTAAATCATTTTGGCTTTATTAAAGCCTTCTTTGATTTTACCACTTTGTATAAATAATATTTATTTATAAAATTTAAATTCAATTTGAATTTAAATATTTTATAAAATAAATATTAACACTTCCTTGGGCTTTTATGAAAAACCTTTTGTTTTTGCTGATCCATGGTTTTAATAAAAACCCTCCTACTGATGCTTCCACATAATATTAAAAATATTATGAAGCTCTTTTGCCATTAACCTTTGCATTGTTCCTTTTGACCTTTTGACATCAATGGTAGCTTATTCCTTGACATAAACGACAACTTTGTTCCTTGACATCAATGACAACTTTGACTCTAAATGTCCAACAACTTCTAGAACATTATCTTCAATGTAGTAGGTCGCACCTGAGAACCCAATATGACTCTTCTCCTTACTAGAGAATCCAAAATATTTTAGGATGAGGTTGTATGTCCCCAAATATTCCTACTATCTTCTGAGTTGGTTATACCTTAGTCTTCAATCTGCAAATCTTCAAATCAATATCAGGGTTGGCTATGTCCTTGAATGACCAACTATTCTTGAGTTGGTACACCTATCAACTAATATAGTAGAGTCCTAGTCTTCATTGTTTATTATTAGTCCATGGAAATACTCTAGCTTGTCTACTAAATATGACCTTTAAAATAGAGTCTAAGTCTCACTACCTTCAAAGTGGATAAACTCTTAATCAACTTTATCAAACATGGACAAAGTCAATTCATAATGGTGGCTTCAATAAACTCTATCAATATGGATAGAGACTGGTGGTATCTTTGATATTATTGCTAGCTTTTTAGGCTTTACTAATACTACAATATATCATAGGTTATATAAAAAATATCACAAGATAAAATATAAAATAGCCACAATATAATAAGGTCAAGATAATGATAATATGAGTAGAATAATATGAGCAAATTAATATGTATATCAAGGCTTATAATAAATCAAATAACATTCATTTATATGTAGAAATATGAATGTAAATAGCTTGAATAATTCATGTACTTTGATGAATAACAACCTATAGTATTAAGTTCTCAAAATGTATACAAGATTTATTACTCCTCTTAGCCAAACAATAATATATATGAATTTTATTTGATCTCTCTTCTTATGGAGCATTGTCTCCATAATATAGCCATAGTAATGTGACTCTTTAGATACTTGACTATTGCTTTCCATATGCCAAGTCTCATGAATCTTGGCTTATCTACTTGCCACTTGCATACTTGATGAACACTTGACTCTATAACATATGCACACCTATACATGACTCTTACACTTATATTTGCACTCTAATCTATGACACTTGTGCACATATTTACATTACATATTTGAACTCTTGCATACAAGATACTTGTGCATATTTACTCAACCTACACTTGCACTTTAACTTACTTGACACTTGTGTATTTCTTGTACATTACAACTTTACATGACACTTGTGCATTACTGCACATTCACTCTTACATGAAGAGGGAAACAAAACTCACACTCTAAACTATGACTCAACCCTAATCTAATATTTACAAATGTATCATGAGGGTACATTAGCATGTATCAAATAATATAATATACTCCAACAAACCATCTTGGAATTTTCTCCCTTTTCATGTTGGTCCACCAGGTTTAGGGAATGGCTTGGTCTTGAATTTCTCCTCCAACAATTTGGTCGCTCTTGTGACTCCTATTTCTATATTTATAATTAGCCTATTGCCCAATTAATGTCACTTGTAATATTTCCTTGCTTATTTTTATTATTGATTCTTCAAAGACTCTTCTACATAGGATCCCATTGGACCTCGTTTGATGGGTATACTTCCTATCTAGTGTGGCTTTTCCATGCTCTTCTCACCCCTCTTGCCATCGTGCCTCTAGGGTATTCATATGTGGACCAAAAATATTTGGTGGTCTTGTTGAGTCCTTACTTGACTCATTACATCCCCCTTTTTATTCCCCTCAAAGATCATTGGGCTTCCTCTTATAGGCGTGTTGCTCATGCCATTGAGTAACTACCCTTGGGTATATAGAGTGCACCAACCCAATTACCAAATGAGGGTAGCTTAGCTTTGGGGCCTATTTGCCACAATGGAAAATGGGTCTCATTAAACCAAGATATTAGAGACCCTACAATCAACCAAACCCTTTTAATCTCCATAAAAATGGTTTTAGGGTTCCTATTGGTGGTAGGATGAGACTTAGTCACCACCAAAAAGGTTGTGATCATTTGTTGGCTTGATTCAAGTGAATAAATTTGAATCATGGTGCGAATATATTTGAGCATGTTAGTAGTCTTTGGCACATACTATCCTTTATTGGTGTCTTCTTCAAATTAGCTACATGATAAGTGAATGGAGCTATAGGACCCCTCATCTACTTAGCTTTAGTAGCAATCCTACTTCACTTCTTTTTGGGACAAAGGTCTACCCCTCTGTAGTGAAATTTCACTATAGAAATTACAAATATCAATATTGGGGCACCAAATAATACCAAAATCCTTAAGTTAGAAAAGGTTTTGACCGTGATAGAATGCAAGGAATATACTAAGCTACTAGAGCCAATTATTATTTATCCCCTCATTCTAGCCAAGCAAATTGACCCACAAATACATGTGAAAGTATAACCTAACTTCTTATTATTCCTGAATTAAGAAGAAATCTAATTTCCACAGGGCAGTTGGACAGTGAAGGATGTACAGTTACATTCTAAGCAAACTCATGGAAGGTCGCTAAAGGATCAATGTTATTAGCAAAATGAAATAAGGAAGATAACTTTATTTGTATGTTCAGGTGGAAATAAAGCCCAACAACAATATAATAATAGACCTCGACAAGATATGAGATCATCAGTCTAGGTACATCCATCATGTCTTTCATTACGTTGGACCTCCCGAAAAAAACCAAAACGAGTGGAAGAAAAAAAAACAATTCAATGTGTTCCTTGGATTTATTTATTTATAGGTTAAACATTGACGTGTCACTCCTCACCCATCAATGATGTTGTTTTGCTTGCTCTCTCTAGAGGATAAGGCCTAATGCTGATGACTCTTTCACGGGATCCCATGCAAGAGGTAACAACAGGAGTGATTATAGACCATGTAAAATCATAGGAAGTGTAACATAAAAATAAAGTTACCTTCCTTATTTCCTTTTGTTAATAACATTGATCCTTTAGCGACCTTCCATGAGTTTCTTTGAGAATGTAATTGTACATCCTTCACTGTCCAACTACCCTATGGAAATTAGATTTCTTCTTAATTCAGGAATAATAAGAGGTCAGGTTATACTTTCACATGTATTTTTGGGTCAATTTGATATGTATGATTTAGAGCCTTCACTAGTAGTCCACCATTTAATTGTCACTCTGCTGCAAAACTAGTGAAATGAAAGTTATGGAAGATGCACCTTAAGGTTGCTCTCCTTGTTAAATAGAAACTACAAAAAATCCTAGATATTGGCTTTATTAAAGTTATAGATTATTTTGATCAAATTTCTAACATCATTCCTAGAAGTATTAGGATATATACAAACTTTCAAGACATCAATAAAGCTTATCCTAAAGATGAATTTTCCCTTCCTAATACCAACATGACTGTCAACCTTATGATAGGGTGTGAAATGCTATTGATGATGGATGAGTTTTTAGGATATAATTAGATAAAAATAACTCCTGAAGATCAACATAAAATAACTTTTACTACCCCATGAGGAACCCTTTGCTTTTAGGTCATGCCCTTCATGCTAAAGAATGTAGAATCTACCTATCAAAGAGAAAGGAGATATATCTATTATGATATAATGCATGACATAATGGAAGATTATGTCGATGAACTTCTTGATCAATCCCTTAAACATGAAGATCATTTTCAAGACCTTAGGTGTATTTTTAAAGGCTAAGAGAATACAAGTTATAAAAAAAGCCTCAAAAATACACTTATTGTATCCTAAAAGGGCATAGAAGTAGATCTAAAAAAAATATCAACCATTTTTAATATGTAATCCCTTTGGTGTTGACCCAACTTCATAGTATCCATGGAAAAATCTAGGCCATTAGAAGACTCATTTCCTATGTTGTTAACAAGTGTTAATCATTTGCTACCCTACTACAAAAGGATACAATTTTCAAAGAGGATGACAAATCTCAAGCTATGTTTGATGCCATAAAATATTATCTAATGTCGCCTCTAGTTCTTATTTGACTTAATCCTCATAAACCCTTGTTATTATACATAGTTATCACTAATTATACCTTAGGGGATATTTTGGCACAACATGATGACCAACATAGAGAAAGGGTTATTTTCTATACTAGTCAAACCTTAGTCAACTATGCAGTCAAGTATACACCTTTATAGGAAGCTATGCTTAGTCATAGTCTTTTTATCCCAAAATTTTATATGTTATATGCTTAGCCATAAGACATTTATCATCGCAACAATGGACCCATTGCAATATCTAATGTTCAATCCCCTTCTCTCAATAAAAATTGTTAAGTGAATCATTGCACTTAGTGGATTTGATATAAAATTTATCAATAAAAAGTCTATGAAAGTTTATGTAATTACCAACCAATTAGAAATTGCATCCTTAGAAGTAGGCCAACCCTTAGTGGTGGATTTTCCCAATGAGTCTTTCTTCCATATTGGCCCTGGAGAATACCAAAGGGAATCTTGGACTTTGTACTTCAATGGAATGAAATGCACCAAAGGAGTGGGGGTGTAAGTAATTTTAGTCACTCCCCAATAGAAATTGATCCTTCTATATTTTAAGCTGAGGTTCTCTTATACCAACAATATAGTAGAATATGAAGCCCTTATCTTAGGGTTCCATGCTACCATAACTCTTTAAAAGACTTCCATATAATAATAAACCAATTCATGGTGTGTATAAAACCAAAGATGACAAGTTGAAGCCATACAAAGATATTTTTGATAAGTTGATATCCACTTTTGACAAAGTTACCATTGATTATATCCCTAGGTCTAGTAAATTACATGCCAATGCTATGCCATTGGCTACATCTCTAATTCTATTAGAGCTTGGAAATGAATAAGCTACAATGATAATTAGAAAAATAAGAGATCTTAGAAATTTAGAAATCATTCAAATCCATTTAGAGATATTTCCTCTTGAAATTACTTCATTCCTTATTACTTGGTATAAGGACATCTATGATTACCTTAAAAAAGACATTTTATTTGAAGAATTGAATCGTAGTATGTGCAAAAATATTGAGAAAATGGCCTACACATGCCATTATTGGTGATATCTTATCTCGTCATATTGTTGATGGAATTTTACTAAGTTCTTGGACCAAGTCAAAGCCGAATAGGTAAATAATGAAGCTCATGATGGATATTATGGTGGGCATTGTGGTAGTGTTGCAATTTCTAAGAAGCTCCTTATAATGAATTATTATTCACCTTCCATGGAGATGAATTCTTGTGACTATGTGAAGAGGTGTGATAAGTATAAAAGACATGACAACCTTATTTATGCCCCTTCCTAAATTTTCCAATCCATTATCTCACCTTGGCATTTCTCAATTTGGGTACTAGAAATTATTGGTAAATTAAATCCCACATCCTTTGAATGATATAAATTTATCATCACTACTACGAAATACTTCACTAAGTGGATTAAAGCTATACCAAAAACTATAGCCCATCTTCAATTTGATCCAAAATCACATAGTCTATTGTTATGGATTCCCTTTTGTCATCATCTCAGATAATGATACACATTTTAAAAATAGGAATGTCCAAAAAAATTGTGTAAGGTATAATATACACCTTATTAACCTTGATGGAATGTTTAAGTTGAAGCCTCCAACAAAATATTATCAAAATCCTTAAGAAATTAGTTAATAAGATATGTAGAATTTGGCATATCTAGTTATATCCATATTTTTAGTTGTATTGAACCAATATTAGAACCCCCCCTAACATGAAATATTATACTTTGGTCTTTGGTATCAAAACTATCTTTCCCATCAATATTAAAGTCTTGTCCCTACGAATTCTTTTGCAAGATGCCTCTATGGGATACGGATCTAGCTTGCCTTACTCAAAAATATTTTCCTTAGGACTCTATTCATACCATGATCCCTAGAAGATATTTATCCTCTTTTCCAAATTATTGGAAATCCAAGATAGCAATGACTAATTTATTCTTCCTAGGAGCTAAACAAGCTGTAAAAGAGCATGGATATTTTTTATCATGTATTTTGCATGAATTTTAGGACATAGAAGGCTACTCTATCCTTTGTTTATTAGAATTCATTCTCAAAAATGTTTAACTCAAATTTGGGATTGTAATTCTTATCTAATAATCTTGCCACATGATGAATACTATGATATTTGTAGGTGTTGGTCGTAACACAATCTACTTCAATTTACTTATTTTTGAGTGTCATTCAATTAGAGAATTATAGCACCTAATTTCTAGACACATTATTAATCATACAGAGATAAATGTGATTATCCTTAACATCTAATAAAACATCTAGAAATTCTAGTGATGGAATCATGATATTAAATTATCCTAGTTCTATTAAATTATCCCTATCATAGACCATAATATTCTAAGGCCAAGAGAATCATGATGCCATAATTTTTGGATGCCTTATCAAATGTACAAAGATAAAAGGATTATCTTCAATATTTGGAGTGCATATAAAAATTTTAGTGATAATATTTTTGACAACCTAGAGGGATTACATTGCCACAATCATGTCATTAGATCATACTAAACTCTTATAACTAACTTATCACCCTAAAATCATATTGCTTTTATACCTATAATACCTTAGCACCACCTCAAGATTCATTGAAGGAGCATGAATCTAAGAAATAAAATAACATACACCTAATAAAACCTCCCAAAATTTGTTAAAGTGTGGCACAAGTACCAATTAACTTGTAAATAAGGTTGATTGGCTCTAGAGAGTGATTTTCTAGCAAGATGGACTAATTGGATCTAAGGATGGATTTGCTCAAAAACAACTAGCAAATTAGTAGCAAATGTAAGCAATTGGCTTGCTAACTAGAGAAAATCTCTCAGAATATTATGAGGAGGTAAATTTGAAGGTATGGATGTCACAACCCACCTTGGAAGGACTTGCTACTCAAATTGGACTATGTATTAGCGAATGATGTTTAATGCTTAGCTTTGCTATTTTTTGATGGATGTATGCTTCTAATATTGTGTCCATTTTATATATATGAATATGGTACTGTTGATGCTCTGTATGGTTGTAGGATTAGGTACTCTCATGGGTGGGCAAGAGAATTGGCCATAAATAATGAGAGACCATATTGAAGGGGAAATAATGATGATGACTTGTTCATCAAATAGCTCAAGGTAATATGGATGAATACCCTTTCATGTAGGTGCATTATAGTTTTTCTTATACTCATGTTTGTACCATTGGACCAAGAAATTTACCTACAATGAGTCTCCTTAACATGAGTCAATGATAGCTTAAGTCTATCTTAAATAAGGAGCCACTCACTTGAGGATAAAACAATGGTATGAAACATCAAGGAAGCACATCTGTTCTTGCTTTTGGAATGATTGTGTAGCACCCTAAAAATGACTCACATTAATTAAAACTAAGGTAAAAACATTTTGAAAACTCAAATTTGCCACCCCTAATTTGTTACCTCGATTTTCGTGCCCGTTATAAGTTGTTTTTAACCTCTACGCAAAATCGCACGATTTCGTGCAAAATCGAAAGATTTTACACGAAATCGGGTCACCCGATTTTGCTCAAAACTGAAAAATGCCTGCTTTAGCAAGGCAAAAAAATTTGTAACTCCTTGTCTCTATTTGGGCAACTGCATGGCAGTTGCGGGATCGGTTCACCCGATTTTGACCGGATTAGAAGAAGTTGCAACCTCTTCCATTTTTGGCCCAATAGCTCACCTGACTCCCTCCTTTTTAATCCAGGCTCCTCGCCTCGGATTCCCCCTAGAACTCCCGCATACTTTCATGCCATACTTTTACCCTTTTCACTATGTTTTTGTAGGTTCAGAGTGTGCATCGATTAGATTTCAGCGATATCAGATCACCCGATCACGATATCGTTCTGCCCGATTTTGCACAAAATCACCCGATTTTGCCTGCAACACACATTACTACAATTTAGCCGACTAGGGGCATCCAGACCTCAGATTTTGCATCTCCTTTCTCCATATCTCTCATTTAGAATTAATATTTCATATTCATTACATCAATTTCAATTCATTACTATTATTATTTTGGATCTAATAGGCATATTTCTTCGTTATTTCATAAATATTCAAGCATTTAGCATAGATATGCATATGAACATCCTTCCATTATTATCTTAAGATCATTGCTCATTATTATTTAGTCCATTCAAATACATATTTCTTTGTGAAATTGTTGTTTTCTGCATCCAATTATAAAACTACAACTTTTAGTCAAGATCGGTTGGATTTTCGTATAATCGGGTCACCCGATATTGCCTGATTTCGATCGATATTGTTGGATTTTACCCGATATTACCTGCATCAAAAATCAGAATCTTCTTCAGACTTTTGGATACAAGTAAGTGTTTTAAATCACTTTTTAAGCATTGCATTACCTATTTAGATTCTATTTTCTACTTTTGTTGCTTACATATAAATCAAAATTGCATATAGATTAGCGTAGTTGCATATTGGCCAAACTAGGTGTATTGCGTGATTTGATAAAAGGAACACATCAAAACAAATCCCAAAACCTAGGCTCGGAAACTACCATAAAATATTTCCTGGTGAACCCACCCAATTCATCAAAAAATCACCATAAGAAGGTACGATCAAGTACCTCTCTTTGAGGTGTAGACCATCCATTCTCCCATTCCCCTCTAAGGCATGGATCCATCAGCCTTGAGGAAAGGAGTGCGAGAATTTTTGGGCTACATTCTTTGGTGAACTCGACATGAAAACATTAGGCATCTTTCTGATTTTTAAATAAAAACAAAACAAAAAAAAAAAAAAAAATATTAGTTTAAATCACATAATTTTGCATTTCATAGATGGTAGATTATAACATAAGGAGAGTCATTCGAATTAATGTTAGTACAATACTAGCAAACCAAGAATTTTCTTCATTAGGTAGTGTGCCATACCCTGATATTTGGAGAAGGTTAGAGATTATAAGAGCTAAAGAACCTGAACTTAAGAAAATCATAAGGTTTGACTTGTCTAGAATCCTGGATCCAGATAGTGCACCTTTTTACTTTGACCTTCAAAGAGCCTGTGATAGGTGGCTAGCAGATAAGAGAGCTATAATTTCTCCAAGTCTTTATTCCTTTGAAGATTATCTTGAGAATGCAATAGTAGTACATCAATTTCTATCACGAGTGGAAAATCAAGAGATTGTCTTAGATGATAAGAGAAGATTTAATAGAGTTCCTAGAGTTGTGCTTTATCGAGAATACTATCATGAATTACACTTTTATATGTCAAATTGTGAAGTTGATTGCATCACTATAGCACATTTCATAAAATTCTTAAAATCCAACTTCCAATTTGAAGAAGAACACTACATGTCACCAGACCAACTTGAACCTGTTAATGATATCTATAGGCTTTTTCAAGAAAATTAAAGTATAATATCTATAATATTATAGTTGTGTTTGCTTTGTTGTTTGCAATCTAAAACTACAAAAACCCAAAAACAATCATATTATTTTAGTTTATTTAGTTAGGTATATATATAGCATATATACCCTAAAAATTTTAGCACATATATATAATATATATCTACAAGAGAAAATATTCTAAAACAAAATGCCTATATTAAGAAGTGGTAAACAAGTAGACAATGATAATATGGGAGAACAAGAACAAGAAAATATTGAGGATAGAGCACTCATTGAAGATTATGTACCTTCAGAAGATGAAGGTGATAATGGAGAAGACAAAATAGAAGATCCTGATGAACCTACATTAGATGAAAAAGGAAATGTTAAATTTGAGTCTCTTAGAAAATTTACCCAATTTATAAAAAACCACATAGAAGAGTTTAATCAAGCAGTACAAATTGATAATTCAGGAGAAGGTGATATGGAAGCAGCCTTAGCATCTACTTTTTGAATACATACAAATCCATTATCATACATGAACTCAATAGACCAAGATAATGATCAAGCAGGACCATCTAATCAAAACATGATACCTTTAAATCAAAATGCTCAAAAACCAATGGCACAATCATCCAAGATTGTTGCTAGCAACACCAAAACAAATCCTAAACAACAAAAACAACCATTCACATCCATATTCACTCAAGCTCTTAATCAAAAAATTATACAAAAGGCTAAACAAGTGCAAAATACCAATTATCAACAGAAAATCCAACAAACAAGATTTATATCAACTCCATAATACGTTCCCACACAAACTTTACACAATAGTGTTTCAGTTGGAAATCCTTACACAACAACATCAACTTATTATCAAAGACACAATAATATGGTGCAACAAAATCAATTTGGTGGACAACAACAAGGACTTGAAGCCATGGTTAAACAATTAGCTTCTCATCTAGACCAGATGGATCCCTACCATCCCTCATATAGTTATCGAGAGATGTGTAGTCAACCTTTAGATCCTATTGTGGTAGCTCAACCTTACCCTAAACATTTCCCTATGCCTGTCCTCCCGATATATAAAGGAACTGAAGATCCTATAGAGCATCTTCGCATGTTTAGGACAACATGTCATGATGTTTCTCATGATGATTTGTTGTTGCTAAATATGTTCCCTAAAATTCTAGGAGGCATGGCTCTAGAGTGGTATTATCAATTACCCACTAATTCTTTAAGGAATTTTGAGGAGACAACAGAAATGTTTGTCCATCAATTTAGTGCCTACATAGAGAGGCATGTGACTATTAAAGATTTATACAACTTGAAACAAGGAAAATATGAAAGTTTTGCTGAATTTTTGGCTAAGTGGAGACAACTTTTGGGTAAATTACACTTTGCATTACCTCATCATGAAATGTTGGACATATTCATAGGTAATTTGCAAGAACAATTATCTTATGAACTTTCTACTGCTACAGTAACATCCTTTGATCAAGCCATTGATTTAGCAAGGAGGGTAGAAGATGCCCTTATTAGAAGAGGTCAATTTAAGAAGAAGGATGAAGACAAAACTTCTAAGAATCAATATAAGAATAAACAAGTAGTGGGTGATGGAGTTACTGATAGTAGAAACAACTCAAATGTTAACCTTGCTGAAGTTGTGAAGAAGTTTGTATTAAAAGTTCCTGATAAACCACCAAGAGAATTTACAAGATTAAATCAGCCTTTAACTATGATTTTACCTCAATTATTGGAACAAGGCTTGATACGGTTGCCTGAAATAAGACAACCTGATACAACCGTAGCTGGATTTAGAGCTGATTTACATTGTAACTTCCATAGAGTTGATGGTCATTCAACAAACTCATGTAAAATATTGAAACACATGATACAAGATTTAATTGATAATGGAAAAATGGAAGTAGAAAATTTCCCTCCAAGAAATGCTCAAAATAATACACAAAAACCTCAAAATCAAAATGCAAATCAAAATTTGGATATTTTTCAACACCCTTTACCAAAGCATGGTAAAGAAGTTGTAAATCAAGTAGAACATCACAATGTTCCTCATCCAACTCGATATGTAGGAACTATTAGCAGTTTTCTACCACATCAAGATTTGCAAAAAACATGTGTAACTACTAAATCTCTAGTCACTATTAGACCTCTAAAGAATTGCCAAAGTACATCTTTAGAAAGTGACACAGAAAGTGAAACAGGGAGTGAATTAGAGATTGCTTCAAATAGTTTTGAGTATGAATCAGATCAAGTCACCCCTATTACAGATTTATCAGTTCTAGAAGAACCATTTCCAAGAAGAGTAACTACTAGACCATCATCTCAACAATGGCTTTCAAATGAGCAAGCAGAAAATGCTAGACCCCACTTTGGTGATCCACGACATAGTAACATTGTAGGTACCATCGGAGTTGTTACAAGACAACAAGCACAAAACCAAAATTCTCAAGATCAAAGTCAAAATGAGAAATCAACTCCTTTTGTATTAAAAGCTCCCACTAAGGGAAATAATGTAATAAGTTCACAACAAAGATCTCCATATGATATTAATGAACAATTAGCTACCATCACAACGAGAATTTCTCTTTTGGATCTCTTAAGAACTTCTTCCATACATAGAGAAGAATTGATGAGAACTTTAAGTAAGATGATGGTACCTGAAGATATTGAACCTAATGTTGTAGTAAATGTTGTAACTTTGGATGAAACAAATTTCATAGATTTTCGTGATAAAGATATTCCTCCTCAAAGTTTGTATGGAGATAATCCTTTATACATTACAACATTGATTGGAGATGTAGGAGTTAAAAGAGTCTTAATTGATAATGGATCATCATTAAATATATGCACATATGATTTCTTTCAAATATTTGGATTTAAAAAAGAAGATATGAAAAATACTGAAATGATTATTAAAGCATTTAATGATGAAACTCAAGAAACATGTGGAGTAATGAAAATCCCATTGCAAGTTGGTCCAAGGATTTTGGATACGACTATGTTTGTTGTACCTTATTTTGCATCATACAACATTCTTCTAGGTCGACCTTGGATCAATGCAATGAGAGCAGTACCTTCCACATTACATCAATGTGTTAAATTTGAGTTTAAAAATCAATTAGTCACCATTCATGGTGACCCTAGGCCATTTGACATGTGTGCTACGATGGAACCTATAGGAGTTCCATTCTATCCTGCTATGTCTATTGTTCATCCTAGTACACCCTCATCATCAAAACCTTCTAAATCTAAATCATCATCACCTTCTAAATCAATATCATTAAAAACACATTCTAAAACATCAACATCAACAAATTCTAAATCATTATCATCATCACCTTATGAGCCTATATCTAATCCATTTCCTAAATCTATAATAGCAGATTCACCTCCTGAGTCTACAACATTTAAATTTACAGCATCTAAAGAACCAGTTAAGGAGGATAGTCCATCTACTTCATATGCCATTTTAGATGAAGTATTACCAGATTTATCTTCAATGCTTGCAACTACAGAAGAAGTTAATTTTTCTACCCAAGATTCCTTGGTGCTATCTAAGTTACCACCATCTCCTCGAACATTAGGCTTGCCAAATAAGGGAAGCATTTGTCATATTGGGAGTTGTGCCTTTGTATATGCAGGATATGATTGGGGTAAAATTTCAATTGTAAAATTTACAATTGATCAAGATGGATTTGCTAAGTGTTATTTTTCTAATGGATATATAAAATCAAAACCAATGATGTGTAATATGGGATATAGAGGTAAAGGTTTAGGACCTCATGAAAATGGTATAAAAGAACCTTTAGAAGTTATGGAATGGCCGGTCCGATGTGGTCTTGGTTATATTCCTACAAAAATAGAACCATTCCCATATGAAGATGATGATCATATTATAACATATCAAGAATATATGGAACAACAAGAGCCCCTTAAAAGAATACATACTTGTAATATGTTGACTATGGTTTATCCAAAAATGATTGCTTCTCTGGATGAATGTTTAGAGGGTGATATCTGTCATGATATATCTCTTGATGAAATTTTAAGGAATGAGTTCTTCTTTGATGGATCTATGCCATGTATAGCCCATATTGAAGCTACTACTCCTCAAGAAGAGTTAGCTAAATGCACATTAGAAGAATTACAAGAAATGGGTGTGTCACCCGCACCACCCAAATTTGAAAGAGATTTAAATATTGTTGTAGAAAATATTTTAAAAATCAATATTGGGACAGAAGAGAACCCTCGCATGGTCAAGATTGGATCAGAGTTAAGTGAAGAAAAACAAAAGCTATATATTGAATTCCTCATAGAATATCCTGATGTCTTTGCTTGGACATACGCAGATATGCCAGGCCTAGATCCTTCTGTAGTTATGCACCATTTAGTAGTGCACCCTGATGCTAAACCTGTAAAGCAAAAACTCAGAAAAATGCATCCTAAAGTAGCACTACTAGTTAAAAGTGAGTTAGAAAAGCTTTTGAATGTAAATTTTATACAAGCTATTGACTATGTTGAGTGGATATCAAATGTTGTTCCAGTAACTAAGAAAGAAGCTACTAAGATTAGGGTTTGCATGGATTTTAGAGATATTAATGTTGCATGCCCTAAAGATGACTTTCCTCTCCCTAATATGGATCAAATCATAGATTTTACAGCTGGGAGTGGGATGTTATCCCTTATGGATGGTTTTTCAGGATACAACCAAATTAGAATAGCTCCTGAAGACCAAGCTAAAACAACCTTTATTACTCCTTGGGGAACATTCTATTGGAAAGTAATGCCCTTTGGATTAAAGAATGCAGGTGCAACTTATCAGAGAGCTATGACATATATTTTTCATGATATGATGTATGATATTTTGCATGATTATGTGGATGATATTATAGCTCATTCAATAAAATAAGATGATCACATTAATGATTTAAGAAAAGTGTTTGATAGATTAAGAGAATATCAGATACGTTTAAATCTAGACAAGTGTGTATTTGGAGTAAAATATAGAAAATTATTAGGAGTCATTGTTTCTATGCGAGGCATAGAAATAGATCCTCTAAAAATTAAGGCTATTTATGATATGCCACCTCCTAAAAACATATCAGAATTAAGAAGCTTACAAGGAAAATTACAAGCTATTCATCGCTTCATTGATAAATTGGCAGATAGAACAGAACATTTTCTTAAATTGCTCAAGAAAAACATTTCCTTTCAATGGGATAAGGAATTTCAAGAAGCTTTTGATAGTATTAAACAATATCTTCTCAACCCTCCAGTGCTTGTTCCGCCTAGACCGGATTGTCCTTTCATTCTATATATTTTTGCTTTGAAACTTGCACTTGGAGCTATGTTAGCTCAAATTGATGATGAAAAGAAAGAACGAGCTACATATTATATAAGTAGAACTTTAATAAGTTATGAAACCTGATATACTCCATTAGAAAAACTTTGTCTAGCAGTTGTGTTTTCTACGCAAAAGTTGTGTCATTATATGCTAAGTCAGAAAACATATGTTATTGCTAAGTCTGATCCATTAAGGTACTTGATGAGTAGACCTTATTTATCCGGATGCACAACTAAGTGGGTTCTTGCTCTTAGTGAGTTTGAACTCATATTTATCAGCCAAAAATCCATAAAAGGCCAAGTTATAGCTGATCAGTTAGTTGTTGCACCTTTAGAGTCTACTCATCCTATGAACATTGAATTTCCTGATGAGTGTCTTAATTTAGAAGAAGATCATTCTGAAACTTGGACATTGTTTTTTGATGGAGCTAGATGTATGAGTGGTGCAGGTGTAGGTATTATATTAATATCTCCTCAAAAGCACCTTATTCCTTTATCTTTTAAATTATAGTTTGCTTGTACTAATAATACTACAGAGTATGAGGCTCTAATCCTTGGATTACGAGCTGCTTTAGCTTTAAAAATTAAAGTCTTGTTAGTTTTTGGAGATTCTCAGCTCATGATAAATCAAATCAATGAATTTTATCAAACACAAGATGAGAAAATTCACCCTTATAAATAATATGTGCTTAAACTTATATCATTATTTGAGAAAGTAACTTTAGAAGCTATTCCTAGAACTAGCAACCATGTTGTCGATGCTATGGTTGTGATTGCTTCTCTATTGCCTTTGGAGTTAGATGATGAGTATGCTACTATAATTATTCACAAACTCCAAGAACCTGCTTCCTCTAAGTCTTGCTTAGAACCATTAGATGTATTTTTGATTAATGAAATTACCCTAGAGCCTTGGTATATAGATATATTTAATTTTTTGTAGAATGGGACCTTCCCTGAAGGACTAGATAGAAACCAACGTAGGCTATTACGTAAGCGAGTTGTTCACTTCGTAATTGTTGGTAATACCTTATATAGAAGATCTTTTGAGGGTATCCTATTAAGATGTCTTAACCTAGAAGAGTCTAAGAAAGCCTTAAGTGAAGCCCATGATGGATCCTATGGAGGACACTTTAGTGGAAGTGCCATTGCTAAAAAGCTCCTTAGAATGGGATATTTTTGGCCTTCCATGGAAAAGGATGCCAATGATTATGTGCATCATTGTGACAAGTGTCAAAGACATGCTGACCTTGTTCATGCTCCTGCTCAGGAACTCCAAGCCATAGCCTCTCCTTGGCCCTTTTCTAAATGGGGTTTAGATATTATTGGTAAAATTAATCATGTTTCTTCTGATGGTCATAAATTCATAATAACAACAATAAAATATTTTACAAAGTGGGTAGAAGCTATACCTTTAGCTTCTTGCACAGGAGTTCAAGTTTCTAAATTTATTTTCAATCAAATTATTTGTAGATTTGGAATTCCATCTAATCTCATCTCTAACAATGGTACATGTTTTAAAAATAAATATATTAAGAAATTATGTCAAAAATATAAAATCCAACATAGATGGTCTACTCCTTATTATCCACAAGGAAATGGCCAAGCTGAAGCATCTAATAAAACATTAATCAAAATCCTAAAAATATTGGTTAATAAAATAGGTCATGATTGGCATATACAATTATATCCTGCCTTGTGGGCTTATCGAACTAGTGTTCGTACTCCTACAGGTGCTTCACCTTTTGTCTTGGTTTATGGTGCCAAAGCAGTTTTTCCATTTGAGTTAGAAGTTCCTTCTTTAGCTCTTCTACTTCAAGATGTCGAAGTAGGAGATGAATATCGTGCTGGCAGGTTAAGTCAGTTGGAACTTCTAGATGAAAAGTGCATCCATGCTTTAGAGCATCTTCGTGCCTACCAAGACAAACTTAAAATATCATATGCAAAGAAAGTTCATAATAGATCCTTTGAAGTTGGAGATTTAGTCTTAAAAGAAAATAAAAAAATACTAATGCAAGAAAATATCTTAAAGGAAAATTTCAACCTAATTGGCTTGGACCATTTATCATTACTGCTAAGTTTGGATCAGGTGCATACATATTGGCTACCTTGGATGGAAAATATCTCAAGGAACCCATGAATATTATGCATCTAAAAAGATATTATGCATAAAGCCAAAAGTCTCATCACTGTACATAATTGTAAATAATTTTCTCATGCATTTCAATATATTATCAAAAAAAACAAAAAAAATTACAAAATCTGAAAATCTACAAAAATATTTCCAAAGCATTATTAGAGTATTATTTTTGCATTTATTATCTACCAAGATTGCAAGTTATATTTTAGTTTACTTCAGATAAATTCAAAAGTTATCTTGAACCATGCACTAAATTTCACATATTTAATAGTTTTGATTTTGTTATTTTGATTATAAATCTCTCTTGTACCAAAGAACACTATTACTTCATTAAATAATTTTGAGTTTTGAGAATGATCTTGCTACTTTATGAACCAAGAACACACTTTCACATCTTAAAATGATTTGTTGCAAATTCAAAAAGTGATGCTACATAGTAAGTCTTAATACCTTAAGTGAAAAATTTTCCTTGCTATCCTATCATGTGCATGGTCTAGAATACTGAGAAATTGGCAAAAGGACAAGCTCCTCCCTACCCGAATAAAATCCCTTGCTCTACGTCTAATCTGAGCAAGTATCCCAAGAAAAAAAAGAAAAAAAGAAAAGAAA
Organism: Wollemia nobilis; assembly: GCA_028583015.1. Taxonomy (NCBI): domain Eukaryota; kingdom Viridiplantae; phylum Streptophyta; class Pinopsida; order Araucariales; family Araucariaceae; genus Wollemia; species Wollemia nobilis. The sequence goes on from JAQPPZ010005120.1 coordinate 1,850,297, forward strand.
AAGAGAAAAATCAAGAAAAATGTTCCATTACAAAGCAATAAAATCCCCTTGTTCAGAAATGGACAAGAAATCCCTATTCCAAAAATTTGAAGAAAAGAAGGGAGTATTGAACTTGAATCCCTGGAATTTCTCAGTTATTCGAAAGCCATGAGGTAAGCCCCATAACAGGTGATTTGTGCCCAACTTGCTTGACCTTGGGTAATTCCTTTCACATGGTGATATGTCTGTCACATTAGTAACCTTCTTTTGTACAGACCAATGTCCGCATATGGATTAGCTAGCTTTTGGTAATTTGATTTACATAGTAGTTCAGTACCAATGCATGCACAAAATCATGGTTAATGAACATCTCACTTGCACACACATTGGTTCATTCAAGTTTGCTTTATCATTACCTTACTCAAAATTGGTAAATTAACCTTACAAAGCACACACATTTGTTACTTGAGAGATTTTGTATCATCATGACAATCAAAATAAATAATGAATTCACCTTTCACACACTAGGTTCTAGATAAATTTGAATTTGTCTTTGAAATAAGTTAAAATATTTCTTTGGGATTTTTGTTAGATAGTTAATATCAATCCCTAGTATTAATTTATATAAATTATTTTATCATCATAACATAATAATTTACCAATAATAACATTGCAAAATTTTTCATCATGCATTTCATTTTGATTTTCACGATGATGGTATAGTTCCTAAGTAACTATTTTCTTCAAAATTCACACTTAGGAATTTTATGCCTAGCGCAAGTCATCTTTCTAATTTTTCATGCCCAAAAGTTATTCCATATATTTTCATAAAATTATAAAATATTTTGAACATGTGACATAAAGATTTTAATTTCGCATTTTAAAAGAACAAACAAAATTCATATCATCTTGCACTTCATCTTGATTTTCGTGATGATGGTATAGTTCCTAAGTAACTATTTCTTCAAAAATTCCACACTTAGGAATTTTATGCCTAGCGCAAATCATCCTTCAAATTTTTCATGCTTAAATCAATATATTTTCACAAACACTTATTAAACACATTGTTCCAAAACAACATCAAACATTTCATTTCATCATAAAAGCCTTAAGATTATTCTTAAGCACACGACCATTTTATTTAGCAATATCAAAATCTTCCTCACAAACAAGATTAGCTTCATGACTTAGCGAGCTTTGAACTCCACCAACAGTCATATAACAACATAACATCCTTCGAGGTCTATTGCTAAATCTATCCAAATCTATCACCATACAAACACACATTTTTCAAAAATCAAACCATTATTTTTATATTATTTTAAGCATGATTAAAATATCCATAAAATCCATAATCAAACATGATCATCCAAAAATTCAAAACAAAATTAAAATGCAAATTAATCAACTAAAATACATGAAGTCACATAAAAACAAAATATCCATATATATATCATCAAAAAGTATATATACAATATAAGGTCGACTGATATGCCACAATATCTATCATCGACATACTCAATCATCAAAAATACAAAAAGAGTCAACTAGGTCATCCCTAGACCCCTCTAGAGCCTCTAGAGCTCTGAACATCATCATCTCCACTAGGGGGTCATGGTGCTCAAAATGCCCTCCCACTATATATCCTAGAAGGTCATCCTAAAGTAGTCAAGTAGATTCGAGCGATCCTAGCCATTATAGGATCTACATCACAAGAAGTGACTACCTCTATCCCTCAGGAACTACTATAAAGTATAGGGCCTGGTAGAAAGCTACCCACCCAATAGCCCTAGCCAACTCATCCCCTGAGCTACCCCTCATCTGTGAAGATGTAGGAGCTAGAACCACAACTCCCTAAGCCTCAACTACCTATCCTACCTGAGCCCTAGCCTATGCTAGCTCAGCCTCCAGAGTCTCAATCTTGGTCTTTTGAGAGGTAGTCTCCTCCCTCAACCTAGTAACCTCAGCTCGTAGAGCAGCCATCTCACTGCTCTCTCCCTCCTCCATAACCCCCTTGCCCTTCTCGAGCAAGTCAGGTCTCACCTCCTACTGAGGAGATGCTCCTCCCTCCTATGGGGATGATGCCCTCCTCTCCTCCTGATCTCGCCTCCTCTATGGTAGGTGACCACCTCTAGTGTGAAGTCCTCCTCCCCTGAGAGGAACCTAACCTTTCTCCTCTATATGAGCGATGAGTTATTACATCTGGTCATAGGCCTATTGTACTGTAGACCTCGACCTAGTAATCCTCACTAGTCGAATCTAGGTATACCAACCTCGATAGCCATCAATCACTCCAACATCATCCCCAATGGCTATAGGGACCACCTCATCATCTACATCTGGGTCCATATACTTTGCCATGTCAAGAGCCCCACTAACTATGGTAGTATCCCGAGTAGACCTAGCAAAGTAGACATCCCTAGTCCTAGGGATATCCTACGATAACCCAAACTAGCGTATAACTCGATCGACGTGATGTAGCTCCACGTCACCCTGGTCCATCCTCAACCAAATCACTCACCTCACACGAGCCAACTGATATCCATCCTCTGGCCAACCGGGATGACCTCTGTATGGCCTCCATGTGATGCTATCTACTATCAAGTCATCCAAAAATCTCCTAGCCATGTCCAATGATATCTAACTCCCAGGAGCTCTACGAGGACACCAATAAAAAGCCCTAGGTCTCTCTACACCAACCCTACCAATGGTAGTCCTACTGGCCTCCAGATAGCAATATGCTCCCATGCCCAAACCTATAGGAAATAAGTGAGGGGCAATGTCATAACACCCTTGTATACGACCTTGAAGAGGGTCCTATACAAATGGCATAGCATGAAAGGCCCCCAAGCAAAGACAATCCTCTGATCTCTCATATCGATGATGACCTCTACCAGAGTCCATGGTAGAAGATGACCACTAAAGTGGCTTAGAAGCAAGCCACCAAAAATCCCACTAAGTACAACTGTGAGTCGAGAAACCCTCGATCTTTGACTCAAAAGCTCAACCCCAATACCCCCACTAGCCAAAGGAAAGTGAGGATCACCGCATAGTCTCTCAAGTGCCTAGCTCTGATTTCCAGATGTGACAACAAACATCCCTCTAATAGGTACTCTGAGGATCCTCCAGATATCCTCTAGTGTGGGAGTCATCTCCCCTATTGGTAACCGAAAGCAAGAAGAGCCTGGGTACCATCGCTCAACCAATGTGGTTAGTAGCCGCATATCAACAGGCACCTATGGCAACTCCACCACATGTCATAATCCCATAATGGATAAGACATCCCTATCTGCTATTGTGAGGGCATTCAAGTCATCCTAGAATGCCTCATACCACCATTCCCTATTCTTCAGCTCCTTTTTCTATTAAAAAACAAACAAAAAATCAAAAATTCAATTAATAACTTAATAATCAAAATGTCATCTAAAATCGGTTAGTTTTCAAATATCATTTTTATAAATTTTCGATATCCATTTTTTCATGATATCGAGCATATTTTGTTCGATATCGGGTGATATTCTATGATATCGGATCATTTCCCCGATATCGGTCAATTTTTTGACCGATATCACTGAAATTGAGCCGATATCACAAAAATCGACCCGATTTTGCTGATATGAAAACACAAGTCATGCCCTAGAAATCCAAAATTAACTTAAATTAAACATCAAAATCACAAATTACAAGTTAAAATATCCTTACCCATATCTGGCCAGTCCTGTTACGCACCAGATCTGCTCAATGAGGAACCTCCACCATCTTCTTTTCTCTAGAGCTCAAAATAGAATAACTACACAGTAAAAATGAATTAGGGTTTTACTTTAATTTTATGATTTTATTAAACATTCACTCTAATAAAAGATGCAAATTTCAAGTTTTTTTACCAAACTTGGAATTGGTACAAAAACTCGAAGGGGGCACCATATATAAAATAGTTAACAACAAAACTTGAAACCATCAACAAATTTGCAATAAAAATTTTTTTTTCTCGTAAAGCGTGCCATCTTATCTTTAACGCATTTTTTTCAAAAATGTGCTAAAGAGGGGGTAAAATGTAGCACCCTAAAAATGACTCACATTAATTAAAACTAAGGTAAAAATATTTTGAAAAATCAAATTTGCCACCCCTAATTTGTTACCTCAATTTTCATGCCCATTATAAGTTTGTTTTTAACCTCTACATAAAATCGCACGATTTCATGCAAAATCGAAAGATTTTACACGAAATCGGGTCACCCGATTTTACTCAAAACTGAAAAATACCTGCTTTAGCAAGGCGAAAAAATTAGTTGTAACTCCTTTGTCTCTATTTGGGCAACTGCATGGCAGTTGCGGGATCGGTTCACCCGATTTTGACCAGATTAGAAGAAGTTGCAACCTCTTCCATTTTTGGCCCAATAGCTCACCTGACTCCCTCCTTTTTAATCCAGGCTCCTCGCCTCGGATTCCCCCTGGAACTCCCACATACTTTCATACCATACTTTTATCTTTTCACTATATTTTTGTAGGTTCAGATTGTGCATCGATAGGATTTAAGCGATATCGGATCACCCGATCACGATATCATTCTACCCGATTTTGCACAAAATCACTCGATTTTACCTGCAACACACATTGCTACAATTTAGCCGACTAGGGGCATCCAGACCTCAGAGTTTGCATCTTCTTTCTCCATCCCTCTCATTTAGAATTAATATTTCATATCCATTACATCAATTTCAATTCATTACTATTATTATTTTGGATTTAATAGGCATATTTCTTCATTATTTCATAAATATTCAAGCATTTAGCATAGATATGCATATGAACATCCTTCCATTATTATCTTAAGATCATTACTCATTGTAATTTAGTCCATTCAAATGCATATTTCCCTATGAAATTGTTGTTTTCTACATCCAATTATAAAACTACAGCTTTTAGTCAAGATCGGTTGGATTTCTGCATAATCGGGTCACCCGATATTGCTTGATTTTGATCGATATTGTTGGATTTTACTCGATATATCTTGCATCAAAAATCAGAATCTTCTTCAGACTTTTGGATACAAGTAAGTGTTCTAAATCACTTTTTAAGCATTGCATTGCCTATTTAGATTATGTTTTCTGCTTTTTGCTGCTTACATATAAATCAAAATTGCATATAGATTAGCGTAGTTGCATATTGGCCAAACTAGGTGTATGCGTGATTTGATAAAAGGAACACATCAAAACAAATCCCAAAACCTAGGCTCGAAAACTGCCATAAAATGTTTCCTGGTGAACCCACCCAATTCATCAAAAAATCACCATAAGAAGGTACGATCAAGTACCTCTCTTTCGAGGTGTAGACCATCCATTCTCCCATTCCCCTCTGAGGCACGGATCCATTAGCCTTGAGGAAAGGAGTGCGAGAATTTTTGGGCTATAGATTTTTTTTTATTATCTTCTTGTGTTCTTGAAGGACTAATTTATTGATGTTAATTCTTGTTTACCTAATATTGGTGAATAATCCATTAAAGAAAGACTTGAGTTTTTTGTTTCAAATGTTTACTTTATGCTTGTTTGTGGCTAATGATGGGTTACCTTTAACCTTGGTGGTGGTGCACTTAATACCTTTTGATGGTAATGGTGGATCCACCTTAAGTTACTGAAAGATGCTTTTGTTTCTCCTTCCTTCCTATTTGGGAGCAATGCTTGATTAAGGCAGTAGTGGATGTTGGGAAATGTTTCAAATGTTACCTCACAACCTTGCTCGAAAATGCTTTGTATTCTCCTTTACTTGGGTATTTTAAGAAGGTGTTTATGGGAAAGATATGAGGACACACCATGAGGATCAGGAGCACAAGGAGAGAATGTTCATTGATGTGCAATGTAGGGGTAAATAGAGTAGGGAGTGAAACGGATGAAGGATTGAATGCCAACAAATCATCTTCCTTGTTGCTAGGTATTATCCACAACTTTGGTGATTGTTATGCTTTGGTTTTCATTATGTTGGCTTACGTTTTTCCTTTCTATTCTACCATTGTTTTTTGGTTGACTATGTATGCCCTCTAGATGTATGCATTCTCCTTTTTGTTATGTTATGATGTGTGTTGTTTTGCCTCCACTCATAGGTTTTTGCTTAAGGTTTGAGCTAGGGATTAGGTGCTTGGTTTTGTCACCCTAGAACACTTTCTCCTTGCATGGAAAAGAGAACAATGGAGAGTCTAGTATGGTCCTAAACGATCCCTATTGGTGGTCTTTTTTGTTAACCATAGCTTCCATGCCACGTATATTTGGTCTTAAAATCGAAACCTATCCCCCTATTAGATTGAAGTCATTTGTTGTGTAGCATGCGTATAGGTTTATAGTGTGCATATCACTCCTTAATCATCTTTTTTCTAGCTTGATTAGATGGATTTTTTTTGGTTTATTTGCAAGCTTTAGGGTTGGTTGGAGTATTAATTCTTTGTTTTGATAAAGCTAAGGTTGAAATTTCAAGGATCTTTCCTTTCCTTGTTTTATTTGGTTTTTGGTTTAGTTTAAGTGTGCTTTTGGGTTGCTTTAAGCTTGTTAGAATAAAGGGGTTAATTATTTCTAATGTTGTTTGGTTTTGGGTTTGTTGGAATTGACCCTTAATTAATATAATATAGATTAATATGTTTTAATATTTAGTTTTGCAAATTAATCAAAAGATGGATTAATGCAATCTTCTATTTTTTTTTGGATAATAAGGGGTTGTACTCGGGTCCCCCACCCTTGACAAATTACACCTCTCTTATTTAGAGCTTGAGAGTTTATAAATAGATACATTTCTCATCTCAATTGAGATGCTATAGCTAGAAACCTACATAATTTTACATAATAAGTTTGAATTATTGATTTTTATTTTCTAGATCTTTTCAAATTTTTGTAAGAATACAATTACTACAAAATTTAGCATTTTTCTTGACATTTTCCTATAGCAGCCTTCACAATGCCAAAACTTCACCTCTACTATCTATGTCTTGCATCTTAGTAGAGTAATATTTCCAAAACATCGCACTATCATAGTCTGCTTTACCAAATTTGAATTGCTAGTTTTCTTCCTCACTGAAGTCATAGTCCTTCATTGCTCTTCCCATCGTTCGAACCCTAGTTGGTAAATATTTGTAATTTATTTTTGGTTACTTGAAAAATCATCAGTACTCTTGTTTCAAATGGTTGACTTTACAGTGTCGTATCTCCCTCAATATTGCTCAAATTTTTGCATATGATCACTCATTTTAAAGCTATTCAAATTCTACACAAGTTGGTCCAAGAATTAACTCAATTGAATAACTCTTCGTGAAGATATGGCTCCTAAAATATGAGATATTTTTTAGAAAAAAATCCTAATCCTTCGCACTTTGCAATTTCATTTTTCGTGACTTGAAAAATCGTCACTTCCCGTCTTCTGAATGGTTGAATTCACAAGATCGTATCTCCCTCAATATTGATTGAATTTTTGCATATGACCACTCATTTTAAAGCTTTTCAAATTTTGCACAAGTTTGTCCAAGAATCAGTTGAATCAAATAAATCTTCATGAAGATATGACTCCTAAAAGATGACATGCAATCTTCTATTAATCTAATGTTAGATTAACTTATTCTTTAGTTTTGCAAATTAATCAAAAGGTGGATTAATGCAATATATTCTATAGTTTTATAAATAATCAAATGATATATTATTGTAATGTAAACTTTAGATTTGCTATTGATAGATTAATATAATTTAATCTATAGTTTTTTAGATAATCAAATGATAGATTAATGTTTTCTTAGTTTTGCAATTAATCTAAGGGAAGACTATTATAAGGTAGTCTTTAGATTAATTTTCTACATCCTTAAGTTTGGATTTAATCTATTGATAGATTATTTTAAAGGAATCTTAAGGTTTGGGATTAATTTAATGATGGACTAATTTAATATAGTCTTAGTTTTGAAATTAATCTAATGGTGGATTAATTTATTGGAATCTTAATAAGAATTAATCTCATGAAGGATTAATGCAATCTTTGACTTGGTATTAGCCTAACGATGGATCAATATAATACATTCTTTAGTTTTAAAATTAATCAAAGGATAGATTAATTTAATGCTTTAGATTTGAAATTAATCAAAGGATAGATTAATTTAATGCTTTAGATTTGAAGCTAATCAAAGGGTATATTTAATTTAATGCTTTAGATTTGAAATTAATCTAAGGATAGTTTTGGAGATTAATCCAATGATGGGTAAAATACTTAGTTTTGGAATTAATCTAAGATTAACCTGATACCATAGTCTCAATTTAATCTAATGATAGATTAATGGAATCTTAGATTTGGTGTTAATATAAATGTTGGATTTAAATGATCTAATATTTAGTGTTGGGAAGTAATCCAATGATGGACCTAAGGGATTAATAATGAGATAAATTTGTGATGGTTTTATTGGAGTTAACCCTTCTAGATTGAATATTATGCTAATGTTAGTTTTCATGGTTAAAGTCTTCAACATTGGACTCTTTAGATTGTTGTTAATCTTTTGAAGGATAACTAACACTGCATTAGTGGAAGACAATGGTGTGCTTACCTTTGAATCTAAATATTTGTGGAAATTTTTTTTGGAAAAAAAGTATGGGCTTCTTTTTGTGTTGTTGTCTTGAATTGGTTCATATATAAATGAATGGTTTTGGAAACGGAAAAGGAATTTTAAATATTTGTGGAAAATAGTTTTGGGAAAGAAGTATGGGCTTCTTTTGCTTGTGTTGTTGTATTGAATTGATTCATATAGAAATGCATGGGTTTTGGAAATGGAAAAACAATTTTAAATATTTGTGAAAATTATTTTTGGAAAGAAGTATCAGCTAATTTGCTTGTGGTTTTTAAGCAATAATTCATATAGAAATGCATTCAAACCTAAATATAAGCTATACTAATCCCCACCATCCTATCAATCTACTATGGAGGTCAATGGAAGAAGATGTCAAATCATGCTAGTTGATTAATCATTTTTGTTAGAATCATGTGAAGGATTTATATGAAAATCACACTTGGAGAAAGAAGATTTATTGTAATAGAAGAAAAGACTATTCATATGTAAATCTAAACCTTTAATTGAATGTTCTTATGGTGCCATATTGATTATTGATTTTATGGCTTATCCATGCTGTTGGAACTAATGCTTTAATGTTAAAGGTTTAGTTAGATTTATTTGTAAGCTTAAGATAAGATAGTATTTTGCTTCCATGCTAGAAGTTGCTCTTGTTTTATTGCTTGTAGAATGTGTGTGTGAGAGAGAGAGTTATCTTTGGGCTTGGGGGTTTCTTTGGGAAGGGATCTAAAGGTAACCTTGTCTAAAACTCTTTGTTTCAACTTGGGCTATTGTGGGGTAGCAACACCTAGTTCTAGTTTCCATGAGATGACAATCATGCAAAGTGATTAACGCTTAGTCTCCCATCACAGATATGGGGAAAATAAGCATGAAGTTTAAGGGATCACTATGGAGGTGCAGTTAAACTAGACCAAGGCATTACGTCGAAGGATCCAACATAGATTAACTTATGGCTCATTGAATGAATCGATGTTTCCCCCTCTTTAAGGACTGAGAAGGGATAATCCTAATGCTAGGTTCAATAAGTTTGCATTCATGGAGAAGGCTATAAATTTGGGGTGAACTTTTTCTAAGCATCCTTTATATCGTGGAGGTATACGAGGTAAACCCCAATATCTATGATAGTTTGGCCTCTCTTGTCCACTCGAGCAATATCTGCAGCATCATAGAATAAAAATATGGGTATGTATAGTAAATTTATGTATACCATGGATACTCCTATAAACCTTAATAATTTCTTTTATAAAAAAAAATCTCTCTTGGGTTGGTTAGCTTTTTGGGTTGTTACAATGGACCCCAAAATGAATCTTTTGAAAGTGATATTTTGGCATTTAGTGGTATGCTATATTATTTTGAAATCCTTCTCCTTCTAATCCTGTTAAAGGTATGATTAGATGTGTGTAATATTTGGTGATGCATCATTTTGCTAAAGATACCTCCAAATATTTACTTTTACTAGGAGTTTTTATTTCTCACCCAAAGTAAGTTAGGGGTCAATTTTTACTATAAATAGGAGCCTATGTATCTATTGTATTCATCTTTTGGCCACGAGAATTTAGAGCTACACTCTATAGAATACACATTGTGCTTTGATCTCATAAGATTGTAAGAAATTGGCAATTCCTTTTGCATTCCATCAATGGCATCACTCCCTTGGTTTGCTAAGTATGGCAATTATGGAATAGCCCTTTTAGCCCATCTTGTCATTTTCTTATTAATTTCATATTAAATAAATGTGTGGATATTAATGTGATTCGACTTCTTATTTTTTGATTGATCATACACTTTCCTTACTAAAGTGTAAACTTGCATTTTTTGATTTTTTAGCCAAATTATCTTAGGTCCCAATATTTAGGATCATATAAAATTCATGGAAAATATAATGAAGACTTAATTATAGAATAATATCAATGAATACAAATATCATATAATATAAATCAACATAGCTTTCAATAATATAACAATAATACTAAATTAAAATACTCACAATATTACTGATGAGTCAACTATACAATCTTGAGATTTGCTCTACATTCAGAAACATTTCATGGAGCTTTGTCTTCATACTATAACATTCGAAAGGTGACTCTTGGACTCATTGTCTATTTATATCCTTACATATTCGGGAGATGCAACCTTTCCTAATCCATGCATAAGACAAACCTCTCATGACCCTTGGCTTCACATCTTACCACTTGTATACATGACTCTTGACTCTTTATTTACACTCGCACACTTTATTCTATTGACACTTTGTACATTTCATCTACACGCTTTCATACTCTTACTTGCACACATAATTACATAATACATGTGCACATTTTGCACATAGACACATACATAAAGGGAAAATATAAATCATATCCGTAAACTATAGACTCACACCCTAATCTAATATTTTTATTTGTACCATATGGTACCATGGAGGTACATTACAAAATAATGTAATATTCTCCAACACCCCCTTATTACATAATTTAGTTATTGAAGACTTTATTATTCAATCTTTGGTTCTTGTCTTTGTCCTCCTACTCTAGCTCTCACTCTCCTTGAAGTTTAAAGTTTGAATTTGTTCCTTTATGCTATTCCTTGTGCTTGTTATACTAACAAACACTTCATATCTTCATGACAATCTTAAATTATCAATACATATTCCTAAAATGTATTCCTTTTTTTTATTCTAATCAATTTCTGCAAATTCAATTTTAAATTCTTTGGAATAGAAATCCTTATAGCTCCAAAAGTTAATTCAACAAACAATTTTCTAATTTCCTTTGGAGTAAAAAACTTATCTCCCCAAAATTTCAAATTACAAACTTAATTTGCAAATATTAAAAGTTTAAATCAATTTTGAATTTATCAAGTTCAAAAATATATTGGGAGTAGAATTCCTTATGACTCCCTAATTAATAAATAATTTCAATTTTTAAATATATCCTAAAAAATTTCAAATCAATTTCAAATTGAATTTATAATTCTCAAATCAATATATCACTCCAATTAATCTTATTTTTCACCTTATACTACACTTTAATAAACTTTGACATTAAGCAATTAAAAGAAATATTTCAAACCTTAGAAAAATATATTTGTCGCTCTTTTTCCTATAGGCTCTGTTAGATTGGTCTAGATTTGTTTCAGATGATGAATCAATGATATCTCATTTGAATTTTCTTCGAGGTGCTTTGTCACTTTTTCAAATCTTATCTTTTATTTTCACTTTTGAAGCTTATATTCATTGTATAAATTTTTTTCCACTTCTAACTTATGCGCTTAGATGCGTCAGATCACGTCGATGGCAAGACATGTTTCCAAGTTATTCTCTTCAAAATATAATGTTTTGAAATTTATTATTACTCTTTTATAATTCTATATTCCTCACTTTCAACCTTCACAAATAGTCATTTGCATATATTTCAATCAATGAAATTACTAATGCCCAAAATGATTTCTTGACATTTTTAATTTCCTCAAAAATGTTACTTAGCTCAGATGTTATGACATGCAGTCCTACTCACACTTCAACTAGGATGCTTCAATTTCCTAGGCAATATGATTGCTTCCTAAAATCTTAGACTACTTTCAAACTGCTATCCTCTAAATATTTTCTCAACGTTGTCTTCAATAATCAGAATAGAGACGTTCTTTCAGCCTCCTTTAATAGTAGCAATACTTTTTCTTCACATCACCATCAACAACAAGAATGGACCATATTTAGATATGTTTCTTTTAATCTAGATCTCTGCTTTGAACTCTTAAATGGATTATAATATACCTCTACTTTAGCTTCTTTAATAATGTTCTTCCCTTGGCTTACATTCAACTTCAACGTCTCATTTTTTACGCTTTGTTGGCTATGGAATTCCTAAGTGAATTTTTTCTTTCGCTTTAGATTTTATCTTTCCTTTATGAATTTATCTTGATTTTGGGTATCTTCAATGAATCCCTTTTATCTATTGCTTTGATTCTAATGGTATATTCTTCTTTGGTGGATTATACCACTTCTATCTGGTTTACTTTTCTCTCAAAGAATCTTTCTCAATTCAGGTGACTTATATTGTCCTTGTATTCACTTATTAATGTCCAACTATTTTTCTATGATAGGATCTTATTTGGACATCAATATTCAATGTTGCTTCTGAATTGTGTCCTTGTCTTCACTAAAGTTGTATCTGAATGGATAGACTCAAGCAAAAAATAATAAACATCTCTCAGATGTATTCAAATATGTGAAGCTTTTAGTGGCTTCATTTCTTCTATCCATATAAAAACTCCAGATTTATAGTAAAAATCAATATGAGTCTACATTTCCTTCATGTGTCTCTATCCAAATTCACACCAAAGTTCTCTTCCCTTATGCTAGCTCCTGACCTGGAATGTATCACTCTAGATTCCTTCAAATATTCACACCAGATTTCTTCTCTGATGCTAGCTTTTAATTCTACAACTTTTGTCTTCAAATATTTCTCACTACCATCCTATATTATATTATTTTGAGATTGAATAATTTAGTCTTCAATATTTGATTCTTGTCTTTGTCCTCCTACTCTGGCTCTCATTTTGTCTGAAGTTCAAATTTTGAATATGTTCCTTTATGTTATTCCTTGTGCCTGCTATACTAACAAACACTTCATATCTTCGTGAGAATCTTGAATTATCAATACACATTCCTAGAATGTACTTGTTTTTATTAAGATCCATTTTTGTAAATTCAATTTGAAATCCTTTGGAGTAGAAATCCTTATAGCTCCAAAATTCAATTCAACGAACAATTTTCTAATTTTCTAATTTCCTTTGGATTAAAAAAATTATCTCTCCAAAATTTCAAATTGCAAACTTAATATGCAAGTATCAAAATTTTAAATCAATTTTTAATTGATTAAATTCAAAAATATTTTGGAAGTATAATTCCTTATGACTTCCTAATTATTAAATAATTTCAATTTTTAAAAACCTGCTAATAATTTTCAAATCAATTTCAAATTTGAATTTATAATTCTCAAATCAATATATCACTCACATAAATCTTATTTTTAACCTTATACTGCACTTTAATTAACTTTGATTTTGAATGCTTAAAAAAAATATTTGAAACCTTGAAAAATATTTGCAACTCTTTTTTCTCTAGGCTCTATCGAATTGGTCCAGATTTGTGTCAGATGACGAATTAGTGCTTTCTCCTTTCAACTTTCTCCAAGGTATTTAATATCACTTTTTCAAAGCTTATCTTTGATTTTCATCCTCATAGTTTATATTTATTGTATGCAAAAATGCTTCCTGCCTCTAACTTATGCGCTCATATGTGTTAGACCATGTTGATTGGCAAGACATGTTCATGTGAGTTGAATTGAATTATTCTCTTCAAAATATAACATTTCAAATATTATGATTACTCTTTTATCATTCTGTATTCTTCACTTTCAACCTTCATAAATGGTCCTTTACATACATTTTAATAAATGCTATTACTAACGCCCATAATGATTTCTTGGTTTTTTAATCTCCTAAGAGATATTACCTAGCTCAAATGATATAACCTACAATCATGCTCACACTCCAATTAGGGTGCTTCAATTTCAAATGTAATATGATTCCTTCCTGAAATCTTAGATTACTTTCAAACTGCTATCCCTAGAAGCTTTTCTCAACATTATCTTCAATAATCATAACAGAGATATTCTTTCACACCTCCTTCAACAACAACAATGTTTTTTCTTCAAACTACCTTTTTTTTTGTATTAGTTAAAGGTGGTTATAAGGTCCACAAACCTTTTACATAGTCAAAATGGTTTGGTTCTAGCTCCAAGCCCGTATAATCAAAATACAAAATGGATCTTCCCAAGACCCACATTAAGCCATACTTAGAGTCTGCATTCCTATACTTACCGCTAGACTATTCAAGATAAAACAAAAAATAGACAACACCTAGCACTTACTAAACATAACACTAGGCTATTGTACCGTACACTTGTCACTTCCCAGGCCCTAGCAAATGGGTTGCATTTTTTCCCTCTGCCTAATTCCATCTGTCGAATTACTGCTAATCAACCACTCTAATCTCCTACTGATCTAACAGGTTTGATCTTAGATCTTCTTTAGAAGCCAACACCAATAATTCTTGAGGGAAGTTATCCTTCCAAATTTGCATCTCCCTAGCAGAAACTATAATATTTGCCAATAGATCCACCACCTAGTTCCCTTCTCTGAAGGTGTGTTGGATTCGGGTACTAACCAAATAGGATTTATGAATCTTTGCTTCTAGGATAAGCTCCGATATGGTCCATATGGGGTCTTTATCCTCCTTAATTTCCTTGATTATATTAAGTGAATCCCCTTCAAATATTACTTCCTTATAACCCTCTAGTCTGGAAATTCTCATTGCCTGCATGCAGGCTTGAGCTTCTGCAAAATGATTTGTTTGAGTTCCCAAAGGCTCTGCAAAGGCAAGGACCACTTTTCCTTCCTCATTTCTTAGAACTCCTCCTACTCCTACAGCCTCCAGATTTCCTTTGGATTCCCCATAAAAATTGAACTTAACCCACTTTTTTGTGGGGAGTATCCACTTGCCACCATCCAATGGGTTGGTTGTAATGACTGGGTCTGGAGGTTCCTCTCCCTAGTTCTGAAAAATCCTCCTTTCCTTAGGAGACAGAGTCTCATTTTTTAATTAAAAGGTTTTCCAGTTTTCTTTCAGAGCTCTTATTATTTTATTACCACATAACCTGGGATCTTTCTTCCATCCTTTAAATACTCTCTTATTTCTCTCATTCCATATCCCCCATAAAAAATGGGGTAAGTTGAGCTTCCAAAGCCAAGTCAAAAGTTTTTCCCAAAAGGGGGAAGCCCACTGTATGCATAAGTCAGACATGCTATTTGGGCAAACCCAATCTATATGAAATTTGGATAGAATCATTTGGAATACTGCACAAGAAAATTTACAAGTTAGAAAGATATGACTTACAGATTTTGTCGCTTTCTCACATAGGATACATCGATTGATGAATTGGAAACCTCTCCTCTGCAGATTATCTATTTTCATAATCTTATTTTGAACTTCCACCCAAAATAAGAAAGCTATTTTTATGGTTAAATTATTTAACCAAATTATATAAGTCAGAGTCCAGCCATTAAATCTTGAGTGGATTAGTTTATAAGCAATTTTTATTGAATAGATCCCACTTGTAGTTTTGCCCCAAATCATCTTGTCTCTTCCTCCCCATGGAATGATCAAGAACACCCTTAAAGCATCATTGAGTTTGTTCAAGGTCACCTTCTCTTGCTCTAAAGGATTTTGAACTGTTATTTTCTTCCAAGAGGAAGTTTCCTGTGCTACAGCAAGAAAATCCCCTACTTTTCCTCCCATTTCCTCTGAAATTTTGTGTTGGAGGACTCGAAGGTCTAAGTTATATTGCATAGGGCCTTCTTCCAACCATGGATCTTGCCAAAATTCCACTTGTATTCCATTACCAATTCTCCATCTGATGCCTTTCCTAACTACCTCATGACATTCGAGCAAACAATTCCAAAAATAGGATCCTCTAGGGAGATTATCAGCTTTTAGGAAGTCCTAATTATTTTTTATATATTTTGCCTTAAGAAGTTTTACCCATCCCAATTGATCATTATTGACAAATCTCTAGACTTGTTTGCCAATCAGAGCTTGGTTCATTTATTTCATTCTCTTCAGCCCCAGGCTCCCTTGATCTTTGCTTGGACACACCTAATTCCATGCTACCAACAGAATTCTCTTTCTCTCCTTCGAATCTGACCATAAAAAGATGTATTGAATTTGCTCTAGTGTAGCTCGAACCTTTGCAGGCATTCTAAGTAGAGACATCTAGTATATTGGAATGCTTTGTAAAGTGCTTTTAACTAGTAAGGCTTTCCCTGCAGAGCTGAGAAGGCTGCCCTTCCACCCTACTAACTTTTTGGAGATCCTGCTAATGACTGAGTTCCACAAAGTAGCCTTCATGCTTCCTTCAAACATAGGCATGCCTAGGTAAGTCACCGATAAAAGCTTCTTTCCACATCCAAAGAGGTTAGCTATTATTTCCTCCCTCCCACCAGGCATGTTAAAGAAATAGATGCTACTTTTCTTATAGTCTATGTATTGTCCTGCTTCCATCTCATACTTGGTTAGAATTCTTTTTATCTTCCTAGCCTGAGCCACCGAGGCTTTGGGCACAATGATCGTATCATCCATGAACTATTGGTGAGACACTGGCTCTGCTATTGAGGCTAGTTTGAAACATCCCAATCGACCTTCTGCCACAACTTTTTAAATATTCCTACCCAATGCCTCTACTAAAAGAATAAACAAGTATGAAGACAAAGGACCTCCTTGTCGTAGCCCCCTTTCACTCTTAAAGTAACCGTAGGGTGACCCATTCACCATGACAAAAAATCTTGTGGTAGAGATACAACTAAAAATCTACTTAATCCACTAGGGACAGAAACCAAACTTACCCAAAATCTTAGTGAGGAAACAGCATGAGACCTGGTCGTAGGCTTTATTCATGTCTAGCTTTAGTAACAAACTTGCTTTCTTACTAGCCACCATTGAATGAATAACTTCATGAATTGTGATGATACCATCCAGTAATTTCCGCCCTTTCACAAAACCTCCTTGGTTCATATCAATGATGAATGGCAAGATAACCTTCAACCTATTGGCGATTGTTTTCGTGAGAATCTTCATCCGAGTGTTACATAAACTGATAGGGCAGAAACTATAAAATTCCATTGCTCCCACTAGTTTAGGGATGAGGACTAAAAATGTAGCATTAACTCCTAGTATTTCCATGTCCTTTTGAGCCTCAATTATAGCTTCCACTGTATCATTAACTAGGATATCCCAAAAATTCTGAAAGAAAGCAGTAGGGAAGCCATCCGGTCTTGGGGAGTTGTTACCATCCATGTCAAAAACCACCTTCTTGATTTCCTCCTCTGTAAAAGAGCTGAGTAATAATCCATTAAGATTCTCAGTGACAAGGGGTGGAATGGCCGCAAACAGAGAGTCCTCTTCTTCAATAGTAGGATTTACATCTTCTAGCAATGATTTAAAGAACTTGGTCGCTTCCCTCCTTATGTATTCCATATCTTTGGTGTTAGACCCATCGACCATCTTGATCTCCTTAATTTTGTTAGTACTCCTATGGCGAAGAGTAGAGACATGGAAGAACTTTGTATTTATGTCACCCTACTTCAACCAATTTAGTCTAGATTTTTACCTCTAGAGGGTTTCTTCAAATCCTAGCACCGTGTGGTATTCGGCTCACAACTCCCTCTCCTGGTTTCTCAGATTTTATAAGTTGATCTGACTTCAGCTTCTTTTGCAGTTAATTGATCTTGTCTTTTAGTTCTACCTTTTTTGCAAAAATATTGCCAAATTAAATTTTGTTCCACTCTCTAATGTTAGCCTGCACATTCTTCATTTTACATGCCACTTGGGCTAGTTTCGAACCATTATACTTTTTGTCCCACCATTGGGCAACCAAATCCTTGAGATCCTGGTGTTGCAGCCACATAAGTTCGAATCAAAAGGGTCTGATGTATTTTTTCTTAGAGTCCTCCCTAGTTTCCCACAGAATTGGGTTGTGGTCAAACCCGATTCTTGGTAGTGCCATTAATGAAGAGTCCCAAAATATCTCCAGGAATTCTTGAGAAAAAAGAAACCTATATAATCTAATATGAATTTTAATTTCCTTCAGTATTTTTTTAGACCATGTATAGGAGAATCTACGCAGGTCCACATCCATCAGCTCATGTTGATCAACAAAATCTCTAAACTCGTAGATATCATCAGTTATTCTTTTAGAGCGCCCAAATTTATCTGCAAGATTAAGGTAGCAATTGAAATCCCCCACCACAATCCAAGGTTAGTTGGGGACCGTCTCCCTTAATTCAACTAGCTAGCCCTAGAGAACCCTTCTTAGTCCCTGTCTAACTGAGCATATACATTCGTTAATATCCACTCTTCCTATGTGGTTTTATCCAAACATAGGAGATAAATAAACCAACTAGACATCAGAATCACTCTACTATCAATCACATTCTTGTTCCACATAACCAACATACCTCTTCGAAATGTTCCAGTGGCCTCCTGGGCTACTCTTTAGCTTCTCACCAAGTCCTATTATTAAAAGGGATCACTCTACTTTCCTCCATTTTAGTTTCTTGTAGTAATATCATATCCAGTTAGTGTTCTTGTCTAAGAGCATACAAAGCTCTCATTTTTGCAAGATTGCTCCTGCGTATATTCCATGATAAAAAAAATCATTTATGGGCTTTGGATCCTTGATCCTTCACCCCAAAGTGTAATACTATTTGAGTGCCATCAGCCACTCCTCACTCTACTTCTTTCTACCTTAAGGTAACATTGCTAGGTTTCCCTCTTCCTACCAAACTATATACCCATAGATCTGCTTTAGGCGAGGGTTCCTTGGGTTTCACTTGGCTTCTGGTCACCATCTTGGATGGGTCAGTCTTGGCATTTGGGGTAACAACATGGATCTCCAGGTTAACTGGTCTTTTTGACAGTGGAAATGATTTCGTGCTCTTAGCTTCTTGATTAGTAGGTTCTTTTTTCCCTGCTTTGGGGGTACACTGATCTTGGTTGTTCACCTCTACCTCCTAAGCATCCTTGCTTGTATTATCAGTTTATTGATCCTTCCTCTGATTTTGCTCCTTTAAATCCTTCTCTTGGGTCTCCTCTACCTTAGATTCCACTTCTTGGCTATCTATCTGATCTCCCTTCAGATGATTTAATGCATCAAAATTGTTCTCCATTGGGATGTTGATCTCCTTGGAATTTCTTCCCATAAATTCCTCTACAATACAAGGAACCACTTCTGTTGATCCTCCATAGATCTCCCGTAT
Organism: Wollemia nobilis; assembly: GCA_028583015.1. Lineage (NCBI taxonomy): Eukaryota > Viridiplantae > Streptophyta > Pinopsida > Araucariales > Araucariaceae > Wollemia > Wollemia nobilis. The sequence continues at coordinate 1,869,735 of JAQPPZ010005120.1, forward strand.
TACCCAATTGAACTTACTTGCTCCCGGGCATTGATCTATGTGGTTTTTCCTTTGTGATTTGGTTCTAGGGCCTACTGCATCACCTTTGGAGTAGGTTGTACTTGAGGGTTCCCACCAAAGGGACTAGCTCCCCTATGAGAGGATTATGAGGCATAGGTATTTTTGGTAGGAGGGTTATAATGTTGCCTCTTTTTGACATTAGGCCGAACGAGGTCTCTAATATTCAGATTCTGAACCCCACATCCTTGAGGTCCATGTTGGGCAGGAATGGAGGCCTGCAGGGGAGGGATATTATTTTGGGTTTATGGAACAGTATTTTGGGGTGGGGGTTGATTCTTGGAAAGGCAGTGGATACCCTGGTGCCATACCTTCCCGTAAACACTACACTTAATAGACATATTTTCATATTCAAAGTCCTAAGTATGAAGACCATACATATATGATAGTAAAATAGATTTAGGGAGTTCTTTACTTAGGTCCGCCAACACACACATGCGAGCAGAAAGAAGTCTTGTTCTACTCAAGGTTGTAGGATCGATAGCTACCAGTTCCCCAATCTTAGCATCTATCCCAGCCAAGATTTGCTCATTGCAGTAAAGTAAAGGTAATCCCAAAATCTTAGCCCAAATAGGAGCCAAATCCAACACCTAGGTCTGGGGGTTGAAATTGGGGGTCCAACGCTTTAGATACAAGCCCATTTTCCCAAAAACCAAGGACCTCCTTGAAGAATCCTTTCCATGTCCTGGTCACATTGAAATGTCACCAAAAGGAAACTCTTGGGTAAAGCCCTAATCATCATACCGGCCCTTGGTCGCCATTTCTAGATGACCCATATCCTTGTGACTTCCAAGTCTAGCCGAACCCCCATAAATTTTGCCACTAGAGACGTTCTTCCCTCCATAGCCACTTGATGAGCTAGGGTATATGGGATGTCCAACATACCATTGACGGGTTTTAGATTAAAACAAGATTCAGACGATTTTTGTTTACCACAAAGAGCATTAAGATAAGATGGTCTCCAATTTTTAGGTTTCTCTTTGTCTCCTTCCTGGTTCTTCCCTTGATCCTGATGCATAGAGTCCTGGTCCCCATCAGAGATATCTTCGATCGCATCCGCCTAACGCACTGGGTCCAATTCCAATGAAATTTCCTTGTCCACATCCTCCGCCTGGGGCCCTACTATCTCACCAAAGCCCCCACCTACCGCACCTACAGTTCTGCCATCCGAAGCCCCACACCTAGGGTTTGCCACCCCTAGACCTCCCCCTTCTCCTTGCTACTCCATTGATCCAATCTAAAGTCCACTTTTGGTGTAACATTTGTTAATTGGGTCCTTCTTCAAACTACCTTCAACAATAAAAGTGGACCATATTTAGAGATGTTCCTTTTAATCTAACTCTTTGCTTTGAGCTCTCAAGTGACTTGTAATTTGCCTTTGCTTTGACATCTATAATAACACTCTTCCCTTGGATCACAATTGACTTCAACATCTCATTTTGACTCTTTGTTGGCTATGGAATTCCTAGGTGACTTTATCTTTTGCTTTAGATTTTCTCTTTCCTTTGTTGAATTTATCTTTGATTTTGGGTAGCTTCAATGACTCACTTTTAACTGTTGCTTTACTTCTAATGGTACCTTATTTGGTGGATTAGACCGCTTCTATCTAGTTTCCTTTTCTCTCAAATAATCCTTTTCAATTTGTATGACTTAGATTATCCCCATATTTACTTCTTCATGTCCAAATTTCTGCCTATGACAAGATCTCCTTTGGACATCAATCTTCAATGTTTCTTTTGAATTGAGTCCTTGTCTTCACTTGGGTTGTATCCAAATGTGTAGACTCTAGCAAAAAAAAACATCTCTTAGACATCTTCAAATATGGGAAGCTTTCAATGGACCCCTTTCTTCTATCCATCTACAAACTCTAGATTTATAGTAAGAGATCAATATTAGTCTATATTTTATTCATGTGGATCTATTCAAATTCAAACTAGAGTTCTCTTCCTTAATGATTCTGATCTAGAACTTATCACTCTAGATTCCTTCAAATATTCATACCAAATATCTTCTTTGATGCTAGATTTTTATTTTGCAACTTTTATCTTCAAATATTTCTCACTCAAAGTGAGAATAAAAGTGACTCTAATAGCACAATTATCCAAGCTTTGTCTTGGCTTGAATGTCAATGCGTTAGACCGTTCTACCAAACTTCTTGTTTGGCTTGAATGTCAATTTTGTAGACTATTCTCCAAGATACTTGGCTTGATTGTAGCTTTCTCCACTCAAGGTGGCTCTAAGTAGAAACTACTCATAGTAGCTATGATACCAATGTTGGTGTTTTAACTAGATTATCTTAGGTCCCATTATTCAATGTCATATAAAATTCATGAAAAATATAATAGACTTAATTACAAAATAATATCAATGCATACAATTCAATATAACATTCAATAATATAACAATATTATTGAATGAAAATACTCATAATATTATTTATGAGTCAAATATACAATCTTAATATTTGCTCTACATTCAAATACATTTCATGGAGCTTTGTCTCCATAATATAAACTTAGAAAGGTGACTCTTAGACTCTTTGTCTATTTCTCTCCTCACATATTTGGGAGATGAAATGTTTCCTATTCCATGCATAATATAAACCTCTCATGACCCTTGGATTCACATCTTGTCACTTGTATACATGACGCTTCAATTTATATTTACTCTTGCACATTATTTTATTGACACTTTGCACAATCCTATATCTACACACTTGCACACTTTTACCCGCACACATAATTACAAAACACTTGTGCACATCTTACACATTGATGCATACATAAAGGGAAAATATAAATCATATTCCTAAACTATAGACTCACACCTTAATCTAATATTTACATACTTACATTTGTACCATATGGTACCATGGGGATACATTACCAAATAATGTAATATTCTCCAACACTCTCCTATATTACATTATTTGGTTATTGAAGACTTTAGTCTTCAATCTCTGATTCCTGTCTTTGTCCACCTGCTTTGGCTGTTGTTCTACTTAAATTTCAGATTTGAATCAATTTATTTATGCTATTCCCATGCTTGTTACACTAACAAACACTTCATATGGAGCTTATATTCACTATATGCAAAAATATTTTCAACTTCTACCTTATGTGCTCAGATGTGTTAGACCATGTCGATTGACAAGACATGTTTGTGTCAGTTGAACTAAATTATTCTCTTTAAAATATAATGTTTGGAATGTTATAATAACTCTTTTATCATTTTGGATTCTTCACTTTCAACCTTCAAAAATGGTCCTTTGCATACACTTCAGTCAGTGCAATTACTAACACCCAAAATGATTGTTTGGCATTTTAATTTCCTAAGAGACATTACCTAGCTTAGACATTATGACTTGCAATCTTGCTTAAAATCCAATAAAGGCACTTCAATTTCTAATGCAATATAATATACTTCTTGAAACCTTAGATTGCTTTCAAACTGCTAACCTTAGAATATTTTCTCAACGATGTCTTCGGTAGTTAGAACAAAGACGTTCTTTCATGCCTCCTTCAACAAGAGTGATGTTTTTTCTTCACACTACCTTCAACAACAGGAATGGACCATATTTAAAGATGTTCCTTTTAATATGGATCTCTACTTAAATATCTTAAATAGATTGTAATCTTACTCTACTTTGGCTTTTGTATTAACGCTCTTCCCTTGGCTCACTGTCGATTTCAACGTCTTATTTTTGATGCTTTGTTGGTTATGGAATTCCTAGGTGACTTTATCTTTTACTTTAGATTATCTCTTTTCATTATTGAATTTATATTTGTTTTTGGGTAGCTTCAATGGCTCCCTTTTATCTATTGCTTTGCTTCTAATGGTATCTTCTTCTTTGGTGGACTACACCATGTCTATCTAGTTCTTTTTTCTCTCAAAGAATCCTTCTTAATTCATGTGACTTAGACTATCCTCATATTCACTTCTTTATGTCCAAAATTTTTCCTGTGATAGGGTCTTCTAAATTGAATCCTTGTCTTCACTTAGGTTGTATCCAAATGGGTAGAATCCAACATAAAATAAAAAATATCTCTCAAATGTCTTTAAATATGGGAAGTTTTCAATGGCTTCCTTTCTTCTATCCATCTGCAAACTCTAGATTTATAGTAAGGAATCAATAAAAGTCTATGTTTCCTTCACGTGGCTTTATCCAAATTCACACTAGAGTTCTCTTTCCTAATTCTAGATTCTAACATGGAGCTTATCACTCCATAATCCTTCAAATATTCACACTAGATTTCTTCTTTGATATTAGCTATTTAGTCTGCAACTTTTATCTTCAAATCTTTCTCACTCAAAGTGAGAATAAAAGTGACTCTAATAGCATGGTTCTCCAAGTAATCTTAGCTTAAATGTCAATTTGTTAGACAACTCTACCAAATTTCTTGTTTGGCCTAAATGCTAATTTTGTAGACTATTCTCCAAGATACTTGGTTTGATTGTAGCTTTATTTACTCAAGGTGGCTCTGAGTAAAAGCTACTCATAGTAGCTCTATTACCAATGTTGGCTTTTTTGCCAGCTTATATAGGTCTCAATATTCAAGATCACATAAAATTCATGGAAAATGTAATGAAGAATTAATTACAAATTAATTTCAATGCTTATAAATATTACTTAATATAAATCAACATAACATTCAACAATATAACAATATTACTAAATGAAAATACTCATAATATTATTGATGAGTCAAATATACAATATTTAGATTTGCTCTACATTAAGATACATTTCATGGAGCTTTGTCTCCATAATATAACCTTCAAAAGATGACTCTTGGACTCTTTGTCTATTGCTCTCCTCACATATTTGGGAGATGCAACCTTTCCTATTCCATGTATAAGATAAATCTCTCATGTCCCTTGGCTTCACATATTGCCACTTGTATACATGACTCTTGACTCTCTATTTACTCTTGCACATTTTATTCTTTTGATACTTTGTACACTCCTATATCTACACACTTGCACACATAATTACATTAAACTTGTGCACATCCTACACATAGACACATACATAAAGAGGAAATATAAATCACATTCCTAAACTATAGACTCACACCCTAATCTAATATTTATATTTGCACCATATGGCCCATGGGGTACATTACCAAAAAATGTAATATTTTCCAACACCCCCTATATTACATTATTTTGTTATTAAAGACTTTATTCTTCAATCTCTTATTCTAGTCTTTGTCCTTCTACTTTGGATCTTGTTCTACTTGAAGTTTAGATTTTGAATTTATTTCTTTATGCTATTCCCTATGTTTTTTATACTAAAAAATACTTCATATCTTCATGACAATCTTGAATTATCAATACACATTCCTAGAATGTATTCCTTATTTTTATTCAAATCCATTTCTACAAATTCAATTTTAAATCCTTTGGAGTAGAAATCCTTATAGCTCCAAAAGTCAATTCAACAAGCAAATTTTAAATTTTCTAATTTCCTTTGCAGTAAAAAACTTCTCTCTTTGAATGGTTTTCTCGAGGGGGAGGGTTTTGCTCCCTCTCCCTGCTCCCCCTCCCTTGGTTCTTGCCCAATCCTTATCACATACCGGGTCATCCCGCTCTGGGAATGCTTTGTAGCAGATGATCTCCTTGGGGGAGATCCTTCTCCACTTTCTGCTCCTTTCCCAATAGTTTTAGGGTTTCCCTACCTGAGCCCGTGGTCTGGTGCATCCCAGGGGTCTCCTAGGGTTTCTTGCATGTTTTTGGGATCCCTTCCCCAATATCCCTTAGGCTTTCCCCTAGGGTTTTTGCTTGGATCCAGTTCCCAGGGCTTCCTCGATTGGTGGTGGTGGTAGGTTGGGTTTTCTACTGTTTCTTGGTGCATCCTATAAGGTCCTCTCTGCTTCGAGGTTGGTTTGGGAGGGCCAATTTCCTCTTCTACCAGTGACTCCTCTCTAGGATGCCTATGGTTATTTCTAATCCCATCTTGTTGGGTAGGGCCCTTTTCGATTTCCTATTCGGAGGCTTCTTCTTACTGGATCTACGATTTGGTGGACACCCAGGGCATTGGTTGGCCTTCGGGGTGGGCCTCTTCCTCTACCTGGGTTGTTCCCAGTCCTAGTCCCAGTTCCCTAAAGTTATCCATGAGCAAGGATGGGGGATCTTGGTCCCTTCTTCTAGGGTTCCTAGGGTTTCTGTTGCATATCTAGATCTTGGGGGGGACCCATGATCAGTGCATGAAGACCCTAGTTCCTCCAAGTTAGGCTCTCGAGGATCCCACCTTTGTGCCTTTTCCCGCTTCCTGCCTGGGATCCTCAGGTTGTTCGTTTCAGTTCCTGTTCAGGGGCTTCTGGTCCTAGTTCCCTGGATCTGTTCATGAGCAAGGATGGTGGTTCCTGGGCCTTTCTACTGGAGTGGTGGGGGATTCCTTCTATATTATATGGTATGGGAATGGAGATCAATGTGTTTGTAGTTGTGGTCCCTCCTTCCTCCTTTAGTTTTGGCTTTCGAGATCATTTCTTTGCACTTATTGTTGCTATCCCTGGATCCTTCTAAGTTCCTCATATTTTACCTTGCTGTGCACAGGGATATCTTGGCCTGTAGATATCCCTAGTTGTGATGTTCCACTTTTCAGGCTCAAGCGGAGGCTTCCCATTTTTCTTTGAGGATCCTGATACCATTTCCTAGGTTGTCCCGCTATTGTTCCCTACCTGTTTCTCGGTGTTGCTTGCTACTTTGCTTGCGTAATTGCTTGTTGCCCTGTCACACCTTGGGTTGCATCCCGAGCTGTCACCTTGGGCAAGGATCCTCTTCAGTTTTCTAAAAATTCCTTGCTTCTGGTTTTAGAGTAGGATTTCTGGTTGTAGGCTATTATTGGCCTTCCCGCTTCCCCTATGTAGGTCTGGGTAGGTGCGCTGTATCCACCCCCGGGAGGATCCCGGACTATTGCATCCACCCCTAGGTGGATTTTAGTTTGTTGTATCAACCCTTGGTAGGATCCCAGACTGCCAGCAATGGGAGGATGTTATTTTGGCAAAGTGGGTCTCACTAGTTAGCACTAGAATCTGGTCTTTTTGTTGGATCAAGGGTTGTTTTTGGCCCTTTTCCTTTCAGTTTGTGTTTATTTTCATATACTAAGAAATTACTTTAAATCTCGATGGTACGACCCTTTTTGTTATAAGGTTTTGGTATCCTCTTAAAAAACCCAATTTGTATATAAAATTCTAGTTACTTATCAAAAAGAAAAAACTTCTCTCTTCAAAATTTCAAATTGTAAATATCAAAATTTTAAATCAATTAAGAATTTATCAAATTCAAAAATGTTTTGGGAGTAGAATTCCTTATGACTCCCTAATTAATAAATAATTTCAATTTTCAAAAACCTTCTAATAATTTTCAAATCAATTTCAAATTAAATTTATGATTATCAAGTCAATATATCACTCCAATAAATCTTATTTTTCACCTTATACTACACTTTATAATAACTTTGACTTTGAGTGCTTAAAAGAAGTTTTTTAAACCTTAGAAAAAAATGTGTTGCTTTTTTCCTCTTGACTCTATCAAATTGGTATGTATCTATGTCAAATGATGAATCAATGCTCTTTTATTTCAATTTTCTCCAAGGCTCTTAATATCATGTTTTCAAAGCTTATATTTGATTTTCACCCTTAGAGCTTATATTCATTGTATACAAAAATGTTTCCCACTTGTAACTTATGTTCTCATATGTGTTAGACCATATTGATTGCCAAGATGTGTTTGTGTCAGTTGAACTAAATTATTCCTTTTCAAAACATAATGTTTGAAATGTTATAATTACTCTTTCATCATTCTATATTCTTCACTTTCAACCTTCACAAATGGTCCTTTGCATACACTTCAATCAGTGCAATTACTAACTTACAAAATGATTGTTTTTCAATTTAATTTCCTTGGATACATTACCTGGCTCAAATTTTATGACCTATAGTCTTGCTCATACTCTAATCAAGGAACTTCAATTTTCAATGCAATATAATTCCTTCACATCTTGTTGTTGGTATACATGACTCTTGACTCTCTATTTACTCTTGCACACTTTATTCTATTGATACATTGCACACTTCTTCATCTACACACTTACACACTCTTACTTGCACATATAATTACATAACACTTGTGCACATCTTGCACATAGACACATACATAAAGCGAAAATATAAATCACATTCGTTAAAAATAGACTCACACCCTAATCTAATATTTACATTTGTACCATATGGTACTATGGGGGTACATTACTAAATAATGTAATATTCTCTAGCAATATTTATTTTGAATCAGTTGCATCCTTTTTTTTCAATGAGTTTACATAGGTTTATATGAGGGGTCATAGTCCCCTCATATTGAGTAGGGTTTGAATCTTTGACCTCTTAAAGAGATGCCAAAGCCCTTACCACTACAGTAAGCTTACAACTTTATTATTATTATTCAATGAGTTTACACATGTTTTATGAAGGGTCTCGGTCCCCTCATACTAAGTGGGGTTTGAACCTTGGACCTCTCAAAGAGAGGTCAAATATCTTACCACTGCAGTAAGCTTACAAATTAAAAAAAATTAAGTTTACATGGATTTTTATGAGGGGTCACAATCCCCTCGTACCAAGTGGGGTTTGAACTTGGGTCTTTTGAATGAAAACCCAAGAAATTTATCACTGTGGTAAGCTTATAGCTAATTAGTTGCATCCTTAAACATTGATGCATTTTTATTTTTATTTTTACTTTACTTTTGGCACTTTTTTTTCCACACTTTACTTTCAATGCAAGTTAGTATAATTTAGCATAGTAGTATTCCATGAGGCTAGTGAGGAGTCAACCTAAATTTGAAGGTTGAGATAAGTCATTGATAATTCCTTCCAAATTTGTTGAAACTAGAATGGGGGCACAAATCTTAGTTAAAAATTCAAGACAATTACCTAGTTCAACATAGTTAATGGCACGTCCAATGGAACAAACGATCATTATCCTTAAATTTTATTTAATTCTTTCATTTTATGTCAAATTTACCTTCATCATGAATAAAGCAATTAGCTTAAAAGTAAGAGTTTTTACTGATTCTAATTTCAAGAAGCAACTCACTCCAAAATTTGAAGTGATTCACTATAAAATATGAGTGATTTGTTCCATTTTGAGTAAAATGCTTGAAATTTTTAAGTCAATACTATGAGTGTTTCACTTCTAACTACAAGTGATTTGGTTACATTTGCAAGCAATTCACTTTGTTTTACAAGTAGTTTGTTCCAAAATTTCTACACTTTCAAAAGTTGAATCAAGAATAATTAGGGACTTGATTTTTTAGTTTGTCTTAAATTGAGTCTAAAAAACATCATTTTTATTATTTGTGTTGGATTTTGTAGGTATTATGCAAATAGTAACTCAGATAAAAATTCTAGAATTTAATTTTTTTTACAAAGGATGATTTTAACAACATTAGAGCATCATCAAAACTTGAATTTGACCTCACATGTGCATCTATCATCGATAGAACACATTTTAGGTAGATTATGAGACATTCTACCAAAAAATAAAATCTGCAAGCAATTTGCTTAATTTAGTGAGCAATTCATTCCAAAAATTGTAAAATTTATCTAAGACAAATTTGATGAATAATTTGCTCTAAATCTAAGAAGTGATTCACTAGGAAAGATAAGGTGTCCACTCACTCTTTCATGGGAAGGAGACTCATTTTAATTTTGATGGGATTCACTCTGAGCGATTTTGTAACAACCCACCAACTCAACCTAAGGGAGAGATATTTTTTTTAACATAAGGAATAACTCACAAAGAAGTCCCAATATTTTTTTAGTATTATAAGGCACAACCATATTTTGAGTAAATTGTTGCTACAAATGACACTCAAGTGGACAAGAGTGACCAACATCTCGTACTTATGTGGTTCACTTTTCTAAACCTCATCGTTTATAAAGGGTACCAATAGTGGTCTCCCCACTTTTCCTATACCCTCACTAGTATAGGGTAACTTAACCATGGGGTAGGGAGTAGGCCCATAACACTTAAAGGGGGATGTCTTTTCCCTAATCCTACATAATTCTATCTATGTAGGATTATTCTGATGTAATGCCTTAGTTATTAGTTACCACACCTCCATGGGTTAACTAAAGCCATTACCACTCACCTAGTAATGAGCATGGTCACCCGATCCTCATCGTTCAAGGTACCACCACTATACTATCTTATGAAAAATTTCAAAAGCCTCACTGCTTTTGAACACCCAAGACTCACCATTCAAGGTGTACCATTCATATTTATCCATTTATTGCATCATTACAACTCCTCCTAGATTTGCAAATACTTGGTTATTGCATCATTGTAACTCCTCCCAAGATTCACAACTACCTAATTATTGCATCATTGCAACTCCTCCTAAGATTGGGTTATCTTATTGAATCAAGGGTTTCTCTAATATGGATCTATATTCATGCCCAAAAACCTCCATACAAAGCCCAAGAGTCATATATATTAACAAAATAATAACATCTCTCCCAAAAGGAAATAAAGTGTTATAATAAACATGCTTAAATATAACACATTGCTAAACTAGGATCTTAAGTATTTCCAAACCATAATACTAGCATTTAGCATTTTTTTTATTTAAAAATGAAAGAATGAAACATCATCTAAATGAATTATAAACCATAAACCATGAATTAGAATCTAACTCATTATTTCCATTTGCTCATAACTAAGCATTCCAATCACTTAACATAAAGAATTAACAACATTTAATCTTCCATTCTTCGATCAATTTTCAAATATAACAAGGTAATTGTAAATCATATTTTATCTTATAATAACTTGACATAAAGAATAACATCACTTAAAATTTCATTCTTGAACAAACTCCTATAATAACAAGAATGACAACAATGTGTTACATAACATAATTTTCGTTTTCAAAATAACTTTTAATCCTCAATTACATTAAAAAAATTCCACCTAAGTGGTTCGTAGCATCATCTTATTTTCATGGTCCTCTTCATGAAAGAAAATCTCCCACAAACTTTGAGAATAAGCTTAAAAATCAGGACAACTTATAAAATACATATGCAACTTAGCATGCACTATGCAAGAACACAACAACCATGCAATCTAAATACCAAGAAAACAAGAGATAATATCATACTTCTCTCAATGATGGAATCCTTATCTATTCAAGCCTTAAGAAAACTATTATAAAAAAAATAGTTCTCTTATTATAGAAAAATTTAATGTTTTTCTCTTTCCTTTATAAAAGAACCCAATATCCCAAAATTTCTATCCATACAACTAAATAATATTCACTTCTTTTTCTTATACATCAAGGATTTCTTCCCTAATGTCTAATTTCATAACAATGACTAACTAGCATCTTCTAGTATAATCAATAGCCATAAAAAAAGGAAACTTATATTTTCTCTATGTAATATATAATCAATGTCTAGTATTTTTCAAAACCTCCTTATTGATAAGCTGATATGGAAGTCCAAAAATCCTAACCCATACTAGAATCCTTTTAGTAGTTTCCTAGCTCCACAAAAAAATTCTCACTCCATGGTCTTAAATATAGGGCATCTATCCCTCTAAACCATGGGTCACCACCCATTAGTTTATCCTTGATTTCTAAACTAGATGAGATGACAATAAAAAATTATTTCACAAATAATCATGAAGTAATTTGAACTCAATCCTCATCCAATTTTAAATCCCTAAAAATACTGGCCAATATTTTTAGAACTTACATATTAACCATTTATTTGTATGAACCAATATATAATTCTTGGTAATCTCATCCTTGATAATCACTTATGATGTAGCCATAATATCTACTATTTGGATAGAGATAATCATAAACTCACTTGTTTTCTTTTGCCAACTAGGACATCCATACTTCTATTGATAGATCCTTACTTTTAATTAATACATTTTTTTTGTTGCATAGGAAAACCTCTATAATCCCTATCTTAAAATTTAAGGGTAAATCACGGATTTTTGAAAGGGACCTCAACCCCCTTGTACTAGGGTTTGAATTTGGATCTCCTAGATGAAAACCCAAAGACATAGCATTGCAGTATCCCTCACGACACTTTTAATTCACTTTCATCAATAACTTCCCTTCCATACCATCTAACTTTTCCTTATAGACTTTTTATTTTCAAACTTCTAGAAAGATATTATATTACAATATTTAAATAATTTACCATGAGTAGAAGGTTATCCACTTGTGAAATTTATCTCTCTATAGACACATTTTTGTCAAGCATCTCTTGTGCATAGTGTATGACTTTATATCAATTGCACTACATAATATAATTTCTTTAATCATCTCTATGGGTCATATGGTTCTACATGAGATCCTTTTTAAGTGGGAACAATTATACTTCTTATAACATTGAAATGACATAAAATCAAATTAAGAGGTCGTTGCAAAATAGTGAGCAAGTTTCCTCAACATTTAATAATATTTTAAATTCGTTTTTGTGTAGTACATAATTGGTGAGTTGGAATTGTTGTGGATATCCTTGGAGAAGAGGCCCTGGTCTAGGGACCATAGTTAAATAAAATGATGTAATTGTACTAACAAAAATTCATGAACATGATGGATGCAAGATTCTATATTGTGAAGGATACCAAAATATATTAGTATGGAATGAAGCATCAGAAAATAAAAAGGACATGGAGGAGTAACGATCCTAATAAAAGAGTCTTGGGGTAGACTCATACAAGTTGATAAATAAGACCTAGATAAACAATATATATGGATTAAAATCATAAATAATGACAATTGATTAGCATTACAACTTGTTATTTTGCTCCACAACAATAAATATTTTATTAGAAACATGACTTAAATCATGAAGATCCATATATGCCATTGATAAAAGACATCACAAAATATAACAAACTTGGAAAGGTGGTTTTATTTGGTGACTTTAATGCAAGACCAACAAATAGACAAACAAACTCTTTAAATATCAATAAAGGCATAGATGATAATCTGCTATGGCTAGAAGAAGAGGTGGATCATCATTGGTTAAGGTCCTTTGATGACAGTCAAGGATCCATCATACATTATGGATAAGAACTTCTTAAATTATTTAGCATAAAGGTATTGATCGTCTGCAATGACATACACATGCAACAAAAATATGTAAAATATACTTGTCAAATGCATAATGAACACAATGTTTATGGTTATGTTATTTGTTCACCAAACTTCATTTCAAGAAAAAGAGATCTAGAAATTGAAGAAGTTCCCATCAAGCTAAAATTTGTGTTAGGAGAAATAAAACTAATGAGATAATATTATACATGAAATGAGTTACATATGTAGGCAGAAGGCCTATATGATAAACTGACAAGTGTCAATATAAACTGACAAGTGTCAAAACAGAGGCATAGTGCACTTTAATTCTAACATTCCCCCTTAAAGTGCACTATCCTAACTAAAGAAAAAAAACAAGTCAACATTAGGTAACATTCCCCCTTAATGTTGACTTCTCTAAAAGCAACCTATCATCCTCTTTTATTGTTGATTTGGTCTAGGCTCGTGCTCTTTGCGCTTGGCTCTCCAACTGTGAATAATGCTAGATTTATTGTGTATACATCTCGGTCTGTTGCCTCAGGGTCAGCCACTTCCACGGGTTTTTTGCCACTGGGTCAGCTGTCTAAGTGCTTCAGGGTCATCATGGGTGCCTCAGGGTTAGCCACTTTTGGGTCTATTGCCTTTGCAGGTCATCCTCAAAGGATGTTGCCTCTCGTAGGTCACTGACTAGCTCCACCATAAATATCAAATCCCTCCTTATGGTGAACTCAATCTAGAAGGTGTCGGTATCTACCAAAAATACACCTTAATACAAAGGAAAAATGAGCCATATAAGAGTGTCGGTCTCTACCAAAAATGCACTCAATACAATAAAATGAGCCATAGATCCAAATATGGAGGAGAAGAAAGAAGAAGAGAATCCTCTGAAGTGTCTTCGTCTGTAGTCTTCAAAAGTAGATCCAGAAAAAACCTCGGATAGATTCTAGGGTGTCTATGTCTATAGTCCCTAGAATAAGTGTCCTTATGGTAGTCACCTCATCTTATCGAAATGCATGGGTAACCAGTCGCTGCATCCGCCAAGTAGAAAGAGGATATTACTAGATACCAGGTTCACTTATAAGTGCCTTGGGAGTGTCGGGTTCAACCGAGAGTGCACTCCAAGGTAGAAAACTTTGAGGCTAAAAAACTCAAATGAAACAGCCTCAGAATTACAAATGGACACCACCAATGTGTCCGTCTTGAAAAAATATTTCCAACGACTATAAACATGGCTATAGTCGGATCTCAATAAGTCCTTCATCCATGAGAAAAATAGCAGTAACCTCAATACCCCTCGCAATGTGGCGGCATCGCTCTCTAGCAGAATAAAAACAAATCAATTTACCCTCGCAGGGGAATTACATGGGCCATCTAGGGCCTGTAACTCCCTCTTCCACTCTCCATGTGGAAAAGGATTAAAAATTAACCAATAAGTCCATATTGTCGGCCAATAAGACTCTCCATACATGTTTAAAAGTAAAGTGACCTTTCTCCACTTTAATTAAAATAGATTGCCCGCCCTTTCAATAAGTCTAACATATGAAATTTTAATTAAATGCCTTGTCGGCCATCATTGTCTCACCATTTGCCTCAAAAATTAATATTCCCTCCACTTAACTGATGATAATGTGGATGTTAACTATAACATTGGATCTGAAGTTCCACTCTGGCTTGAATGACGTCAGATGTGGGTTCGGCCTACGATGTGGGTGGAAATATTAGGTTTGAATCCCCGAAACAGCGTTGAACAACAAGGTATCCAAAAAAAATCCATTTGCACGACAACTTCCAATGGACGTCTCCATGACCATCAGATGTCTTCATTGAGCGGCAACATCGACGTTCATTAAACTCCACCTCCACATTCATTAAACTACACGCGCTTCTCCAATTTCAGCATCATTGAAGTACTTCACTTGTACCTTATCCTTCACAACCAAAGTCATCTCTTCGGTACAGAAGGCGTTCTCTTCAAAACAAATACTAGCATCATTCAACGCGTCCTTCAGGCTTTCAAAATGGGAAAACCGCTCGCATTGATTTCTTATCTCGGCCACTCCTCCTTCAAAGACAGATTTTGAACTCATGGCTATTGAAAAATGTGCACCACAGGGAGTTTTCACATATAGCATCAGGTCAAAAAAAATCAACGGATGGCTCTATGGCAGTGTTGTGGGCTTCATTGCTAGCTCCCAATGTCTACAACATGATGGCATTCAAATACGCTCCAAATACACTTTAGCATATCAAACTACCAGAATCTGCAACCCTTGGTCAGCACTGCTAGCGGTATGATGTGCTTCATTGAATCTTGCCACTGTGCTGATTAGGAAGGCAATGAAACTTCAAGATACCTATGTATTATGGTAGGAACATTCACAGAAGCACAACAATCTATGCCAGTATTGATGCTAGAATTCTAGAGAAAAAAACAAGTTGATGGGGTCGGTGGCTTTCTTCGCGGTAGAATATGGCGTCTCCTATTTGGTGCTTTTTAGAAAATACAAGCACCCCAGATATTGGAGGCATCCAGCTGCACAATGTTGATGGCGCACAACCCCCTCATCACAAGTCATGTTTCATCGGATTTGCATCGAGCTCCACCATGCCGCTCATCACAAGTAGAATCCTCCACCAAATCTTGCTCTGCTACTAGGCCGAAATCCTCCAAGAACGAAACAGAGTGATTTGCAGAAGATAAAACCTAGTTTAGAAAAGTTATTGCGAGGTAAAAAAAAAAAAATTGTACATCTGCATGAATAGAAAGCGAACTCCTGCTTCCACAAAAAACGCCCGCCAATCGCTCCACTTGCAGTATTCAAGGGCCCAAACATGGGAAAATTTTCTAATTTGTTTTTTTTTTCAAACATCCGTCAATCAAGGGCATTGATGAATGTAACGAAGCCATCTCCTCTAGATTTAATCGCAATTGGCCATGCTCACTGGGCCACGTGGCCACGCGTTTAAACATTCCACAGAACTGCACACTGATTGTGGGAATGATTGCCACGTTTTGCTCGTTGGCTTCAAACCCTTTGCTATAACCCTGGTAGCTATGTCTTTATCCGTAACAATTTTGTAGAGCACAAAACTAGAATCCGTGAGCAGGGCAGCATCCACCTTACGCATGAACATGCGACAGTACGCCTTGGCCACCATCGTATCCTCCGGAATAGTTATTGAGAGCTCTGTCAAGGTCCACCATTCTACAGATCTTAAAAAAAAAAATTGAAAAAGATTTCCCAAACTTTAAAATTCTTACCATCTGGTTTCTGATCCATCAAATGATGGAGAGCATACTCCCTCGATAAAAAATTTAAAAAAAAAAAAAAAAAAAAAAGAGGGGGGAGGGAGGATTTCCATGAGGGAAATCCCCCCTCAAGGGTTTCACAGGCAGGAGAGGGAACCTGCTCTGATACCAAATGTTAGGAGAAAAAAAACTAATGAGATAATATTATACATGAAATGAGTTACATATATAGGCAGAAGGCCTATATGATAAACTGACAAGTGTCAATATAAACTGACAAGTGTCAAAACAGAGGCATAGTGCACTTTAATTCTAACAATTTGATCATAATCCAATGTACATAACGATTAAAATGTAGGAAAGTGGCAAGAATAACATCTTCAATTAATTAAAGGAAAGACAACAAGAAGCATCCTTATGACAAAGAAAAAATATAAAACATTTAAAACATCACTTAAGTAAATTATGTGAAAAAAATGCCACTACTTTCTCTAGATTCGGACCAATTTCTCTATGTAACTCTTCTTATAAAATTATTACCAACCTGTTGGCCAATAGAATAAAGAAGAAACTTGAAAAACTAATATCAGAAGAGCAAGGAGGTTTTATGGTTGGAAAAGAAATATATGATAGTATCATAACAGTACACAAAGCCCTCCACAGTAGTAGAAAATCAAAAAAGAAACAAACTGTTATAAAACTTGATATGACAAACTCCTTTGATCGATTTTATATACAATTTGTAGAACAAGTCCTACAAAAGTTTGGATTCCCACATCAGGTCATCAAGTGGATCGAATCATGCATAAAAAACCCATGGATAGCCCCCTTAATAAATGGAGAACCAACAAATTTCTTTCAGGCTACAAGGAGAATTAGCAAGGGTGTCCACTATTACCATACCTTTACATCATTTTAGCTGAGACTCTTGGAAGATTAATCAACCATCTTCGAAGAGAAATAAAAATAACCGGGATAGAGGTTGTAGTAGGATGTAAAGTTGTAACACATACCCAATTTGTAGATGATATCATTCTTCTAGGTGAAGCCACCAAGCAAAATGTTAGATAATTCAAGTAATGTTTGGATTGATTCACACAAGCTACCAAAGCTCATATAAAAACTCAAAAGAGTCAGTTCTATACACAAAATGTTGTAGCAATAAGGGTTAAACTCTTTTGCACTATCCTAGGATTTTGGTTTGGCATAGAAAAATGCTTCAGATATCTAGGAGTGCCCATGAGCTTCCACCTCAAAGCCTCAGACTGCTGGATCCTAATATTGGACAAGATGGTTAGGAGGATACAAAGTTATAGTAATAGTTGGCTCAATCTTGCAGAAAGGGTAGTATTGATCAAATCAGTGTTAGCTTCCCTTCCAGTCTATCAACTATTAGTATATCATGCTCTCAAGTTTATTTTACAAAATCTAGATGGAATCATACACAACTTCCTATGGCAAGGAGGTAGGCAATCAGAAAGAAAAAAGTTCTAGTTGGTCAATTGGGATATAGTCACCAAAAGTAAAATGCAAGGAGGACTGGAAATCAAAAAAATGGAGATAGTTTCGAAAGAACTGAGAGCAAAACTTCTCTGGAACATGCTTAAACACAATCGAGAATGGCAACGCATACTAGTCAGCAAGTATGTAAATAATCAAACATGTATTCAAATGCTCAAACATATAGACAAACTTCTCAGAGCCTCGTTGGTTTGGAAACATATAGTGGCTATAAAGAGCATAATAGAGGCTAAAATTTCTTCGCTACTGGGAGATAGTAAGTCAATTAATCTATGGGAGGACCCGATCCTAGGAAATCCACCATTAAAAGAGAGAGCTCAAATCAAATTGTAGAATCACTTGGAAAGCCAAAGAATACTCAAATTAGGTGACTTGTTTTATTGGACCTCAAAAACTTTGAGCTGCATCTCCCCTCCCATTAAATCTCAGCTTCAAGGAGATTGGGATTATTTTAAGTCCCATGTGGCAAGCATTAGACCTCTTCATCTCATAGTGCTAGGTAAACTTATTTAGGGTAGCATCAACAGTAATGGGGAATACTCAATGCATCTAGGAGTCCAACATCAGCAAATTGGACCTACCAACAAAAAACTATCGATATTATGGAAAACTAGAGCACCACCTAAATTGTAAGTATTTAGATGGCTAGTTTCTCAAAATAAAATCTTAACAAGTGATAATATGCAACAGAGGAGTATAGCAGGGCCTCATGTTTGTTACAAGTGCAATAAGAACAGTGAAACAATTTTCCATATTTTATTTGAATGCCCAAAGACAATTTCAATCTGGTTAGGAATAACCAAAAATTTTGGCATTTCCTATTTTGGAAGGTTAACCATAAACACATGTTTCACCAAGTGGAACAAAGAATATAAAGGTAAACTGGTAGGTAAGCCCCTCCTAAAAAATCTATGGAGCTCTATACAATATTTTGTCATCTGGCGCATCTGGTTGGATAGAAACCAAAGGATTTTTGAAGGAAAAGGTAAGGACAATAAAACTCTAATACGAAGGATAAAAGAAAAATTAGTCCTAAATGTCAAATCTTATTTTTATCAACAATAGTATGAAGAAGATTTATCACCCACAGAAAGAAGAATGATCTATCAACTTAATCTCTAAGATTTCCTAACAAAGGGAGGATGCAGAGCAACAAATTATTTGCTTGACATATGTTTTTCGGAACTCTTCTTTGATGGTGCCTCCAAGTCCAACCTTGATCAAGCAACGACAGGGGGATTGATTCTTACAGGACCCCGTGAGATCCTATACAAATACATGATCAACTTGGGAACAACATCTAACAACGTGACAGAGGCTATTGGATGTGAAATCGGCTTACAATTTGTGGTAAAGCAAGTAATCACTCTAGTCACAGTTTACGAGGATTCTAAACTGATAATAACAGCTCTTGCCAAAAATAAAGATTTTAGATCTTTACAATTGAAGATTATTCAAGATAGGATTAGACAACTAGGTAGGATCATTGGTAAAATATCCTATCAACACATAAGGCGGGAAATCAACAAAGATGCTGACACACTAGTGAATCGGGAAATAAATATAGACCCTGGTTATTGCCACCAAATCATCAAGAAGCAGACGGGCAAGGGTGGTATGCGAGGATGACAAAGACTCCAATAATGAGGTTCTTTTTTGTCTTCATGTTTTGTTTTTTAGAATGCTCTGTTCACTTTGATCTATGATTAAAAAGTTTTGTACTTTTTTGTTAAGTAAATAAATATTTTCTTAAAAAAAAAGATTGTGATCTATCCAAAATTGAGTCCCGCAACTTGTTCTTCTTTCCTTAACATAAAAATAAATAAGTAGATATGTAGATCATGATTTTTTTAAACCCTAAAATCTCCATAATAATTAGTGCATTGTTAATGAAAAGATCTCAAAGTTTTATGTATTAATCAACTATCCAACAATCTTCTCATAACATAATAATATTGATTTAAAATGCATGGCCTCATGGATGACCTAAAACAAAAGTATCATCAAATTGGAGATGAGATTTGAAGGGAATATTTGTTGTTTTCATTTAATTCGTTATATAGGATTAAAATGAGTCTCATCCATATTACATCATGACTATGTTACAATGGTATTATAACAACATCTTGAAAAATATGCATATATCACTTGGCAAAATTTAAACCTTGGTCTCTAGATTTATCTAGTTGATCTCCTCTCATTTGATTGAAGGGACCATTTGTTACAACCTAAACACCTTTGGTTTTTCCTTCCATTTTTACCTTTAAAGATGCTCTATCTAGTGTCTCAACAAGAATAATAAATATTTAAGGGGATAGTAGGCCACCTTGGTGTAATCCATAAGATAATTCAAAGCATCCAATAGAGGATCTATTGATCAAATCGAATATTTTTTAGTTTTATAATGATATTTAATCCATTCACACAAACCTTGATCTAAGTCTGATATTTTGAGAATATCATTAAGGGAAATCTAATTAATCCTATCATATGCTTTGTTCACAAATAATTTTACAAGTATACTTGGTTTTTCATGGAATGATCAGAATGTATGGCCTATTATAAAATTAATATACAATCATTGCTTACCATGATCAAAACAACCTTATTCGTTTGATATAAGACAATCTAGTGCTTTTCAATCTATTTGTCATAATTTTTAAAATTGTCTTTTAACATATTACAAATGCTTATTGGACCAATATTACCAAAATATATTATCTTGCCTTTATTGGTAACTAATGCAATAAAGGTGGCATTGATATCACTTATTATAACCTTCTTTTTTGTGGCCCCTTCAATTGCAACCAACACTCTTTAGCAAATCCCATTTGTTTTGATATAAAATTGTAGCAAATTCATCAAGAGTAAGTTCCTTATTACGGTGGAAAGATAAAATCGATTCATGTATCTCCTCCATTAATATTCCTTGTTAAGCTTTTATTTTATCTTTTTCCAATTGGTTATATGGGATTGAAATGGGCCCCACCCATAATACATCATCACTACATAGTGGTATTACAATAACTTGGATATTATCCATATATCGCTTGGCAAGATTTGAACCAGGGTGTTCTCCTTGAATCTTAAGGAATCTAACTAGTTGAGCTATCACCATTTGATAGCTTTTATTTTATCCTTGGGTGATAGTTGATAGAATATTTTATAAAAATTTACCTCTAGCCTCCTTGTCTTACCTGTTTTAAATAAAATATCTTAAAAACAATTAGTTGCTTTCATTTCTTTAGGTTTTAATTGGTTATATGGGATTGAAATGACCCCACCCATATTAAACCATGACTACAATATGGTATTACAACAACTTGACAATTATGCATGTTGGTTTCCAAGATTTGAACCTAAGTCTACTCCTTGAAAGTTGAGGAATTTAACCAATTAAGCTAATGCCATTTGATTAATTGCTTTCTTTTTAATATCATCATCTTCCTCAACGTCTCTTCTATTTAGAGTTGAAATACTTTTTATTTGATGAAAAGATAATTTTGTTTTGGTTGTAGCATGAAAATTTTGGTATTTTTGTCCCCTTCCTTAAGCAATCTCTCCCTATACATTTTGGGCCCAATATGACTTTTTTTTTAATACATTATGATAATAAAAAATATAATATTTTTCAAGTTGCAAGCTTGTTGCAGTGGTAACATTCTTGGGTTTTCATTCAAAAGACCCAAGTTCAAATCCCACTCGGTATGAGGGGACCAGGACTCCTTATAAAAACTTGTGTAAACTTAAATTTTTAGAAGTTGTAGGTTTATTGTAGTGGTAAGGTCTTTGGCCTCTCTTTGAGAGGTTGAAGGTTCAAACCCCAATCTATATGAGGGGATCGATACCTCATAATAACCTATATAAACTCATTGAAAAAAATATTTTCCTTGCACAAATATCCTGGTCCATTCCATTGTTTTATACTATTTATTATAAATTATTGAGCTTGGATTTAATTTATTATTTTGTTTTAAATATGTTATGATAGGGATCATGTTATATTGCATTTAATACTCACATGGATCGTGTGTATTAAATATCGATTGTAAAGGCATACATGCCTATAAATATATTTTTGGATTAATGCAATGAAAGTTTTCATTTGTGCCACTTTGTGTCATCTATTAAGAGTGTTTTCCACATCGTGTTATCAAAATATCTGTCCTTCTAAATCTTCATTTACCCCTTTAGATGTTTTGCCATTTGAATAAACTTACACATACATGATCCTTCAAACCTTTGTTCATACCATCATAATATAATACATGAAAGAAATTAAGGTCTTGGACTCACTTAAACTAAATCCAAAATGGCTTTTGATGACCCTTGTTCAGTAGGTCATATCTTAAGAGAATGGGTATGTGATTTGATCTTGTTTGTAATAAATTGTCTAAAGAGATTTTGTACTCTATTTGCAACCTTGTATTAGATAAGAAAAAATTGCCCAATATTTTTGTCATACAAGTTTTTCCAATCCATGTATATTAAGAGCTTGAAGGAGTAACATCCCAAAGGACATTTAAATTGATAAATGAAGCAAAAACCTCCATTGGTTTAGACTATTTGGGAGTACCACACTCGTTTTTTGAAAGAGATAAATTTGTGTTAAAGTCCCCCAAAGAATCTTGATCACCATTATAAATCATCATTGAATTTAGCATAAATAAACTAAGGTCCTTCCACTATCTTTCAAGAGTAACTATAGTTGAAGCATATACATCTATGACCCTAACTTGATATTTTTCTCTTTCTTACAATAAAGACTAGCAATTAATTAGTTTAGTAATTGTCCATCTCATTTGCACTCTTCCATATTGTTGCAATACTTTGTGAAGCTCCTATAGTAGCAATTGCTATACAATCTCTCATCTTCCAATTTTTTTTTTTTTTAAAAGTGAAAAACCCCTTGCGGGGCCGCTTTGGTCTGAGAGACCACAAACAGGGGGTTCTACACCGTCAAAGTCACCCGGGAGTCGCACCCGACCTTGCCTGCACCAACATTATCAATTGGATTTTGTATACCCAATTCAGCGTTTTTTTGGTAGGGTGGAGATTTGAAACTGGGACCTCTCTTGGAGGATTTCCCTCTCCTCTCCAACTCACCTACAACACCTTGGTATCTTCCAAAATTTTTTGAATGTTTTTTTTTTTAATTAGTTGTATGGGTTTTTTATACCCTACTTGTATTACATCATGACCACATAGTGGTGTTACAAAAACTTAAGTATTATGCATGTATCGGTTGGCAAGATTCAAACCTAGGTATCCTCTATATTCAAGGAATTTAATTAGTTGATCCAATGCCGTTTGATCTTTTTGAATGTATCCTAACATTCCTCACTAAGATTTTTTTTGTTTCTTGTATTAAAATAAACCCAAGACTATATCATTTTCGTCATCATGTTTTATTCTTATTTATGGGCTTAGCCGTAGGTCTTGTTAGCACTTGTGATATTTCTTTTTAGTTTTTCAAATTGATATCCCTTTGAGTTTCCTTTTCTCTTCGTTTTTGCTTAAGGTTTGTACTCTCCTTTTTATCTTCCCACCAACATTGTCATCCTCATCAACATACTTTGTTTTTTCCATATTTTGCATAAAGAGACTTATCATCTCTAGGTTTGTGCTATCTTAAAAAAGTTGAAGTGCAAAGAATAGAGTCAAAGAAACTTTCTTCTTTATGACAAGTTTCATCCTCTATAGTACTTACTTTCTTATGCTTCCCTAAAATTCTTAAATTACTATGGACATCCTCCTCACTCCTTTATTTATTATGTTACTCCTAAAACCCCAACATGTAAAGGTTAAACTTGGTGCTGCTTTTATTTTTATTGTAAGAAGAGGATTTTATACTATTTTAGGAAAATGAAGATTTACTTGGACTAAACTTGACCTCTTTTACCTTATTTGCTTTAGAATTTACCTCTAAATCTTTCTTCACACCTTTAGTTCATTTTGAATTTGAACCTGCATAATGTAATTAATAATTCCTTGTATCCTTCTTTGTTTCTTCTAATGGTTAAGTGAACCATGATGTCCTTTGTCATATAATGATGAAAAGGGGCTTTCTTTGACACTTCGTTGGGAGTGAAAATTCCTTAATCTAATCCAACTTCTACTATAGTTTAATTAATGTGCTTCACCTTGGTCTCATGACCATTTTTTTTCTCTTTTTCCATCATTTTTACTTTGCAATCTCTTACCATGTGTCTACTCTCCTAACATTTACGACATTATAATCCACTTGTTGATCCCATTCTCTTAATTAAAATTTAATCTTAATGGATTATGACAAAGTTTTTAAATTATCCATGGCAACACATATTCAGGTATATACAACATGCTTTCGCTCCTTAGTAGTTGGTATCTCCTAGATGAACTCCCTTAGAGTATTGCTAGTATTTTTCAAAACCTCCTTATTGATAAGATGATATGGAAGTCCAAAAATCCTAACCCATACTAGAATCCTTTTAGTAGTTTCCTGGCTCCACAAAAAAATTCTCACTTCATGGTCTTAAATATAGGGCATCTATCCCTCTAAACCATGGGTCACCACCCATTAGTTTATCCTTGATTTCTAAACTAGACGAGATGACAATAAAAGATTATTTCACAAATAATCATGAAGTAATTAAAACTCAATCCTCATCCAATTTTAAATCCCTAAAAATACTGGCCAATATTTTTAGAACTTACATATTAACCATTTGTTTTTATGAACCAATATATAATTCTTGGTAATCTCATCCTTGATAATCACTTATGATGTAGCCATAATATCTACTATTTGCATAGAGATAATCATAAACTCACTTATTTTATTTTACCAACTAGGACATCCATACTTCTATTGAGAGATCCTTACTTTTAATTAATACATTTTTTTTTGTTGCATAGAAAAACCTCTATAATCCCTAGCTTAAAATTTTAAGGTAAATCATGGATTTTTGAGAGGGACCTCAACCCCCTTGTACTAGGGTTTGAATTTGGATCTCCTAGATGAAAACCCAAAGATATAACATTGCAGTATCCCTCACGACACTTTTAATTCACTTTCATCAATAACTTCCCTTCCATACCATCTAACTTTTCCTTATAGACTTTTTTATTTTCAATTTTTTAGAAAGATTTTATATTACAATATTTAAATAATTTCCTATGAGTAGAAGGTTATCCACTTGTAAAATTTATCTCTCTATAGACACATTTTTGTCAAGCATTGTATGACTTTATATCAATTGCATTGCATAATATAATTTCTTTAATCATCTCTATGGTTCATATGGTTCTACATGAGATCCTTTTTAAGTGGGAACAATTATACTTCTTATAACATTGAAATGACAAAATTAAATTAAGAGGTCATTGCAAAATAGTGAGCAAGTTTCCTCAACATTTAATAATGTTTTAAATTCATTTTTGTGTAGTACAAAATTGGTGAGCTAAAATTGTTGTGGATATCCATGGAGAAGAGGCCTTGGTCTAGGGACCATAGCTAAAGAAAATGATGTAATTGTACTAACAAAAACACATGAACATGATGGATGCATGATTCTAGATTGTGAAGGATACAAAAATATATTAGTGTGGAATGAAGCAACAAAAAATGGAAAGGACATGGAGGAGTAACAATACTAATAAAAGAGTCTTGGGGTAGACTCATACAAGTTGATAAAGAAGACCTAGATAATATATATATATATATATATATGGATTAAAATCACAAATAATGACAAATTGATTACCATTACAACTTGTTGTTTTGCTCCAAAACAATCAATATTTTATCAGAAACATGGCTTAAATCATGAAGATCCATATATGGCATTGATAAAAGACATCACAAAATATAACAAACTTGGAAAGGTGGTTTTAGTGGGTGACTTTAATGCAAGAACAACAAATAGACAAGCAAGATCTCTACATATCAATAAAGGCATAGATGATAATTTGCCATGGCTAGAAGAAGAGGTGGATCATCATTGGTTAAGGTCCTTAGATTACAGTCAAGGATCCATCACACATTATGGATAAGAACTTCTTAAATTATGTAGCATAAAGGGATTGATCGTCTACAATGACATACACATGCGACAAAAATATATCAAATATACTTGTCAAATGCATAATGAACACAATGTAGTTGGTTATGTTATTTGTTCATCAAATTTTATTTTAAGAAAAAGAGGTCTAGAAATTGAAGAAGTTCCCATCAAGCTAAAATCTGATAATAATCCAATGTATATAACGATTAAAATGTAGGAAAGTGGGCAAGAAGAACATCTTCAATTAATTAAAGGAAAGACAACAAGAAACATCCCTATGACAAATAAAAAATAGAAAACATTTAAAAGATCACTCAATTAGATTATGTGAAGAAAGGAAAGAAAGATGACAAATATTTTCTAAACTTATGCTTTCGATAGCAATAAACCGATGGACATAATTAGCGAAGTCTTGGAATCATGCAAAATATTAAAATTCAGAAAAAAGAATACATGAAAGTTTCCTTGCAAATCCATGGTATGATGAAGGATGAAAAACATTAAGGGGGATATTGAAAGAACCAAGTAAAGAGAGAACAAGAAGCAAGATATATAAACAACTAGTAAAAACCAAAAAGAAGAATACATTAGAGCAAGACAAAAAGAGGATATATATTGCAAAGCATGGCCCAAGACAATTTTGAAAAGAGCTACAACACAGCAAAATATACACAAAAACAATATCACAAATGAACAATGGTTGTAGTATTCTAAGCAATTATATGAGAGAAACCAAGAAAAAGATACCCCTCCTATAATTAACACAACTGAGGAACTTTTTTCTCTACAATATGTAAGGAGGGCATTAAGAAAATGGTAATAGCTAAAGCTCAAGATGTTGATGGTTTACAAGTTGAACATCTCAAGTGTGGGGTTGACATCTTAGCACCACACATCCAAAATATTTTTAATGACATCATGAATAGAGGCTTTCCATTGAAATGCATAACCAACCTAATTATACCATTGCATAAAAATGGAGGCACCAACAATCCTTCAAATTACCTTCCCATCAATATAAATTATCTTTTTGCAAAATTGTTTGGTAACATAGTAGAAAATAAAATTAGTTAGTGGATAAAAAATCAAGGAAAGAGGGCAATAGGGCAAGTAGGGTTTAGACCAAAGTACTCAACAATAGATCATTGCATTACTTTAAGGCACCTAATAGAGAGGATATGGAATGAAAAAGGAGAAGTTTATTATATTTTTGTGGACTTTAAAAAGACC
This sequence comes from Wollemia nobilis, assembly GCA_028583015.1. NCBI lineage: Eukaryota > Viridiplantae > Streptophyta > Pinopsida > Araucariales > Araucariaceae > Wollemia > Wollemia nobilis. The sequence goes on from JAQPPZ010005120.1 coordinate 1,896,934, forward strand.
TTTAACATAGTACATAGGGGTAAACTGTGGAAAAGAATGGAATAAATTGTCATACCAATCAATTACATAGCAACTATACACAAACTTTATGAGTAGGTGGTAACAAAAGTTAAAACTCCAAAAAGACTATCAGAAATGATATTGGGGTGAAACAAGGTTATCGATTGTCACCTACTTTATTTGGCTTTTATATTAACAAATTAAAGGAATGGGTAGAAAGTATGGGAGGAGAGGGAATACAATTGGCTAATTATGTAGTGAAACTTCTCCTCTATGTCGATGACCTCATCTTGATTGGCAAGATACTTGAAAGTAAAAAAAAAAAACCTAAAAACTTTAAAGCTTTTTTGTAAATAAGTTGGGAGGCAAGTAAACACAAACAAGACTAAAATTATGGTTTTCTCTACTCAAAGAGAGCAAAAACAACCATATATGTTATTTGAAGGAAATTCCTTAGAGGTAATAACAAAGTATAAATACCTTAGGTTAGATTTTCACAACAAACTCAATTGGAAAATATGGAGGATGAAACAAATACAAGCATAATGGAGGGCACTCCATTGCTAAAAATAGACAAAAAAGCAGAGTTGTGGAATTGAAAAACCATTAGGATCATTTATAGGTTGTTAGTTATTCTAGTGGTGCTATATGGGTGTGAGGTGTGGACTAGCAATACATCAAATTTTAAATGGAGCAAATAGAAAGAATTCAAAAGGGAATGATTACAACTAATTTTATAATTAAAGCATTGGTTCCATATAAGATTTTACTTGCTAAAATAGAGATATTTCCAATAGAAGTAGAAGCTATGGTAATGTTATTAGGGTATCTAAAGAAAATAGAAAGAAAGGAAAACAACATGTTGCCATAAACAAGTAACGAAAGACACACTGAAAAGAAGAAAATACATATAGATGAAATAAAACAACATATGGATGGAAAAATAGAGCATTAGTCCCTATTGGGACACTTTAACAATATGTCATTGGACTGTTATCCAGGCTACCCAAGTTTATATCACAGGGAGGGAGGCCCTCGTTGTGCCTTTGGGGAGTGTGGCCCCCAGTTGTACCACCCATTGTACTTTGCCTTCAACAAAAAAAGAATGGAGCATTAAATTTCACGAGGTCTCAAACTTCAACAAAAAAATAAAACAATATGTGAGGAAAAAATTCAAACTTGTCTTGTGGATTGAAAATTTAGGAAGAAAAAAACAATTATACATCAAAGAGTTTAAACCAAACTGCGAACAAACCCAAAGAAATACATAGTTGCAAAGATCAAATGGAAGGAAAAAATGCTTATAACCTAACTAAGATCCAATTCACACCATCTTAAATGCAAAACTAAGAGATGGATAATACCTCAAGAGAAATGGTCAGAATGTATATATCTTTTGCATACTAGGAGTAGTGGAGACTGAAAAACATTTTTTTATGGAATCTGAAGCCTGCAAGAACATCAAAATTATATATGAGAACACTTTAAAAATAAACTTACTAATATAACTTTTTGAAAAATTGAGTTTAAAAAAGATATGAAAACTTTTAGTTAAAAAAAAAAAAAAAAATTTTGAACTTTCGTAAACAATATTTTTTTTTTTTTCATTCTTATATATTCTTAAACTTTGAAAATGAAATTTAAAATTTAGGTAAAAAAAATTAAGATTATACGCCATGTCCTTGATTTAATTTAATTTCAAATAAAATTATATATAAAACTGTTACATTCGTTACCCTCATGAGATGTAAAGTATAGATAACAGCATAATACTCAAAAGCCCTTCTCATTCAACTCTCTTGCACTGCATTCTACGTCGGCAAATCTTCAGTTCGCGGTAAGCAACGATATCTAATCTTTCCTTTCTTCTCTCCGTATTTTAGAGTGTGGTGACACGGAAAGCCTTCTCTCTCGAGTACCAAGTTTCAGCGGTTTAAGAAGGTTCTTCTCTGACGACGCCATGTCTGTCAATCTGCTTCTCTAAAAACTTTTCTACCATGAGACTTTTGAATTGCGACATTATATGTTTTTATTTCTTCTGTTTCTGCAAAACCATAAATGTAGAAGAGGCTTTCTCCAAAAATTTAGGCGCAAAAAAATCAGTTAAACACATTTGTTCATTATAAAGATATAATTACCCTTTACCTTACCCTTCTGTACATGGCTGCGTTTCGAGAAATCTTGATTGGGTGATCAGAGAACCCTAGCTAACCTGAACAACCATCTCAGTCGGGCGATGAATGCTCTTTATTCTGTGCTAATGGTGGTACGATATTTTGCCAGTTAGCAAATTTAAGCCAAGTGCTTGGTATGCGGACTTTAGGTTAGACAGATAAATCCTCGCACAAGGCCGATGTTTGTAGTTATAAGGGAAGTTATTATTTTATTTTGTATTCAATGTTCAATTTTTTTTTTTGTACCTCTCTAGGTTTTGATATTTGATCAAGTCCATGGTAATGTGAGTTAGATAATCCATGTTACGTTACAGGAAATTTTAAGGAACCAAACATTTCTAGAAGTTAAAAAATTGTGGTGAATTACTTTTTAATATTTATATCTCTATTTTTTGCATTTAGTGATAATTTGATGATATTTCCATCATGCTGTTTATATACTAGTAGGAAGTTTGGCAAAGTTTTAGAGCAAAAACCACTGTGGTCTACCGGCAAGGACGCCACTTGCATTATCTGTGATTGGACCCAGGTTCAATTCCTACGACGGATGTGTATAAGAAATATTACTCAATAAAAAAAAAAAAGTTTTAGACACTGTTTTATAGAAATGGAGGCAAGCATTGATTTTCAAGTGACGGTTATCCGTTGTTAATATTAAACAGTGTGGTTGTACAGATGGGAAATACATAAATATGCTTCTGTCAAAAGTCTATCTTCAAAATGAATTCGAAGAGCTTAACTAACTATTGCTGAAACCAGACGATAGAAATATGTGTAGAATTCGAAAGAATGCAATTGTGCTGACCTAGATGTTTGTGCAGAGGGGAGATTGTCCTGTGAATGCAGAGAATAGATTGGTCTAAAAACATATGAAAACTTGCCATGACAAACGTGCACTTTTAGAATCCCATTAGTTGCAAACATACTCTCTTCACATTCTCATTAAACTGCCACCTCATGTGATATGTTATGGGCAGTTTTAATTGTGATAATGGGATTTGAATCTGTGTCACCTTGTTGCAATATATTAAACTACAACCCCTTTGATTGTTGCAAACATTCTATTGACTTCAAACTATATTTGGTAACTTGTGAAGAAAAGAAAAGGAAAAAGAACAAGAAAAAAAGATAGAGAATCACAGACCTGAAAATTTGGATTTGGGTTACAATGTTTACACTAACTTCAAGGAAGAACCTCTATAAATTCTTGTTGAGATAGAGTTGTTATGAATGAAGATGAATTCCAAATATGAAAAGACAATGCTCATACTCAGTGATAATGAAGATGATGAATCTCTTAGCGCTGAGGACCAATTCAGGATAATTATAAAATCTCATATTCTTTTTTATTTTTTTAATAATTATTTTAAAGTTTGGTAATATTTTCCAATTTGATAATTTTTATATGTTTTAACTATATAGAATGTGGTGAGTTTTCATAATGCTTTACAGCAAGTGGGAAGTTTTCATTTTCAACAAATGAATAATTTGGAAAATAGAAAAATGGTGGTAGGTAGCTGTTCAAATTGTTCTTAGCCCGGTTTCAAATGGGGATAGTACCGTCATGTTCACAAAATAACTGCTTTCCCCTTTAAGTATTGGTGCTTAATTCATCCAATATATTAGTTGGAATCATTTCTTGTTTCTTCCCTTTTCAATTTGTTGTTTAATCTTTCTTTTTGATGTGTGCATAATTGTCTTTTATGAGATTGAGGATTTCATTTTTCTTTTATGAGTATTTTCGGTTGCGCATACCTTTTAAACTGCTCGCAAGATTATGTTATCCTTTTTAAAGAATGCATCTTATATTTTTTTTTTTGTTTTATTTTGCTGGATAATGAAGGGTTGTACTCGGGTCCCCCACCCTTGACAAATTACATCTCTTTTCTTTGAGAGTTTACAAATAGATACACTTCTCATCTCAATTGAGATGCTATAGCTAAGAAACCTTATTATTTTACATAAAATGTTTGAATTCTTGATTTTCATTTTTTGGATCTTTTCAATTTTTTTTATGAATACAATTAATCCAGAATTTAGCATCTTTCTTGACATTTTCCTTTAGCAGCCTGCACAATGCCAAAAATCCACCTCTACTATCTATGCCTTGCATCTTTAATATTTTCAAAAAATCGCACTATCATAGTTCGCTTTACCAAATCTGGATTGCTAGTTTTATTCCTGAAACACAAGTGCAACTGCAAAAATTATAATAAATAGTCTAAAAGAAAACACATTATTGTTACAAAATAAAGCAGATACTACCAATGGAAAACATTAAAGTAAATCTTAATAATTAATTGATTCAGGCAATCAACTTTTTTTTGTCAACTTCAACTAAACTTCCTACTTCCTCTAACCAAGGAAAGGAGAATTTAACTTCACGATCCTCAATCAAAACCCCTCTATTGGCAAAGCCTATGTGCACATTTTTTTCCATCCCTAAATATATGTGTAAACCTGATTTCTTCAGACTCTTTAGCAAGATCTTGAATTTTCACAATCATCTCTTTTATGTTCCATGGAGCCTTTGCTTTTCTCAAAATTGCATTTATTACTATGAGAGAATCGCCTTCCATCCATACTTTATTCCATTTTATTTGTTTACATATTTTTAACCTTTCTAAAGCCGCCCAAGCTTCAGCTTCATTATTTGTCTTAAATCCACTATTGAAAGCATAATGAGACAAAATCTCTCCTCTATTATTTCTAATTATTCCTCCTCCTCCTGCTGGTCCTAGATTTCCTTTAGATGCTCCATCAAAATTCAATTTAACCCACTCCACATTTGGTGGTTTCCACTTTATATTCTTTGCTTTCTTTTTGCTTCTCTTGTACCCAACATCATAATTCCATTTAATGACTTGACTTCATCTATCAAGGCTCTTTGCTTCCAAATTAGGGGTTGGGTGAGTTGATAGGGTTGGTTTAGACTCCTCTACGGCTAAACATATATTCTTTTTCATTACCTCTAAACTGCTTTCCTTTCCTTCAAATATTCTTCTATTCCTTTCTAGCCATATATTCCAAAGTATCGTATCTTTTGATATATCCCATATTGTCTATAAAGCCTCACTTTTATAAGTGCTCTGCCATTGCTTTAACCAATCTTCAATTTTGCAATTCATCACCATGCATTTACCAAACATATTAAGAATCCATTGCTATAGATTCCAGACTATTGAGCAATGTCCCAAGAGATGGTCTATACTCTCATCCTCCTTTTTACAAAAAACACATTGAGAGGGGCCATGAAAACCCCTTTTCATAAGGTTATCCAAGGATAAAATTCTTCTATGACCTACTAGCCAAACAAACATTTTGACTTTAGGAATGCTTGGGCTATCCCAAATATCTCTCCAAATTCTAGTGACATTATTATTTTGTTGGTGTTGTACATTATATCTACTTCTTGTTGTGTATTCTCCTGAGCTATTCAACTCCCAAATCAATTTATCCTTGGCTCCCCTTGGAATAATCACGGTTGTAATCTTTTTACTCAATTGCCTCCATGCATTAATGTCTTGTATACTTGTAAAAAAATCTTCTTTTCATTTGTATCTTCCTTCTCGATCCTTGTACAAAATATTTGAAACCTTATCACGATATTTGTCTTGAAGCAATCTCATCCAAGGTTTCAAAATTGGATCTAAATTGAGCGGTTTTTTATCACACCAAGTATCCATCCAAATAGAAAATTTTTCTCCAGTTCCCACCAACCATCTTAAACCTTTAATCATAAGATCAAAAGTTTTTTTTAAACCATTCCAAAGAGCAGAACCATTTGGTAGAGAGAATGATATAAATATTAAACTTGGGTCATTGGGATCAACATACTTACTTTGAAGAATTCTTGCCCATTGTCTTTGACTCTCGTTGTACAATCTCCAAATAACTTTTCCCCTAAGAGCTAAGTTTGCATCTGTAAGAACTCTTAAACCAAGACCTCCCCTAGTTTTATCATCACACAACTTGCTCCATTTCACCAAAGGAAATTTCCTTTTATCATGTAAACCTGACCATAAAATGTATCGCATAATATAGATTAAACTTTTTTCAACTGATTTTGGCATAGAATACAAAGACACATAATATGTTGGAATGGCTTGTAAGACTGACTTAATTAACTGCACTCTTCCTGCTAACGATAACCATCTACCTTTCCAAGCTGGAAGTTTATTCTGAACTTTACTAATAATAGGATTCCATAAATCTATCCTCATTATCCCCTCAAATAAAGGTATTCCTAGATAAGTTGTTGGCAACATTGCCTCCTCCATTTGAAGCAACCTGCAAATTCTTGTTTTGATATTAGCAGGAGTGTTAAGGAAGTAAATTTTGGATTTAGTCCTATTAATTTTTTGCCCTAAAGCTCTTTCGTACTCTTTTAAAAAGTTATTCAAAGCTCTGGCCTCATTTATCCTTGCCCTTCCAAAAAGGCTGTATCATCTACAAACTGTTGATGGGTGATGTTATCGATGTTATTACTAACCTTAAGTCCACTTATAAGCCCATCTTTGTAATTCTTCTTTAAGTTCCTACTCAAAACTTCTGCCATAATAATGAACAAATAAGGAGATAGAGGATCTCCTTGTCTAAGGCCTCTCTTAGCTTTAAAAGATTCTGTCACTAACCCATTGACCAACATTGAATAAGAAACTGTAGAGACACAAGCTTTAATCCATCTAACCCATTTCTTCCCGAAACCAAACTTATCTAAAACTGCAAAAAGAAAATCCCATTTAAACCTATCATAGGTTTTACTCATATCAAGTTTTAAGATCATTGCTTTCTCTTTTCTTGAAGTTGTTGAATGTATAACTTCATGAGCTACTATGATCCCGTCCAGAATTTGTCTCCCTTTCACAAATCCTCCTTGCTCTTCTGAAATGATTGTCTAATAATGGCCTTATTCTATTTGCCATCACTTTGGAAATAATCTTATATGCCATATTACATAGGCTTATGGGTTTAAAAGAATCAAACGATTCAGCATCCTTCTTTTTTGGAATTAGGGTAAGATATGTTGCATTTATTTTATAAGGTGTGTATTTTTTTACCCTAGACTGTTCCACTGCCACCAATAAAGAATCCTTCGCTATATCCCAATTATGTTGGTAAAAAGCTGTAGAAAGCCCATTTGGACCTGGGGATTTATCCTTGTTAAAAGAGAAAAGAGCTAAATGAACTTCTTCTAGGGTAATAGGCTCCATCAGTTTCCTATAGTCTTCATTCGTTATAACTGAAGGAACATCTTGAAGAAGTTTATCATTAAGAACTTCGGTCTCCTTTGAACCTTTGCCTCTTTTCTAATATCACTTTGATCTTCAATCCAAACCCCTTTTATTGATTTAATTCTACTAATTTTGGAAGTTGATCTCTGTACTATAGCCATCCTATGAAAATACTTTGTATTTTTATCTCCTTCTTTTAACCAAGTCTCTTGATTTTAATCTCCAAAATTTCTCTTTCTTACTCAAAATATTATGATATTCACTAAGCAACTCCCTTTCCTTTGAGCTTGGATTATTATGATCACCTTTTTGGAATTTTGGAAGTTTATCTTTTAGTTCTTCTTTCTTCTCAAAAATGTTTCCAAATGTGTTCTTGTTCCATTCTTTTAATCTAGATGTCATAGATATAATTTGATTTGGAAGAGCATACAACCCACCATTACCTAAAGAATTCCACGTTTGAGCTATCATATCAACAAATTGAGGATGGTCTTCCCACATCTGCTCATATTTAAAATATGATATTTTTTTGAATTCACTTACCACCATTTTAACTCTTATTGGCCAGTGATCTGAACCAATCCTTATTAAGGTATTAATTTTAGCACAAGTTCCTTCATCTAGCCAATGATCTGAGAGAATGCATCTGTCTAAATATTTTGCTATTAGGTTCTGGCCTCTCCTGTTGTTGGTCCAAGTATAGTTGTCTTCTTTAAACTCAACTTCCCATAGATTATTGTTTGAATAAAAGTTGAGAAATCTTTCATACTTTGGGTCAATTTCCTAATTCCCCCAAAATTTCATCCAGCTTGGTTATGGCATTAAAATATCCAATGATCATGAATCGGGTTTCTTGGTCTTTACTTCTCATAAAGGCTTCAATCCCACTCTAAACTTCTAATCTACCCGACTGATTTGTAGGTCTATAGACATCGATAATGATGAAACGAATATCTGCAAAGAAGCAAGTGACTAAAGAGGCTATCCAATGCCTAGTTCTATGAATGGTTACACAAGAGGTTCTAGAAGGATTCCAACAAGTTAGAATTCCCCTTGACGCAATCCATAACATCCCATTCACATCTTGCCCATATTGCTTTCATAGTTTTTGAAACTTCTTCTTTTGTCATTTTAGTTTCTTGGATATAGAGAATATCAGGTTTATTACTTAAACATAGGTCCCTAATACACCTCTGCTTTGAGGGGGCATTAGCACCCCTTATATTCCATAAGATGATAACCATGTCTCATTAGGGGCTTTTGGTCCCGCCTGCGTATTACCAATATCATATTGTTGTTTGGTAAAGAGAAGTTCAACCAACTTAGTTTGTGTTCCTTTCTCTATGTTTGCTTTTGCTTCCCTAGATCTTGCTTGATAATTTGAGGGTTTTCCTCTTTTTGCCTTGTCTATATCAGGAGTAGGTCTTATTATTCTATTCCTCAATATTCTTTCACAATTTTGTTTTTCATCATATTTATCCTCTCTTGGCTCCATTACAGAAGCTTTTGACTTGTCTTGCTCTATTATAGAAGCTTTTAACTTCTAAAATTACATTTTCTTTACCAATTTTTTCCTCCTAAATGGTGCATGGTACTTCAAGAGAGTCTTCAAAATCTGATGAGACACATTCCTTAGGTTCATCGAGAATGTTCTTCCTTAAATCAGGATCATACTGAATAGACAGTTCCTTGTTAATATGTTGAAATTGTTGTACAGTGTCCTTTAAGTTCTAATCTACTTTTCCTTCATAGGCTAAAGCCTCAAAAAAGGATAGATTTACATTTTCAGGTGAAAAACCTTCATTCTAGCGGGTAAGGAAGAGTCCTTCTCTTCCCATAAGCCAAGGGCCCCCTTTTAGGATTTTTCTCTTTCTTCCCTAGAACAAAAAATGGCTAGGAAGAAACCTTTGGGAAGAAATGATAGAATCACTCCTGGAGACTTTCATCTCCTATCAATCCATTTTCTCAAGGCTGAAGCCCCTGGCCAATACCCATTAAATTTACCAACAACTACCCTATCTTGGAGCAACAAGGATCTCTCTGAGGTGCGCTCACTAACCTCTACCACTAGAGATGATTCTAAGGATTTAACTATAAATCGGTCCATGGAAAGAAATGTAAAAATCAAAATCTATTGAAATTTATCTGAATGTCCTATAGCAATTATAATATTTGAAAAAACTTTATAAATTTTTCATGCACAATTTCTAAGATAAAGAAAGGGAAAAAACTTAGCTGAAAAATTCTTTGTCCAAATAGAATGTCTTGCCTCACTGATGTCCTAGCTCTTCATTGTTCTTCCCGTCGTTCGAACCCTAGCTGACGAATATTGCAATTTTGTTTTTCGCGACTTGAAAAATTGGCACTGCCCTTGTTCCGAATGGTTGAATTCACAGGGTCGTATCTATCTCAATATTGCTCGGATTCCTTCATATGACCACTCATTTTAAAGCTATTCAAATCCCACACAAGTTGTTCCAAGAATCAGCTGAATCGGATAACTCTTCGCGAAGATATGGCTCCTAAAAGAGGAGATATTTTTCAAGAAATCCTTTGCACTTCACCAAGAATGCATCTTATATTACCTCAAGAAACAAGAAAGAAAGAGGATTACAAAGAAGCTCTCTCATCTACAAGGATATATTACAAGAAATATTGATCCAGTTTCTTGAATGCAGTAATCTTGAAAGCTGTGTGGTATATAATATCTATTAACACTTTTTTAGTGGAATCCATCAAAACCTTTGTCCTTTATTTGACTATCTGTTTGATGGGGATAGGATAATCTAATGACTAGTTTAGTTCCCAGCATTTCAGGAACTTCCAATTAAAGTTACTTGTGAATCTAGGTCATCAATTAAAGTTACTTCATGAATGCTGTTCAACTTTTGCTTCTGAATTATAAAGCCTTTCACAATTTGATGGACGTTGGTGCCCATTACTGGTCCATGGATATATGCATGATTAGTTAATCTGTCAGTTGGAACTAGAATGACATATATCCTTTGTGATTTGGGTAGAACAGTGATGAGTTTTATAAAATACCTTTTTGTCTGTGGTTTAATATGGGTAATAGGAAAGTAATTCTGGGATCTTTGACTATTTCTTTTGAAACAAATGCCTTTGAATCTTTCTTTCTAGTAAAGTGACTCTCTGTAGGGAATCGAGGCCAGAAATGTGCTGCACGAGGATCCTTTCTTTATGCTTAGAAATGGGGCTTAATATGCAAGCATAGTGTCTTTTTATATATGTATTTTCTTTCTAGTCAAAATGTCTTGCTTATTCTACTTATTTTGCAACTTTTTTATATGGCATATGCTACCAAATACCAAGGTCCTGCTGTTGTTATTCTCTTCATTCATCAAAGTGGTACTTACTATGGATAGTGAATGAACAGATGCACCTTCTTTTAGTGATAAGGAAATTAGATAAATTGACAATGGTTTTAGAATCACACACTTGGATTTTAGAAGCAATTCTTAGTTGCCTTATGGAAGAGGTTTTCTGATCTAGTGAATATTTCAAACTATCATGAATGAGTGCTTGGTTTTAACCTTGAAGTGGATGCTAAGTAAATATTGTTATTGTCTTTGTATTTGATGTAAGGTGGCCTTCATTATTTTATAAGTAGATTTAACTTGCTCTTTTGTTTTAATCTTTTGGTTTTTGAAGGAAAAGGGTCTTTCTTCTTGCATGAGTCCTGCTCCAATGCTTTTACCAGATGTATCACAGTCAATTGTAAAGGTTTCGTAATGCTAAAGTGGCTGAGATTAGAGTAGTGATAATGGTGATCCTAAGATTTTTGAAGGTCTCATTTGCTATTTGCTTCTACATTCTACTTGAATGATTCCTTTTAATAAGTTTTTATGGGAGAGAGACCAGGCTTACATTTCACAATCTTATGATAGTAACTAACTAGTCAATCTTAAGAATGCCCCAAGTGGTTTATTACTTTTGGATGTTGGTCAATCAATAATTGTCTGGATTTTCTCAGGGACCACATTAATTCCATTGGTAATATCCTAGAAATTGGTTCCCTTGCCATGGCACCGGTTTGGGCTCTTGGTTAAGGACCCATATCCACAAGTACAATGTTTTGTGTTCGATTACGTGGGCTTTTGAATATATAGTTTAATCTTGTCAAGGATTTGGAGTACTTTTTGTTGGATTAGATTCTTATAAGAAAATTAGTGTGAATTTCTATAGATAAGGTTGGGGTATTTTGTTCATGAGTACCTGGCATGTTGTTGGGGCATTGTTAGATGTAAAATGCACGACTGAGAGTTTCTGGTGTCATTTGTATGTCCTGAAAGCTTGTTGGAATGCACTCTTTTTTTATTCTGGTTTGATGATATCCTGTTCATGGTCTAGACATACAAAGATAGCTCCTAAAACTGCTTCATGTAACTCATGTGGCATTTCATCCATGATTGTAATAGGAAACTTGTCTGTGATGGTGCCTTGATTGATTTTCAAAAGATCTATAAATTGCCATCTTTTATTGTTGACTCATCACTGGTTCTGTGTTATGTTTGACTTAATTCTTAAGTAGCTGAGAATCTATACAGAGCAAATGGTCATAGAGCATTTCAAGTGGTTAAAGCCTTACATGTATCTAATCTAATTTATTTAAGTATATCTAGTACAGTGAAATGGTCTTCAGTTCCTGACTGCATTCAGTGCATTTTGCAATTATTCAATTCAGAAATTCATTTGACTTGCTGTAAATTTAAAGAGAGGAAAGTGGTCAGAATGTCTACTGGATGTAATTAAGAATTGCCTTTCATGAGGGGATTAATAAATTATGAACTAAATATTAATGTTTTTTTATGATTATTTCACAACTGCCTTCTGGAGCTTTGTGAAGTGATATTGTAGACAAAGGTCAATGTGTTTTATTTTGTAACTCATGTTTTCCCAATGCTCAAATATTATCATGTTGGAAAGTAGGGTTTAGCAAAGTTTTCCCTGAAAGGTTTGGCTTGCAAGCTATAGGGGAAAGGAGACAATAGTTCAGCAGGGACCTGTAGTTAATACTAGTTGTGACAGGACAATCCAATGTTTGAACAATTTTTAATCTTTTTAAGATAAAGGCATGCTATTTATACATGTTAGCAAATGTTACTGTAAGAAAGTTTCTTTGTACCTCAGATATTGAGGGATCTTCCAAAAAAAATGTTCAAATTGCACTCTAGGTATGGCTGAGTTTTTGAGTGCCTACGTGAGCTATACAACTTCCAATGTAAAATGTGCAGCTATTGGAGTGTATGCTCACCAAGGAATTGCCCATCCACATTTTTCATTTAATATTGACACCTTTGAAAAGGTTTGGTAAAGAAAGGCATCTAGCCTGATCTGTCAATCCTGAAACCAAAAATATAATATGACAGCATGGTAAACTTATGACCCTGAATTTTCATAACCTTAGGTGGCAATATCTTGGCAAATGTTCAAGCATAATGTGCCCAATTACTGGCTCCCCTTCCTACGTGATATTGCCGTTTAAATTGATGTACAGCACTACAATATTGCTATGTTGATAGTTCATGGCCCTATTGTTTAATATATTGCATTGCCATCCTCTTGAAATGTAAATAGTTGTGCTTTTATTTATGGTTATTTGTGTTTTTTGGTGGTGGCAATCAGCAGTAAGAATCAAGTTTTGAAATCCTAGTGAGTAGTTCGACTTTAACAAGAAACACAATGCTGAATATCAATGTTTTATTTATTGATCAATAAAGAAATTGGGCCTTTTCAGGAGTTAATGAATTATTGTTTTGTTTATAAATTTTTATTGCATCTAACTGGTTGTGTTTGTTTGCAGGTAAAGAAGGAAAGCTTCAGGGTGAAGAACATTTAGGTCAACCTTAAAATTGTGTTCAGGAGTAATTTTATTATTTTAGTAGTGGCTGGTTTTTGATGCAACTGATTCAGTGAATCTTTTTAGCCAGAGCAACATGTGCAGGCGACCAATGACATTTTGCACACTAAAGATATATGTTACAAACTAAGATATATTGATAACTTTAAATTTTTTTTTTCGCGTTGTACGAAGATGTTTTTATACCTTTGAAGAGCTCTAGTTCGACCTATACCTGCTTGCTGATCTTCAGCCGCGTATATTTCATTAATGCTTCATTTCTTCCAAGGGTGAAGTGAAGACAACTTTTGGTTTTAAAGAGTTTGAAGTATCACAAAGATGACGGTTGATGATGAGAACTCGGTATATGTTGGGGGTCTTCCATATGATTCTACTGAAGATTCTGTTCAGAGGGCCTTTGAGATATACGGCACTGTCATTGCTGTAAAGGTTGGATTCAAATTTCATATTATTTCTAAAATTGGTCAACATGTTGACTTGGTATCTTTGTAGTAAGCCTGTTTCAAGTTGGGTATAAGTAGAACTTAGTTGGTCTTTGCCTGCGCTAGAAATTTGATCTTATCTTTAATTTAAAGTATTTTTTTTATCTTGAGGCTCTGTTCAGATACTCATATTCCAGATATGCTTCATCGTACACTTTTATCCAAGATATCCGGGCATCTACACATGTGATTTTGACATGAATACATCCCTGCTACATACGAATTACTCATTATCACCAGGAATTTGTTTACTTCAATATTGCTTTTAGTGCGGCGACATATTGCTTATCTTGATTTGATCAGTGGTACTTCTGGGCTTTCTTGGATATATACACTTTGTTACTATTGCAATTGTGCATTATTTGGACTTTGCTTTCTACTTGGCGATGCGGTGGTTTTACTATTGGAGAAACCTTTGATCAGGTATTAGGTTCATCAGGTCTGTTGATGGCCCTTATGCCAGGACTAATCTGAATGGCATTATATATTACATTACTGGAAATTATGAAGGTTCTGATATTTGAAGGAATCTTAGCCTGCAGACCCAGTTTTCCATCCTTTGTTGTTTATGATCATAATTGTCTAGCTTGTGATAAACACTAAGGCGACAGAGCTTGATGGTAAGTTCTGAAGGCATAAAATGTTTTTTTGTCAGAGTGTAATACCTCAGCTTTTCTTCTGAAGAGTTTATTTTATATTAACTTCTTGTAAAATATAATAATGCAAAAAACAAGTCTTTATAGCTGAGAACAACTATTTATTTTTTTTGCATGGTAGAATTTGGATATTTGCAGATATGTTGTTATTCTCATGAATGAAAATTGGTCTATTCTTTTTGCTCTTTCTGTTTACAGTTTCTGCATTATTTATTTTGAGTCACTTTTTTATGTTTGTCATAACTTCATAAACATTTCCAATTATTATCTGTGAAAGGGAAGGCAGTGCTATGAGTCAAACAGATGTTCATGCATCGTGTTCAGACTTTCCCCCACTCTGTGAGTATTAACCAGTTGGCAATCCGAGTGACCCCAGCCAAGTCAGGTTGACCTTTGCTAAGTTTTATTTTTATGTTATTTTTAAAATTTTGTAATTGGTAAATTAGGTGGTTATATGTGTTGAAATGGGGCCCCACCGGTATTTATGCAATTTAAATGACTGTGGTGTAGAAAGGAGAAATCCTAATCCCTTCCTGATTTGAACCGTAGACCTAGTTGCAGTATGTAAGCCTTCATTGTCAGACCCACTCAGGCTGCACTACTGAGTCTCTTTTTGTAAAATCTTACTATATATTATATTTTTCGTATTTTTTGAATCATTATCAAATATTAAATCTTTATATTATGATAATACTCACTGGAGATATCTGTTTCTAATCTGCTTTGAAGGGAAACAAAGTCATGGTATTGCAGTTATTGTAATGGCAGCATTATTGAGAAATATACAAGGATAGCTAATTTGAAGGATACCATCAAAGGGCTATGAAGAAAAAATAAGAAGGTTTTAGGATGAAAAACAAAGAAATAATCAAAGAGTTCGAATTTTTCAAGAAGCAAAAAGAAGACTACGAGAAAGAAATAAAAACACTTATGGAGGAAAAATATTAAGGAAGTGAGATGGATGAAGTAACCATATCTTTGGATCGTTTATGGTACCTAGGGATAAGTATCTAGGGATATGATATTGTATTGTATATGGGTGTTATGGATAGTTGGCATGGGCCACACATAACCCAACGTCTATTGTATGGGAGGTTATACCCTCCCCAAAGTAGCATTAAATGATGGGTATATAAATAAGGGATCTTGTCATTTTTGATCATCAATCATTAATCATATCAAGTATTGCTTCGTAGTCGTCTTTGCCTACTAAGCGGCTTTTGAAACTTTGCCCTCTCTAAGTGGCGCTCTCATCTTGGGAGATCTTTTGGAATTATTCCATAAGGACTATTATTGGTATTACCCTCCCTCAAGGGTATTTCTATCTCTGTCTCATTCTCATTCTGTGGATTATTGCATAGTGGATTGATATTTGTGGATGAATAGTTTGATATTTTTGTATATTGTTGATGATCTATTTTATGAGAACAAACTTTTGTAATGAGTGGGTATCAGAGCGACAATTATGGCAGAGTGGAGACTGTTTTTTGGATTTGCAGAATTTGGGCAATTTTTTTCTAGGAAAAACGTCTCATTTTCCAAGAGTCACATCTTTGCTTAAAGGTGTGAAATTCAGATGATTCTTGCACCATCTTATTCAGATTTTGACAGTTTTGAAAAGTGTGTCATATGAAAGAATCAGAGTAGTATTGAGGGAGATACGACCCTGTGAAGTGAGCCAATTGGAACAGCGTAGTGATTTTTTTTTCAAATTGCGTTTTTTCAAAAAAATGAAAATTGAGATATCTATTGGTCCGGGTAAGCAAAGGAATTGTTGTTTATTGTTTTCTGAAGGAAATTTTTGGGTCTACTTAACATTTGGGATTGGATTTGGGGAGGTAGAATTCTATGATTTTTTTTTATGAAACCCTAGTTTTTATTGTATTTTTTTGAGGTGTGAGCTCATGGAGTTACCAAACTTTTTTGGAGAAGATGATATTGATGCTAGAGAGTGGTGGATAGAATTTAAATCTTTATATTATGCTAATATTCACTAGAGATTCTGGTTGTAATCTCCTTCGAAGGGAAATCAAATTCAAATGTATTGCAATTTTTCTGATGGCAATACAACTCTCACTTGGAAAGAGTTTGGACGAGCATTCTTGAGAAAATGGGACCTATATATAAGGATAGTTAATTTGAAGGATACCATCAAAGGCATTGAAGACAAAATAAAGGCTTTAGGAGGAGCATAAAGAAATAAACAAAGAGTTGGAATGTTTTAAGAAGTAGAAAGAAGACTATGAAAAAGAAATAAAAATAATTAAAAAGTAAAGAGGAAAAAATAAAGAAATTGAGAAGGATGAAGAAACCATATTTTTAGATTGTATATGGTACCTAGGGATATGATATTGTATCGTAAATGGGTGTTATGGGGTAGTTGGCATGGACCACACATAACCCAAGGTCTATTGTATTGGGATATTATATTATAATAATGAGTTGGTTAATGGTTTAGGAGTTGGCTAGGGTTAGGGTTATACCCTCCCCAAAGTAGCATTAGATGTTGGGTATATACTATATAAAGAAGGGATCTTGTCATTGTAATCATTAATCATCAATCATGCCAAGTATTGCTTTGTAATTGTCTTTACCCATGAAGTGGCTTATAAAAGTTTCCCTCTCTAAGCAACACTCTCATCTTGGGAGATCTTGTAGAGTTATTTCTTCCTTGAGGATTGGTGTTGGCCTACCTTAAGGGTATTATCTATCTCTGTGTCATTATTGCAGTTTGGATTGTTATTTGTGGATGAAACATTTGATGTTTCAGTATATTGTGAATAATTTATGTTATGAGAACAAACTTCAGTAACAAGTGGTATTAGAGCAATGATTCTGACATAGTGGGGATTGTTTTTGGGATTTGTAGAAATTGGGCAATTTTTTCCCAAAAAAACGTCTGATTTTCCAAGAGCCACATCTTTGCCTTGAGGTGTCAGGTTCAAACAGTGCCTTTAAGATTCAAACAATACCTGCACCATCTTGTTCAAATTTTGAAAAGCTTTAAAATGAGTGGTTAGTTGAAGAATCTGATCAATATTGAGTGGGACATGACCTTGTGGAATCAGCTGTTGGAACAGCGGGAGTGACATTCTTTTAAATCCCGATTTTTCATAACAAAGAAAATTGAAATGTCTTTTGGTATGGCTAAGCAAATGAATTGCTGTCTGTTGTTTTTTGAAGGAAATTTTTGGCTCTGCTTAACCTTTGGGATCGGATATGGTGAGGTGAAATTGTATGAAGTAGTTTTTGTGGAGCTTTTGTTTCATAAAACCTTAGTTTTTAGTGTTATTATTATTTTTGGGGTGTGAGTTCATGGATTTATCAAACTTTTTTGGACAAGATGATATTGATGCTAGGGAGTTGTGGATAGGATTTAAATCTTTATATTATGATAACATTCACAGGAGATCTCTATTTCTAATCTCCTCCGAAGGGAAAGCGAAGTCATGGTACTGTAATTTATTTTAATGGCAATACATCTGTCACTTGGAAAGAGTTTAAACAAGCATTCTTGAGAAAATGGGACCCATATATAAAGATTACCATCAAGGACTATGAAGAGAACATAAAAAGGCTGGAGGAGCACAAAGAAATAATCAAAGAATTGGAATTTTTCAAGAAACAAAAAGAAGACTGAAAATTAAATAGAAATACTTGAGGAGGAAAAAGAGGGAAAACTTAAGGAAAAAAATGAGACGGATGAAGAAACTATATTTTTGGATTTAGAAAAGCAAGAGAAGAGTCAAACAGATTTGTTTTCATCTAACAATTTTAGTTTGTAGGTTTATGGATGCATTCAAAAAGAGAGTTATTATTTTTATAAACTTTAGCAGCAGGTATAATTTCGTCAGAGGTTGCTTGAATTGAGAATGTTCAGATTTTTGAAGATTTGAAGATAACCATGGATAAATATGTTTTACATTTAGATTTTTATGGCATAGCTATGGATGATGTGGATATTGTTCTTGGTTATCCTTGGTTGGACTCATTGGGTATTATTAACATTATTGTGCGAAGGAAGTTAATGAAGCTATGGTATAGGAAAAAGAAGATAACATTGCAAGATATTTCCTAGTGTAAGAAGCAAGGATCCAAGGAGAAGCAAGTAGAAGTTATTGCAGGCGAATAGATTGAAGCACTAGTGGAAGAATCAAAAGTAGAGTCTAAGGAAGAAATAAAAGCAAAGTCCAAGGAAGCACCATTAGAAGAGCACAATTGGGATATGCGATTAAATTGTATAGGGATGTTAGGGATAGTTGGCATGAGCCACACATAACCTAAGGTCTATTGTATTGAGATATTATTTTATGATAACGAGTTGGTTAATGGTTGAGGAGTCGACTATGGTTAGGATTATACCATCCCCAAACTAGCATCAGTTGATGGGTATATAAAGATGGGATCTTGACATTATAATCATCAATCATTGATCATATCAAGTATTACTTTGTAATTGTCTCTAAGTGGCACTCTAATCTTTGGGGATCTTGTGGAGTTATTCCTTCCTTGAGGAGTATTATTGGTATTGCCCTACCTTAAGGGTATTATCTATCTCTATCTCATTGTATGGAATCATGGATTATAGCATTGTGGACTGTTATTTGTAGATGAATTATTTGATATTTCAGTATATTATGGACAATTTATGTTATGGGAACAAAGTTTTGTAACACATTTTCAATTATTA
This sequence comes from Wollemia nobilis, assembly GCA_028583015.1. Lineage (NCBI taxonomy): Eukaryota > Viridiplantae > Streptophyta > Pinopsida > Araucariales > Araucariaceae > Wollemia > Wollemia nobilis. The sequence continues at coordinate 1,916,051 of JAQPPZ010005120.1, forward strand.
TCTCTGAAAGTGAAGGCATTGCTGTGAGTCAAACAGATGTTCAAGCATAGTGTTCAGACTCTCCCCAAGTCTATGAGTATTAGCTAGTTGGAAAGTCGAGAGTGACTCCAACCAAGTCATTTTGACCTTTCCAGAGTTTTTTTTTTCTATTTTTTTCCTTATGTAATTGGTAAATTGGGTAGTTAGATGGGTTGAAACAGGCCCCACCTGCATTTTGTCTATTTAAATGAATGTGGTGTAGAAAGGAGAAATCCTGACCCCTTTTTGATTCGAGTCTTACACCTTCTATTTGCAATACCTAAACCTTCATTGTCAAACCCACTCAGGCCACATGACTGTGTCTCTTTTTATAAAACCTACTATATATTATATTTTTCTTATTTCCTGGATCACTACCAAATCTTTTCCTTAGTTTTTCCCTGATTCTGAGTCCAGATCAGAAAAAAGAGGCTTACAAATCTGAGACAAGTCCAAGTTTTGACTCGCTGTGTTCGAGTTCTGAGGATATGTATGATAGTCTGTGTCTTTATGGAATATGCTTGTTAGTTGTTGAAAAGGATGTGAGAGGAACAATGTCAACAGCTATGAAGGTAAAATGTACTTGTGTATTGTTATGGAAGTACATGTCATAGTCATAATATGTTATTGACTATGTCACTGGCTAGGAGGGTTTGACCCCTATGGCAGTTACAGATGATTGTATTGTATTATAGTTCAAAAGCTTTTCAAATTTAGCCTATGATTACAACATTTGGCATTATCTTTAGTTATGGTGGGTGTATAAATAAAAAATCCTTTTATCATGTTCTTATTGCTACCTTAACATGTCATAGTGTTTTCTTTTTAGCATCCCTTGATCAATGTGAATAGCAGCTAGGAAGGATGTTAGGTGTCAGCTGGTGACATTATATATGGTCCAATTTCCAGGTATGGAGGGAAGTTAGTAAAGTAGTAACAGAGATAAGATAAAATAATTCTCTTAGTGTACATGAATGACCAAAGTAGGTCAATGAGACTCGAACATAAAAAATTGTTACAAAGGGCTGTAGTTACCAAGAGTGTAGTCATAAATTAAGAGATTCGAGTGAACTTCACTAAAGTTAAAATATTGAACAAAATCTAATCACATCCTTGAGGGATGGACCTATAAATGGGTAACCCTAACATGAAGAGAGAAGAAAATGAGCAGTCAAGGGAAAATAAAGAAATAGAGAATATGTCAAGAGGATTCTATTGCTAACTCTAATCATCGGTGGAATGCTGAGTAGAAGAAGTAGAAGAGAGTCATCATCATCACAAACTATCCCAAAAGAGCCAACACAAGATCTATTGATGCTTCCAGGTTAATGGTCAGGGCTGAGGAGGCCTGGTTGGATAATCTTGGGAGGGCATGAAGTCCAAGTACGTGAAACTCTCCTAGCATGCATGGCCGATAGAATTTAATAGACAAGAAGGGAAAAGAAAAAAAGAAATGTTGGCAGTATGGTTAGGTTTCGTATTTTATTTAGTATTACACTTAGTTTCTCTTTTTAAATTTGTATCGAGATATTATATTCTTTTGTTTCTTGTTCTTTCTCTAAGTATGGTTCAAATTCGTAATTGTACTTACATGAATGTTTTTATATTTAACAGGAGATTTAGTGGGCTGGCAGATGGAAGAAAAATTTAACATTGTACAGATGCAAGCTAGATTGAATAGCTATTATGTGTGGGCTTGAATAAATATTTTGTATTTTTGCATAATATGTTGATTATGTTTGTGGTAATTTGCTCCTTAGTCCACAAAGGCCACAATTGACAGATCTAAAGCATTAATAAATATCCTTTCTCTTACAAGAGGAAGTGGTAGCTTACAGACCAAGTATCATCTGATTTCCTGTTTTTCAAGCTGTAGAGTTCACGTGAAAATAGATTGCCTTTGTGCAATGCAATGTTGCATCTTTTCCTCGAAGTGTAGGCTGGATTTTATATTCATTGATTAGATATGTTGGTAATGATTTAGATTGACTTGACATATTTTAACTTGTTTCAATTTTTGATGAGTTTTATTCCTTGTAATTATTTCAGTCAGTAATTGGAGTCCTAGTTTGCACATCTAGTTCATCTCAATCATTAGCTAGAGTCTTAGTTTCCATGTCCAGTTCATCTCAGTTGGACTGAATGAGATGTCCATGCATATGTACAGGTCACTAACTGCATGTAAGTCAGACTAATTGAGGTGTCTATGCATGCCTAGTTCAAGGACAGTTTGCAACCCTTCAACCTCATCTTTGTAAATCTATTTCTAGCTCAGTAATGAAGAGGACACCATCAGTTTTGGTGGATATCTTCTCTCATCTGCTTTTCAGTCTCTGTTATCTGCCGTTTGTATTCCAGTGAATGCATGCTGCTGTTATAATTTTACTGCAGGGACATATCATTTGGTATCAGAGCCTTGTTGAGGTCAATACATCCTTGCTTGTTTGAGATCCATCCTTGCTGAGTTTGCTCAGCCTCAAGTTGAGATTGGTTGCAACACCCTGCCTTGCTGTTCTTTTAGATTCTTCTGCATTTGCTGTCCCAAGCTCCTGTCTTTTTCTCCTCCCTGCAAACCAGCCTTTTCCTTTTTTCTGGTCTTCCTTCCCAAGGAAAAAAAGAGGGAAAAAAAAGAAATTTCCTCCCCAGGCTGCTCTTTACCCCCTCCAGTATTCTCCTTTTTACTGGCCTTATTTTCTGGAAGAAAAAAAAAAAAATTCTGCTCAAAGGAGAGCTGTTTTCTGCAAATTATGGATTCTTAGTATTCTTTGTTTTGTTTTTTTCCCTGCCAGGAAAAATATGATGGCTAGTTCAGACAGCTCTACACCTAACTCTGATTTAATTCAGTTTTTGACCCAAGAGTTGAAAGCTCAGCGACAACAACAAAAGGAGAAAAAGAGTTTCAGCTAAAACTTATGGATCAAATGGCAAATATGTTCCAACTTCTCATGGGACAACAATCTGTCAGTTCTCCCTCTTTGGCTGTCTTGATTGCCCAACCTGCCTTCAAGTTGGACACCAAGATCTTCATTCCTCATTTCAGTGGCACAATCGATGGGGATATTTCTCCTATGCTTGATCCCCCTCACCTACAACAATCATTCGTCCTTGAGACAAATGCTTCTCAGCATGCCATTGATGTGGTTCTCAAATACGAAGGAGATCCATTTTGTAATAGTTTTCAACCCTTGGTCTTTTTTCCAGTAGCTCTTCCAGCTCCACATTTGAACCATTGACAAAAGGAGCAAAACAAAGCTTCTTCATTTGTATAGAACTTGGCAAAGTTTCATGCCAACGTTGAGCTCATTCTTCAGTATCCACAACTTCCATTCAAGGCACTTCATGATGGACTTCGAATACCTCTTTTTGTTTTCATTTTCAAGTTCATGGCCATGCCTGGCTTCAGTTGGACAAGCACAGGTCTTATAGCCATGAAACTTGGAGGATGGCATTTCTATCACTCATAGATCCTATTCCTGATTTTCGGCAACCGTTGGTGGATGATATTTTGTACGATGTTTGGATTCCTCACCTATTGTAGAAGAGGGGGAGAACTTCCACTAAGCAGTGAGGAAATGATGAGATTTATTCTTAATGATTTCATCTTTCCTTGTAATTTTCTCCTCTTTCCTTGCATTTATCTCAGTTAGTAATTAGAGTCCTAGTTTGCATGCCCAGATCATCTTAGTTACTAGCTAGAGTCCTAGTTTGCATGTCCAGTTCATCTCAGTTTGACTGAATGAGGTGTCCATGTGTCTGTACAGGTCACTAACATGCAGACTAATTGAGGTGTCTATGCATGCCTAGTTCAAGGACAGTTTGCAACCCTTCAACCTCATCTTTGTAAATCTATTTATACCTCACTAATGAAGAGTGTAAATATTCTGTCATATGCTTTTCAGTTCCTGCTTTCTGCTGTTTGTATTCTAGTGAGTGCTTGCTGTCATAAGTTTATTCTAGGGACATATCAATTTCCTCGACAATTAGTGGAAATTTGAGCAGTCCTTTCTCATGTCTTAGACTATTTCATATCTGATCTGCTCTCTCCAAGTTAGGTTGATTTTTAGGAGCATCATAGAGCACATAAGCTCAAATCCTAGACTATCCTTGTTTAGCTCAAGCCCAAAATGCCTCAGCCAGCTTTCTATGGCTGCAAGTGCAGTTTCACATTGGTTCATGGAAGGTTAATTTAAGTGAATGCATTTAAGATTAAATTATAAATTCACAAAATAAACTGTACGACGCCCTAAGAAAACCATGTCGTTCAGTTAATTTGCCATATTTGCAATTGACAAATCTCTTACTAGAGTATGCTCTGAATATATTCCGGGTTATATTGTAGTTATCCTATCTTCATGTTTCACATGGCTTTTAGGTAGTCAGACATCAGGCTGGCAAGCTTAGCTGCCTGAAATGGGCATTATCAAATGGAGGATGGTTTGAAAAATGAATGTTGATGCAAATTTTGGAACTGGGGAAGAAGCAATATGTAATTTGTGTATGTATGTTTATTTTTTTCCAATTTTTTAAATTAATTATGTGGGATTGCAACAGATCCTGCCTGTAACATATCATGATCACATTAACACGGTATTTCAGTAAACCACATTGTGGTGTTACAACAAACCATATTATCACAACACCTATGGAAATTGAACTCGGGGGCTCTGTACCCTGTATGTATTATACGCTGTGAACTTGACATATTACTGATTTAATGTAAAAGACATAATAGCAATACAGACAGAAGAGTGAATTGGTAGCATTTGAATTTTACAAAGTAATGAGATAGGGAAATAATAGGTTTTAATAACATCTCCTTGTTGCCTACCTCTTTTCCAGTTCGAAAATCCTTCTCTTGACTGTCTGATCTTTTACGTGCAAAATATCTCTTAAGCTTTATGCTAAATGATGAGAAAACAAGACTGGACATATTCAAATGATTATTGTATTATTGTACTTATCTGTCAATGTAAATTGCAAACTCTAGGCTCCAATGTGTTGTTGAACGGTCAGTGGGCTTGTGAGTTGCAAGCTATATATCATATACAGGTTGAAAGGCCAAATGCTTTAAGTGCATGTGATCCTATTTTACTTGTCATGTTTATTTCATTGTTCCTGTTTGTGGATGCTCTTGCAAATATTCTCTATCAAAGAGCCACAGGAAATCTGATCCTGTTAGGAAGAATGCTTGCAGTGTTGTGAGGAAGAGTATTTGTTCAATTTTGTTGAGGACAAGAGAAGACATTGAAGATCATTTTGTCTGGTATGATTGTAGCTGTATTCATTGAGATGTTGTGAAAACTGTGAATAGAGGGCAGAATGTCTGGAAAGGAGGAAAGAATTATACTTTTTCAATGATGAATGTAGTATAGTAGGAGGCATGGAGACCAAAATATTCTCTATCAAAGAGTCACAGGAAATCTGATCCTTGTAGGAAGAATGCATGCAGTGTTGTGAGGAAGAGTATTTGTTCAATTTTGTTGAGGACAAGAGAAGACATTGAAGATCATTTTGTCTGGGATGATTGTAGCTGCATGCATTGAGATGTTGTGAAAATTGTGAATAGAGGGCAGAATGTCTGGAAAGGAGGAAATAATTATACTTTTCAATGATGAATGTAGTATAGTAGGAGGCATGGAGACCAGAAATTAAAATCCAAGTGCAGATCCCATACGCAGAACAAAGATAATTTTACTGTTATAACAGTGAAAAATTTGATAAAGTCAATAAGCTGTGTAGATAATGTCTAAAAGATCAATTACAATGTCAGTATGAGAAATATGGCTGGGTTAGGAGAAACAAATTTTATGAGTAACTTGGATGTCTTTGGAGTTGTTCTTTTTTTAAATTGGTTATATGGGATTGAAATGGGCCCCACCAATATTAAATCATGACCACATAGTGGTATTACAATAGCTTGACTATTATGCATGTATTGTTGGGCAAGATTCAAACCTGGGTCTCCTCCTTGAAAGTGGAGGGATTTAACTGGTTGAACTAATGCCATTTGATTTTTGGAGTTATTCTTAAGGAATGAAGAAAGAAAAAATTTTCCACCAAAATTTCCTATTTATGATTTTTTTATGAGACTTTTGCTGTCTTGGTGTTGAGATCAGATTTTGAGTTGACTTTATCTGACCTTGAGTATGCATCTGGATACTTTGACTAATATCCATACTTTTCTTTTAAGTTTGATTTCTTAATAAAGTTTAATGTTGATTATTGATAAAATATCATGTAAATGATTAGTTTCTGCTTATGGGGTTATATGAATTAATAACATGGTGTTTGTGTTTGGAAAGGGTGAATAGGTACATATGGCCACTGGAGAAATAATGTTCTTTGACTCAGACAAGGTATTTTTGTTATTGAAGAGGGTCATCTGTTGATGATTGGCGAATTGAGTCACATAAGTTTTTTAAATGCCTATAGTGAGAGGTTAGGGTGGGGAAGATACACCCAAGTTCTAAAAGTAGACAATTGAAGGTTGTTTTCTTGTTGGATACTGACATATTGGTGCAAAATTATAGTTTTCAGAAATCATGAAGACATCGAAAATCCAATACATATGGGTGGAACACTGACAAAGAGATCTGGGTAATGGATATGATACTGAAATAGGGTTGCTGTTTTTAGTCAGGGTACAAGGATACATGAATAAGGGTTAATTGTTTTGTAGAATAGATGTAAATATTGAATGGTTTCTCATAATTGAGAACTATTATGGATGAAAAAATGACAAGGTTAATGACATTGGTGTATGTCACTACATGAGACGAAGTGTTTAACTGACATTTTAAGAGAAACTTGGCAAGTTATGTGAATCTCTAGCCATGAGCAGATGTAAAGCTCCTCCTTATATAAAACACCATGGTGGTATCTCATTGACTGGGAAAGGGGAACAATGAGTGGAGACCACTATCTTTTTGTTACACGAAATACTAGGAAGACATCAACTGGGTGTGAACCCACTCTGTCTGAGGACACAGAGTACTTCCAACATCTAAAAATAGCCTGAAAGAATAATTGGTCTCGTAGCCGTAACACCCTTGCAATTGCTACATCTGCAAGTGGCAATCACCTGAAGAAACAAAGGCCCAGCTCCTCTGGTTAGGATAATTGATTGTGGATAGGAAACTTCCAGGATCTTTATATGATCCGTATTTTATCTCTCCTACTAGATGGGACATTGGAAGATAAAATTTAAGGTATGCTGTAGGAATATTTAAGACATATATGTAAACATTCAGTCAATTTAAGACACTAAAACTTCTGTCAAATTTAAGACATTAAAAACTTCAATTGTTCTATTCTTAAAAACAATTGAAGTTAATTTAAGAAGGAAGGTATGTTGTAGAATGTTAAAAGGCAAATTTATGGAAGCATTCAGTTAATTTAAGACACTAACATTTCTGTCAAGACAACCTCAATTGTCGTATCCATTAATAAGAAAAGAACCAGTGTAAAAGTATTGGTGAAATTATTTGGATGAACTCTGCATATTAGTGTTTTTCTGGTTGAAAAATGTTTCTTAAAAAGACACACTAGTATGCAAGGAACAAAACTATGTCAACTTAACAGCCATAAAGAACATCCATCCAGGCCCTCTGTGGTATTTGTGATGGCTGCTTTAAATGTTGCTTTGCAACTGCTCTTTCCAAGATAAAAAAATAGCAAACAACCACACAGCAGTACAGATGTTTTTATCATATTGCCAAACCGTTTACATTCATAGTTGCTAGTTCTCTGTTATGAAATGTCTGCAACAGTCCTTAAAAAGCTCCTCATTAGAACTGATGAATACTCTCATGAACAGGACTGGAGAATTTCATCTCTTATAAGGTAGATGCTTTCTTTTACTGAAGAAAATAGGTAAATCATATCTTTTAGAGGGGCAGATATATCTTATGTTTCATGTGGACCGTTGGACTTACCCCCTACACTTAATACCTGTGGGTTCTTGTGCCCTCATCCCCTCCCATGGTATGTGTTCCCTTCATTTGCAATTCAAGAAAAATGGTTTTCCTAGCGATGGACTTTAAAGTTTAATTCTTGTTGTTTATGTACTCGCTACAAATGGGCATGGATGTTAATTGTTCTCTTTAAAACTTATCAGTCATGCAGAATTTGTAGTGAAAATGAAGAGCTTATAAAATTTTGAGTTTTATTCTTTTATATTTTTTATTTCTTTGTATAACCGTCCACTTTCTCAAACCCTTTTTCCTAGGATCTAGGAGGAAGTTTTAGGCATCCCCTTTTCCTTTCCCCACTTTTTCTCATCCCCTCATAAAACAGACTTAGCGGAACATACAAGATATTTTAACAATCCACTCTAAACCTTTGGGTCATTTGTGTAGTCATCTTTTGTTTCCTTAGAGGGGAAGAAGGGAAATTCTACTGTGCCTCTGGAATTTTTCAATAGCGTACGGTTCGGGTCTTGGCTCTTCTTCTGGAGGTCCAAGGTTCAAACCGCGGCGTGGGCGAGTGTGTGAGGGGGTGGGTGTGTGGTGGCTGTGTGTTAAATTCCCTATTGATAAGCATAGCTCTCGGCTTTACGAAGGGTCATGGTTGGGAGGAGACTGCTCAGCCCTGTGTGTTGGTCGTAGGGGTTTCTCACACTAACCAAATTAAAAAAGAAAAAAAGAAAAAAAGGAAAAAAAAAAATTATATGTTTCTGTTCTATGTTGTTCAGGTGCAACTACCTAGACTTTTTTGGCTTTACCCTGAGGCACACCAGGACCTGTTACTCAGGTACAGGCGCAAAATGCACCCTTTCTGCACCTGAGATGCATGCTGGTATGAGGTGAGACATCCATGGTGCAGGATAATTGACTGTTATTTAGGTACATGCACGAGTCAAGCCTTGGAATAGAAGATTAAAAATATAAAAAACAAGAAGAAAGGCAAGGAGAGAGGAAGATTTACCAGCCACTTCTATTTTGCTCACTGAAAAGCCATGTTCTAAGTCCTGCTCAATGCCTATGCAACTTTCATATTTGAATTTGGCTTGCTGTTGAACTAAGTATTATGTTTATCTAATGTATTAAATTTATGATTGTACCCAATTTTATTTTTAATCATTACAATTTCATTACAGTGTGTTTTTGAAGTCTGAACCCTGCGTACCTTCACATCGCATGCAGCCTTCTATTCTCATACTTGTGTACCCAGTTTTTAGGATCTGCAGTAGGTCCTCTGCTTCTGCACCTTTTGTACCCATGTACTTGTGCACCCATACAATGTTGAATTTCGAGATTATGCTTGTCATGGGCAGGTGATCAATTAGACAGCATCTCAGGACCACAGAAGTGCATTTTATGGTTTTTCATGCTTAAATCATGCAAGCTACTAACTGATTTCTGTTGCACTTTTAAAAGTTATACTGGCAGCGCTGTTTGCTTTGGTTTAGAGTCCAAAATGTTTCCGTTTTAGAAATCTGAGGATTTGTCCAGTATCATCTTCCTAATTAATCCTTGTCATGGAGGGTATCTGGGGCAAATCGTTGACAAGTTCGCATCTCATGTGTCTAGCCACATATTTAATTGCAAAAAGGTCACAATAGAAAGAAGGGGAGATTGAAAGAAAACCATGAAAGAATCAATCCTGAATCCCAAATATTTGATGTTCTTTTGCTTATATGTTAGTTTTTAAATTGTAACTAATGATATTCACCATATATTTCTAGTTGTATCGTCGTTCATGTATGTTTTTATGCATGTACATTTTTGAAAAATCTTAGTAGTCTTAATTGACAATTTCACTTATACTATACCCAACTTTAATATATCCCTGCTTAGAATACCATGCTTCAGCCATCATTCTGTTCTCAAATGTTTATATAGGTTCCAATCAATTCACATTATCTGGTATGGATGATTGTTCTTTATTGATCATTCTGAAAAACATTCAAGGACATTAACTTATTAAGTGGACATTGAGCAGAATTTGGGAGCTGTAATTATAGACATCATTGAAGATGGAAAACTGTTTCTATCAGGCGATTGAAGTTATTTCAAATTTAATGTTCCTTTTATCTTTGAAGAGGAACTTGTGTCTGATTTGCTTTGAGAGTCAAACTTCTAACCTTGTACTTGTGGATTCATTATAGGTATGGTTACGTATTTACTGCAGGCCTTCTTTAAAGCATTGTTCTGATTGTATTGCTTGATTTGCCATACAGATTGTGAATGACCGAGAGATTGGAGGTAAATGCTATGGATTTGTCACTTTTAATAATCCTAGGGCTGCAGTTAATGCAATCAAAGATATGGATGGAAGGGTGAGGATGAGAAACATGTCTTTGTATTTGATCATTTTACTTCAGCTGTTTCTATTTCATAATACAGATTGTTCCAATATTATTGTTTGGATATATAACTTGCAATGGTGGCTCTAGTATAGATTTCTAAAATTGAACTGTACTGCTCTCCTTTTCACGTTTCTTTGATTTATGTTAATGAGCGATTATTGTCCTTTAATTAGACAATTGGTGGGAGGATTGTCAGAGTGAATGAAGTAAAGAGTAAGTCATCAAGGGCAACCTTTACTCGAGATAACCGCTTTAGGGACAGGGATAGAGAGAGAGACAGGGACAAAGATGAGGACAGAGAGAGATACAGAGATAGAGCGAGAGATATAGATCGAGATAGAGATCGGGATCGAGACCAAGACATGAGATTCAGAAATCGGATAGGGTAAGCCTAACATTGTATAGAACTTCTTCTTGTTTTTATTGCTTATCACAAAAGATTGTTATTATGTTCCTGCTTTTTGCAGATTTGTAGTAAAGGCAGGCAATACAATGTAAAATGGTATGTGCATGTTCTAAATTGTCCTCCAATAACAATGGAGCACTGTTATTTTTCTGTAAAGATCAAGTTTACAGGCTCAATTCTAATTTGGCATCTGGACTTCTGGACCAACTTTGATCAGCACTAATCATTAAAAAATTGCAAAACTTGCTATTTTTTGTATTTGTTGTTGATTTGCGGGTCAGACACTACAAAATGTTATAGAGTGTTACTCGCATAGAATGGGACAATTTTTTTTGGTGCCCAACACAGACATGATACTCATCTTCTGCATGTGTGGTCCTTCTTAAAACAGAAGTCACCTACAACAGATGTCTTAGAATTACTTATTTCTAGTAAACTTTTAATGCATATTGATGATATAATTGGCCCAGAATTACAATCAGCAGTGTAGATACAGTATGTGTGATGTTTCTCAGAGCTGTTCTTTACAACTTTGAAAGCCTAAACTTGACTGCACTCTTAATAAACTTTTAAGGATGAAATAGGTCCAAGAATTATGTTTCACACAACTACCCAAATATATTTCTTGAAATATTTCTTTAGTTTATAAACATGGAATAAGAGCATGTGAATTTGTAGAGTGACAGATTTAAATGTATGTGCAATTTCTGCATTAGTGGGGACACTGAATTCATCCTTAAGATATGGTCTGCTCTTTGGGAGCTACGTTGTGGAAAATCCACATGGTTTCCCCCTTTTCCTGTTTTGGACACATTTTGGAAATTGAAATTTCCCTGGAACTCTAGAAAGTTTTGTGGACACATGCAATGCAAAAAGAAAAAGGCAAGCCAGTCTGGAAAGGTTTGTGGACACATGCCATTTGCTGCAGTATTTATCATCTTAAAGAAGTTGATATTGTATTTTTCCTTTCTTGGGGCATGTTTTTCATCTTCTAATTAAAGCATAATCATGTATCTTCAGGTGTATTAGTGTTTTGGGTTTGGTTATAATTGAGACCCACATTCTGGGCCTTGTTTAAATTGTTGAGACCCACATTCCAGTAACTTTTAGCTTTTCCAATTCCATGGACAGATTATGTTTATTAGTGAGTCTTCAGCATGGACTTTTTGCTACTACAAAACTTAATTTGATTAGTGCTTTTTGGAACAGTCTATATCCATCCTTACTATTGCAAAGCTATTGGCTTTTCTTTAGTGACTTTGTTCAGAGTTTGTTATTGTCCTTGTGAAGCCTTTCTTGACTGAGACACGTGGGACATATTTCTGTCTGAATTAGTTGGATATCGTGAGGACTTATGCAGTCTTGCAGGTAATGATGTGAGACAAATCTGTATGGTCAATTTGATATTAACATTAGTAGTATGACAATAGAAAAGCTCTTTTTTGCTTGCAGTAGGTAATGCTATTTCTACGTTGTCATCTCCTTTGATTACTATCCTAAAGTGGATTACATGCAAGAACTATCAGAATATTGTATAAATAAGAACAGAACCATTTCTTATTGTTCTGGCCAATTCTTATCTGTTAAAAGTTTATTAAGAGTGCAGAATGCTTTTATGAAACATCCAAGTTTAACTTGCCGAGGTTTCTTTTCTGTGTACAGAGGCACACGCTACATTTCTCCAGCAAGAGAACAAAAACCATCGCCTACTCTATATTCTACAAGGAAACGTACTTTACATGAGAGAGGCAGATCCCCACGAGGTGCAGATTTCTGATTGTGGCTATGAAATTCTTTATTAAGACAAGTTAATTTTTATTTAAAGTATTTCATGATTACTAAATTTTGTTGTCGATTTACCAGGAAGAAGTCCTTCAGGTAGCTCGTCAGACAGAAAGCGAAATGTATCCCCGACTCCTCCTCCTAAGAGATCTGAACGGTGTGCTTCATGAGTGCTTTATACACTCCATGCATGTTTTGTATCTCAATTGATTTGTATGGTTTTAATGCTATAGTATCAATTATAATTTTTTAGCAGATGGAATTTCATTCTCGATAATATTTTATTTTTTGTTAACAGTGTGCAGACTGATGAAAATTTTAGCAGGCAAAGAGTGACAAGTATATCAAAAGAGAAGGATTTTAAGAAGGTGGTTCTTATGAGCCATGATTTTTATTGTAACTTACAAATTTTGACTGCTTAGAAATTTTTGCTCCTGTTATGTAAAAATTCATTTGCATGTATTTGATAAAACTTACTGGTGTTTATTTTTTGGCTACTTGATTCAGGTTAAAGAACTAGATGAAGCCAATCAGAGATTTGATGAGCTAAAAAATGAGGTGCAATACTTATCCTGATAATTAGGAACCCACTTAAGTTTACCTGAGCCTTTAGGTCATGCTTTGTCTGTGGTTTAACATAATGGAAGAATATTCTTCCACATAGATTCCACAGAGGAGGGATACAGGACTCAGTGGAAGATCTAACTCATTTGGTTTATTACAATAAATTTCTTACAAGTCAATCTCTACCTCTCCCTATTACTCTGTTGTTTTGGTTTGTTTGGCTTATATTCCATAGTAGTCAGACTCGGACTCCCGAGTATTCGGACTCGTTTTTTTCCAGGACTCGGCCGAGCCCAGCCGAGTCCGGGGTCGAGTCCGATCCAGACTTGCGAGTCCGGACGTCGGGACTCGGCTGGCCCAGCAAAAATTGAAGTTAAAAAAAAAATCTTTCATTTTCCGTTGACTGCCGTTAGACGCATGGGGTTCATGATATTTGTGCTGTTAGACGCGTTGAGTTTCTTCTTCTCGATCGGGATAGTGGCGGTGTTGCTACAAGCCATGGCTATAGATATTCGTATCGCTGTGGCAGTGTTGCTACAAGCCATGGCTATAGATATTCGTATCGCTGAGATGAATACGATGGTGAGCATCTGTAACAGAGCGGTGTACATGGCTATGGCATGCTCATGTGCTGCGTTCGTGTCTGCAGCGACGACGTTTCCTATTGGAATGCAACCGATATTGAATTCCCACAATTTTGTGTAACACAGCCGTGGCGGTCAGTCTTTCCTTCAATCGACTAGAATAAGATTGAAGGAAGGGTATAATGTATGGGTCGATGTAAATCCTCTTCTGCTAAGGCTTTAATATAAGCGTAAGCAAAAGCTTGAAATTTGAAGACCACCTGTGCTTTGAAGACTTATTTTACCGTTAAAAATAAGAATCAATGTCTGCGTGTATATGTCCACAGACTTGTGAGAGTTAGAATTATTCCATTGAGATCTGGTGAGCTGGAAAGCTACAAATCGAAAATAGACAGAAAACCAAGAGTACATACAATTGAATGCATGAGAGTGGTATTTGTTGTAATCACGGTCTATAGGTTGAAACATCGAGGTCTTTTCCCTTCTTAAAGCCTTTTTAATTAACCTCGTCTCAAATATTAAAATAAATATAATATATTTTAATTGGGATTTCTTCGGCAGCTTCAAAATCATAACTCAAAAGAAATTAATTAAAATTGAGTTGATTGCTTTTTATTAATCTTCATAACATAATTTGGAGTTATCTTTTCTAAAATTTAGCGTTAGAAAGTAGTATTTAAGGTTATAAGGTTAAAAGATTATATAATTAATAATTATATTATTATTAATTATTAAAATTATATTATTATTAGTTATTAAAATTATATTATTGTATATTAAAGGTTAAAAGGTTATATTATTGTATATTAATAATTATTAGTTATTAAAATTGAGAGTCATTTATAAAGGAGGGGATCAATTATAATTATATGACCATAAATTTTTAGTTAAAGTTTATCAATTATTAATTATTAAATATTTTTATTAATTATTAGTCATTTTTTTTTAGATCACATGCCTTATAATTATTAACTTTAATTTTATTTTTTATTATATTAAATAGTTTCGCTTTTTTTTTAATACATATGATAATTTTATTAACTTTAATTTTTATGCATGAAAAAACTTATTTTTTCAATAAAAAATTGTATTTTTTTCATTTTTTCTTTTTGCTGAGTTTTTGCCAAGTCTTGCCAAGTTTTTTTGCAAGTCCGAGCTTTGCTACTATGTTATATTCTACTCTATCTATGATTTGCAGCGTTGATACAAGTTTTGGGTAACCCTTCTATTCTTGTCCATACTTTGTATTTGGGCCAGGTCATTCTATATGACTGCTTTGTGTATGTTGGTTAATTGTTCCTTCTAATATTATTTCAAATACTTATTTAATATAGGTAACATAACTATTGTTTTTAATTTTAAATGTTGTTTGAGGAATTTGATGGATTCCTCTGGATACCTTTTTGATGGTTATTAAGCGGGAGCTTCTCTTGTGATGAATTTAGTCTTTTAGCTGGTCATTACTTAAAAGTCTGGTTTTGACAATCTTGTTTTGCTTATCTTTTTTATTCTCCTTAATTGGAACAATCCCATTTCTTACAGTCTTCACACAACTACTTGTCTTGTTATCGTATTTATCTTATGGGCATCTCATTTATATTTTTAAGTTGTGCCAGTCTTTGTTAACAAGTTTATCTTATCGCTGTTGTGTTTGATACTGCTTATGGCTTTGTCCAGTTCATAATGGATAGACAGCCAACTGTGGGTTTAATTGTTTTCAAATTGCTTGTTGGGTATCATGAAGGTACCTACCTCAGTTGGAGGGATGCTTAATGCTCTGTATTCATGTTTTCTATCTTATCCTTGTTTTTCATCCTTTGTTTAGTTTGTGCCTTTTTGGGAGTCTTGTCTCTGAGTGCAGATATAAGACTCACCGGTTGGTTCATATTTCCTTCCCAAGCTTGTCTTATTTGTTCTGATATTTCAGCTCACTGATCTTTCAGTACATATCTGTAATCCATAATAAAAGGGCTGATAGGTTTGAAATATGGATGTTCATTATCTTCTTCTTCATTATCTGAGAATTTACCGAGTTCCACTATATTAAGTTGTTCTAAACCTTTTTTTATTGTATTTTCTCTTTTAGCTATTTCTGAAATATGGTCATACTTTCTGACTGCTGGATCTTTGAGTTTTTTTTTTTGGGTAAACAAATGCATAATTATAGCTGTTATTGGGTCCAAGTGAACAAAACTTATTTGCTTTACTACCTTATTCTACCTTTGAAAAGTTCTTATTCCCTTCTTACTGAAGGATCTAGGGGATTGAGATTTCTCTTCTCTAAATAGCATGAACTATCAATATTGATATCGTTTTCAGTGCCTGAATCTTACCCCGTAGGTTGATTATAACAATATGATCAAACATGCCTCACTCCCAAGGCTTTCTTAGGTACAGTGTGTCTCGGCAAAACAGAAGAAGCTAACGAATTTGAGCATCCAACGCATCGTATCAAGTCTTGGACTTGCCTTGGAATCAGCATGCCTGCTTTTTACTTGCACTTGAACTCTCAAAAAAACTTGAGGAAAAACTTGACAAATAAGTAAAAACCTAAAATGTAGGTGTTTTTATAAAAAATGATAAAGATAAATGCAATCCTTTTATATTTGACAGAAAAATAACATACATGAAATGAAAACAAGCCATATCTTCGCTAATATCCCCAACATGCATTATGTTATGAGAAAATATAGGATTACACTGAAAGTGAAACAGGTTAGGTTGTATGTTGAACTTCAAACCTGTCTCAGAAGCACAACAGTCAAGGATTTTCAAAAGCTTAGAGTATGTAACCCTAGTGTCAAGCCCTTGCAAATTTTGGTGGTTCTTCTTTCAACCCTTCTTTGTATCTCCAACCACACCTGCAAATTGCTGCTGTTCTTTGAAAACATTCTTGCTGGCTGCTATAGTTTAATCAAACTGTGAGAGCAGGAGGGAGAGAGAACATAGTGAGGAAGAGAGAAAAGACCAAGTGCTTTTAGGCAAGTCCGTCCCTTTTTAATTGGTTACATGGAATTGAAATGGGCCCTATCCATATTACAACATGGCCATTGTGGTATTATAATGGCATTTTGGCAATTATGCATGTGTTGCTGGACAGGATTCAAACCTGGGTGTGATTGGAAGTCGAAGTATTTAACTGGTTGAGCTCATACCATTTGATAGGCAATCAAGTCTTTTCGTTTTGAAGTTTTTTAAACTTTTTCTTTAAAACTTATTTTTATTTATTTATTTAGTTTTTGGGGATCCTGGCCAACTTTCTGAGTATGCCAAGTCTTGGCACTAAGTGTTCTGAGTCCACCGAGTCTTAGTTATAACTCATGAGTGCTGGCAAGTTGAGGCAAAAAACTCGTCCACTACCACCTGGCTCACGGATTCATGAGTACTTGCAGGCCTGGGGCAACTCTCAGCACTATGATCCAAATCATTGATAACATCTGGGTCATTCATTGTGCAATATTCATCTTTGGAGATTGCCATATTGTCCTCATCATCTAAATCATAACTTTGCATTCTTATCCTGGCCGAAACGATCTGGGAAGCCTCCTATCAACATGCTTTGTTAGAGGCCTATCAAGCATGGTGTATTCTGGATTTGACTTATCATCATTGTACTTTACACTTGGAAGGGTGTTTCTTTATAATCAACTTGTCATTCTGATACTCTACTCAATAATTCGTTAGTAATATAAATCTCATCTTCATATGCAAATTTACCTTTTTGGAAAGCGGAAGATACAACTCATTCCTTGTTCATGGCTATACCAAAAGAATATTATATGGCAGATCAATATCATAGTCTTCACTCTAGAATTTGTTCATCTGTAATAGACAACCCTATGTTGCATGGAAGTGGCTACCGTATCCAATATGGGAATGGTATTGGATATGGATATGGCATATTTTCAAGAACTGCTGATATGGATATGGCATTTACAGTACATCTATATCTTTTGTATTATGGAACACATTGAATAAGTAAAATAAATTGGCGTATACCATGAATGATAATAAACTAAATTAATGTTAAAATAAAAACAGGAAAATGAAATATAAATAAAATATTAAAAGATATAAAAGTTAAAATTATAACAAAAAAATAAAATATAATAAATTATAAATAGCTTAAAAACAATTTTATGTTAATGATAAAAAATAAAGAAAAGAATCAAATGGCATAAGTGGTTAAAACGTGGGCTTCCAATGTGGAGACCCAGTTTCACATCTTTCTGGTGATGCATATATTAATTATAATGCCATAATATGGTTTGTTAAAATACCATGGCAATGTGGTCATGATGCGGGTGGGCCTGTTTCAATGCTTTATAACCAATTAAAAAAATAATTATAATAATAGCAAGCAAATTAAATAATAAATATCAAATGGCATAAGTTCAATCCTTTAAATTCCTCGACTTTCAAGGAGTAGACCCAAGTTCGAATCTTGCCAAGCGATACATGCATAATAGCCAAGCTCTTATAATACCACTATGTGGTCATGATATAATATGGGTGGGACCCGTTTCAATCCCATATAATCAATTGAAAATAAATAAAAATAAATGTTATATATAATGGTAAATTAATCAATATAACCTGAAATATGCAGCCATTAGAAAAATATAAATAACTAAAAGCAAATTAACTATATATAATTAATAAATAGGAAACAAACAATAATTAAAAATTATGCTTAGTTAAAATAATATAAATAGAAAACATTAAAAATAAAATTATAAAAATCAAACGGCATGAGCTGAAGTGCTTAAAAATTTGGGCTTCTAAGGCAGGAACCCAGGTTCAGATCTTGCTGAGTAATATATGCATAATTTCCAAATACTACAATGCGGTTTGTTGAAATACTGTGGTAACACGATCATGAGAAATATAGTGAAGGTTGTGTCAATCCCATATAACCATTTAAAAAATCTAAAAGGATAATAAGATTAAATATAAAAACTAATAAACTGAATGCCCATGTGGTTTGGATCAAGCAGTGGTAAGCAAAGAGTTCCACACATCACATCAAAGATCCAATCCCATGGATAAACCTTAACAGTTAAGCCAAAGGGTTTGGGGTCTGATGATGGAAAGCAAGGATTTTCATATTGTAGACCAAAGTTCCAGTCTCATGGGTGAACCTTCATACTTAGTAATCAAATACCTTGACTTTCAAGGTATAAGATCAACTGGTTAAATACCTTGACTTTCAAAAACAAGACCCAAGCTTGAATCTTGCCAGGCGATGCATGCATTATAGCCAAAATATTGTAAAACGGTCATGATGTAAAACAAACCCAAACTAAGTCACCCAACCTGGTGGCTTGAATGACTCTGGCCATGTCTGATGTGGTTCAGATCTGATCTGTTCTTCAGTCCTTGGGAGAGGCCCAATCAGAAGGCTGCTGATAATGGTCATTCTTGTGTGGAAGAAATTGGCTCTGCTCTTTACAAACGCTTGAAGGAGATTGCTGTAAAAAGAACTCTCCAGGGATCTGACAGTCAGAAATGGGCATCTCTGCCACTCAATGGATTCTCTTATTTTTGCATTAAGATTTTGATCTTACAGATGATTGGGAGATGCAGAGTACATATTGTGGCTGTCTGCATTGGATATGCATCCGGATGGCTTGGATGCTGTATCTGACTGAAACCATATGTCTCTATACAAGAATGTATTTGGATATGGTATCCAAGCAGTGTTATACCTGTATCCCTGTCGGATAAGCGGATACATGGATCCCAGGGGCGGTGGGACCGTCTCTGGTAATGCTGAGACAACCATCAACAAACCAAAGAACTTTGTTTCCTTCTGTCACAACCTCTACAAGGTTCTCTTGTGTTCGATTTGTCTCTAGTGTATCCCAAACTTGACACACAATCTAAAGAGGCGAGACATGTTTCTAACCCTTCATCAACAAGCACGTTATAAACCCACTTTGACCAATGCATGCCACAATGAATAAAGGAGGATCATTAGCTCGTAGAAGGAATTCAGTAGAAAGGACCTCTTAAGCTTAAACTCAATAAGGAGATCTTACACTGTGTCTGCTGACGTCTATTGCTTCTGCACTAGATAGAGCGTTGTGTACTTCATCCTTATCCAATTGGATGCGATTCTGATAAGTTATTGCAGAAATGCCTTGTTTCTTTTCTCTATTGGTGGAAATGCCTCAGGGTATTTTTCAAGGTTATATGGGTGTGCAGGTGCAAGGGTATGTGTACAGAGCATATGGTATGGACTCCCCCAAAACATGGGTGAGTGGGTGCAATATATAGCTCACATAGCTGTGTATCAAAAGTCACATGTTCTTGAATTGAAAGGATAGGTCATATGTTAGAAGTGCCTGTGTAACACATCTTCTGTACATCTGACGCATGAAATGTGTGGAGGTGCCCCTTTGGGTATGATGCATGTATCTTTTGTGGGCACGTCTTGTGTATAGCCCAAAAATTTTTGGATGTGTGGACATTGCAACATTGGTATTTTTTTGCATCGATGGCATCAAGGGATTTTTTGAAAATTTGCTGATGTTGTGGTGTAGTCTGAAAGAGGTCTAGATAACTAATTTTGCAGGTAATTCAGGCTGATTCATTGATATTGCCCTATTCTCTAGGCATTTTGGCATGCAGTTTTCAACTTTGGGAGGCAGTTTGTTCTGTCTTTGACCTAATTATTACATTGTGAATTTGATTTGCTTGGCAGATTCCCTTGCTTTGTTAATTTGATTTGTGGCTTATTTTTTTTGTAATTGAGTTGATAACCCTATGTAAGTGCATAACATGACCCTTAGTATCCTTGTCAATGTCATCCCATGGCTGTTAACTGCATTAGAGATAACCTGTTTTTCCTTCTGGATGATGACATTTTTGTTTTGTGTTTTCCCCAAGGTTCCACGAGCCTGGGGGACGGGGGGACGGGTTTCCGGGGACGGCGGGGGACGGCAGGTCGATTTTAGGGGATGGCTCGGGGACGACTGGTATAATACTATAAAAAATGAATTTTTTTAAAAATTTAGAATAATCTACACATTCAAAATTCTACACCCAACAAAAATGATATTTCATATTACTAATCAATTATGTAAGTGCAGCCATTCATATTCAGATTAGTTACTAACACATACGTGCAGCCATAATTGAGTCATTTAACATTTTCATGTTCATATTAGTTACTAATTTGCAGCCATTTAATTGTTTCAAGTTCAACAACTATAACTTGAAGGTTCAGCCAAGGATATCAAGTTCAAACAATGTTCAAACAGTCATCATTTTAAGTAATAATCATTTTTTCAACCACCAATGTTCAAACAAAGACTGTCATGTTTAACAATTTTCAGTCACTAACTGTTCAAATATGACAGCAATAAGAAATTTGAAATAGTCCAGCCGTGGGGGACGCCCAGCCGTGGGGGACGCCCAGCCTTTTTAAAAACTTAAAAATTTAAATTTTTTATTTTCCCCTTTGGTGGGGACACCCAACCTTTTTAAAAACTTAAATTTTTTTATTTTTTTTTATTTTCCCCTTTGGTGGGGACGCCCAGCCTTTTTAAAAACTTAAATTTTTTATTTATTTTTATTTTCCCCTTTGGTGGGGACGCCCAGCCGTGGGGGACGGCTGGGCCCCATGGGGGACGCCCAGACTGTCCCTAGGGACGACTGGGCGTGCAGGCGTCCCCGGGGATGCCCAATTGTCCCCGGGGACGGCTGGGCCCCATGGGGGACGCTCGGGCCGTCCCTAGGGACGGCCCGAGCGTCCCCCATGGGGCCCGGCCGTCCCCGGGGACAATTGGGCATCCCCGGGGACGCCCCAAAAAGGGGGACGTCCCGGGGGGACGGCCCGAGCGTCCCCCATGGGGCCCAGCCGTCCCCGGGGACAATTGGGCATCCCCGGGGACGCCCCAAAAAGGGGGACGTCCCGGGGACGGGAGGCCACAGGCCTCAGCCGTCCCGGGGACGTCTAGGGACGGCCCGAGCGTCCCCCATGGGGCCCGGCCGTCCCCGGGGACAATTGGGCATCCCCGGGGACGCCCCAAAAAGGGGGACGTCCCGGGGACGGGAGGCCACAGGCCTCAGCCGTCCCGGGGACGTTTCCCAGCCGTCCCCCAAAAAGGGCTAGGGACGGCCCGAGCGTCCCCCATGGGGCCCAGCCGTCCCCGGGGACAATTGGGCATCCCCGGGGACGCCCCAAAAAGGGGGACGTCCCGAGGACGGGAGGCCACAGGCCTCAGCCGTCCCGGGGACGTTTCCCAGCCGTCCCCCAAAAAGGGGGACGGGGGGAAACGTCCCTCTTGCAGTCCCGGAAGGGATCATTCTAACTTTTTAGAACCCTATCGAATGGAGCCACTACTCTCTTGTGATTAATCTATAAATTCCTCTAGTATTTTTCAACAATCAAGAAATCAGTTAAAATTTCTTTCCTAAACAAGTCAAAAGGTGCCATGACGGAAACAAAACAAGTTCTCATCATACCATGAAAATTTTACCTGTTTTGGATCAAAATGAAAAGGGGAAGGCCTAGGCCTGGGCATATTTCTCCTAGGCTGCTTAAAGGGGATTGGTAATTGGTAATGGGAGACGCTTCATTTGTTTGGAAGTTTCTTGCTGTTTATTTTTGAGAAGTGTTAATATTTACAGATTGGTTGGTTCCTAGGTCATGCACATTTCTTGACCTGGTGGCAGGAGCATCGATTATACCATCATTAGTAGCATGTTTAGTATAATGCTTATATTGGGCTTTTGTCTTGGTAATAAGGAGGTTTATTGCTATGTTGTTCCCACCATTTATCAGTCTGAATAGCATGTGCCATGGCTTCCTCAAGGGTTTTGTGAGGATGATTATCCATCTCAAAACTAAGCCATTTATGTAGAGAGTTAAGTTGGCTGGAGGGCACTATCTTCCATATCAGGCCTAGCTTTTTTTGGAAGGGCTTTTCACTTTTATATGTTCTTGAGTTGACTTATCTAGCCTGTTTTTCAAAAATATCAAGTCTCTTTAGGAAATCACCACAACCAATTTTGACTTCAATTTTTGGGTTCTGGACACATTAGCATCTTGACCTGATTGCTATTTGCCTCTGAATTTAGATTGTTGTATAACATCTCGTTTTAGACCTTAAAGTTCCATAGGTAATATAGACATTCTTACCTAATGAGATATAATCCCTGTATTGATGGGGAATCCTGTTGTCCTGATACACCTGAGAAACTTCCTGACCTTGATATTCATACAGATACGGTAGGGAGTAGGGCTAAATCATAGGCAAGTGATAACTACAAAGGTTGCAAAGATGCATTGTGGTGTTTATGCAAGGGATATATTGAATTAGCTTGATGATCAAAGTTTTAGGATCTGAGCAGTAGGCAGACACAAGGAAAAACTCTAGCCGAGTAATAATTCAAACTAATGCAAAGACACCTTAAATTGTTTATGCACAAATGGAAATAAATTGTCCGACGAATAGAGTTTTCAGATCCAAGTGACTGAAAGATGCAAGGGCGAAATTGTATATCTACAAAATTCATAATTCAAATTATTGTCACAATGCCTTGTGGCATTTATGCAGAAGAAGAAGAAGAGGTATTTATGCAGAAATGAACATAATGGAGATAGAAAATGACAAAAGCCGACATGGCTAGACCTGATTCAACTGGATGTGCATTGTGCTGCATCTAAAAGTAAAACAATTGAATAGAATGTGACTGAAGACGAGTAGGCAGAATTGGATAACATGAACCATCCATCAAGGTGCATATCTGGCTTAATTTCTTTAAAACATAGTTACCAGGTTCAAAATATTCGATTTGTTCAAAAGGTCCAAACAATCTGAAAATTTGGAACCTCCAAAAAAATTTGAATAAAATCCGATTCAGAATAGTTATATACACAAATAAAATATTAAGAAAATTAAGTACAAATCAAATTATTGATGCTTTTTAAAATTTACTAAAAAAGTCTTAATGTTAGAGTAACAATGTTTTAAATTTCAGATTCATTTCGAAGGCGAAAAGAGCTCGGAAAATCCAAATGCAATTGAGAAAAATAAGAATATTTATCAAATACATATACATAATAATTCATAAGTATAACTTTATAGAAATATATTATATGTATTGTTAGGACTGAAACTAAAGGGGTTGATATTATTGATAAAAATGGTTACAATATATAGGCATAAGTCTATATTCAACACATGACACTTGTCAAGAGAAACTGACGAGTGTCAAGGTGAAGGCATAGTGCACTTTAACTCTTAACATTCCCCCTTAAAGTGCACTATCCTAACTAAAGAAGAAACAAAACAAGTCAATATTAGGTAACATTCCCCCTTAATGTTGACTTCTCTAAAGCAACCTATCATCCTCTCTTATTGCTGATTTGGTCTAGGCTCGTGCTCTTTGCGCTTGGCTCTCCAACTGTGAATAATGCTAGATTCACTGTGTATACATCTTGGTCTGTTGCCTCAGGGTCAGCCACTTCCACGGGTCTGTTGCCACTGGGTCAGCCGTCTAAATGCCTCAGGGTCATCATGGGTGCCTCAGGGTCAGCTACTTCTGGGTCTGTTGCCTCTGCAGGTCATCCTCAGAGGATGTTGCCTCTCGTAGGTCACTGACTAGTCCCACCATAAATATCAAATCCTTCCTTATGGTGAACTCAATCTAGAAGGTGTCGGTCTCTGCCGAAAATGCACCTAATACAAAGGAAAAACGAGCCATATAAGAGTGTCGGTCTCTGCCGAAAATGCACTCAATACAATAAAATGAGCCATAGATCAAAATAGGAGGAGAGAAGAAGAAAAGAAGAGAATCTTCTGAAGTGTCTTCGTCTGTAGTTTTCAGAAGTAGATCCGGAAAAACCTCGGATAGAGTCTAGGGTGTCTTTGTCTGTAGTCCCTAGTATAAGTGTCTTTATGGTGACCATGTCATCCCACCAAAATGCATTGGTAACCAGCCGTTGCATTCGCCAAGTGTATAGAAAAGATCACTAGGTACAAGGATCACATATGAAATTACCTTGGGAGTGTCGGGTACAACCGAAAGTGCACTCCAAGGTAGAAAAAATTTTGAGGCTAAAAAACTGAATTGAAACAGCCTCAAAATTACAATATGACACCACCATTGTGTCCGTCGCGGAAAACCGTTTCCAACGACTATAAATACCCCTATATTCCACCATCAAAGGGGCCTTCATCTATGGGAAAACAACAACATGCCTATCTAGGCAGCAATTAAACCTCAGAAATAGAAGATTCCTGGCATCGCACTGTTGCGGACTTAAAAAAAATAGACTACAATTTTCAAGTTTCCCACACAAGGGAATTTTCAAATGAAAGATTACAATAAGAAGCCATGTGGGCCTTCCACTTCCACTTCCACTCTCCATATGAAAAAGCATTAAAATTTTGCCAAGAAGGCCATGTTGTCGGCCATTATGACACGAGAACTCCCAACTCCTCACAAAATAATAAAGTGGCCACTCCACTTTAAAAATTTCAATTCCTCATTTAGATAAATTCAAGTGATCCTCTCCACTTTAAAAGATAGTTTGTTAGAAATAATTTCATATTTACCATCCTTTTGGTTATGAAAAAAAATGCCCTCGTGCTTTTAATAAAATAGTGGTCCACCTCCTATTTTAAACTTATAGAAATGATTTCTATTTAGAAAATAATAATTTACCACGACTAACATTACTTCCAGTTTGCGCGGACTTCCGTTGACACTTGTCGCGGAGATCTGCAGATTCACCTCCTATGATTGCTCCCACCGACCGAAGCACATCAACAAAATTTGACCGTGCGAGTAGTCGAGCTGTTCGGCATCGCGGCTGGCGCCCCCTAGCAGTCACGTGGCCGATCTAGGGCATGCGAGCATCGACCTTCATCTGCTCTGCACGCGCCACCTCTTCGTCGCTAGAAACAGCTCCGGGCACCAACGTTGACGTTAACAGCGTCTGCACAACTGTTGCTTCCTCACAGGCCTGGTACATGAGCGCCGTATTCTGCATCGCGGCGTTGGGGGCGACCACCAATTTCGTGCAGACGATCAAGTCCCCACAGGATAGGGAACGGTTCCAGGACCTGCTGCCCGCCATGATGCCTCTCTCACCCCACCAGCTCTTGACGCTGGAACGACTCACCACGGAAATTGGTATTGTTCCTCTTGCGTAGCAGGTCAAGATGAGTTCTAGATAAAACCAATCCATTCTTTCTACCTTACGCTTTTCAACCAGATCTCAAGCGCCAAACATTTACGCTTAAAGGATGGGCATCTCCGTCAGATTTCTTCAAACACCTCCGTATTTCTCATAAATCAGGCCAAATGATCGAAAAACAGCCCGCCCTCATAATTTCAATGCTCGTACACCGTACGACACCCCAGAAAATTCTCCAAATGTGTCCAAATACATATCAATTATCAAGCACTCACAGACATCTTCGATCCACAGAGCCTCTGGTAGTATTAATCCCCTTTCGCTATGCTCACATTGCTGAAATATTGTCAAAAATGACTTCATGCATGCTTCAACATAAATGTTTTTAATCGCTTGCTTTTTGAAACTAAACAAGGCCGTAAATAGCTCCGCGCCAACCTTGTTACATTTTTCACTATGATTTCAGGTTTGAAATAGCCTTCAGAAAAACATGTGGTAGTAGTATTAGATGAATGCAGTAGCAGATCTGGGACTCCATCATGGTCTGCAAATTTATTACAAGCACCAGAAACAGAAATATTTCAAGCCTTCTTGGGAGCCATGATTTTTTCAAAAGTCTGGTTTCTGATCCATTGTAAACAATGGAGAGCATACTCCCTGTTTTGAAAAAAAATGGGGGGAAAATGAAAAATGAGGGGGGGAGGGAGGATTTCCATGAGGGAAATCCCCCCTCAAGGGGTTTCACAGGGCAGGGAAAGCCTGCTCTGATACCAAATGTTAGGACTGAAACTGAAGGGGTTGATATTATTGATAAAAATGGTTACAATATATAGGCATAAGCCTATATTCAACACATGACACTTGTCAAGAGAAACTGACAAGTGTCAAGGTGAAGGCATAGTGCACTTTAACTCTAACATGTATCACGTGCTACACAGTGCAAAGGTTGATTTTCTTAATCAAAGCATTGTAGTCAACCCCAGTCAGACTTGCTTACTGTTGTTCACAAGTGGGCTTTAATGGTGTCAGGGAGGATATATTGAAAACTGAATTTTCTTGTCTAAGAAGAATTAGAAAGCAATAACCTGTAGAAAGGAATGATATGTAGATGCTAGGTAGACTGCAAATCATCTATACCTTATTCTCATGCACACTTTGTGAGTTTTAGGTCTTTATCCCTATGCTTTTAATCTAATAATGTTAGAAAACATTTTTAAATTAACAAAGCTACAAATTTGGTTGGACTAATCCGGACAGTCCATAATATCCGGTCTGGTTCAAATTTAGTCAAGATCTGACAGGATTTGGTAACTATGATTTAAAAAGATCTTCCCTATAAACCCTATCTCATAGTAGATCAATCAATCATGAAAAGGAGATATGGACAAGGATATACCAAGCATAGAATAATGATGAAAGCAACAAAGCAGTATCAGTAATATATCAGTGTCTGAAAAGAATAAAACAGTAGATAACCCCGTGGTCATGCAGCAGTAGAGTCTACCATTATTATGTCAATGCAAGAATGGCTATGATACATGCAAGGAAGGTTAAGGTGGCTTTCCTGGTATGGCATGATGCATCTTCACCTTGAACCACAGATTGACCACAAAGAAGATGTCAAGGCTAAAACAACCAAGACCTTCATAGCAATGTCAAGACAAGTCTGAATGACAAGGCACTATAAAGCAAAGACGATTTTAATAGGGCTGTGAAAAATGATATCCCAAGTGATAGCTTGCGATCTCATTTGCTTGGAGTGATACTAATGAGTATATAAACGAATCCATAGAAAATCATGGACCCATTTCAAGCCCTTGCAGAAACACTTAGAAACCTTTATGCAAGGATAAAGGCAAATAAAGGCTCTGGTTTGCGCCATGAGCATGTCAAATGCCTAAGGACTTTCTAATGCACCTAGTGTTGTTTATGCACAGATAGAAGGAATTGTGTCCGAAATTGGTTCGAGGGGGCCAAAAGGGGTTAAATATGACTTTGAGTCAATGTGAGGGCAAAGCTCAGAAGGTGTGCACATTGTGTAATTGCCTAGGGGCATTTATGTACGTTGCTGGAGTGTTTAGGGATGTTTATGGAAGATTAAACTGGGAATGGGTCAGAAGCTGGATAGATGGCTACCACAAAGCGGGTTAAGGCTGACTTTGACTCAACATGAGTATCAAAAGCTGACAAAGCATATATCAACAGCCCGGGGCATTAATTTACAAAATGTTCAAGTCAGGACCAAATGGAGGAAGAGAGAATGGGGGTAATGTGTGACGCCATGTGCCTCTGGGACTTGGTAATTTGTTTCAAATAAAGCAAGATGACAAGTAAAATAGGTCAAATATTGGAGAGAAAAGTCAGTACGAATTTACATTTATATGGTAGTCAACACTTCTAATGGATCCGTCTAATTCACAATGGATAGAGTGCTGACACTGGGCTGGCCAGTTTTTCCAAAATGCTTATTGACTTTTTGGAAGGCACCTCTCTCAATTGAAAGGATTCCTAATTGTTTGTGTTCCTGATTGATATCTTCTATGTATTCTTTCCTTATGTTTCGTTTTTACCTTTTTAGGAGTCTCATCTCCCAGTCATAGTGTAAAACTCAACTGTTGGTTCCTTTTTCTTTCCAATGTTCGGTTTCTACCTTTTTAGGAGTCAAGTTTCCCAGTCTAGGCTTACAACTCAACCGTTGACTCCTTTGTTTCCAATGTTTGGTTATATTCTTGTTGTCTTTTAGTTCATTTATTTTCTTTTGCAGTTTTGGTTTTGCTATCTCTATCAATTAAGCTTTACTCCTGGTCCATTGCTTCCTTAAAGTTGTTGAGCCTTCTGATATCAATGTCTAGTGCTACTTAAATATTTAATTTTGGCTGCTTACTGGTTGGGGCAGTGAATTTTGAATGTTCTCATTTTTGTTATAGACATGGATCTACCTTTGATTGAGTTATTATTTCAGTTTTGCTTTTTGGCATTCATTGATCTGGCATAGGGATGGATTCCATTAGCCACACCCTTAATGTACTAAATTTTGCTTTTTGCAATGTCCATAATATTCAGGAGGTTTTCTGTCATAAAAACTGTGTGCAAGGAATTTACTCAAAATATATGGGTGGCAAGCTACAAAAGTTTTTGAAATTACCATATAAATATATTTGTGTGCTTGAGTGTGTATTGACAGGGGTTTACTGAAAACATTAGCATTCTCAGTTTCTTATTTCCAATCATCTGTCTTGCTTCTCTTATTGTTTGAGATG
Organism: Wollemia nobilis; assembly: GCA_028583015.1. Taxonomy (NCBI): domain Eukaryota; kingdom Viridiplantae; phylum Streptophyta; class Pinopsida; order Araucariales; family Araucariaceae; genus Wollemia; species Wollemia nobilis. The sequence goes on from JAQPPZ010005120.1 coordinate 1,945,128, forward strand.
CTTCATTACAAATTAGATTTAAATTGGGGATAGAAATCATTTCTTGATTGAACTCCCTTATGTGTAAATTAGAATAACATGTCCTTTATCCCAATTTGATTGAAAAATGTCTGCTTATCTGATATAGATTGAAAGGATGGAGCAGGAATCTGATAAAAAATCACTGCACATCTCTGATTTGCACAAGAAGACACAGGTATAATTGATGGGCAATCACAAAATTTTAATTTTGCCATATCGATGAAGCATGCAGACTGATTAATTGTTTATAACTAGAAATTGGAGGAATCTATTGCTGCAACCAAGAAGACAATTCGACAACGTGAAACACAGTTAAGGAAGGTCAGTTTCTTTTGTAATGTTGGTTTGATAACATCATGTATTTCATTATTCAACTCCAGTTAGGAGTTTGATGTCTTTGATTTTGTAACTTCCCTGGATTTGTATTATGCCAGGATTGTACAAAATAGATCTAATATTTTCCCTTATGAATTTCAATGGTCTCTGTAGTTGCAAAATTGCTTTTTACAGATCAGAGACTATACTGAAAAACTCAAAAGCAGTGAAGAAGAGTTACAGGTCAGGCAGTCGTCAGCTTCTCTGAAATTTCTTTCCATATGATTATTGTTTGCTTTAGATTGGATTCCACCTTTCTCTCTCTCTGATTTTCTATAACATTCTTTAATTCGTTGTTGACAGTCACTTGTAGATTCATCCATTCTTGATCTGAATGGTATAGAAGATAGAGGTAACGAGGATTGGCATTCTTCACATGCTAATGGAATTCTTTGATATTGAGCTGGACCTGATTTGCTTTTACAGGATGTAAATTTGAAAATTTTCTTTAGATGTAAACCATGGATGTGATCCAGGGTAGGTGCTACTGTTAACACTTTTCACCATGATACATACGAGCTATCTGTAATGCATAGGTTTTTTCTTATGCAATATGTGTATAATCTGTTAAAGCTTAAAATTTGTAGTTTAATTAATTGTCGAATGAGTTATATTCTATTCTAGCTTTGTTTAGTGGAATGAATCAGAGAAGTACCATGGATATTCAACTTACCCAACAAAATAATATTAAAATTCATTTGCCATTTCTAAAATGTGGCTATCTACTGAGATGCTTGAGTTATATGGCAACACACTTATACTATGAGGAGCTCTATTGCATAATTGCATAACAGCATACGCCATACATTCTGATCTTGTATTTTCTCATTACCAGTATAATACAAGGTGTGCAGTGGATACATGGTTGTAGATGAGCATTTGTTGCAACAATCTGATATAGAAATAAGGTGCACTAGACCTGCCTTTTGTTGCAACAAGCTGATGTACAAGTAAGGTGCACACCAGACCTGCTTTGTGCATTTTATTGTATTAATGTTTTATTTTTTCCTTGAAATTAAAGAATTAATGTTGACTTGTATGTATTTAATGAACTTTGTTCAAATGATCAGTTATAAGATGATATGATTGTACGTTTTGAACCTGATTGTTAGTAATGTCTGATGTTTGAATATTCAAATAATAGCAAAAGTGTCAAACTGTCTGCCAAGTGTAAGAATGCGTATGTTTATATGTTTATAATCATTACAATGCAGTGAGAATTAAATGAAAATGGTAGGTAAATTCTACCAAATAGACCTGCCTTTTGTTGCAACAAGCTGATGTACAAGTAAGGTGCACACCAGACCTACTTTGTGCATTTTTTTTATATTAATGTTTTATTTTTTCCTTGAAATTAAAGAATTAATGTTTACTAGTATGTATTTAATGAACTTTGTTCCAATGATCAGTTATAAGATGATATGATTGTACGTTTTGAACCTGATTGTAAGTAATGTCTGATGTTTGAATATTCAAATAATAGCAACAGTGTCAAACTGTCTGCCATGTATAAGAATGCGTATGTTTATATGTTTATAATCATTACAATGCAGTGAGAGAATTAAACGAAAATGGTAGGTAAATTCTACCAAATAGACCTGCCTTTTGTTGCAACAAGCTGATGTACAAGGAAGGTGCACACCAGACCTGCTTTGTGCATTTTATTATATTAATGTTTTATTTTTTTCCTTGAAATTAAAGAATTAATGTTTACTAGTATGTATTTAATGAACTTTGTTCGAATGATCAGTTATAAGATGATATGATTGTACGTTTTAAACCTGATTGTTAGTAATGTCTGATGTTTGAATATTCAAATAATAACAAAAGTGTCAACTGTCTGCCAAGTGTAACAATGCTTATGTTTATGTGTTTATAATCATTACAATGCAGTGAGAGAATTAAACGAAAATGGTAGGTAAATTCTACCAAATAGGCCTGCCTTTTGTTGCAACAAGCTGATGTACAAGTAAGGTGCACACCAGACCTGCTTTGTGCATTTTTTTTTATATTAATGTTTTATTTTTTCTTTGAAATTAAAGAATTAATGTTTACTAGTATGTATTTAATGAACTTTGTTCGAAGGATCAGTTATTAGATGATATGATTGTAGTTTTGAACCTGATTGTTAGTAATGTCTGATGTTTGAATATTCAAATAATAGCTAGAGTGTCAAACTGTCTGCCATGTGTAAGAATGCGTATGTTTATATGTTTATAATCATTACAATGCAGTGAGAGAATTAAACGAAAATGGTAGGTAAATTCTACCAAATAGACCTGCCTTTTGTTGCAACAAGCTGATGTACAAGTAAGGTCATAGACCTGCCTTTTGTTGCAACAAGCTGATGTACAAGTAAGGTGCACACCAGACCTGCTTTGGGCATTTTTTTATATTAATGTTTTATTTTTTCCTTGAAATTAAAGAATTAATGTTTACTAGTATGTATTTAATGAACTTTGTTCGAATGATCAGTTATAAGATGATATGATTATACGTTTTGAACCTGATTGTTAGTAATGTCTGATGTTTGAATATTCAAATAATAACAAAAGTGTCAACTGTCTGCCAAGTGTAACAATGCTTATGTTTATGTGTTTATAATCATTACAATGCAGTGAGAGAATTAAATGAAAATGGTAGGTAAATTCTACCAAATAGGCCTGCCTTTTGTTGCAACAAGCTGATGTACAAGTAAGGTGCACACCAGACCTGCTTTGTGCATTTTTTTTTATATTAATGTTTTATTTTTTCTTTGAAATTAAAGAATTAATGTTTACTAGTATGTATTTAATGAACTTTGTTCGAAGGATCAGTTATTAGATGATATGATTGTACGTTTTGAACCTGATTGTAAGTAATGTCTGATGTTTGAATATTCAAATAATAGCAAAAGTGTCAAACTGTCTGCCATGTGTAAGAATGCGTATGTTTATATGTTTATAATCATTACAATGCAGTGAGAGAATTAAACGAAAATGGTAGGTAAATTCTACCAAATAGACCTGCCTTTTGTTGCAACAAGCTGATGTACAAGTAAGGTCATAGACCTGCCTTTTGTTGCAACAAGCTGATGTACAAGTAAGGTGCACACCAGACCTGCTTTGGGCATTTTTTATATTAATGTTTTATTTTTTCCTTGAAATTAAAGAATTAATGTTTACTAGTATGTATTTAATGAACTTTGTTCGAATGATCAGTTATAAGATGATATGATTGTACATTTTGAACCTGATTGTTAGTAATGTCTGATGTTTGAATATTCAAATAATAGCATAAGTGTCAAATTGTCTGCCATGTGTAAGAATGCCTATGTGTATATGTTTATAATCATTACAATGCAGTGAGAGAATTAAACGAAAATGGTAGGTAAATTCTACCAAATATTGTTCTTTATTGTCAGCTCCAGTTCTAATTGTATATGAAAGCTGATTTGAATGCATCTGGGGTGGCTGGTATGCCCTTCTTCTGGAAATCAAGAATATTTTCAAGTCAAACCTCTAGCTGCCATAAGGCATCAAATTTTGTAGTGGATTAATGCCTACTTATTCTTCAAATCAGAGTCTTCTTTTTTCAACCTTTGGTTGGAATGTGCTCTGCTGGGACTGTGGCTTTCTCCAATGAAAACATTAAAAGCCATTATTTTGTCTTGAAAAAAAGAATCCAGCTAAAAGCCAATGAAAACATTTCAAAAAAAAAAAAAATGATTTAAAGAATGGCCTTTCAAAGCCTCTTTTAAAGCATGTCTTTGAATTTTAAAATATTAAAAACAAAATAGTTATTTAGAAAAGTTCACTCACTAGACCATACTCCATCTATCAGAAACACATCTTAATGGTACCGATTAATAACATGTTCACTCAAGCCGTTCACTCAAGTCGATGCCTATGAAGTTCATCTAGTTTTTAAGTTACATATAGCTTTTGATGTAGGTCTTGTAGTCTTGAAAGGTTGAATAAAATGCTTAAGCATGGCAGATAAAAAAAAATAATATTTTTATTGAAAGTTTATGGAGATGTTATTTCTGATACTTCCACGTAAAAACACAAAATATAATGATTGAAGAACCTTAGGGTCCTTTGCTATAAAATTTGTCAATTGGACGAATAACTTAAGAAAAAATAAAGGTGTAAACTAAATGTGCAAAAGTTCTCAAGAGATGCAACATTTATTTTTTTTTGTGAATTTGATGTATGTGAATAAGGATTGCAAGAAGTCAACTTGCAAATGAAGAGAAGTATCAATTTGTAATTTTGTATCAAACTAGGAGGAAGATGGGCGAGCCTATTACAGGTTTAAATTTATAACATCAAATTACTAGAGGGAAATAGGCTATTTAAAAGTTGGCGAATTTTAGTAGGCTATTTAAAAGTTGGCAAATTTTAAGGCAGGAAATTCCTATTAACTATTGCACTCAATCGACAATTAGTGGCATTGAAATCTTTAGGCATGTGAATCATTTTTGCCAAGTTGGCAACATGTGTGTATCTACCTATCTATAGAAGACACAAAGGGGATCTAAATTGTTTTTGTTTTTTTTTTTTGAAATATTTTTATTAGTATTTTTAAACCTAGCATTTTTTTCTTTTCTTTTGTGTTAGCATTATAATCAATCTTCAAAATGTTTTGTCTCATTGGTTTGACAACTTAGCGGTCAGTAAATGAGGCACATTTGTCCTAGGCAAGGCCAAATCATTCTCTTCCCCCTATCATGGTACAATGGTGTGATTAATTATCTCTTTAAGTGCCTCAAATGTAGGTTTAAATTTTTGCGTGGGTCATGCCACATGTTGTCTTGAAAGGGCATGTGGGAGATACACTTAAGTTTTCCAATGAATCTTTGACATCCTCCTCACATTTTGGGATTTTGGTACATTGATTAGAGTGTTATTGGGAAAACATCAGACATGATTAAATCATATGCCTCATTCCCTTTGCATCCGTTCTTAGCATTGGGCCTTCACCATTGATGTTTTCTTCAAGCTTAGGGTGGAGCAATGGCCTTGTTTTCAAAAAATAAGGTATCGTTTGTTTTCGTTAACTATGGTAGGTTTTTCAGTGTGTGGTTGGTGCTTTGAGATAGAGTATTGGTTTGAGTCACCCTAATTTTCTCTCCAACTTGGGGACATTTCAAAGGTTGAAGGCATGTTCTTCGCGTATCATGATGTGGTATCATTTGCTTCCATTAACTATGGTAGGTTTTTCAGTGTGTGGTTGGTGCTTTGAGATAGAGTATTGGTTTGAGTCACCCTAATTTTCTCTCCAAATTGGGGGGCATTTCAAAGGTTGAAGGCACGTTCTCCGCGTATCATGATGCGGGATGACCATTGGCCAACAAGGGTTTGCATTGATTCTTTGGATGGGAGGATCACAAGTTTAATCATTGTCCCTCTTTTCTGTAGGATGCTTATTTTGCCTAACAAACTTCTCCCATCAATCTTGTGGAGGCTCCCCTCTTGGCTTCGAGGAGTAACTACAGAAGTTCATGAGTTCAATTCACATGGACTCTTAGACTGTTTCTTTAGTTATTCCTCATGGAGATAATCATTAACTTGTCGATCGATGTAGATTGATCTTAGCATAAAACCCTAGTTTGAAAAAGCTTCTCCAATCAAATTAATACAAGTGGCATTTAACTATTTGTAAAACTTGTGTAGTGGTAGATAGGTAGTGTGATCAGGTGGTAAACCTTGTCTTATCGTTGCATAAGTGAAAATATAGTTTGCTGTAATCATAAGGTTTGAGATTTATTTAATTTTTGATTGGAGGATTAATTGGAATGAACTTTTAGAGGCCAAACTTTCACCTACAAAACAATTTTGGGCCCCCTTTTTATGTTGTGTGCTTTTTTTTTAGTTGTTCGCATTGATAACATCAACTCAAGGATTTGTGATCCACACTATGAGGCCAAGCATGTGATGGCCTATAAAATAACTTCTCGAACTAGCTTGTGGCACCCAACATCACAAGGTGGAATTATTATAGGCAAGTCATTCACTTCATGTGGCATGCATTCTTTAGCTTACCATATGAGTGCAAGAATTGTATAGGCCTATGATTATAATGGATAGTAGTCTTCTTACCCTTTATGTAATGGACAATAGTCTTCAAACAACTCATTCTTGTATATTGTGTAACACCAACTTGTGTCTGAAATTGTCTGAATAAGATGCTATTGCATATTTAGTTTGGATCAAGATAACACTAAGTGTGTAATTTGATGCATCAATATCAACTTCCAATGATAGAGTGATGTCTAGCATGACAAGCAATGGCATTGAATAAAGGCATTGCTTGAGTTTGTTAGATTCTTTTTTTTTATTTTTTTATTTTACATGGTGGAATCGAAAGTCGCCATGATGATCCGGTCGCGTTGTTCGTCTTTTATGACCACCATAGTATTCTGCGTTGTCCACCTTAGTACTTCACGTAGTCCATCCCTATAACCACCATGCTGCAATAATTTTAAACCTTTTATGCCGTTGAAAGCACTAGGAAAGGGACAAGCGTTTAGTTTGACGAGGCCCGAGATTTGAACATTGGACCTTTGCCCCCCTTACGTGGTTTGGAGGAACCAATTGGTCTACACCTCGGACCTAGTTTGTTAGATTCCTATTGTTGTAAAGTCTAGTGAATTTTTAGCTTCCCACATATGACCATATTGAAAGGCCATGAGACAATTAAGAATCCTAGTATAAATCTATAATAGAAGTTGGAAAAGCCTAGAAAAATTCTAAGATCTTTGTTTTCTTTGGGCTTGGTAACTCTTGGATGACATGGATCTTCTCAAGGTCTACATGTATGCATTGATAGTCAATGATGTATCCCAAATAATATATCTTTGTGATGCTAAATTTGCACTTGCTCAATTTGGCTTGAAGCCTATGTTAGCATAGAGTACCCAAAACTTGATGCACATGCTATAGATGCTCCACCCATGTTTTCTTGAAGATGAGGATGACATCCAAGTAGATAATGATAAAGGACCTATGAATGGTTGGAGGACACGGTTTATTAGACATTGGTTAAGCTGAAATTCAAAGCAACCACTCATACAACCTCTTGGTTAAGTTGGTGGGGTTCATAGGAATTTGATGACAACCTGACTTGAGGTTGATCTTTTAGAAGTGTCGACCCCTTGGAGGTGGTTTGGTAGGTCATTAATATGTGATAGTGGGTACCTATCTTTTACCATGATTTTTGTTGAGTGTCTTGTAGCGAATGTCAAACCACATGTTATATCCTTCATTGATGCTAGGACAAGGGGACTACTTTAGGGAAATGAACTTTGTTGGATCTTATACTAAATCTACCACCTATTTTGCTATTATCCTAGATTGATTGACGATACAGTTTGTTGTTGGGTAATGGAAATATAGGGACTAAGTCAATCCGTTGCTTCATTGAGCATTATAGTGGTACTCCCTTTGGATCTTGAGGGACAAAATATAGATGACAAGGACACCCATTTCTTTAGTCAAAACATTAGTAAAATAAATCTCTATTACCTTTTGATTATTTTGTCGATAGTACCTGTTGAGTGGTATTTTCACCCGGTTGTGAAAGTACACTCTCCTTTAGGATTTGGGTTTTAAATCCCCTCTTGCAAAGAAGTTAAATAAATAACTTCTCCAAGGTCTCCATTGTATTAGCATTTGCATATGTGTATTAGTAATCTCAAATAAAGATATTCAATTTAAATGCTTGGAACACCTTAGTGATTGCAAGTAACTGTAAACAAGGGGTAATGTTGGTTTATTTCACCATGAAACTTTAGTGATTGTTCATTGTTTTTTTGGATTTTGGAATTTTTTAAATGTTTATTTTAATGCCTGAAAATAAGTTAAAATTTCTAGAGAAAATAAAATGCAGAAAAATGAAAATGAAATGCAGAAAACTGAAAATAAAATGCATTCAGTATGATGCTATCCTATTCCGACAAAACCGAAGATGCGAGGTTTTCATGCATGCAACCTAACCTATTGGACCTGCAAAACATGCACAATCGGGATAAGCTAAGTGCTGGCTCCTAGGGATATAAATGAGGTTTTTCAGATTTAAACATTCGCATGAAACAACTAAGAAAACTTGCATAAACTCCATTTACAAACCTAAAATCTGAAAAGGGGAAAAATAGACATTTAATCTTGCATGCAGAAAATGACTCCTTTTTTGTCCATAAGATGCAACTTTCTGTATTAAAAATTTGTCATTTTACAATAACAGAAATTTCTGGTTTTCCCAAACTAGTCCATAGAAGAAACACGACTCAAACAGGTCCAGAATGGCCCTCTTGCCTTCAAATCTGCAACTCTGCTCGCAACAATTTTCAACCCATGTCCATGAAGAAGAAAAACCAGTCTACGAAAGAAAAACAGCCCAACTAGGTCCAGAATGGCTATCTTGCCTTCAAATCTGCAACGCTACTTGCAACAGTTTCCCACGCTTTTCGGCCTCTTTGAATGACGTATTTAAACTTTCGAAAAAACGTTGTTTCTCCTTCCATGACTGTTCGTTTCATTTTTCAATGGCTGTTCGTTTCACCTTCCCTGACTGTTCGTTTCATTTTCTCATGGCTCTTCGTTTCACCTTCCCTGACTGTTCGTTTCATTTTCTCATGGCTCTTCGTTTCACCTTCCTTGACTGTTCGTTTCATTTTGTGGCCCTTCGCCGCGAAAATATAACATGTCGCGATATCACGACACTTTTTCTTCCTTTGGCCGCGACGATGCAACATGTCGCGATATCGCGACACTTTTTCTTCCTTTGGTTGCGACGATGCAACATGTCGCGATATCGCAACACTTTTTCTCCTTTGGCCGCGATGATGCAACATGTCGCGATATCGCGACACCTTTTCTCTTTTGGCCGCGATGATGCAACATGTCGCGATATCGCGACACTTTTTCTCTTTTGGCCGCGATGATGCAACATGTCGCGATATCGCGACACTTTTTCTTTTTTGGCCGCGATGATGCAACATGTCGCGGTATCGTGACACTTTTTCCTCCTTTGGCTGCGATGATGCAACATGTCGTGATATCGCGACACTTTTACCCTTTCGGCCGCGACAATGCAACATGTCGCGATATCGCGAAACTTTTCTTCTTTTGGCCGCGACAATGCAACATGTCGAGATATCGCGACACTTTTCTTCTTTTGGCCGCGATAATGCAACATTTTGCGATATCGCGACACTTTTTCTTTTTTTGGCCGCGACAACGCAACATGTCGCGATATCGTGACACTTTTTTTTTTTTAGCCGCGACAATGCAACATGTCGCGATATCGCGACACTTTTCTTCTTTTGGCCTCGACAATGAAAAAGTGTCCCGATATCGCGACACTTTTTCTCTTTTGGCCGCGATGATGCAACATGTCGCGATATCGCGACACTTTTTCTTTCTTCTGTTCTGGCCGCGAAAATGCAACATGTCACGATATCGCGACACTTTTTCATCCTTGCTCTCTCCCTTTGCTTTGGACCGCGAAAATGCAACATGTCGCGATATCGCAACACTTTTTCTTCCTTGTGGTGTTTTGCTTTTTCTTTGATCTTTAGCATATGGGCCACTTCGGTCTTCTCAGAACACATGCAAAAAAGGTGGGTCCCCAATTTTGGGGTACGTTGTGGAGCAGCCACAACAGTACCATTACCTTCTTTTAAGGTATGCACTTTAATATGTGATACACTATCTTCCCTTAATGTGCATTGACCATTGCCTCAGATAGGGTTGATAGGTTGATTGACAATAAAGAATGTATGGTCTCCCTAATAAGACATGGCAAATTTCCAATGGTGACATTGCACATATGATTGAGTCATGTTTGGACATGATTTTGTACTCAAGGGTGCTTTCACATTGAACCTCTATGCATTCATCCTGATGAAGCTAAGCCAATGAGTAAGGTTGTGGGTGCACCTTTGTTTAAAATCGTAGGCGCTTGAACGTGTTTGGCATGATGATGTTCTTTTGGCTTCCTATGTAAATGATTGTGGAAAAGACCCAAAAACTAGTGTGAAATAGGTATTCTCGCTCTTAATGGGTTTATTCAAGATTGTGGCATTACAAATGCTAATATTAAATGCCATTCTAATATGACAACCAATCACAACTCAACAATGAAGGGAAACACAAGCAATAGCCTAAATAGAATAAGCACAAAACTTCAAAAGAATTTCATGGATTACAATGCCTTTATAGCAAAAGAAAAGATAAAAGGCTGGTGACACATGTCGCCATACAAATGACATGTCATGTGAGAAGAACACACATGTCAAGTACAAAAAGGGGAAAGGTACACATTATAATAATTTTAACATTCCCCCTTAATGTGTACTTTCCTAAAAAAATAAGTCAACATTAGATACATTGATCCTTAATGTTGACTTCCATTACAACATACATAGAGCATTTTGCTAAACTTGAGAATTTTTCAAGTCCAAGTGACTTGGTGAAGATGTTGACCACTTGATCTTGAGTAGGTACATACTCCAATTGTATGATGTTCTCTTGGACTATTTCTTTGAAGTGATGATGGATCTCAATGTGCTTTGTTCGGGCATTGAAGACTAAATTCTTGATCATCTTAATGGTACTTTAATTGTCACAATATATGTGTGTTGGACCATCTATGAGTAGCCCAATATCCTTAAGTAGCTACCTCAACCAAATTGCTTCCTTAGTTGCCTCAATTGCTGCCTTATACTCTACTTCTACTGAATACAAGGAAACTGTAAGTTGTTTCTTGGTGCTCCATGATATGGTACCTTGACCCAATTGAAAGCCATAACCAGTAGTTGATCTTCTAGTTTTAGGACAACTAGCCCAATATGAATTTGTGTACCCAATCAATGAAAAGTCATCACATGTTGTGTACATAAGACCATGATGAGGGGTCCCCTTAAGGAATCTCAAAATCCTCTTAGCTGCTATCCAATGACTCTTCTTGGGATCATGCATGAACTTGGAAACAAGGCCCACTGATATTTGGTCTAGTTGAAGTTAAGTAGATCAAACTTCCAACTAGTTGCTTGTAAAGGGTGTCATCAACCCTTTCTTCATCATCATTATTAATTAATTTCAATCGGGTTTCCATGGGAGTGGGGGATGGTTTACACTCCTGCATGTGAAACCTCTCCAAGAGAGACTGAATATACTTAACCTGGGAGATGAAGATCTTGCAAGGCCGTTGCCACACTTCTATGCCGGTTTGGGGTTTTTTTTCTAAGCAATAGTGATTTGGAGGCCTAAATCATTCATTTAAATTTTTTGCATAAGTTGTCTTTGAAACCCTTATTTCATTTATGTAATCACCTGTAATGAGAAGATCATCCACATACAATGTCACCAAAATTATGCGGTTCCTCCAATGTTTCACATAGAGAGTAGATTCTGCTACAGATCTAGTGAAACCAAGGTTGATGAAATAAGAATCAATTTTGGCATACCAAGCTCTTGGTGCCTGCTTCAACCCATATAGAGCTTTCTTCAATTTAAGGACTTTGTTTTCTTGACCTTTGATTATGTACCCTGGTGGTTGATCAACATATACTTCTTCTTTCAACGCACCATTGAGGAAGGCACTTTTTACATCCATTTGATACATAGGCCAATTTTTTTGAGCGACTAAAGCAATAACAATGCAGATTGTAACTCTTTTGCCATTGGAGCAAAGGTCTCATCATAATCAATCCCTTCTTGTTGTTTATAGCCCTTAGATACTATGCGAGCCTTGTAGTGATCTAATGAGCCATTTGATTTGTACTTTGCCTTGTACACCCATTTTGTGCCAATGGTGGATTTTCCTAGGGGTAAATCAACTAACTCCCATGTGTGATTCCGTTCAATGGAATCCAATTCTTGTTCCATGGTAAGAGTTCATTTAGGACCACCAAGTGCTTCTTTGACATTAGAAGGTTTTGGTTGGCTCAGGACTTTGGCCATGAGGGTATAGTTCACTTGGTGTCTTAGGGAAGAAGATATTTTACCTATATAAGTGGGCAAGTGGCTTTGGGTTGCATCTATGGTAGATTGAACCCACTTAGGTAAAGGATTTGATGATGTGGAAATATCATTAGATGGAGGAAAAGTAGGAGGGGAAGGAGGACAAGGATCATGAGTGGGGAGGTCCTCATGTTGAGGAAGGCTTTGACTTGTGATGGAAGAGGAAGGATTAGGTGAGGGAGTGGATGCCAAGGGAGCAATTGTTTCCTTATTTGGTTGAAATGAAGGGGTCATAGGAGAAATATTTTGTGGGAAATCCTCATTGAAGATAACATCCCTAGAGAGAAAAATTCTTTTGGAAATAGGTTCATATAACTTATAGGCTTTGGCACTTTCACTATAGCTAACAAAGATGCACTTTTGACTTTTGTCATAAATTTTTGTTTTTAATTTTTTTTTGATAAGTATGTGGGCATAAGCATCACATCCAAAGACTCTGAAATGGCCCACATAGGGTGTCTTTCCACTCCATAATTCCTTTGGTGTTACATCATGCAAAGCCTTAGTGTAGGACCTATTGGTCAAGTATGTAGTAGTAAGGACAACTTCTCCCTAAAATTTGTTTGATAATGCAACAACTAGCATAGATTTGGCCTTGTTTGTGATGGTTTGATTCATCCTCTCAGCTACTCCATTTTGTTGAGGTGTATAAGGAGTTGTGAACTGCCTCCTTATCCCATGACTCTTACAAAGACAAAAAAAATCCTTGGAGATGTATTCTCCACCATTATCTGTCCTCAAGGTGGATATTTTATAGCCACTTTCTCTTTCAATAAGTGCCATGATTTCCTTGAATGTATCAAGGTATTGCCATTTATACTAAATGAGATAGATCCAAATTCTCTTGCTGTAATCATCAATGAAAGTGATGTAGTATCTAGCACCAGTATGAGAGGAAACAAACATTGGTCCACAAATGTGTGAATGCACTATAATAGGTAAACAACCTGAATAGATAAACTGACAATATCAAAAGGATTTCATGGATTACAATGCCTTCATAACAAAGGAAAATATAAAGGTTGGTGATACATGTCACCATACAAATGATGTGTGATGTGAAAAGAACAAACATGTCAAGTGCAAAAAGGGGAAAGATACACATTATAATAATTCTAACAATGAATCTATAGAGTTATTGTGCTTAAGCATGTGGTGTCTACCTCATTTTTACCTTCTACTACAGAGAAACAATTGTTAACCTCTACTTGCACCACCGATGAGTTTTGCTATGAATCTAGACTCAACAACACTGTGTGGACTTTGTGGTGGTTGTACCACTTACCACCCACCTTTTGTTTACCTTTATCATGTGTTGTTGGAGGAATCTTGGGCTTTGATAACACTTGTTATGCATTTTGGGACGCAAGATGTGATGGTTTGGAGGATAACTCCCTCAACCAACATGTGGTGCAAAGAGTTATGCTTTAAGGTTGTGTAGTAGAACAAGGCATGCTATAATATTACAAATAATAAAAATGTAATATATGACAAAACACAAGGCCCACATAGTCATGTTGACAATAATACAAATGCTTAGTATGTGGGTGCATTACACTATTTGGCACAAGGCACTCTACTTTGATTCAACAGAACAAAAGCTTACAAACTACAAGGATAGCCTAGATTTGTAAGGTGAGATAGAGGATAAGGGAGACATTAAGATGTTGAAGAAGAGTGAAAGCTAGACAAATAGAAGAATGTCATAGCCTAAGACAATCATAAGCTATGTACACTTATTTAATGATTTCAAACTAGTTGAGAGGTTATCTGAGACAATTCCCTAATTGATTAAGGAGCAATTTAATAATTGTTTCAAAATGGTCCATTTTGCTTCTTTTCTAGTTTGCACCAATCTATGAAGTGCCAAATGAAAATATTGAACAAGTGAAGAGTAACCTGAAGGCCTAGGATTAGAATGACATCTTTCATGCCTTCTAGCATTTGACAATAATACATGGTATTGGCACCATAGGTTGGTTTGTTTGTTGCAATGATGCCATAGGCATTAGTGCTAAAGTTGTTAGAAAAATATAAAAGTTTGAGCAAGCAAAAAACAACAATAATGCAAAAAAAATAGTAACACATTTTACGTGGAAACCCTGCAATGTGCAGGTAAAACCATAGGGCAATGGCAACTTTGATATTTTATTGATTCCGACAAACTATTACATTCAATCAACTTTTACATGCAAGGGGTCCTTCCCCTTTTATAATAAAAACAAACTGTTTGTTTCCTCTTCCAATGGAAGACTCCAAAAACTATTTGTTTTCTCTTCCAAAAGAAGACTCCAAAAAACTGTTCATTTCTTCTCTCAAAGGAAGACTCCAAAAATTGTTCGTTTCCTTTTTCAAAGGAAGACTCCAAAAAACTATTTGTTTCCTCTCCCAAAGGAAGACTCCAAAAAATTGTTCGCTTTCTTTGCTGAAGAACATTGGAGATCTGGATATTGACTTCACCTCTAAACATTCTCCCACTTGAAGTCGATATACAAGAAATATTTGCCTATGTTTTCCAACCAATTGCCAATTTCCAATTGCCCAATGTTGCCCTTATCACATTTTCAGCAAGCCCATTGCACCACTCAAACTTCTCTATCTTGACTGAATTTGTAAGTATATTTGCAGGATTCACTTTACTACCAATTTTCTACAACAGGATCCTATCTTCTTCCACCATATTTCTTACAAAATGGTACTGAACACCAATGTGTTTCATGCGATAATGGAATGTTAGGTTCTTCACTAACTGAATAACACTTTGTCTATCACAATGCAACATAATCTTCTCTTGCATTATCTTGAAGTCACCCAAAAATCGTTCTAGCCAAATTGCCTCTTTGCTGGTTTCAGTTGCTGCAATGTATTTTGTTTCAGTGGTTGATAAAGCCACCATAGACAACAACTTAGAAGTCCAACTCATAGCTCCACCAGCAAGAGTGAAAGTATATCCTATAGTGGAATTTATCCCATCTCTATCTCCACCATAATTAGAATCCACAAAACCTTTAACTTGCAAATTTGCCAATCCGTAGTAAATAGTAGCATCTGAAACCTCTTACATCTTTCCTTTTCAAGAGGGAACATCCGCAGTGTGTGTGTGTTCCACCTATTGATAAGCATATAAAAATGCAGGTCAACAATAACCTTCTAGATGATAAGAGAGATCTCAATATATCCTCCTTATATTGTAGTGATCTTAGTGAATTGATGCACTATAGATTCCATTAAGAGGGGGAAGATGTTACTATCATGAATGCCTTCTCTTCTTGACTTCTTAGTTCATATTATGGGGGTGTTGAAAATGTGCAATCTAACCTTATTTGAACAATGTCAACATTGTATGATGTAATCATGTATAAGTCTATGATTTAGCATTGCATGCTATTTAATGATGATTTACAAATTTAATCTATGGGCCCTTGGTTTAAACTTGTGATTATTGACCTTACTATACACTACCCTAAGTTAGATTGGTCAATGATTATGCAATTTGCAATTAGACATCTCATCCACCCCATCTATTATGTCGATGTGATCTTTATCTTGATCATTTTGTGTGGGTGCGTAAGGGCATCCTTCATCTCGTGTTTTTGGTCTTTACTTTTGCTCTCAATTGTCTCTTGCTATAAGATTTAAGTGGATGATTTGCTTCTATTTGTTCCAACAAAGTATCATGAAATCCAACATATAAAATGTTGGAATATCAATAATCTAACCTTATTCATCAATGCTGACAATGCTTATGGAAGCCTCTGGGTGCTCTTGACATGTAATTTAAGCCTATAAACATTCTCTATGCAAGCGTATGGGTGTTTTATATGTAAGCCTAATGGGAAATATTGATTTATTTATCCATAGCTATATTGGTTAAACCGCCTATATGGTTAACCTCAATTAAGGGTTTAATATCTTAAAATTTACCTTTAAGCCAAGTCATATTGGCTTAAGATTTGTAATAATTTTGGATTAGGTATCTCTATAGATATCCAAAAACTGATCATTGTATCAAGTTCATGTATTGTGATATCATGGGGTGCTTATGGGAACCCGTATCTTATTTTTATTTCCATTATCTCTATCTTTTTATTTCATTTACCTTTTTTCTTTTCACTCTTTTATATTATTTTGTATATATTTGTGGTGAATGTGTGCTTCTAGATGCTTTCTAGAAAGTAATCTAAAATCCAACATGGTTTCAGAGCCAAAATAGAGCATCATCACTCAATCATAGGAGAAAAGGTTTTAAACAAATGGATTAAGGAGCCAAAATAAGGAAAAAATTTCTCTTTTAGTTTCTTGAGGGAAAGTTTCAAATTTTAAATTCAAAAAATTCAAATTTAAAATTCATATCTTCTTTAGCACCAAGTTTTGTGTCTCAAAAGTAAGATAAGTTCAAGCTGCATAGGTCATATCACAATGCTTGATGCAATGGTAATGATATTCATTTATACGCTCAATGTTGTAAGGTCAAATAAGGATAAATTCTAAATTTTCATGTGTGTGTGTTGTTCTATATTTTATAAGGGAAGAAACATGCTACTTATGGGATCCTCTCATCAAATTTCCATGTGGCATATGGACACCTTAGCTAGCACGGGATTTCCTAATACTTTTGAAAGAAGAGATCCTGATTTCAAATCAGCCTCAAAAAATTTTGTGTGCCATTTTTTAGAGCAGAAGTCCCATGTCTAGGACATGGTGTATTTCTATCTCCAACATGAATATTGGTATGGTGAATGGTAAGGTCCTTTGCATACAAGAAGTCTCATGTTTGAATTCACATGGTGGAAGGTTTTATTCATGCTTTTATTTCAAAGTATATATTTTTTCTTCCATCTTTATGACATGGTGAATTTTTAAATCTAACACACTCATTAGCATGGCAGTTGGTAACTTGTTTGTTCATATGAGGTGAGAAGTTGAATCCTCCCCGTGTCCTAATTTTAAAGGATTAAACATTTTTGAAGCACCTCTCAAGTCCCATGCCTTGGAGAGGGTTGCATGTTTTTTTCTGTTAGGAACCTACTATTAAAATAAATTTCACTCACAAAATACTGAAAAATAATTGAAATACATCAAATGATAGAATAACACTATGTAGAAAGTAATTGCAAAATTGGAACAATCTCAAAAATAACTCAGAATCGCAGGCCTCTTCGAGGGGGCAACCTCCTTCAATATTTCATTGAATTGCAAAAAGATATATTCGTATATGACTCCATGTCTTTTAAAGAGAAAGCTTCATGCAACCCTACCTAAAGGCTCAAGAATTGGCTTACATGAAAAATGTCACTCGAGGTAGAATCTTTTACCAAACATCGCTTACAATCTTGATAACGGTTACATGAGATGGCACCACTTGGCTAGGTGCCTTACTTGCCACATACATTACAAAGTATTACAAAATAACATTATAATGGAATCCCCCACGTTGGAAGTGGGTCATTACATAAGCAAATGAGAAATACAAAATAATGTTAGGATGGGATCCTAACATGTTCTTCCCCTTCAAAAAGCTTTGTCCTCAAAGTGAAGATGAGGAAACCGGTGCTGGAGCTGGTGGAGAGACTCCCATGTAGCATCTTCTAGTTGAAGTCCATACCACTAAAGAAGGACCTCAAAAATGGTACGGTTGTGGAGAGTGCGAGTTTGAAAATCCAACAACTGGTCAGGCTCGAGCAAGATAGAACCTTCTTCATCCAATTCTAGGAGTGCATATTGAACTTGTACGTGAGTGCCCACAACCTTTTTGAGAGGAGACATGAAAAATAGGATGGAGCTTGGAGGTAGGTGGGAGGACCAATTTGTAAGTTGTGGCACCAATCCGCTGTAAAACTTGGTAGGGCCCATAGTATTTCATAACAAGTTTTTGGCACTTGCGAAGCTGGAGGGATGACTATTTTTATGACTGCAAGCAAAGAAAAACCATGTCACCCACATCAACGTTGCTCTCGAAACGGTGTTGGTCAGCTTGTTGGCACATCTAATTTTGGGCCGCATCCAAAATTAACTTCAGTTGGTAGAGGACATCGATGCGTTGATTGAGAGTAGTGTCGATTGCATGGATCTTGAAGCTGCTCGAAATGTAAGAGGAAGACGTGAGTGGAGGGTGTCCATAAACTGCCTCAAAAGGGGTAACCTTGGTTGCTGTGTGTCAGGAAGTGTTGCACTACAATTCGGCCAAAGGAAGCCACTTCGCCCATTGAGTAGGATGATCAGATGGAAAGCAATGAAGGTAGGTCTCCAAACATTTGTTAACAATCTTAGTCTAGCCATCCGTTTGCGGATGGTAGGCTGAACTCTTTTTGAGTTGAGTTCCCTGCAACTTAAACAATTCTTGCCAAAAATGACTAGTAAAGGTTGGGTCATGATTGTACATGATGGAGGTAGGCATACCATGAAGGCGGAATATAGAATCAAGGAAAATTTGGGCAACAGTGGACACTGTGTAAGTGTTGTGACTGTCGCACAACTAACCCCAAAATTGGGGACCCACCTTAAGCTTCCGTTTTGAGAATTTTTGCTATGGTTTTGAGTAGCAAACTCCATAGGTTCTGTCAATGGTATCGTGGTTCATGTCATTTGGGGTTAGCACCTCCTTTCTTGTTTTTGTTGTTCGTGTCGTGTAGATGGTCCTGCTTGTTGGTTAGATCTTATTTGTTTCTTTTGTTTGATCAATTTTAAAGTTTAATTAGATTAATTTAATTTAAACTTTTAAAATTGATTTAAATAAATAAAGGTTTTGTTTTTTTATAAAATATGAAAATAATAAAAATTATTATAAAAAGAAAATATTATATATATATATATGTGTATATTTTAATATTATAAAAATAGATAATCAATAAAATAAAAAGAAAAGAAAAGAAAATTAAATTAAAAATTTTAATGTGATAACATAAGAAGTATAAAAGCCTCATAATCATCCTTATATTATCATATTGGTAGATGTTCATCTTGTTTTATGTTTAGAAGGTATAATACTTGGAGTCTTGTCGGGCGTAGGAAAAAGAACGTCATGGATGGACTTGCGTGGTTGAAGCGGGCCCACGCGGTGTATGAGGACGTTCGGGCAAAGGACGAAGATCTTAGCACCAAGATTCGAAGATTATGGAGGCACAAACTCTTACCATGCAAACTGACACGACGTGGACTATCAGCCAGAGACAGACAGTGTGGACTTGCAGTTTTTGAATGGACGGGCGAACATTAATGAAGACATGGCGCTAACAAGGACCATACGAGGGCGAATGGTGACTCATACTCCATGACAATAGGAACCGATGATGTTGAGATCGATCTCTCCTTGACGCCAGCACAACTACCTCTGGCGCTTACATCGGATAGTAATAGAAAATTCACAGCAAGGGGGCCCCATGGATACCATTTGCGCGGTCGGTATGGGCAAGGGCAAGCTATTTTCGATCACACTACAATGAGGAGCCCCACTTTGACGTCTCATGGGGACAAATTGATATTGGAGGAAGGATGAATATTGCGGGTGAGAGTTTGACTAACGCAGTTGTGTGGGGATGAAACATCAAAAAAAGCATCGAGGAACAACCCATTCGGGTGACTAATGTGGAAGAAATAACTTACCCTTAGATGCACACCCATTGAAGCGATCAATGAGTAGATTCTCATTTTGTTTGGGAACAAATGGTAGGAGTTTTAGTATTTTGCCCAACGGACTGCCAACAATTTCAGATCGCTAGGGTGGAGAGCGGCATCGGGAGAATCATCGACTATGTAGGCACCTAATTCGAAAGTCGAGGGAAGAAGCAGACCCGCACCTTTACCTGCAAGTGCCATGGTAGAGTGTTTTAGCGAAATGTTTTGCACAGAGGCCTCGTGTTCACCAAGGAGATTTGTTATGTCATCGAGAGCAGGCATGATGGCTCCGTTTTCTGGCGTGGGATGAGAGAGAAGATGTACACGACGTCCAGTTTGGAGTAGAGCAAATAGCTCATGTGGACAAAGGTTGATCTACGAGCACCCATCATGAAACAACTTCAAAATATGAAGTTAAGGTCATTATTAAAAGGGGAATAAAGTACCCAAAAGAGAATTGGAGGCATTACCGTGAACGTACTCTAATAGCCGCTAATGGATGCACCGGGTATCCTGCAACACCTACCTAGAGGATGACCGTTTCGATCATCCATATGACAATAAAATATTATAAAATTGATGCTGCTTATGCGGATAATATAGCCATTTGGCAGGGTGTTACGAGGAGAATAATAAACTGTTAGTGAAAGGAGAACGTTTTGAAAACCAAACGACAAAACGGAAGGAGAAAGAAAATGAAAAGGCTTTTGGAAAATGTTAAAACCATCATTGAAGGGCAGAAAAGAGGCTGGACATTTTTGGAGGCCATGGCTGGATTTTTGTTAGGAAAGCCATATTCTTGGACTGGAGTTCACCCACATGATGTTAATTTGGGGCATGCTTTTTTGCATTTATGTTTGATATTGAAGATCTTTTTTCTACAATATATTGGAAATGCATCAAGTTTATGCATGTTAATGATCGAATTGCTTGTTATTTTTGATATATTGCACCATTTCCTTAGAAACTTGCACTGCATTAGATGTCAGATTGCGTGAATGCGGGTCACACTAATAATGTTGGTTTTATGCAGAATATTAATGCCTGTAGGATATGTGAGAAACTTCTGGGTTGCAGCAATTTATTTTATTTCATTTTTATTTATTTATTTTTTTTAACCCTTCCTTTTGCAGTTTTTTAAAACTTTGACGATTAAAATAAAAATCGAAAAAAATTAAAACTCCAAAAATAAATGCATGGATGTGAAGAATGAGCTTTAATGTTTCATCTTATGCAATTTCGATTTCATTTTGAAGCCATTTTGAAATTATAAAAATTATTCAAAGTTGCTGTTTTTACAAGCATTTTATAATTTTGGATTTTACATATTTTTGCATTTTGAAGGCAAATCAGATTTCAAGATTTGCATGTTTATTTTGCAAGCAATAAATTAACTTTCCTTTATGAAAATTCCAATTTCATTAAAGGGGAATGATTTATATGGCATTTCAAAGGCCATTGTTTTTAGAGCAATAAATTGACGTCTCTTTATGAAAATTAATTTCATCAAAGAGGGCTAATTTATTTATCATATCAAAGGCTTTTATATTTTAAAGCTAATCATTTCATCATTTTATTTTCATTCTCAAAGCAAGTTAAAATGAATCCAATCATCATTTAAGATTCATATTTAGAGATAGATTTTAATCTTCTATTTCATGCTTAAAGTAAGGTTTAATGCAAGATAAAACTTGTTTAAAATTTGCTTAATCACAAAAAGATAAAATCTATCTAAAACACATCAAGATAAAATGAACTAAGGCCCTACATCATGGTCATATGAGGGCCAATCACATTTTTCTTTTCTTTTAAGTTCAACGAACAATCAATAGCTTAACATAATAAAATAAACCAACACAGGCCCTTTGTTAACAGTTACTTGCAAATCACTAAGGTATTCCTAGAACTTATTTGATACATCTTCACAAGATTATAAATACACATGTGCAATGCTTATATAGCAAAACCTTGGAGAAGTTTTTGTTTTTAACTTCTTTGCAAGAGAGGGTTTTCTAATAAAAATCCTAACTATGATGGTGATTTTGTAATTGGACAAAATTTCCACTCAACATAATTGGCGCTAGAAGGAGGGCTTGAATTGGTTTACTTTATTGCAATTTAGATGCTAAATTGTTCATGTTACTTGAAAGTTTTATTTGAAAGTATTGGTCTTGACTAACGAAGTTTTGTTTTCTTGTGATCACTTTCATTGATTCAAACATTTTCTAATTGATGATGTATTAATGCTAACCTTTTTCAAATTTGAAAATGTTCTCTAATGTCATGGTTTAATTGATGCATATATTTTGGTGGATATACACGATGATTTATATGTAAAATATTTGAGATAGTCATTTCATGCTTCTTTGCAAGTTATAGTCATTTGAGTAACAAAAATGGTGCTAAAATTGTGTTCTTTAAGGTCCACTAATGGCATTCCTTACTTATTGGAGGTCAAGATATCCTTTAAACATACCTGGGCCTTCACATCATATGCCTACATATCTTTGGGATCATCTACCTGTTGGCAGTTTTGCCACACTGAATTTTGTTGCAAAAAATTCTAAGTTTACAAATTAAACAATGTAATTTTGCTGGCTTGTGAAAGCCTTTGTGTTGCTAGTTTGATATATATTAATTAATTTCATTCTAAAAAACAAGCAGATGCTTTCGTCCACTTTCCCAAGCGAAAATGGGTTATAGATAGTTTCGCCCAAGTTGGGGTGAAAACAAGGAAAAGCGCCCAAATTGTAGCAAAGGAAAAATTTTATAAGTAAAAGAGAGAATATTTCACCCAAAATCATGCATTCCAGACAGTCAAAGGTGATTTCGCCCTTTTTGGGGCGAATTGCTATTTTCAGTTGATTTCGGGGTGAAAATACTGAGTGGGCGCCATTCAAATGAAAGCATGCAAAAATTCACCCCTTTTCTAGCAAATTAAATGGTTTCGCCCAAGATGGGGTGAAAACAAGGAAAAGCGTCTCATTTGGAGTGAAAGTAACTAAGTGCATTTACTTCATGCAGTCAAAGTCAACTTCACCTCAGGTAGGGGGCGAAATTCATTTTCACCCTTCTTTTGGGTGAATTGTTGTTTTAAGATGAGTTCGAAGCGAAAGTAATGCAAGGCGCTCAACTTGGAAGTAAAAACAATGTAAAAAGCATCTTTCTGCATGGTCAAAGTCAATTTCACCCCTCCTTTGAGCGACCTGCTATTTTTAATCAATTTCGGAGCGAAAGTAGTTGGCAGACATCTCTCCAAGCGAAAGCATCCTGAAAAGTCAAAGTTAGTTTCGCCCAGTGGCAAAAATAGGAGCAAACGAGTTGTCTGCTGGTAGTTTCGCCAGCGAAAGCCTCCGTTGGGGAGTTTCGCTCCTTTTTCCAACGAAAATCTATTTTCGTCCTAGGTAAAGCAAAATTCATCATTTTCACCCCTTTGGTAGTGGAAGTTATTTTTACCCCATTTCTTGGCAAAATCCTCCCATGAGAAAGAGCAAGAGCAAGCAAGAACATTTTCGAGCAAAATTGATGAAATTAATGATGAAAATCTAAGCAAAGGCACTTTCACTACAGATCATTTTTGGGAAAGACTAAAGGATTGATGAATTTAATTCTTGGGGCAATGAATTTAATATGTCGAGGACTATTGCAGAAGATCTACCAAGATTAAATGTTGTGCTCTTGATTCTAGTATGACCCTGCTCATTCTCGAGGCACCATCCATTAATTTCGCTCCTTTTCAAAACAAAGTTAATTTTCATTGGGTCTTCCTAATGAAAATAAAATTCTGAGGTGCAAGACGACGAAGTGGCAACCAAGATTTAATGTTCGAGCTCCTAATTTTTATGTGACATTGTTGTGTTTCAATGCATCGACTTCTGAAATGATTTTCCATCATCCATTCTTGCTGATTTCCTCAAGCGCTCTCCACCAAAATGGGATCATTACTTCCTAAAGAATGCGTTGATTTGTGCATTGTTGTTGCCGAGGAGAAAATTGTTGATGTATGATCTTTGACCAACCGATATTTTATTTTAATGTGCATTTAATTACAGAGGTGCAACCCTCTATAAATACTAAGCATTTTGATGTAAAGAAGGAGGATAGACACTCTGCCAAAAAACACTTTGAGTTCTCTACATCAATCGAAAGATATTTGGCTCTGGTTCCTGAATCAGTGTTGTATGTAATTATTTTCTACTTATCATTTCTATTAGGTTCATGATCTTTGTTAGATAAATTTAAATTCTACATCTAAATTTAATTCCTAATAGAGAACTGAATGCTAAAATGTTTATTGGAAGTTATCTCTACAAGCTGTGAATGGTTCCTATGCTTTCCTTTCTATTACATGCTAATTAAAACTTGATTTGGATTTTAGCTGCTAGTTTATCCCCACCTTACATTTCTAGCTCATAGCCATATTTCCCATTCCTTTCTATCATTTCCCATATCTTTCTATTACCCTAAGCTTATACCAATTGTTAGATTAGTACGGGAACCAACCCTCTCTAGAGATTGGCTCGAAGGACATCTCTTTCCTTTGACCTTTCAATGTTGGTCGGGTCTAGGGTGCACATATATTATGTACTTAGGCAGATTCATGACCAATAATTTTTGGCATACCCGATGGGACATTAAAAGTTCCACTTTGAGCAGTATTAAGGTTTGATGTTCATATTTTTACTATCTGACTAGAACATCTAGTGACTCAGTTTTACCCAGAAGCCTTCGAACGTGAAGTGAGTGAAAGCTTTACTTCATGATCACAAGATCGAAGGCCAAAAATTTTGAAAACCCCATTGAGTTCTTTGAGCTTGACACCCAAGTGTTAGGAGAGCATCCTAGATTAGTCACTCCGACTATCCCATCGATTGCAACATCTTCACAGGTAGCTGGTGTGTTTTCTGTTCCTTCAAGTCCCGCTAGCACAACCACTAGCTTTCCTCCCCAAGCAAACACTCCAGTCCAAATGGCCCAAAATCTGCCACCACCACCAAGATAGTTCCCAACCTAGAATCACTCTAAAGCTTTGAATCTGCAAGCTCAAAACCCGATTCTACAAGCAACGTTGAAGGCTTTGCCTACTTACGATGGTACAGGCAAGATAACTTACGAGCATGTCCAAGATGTGGCTTCTCTGAAGACCATTCATAGCATCATAGATGAAGATGTCATGGTAATATTGCTTATGCTCTCTCTCAGAGGGAAGTTGCTTTATTGGTATCGATCTTTACAGCCTACCACTATTACCACCTAGGACCAGTTGGCTGAATTATTGATAAAAGGTTTCAATGAACAAGCGGATCCTTTCTCTCTATTGCATCAATTTACCACCATTCAGAGGTATCCATAGGAGGAAATTGTTGACTTCAATGTCAAGTTCACCCAAACTTGGTAGAGAGTCCCTGATGGTCTCCGATCGACTCCCAAACAAGTCGCATTCTATTACCTCCGAGCCTTCAATTCTGACATTAGCATGGCCATCCATCAGTCCAACATTGATACATTTTTGGCCTTGTATTCTACTACGCAAAAGGTTGAGGCTGATCTGATTGCTATCGATAAGCTTCCACCGAAGATGATGATGCCTATATTTCTTGATCTCCCATAGTATTTGTATTCCAATGCATCTTCTCAATCCCTGCCAATGTCCCCCATGTATCCAATCCCTTCATGGAATCCGAGTTCATCTCAAACCATGATGATAGTTTCTATCCTGCAACTGCCTGCTCCATCCATTCCACAACTACCCACTTCGATTCCATTCCTAGCACTACCATCTCCACTTGTACCACTTCCATTACTAGCTCCTCCAGCACCCTCAAATCTTGATCCCCAAGAGAAGTTGCTAAAAGAGATGTAGTCAATGAACTCAGCCATAAGAGCGATGAGCAATGAGATCATGATGATTAAGAAGAAGCAGGCTGAAAGAGATTTCTAGCCTAGGAGATTTCAACCTCCGTCGATCACCAGGGAGCAAGCAACTTCAACCAACAAGGCACCTGAGAGGAATCTGATCGTATTGACAAATGAAGAAGTTGGCCCATCAGACAAAGCATATTGGTGCTCTACCTGCAATGATCCACATGGTGAGGAAACTTGCATGGTTCACTTGAACTATGTGCAAACATTGGTAGATAGTTCTTTCGATGGTCAGATCAACATGATTATAGAAGTCGATCATAATTTCATGGTCCCTTCTGAAGAACAAGTTTTAGTTCTCATGAGAGCTGGAAGAAAACCCATCACAGTAGACCCAGCTGAAATGGAGCCATTGAAGGTACCTATTGACCCGAAGGTGCAAAATGAGAAAAAACAAGTACAAGCGAAAGTGCCTATTCCAGCACCCAAGCTAGATGCACCTATCCTATTAAAATATCTCTTGCCTCCATGAGTGAAAGAAATATTGTAAGAAAAGGCTTCAACTTCGCAAGCGAAAGTTGAAATGGAGGAACAAGCTAGAGAAAAGCTCAAATACCCATCCTTGACCAAGCGTTAGAGGGTAGAGGCTACACAGTATTAGAGCAAGTATGAGGCTACCAATGAAGGAAAGGAGTCCAATGCATCTACGTACAACATTGTTGAAGAGCTGAAGAGGATTCCTACCAAGGTTAGTCTCTATGATGCATTGCAATTGCCTGGACAAGTTGACTTGTTGCAAGAATCATTGAAGTTTGTTAAAGATAAGGGGAAGAATCCTACTCAAATAGTTTTTTCTCAAACGCTAACCACTTTAGCTACTGGAAAGAATAGACCACCCCCTTTCTACTTGTCTCTCAGGATGGAAGGTTGGATTGTGCATAATTGCATGATCGATTTTGGCACTACTATGACTGTCATGCCAAAGGCAGTCTGTGATGTTATGGGTATGGAATATACAAGAAGTAGCCCTAGCATTTTGCAATTATATGGAACCCCTATGAGAACAGTAGGGGTCATCAAAGACATCCCCATTGTGTTGCATAAAATACCTTAGATCACTATGATCCAAGAGGTGGTTGTGGTTGATCTGGAGTCATATTTCAGCATGTGCCTCTCAAGGGAGTTCACTACCAAGTTGGGAGGCTATCTTTCTCTGGACTATTCCCATATGGAGATTCCTATCAAAGGGAAGAGAATATGAATCTATAATGAGAAGCCTTCTACTTTTCATATAGAGAAGATTGAAGAAGAAGAAAAATCCATGAATTCTATCAACATGATGAGAATTGGAAGAATTAGATTTGATGGAAGAAGTTCTGGATGAGCTTCAAATAGAAGATGAGTTTTCAATGCTCAATTTTAATGCCATGATGGAGACTAAAATTGGTTGTTACACCATTACTAAGCCTAAAAAAGCTGAAGTGAAGGTGTCTGATGATCAAGATCCTATTCTAGATCAATTGTGGAAGTTGTACTTTGATGGTGCGAGATGCAAGAATGATGCAAGAGTAGGGATCATTCTCATTTATCCTTATAGCATACAAAAGACTTATTCATACTGATTGACCTAGAGTTGTACCAATAATGCTATCGAGTATGAAGCATTATGCCTAGGCTTGAAGAAAGTAGAGAAGCTTGGGATTAAACAACTATAGATTTTTAAAGATTCAAAACTGATTGTGAATCAAGTAACGAACAAATGTGTCTCCAAGAAGCACTACCTGAAGGTATACCACAATAAATTTTAGGACCTATTTGAGGCTTACACAATGTTGAACATCCAAGCGATCTCATGAGAGTAGAACAAGCATGTCGATCTCTTGGCATCCCTTGGTGCCAACTTTTCTCCAGTTGAGCATGTGGTGAGAAAACCCAAGACTGTGAGGTTAGTTTACAGACCTTCAGTTCCTGAAAAGAATATCTACTAGCAAGTGTTCGATAATGATGAACAGATTGTAAATTTCTTGATAAGAGAAGCTAGTACTATGGAAGGAAGAACACTTGATGAGGAAGAAGTTGAGGGATTGATCTAGCTGAGGAATAATCATATTCCAAAAGGATTGATTACGCTTGAGAGTCTCTTTGATCAAAATGATAGAGCAGAAAAGCATAAGATCAAAGTGGATGAGAAGGAGTACACTGAACTATAGTTGGGACCCGAGAAGTCAATCAAAGTTGGTACCGATTGCACTCTAGAAGAGTTGGAGCAGATCAAGGAGCTATGCCATGAGTTCCTAGACATTATCGCTTGGAGCTACCAAGATTTGAAAGGCTACAACAAAGATGTGATCCAACATACCATTGAGTTACAGGAAGGAGTGAAACCCTTCAGGAAAAAGCAGAGGCCAATCAATCCCAAGATTGAAGCCTTGATGAAAGTTGAACTGCTGAAGATGTTAGAAGCCAAGATCATTTACCTGATCAAGCATTCTACCTGGGTAGAGAATCTGGTCCCTATGAGGAAGAAGAATGAAGATATTCGCCTATGTGTTGAATTCCAAAATTTGAATCAAGCATCCCTGAAGGATCATTATCCTTTACCTCAGATTGATCAGATTCTTCATGTAGTTGTAGGAGCTCAGATATTTTCTCTGTTGGATGGATTCTTTGGCTATAATCAAATTTGGGTCAAGGATGAAGACCAATATAAAATGATGTTCACCATGAAATGGGGAACATTTGCTTATCAATGAATGTCGTTTGGTCTCTCGAACGCTGGAGCAACTTTTCAAAGAGTGATGGATGTAGCTTTTGGTGAGTTGTTAAATCATATCATTGTAATTTATCTGGATGACATGACTATCTTCTCTCACAATAGGGAGGAGCATAGTCTACATTTAAGACAAGTGTTCGAGAAATATCAAGAGTTCAAAATATCCATCAATCCGAAGAAGTCCATATTCGTTATAAAGGAAGGAAAGCTCCTGGGCCACATCATTTTAAAGAAAGGTTTAGCTATTGATCCAGCTAGAGCTGAGGCTCTTTTGAAGCTTCCATTGCTAGCCAACAAGAAGGATTTGTAGTCATTCTTTGGGTAGATAAACTTTATTCAAAATTTTATTGTAGATTTTTCCCAAGTGGTAAAACCGATGATTGAGATTTTAAAGAAAAATGTTGAGTTCAAATGGATTGAGCAGAGGAAGTGAGCATTCAAAGAAATTAAAGAAAGAATTGCTCAAGCCCCGATTTTAGTAAACCCTGATTATTCAAAATATTTTATCCTGTATGTCATTGGTGAACAAGAGAGTTATGCAATGGTGCTCACGCAGAAGGGAGATGATGGAGATGAGTATCCAATCGCTTTCTTAAGCCAAGTCATCCAACCGCATGAAGAGAAATACAATTTTATTGAGAAGCAAGTATATGCGGTAATGAAGTCCTTGAAGAAGTTTTGACATTTTATTTCCTAGAGCAAAACAATAGTTTATGTTGTTCATCCAGATGTTCGAAGTTTCATCATTCAAGGAGAGCTTGGAGACAAGAGAGCTGGTTGGGTTTCCAAAATCTAGGAGTATGATGTTGAAATCCGACCAACCAAATTGGTTCGAGGTCGAGCACTATGTTAAGAGCTGGCAAGAAGTGTTGCTTTCGAATCCATGGTTTGCCAACTTGAAGATTCAGTAAGTGAAAGTAATTTTGCTAATCACTCTATAGTTGATCGTGATTGGATAGAGGACCTTGTCGAATATTTCAATTCAGGAAGATGTCCTTCACATCTCAATGCTTCACAGAGAAGGAGATTCAGATTACAGGCTCTCAGGTATGTGATGTTGCCAAATGGATTGTTCCATAAAAATATTGATGGAGTACTTCTCAAGTGCATCAAAGAATCAGAGAAGCAAAAAATCCTAGAAGAATTCCATTCTGGATTGTCAGGAGGCCATTATGCAGGGAGACCCATGGCATTGAAGATCATCAAAGTAGGTTATTTTTGGCCCACTCTCTTTGTAGATGCTTTCAAATTCAGTCAGAGTTGCGATAAATGCCAAAGATATGTCGGTAGAAGTAGGAATGCATCATTACCCCTTCATCCGATTCAAGTTGAAGCACCATTTCAGCAATGGGGCTTAGATTTCATTGGGGTCATTGATCCTAATTCATCCATCGGGCATAAGTACATTCTAACTACAACTGACTATTTCACTCGATGGACCGAAGCAATCCCAACCAAGAAAGCCAACCAGGAGGTGGTCATCTCATTCCTTGAAGGATTGATCACTCATTTTGACATCCCAGATGCAATTATAATAGATAATGGAACCCCATTCATCGATGCTAAAATCAATGAGTTCATGGGTAAGTATGATATTTATTTAAAAATCTCATCAAATTACTATCCATAGGGAAATGGCCTGGCCGAATCCACAAACAAGAATCTGCTCAAGATTCTGAAGAGGACTCTAGGAGATAACAAGTGAAGTTGGCACTTGCTCTTGAACCAAGCATTATGGGTCGATCGTATCTCAGTGAAAAAATCTATCAAGACATCCCCTTATTCCTTGGTATACGATAAAGAAGCAGTCTTGCCTATTCATATTGAATTGTTGGCCCTTCAATCCTTGCACTTACTTGATGGTGAAGATGATGAATTCGACCCCATGAGCGCAAGGTTGGCTCAAATTTTACAGTTGGAGGAAGAGAGGGAGAAATCGTACAATGCCTTCATGGAACATGCCCAAATGATGAAGAAGTGGTTCGATAAGAAGACTTCTGAGAAGGCTTTCAAGGTGGGTGATCTGGTGTTAAAGTGGAATGAGAACAAGGCAAAGCCAGGAAAGCATCACAAGTTCGAGGTGATTTGGGAGGGCCCTTTCTAGATTTTGGGTGTGAATCAAGTTAATTCATATTACTTGCAGGATATGGATGACCATGTGTTACCAATTCTAGTAAATGGTCTTCATTTGAAGGCCTATCATCATTGAAAATTTCAGATCAAGTATGTAAATATGTATATAATTTTCTTTTAATGTCATTTTATTTTTAATAACCAAATATGTTTTATAAAAAAAAAAGTAGTTTCACTGGGAGAATTTAACTTCACCCCAGGAGGCTATTTTCACTCCGAAAGAACTTCTTCACTAGCAAAAAATCATTTTCACCCAAAAATATTTTAAAAGCCTTTTGGTCTTATTTCGGGGTGAAAACATTAAAAGAAAAGTAATTTCACTTAATTTACATATATTATTTTAAAGTTTGCTTTTTCATAAAAAAGTTCCCCCATTATTATTTTAAAAAGATAAAAAAAAAAAGAAAAAAAAAAAAAAAGAAAAGATTTTTTTCTCCTAAAAAGTCAATTCGCCATGTATACTTTATTTTCAGAGTGAAATCCCTTTGCACTCCACCAACAGATAATTTCAGGGTGAAAACTCAAGATGAGAAAAGAAAATATTACATGCTTTTTTGGGACTCTTTGCAATTATTTTGAAGAAAATTAATTTTTTTCTTTTTCCAAATAAAGCTTTTTTTTTGGGTAAATAAAGTAGATGAATTATTTTAAAGATTTCCAAGCATGTAATTTCACCAAGCAAGCAGGAAAGAATATTTTTGGAGCTCTAGTTGAACGAAACTATCCATTGCATGATTATTTTTACCCTAGTTGACATTTCTGGAAAAACAAGTGCACCCAAAAAGTTTTCACTGGAAGGAGCTAATTTTCAGAGTAAACTTTAGTTAAAATGCATGAGATCGAGCTAATTTCACTAGAAAAACTTAGGGAAGATGTTTTTGGTATCTTAATGCAATGAATTTACTAATTTCACCTCAAAGAGCGCTTCCATACGATGTCATTCATCATTCCCGAAGTTAGTCATTAAATAACCATATTGCACCCCTCAAGATAAAAGATGGCTAGACACGACATTCGAAGAAGATTTATAGTGCAAGGGCATTATTGGTAGTTTAAAAATCATTAAAAAGCATGTCGAGTGAGAGAACCAAGGAGCACGTTCACCTAGATTTCTCAAGGCATGCCACATGCATTAAATCGGGTAGTTGGGGGTAAAAATTATAAATAAGGTGAACCAGAAGCTTGCAGACAAAGAAAGATCAAGAGCATTTTTTCTGGAGCATTACAGGATCATCATTCAACTTTATCGAATTTCTACTTTATTGCAGAACTATCAGAGTGCTGAAGTAAAACTATCGAAGGATGAATATGGGGAAGAAAGCTATCGAGACAAAGAAAACGTAAAAAAATAGGGAGGCAAGAAAGCTAAAAAATCCAAGTGAAACGAAGATATAGAGCTTGATCCGTATTATGATGCACTAGCTCAGATTGGTGACTACATCATTTCAAACAAGGGCATGGAAAAATTATGCTAAGATGTAGAAGTTGTTGTCAGACAAGGCTTGATGCCAGAAAGCCCATTGACTATTGCGTATCATGCATAAATTTTTTGGTACCTCTGTACACCTGTTCATGCTTACCCAGAACTAGTGTTGGCTATTACAAAATTTTATAACCCCACCACAAGAACTATTCAAAATGCAAAGGGGGATAAATTATTCAGCATTTCATCTAATGCAATTAGAGAAGCATTTGCTTGTGGGGTGATGCCTCCTCCGGATGTTATGTTCAAAAAGTTAAATCTCAAGGAGCAAGATGAAAGGTACTAGTTGACTGTGATGTTGCGCCAGTTCATGGAAAATCAGTTGATAAAGATGCCCTAGTTTGGAGAGTTGTCGACTTTGCCAAAGCCTTTGATAGATTTTAAGAGTCTAGACATGTTTTCTATGTTGGCCTAGGTGATTGGTCTTCCTACCGATTCTACAGTGCATAAATGGCAAGCGACACTTGTACAATGTATTTTGCAGGTAGAATTCTATGCTTCGATAACAATGACGATGAGCATGAACCTGATTTTATTTGATTGGGTGGATTACGTGGCTCGAAGAATGCATACCCAGTTGGAGAGAGTGTAGAGTGGAGAAGAGGTAGTGTTCAGACATTCTTCATTTTTAGCATGGTATTTCTTTTTCCACATGCACCAACGCTTTTCATTTATAGTTGTCAAGCAGATTGATGTGGTAGACAGGAAGTTGCCAGTTTATTTATGGACTCCGAGTTTGTCCAGAAAGGAGTCATATTATAATTTCAACCGAATGTTCTTGGGCCCCACCCTCGAGCTTATTTTTGGCACATGTGAGAGAGTGCCAAGGGCGATGAGAGAGGAGGTTATCATGAAGGAGAAAGGTGATATTTTCTTGTTGATGCAAGGCATCATTGTACAAATTTTTGGCTTTACTAGCAAGTCATTTCTCCTTCCATATTTTGCTACAGAGCACCTTTTCGCGTTGGAGGTTGCCCGCTAGAATGATTTCATTAATCACGTCTATGGGGTGGGTCGAGGGAAATGAACCACATGTACCATACCCTTTTGCTTTGGTGACATTGAAGTAAGCTAGGTTGGACAAAATTAGTTGATTACAAAAACCCTCTATGACCTCGGCTTGGTTGAGTTGCCCTAGTGGTGGAAATATGACCCTTTGGGTCATTTCATGGCATTGATCAAAGCAAAGAGTTTTCATTGTTGTCCTAGAGCAGATATTGAGCAGTAGAGAAATAATCTAGAGGGGCATGATCTCGAATGGCACATTGAGAAGATGATGATGTTCCCACCATGGCATGATTTCTATGAGATGGAGGTCGAATATAATCCTGAAGTCCACAAGCACTAGATTCCTCCTTTGGGCCTATTTAGAAAAATGAAGGATCAGTTGCCCGCTTGGTCTGAGGAGAAAATCACCAATTGGTGGGTTATGAGGGCCCACCGAGGAAAAACTGGGTCAGCCTATGGCCTGGCGATGGATGATATATTTTTAGATATATATGATGAATATTATGATAGCTACCAACTGATCTCTTTCGCTAAAATTATACCTCGAAGCTTTCAAAGATCTGATAATGAAGAGATCATGGCTAGAGAAGAGCAACTTGTGGCTAAAAAAGTGCCACTTGTGGAGGAAGAAAAATAGTCATCGCTAGAAAAGTAGCTCCAGTGTAAGAAGAGGAGTACGTGTGAGGCACTTCCTTTTCCAAAAATCTCCAAGAAGCCAAGGACTGGTGCAGTCTCTTCATCTGGTACAAACCCTCCTCCTGCAGTTGTAGCTGCACAAGCTGACATTTCAGAGACTATTCCTTTGGTCCAGGAAGAGCAGCTTGGCCAGAAGATAGAGTTCATAAATCTTGAAGAGGATATTGAGGAAGAGTTGAAGGAAGACCAGGTGAAGGAGGAGCTAGTATCACAACCACCCTCATCATCGGCTCAAATGGTGTCGAAGCTCGAAGGTACATTTTCTCTACCCTCTTCCCTTACTCTTGAGCATTCGGTGACTGTCACACCCCTTTCTGTAGTTGTCACTTCCATTTCACCCCCATTTGGTATACCTTCCACTTCCATTTCACTTCCCATTTCTTAGTCACCAGTCACCGATGCTCCCTCTTCTTCTATTCCCTCTTCTTCTATTTCCCTTTCTTTCAGTTCTTTTGCATCCGCACCCAATCCATTTTTGCTCCCTTCATCCTCCATTCTAGTAACTTCTACCATGGCTATAAGTACACAAGCTCCTCCTCGAGTAAGTATAACTGTAGCCGAACCCCTCACTTTCATTCCCTCAACCATCTCCATTCCATCAACCATTCCCATTTCTACTTCCCTTCCCAAGCCAAACCCTCAGTAGGCTCACTTTCCCTTTTCTCCATTCCTTGAGTTGTAGGTGCTGCCAGAGTCAGAGATGGAGGTGGTGCCAGAGCATCCTATTGCAGAAAAAATAAGTCGAGCCCACTAGAGTTCATCATAGTGGCTGAAAAGCCGTAAGCGGAAAGAGGCTCAAGCTCCAACAAAGCCATTGAAGAAGGTCTCCTTTGACCCCGAAGCTATGGAGTCCCACACTGTAAAGATGATTCCCCAGGTCCAGAAGCCCCAAGGAGAGATGGCTCCAAGTGATTATGCTTATGAAGTCATTACAGAGGACCTGACGAAGATTGATACTACAGAGAAAATGGGGAATATTCAGGTGGATATGAGCTCGCTTTACCTACATGGTGAGCATTATAAGAAGAGATTTTTTGAGGTTGAGGTGAATATCATTGAGTTAGAAGAAGCTCTAGCCAAAAATAGGGCACAGCTGGAGACAACGAGATCAGAGGTAGAGCATTGGTAGCGAAAAGTGGAAGACTTGGAGAAAGCAATCGAGGAGCATCAAAAAGTATGAGAAGAAGTTGAACAATAGGTGCAGACATTAACTACCTAACTAGAATCTTTACAGAATCAACTAGCTGAAAAGGCCACACAATCAATGGGGTTCTCCAAGGAGAAGATCAAGGAAGCTCATCATCATTTAACTGAAGACTATGCAAAGTGGGTAGCAAAGGTGCTCTTGGTTCTACTATATCTTCAAGAGGTATGAACAATAATAATATTTGGTGAGCAAGCATTGTAGTATGCTGAGGAGCAGTTAGAACCAAAACTGGAGATGGCACTGAAGATTCAAACATTAGCTACCACTGCCCTCCGATGTAAACCCATGAGTGGGATGGACCGAGCTTGGTCTAACGCTAAGGTGATGTTACGTAGTTATTTTTCTAGATTGGATCTAGCTAGAGAGGGTCGTAAGTTGCTTGATATGTATGAGAAGGAGCGATCTATTTCACTCATTTACTTTGAGGCTATAGCTGATGTTGGCTTCCCAGCTTCACTGATGATCAGGGGGATATCTTGTCAAAGAAAGAGTTGGAGGCAGCATGGAAGGAGTTCGTGGAGGATACCTCTGAGATCGATAGTTGGACGAAGCCCATTACAGAGGAGCAGGTTTTGCCATTCATGAAAAGGCTTACCCACATTGAGTCTTCCTTGTACGAACTATGCTAGAGGGCCAACCACATCAGCTTGGACCAGGTCCAGACATTGTGCTTCATTTTTAATTCACTCCAGTATCCTTCGATGCTCGATGAAGATTCTTGGGCTAAGGTGGTTGTAGTATATGAGACTACCAATGTGAGTCTCGTAGAGCAAGAAGAACGGGAAGGGGAAAGAGAGCAGAAGGAGGTGACTGAATCAAATGTACCATCTGATGCAACTAGTGGAGGTGAGAGTTGAGCCCAATGGATAAAGGCCTAGGGTCGATTGCATCCAGACTAATTGAATACCCCGAGAGCCGCCAAAAGTGTTGGCAATTTTGCCACACTAAATTTTGTTGTAAAAATTCTAAGTTTACAAATTAAACAATGCAATTTTGCTAGCCTGTGAAATCCTTTGTGTTGTTAATTTGATATTTTTTAATTAATTTCATTCTAAAAACAAGAGGTTTAGAAATGTTAAGAAGTAAAAGAAAAGGCCAAATTGTAGCAAAGGGAAAATTTTATAAGTAAAAGAAAAGATTTCACCCAAAATCATGCATTCAAGGTGATTTCACTTTTGGGAATATTATTATGGGAAAAATACTGAGTGGACGTCATTCAAATGAAAGCATGCAGAAATTCACCCATTTTCTAACAAATTAAATGGTTTCACCCAAGATGGGGTGAAAACAAGGAAAAGCGTCTCATTTGGAGCGAAAGTAACTAAGTGCATTTACTTCACGTAGTCAAAGTCAATTTCACCTCAGGTAGGGGGAAAATTCATTTTCGCCCTTATTTTGGGTGAATTGTTATTTTAAGATGAGTTCGAAGTGAAAGTAATGCAAGGCGCTCAACTTGGAAGTAAAAACAATGTAAAAAGCATATTTCTACATGGTCAAAGTCAATTTCACCCCTCCTTTGAGCGACCTGCTATTTTTAATCAATTTCAGAGTGAAAGTAGTTGGCAGACGTCTCTCCAAGCGAAAGCATCCTAAAAAGTCAAAGTTAGTTTCACCTAGTGGTGAAAATAGGAGCAAACGAGTTGTCTTCTAGCAGTTTCACCAATGAAAGCCTCTATTGGGGAGTTTTGCTCCTTTTTCCAATGAAAATCTATTTTCATCCTAGGTAAAGTGAAATTCATCATTTTCGCCCCTTTGGCAGTGGAAGTTATTTTTACCCCACTTCTTGGCAAAATCCTCCCATGAGAAAGAGCAAGAGCAAGCAAGAACGTTTTCAGGTGAAATTGATGAAATTAATGATGAAAATCTAGGCAAAGGCGCTTTCACTGCAGATTATTTTTGGGAAAGACTAAAGGATTGATGAATTTAATTCTTGGGGCAACAAATTTAATATGTCGGGGACTATTGCGGAAGATCTGCCAAGATTAAATGTTGCGCTCCTGATTCTAGTATGACCCTGCTCGTTCTCGAGGCACCATCCATTGATTTCGCTCCTTTTCCAAACGAAGTTGATTTTCGTTGGGTCTTCCTGGCAAAAATAAAATTTTGAGGTGCAAGACGACGAAGTGGCAACCAAGATTTAATGTTCGAGCTCCTGATTTTTGCATGATATTGTTGTGTTTCAATGCACCGATTCCTGAAATGATTTTCCATCGTTCATCCTTGCTGATTTCCTAGGTGCTCTCCACCAAAATGGGATCATTGCTTCCTGAAGAATGCGCTGATTTGTGCATTGTTGTTGCCGAGGAGAAAATTGTTGTTGTTTGATCTTTGACTAGCCAATATTTTGTTTTAATGTGCATTTAATTACAGAGGCGCAACCCTCTATAAATACTAAGCATTTTGATGTAAAAAGGAGGATAGACACTCTGCCAAAAAACACTTTGAGTTCTCTACATCAATTGAAAGATATTTGGCTCTGGTTCCTGGATCAGTGGTGTATGCAATTATTTTCTGCTTATCATTTCTGTTATGTTCATGATCTTTGTTAGATAAGTTTAAATTCTGCATCTGAATTTAATTCCTAATAGAGAACTGAATGCTGAAATGTTTATTGGAAGTTATCTCTACAAGTTGTGAATGGTTCCTATGCTTTTCTTTCTATTATATGCTAATTAAAACTTGATTTGGGTTTTAGCTGCTAGTTTATCCCCACCTTACATTTCTGGCTCATAGCCATATTTCCCATTCCTTTCTATCATTTCCCATCTCTTTCTATTACCCTAAGCTTATACCAATTGTTAGATTAGTATGAGAACCAACCCTCTCTAGAGATTGGCCCGAAGGACATCTCTTTCCTTCGGCCTTTCAATGTTGGTCGGGTCTAGGGTGCACATATATTATGTACTTAGGCAGATTCATGACCAAAACTACCTCAATTTAGGCATGATGGAATAGAATTGGCTGAGAAACATATTTAGGCATACAAGAACACTAATTCAATGGCAAACTATGCATGAAGATGTGGCTTGTTATTCGTTTCCATCTACATTATATGAATTAGCTTATGATTGGTACCTCAGTTTACCTACAGGTTCTATCAATTCTTGGGCTCAACTAGAAGCAACATTTCTTAGTCATTTTGGAAAACTAGTTGACCCAATCCTCATGTACAATCAGTTTGTCACTACCCGTAAAGGACCTAATGAATCTTTGAAGTTGTTCAATGAAAGGTTCCATGGGTTATATGCTCAATTGGTGGTACCCTATGTTCCTCCAGAGGGAGTTTCTATCCAAGTGTATTTCAATACTATTGACCCATTAATTTCTATGTATTTACTAGGGATGCCTCAAATCACATCGTTGTTCCAAGCTTATACTCAAGCAATGGCAATTGAACAATAATTGAGTTATCAAAATTGTGACGTGGATTTTGGATCATATAATTCTCAATCATCTAATACCCTTACCCATATAACGATTTGTGCATATTAACCTACCATTCAATATCAACCATTATTCTCAAGTGCGAATCAATGTTAGAATACCCATCTTGATCATCTTTCGAATCATGTTCCAAATGATGACCAACTAGAAATGAATGGTTTAGAGTCATTATTTACAAATGAGGATTGGGATAATCATAGAAAGCCGAATATAAGGATTGATCCCATTGTAGAAACCCTTGACTCACCTAAGTATGAAATTGAGGAAGATGAATTTGTTGAAATTGAGTCCTCAAAGGTGGATAAAGGAGAAGAAAAGGAATTGATAGATGAATATGAGGATCATGCCAAAGATACAATAGAGTTTCATCCCACGGATTTAGATGAAATTTTTTATAATGGTTGGGGAAGATATGAAGAATCATCGATCTTTCACACCCCCATTGATGAAATTTCTATTGATATGCAGGATGCTGAAAAACTATCTCATATGAAGATCTTGTAATTCCTTGTGCAAGTAGAAAATGACATGCTCATTTCAGAAATAAAGAAGGTTCCAAAACTCGATCATTTTGAGTATGAATTTATGGAACACCTTGTTGAAGGATAAAAATAAGAAATGGTAAATGTTTCATATGATTCAATTATTTGGGACCAGGAAGAAGTAAAACCACCTATTTCATTTTGGAATACTGAAATATTGGGTGAAAATCCTCATGATTGTCTTGAATATTATAAGGAAGAAATACCATGGATGGTCAACAAGGAATGGGAATCAAATGATAAAAATGTTGTTTTATTCAAAGCAACTCAAATAATTGATCATGGAGATATGTTATTTGACACATCCCTTGATAGACAAGATTTATGGTTTGAAAAGGATGGACATACTTTTGATCGGGTGCCTAACTTTGGTATTTTTGATAAACAGGTAATAGACGAAGATGAAGTGTTACAAGATGATGATGATGAAACCCATGAAGAAGAAGAAAAGATTACAATGGCTCACCAAGTGTTGGTAAATGAAAATGTACGAAAGGTAGAATCTAAACTTTTATGTCCAAAAATTTAAGATTCAGGTGAAAATTTGCATAATCATTTAATGGATTCGAATGTTATTTATGATGAAATGCCATTGGTGATAAATTAAGACATACTCACACCACTAATGATATTGCTTTGTTGAATGAAAGAGAAGTTGATGTGATTGAATTATTGAATCAAATTCATCAACAATTAAAAATGGAATCTAGGGTAAAAACTTATGATGATCCTCATTTAGTAGATATCCTAGATGCTTGCAAATTATTACATAAGTTTGATTGGCCTACAAACATGGAAAATGAATTGGCTTTAAAATTTATAGAAATAGGCTCTTGTTTGCAAGATCTCATATTTGAAAAGAAAGGCCTAATTCTAAATCATGAATCAAATTGTGAAATTGACATCTTAAGGAATAGATAAGAAAGAATTGAAAATCAGTTATTGTCTAATCAATTTAATAATTTGAAGCTCACCTATGGGATTGTTAATGAAACTAAATCAAATTGGTGGGGTGAGAGAGGCAAGATGAAAAGTGTTGTATTGTGTGACCTAATCTTATTGTCATTGGATTCTTGCAAAGCTTGGCATGCGTATCATGTTATATGTCTTTTGAAATGTGCTAATCATGTTTGGGATCCAAGGAAGTGATGGCTCAAATTTTTGCATCACATTGTATATAGTGTATATTATTGTATATAGTCTTCATTTTCGTGTCTTTTTTTAGATTTGATTTTTTGTGTTTTATCCTCAAATTTTGATTTTGTTTTCCTTTCTTGTTAGTTT
This sequence comes from Wollemia nobilis, assembly GCA_028583015.1. Lineage (NCBI taxonomy): Eukaryota > Viridiplantae > Streptophyta > Pinopsida > Araucariales > Araucariaceae > Wollemia > Wollemia nobilis. Next base: position 1,985,578 of record JAQPPZ010005120.1, read on the forward strand.
GCACTAGGTTAGGATTTGGTTTGTGTTTTGGGTTGTTCCCTTGTTTTGAGGTGATGTTTTGTGGTCGCTAATTTATGGCCTCTTGACTATTTTTTGTGTTCCTTTGTTAAGTAGGTTGGAATGCCTAATCTGAAAATAGGTGAAATTGAGAAAAGGGAGGTGGAATTATTTTATGATCATGCTCAAATTTTGTGACTAAAATGGTGGAGAGTGGAACAATGAAACATTTTGCTAAAGCTCCACATGTAACCCACATATTAAAGGGTATTTCTGGAAGTCCTAAAGGATGAAGTTATCTTGATTTGCAAATTAAGGCAAAAATCCAATATGCTCCATATCTAACTCCAAATACCCATGTGAGGCATAAATTTTTGCAAAGCTATATAAAAAAAAAGCAAGCAAAGGAAAACACGCTAAAATCAGTCACTAAGTCTAGATAAACTCTATCGGGGCTATAGACACCCGATTGGTAGTAGGGCTCTATCTAGACACAACTTGATCAAAAGAAAAGCTTTGCAAGAAATCAATCAAACACAAAGGGTAATCTAGATAAACTCTACCGGGGCTATAGATGCCTGACTAGCAGTAGGCATCTATCTATAAAAAAATATTTATGAGCAATATTATAAAGCCTAATGCAATTCAGATGATGGAATTCAGATGGTTTCAAGAAATGCAAAATGAAGCACTTTGTCACACACTGAGCAAAGGCATATGGATTAGTTGTTTTTATTCAAATATGTTTACTCCCACCTTCTTGAGACATCGCTAAATAATTGTCATTTCGCTAATATTTTGTGTTCTCGTTTCATATTGGGTTCTTCACCCGAAATACTCAAGAGCATTTCCCAGTAGAGTTGCCATTTGTTGTGACTATCGCACAACTAACCCCAAAATTGGGGACCCACCTTAAGCTTCCGTTTTAAGAATTTTTGTTATGGTTTTGAGTAGCAAACTCCATAGGTTCTGTCAATGGTATCGTGGTTCATGTCATTTGGGGTTAGCACCTCCTTTCTTATTTTTGTTGTTCATGTCTTGTAAGTGGTCTTGCTTGTTGGTTAGATCTCATTTGTTTATTTTGTTTGATCAATTTTAAGGTTTAAATTAGATTAATTTAATTTAAACTTTTAAAATTGATTTAAATAAATAAAGGTTTTGTTTTTATAAAATATGATAATAAAAAACATAATAAAAATTATAATAAAAAGAAAATATAATATATATGTATATAAAAAAATATATATTATAAAGAAAATAGATAATCAATAAAATAAAAATTAAATTAAATTAAAAATGATAATGTGATAACATAAGAAGTATAAAAGCCTCCTCATCATCCTTATATTATCATATTGGTAGATGTTCATCTTGTTTTATATTTATAAGGTCTGATACTTGGAGTCTTTTCGGGCGCAGGAAAAATAACATCGTGGATGGACTTGTGAGGTTAAAGTGGGTGCATGCAACGTATGAGGAAGTTTGGGTGAACGATGAAAACCATGGAACCGAGGTTCGAAGATTATGGAGGCACATACTCATACCATGTAGACCAATGCGATGTGGATTATTAGGTGGAGACAAACAACGTGGAGTGTGCGAATCACGAAGGCTGTCATCAGAATGGTGATAGCACGATGGACAAAGGTGGACGTCTACCTTTGCTTCGTTTATTTATCGTGGCAATTCGATGAACGACACTACGATAATGAGTTAGGTGGAACAACACATTGATCGATATGATGGTAACTTGGAATAGCAAGCTGTGAGGACTGTCAAATACACGCAGACATAGAAATATCGAAGCAGTTTTGTAGGCACATCCAACAAACGGTGGTTGGAAATAGTTACTGTGCATCTAGGCGGAAGCAGTGTGTTGAGTGAAGCTGTGTCTACACTAAGAAGATAACCAACATCATAAATAAATCAAAATGTTACGAACTAACGAGGCGGATATAACGCAACATGGACTTGCATTTTTTGAATGAAAGGGCAAACACCAATGAAGACATGGTGCTAACAAGGACCATACAAGGGTGAATGGTGAATCATACTCCATGACAGTGAGAACCGATGGTGTTGAGATTGAGCTCTCCCCAATGCCAGCACAACCACCTCCAGCACTTACAACAGATAGTAATAAAAAATTCACAGTGAGGGGGCCCCACAGATACCATTTGCACGATTGGTATGGGTGAGGGCAAGCTATTTTCGATCACACTACAATGAGGAGCCCCACTTTGATATATCATGGGAACAAATTGATAGCGAAGGGCAAATGAATATTTTGGGTGAGAGTCTAACTAACGCGATTGTGTGGGGATGAAATGACAAACAAAACACCGAGGAACAACCCATTTGGGTGATTAACGTGGAAGAAATAACTCACCCTTAGACGCGCACCCATTAAAGTAATCATTGAGTAGATTCTCATTTTGTTTAGGAACAAATGGTAGGAATTTTGTTGTTTTGGCATATCCGAACGATAGTCGGCTATCGAACCAGTGTGAATGCAAGTCATAGTGGACTCAAACTAGACACCATGGCGAAAAAAGATTTAGGTGGAGGGCAGATTCTGATGAGGTCTCAACCAGCATAGACTATGAAATAGCAACCTGACAACAAGAAATTATTGCACTCATTTCACGTGGTTCTATATTTTGTTACCAATATATTATCCATAATGGATGGGAACATATACAACACTGATTGTTTATGAATTTGACAATGCACCATTGACAGGGAGTTGGTGCACCTTCGACAGTGGGGTGTTTCCATTGATAGGTGCCAGGGGGACGTTACTATACATGGCTCGACGTGTAGGGTTTGGACGAACTTATGGCACAAAATTTTACCCAACAAATTGCCAATAATTTTAGATCACGAGGGTGGGTAGCGACATTAGAAGAATCATTGACTAAGTAGGCACCTAATATGAAAGTCGAGGAAAGAAGCAAACCCGTACCTTCACCTGCAAGTGCCACGGTAGAGTGTTTTAGCGAAACATTTTGCACAGATACCTCGTGTTCACCAAGGAGAGTTATCATGTCATCGAGAGAAGGTACGGTGGCTGTTGTCTGGTGCGGGATGAGAGAGAAGATGTATGCAACATCCAGCTTGGAGTAGAGCAAATAGCTCGCATGGACAAAGGTTGATCTACAAGCGCCCATTATGAAACAACTTCAAAATATTAAGTTAAGGTTATTATTAAAAGGGGAATAAAGTACCCAAAATAGAGTTGGAGGCACTACCGTAAACACACTCTAATAGCCGCTAATGGATGCACCGGGTATCCTGCAAGCCCTAGATGATGACCGTGTCAAGCATCCATATGGCAATAAAATTGAGGTTGCTTATGCAGATAATATAACCATTTGGCAGTGTGTTACGAGGAGAATAATAAACCGTTATCTCAAAGTAAAGTGAAAGGAGAACGTTTTCAAAACCAAATGACGAAACGGAAGGAGGAGAAGAAAAAGAAAAGACTTTTAGAAAATGTTAAAACTGTCATTGAAGGGCAAAAAAGAGGTTGGACTTTTTTGGGGGCCATGGCTAGCTTTTTTTTGTAGGAAAGCCATACTGCTGGACTGGAGTTCACCACATGATGTCAATTTGGGGCACGATTTTCTGCACTTATGTTCGATGTTGAAGATATTTCTTTTTCTGCAATATATTTGAAATACATCAAGTTATGCATGTTAATGGTCAAATTGCTTGTTATTTTTTATATATTGCACCATTTCCTTAGAAGCTTGCACCACATTAGATGTTTGATTGCATGAATTTGGGTCATACTAATGCTGGTTTTGTGCAAAATACTAATGCTTGCAGGGTCTGTGGGAAAATTTTGGGTTGTAGCAATTCATTTTAGTTTTTTTATTTCATTTTTATTATTTTTTTTTAACCCTTCCTTTTGCAATTTTTTAAAAACTTTGGCGATTAAAAAAAATCGAAAAAAAATTAAACTCCAAAAATAAATGCACAGATGTGAAGAATGAGCTTTAATGTTTCATCTTATGCAATTTTGATTTCAGTTTGAAGCCATTTCGAAATTATAAAAATTATTCAAAGTTGTTTTTATAGGCATTTTATAATTTCAGATTTTACATAATTTTACATTTTGAAGGCAAATCAGATTTCAAGATTTGCATGTTTATTTTGCAAGCAATAAATTAACTTTCCTTTATGAAAATTCCAATTTCATTAAAGGAGAGTGATTTATATGACATTTCAAAGGCCATTGTTTTTAGAGCAATAAATTGATGTCTCTTTATGAAAATTAATTTCATCAAAGAGGGGTAATTTATTTATCATATCAAAGTCTTTTATATTTTAAAGCTAGCTATTTCATCATTTTATTTTCATTCTCAAAGCAAGTTAAAATTAATCCAATCATCATTTAAGATTCATATTTAAAGATAGATTTTAATCTTCTATTTCATGCTTAAAGTAAGGTTTAATGCAAGATAAAACCTGTTTAAAATTTGCTTAATCACAAGAAGATAAAATGAACTAAGGCTCTACATCATGGTCATATGAGGGCCAATCACATTTTTCTTTTCTTTTAAGTTCAATGAACAATAAATAGCATAGCATAATAAAATAAACCAACACATGCCCCTTGTTAACAGTTACTTGCAAATCACTAAGGTATTCCTAGCACTTATTTGATACATCTTCACAAGATTATAAATATACATGTGCAATGCTTATATAGTGGAACCTTGAAGAAGTTGTTTTTGTTTTCAACTTCTTTGTAAGAGAGGGTTTTCTAATCAAAATCCTAACTGTTATGGTGATTTTATAACTGGATAAAATTTCCACTCAACAATAAATATGGGAGAGGGAATAAAAGTGAGCATATTTTGAAAGATGATCCACTGCCACAAAGATAACAGATTTTCCTTCGGACTTAGGTAACCCTTCAATAAAATCCATGAAAATATCAATCCAAACCTGGTCAAGAACAAGGGTTGAAGAGTGCCTAGAGAATGCACCGTTTCACCTTTCATCCTTTGACAGGTATTACAAGCCACCATAAAATCCTGAATGTCCTTTTTCATACCCTTCCAAAAAAAGTGCATTTAAGTCATTCAATATTTTGAGAAATATTGAGTGGGCTGTAGATGGAGCGACATGCAATTTTTTCATGAGAAGTTCTCAAAGTGGATAAGTGTAGGGAACAACAAGGCATTGGTTGTAATGTAAATTATGGCTATCCCAAGTGTAGCTTAGACAGGAAGTAGACACAGTGTGTAGGGATATAATCAAAGTTTGCAACTCATAATCCTGAAGTACCTCATGGCATAAGGAATTGATCCATTGGGGAACAGGTGATGAAATGGCACACAACATACTAAGAGCCTCAAATTGATGAGAGCAAGCATCGACCACGATATTCTCCTTGCCCTTCTTGTAGGTAATATCATAATCATAGCCCATGAGTTTAGAGACCCATTTTTTTTGTTCGTGGGTGGCAAACCGTTGCTCCAAAAAGTATTTGAAACTATGATGGTCAATTTTAATGGAGAAATGATGCCCAGTGAGATAATTTCGTCAATGGGTTACTACATTTAGAATTGCCATCATCTCCTTGGCATAAGTGGATTTTCCCAAATTACAACTGGAGAGAGCTTTACAAGTGAAAGCCAAGGGCCAACCTTCTTGTATCAACATTGCACCAATACCGTGACTAGAAGCATCGCTTTCAATGAAAAACGATTTGGAAAAATATGGCATGGCTAAGATGAGAGTGGTGGTCATGGCATGCTTCAATTCTAGGAAAGTCTGTTCAGCAGTTCCCGACCAAGTAAAGGAGTCCTTTAACATAAAAGTGAGGGGAGCTAAAATTTTACCATAATTATAAATAAATTTATGGTAGTATCCTATAAGCCCTAAAAATCCTTGGAGTCCTTTGAGAGTGCAGGGTTTTGGTCAGTCTTGGACCGCCTGGATATTCTAAGGATCAACTTTGACACCATATTTTGTGACAATGTATCCTAAATACTCCACTTCCATATAACTAAAGGAACACTTAGACCACTTAGAAAAAAGTTGATGTTGTGCTAACAACTGTAAAGTTTGATCCACATGGTCGACATGCTCTTCCCATGAACGACTATAAACCAAAATGTCATCAAAGAAAACCAATAGGATTTTTTGGAGAAATGGGCGAAAGATGTTTATTCGTAAGGCTTTAAAATGTGGAAGGAGCATTAGTCAAGCCAAATGGCATCACCAAGAACTCATAGTGACCTTCATGAGTATGAAAAGCAATCTTGGGAATATATTCATCCTTGAGCCTAGTCTAATGATACCCAGAGCAAAGGTCTAATTTGGAGAAGTACATAGTTCCATGTAGCTCATCCAGTAATTCATCCACCACTGGAATAGAAAACTTATTCTTGATGGTGAGCTTATTGAGATCTCGGTAGTCTATACACAATCACTAAGAGCCATATTCCTTTCATACTAGTAAGATTAGAGAAGAGTAAGTACTATTACTTGATTGAATGACGATGAATTTCAACAATACTTGTACTAACTTCTTGATTTTTGACCTAAGAGCATGAGGATACCAGTACGGTTTGATTTTGGGTGGTGCACTACCAGGTAACAATTGAATAACATGATCATGTGAGTGACAAGGCAACAATTCTGAAGGTTCAAGAAAAATAGAATCATGTTTGGCCAAAATAAGCTACAAATCAACAAGAACAAATTCCACCTCGAAAGTGGAAGGTTGGATCACAAATATCTGAGCTATGACACCCTGAGATGATTTTTTTAGTAAATTCTCCATCCGGATTGAAATGATAATCGATGGAGGCTTGGATTTGGAGCCATGGAGAGTGTGGGACTGTCCATTTTGTAAAAATTGCATCCAAAGCTTGAAAAAGTTCCATGAGATGGCTCCCAATGTACCCAACCATTGAGCTCCCAACACGATGTCACATCCTCCTAGTTGAAGTACAAACATATCTTGTTTGAGTTCATAGTCCCCAATTTTTACCTTAACATTACGACATTACCTTTGCAAGGTAAGGTCCCACCATTGGCTAACATAACCTCAAAGAAATTACATGTATGTACATAACAGTTTACCTGCTTGGTGATGCAGGGATCAATAAATTTATGTGTACTACCAAAACCAATTAGGATGGTAAGATGTAGGCCTTTGAAATAACCCACAACTTTCATGGTTTTGGAAGTAGTAATGCCATTAAGAGCATGAACATAAATCTCAACCTATGGTTCGTCTTGGTTTTCTTCCTTTGGTTTGGGTGGTTCCTCTATTGATTCTATGTCATCATCACTATGGTCGCTAGTGTTAGGCTCATCAACATCTATGAGGAACAACTTATTTTGGATGCACCTACACCTGTGAGAAAAAAATCATCATAACTGTAGCACAACCCTTGGATGCATCGTGCATTCATTTCAACAATGGTTAGACATTTGGGTGCTAGGTGCAATAGTTTTTGTTCATTCTAATTTTAGAACCTAGGAGGAAAAGAGGGTCTAGCCTATGGAAATTTAGATATCCGCCTCTGAGCTAAAATTTTGGATTCGGCAAAATGAGCCAACTTGATAGCCTGCATCATGGATTGTGGTTTAAACATCACGACCTTAGCTTAGAGATCTTCCCTCAAACCGCTAACAAAACAACTCATAAAGAACCCTTCATTTAGTCCTTTAGTTTTGTTGGCCAATTTTTCAAATTGTATTTGGTAATCTCGAACTGTCGAAGTTTGTTTCAACTTTGTCAATTGTCCTGTAAAATCATCATACTCACTAGGGCCAAAGCAAGTGAGTAATTGAGACTCAAAGTCTTCCCAAGAAGGATTAGGGGTAGTGTTCTACAACCATTGGTACCACTGTAAAGCTTCAAATTCCAAGTTGAAGGAAGCCATTTGAACTCGGTAATATATAGGGACATCGTGGAGGTTAAAAAATTGAGCAACACGACATAGCCACCCATCCACATCCTTCCCATTGAACTTAGGAAAGTCTAATTTTGGCATCTTAAAGGTAGGATCACGATCATAGTGAGGATGAGAGTCATGTGTCATCCTTCCTTTACCTCGATAAAAATGTGAGTGTTCAGTACATTACTCAGATTTGCTTGGACCACCTTGCAATTTGGACTCAACTTTTGCAAGTTGTTCTTCTAGGCGGGTTTTGGAGATATCGTAATCAGTTCTAAAATTTTGAAATTCTACCATCAGGTTTTGATTTGTGCTTTGCAAGCTATTAATGGTGCTTATTAGGGACTCCAAAAATGTGGTGGTTTTCTCTACCTCTTTTTGATGTCCATGAGTGCCACTAGTTATTTAGATGAGTCTTGAAACTCTTTTACTAAATTATTAAAAATAGAAGTGTGGTTTTTAGGAGTTACTATTTTTAATAAGGATTCCAAAAAATAGCTTGGGTGTTATATGTTAAAATTATTAGCTTAAAAGGACGGTCACAATGAGCTATATCCTACAACATGGATTTTGGGCACCCCAAACTTTTTTTATCCTCTGTTTTGATGAGTCTACTAGTGTGGTCAATTTTTGATTTAGAGATATGGTTCAAAAGTTGGGTTATGGATCAATTGTCTCTAATCTGGGAATTATATAGACTAACCACCTTGTCACTTTTTCTGTCACCTATACTACACTCACTAATATTATTCACGTCTTTAACCCTGGGGTTCTCTATACTGTGTGGTTACTGACACTGATGGTCCTGTTTCTGACCCTGATCACCTGTTTTTTTTTACTATGATGGATGACTGTTACTATCACTATCTACTTGACTATTATTGTCACTAACTCGACTGTTACTACCACTGACCCATATGGTACTAGAGTATTTCAAACTATTCTAAACACTTGCAAACTTTGTCCTACCTATTTGGTGCATGTAAGTTTGTTCTTCAATGATAGAGAAGTCCTTCTCTGTATGCTCACTTTTTGGGGTCGTGAATGCATGTTTAACTTAATAGGAAGTTGTTTTCATAGATTGAAGTTTTTAACAAAAGCAAGGTACACTAGGCATAGGAGTATGTAACACCCATAGGCTCTTTGTTATACCGTAGTGACGAACAATAGTGCTCGAACCAATATTTCAAGCCACTACCCAAGGAGGATTCCACACATACCCTTGAGAAAACTTTTTGCTTCTCTAAAAATACGGGAGGATAATTGTTCAGGATGGTGTGTCCTATGTACTATGGATAATACAATGCCAAAAAGCTTTCTACTAGATAAAAATTTGTTTAACCCTAGAATGGTCTCCTGATACACACGAAGATGCGTGGGAGCTCTATTCCGTGCGTGAGTGTTGTTTAAGACCTGGCGTTTGGAGCCTGATCGCCCCTCACTTCACTAGATGCTTTATGGGCTATATATCTTAGCCAATAATGACAACTCCTTCATGATATTTTAAAACCCCTAGCACAGGGTTTCTAGCCTACTCAACTACTAAAAAAAATATTGTATTTTTTGGTTTTTTGTATATATATTTTTGGTTTTTTTAAATAAAGAAAAACATAATGAAAAACATAGGAGAATTATACCTAATATGCAAAAATAACTGAGAAAGAATTGTCTCAGTCGCAGCAGAACTCGGCCTTGGAAAGCGCTTTGATACCACTTGTTAGGAACCTACTATTAAAATAAAGCTCACTCACAAAATATTAAAAAATAACTGAAATACATCAATTAATAGAATAACACTGTAGAAAGTAATTGCAGAATTGAAACAATTCCACAAATAACACGGAATAACAGGCCTCTTTGAGGGGGCAACCTCCTTCAACATTTCATTAACTTGCAAAAAGATACATTTGTATATGGCTCCATGTATTTTAAAGAGAAAGATTCATGTAACCCTACCTAAAGGTTTAAGAGTTGGCTTACATGCAAAATTCCACTCAAGCTAGAATATTCTACCAAACATCGATTACAATCTTGATAACAATTACATGAGATGGTACCACTTGGCTAGGTGCCTTACTTGCCACATACATTACAAAGTATTACAAAATAACATTATAATGGAATCCCCCACATTGGAAGTGGGTCATTACATAAGCAAATGAGAAATACAAAATAACATTAGGATGGGATCCTAACATCTTCCCTACACAAGGTGTTGGTATAGTGGTTAGAAAAGAGATATTAAAGTGTTGGTTCTTGTAGGATATTGTGTGTTCAAATTGAATCACCGTTTTTTTTCTTTTTCCTTTAGAAGGGAAGTGGACTTAGTTTACCTAAAGTGTGTCCCCTTGGTTCTAAAGCCATTGTGAGGGTGCTTGGCTATTTTAATGAGCCTAGAGAACTCCCAAACAAAGGTCTTAAGTTTGAATCCTCATATTTTTGGTATGACTTTGTTTTGATCATGACTAATAATTTTGTGACCAACGTGCACAAAAATAGCTATATAATAATGTTATATATACATATGAGTATCAAGTGTTAATTATCATTTCATTGAACTAACAAGTGGTAGATAAATAATGAAGGATATCTAGTCAACACAAGACAAGTGACACCTATTAGCATGTGATACATGATAGGCCCTAATTGATTCATTTACCTTCTAAAGTTTAAAGCTTATTTTTTGGATTTGAGTAATAATATGCCTAACCTTTTGGATGCCATAAATTTTGTATACAAAATTATTTCAAGCTATTTTTTTCAACATGCATGATTTTGTAAGCTCTATGCATTGATGATTCAAGTATTTGATTGAGATTGGAGTATACATTATAGTCACCATATTGCATGTTAAATATCTTCTCACAGGAAAGGTCAACATATTATATTTAGAAGGTGGAGTCATGAATTCATGTTCGAGGAAGGGTTGATCTAGTCTATGTATCATTAAAAAGAGAATAAAGCATAATTCATGATGAAGATTCATTGGCCTATTCAAGCATTCATTATTAAAGGAGATGTTACCATCTCTAATGCCTTCTCTCATTGGCCCCTTAGATTATGGGGGTATCAGAATATCAATAATCTTATTTTAGTGGTCAAGGATAACATGTTTATATAATTATAATTTTTTTTGATGTAAGCCTATGGGCATATACAATGGAAGCCTAAGGGCATTATCTATGTAAACCTGTAAAAATTCTTTATGTAAGGCTACAAACATTCTATATGTAATCCTATGGGTAATAGTGATGTATTCACCCTTAACAATATCGATTAAGCCCCCTATGTGGTTAACCTCAATTAGGATTTTAATATATTTAATATATCAACTCAAGGTTCATAATAATTGGGAATTATGCATCTCTATAAATACCTCCCAATGACTAATCTATTGGATCAGTTAAATGTGATGTGATATCATAGGGATGCCTATGGGCATCCACCCCTTATTATTGTTTCCTTTTATTTTTTCTATTTCTCTTTATTTTCACTCCTCTATATTTTTTAGTTTATGATTATGGTGAATGTATACTTTTGGATGCTTTTGGAAAGTAATCTATAATCTAACATAAAGGTTAAAAAAATATACATTTATTAATGAAATTTATTTAAGAAGATCTTTATCCTTTTGATTTGTCTATTGCTCTTTATTTTTGCTCTTATATATTCTTCTACATATGATTGTGGTGAATGTATGTTTTGGAATATTTTTGAAAAGTAATACAAAGCCAACTTTACTAGAATGGCTTCAATCTACCTAGTGAATTAGTCCATCGCAATAAAGACCCATCCATGTTTAACACTAGATAATGGAATAATATTTTTGATGAAATCTAGGCCCCATTATTAAAGTGGCTTAGGCATTATTATGGGTTTTAGGGGCATAGGAAATTTTATCTAATGACCCATATACATAGAACATACCTTACATTCTTTCACCCATTGAAAATAACTAGTGAACATACTAGGCCAATTGTATCCTGCTTTCATAATATTATGGACCAAATAGTGACCTCCTTCATTATGATATTTGTTAGTAAGTCCTTTACTCTTCCCTCTCCAACACACCTCAAAGGTACTATGCAATATATTTTTAGGAATAAGGTGCCATCAAGCTAAGTGTAGTTCATAGCCTTTTGCATGAATCTATCCCTTTGCTTGATTATCAAAATGTTTCAGTATATTTAGTTAGCATATGCTTCTTTATGTTATCCATACATCTAGTTAGTTCCCCTAGGTTGACTTCTTCCACTAAAGCTAGTTGTTTGATCGACGAAGCCATAGCTAGATTTTCACATAGAGCTCTTCTCCTCACAAGTTTTATCAGTTTGATTTTGATGTCAAACTCTTGCATTTTATTGACCCATTCAACTCATTTCAACCCAACTCATTGTGAAGCACTATGAATTTGACATCAGGATGGACCACAAAAACAATAGTCTTTATCTAGGATGGATAGGACTTGAACTTCCTAAGTGCCTTCATCATAGCAAACAACTTATTTTCGATGAATATATAACATTCTTCATAATGATGGAATACTTGGATCATAAAGGATACATGATCCTCTTCCTTCTTATCATATTTTTGAGTCAATGTTATAACTACACTTTTATTGGTACCAAACACATATAATCTAAAGCCTTTTGAGAAATCTGGGTTGATGAGAATTAGGGCCTTGGTGATGACTTTAATTTTTTGAAAATATTTCTTTCCTTCTTCAATCCACGTGAAGAAGACATATTTTTTCAATTTTTTTATAATAGGCCTAACCATTTAGCAAAATTGGTGATAAATTTGGATATGAATTGCTTTAGCCTAAGAAATATTAGATTCTTTTGACTAAAGATGGTAAGGGTAGTTCTTCAATTTCCTTGATGTGGTCAAGGTCTATGATGACGTATTTCCATATCACATGTCCCAACAACTTGCTTTCCTATAGTAAAAATATGAACTTATTTAGATCCAATAATGGTTTCATACCTTGAAAACCATCTAGCAATGGTAAAATTTGAGATTCATCCATATTTTGTGAAATTTTATTTATGGATGACAAGGGTTAATGATATTTTAGTGATATGTTATTTAAATTTCTGAAATCAATGCACAATATGATATCTCTATTTTCTTATAGATGGGCATAAAATTGGCCACCCATATTGAATATGTTCAGTACATTACTCAGATTTGATTGGACCACCTTGTAATTTGGACTAAACTTTTGCAAGTTGTTCTTCTAGGCCAGTTCTGGAGATATCATAATCAGTTCTAAAATTTTGAAATTCTACCATCAGGTTTTGATTTGTGCTTTGCAAGCTATTAATGGTGCTTATTAGGGACTCCAACAATGTGGTGGTTTGCTCTACCTCTTTTTGATGTCCACAAGTGCCACTAGTTATTAGATGAGTCTTGAAACTCTTTTACTAAATTATTAAAAATAGAAGTGTGGTTTTTAGGAGTTACTATTTTTAAGGAGTCCAAAAAATAGCTTGGGTGTTATATGTTAAAATTATCAGCTTAGAAGGATGGTCACAATGAGCTATATCCTACAACATGGATTTTGGGCACCCCAGACTTTTTTTATCCTATGTTTTGATGAGTCTACTAGTGTGGTCAATTTTTGATTTAGAGATATGGTTCAAAAGTTGGGTTATGGATCAATTGTCTCTAATCTGGGCATTACATAGACTAACCACCTTGTCACTTTTCCTGTCACCTATACTACACTTACTAACATTATTCACGTCTTTAACCCCGGGGTTCTCTATACTATGCGATTACTGACACTGACGGTCCTGTTTCTGACCCTGATCACCTATATTTTTTTTACTATTACGGATGACGATTACTATCACTATCTACCTGACTATTATTGTCACTAACTCGACCGTTACTACCACTGACCTAGATGGTACTAGAGTATTTCAAACCATTCTAAACACTTGCAAAATTTGTCCTACCTATTTGGTGCATGTAAGTTTGTTCTTAAATGATAGAGAAGTCCTTCTCTGTTTGCTCACTTTTTGGGGTCATGAATGCATGTTTAACTTAATAGGAAGTTGTTTACATATATTTTTTTGTTAGAAATACAACTTGAGCTCTAGTAAATTGTGTATTCAATAATGTTTTGATTATATACCTTGAGGTCTTCATATGTTGATGTGATCACATAACTATATTGATTGTATAGCTCCTAGAAGAACTTGACTTCTTTCTCAATGTAATATTTTCCCATAAATAAATATTTTACTTTGACAATCTAGATGGGACAACAAGAAGACAATTTCACCTTGATACTATCCTTTTAGACGTTTTCATCAGTACTAATAAACTATCCATTGTTATTAACCCTTGGGTAATTGATTTATCTTCAATTGAATAATCTCATTTGTAATATCATCATCATATTCATTTTTATCTTTAGCATACTATGCTTCTTTGACCAATAATTCAACAATCTATTCATCATTACTCTAGCCTTGCTAATGATCATTATTTTCATAGATTGCTTGTTTGAATACAACTTCTAGCTCTTTTGATCTGTTCCATATATTTGTAGTTGGATTGAATTTGGCATTTAAGGAGTCCAATTCATCTACCTTCATATTCATCTCCTTAGGTATTGATGCAATTTTATATATACCAAAGGTTTCTAACAGATCCTAGGCTCAATGCTTATATGATTTGAGGTGTTTATTTTTTATGATATATGATGAATTAATCTAGTTCATTACTAAATTTAAATCACCAAATATTTTAATGTTCTTGATCCCCAAATTCTCTACTTTATTCAAGTCAAAGCATAGGGCTTCATATTCAAGCATATTATTAGTGCAATTAAATAGCAAATGATATGCATAGTTCATTTCTCTATGTGAGAAATTATAAGTTGTATGCCTACCTATAGCCTATTTATAATTCTATCACCATCAAAATGTATCACCCATGTAGGGTTAAACTCTTGGGCTTGCTTGCTTGTTAGTGTATGAATCTTAATCATCTCATCTAATATCAAATAATTCCTCACTTCGGTCTCCTTATTAGACCCATTTGCTTCATTAGCCTCCTCATATTATAGCCCTTGATGATCATATATAATTCTAAAATAAGTATGGCTTCAAAAGACTCATCATTTATAAATTTTGGGAGGTCATTCTAATTTACTGATCCATCACTTCCCAAATCATGTAGGTTTATATTTAATTTGAACCCACAAAACACATAAAACACACAACGTTCCACCTTCTTGTCTTAGAAGTGTAAACAAGCATTGAGGTGAGAGAAAGGTGAGAGGGATTCCCATTCTATTTTACCCCCATATCATAGTGCCTATATAGGAGTTCAAACCCCCTCCTATTCTATAAGTCAAGAAGGTTGACACACCAACCTTCATTCATCATGAGTCAAATTAATATCATAATTAGGCCTCCATCCTTAGATACATACAAATTTAGCATAGCCAAATATAAATTCAATTTATGATATTAGCTAATTTTATCCTTTCATCCAATTCAAAAGTTACACCATATTTAAATTCAAATGGACAAATAAAACATGCCCTAGTTACTACCCTAAGGCTTAGAGATGAACATAATAGGTGTATCTATACATATGTACAATTCTAAAAACAAGTCCCAAATATTAGCTATATTCAATAGAAACCTAAATACTACTAAGTTTAGCCATGGTTCCTAACCTCAATAATTCAATAGACGTGTATTTTATAGTTATAATTGATTACTTTACTCCATAATTTCAACAAGAAAAATATAAGTAAAACTATAAATTTATCTTCACTTAATTAGGAAGCTAACTCTAACTAGTTATTTACCTTACCTATAGTTTAGCTAAACAAAGGTTTGATAGTATCTTGCTAATCCTCTTTCAAACTTTCCTCATTTATTTTCTCTTCAAAAAATTCCTACAAATGAAAGGGGAGAGATTTTTTACTTTATCTTTTATGTGGACTACTATAGGAATGGAGACCTCCAACAAGGATTGACATGTACCCCTTCTTGAATTGTCTCCTTGATGTAGGAGCATCTAAGTGGGGTGTTTGAAACCATGGTTGTGGTTTTGTGCACATGGTTTTGGTATTTGTTCCTAGCTATAAATATGTGCAAAATAATATAAGAGAGACAAGAAAAGGACTAGAAAGGGCTGACAAAGAGTCAACAAGGGACCAACAAGGAACAATAAGGGGTCGGTACAAGATTGACAAGAGACCAATAGGGGAGTCAACAAGGATTTGCGATCATCAACCAAGGTTGCCAAGGGCCAACAAGGTAAGAGGAAGTGAAGAAAGAAAAAATGTCTAGAGCTAAAGCCAAATTTGTGGTGCTCTATGAACAAAATTTGATAAGTTTATGGTATTTGTGTCCACTATGGTATTGTGAAATTGTGTATGTGCATTATAAAAAGAGTGTTTTGTTTTTGTGTTAAATGTGTTATTTTGCTACTAGTAAATATTCTAATCTTGTACTTTAAGGTCTGTTTGTATATTAAAAAAAATCTTGCCACTAACTTTTACTTGATGCAGTCTAAAAAGTTGGTGGTATTTTTATAATCTATAAAGAGACCTTAAACTGTGAGACGAGAGTACGCATCAATAGAAAAATAACACAATTAACATAGAAAAGAAAATAATTTTTTTTTATATATATTTATAATGCACATAAAATATTATACAATACCATAGTAGCCACAATTACCACATATTTCTTAACTTCTTCTCTCCATAGAGCACCAAAAATATGGCTTCATCTCACACCTTTTTTCACCTTGTTGACCCTTGGCAACCTTAACCAGTCATCCCAGATCCTTCCCGACTCCCCTATAAGTCTCTTGTCGATCCCTTACTGGTCCTTGTTACTCCCTTGTTGACTTTGTGCCAACCCTATCCAGTCCTTTTTTGGTTCCCTTTTCCTGTCTCTCTTCTCTCCCTTAGCACATATTTATTGCTAAATACATATACCAAATCCATGTTCATAAAACCACAACTATGTGCATAAAACATGTGCACAAAACCATATACAAAAAACCAAAACCATGGTTTCAAACACCCCACTTCGATGCTTCGATATCAAACATCCTAAGTAAAAAGAAAATATGAGCTCCTACTTAAAGCTCTTAAGACTAGATTTGTCTGACAACCACTCATCT
The DNA here is from genome assembly GCA_028583015.1 of Wollemia nobilis. Taxonomy (NCBI): domain Eukaryota; kingdom Viridiplantae; phylum Streptophyta; class Pinopsida; order Araucariales; family Araucariaceae; genus Wollemia; species Wollemia nobilis. Next base: position 2,002,668 of record JAQPPZ010005120.1, read on the forward strand.
TCGTTTGATAACCATAATGGGTTTCAATACTAGGACCTATGGGTTATGAGACCACCATGCTTCCATTGTGACACTCTGATGCACTAAGAATCAACCTTGGGCTCTGATACCACCTAATGCAATCTAAAAAACATGTTAATAGATTAAAATCCTACAACATATTTGTTTTATAGATAACATCACTCCTAAAAGAAAATCCTATATGCCCTCAATATACTAAGCTAAAGAGTAAATTCTAATTTATTAATTTAAAGAGGTTCTTAAAACATATAATGGTCATGATGATAAATAATCCCTATCATGCAACTGTAGGAAAAACCAATGGAGCCATCAAATCACTAATTAGATAGTAGTTATAACAATTTCAGCATTGTTACAACAATACTAACGATATGCCTATTCATGTAATAACATATGTTATACGCTAACAGTAACAACTATAATTTAATAAATTTCACAACATATATTAACAACTAATGGAATGCAAGATATTTAGCTACAATAAAATATTAATTTATAATTATATGTTCTAAACACTATTTCAAACACCAAGGTCTAAATAAGGCCATATCATATAATATTCATTAATAAATCTATCTTTTGATATCTTTATTAATCAAGAGAGCCTCATCTAGCCATTGGAAGATATAATCATAAGATTTGGAATGCTTTAAGTGATAATTACAAATAATGTCATGGTTTTCATATAAGCTAATCTATTGCAGTTTATGCTAGAACATAGGTTCATCCTAAAGACTTCATCTAGCTACTATTTATAGAGAAATAGCCTAGTAGAATCTACAAACAAGAATATAATTATAGTTCTAAAGAGAATAATTGATGTATCTAAAGGGCACTAGCATACTAAGTTAAAGAAGACACTATTAGTAGATAGAGTCAATATGACTTCTCCATACAAATCAATATTTGAAAAAGAGGTAATGGTACTGATCAACATAAAACTCACTTCATTCAAAAGTATTAGAAATTGGGATTAGAATATGTTGATATCTCACCTATGTAGGATCATATAAATACCTTATTGTAGTTTGAGGATGATAAGAAGAAATATTTCCAAAGGTTAGACAACCACCAAGAAATGGTTTGATAAATAGACCTTGGTGTTTAGTACAAGAAAGATTATTTGGTGATGAAATAAGATGAGGATAAAACCAAACCAAGACAACATGGAAAATTTGAATCCTTATGGAGTGGATAATATCATATTGATAGGTGGAAAGCCCTGAATGCTTATAGGATTATCATGATGGAAGGAAGGATGCTGCCTACTTTGGTAAATGGGCAACACTTAAACCATTTCTAAAACTAAAGATATTTCTCTTATAAATGTGTACATAGTGTATGTTTTTCCCTTTTTTTATTGTTTTCCTTTCATCGTTGTAAAAAAGAAAACTTCCACCTAAGTGAAAATCTCAAAATAGATAGATTCCATTTTTCTTGTCATATATTTTTGATAAGTACTTGCTTGATTGACAACATACATTAGTGAGAGTCAAACGAAAATTTTGCCAAAATTTTACCAAGTCAGAAATCTATCTATTCATTGGGTTGATAAGATGAAACTTTTCTGTTATGGAGGTTATGGAAAGTTGGAAAGTACTTGTAACTCCCAACATCGTACCTTCTTGATTTCACATGTATATATGCTTTTATAAAATCAATGTGAATGATAATCATAGTGTATAAATCTATTATGCATTTCTAACATTTGGTATCAAATTAGGTTGATATTAGAATGAATCATTTGTGAAGGTGATCTAGTAGATGGGATATCATGAGGTTGAACAAATTGTATTAACCAAATAGACTAATTTATACAATTTTGTTGACCAAATTTAGGTCTAACAAATAGTTCAAACTTAGGCTATTGTTGTAACAACCTCTAATAACTTGACTTCACTAACAACTCACACAAGACTCCTATGTGAGTGGTTCTAACCACTCAATGAAATTTATCACATCCTATGATGTAATAAATCCTAACATTCTCCCCTTATTACATCATGATCCAAATATGGGTAGGAATACAAAGACAAACCCAATAGTTCACCAAGTATATTGAGAGTACAAATAAGAACACACCCAACTATTTGCAACAAGAAATAGTGTGAATGACCTCACTATGCTTCTTTAGTGGGAATGAGCTCACTAGACACTTAGGATAGGGACAAAATCAACTATCCAAGGTCATACAACATAATTGGATAGGGATATACACTTGATACAACATCATTGTTACAAACATGGACATACTATTGTTCATAATAATTATGACTGAGGACATACACAACCAATCATAGATAGTCAATTGGACTGGTCTTTACAACTTTTTATCTTCTTATGAATGGGAACAATTTCAACCATTCACCTTGAGTGCAACATAGATATTCACTTATTCATATAGATTCACATATCTTCAAATTTTCAATTGTTGACTTTATTTTCTTCTTCAACATGGGTGTGATCCCATGACTTAACCACATTTGTCCTTATGATAACCTTCTCATCCGACCAAATTGCATTGATAACTAGTCACTGCAACCTCTAGGTGTAATAGAGTATATCATTGCTTACGAGGTTTAATTTATTATTTTCGTATCAAACCTTCATAACAACATCTAATCCATTCACACCAACCTTGATCAAAACCAAACTTTTTGAGAATATCATATAGAAAACTCTAGAAAACCCTATCATATGCTTTTTTCATATCTAATTTCATAAGCATACCTTATGGAATCAAAAGAATGTATGACCTATGTGCAATGATTACACCATCAAGGATTTGTTTATCATGAATAAAACCACCTTGTTTCTTTGAAACAATATATTCTAGAAGACTTTTCATCTTGTTTGCCATAATTTTTTAAATGTTCTTATAAATCATATTACAAAAGATTCTTAGATGAAAATTATTAAAATATTTTGTTTCATATTTCATAGAAACCAATATAATAATCTCACTTATTGTAACCTTCCTTTTTTGTGCCTCTTTAACTGCAACTAATATGCCATTCTTTATAAAATTCCATTTTTTGAAAGAAAATTACAAGAAATTTATATGAACCAGATAATATTAATATATATAATAATCAATATTGTTTCTAACTTGGTTCTTCCAAACCCCATAAGGGGGGCGGAGGTCCAAGGTTCAAATCTCGGGCCTCGTCGGACTAAATGCTTGTCCCTTTCTTGGTGTTTTTAGCGACATAAAAGGTTTAAAATGATTGTGGCATGGTGGTTATAGGGGTGGAATGCGCAAAGATCTGTGTGGCGGGTTCTGGGGCGGATAGCGCAGAATACTGTGGTGGCCATAAAAATTTGGACAGCCTGCCCGGATTCATGGCGGCTATCGATTCCACCATGTAAATTCAAAAAAAAAAAAAAATTATATATATATATATATATATTGTTTCTAATCAAATAAAAAATACAATTTATAATTTATAATTTTTTTTAAAAATACTTTAAAATAAAAGTTAAAAATTAATAAAACTATTTATTAAAAAAATAATTTATTAATTCAAAGAAAAAGAAAAGTATATAAAGTGAGTTGCTTCATATCATGTGAAATATATATTTTAATTATTTGGCTTCAACAATCTTGCAAATAAAATTAGTCTTTCTATATTTTCTATAACCTCTATTTTACCATTATATATATTTTTTGCTTGAAAAAAAGGGGTTGTACTTGGTGTTGGAAATATGTTGAATATTTTCCATGTTATTCTGGTGGGTCTAACACTAAAAGGTACTGGATACTATATACCTATACTCTTCGGGGTTCGAGGGCGGTAGTTATCCGAATAGCAAGGGTCCTAGGGCGGTAGCCCTCAGTCAAATGTTTTAGGGTTTAAGTTATTTTTAGACCCATATGGGCTTTTAGGGTTACTATATTTGAATCCATGATTTTTCACCCATGATATTGTAAAAATCCGCACATATATATCTCACTTGCATTAGGGTTTGGAGTGATAGAAAGAGAATATTATTGTATTGGAGATGATCAAGTTAATGCAATAATAAGATAATATTGTGCTAGTTTTTTCCTGATTGAGGGTTTCTAGGATAAATATTGTGTAATATGTGAATTTGTGATCTTCTTTTGATTCTGTTATTACTGCTTTTCTATTTTAGTTTATCGAGGCTCTTTATTACTCTTCACTTGGCATCCCCACCCTTAATAAATCACAACTCTCTTATGTAAGGCTTGAGAGTTTACAAACATATTCAATTCTCATCTCAATTGAGATGCTATAACTAGATACCTACTTCTTTATCACAAAAAGTTAAAACCCTATTATATATATAAAGGAATATAATGTTTTGAATATTATAGTTTTTTTATACATAGAGGAATCGACAACTACCTTTCATTTTTAAAAAATTGATCACAAGGTCAAAACGCATTGCCTCCGATCATATCGTCAAATCATGGTGCTACCACTATAACCCCTATCTTGCCTCGATAAATATGACCCGAGTGAGGGAGACCCCCGGTGGCTCGGGGTTGGTATCGTCATCATCAAGCTAGCACACACTCAATAGACTTAAGTCAGACTACTACCTTTACCCTAGATTGGGTATGCCCACGAGGTTTGAACCTAGGTCTCCTACTAGTAACTGCCAAACTACTTACCAATCCACCTAGTCCTCGCTGACAAAAATTTTTAAGATAATATTTTTTAATAGGTTATGTTGTATTATGTTGGAAACTCATACTATTCAAAGAATGTCATCCTCTGGCCCACTTTTCTCGACATGTGGGTTTCCCTAGATCTAAGCATCTTGTGAGTGGAAAGGCAAAGGGATTCCAAAAACGTCCAAGCTCACCTTGGCTTTACATAAGCATTGCTCTGAATGCTCTCTGCACTTCCCCTATTTATCCTCATTTTCCCTGTACAACTTCAAAGAGTTTCTATTCTTTGGCTTTGATAACTTATAGGATGACCTTCATTGAGCCTGATACCCTCTCCATTGAACTTGTCATGGAAGTAATCCTCAACGATAGGGGATTTATGCCCTTTCTCAAACCATTTTTTGGAATGGATTAGGACATCAACATGGCCTTTGCTTCTATCTGGAAAAAGGATATAGTTATAATCCACGATGTCAAATTTCATGTGGACGTGGGCATCTTGGTAGAACTCATTGGAAAATCGGCTGTTGTACGCACTGTGAGAAGGAATAAACATAATTGGGAGGCTAAGCTGAGCTAGTTCAAACCGAATTCACCATTGAGAAGAATCATAAAGCAAGGGATGTCTCATTATGATCTTCCTACTCCTTGGAAGGAAGTCATGAAACCCGTTATGGAGTACATAATGGTGGATGATCCCAATTCTCAACTCCGTAGTTTTCACATCTCATTTGTCAATCATTTCAAGGAATCTAAGTTGCTCAATATTCTCGAGTTCCTTTTTTTGTCAATGGACTACACCATCACCTCAACCCATTCCAAGAAGGAAGAAGGATGGCCTTCTCATCAAGGCATCTTTAAGGTGTTGTATGCATTTTTGTTAGAAAATTTGCCTAAGGTAAACATTGTGACTCAGGATATGCAGGAAGACACTGAGGATGACATCTCTTCAACTCCGACTTCTAGGGTTAGAGGATCCAAAAGGAAGAGGATTGAAGGATAAGCATCAAGATCCCGATATGGAAAGAAAGAGGGTCAAAGTGGAGGTTACTTCCATGAGGAGTTCCCAAAGTCTCAAAAACAAAGAGCTTCAAAATCCAAGGAAGCCAAAGAAAGCTGACGAGGATGATTCTAACAATCTGGTGGAGAAGTTTTTGTAGAAGTACGTAATTAAGACTACTTCATCCACTATTGCTCACTTGGAAACCGCCTGGGCTGCTATTGGAGGAGCCATTTCACAGTTGAAAGAGCACAAGAATGCTCTTAGTCTTCTATTCTATTGTGACAGCTTCGAAGAAGATACCCCCGCAAAATCCACTGATGCTGCTAAACCTAAAACTAAGGAGGATGAAGTTGTGGAGATTGCTAAGAATATTTTCAAGGATTTCCCTAAGGATGAGGCCAAGGAATCCAAGAAGGAGGATGTTGATGAGCCTGTTACTACCTGAGTGGCTTCTGTGTTGTTGTTTTGTCCCTTTGGGGTTTCTTCCTCATATATTTTTTGACTGTTTTTGTTATCCTCTGTTCAATATGGTCCTCAAGGATGCTCTTTTTGTGGTTTATGCATCCTTTTTCTCTCCTATTTTACTAAGGCATTAGGGCACCTTTCAAATGCCCTCTTTAATAAATTTTTTTAACTTAACAAAAAAAGAAGGTTATATTGGATTAGAATTAGTTCCACCTTTCTTACATGTATTATTTGTTGAACTAATACCATGTGATAATAATAATATGATTATAATGTATATTGTCATAATTAAAAATTTATTGGTTATATAGAATTGAAACAATACTATTTTTATTAAGTTAATTTTTATGTTGTCATTGTATTTCAATAAATTGCTTTGCAACAATGATGTATATATCATCCAAGGTATAAAATCCCATATTTTAACCATTTGATATCATGTTGTTTTACTTTATTAATTATATTAATATAATTAAAATTCACATGTTAATTATAATTTGAGATGGCATGGGACTAAGTAATAAAAAACATACACTCTCAATGTAAAGATCCTAGTTAAAATCTTGTGAGAGGATATACACGTAATATTGTATTAATACAACAAAACATGAAGACATCTAACAACTTAAAATAATTTTTACAATTGCTTTGAAATAGAATTTAATTTAAGGAATTCAAAGGTAAGGGTTATTCAAGAAAAAGTTATAAGTATTGCATTTAAGCATAAGAAAACGGAGGTTGTTCTTTTGTATAAGTACTTGGGAATTGAATTTAATTCTAGCTACAATTGGAATGATTAGGTAGAGAAACTTATAACATGAGGTTTCAAATATCTTTATATAATGGTAAATGAATGTAGAATAAAAATTAAGAAAATTTTCTTTTATAACATTGGTACAAACTATAATTTTATATATGTTAGGAAGCTTCATATAAAATAATCATAACCGAATTAGTAATGTAAGAATGAATGAATATGCTTACAAATTGAAAATAACTAAATAATAAAGAAAATGAAAGTAACATAAGTGCTCACAAAAAATAATTGAATGGAAATAACAACAAACTTATATTAATAAAGCATAATATATATTGCAAACCTCTTAAAGGGGGCAACCTCCTTAGAAGTAGAGGTTCGATACAAAATGAAAAATATGAGATGCCTTCTACTCCAAATCCATGTTTGTATATAGACTCTTATCTACCCTAACCCTAATGTGCAAGGGTTAGACCAAATGAATGAGGGGACTCAAACCACTAACTCTTATTTACAATAAAAGTAAAGGTTACATCATAATGGTCCCATTCACACTAGCTACCCATGGTGCAAACCTAACACTAACACTAGACAAATACATAGTAATAGTTGTGTTAGGATAGGGTCCTAACATAACCTCCCCCTTCAAGAAGCTTGAGGTAAAGAAATTGTTATTGTAGGTGATAGAGCAACTCCCAGGTAGCATCTTCTAGCTACAATCCATGCTGCTATACTAGGACATGCAAAGTATGTATGTATGTCAGTCCATAATATTCTTGGATTTTAATATGATCAAGCCTTCCTCATCCAACTAGGGTAGTTTAGATTAGAACTATATATTGCCAAAGACCACCTTTAAAGATGCGACATGGAAAACTAGATGTATTGTAGAAGGTGAAAATTCTAACTTGTAGGTCATCAGGTCAACCTGTTGGAACACTTTATAAAGTGCATAAAATTTTAGTGCTAAATTTTTATTGCCATGGAGTTTCAACAATGATTGCTTGTAGGGCTACAGGTGTAGGAAAATTGTGTCCTAATATTAAAATTACATTAAAAACAATATTGATGTACTTATTGCATACAGTTCTATGCCATGACCATATTATCTTTAAGATTTTAGAGTATTTGTGCACGCTTCATGAAAGTGGAATCCATTACTTAAACCTTGAAACTACCTAGAATATATGACAAGAGTAACAATGGTGGTTGTCCATAAATTTATCTATACGGTATCATCTTGGTGGAGTGATAGGAAGTTCATTACCACCACTTGGCCAAAGGAAACCACTTGATCCAATGAGTCGGTTGCTCAAATATAAATCAAAGTAGGAAAGTCTCTAAGTATTTGTTGATAATTTTAATTTACCCATTAGTGTATAGATGGTATGCCAAGATCATCTTGAGTTGTGTGTCATGTACCATAAATAATTCTTGCTAGAAATGAATAGTGAATATGGGCTCACAATCGTATACAATAAACTAGGGCATGCCATGAAGGTAGAAAATAGAATCAAGGAGTATTTGGGAAATAGTTAAGGCCTTGTAAGGGTGGGTTAGAAGACATAAATAAGCATACTTAGAGAGACAAGCCACCACCACAAGAATGACTATTTTACCTCCAAATATCAGGAGCCTTAAATAAAATCCATAGAATCCAAACAATCTCTAGGATTGGAAAAGGCTAAAGTATACCCAATGTGCAAATAGTTTCACCTTTAACACACTAAAAAGTGTCATATTCTAAAACAAAGGTATTGATATCCTTTTCATGCCTACCCAAAAAATGTGTTTATCTTTTTCATAAGCTTCTAAGAAGCATGAATATCCTATGGTCAAAGAAGCATATATTTCCTATTGTATGAACTTGCAAAGTGATAAATTTACATGTTTGTCCATAATTTCTTGTAATTCATCCGACTAAATTATATGATTTATATTTAGGATTTGTAGTGCAAACAATTATGCCAACCCCCCTAAGACGTTTTCTTAAAAAAATTCGATGTGATATGAGCTAATGTGTTGGGTAGGACTTATGGTCATGCCTCAAAATATCAAAATCAACTAAGACAAATATCATCCAAAATATTTGAGCAATGCAATGTTTAAACTTACAAGTACACTTATCTTAAATATTAAAAATAAAAGAAAAATAATAAGGTGGGCCTAATGAAATAGATCACACTAATGAATTTGTAATCTCTATGTGAAAAGCTTAACAAAATTAATATTATTTGGAGTCAATTTGGGAGGATATTTTAGTAGAGACAATTGTATAAAATATCCAATACCATAATTTCATCCTTAGTTGGCCTTATCTATAAGTGTTATGTTAATTTATTTTCCATAATGGAAACAACATAGAATTAAATGGGCAAGACATAGTACATATATATATTGGTGATGTTATATATTCACACAGAACCTTAGATCATGAAGGATATTATTGAATATCAAGGATATTCAAATTTATGATCTCTTTATAAACAATGTCTCACTCATCAATTGACCAAAGCCTTATCCAAACCACGAGATCTCAAACATAAATTCAATATTTAGATGCTTTAAAATAGTTTAATAAATAGATTATTTTATATGTTGAAGAGATAATGTGTCTTTAAAGTTCACATATGAGGTGAAAAATTCAAGTGTCTTAGTTTTTTATAAGAAAAGTATAAAAAGTAGAATTGTAGAGGATGGATTGAGAGTTTTTTAAAAAAGAAAATCATTAAACATAATTTGGAATAATTTTATTACTATTTATGTGTGAATGTATTTAGGTTCAATCAACAAGGAAAATAGGCCGAATGCTTCTTCTTCCCTTTGATGGTGAGTGTCTTCATCAAGGTTTGCTACCTCATCTTATTGAAAGATACACCACATGTTCTCACTCCTTAATAGGCCAATCAATTGAGTTGATCAAATATTGTAGTTTCATCCATTAAGTCGAGTAACTAGGGCTTGGTGATCCATCTTACACAATCCAAACCCTAACAATATAGTAGGTCCTTAAACTAATGCCACTAATGCATAGACCTCAAAAAATCATGTAATTTGAAAAAAGGGGCTCAAAATTCTTCCATATGCAAAAGTTATGGCCTATAGAATATTTGCCCTAATGGACCTCCAAAAATGAAAAATTGAAATCCAAACCTTAGAGAAGCAAAATATAATTTCCTATTTCCACTTGAAGATATATGATTCATTGGTGTCTTCCACTTATATTTTGTCACTTTAGCACCTTTGGACCTATTCGAATTTGAAACTTGTTTGTTTCTAATTGGTTGGGATCATATATATATACATAAGTAATTTAAATTTATTTTGAATTAAACCTAGGAACTATAGTCCCTAAAGTCATCATGCTAACTAAGTCACCAATGCTTTTGTTGGGACTGGTTACTTATTATCACTTCAGATATTTTCTTCAACCAATAAGCTAACAATGAGCTAAAAAAGTTACCTTATGGGATTTGACATCTTAACCTCCTACTCCTAAAACACCTCTTTTGACTAAAATGGCAATTATCGCACACCTATTTAAAACTTGAGCTCTCCTTGAAGGCTGTACTTTGCCTTGACAACAACTATAGTGCCAATGCAAAAGGATTAGGGAGAGACATCAAAATTATGACCTATAATTCTCTATACCCAAGCAAGATCCTACTAACCGGGATACAATGATTTTGTTCTAGACATAGTCAAGCAAAAGCTTTACCAAATACCTCTACATAGTAGAACAATAAACAAAAATAACCTTGAGATTAGAACCCTAAATCCATCTAAGTAGCATTTTGAAGATTTTTTGTATTGTCCATCTTAGACATTCCTTCCAATACATTGCAACATTGAGATGAATGTTAGATGATGCATTTAGGAAGATGTATTAGAGAGAGAAGCATGCAAATTCACACTTTTTTCTTGCTAAGACATTGGTGGGAAACAAATTCAAAATTTAATTTTTTTTGCCCTTACCACCAATCTTCATTTGCACACCAAGATTTAGAAAATGGTATTTGATTTTGAGAGATGACTTTGATGCTAATAAAGGGGAAGATAGTAGGTATAGTGAATTCTCACTACACTCAGGGATAGTAATACCTTAGATATTGTAAAAAATGGTTCCAGTAGGAGACAAGTTATTCAAAATCCATAAGAAGTTGAGGTAAGATTGGATGTGATAGAGCATGAACCACAATTCTAACATCAAGGCCAAATCTAACATCAAGACGATAAAATAATTTTTTTGGTAGGATCCCAAGCAATAGCGTGTGTAAAGCAGTTAAAACCATAAAGAGGGAGGACTTGGGCATACCCACCAAGATTAAAATCTCTAGTATTCACAAGTTGATGGTAATAATTGGAACATCGAACAAGAGAAAAAATAATGTTGGTTACAAGGAACGCCAATCAAAATAAGAAATGCACAAAAAGGTGATAATTGGATTCTATGGAGCCAAGGTGTTTATTATTCTAGGGTGTACGATCCTTCTTCTGCCAAGAGGTATGGCGTTAAATATATTAGTATGGAGATTATCGAGAAGTGACCATGAACCTGTCAACACTAATTATAAGATATCTTGGTATCTAATCACTACAGATTTCCAGCATAGATGATAAGGTCTCATCTCCAATGGCTATAGATCTAGAGACCTTGGGATTGCATGTAATCAATACATGAGAGCATAGGCAAGATTTTTGAAAAGGGGATTTTGAATTTGGGGAGGAAAAAGTTTTCCAATTTTGTTTATAAATAGCAATATTTTTTCATTTTAAGCAGGAAAAAATGAAGTACTTCCCCATGCCTAGTATCTAGCCTAAGCGAAATTTTTTATCTCATATCCTCTTTTGCATTGATCTGGACATGGATCCCGAGTCATTCTATGTATAGGTTCCTTCGAGCGCTCACATTATAACATATACTTTGCATTGGTTTTAACATACGTATAACGAATTATGACTATTTGATTTTTACATTGTTCTTGGTATATATATAACTTTGCATGGGAATATCGTGACTAATATCTGTCCCTTCCTTGTGTGAATTTCATAAGAAGAGTATATGTTGTAATGTGATCATGTTTACTTTCCTAGCATGGGTGACTCACGTGTTCATTAATCCCATCAATGCACAAAGAACACTTGTATTTTTTGGTGCATTGCCACCCTTAGTTTAGGCGAGATAGACTAGGCTAGCTTAGAAAGACGTGCTCCAAGAAGACACCTTGACAAGGAGCCAACCTTGGTAAAAACCTTGGAGGTTATCCTTGGAGTTGCATCCTAAGCTTATTCAGATTTCCAAACTATATGCTCTATGCAAGACATAGGTATTGGATGCACTTGACAACTGTAGTAGGTGATCATCATGTTGGAGTTTAAATTGGAGTAATCCGGTTCCCAACAACATGTTTTCTCCAAAAAATTGGAATGATGAAAAAAGGAATAAAAAATTCTCACTGGTTCTTGTGCAAAATCTTATGAAAGTTTGAGAAAAAATATTCTAATAGTCAAAAGATAAATTGGAGGCTCCAAGCTAATTTCTTATGTTACCAAGAAACGCTACTCCATACCCACTCTAATACCATGTTGAAATTCAAAATATTGTATAGAAGTGACCAAAAGCAATAAATCCACTCAAACCTTACACAAAAGCTTAAAAGGATGAAATACAGGAAAATATTTGAGGGGTGCCCATAGGCACCATAAGTAATCATTATATTATCTATGGATAATAATCATAACACTTCTATAATAACATTAGAAGTGTTACCATACCCACTCTGATACCTTTTTGAAATTCATAATATTGTTTAGAAGCGACCAAAAGCAATTCATCCACTCAAATATTACACAAAAGCTTAAAAGGACGAAAGAAAGGAAAATAAACACTAAATTTGAGGGGTGCCCATGGGCACCATAAGTAATCACTATCTTATCGATGGATTAACATTAGGAGTGATACAGGGTATTTATACCAAAATTCCAAATACATAAATGAATATAACCTTAAATCGATATAACAAGAAAGGCTTTAAGGTTGATTACAAGTTTATAACATAGGTATAACCATAACAAGTTTAATTGTGGACCATAGGGCTTACATAATAATACATTACAATAAATTCAATACATTGTACAATGAGTGCCCTTAGACCTATCCAATTTTATATCATATAATATCAACCTTGATCATAAATCAAACTATAATTTTAATATGTACATCTTTGTAGCACAAGCGGAGAAGGTAAGCCTAGCCCCATTGAATGGGAGGTACATGGTTCAAACCTCTCCAATGCGAAGGGGAAAATAAGAAATATCTTGTGGCTTCCCTATAGGTAGTAGTATAACCAAATGGGACGACATTGCCAACCACCTAAGAGCAGCTCTCAAGGTTTATTTTTAACCTAAAAGCTTTGTCTTGGGGAGATAGTGCAACAGTTTGAGTTTTGGCTCTTCTTCAAGAGGTCCAAGGTTCAAACCACGACGTGGATGAGTGTGTGAGGGGTGAGTGTGTGTATGGTTGTGTGTTTAGCCCCTATTGATAAGCTCAACTCTCACCCTTACCAGAGGTCATGGTTGGGATAGGGATGCCTAACCTTGAGCGTTGGTCATAGAGGTTTCTCACACTAACCTCAATAAAAAAACTATAATTTCAATATAATAGGTATATGTATAATATTTTCTCAAAATATTATTATTAATATGTTATATTTTTTCTTAAGTTAAATTATAAACATATTTGGTATTTTAAAAATAAAAGGATATATTAAATATTTTGACCACATGTTATACCTTATCTTGTTTGATAGAAAATTTAATTCATTAAACCTAGGGAAATGTTATGCTTTAATTCATAAAACATGATGATCAATTACCAAGCATTTATTAGGCAAGTGCATTATTCATATTTTATTTATTTGACTTATGCTACATTTTGATCCATATCAATCTTAATGAATTAAACCAGTGTAAGATTCTGATTAATTCTTATAAAGAAAATAAATTAAAATAATTTATTGTCAACCTTTTATGATTTGTTACAATGTTTTCCAATCATAATTTAAAATGATATTTATTTAATATCATTTTTAAAATTTAAAAATCAATTTAAATATTTTAAAAATAAATGCACAAAAAATAAGAGAACATATTAATTATTTATAAACTATAATCATTATTAATAATAATTTTAAAATAACTTTTGTTATTAAAAAATGAGAAGCAAGTGTGAGTAAGAAGTAAACTTCAGTTGAGCTTCAAGCTTATTGTAGTGGTAAGGGCTTTGGCCTCTCTTTAGGAGGTCCAAGGTTCAAAACCCACTCAGTATGAGGGGACTAGGATCCCCCATAAAACATGTGTAAACTCATTAAAAAGAAGAAGCAAGCTTCAAATTTTCTTGTTCTAAATCTTCAAGGAAATTAAAAAATAAAGGTTCATAGGAGAAAAATTAGGTGGCATCGAAGGAAACCCATCTTTGAAAGAGTGACTATCAGTGATGAGATAATTGTTGGTCATGAATCTGCCTAAGAAAATAGTATATGTATGCCCTAGACCCGACCAACATTGAAAGGCCGAAGGAAAGAGATGTCCTTCGGGCCAATCTCTAGAGAGGGCTAGTTCCCATACTAATCTAACAATTGGTATAAGCTTAGGGTAATAGAAAGAGATAGGAAATGACAAAAAGGAATGGTAAATATGGCTATGAGCCAAAAATGTAAGGTGGGGATAAACTAGCAGCTAAAATACAAATCAAGTTTTAATTAGCATGTAACAGAAAGAAAATCATAAGAACCATTCACAGCTTGCAAATATAACTTCCAATAAATATTTCAGCATTCAGTTCTCTATCAGAAATTAAATTCAGATGTAAAATTTAAATTTATCTAACAAAGATCATGAACATAATATAAATGATAGGAAAAAAGTGATTGCATACACCACTGATCCAGGAACCAAAGCCAAATATCTTTCAATTGATGCAGAGAACTCAAAGTGTTTTTTGGTAGAGTGTCTATCCTCCTTTACATCAAAATGATTAGTATTTATAGAGGGTTACACCTCTATAATTAAATGCACATTAAAACAAACTTCTGGCTAGTGAAAGATCAATAATAGCAATTTCTTCCTCAACAACAGCAACGTACAAATCAATGCATTATCTAGGAAGCAACGATCCCGTTTTGGTGAAGAGCACCTAGGAAATCAGTAAGGATAAATTATGGAAAATAATTTCAGGAGTTAGTACATTGAAACACAACAATGTAGCACAGAAATCAGGAGCTCGAACATTAAATATTGGCTACCACTTTGTTGTCTTGTGCCTCAGAATTTTATTTTTTTTAGGAAGACCCAATGAAAATCAACTTCATTTGGAAAAGAGGTGAAATCAGTGAATGATGCCTCGAGAATAAACAAGATCGCACAAAATCAGCAACCCTTTAGCAATAATTTTGGAAATGTTAATTCTTTTTGCTACATGAATTAAATTGATCAATCCTAATTTTTCCCAAAGATGATCTGCATTGAAAGCGTTTGAAGGCAATGAAGTTTTCCATAACGGGTTTTCGCTTGAAGTTACACCCAAAAAGGATTTTTGCGAGAGAAGGGAGCGAAAGGGAAATTTGCAAAGGATTTTGCCCATTTCAAAATTTCACCAGGAAATTTGATCGATCATGACTTTCACAGAGATGTTGGGCGAAGAGTGAAAATTATTGAGGAAAAAAATTAATTTCATTGGTAATTTCGCCCAAGCATCATCAATTTGATTAATTTTGCCCAAATGGAGACCTTGATTACTTGTGTTCTTCCATCTGAGAGAATTTAATTAGAAAGTGGGGCACAAATAACCTTTGACAAGAACTGGGACAAAAATACTTACTTTCGTTGCCAAAGGAAGATGAAAATAAATTTTGTCCCCACTTGGGGTAAACTTGACTTTGACTTGCTTATGTTTTCATTCCCACAACGTCCGCCAACTGTTTTTGCTTTGAAATCCATCGAAAATAACAAGTCACCCAAAAGAGAGGTGAACATGACTTTGATTGCATAGGAAGATGCTTTTTTTATTGTTTTCGCTCCAAACTGGGCACTTTCATTACTTTCGCTCCAAATTGGGCGAAATCAACTAGTTTACTAGGAAAAAGGGCGAAAGCACTTGGTAGATGCTTTCCCTAACTCTTTTCACTCATTTTTGGGTGAATTTAACTTTGAATAGCACACACATTTGCTTGAATTACTTTCATCCATTACTTTCACCTTGAAATTAACTGAAAATAGCAATTCGTCCAAAAGAAGGGTAAAATTAAATTTGATTGTTTGGAGTGAATGCACTTGGGCGAAAACGTTTTAACTTATTTTTTTCCATTTTTTGGGCAAACTCCTCTTAGACTATTTTCGATGGTGCAACCTTTTCTAGTTTTGTTGTTGGCGCCATCCTTTCAGATTATTTTTGCTAGCGAAAACATACTGTTTAGCAAACGTCATCCTTGCGTTTAACTTTGAATTATCGGTAAACCATTTGATCTTTCCCTTACTGGAAACCACTTGATTTTTAATTCCATGGGTGAAATCATTCTTCTTTATTTGAAATAGTGAAATAATTGAAAAGGGAGAGAGTAAAAATCAACAAATATTTAAAAGACCACAACAAAAACACATCATTCATTTTATACTTGGAATTTTTACAATAAAGTTCAATGTGGCAAAACTACCAACAATAATCAAGCATGATATAATGGTTCTTAAAATAAGAGGGTTAATATGTAAGTTCCACCTATATTGGCTAAGGTTTTTGGGAATTCAAAATTCCATGATTTTTCTTCCTAAAGATTTTTTTCTCATCATATTTTTTAGTTTGAAAATTAGGGCTGAAATAATGGGTGTTGACCCATGGTTTGAGAGGAGAAATACCCTATATTTAAGACCATAGAATGAATTTTTATGTTGAAACTATTAAAAAGCTTCATAATATTTTGAAGAATACTAGTAATACCCAAACAAGTTCATCCAAAAGGAACCAACTACTAAGAAGTGAAAGCACATTGTATATAATATGAAGTATTGTTATAGATATTTTAAACCTTTGCCATAATCCATTAAGACTAAATTTGAATCAAGAGAATGATATAAAAAAGTGGATTCCTAAAGCATAGTATTTTGATGCTACAAATATTATGAGAGCGATCACATGGCAAGAAATTGCAAAGTAAAAATGATGGAGAAAGAGAGAAAATATTGGACATGAGACAAACTTCAAGATAAAAGGAGGAGATTATATTGGAGTCGAAGTTGGATTAGATCAAGGATATTCCACTTTCAAAAAAGAGGTAAAGAAAGCCTATGTGCATCATGAGATGACTAAGGCCATCTTAGTTCACTTGAGTCAACCATTAAAAACAACAAAGAAAGATACAAGGGATGAGGAAGTACAACATGCAAGTTCAAATTAAAAAATAAATGAAGGTGTAAAAGAAGATGCAAAATTTTTTAAAACAAAGGAGGTAGAAGTGGTCAAGTTTATTCTAGGTAAATCGACGTCATTTTCCTCAAGTAGCATAAAATCCTCTCCTTGCAACAAAAATGAAAGTAGTAAAGATGTTATCCCTTTCACTTTATGGTTTCAAGAGAAATATAATAAATAAATGAAGATAGAGGATATCCATAACGATTTAGGGTTTTTAAGGTAACATAAGAAGGTAATTACTATGAGAGAACATCTTTATACTTTAATTTTTCTAGGGCAACATAAAAAAGAAAGTGTTTTTTGGGCTATTCCTTACACTTTAGATCCTTTAATGAATAATAAACTTATAGATGATAAATCTCACTATGAATAGTGTAGAAAATCAAAGAGATTGATGAATATGAAAACGTTGGTGGAAAAAAAAGGAGAGAAAGATATTGATATAGAAAAACAAAAGTAGATGTCATAATTTTTAATAATTGTTACTAAGCCCATAAATAAAAATAAAAGGTGACAATGAAAATGATATTTTGGAATATTATGGGCATGAATAAGCCCTCTATAAAAAGAGGTGTTAGGGAATTTATATGGTGGTATACCCAGAATATTTATAGAGAATAAGAACAAAATTGTATAGCAAATATTTTAGTTATTCCTAGTGTTGATCTTCATCTTCGTAAAATTTAAATTTTAGAAAGCAATCAATTGAGTGAGATTTTATCTTTTAAAGAAAATGATATCAGGATTTAATTACCAAAACATGACAGTTTGAGGAATATGAAGAATATCTTTGATAAAGAAACAAATAAAAATATATTGAATTACTTTAAAAAATTAATTAAATTATATATAATTTTTTATATACAAATATCTATAACCATCATAAATATTAATATTAAATTTTAAACAATATCTATTATTATATTTATCTACATATATATATTTTTTAAATAATTATTATGTTTATGTTTTTTTTTGTTAAAAAAGAATATATTAAGAGAAACTCAAGAGTACAATACAAAACTCATATAATCTAGCCTTTTGGCTATTAGCCAAGTAGCAGTCCAAATAAAACTACAAATTCAAACTAATCTGCCTACCCAACAAACCAACTATCCTACCATTGGAGCTTATGACTATTGGAACAAGACCCTCTAACATCCTCTATCATGGCTAGAATTGAGGAACTACACAAGAACAGAGAAGATCATACTACACTAACACAAGAACTGCACTAAGGCTTGCACAAGAACTACTTGAAGAACTGCACAAGAACTACCTAAAGAACTGCACAAGCACTGCCTGAAGAACTGTACAAGAACTACCTGGAGAACTGCACAAGAACTACCTGAAGAACTACACAAGAACTGCTTGAAGAACTACACAAGAATTGAAGAACTGCACAAGAACAACCTGAAGAACTACATAAGAATTACCTAAATAACTACCCAAGAAATTGCTTAACAAGTTAGCCATAGCTTCCAACATTACCATCAAGAGATTGAACAAGGAGAAGATTGATCCTAGTTTGGTCTGGCCACCACCTAGGAGGGAAACCATAGCACCTAATATCTCCTTTGTCAAGAGCCCAATTTGCCATAGCATCTGCCACTCTATTCTATTCTTTGGGTACATGATTGAAAACAACCTCTTGAAAACTAGAAGCTATTAATCTAATCTTATCTATGATCCTTTGAATTTGCCAATCTACCTTCTCAGACCTTGAAGTTGAATTTAGGTAATTGATCATAATTTGAGAGTCTGACTTTGCTATCACCCTTCTCCATCCTACCTTCAATACCTCCTGCAAACCTCTCAAAATACCCTATCCTTCTACCAAGTTATTGGATAAAATTCCTAAATTTTTGGCAAAAGTAAAAATTGGAGTACCATCCTCCAACCTACCTATCCCTCCTATACTAGCTCTACCAAGATTTCCTCTAGATGCTCCATCCTTATTTTCATATCTTGGGGCCCCCCCCCCCCCCCCCCCCCCCCCCCTTACCCCCCAGATACCAAACATAGTGAATATCCCTCTATACTCTCTTGTTGAAAGATTTATTTGTTTTACTCCTTCCAAATGTTCCAAGGAAGAATAGTCATTCCTGTCCAAACTACTTGGTTCACATACCAATATTTTCCTTCTTGATTGCTCTAGTCTCTCCATCTCTGTTTTATGGATTGTTCATTGGACCATCTTAAATTAAGAAGGGAAGCCAACATCTTCCACAATTTAGAGGCTATGGGGTATTCTATGAATAAATGGTTTAGTGTTTCAGTGTTATCCCAACACATTACACATTGAAAGGGTCCATTAAATCCTTTCTTCATAAGTTGATCCCCTGTGAGTACCCTTTTATGAAGAAGCAACCAGATGAAAAACCTGACTTTTGGCCATAAATTTTGAGCCCATAAATGTTTGAACAAATCCTGATCTGGATGGGGATTAATATGGCTTAAGGCTAAATAACCTTGAGCTACAGTGTACACACCATACCCTGAGCTATTCCAACCAATACAATCTTCAGATTGTGACCATGAAGGTGATCACATTTGGAGGAGTCTGTGTATATCATTTTTTTGAGCTTCAGTGAGTTGGATTGGCCAGTCTTCCACTAGGATCCAACATCTTCCCACCTCTGCATTTCTTGTTTGAATTTTATAGTATTTGGAAACTTTTATCCAATTCATCCTATGCATTTTCTCCATTATAGGCCTCAATTTTGGATGTTGAATTGATAGCGAAAGGTGTCCATCCCAAGAGTCTATCCAAAAATGTACCTTTTGACCATTTTGTACTATCCAAAAAAGCTTATTATTTATCAACTCCTCTCCACTTCTTAGGACCTTTAAAATTGGGGACCCTCTAGAAGGTAGTTGGTGTCGAATTATATCAGAGGGGTCTTTGTTTTCTGCATATTTGGCTCTCATATTTTTGGCCCACAAGGCACTAGGGTGGCTAATTAACCTCTAGTATAACTTTATTGCCAAAGCTTTGTTATTCCTAACTGTCGATCGAAGACCTATACCCCCTTCATGAGTAGGAAGGCATAGGGTCTCCCACCTTACTAGGGCCCACTTCTCCATTTTTTATCCTCCCCAAAGAAATATGTGACTAATTTTATCCAGTTCTTTAAGCACTGACTTAGGGATGTTCAACACTGCTGAAACATAGATTGGGATAGACTGAAGAACTGATTTGATAAGAGTTATCTATCCTCTAGAGGAGAGCCATTTGTTGGTCCAACTACCTATTTTGTGCTTCACTTTCTCCAATAACCAGCTCCACTACTCTTTCTTTTGGCTACCAAGATTCACTGGAACACCCAAATATTTTATTGGAAGAGAGGTTTTTTTGAACCCTAATCTATCCAATATCAAAATATCTTTTCTAGGTGAACAATGAAAAAGGAGTACTTTTGATTTATCTTCATTAACTATTTTCCCTAAAGCTCTAATGAAGCAGTTAATGATTTGCTTTATTGAAGTTGCTTCCTTTATTGTTGCCTTTCCCAAAATGGTGAAATCATCAACAAATTGTAAATGAGAGATAGGTCTGACTCCTTTAGCTATTGTGACTCCTAACCTCTAACAATATCGATTCTTAGCAAATGTCCTCCCTAAAAATTCTACTAAAATGATGAATAGGTATGGAGAGAGAGGGTCTCCTTGCCTGATGCCTCTAGAAGCTGGGAACAACTGAGTGGGACAACCATTGAGAATAACTGAATAAGAGACTGAAGATATACAACCTCTGATCCACTTTGTCCATTCTTGAGAGAATCCAAAATTTTCCATTACTTGGATAAGAAAATGCCAATCCACCCTATCATATGCTTTAGACAAGTCCAATCGAATGAACATAGAAGGAAATTTTTGAGCTTCCATAGAGTGAATTGCTTCCTAGGCTAACACTATCTCATCCACTATCTGACGCCCTTCTACAAATCCCCCTTGTTCTGGGGAGATGATCTTATGTAGCAGTGGTTTGAGCCTTTCTACCATGATCTTTGAGATGATTTTTAGTATAACATTGCATAAAGCAATTGGTCTATATCCAGTAATGTTATCTACTTCTTGAGATTTTGGAATAAGTGTTATGTATGTCTTGTTGATTTCTTTGAGGATTTATTTTGCCTTTCTAGCCTCTTCTACCACCTCTAGAATGTCATCCTTCAAAACATCCCAAAATTCTTGATAAAATTCAATAGGGAATCCATCCAGACCTAGGGTCTTCCCCTTTTGCATTTTGAAAACTACCTTTTGTAGTTCCCTCATAGTTACTAGTGCAGTCAAGGCCACATTTTCCTCAGTAAAAATAAGAATAGGTATCTCCTGTAGAATTTCTTGTTGGGCTTTTGGGTCAAGCAAATTGGTTGTAAATAGGTTTGAAAAATGGTTCACAACTAAATAAGACATGCCTTCCTAGGTGTGGACTATATCTCCAGATTCATTCTTCAATGAGGGGATAAAGTTATGTGTTCTTCGAGCTAGGAGAGACTTATGAAAGAAACTTGTGTTCTTGTCTCCTTCTTGCAGCCACTGGATCCTTGAATTTTGCTTCCACATCAGTTCTTCTCTTCTTTCCCATTCCTTCACCTGAGCTAAAATATTAATTTATATCTTGATCCTATTTTTTGTGAGTCCCTCAAGATGAATTTGCTCATTCAACTCCTCAAGTTGGGTTAAAGCTTCCCTTTTATTTGCCCTGACATCTCCAAATTCCTCCCAATTCCAAGTCTTTATTTTATATTTAATATACTGAAGCCTTTTAACAAAATAAAACATCTTTGTACCATGTCTTGGCTTACCTTCTTGCCACCATTGTTGTATCCTTGACTTGAGGGATTCATCTCTGAGCCACATTAACTAAAAATGAAATGGTGTTGGCTTACCCTTGGTTCTCCAAATTTCAATTAAAATTGGCCAATGGTCAGATCCTGCATTATTTAAGATCTTCACTTTTGGGGTGTGTCCTTGTATCAAAAAATTATCTGAGAGCAAAAACCTGTCCAGCCTTTCAAGGATGCATGTTGAGCCTTGTCTTCTATTGGACCAAGTCATCAAACCATTGCTTGGCTTAACATCAACTAGGTGAAGGTTGGCCATGTATTCATTCATGAGTTCAGAACTCCCATCCAACTTCCTATTTCCCCCAATTTTTTCTTCTAATGAGAGGATGGAGTTGAAATATCCTCCTATAAAAACCCAAGATTCAGGGAATTAGGAGGTGATAAAAGCTATATTCCTCCACATTGATTATTTCTCTTCCATAGAACATGGAGCATAGACATTTATATAAAGAATAACCTGATCTGAATCTCTATTTTGGGCACCCACTACTAGCATTCCCCTGCTTCCCATCATGTACTGAACTGTAATTTCCTTTGGATCCCAAAGATATGCCACTCCTCCCGAGGCCCCTTGGGTGTTGAGAGACACTACTTTACTAGTTGGCCACATGTTATTTGCTATTATTTCCATTTCTTCAATTGAAACCTTTATCTCCTGGAGAAAGAGAAGTTGAGGCTGATTTTTTTGGATCATTCTTCTAATTTCTATTTGTTTAGAAGGACTTCCTTTAAGTCCTCTAATATTCCAAGTAATAATCTTCATAATTAACAATGTTTGAACAACTAGGAAAGTATTGTTACCTTACCTTCCTCAACTAACTTTTGGCCTTCCTCTGCTAGGTGATGTTGGTTGGATTTGCATCCTGCTTTTTTATTTGTATCCATCCTCATATTTTTATATTTGTATCTTATTTCATTCCAACTGGGACTATAGGATGGTTACTTAGAACCAAGGCACTACTATTGGAATCTGTATGGTCTTTTTGAGGATCCATTTTATTTGTAGTTTGAATCTATCCTTTGGTTTTGCACTTGGGCTGATTTTCTACATTGTTCTTTTTTTATAGTTTAATGTTGGCTGAGATGGCTCTCCCTGGCTGTTATTTCTCAGAATCAGGGCAAGCTCTTGTAGTGATTTCTCATCATGCAATCCTTCTTGTTCCCTCTCTTCATCAAACTATGTTTCCATAATTATTATTTCCATTTTATCATCCTCATCATCTACTTGCTCATCCGTGGAGAGAATTTCAAAGGTGTTAGGTGAAATTATTGTTTTCTCTTTTGTTGCTATTTTTTCTTTGTGTTTTTTTGTTTAGGGATTTGAAACCCTGCCAAGTCCCCATCCTCTTTCTCTTTTTTAGGGACCTTATGTGGACAATCCTTGGCTAGATGGCCATATTCATGATAGATTCTACATCTAAATGGAATATTTTCATAATCTACTACTTGCTCCCATATTTCTTCCCCATATTGTAAAGTGATCTTCTCTGGAAGTGGTTTGTCAAAATCAATCAAAACACAAATCCTTGCATAGATCATATGATCTAACTATTGAGTGCTATCAAAAATCATCATGAAAACTCCTAAAGAATTCCCAATTGTTGCTAATACATTTGGGTTCCAGTATTCTATCGGAAGACCAAATAAACGGACCCAGATAGGGGTAGTTGATGGTATTTCTTCCTCAGCTTTGAACTTGGTATGCCAAGGCTTCATGAAGAGCCCTACCCTACCAAAAAACCATGGCCCCCCTTGAAAAATTTCCTCCCTATCTTCTTCAGTAGCAAACATAATAAGGAAGTAGCCATTAGGGTAAGTAGAGATTTGGAACTCACCTTTAGTACTCCAGTTTTTGGCAGCCCATTGCTTGAAGGTAGCAAGAATCGATCAAAATCCCATGAATTGACAAATTAGCCCTCTCCTCTCCATAGCATCTATTCCTTCTTGGATATCCTCTATTTCCAACTTCACTAATGGGGATCCATTAGTTGCTTTCATGCAACCCATCTCTGTTTTCCTTGAATCGATCTTTGGCATCCTTAGTGGTTTCCTTGGTAATCATTGATTGTTTTTCCCTCTTGTTTGAGGTGGTCCTCCATGGATTGCTTCTTTAAAATTTATTTTTGGAGGTAAATCCTTAGTCTCCTTCCCCTCAAGAATTTTTTTCGTGGTTGGGTCTCTTTGGATGTGAGCCAGGGTTATGCATAAGGGGTAGTACCAAAAAAGTAATTATAAATTCACGGTGAATCAAGGTGAATTGTGTATAATATTTTGGGCAAATTTTTCAAAATTTTGCAAAACATTTATCAAAATATGGTGAATTTTTAAAAATTTTACACATAAATTATAAAAATTTTGGGGGTACTTTTGACCTATTAAATCATCTTAAAACTTCATAAAAACACCACCATTAGATCGGGTTTGAAAAGATCTTTCCAAAAAGTATAAATATGTCTATGTTTGGATATATATTGATGCCTAAAACTATGAAATTATTGTTAGTCACCCTTTGCCAATCGCCTTCTACCAGTTGCCACATGGCGACTGACATAGGGCGACTGACAAAGGACGACTAGTAGATGGCGATTGACAACAATTTCATAGTTTTAGGTATCAATATATATCTAAACACTGACATATTTATACTCGTTGGAAAGCTCTTTTTGAGCCCGATCTAATGGTGGTATTTTAATGAAGTTTTGAGATGATTTAATAGGTAAAAATCTACTCCAAAATGATATTACTTCCTCACCACCATATTTGGAGATAATTTTGACCTATTAAATCATATTAAAAATTCATAAAAACACCACCATTAGATTACGCTTGAAAAGAGCTTTTCGACGAGTACAAATATGCCTATGTTTAGATATATATTGATGCCTAAAACTATAAAATTATTGTTAGTCACCATTTTCCAGTCATCTTCTGCCAGTCACCTTCTGCTAGTCGCCATGTGGCAACTGGTAGAAGATAACTGGCAGAGTACGAATGATAGAGAGCGATTGACAATAATATCACCACCATATTTGGGGCCACTTTTGACCTATTAAATCATATTAAAACTTCATAAAACCACCACAATTATATCGGGTTCAAAAAGAGCTTTCCAACGAGTACAAATATGTCTGTTTGGATATATATTGATGCCTAAAAATATAAAATTATTGTCAATCTTCCTCTGCCAGTCGCCTTCTACCAGTCACCTTCTACTAGTTGCCATGATTTAATAGGTCAAAATCTACCCCAAAATGAAATTACTTCCTCACCACATATTTGGGACCACTTTTGACCTTTTAAATAATCTTGAGACTTTATAAAAATACCCCCATTAGATCAAGCTCAAAATCGCTTTCCAACGAGTACAAATATGCCTATGTTTGGATATATATTAATGCCTAAATCTGTAAAATTATTGTCAGTCGCCACATGGTGACTGGCAAAAGATGACTGACAGAGGGCAATTAACAATAATTTCATAGTTGTAAGCATCAATATATCCAAACATAGACATATTTGTACTCTTTGGAAAGCTCTTTTCAATCTTGATCTAATGGTAGTATTTTTATGAAGTTTTGAGATGATTTAATAGGTCAAATCCTACCCAAAAATGATATTACTTCCTTGCCACATATTTAGGGCTACTTTTGACCTATTAAATCATATTAAAACTTCAAAAAAAACACCACAATTAGATCGGGCTTGAAAAGAGCTTTCCAACAAGTACAAATATGCCTATGTTTGGATATATATTGATGCTTAAAACTATGAAATTATTGTCAGTCACCTTCTACCACTCGCATTCTGCCACTCGCCTTCTGCCATTCACCATATGGTGAGTCGCCTTAGGCTAGTCGCCTTCTGTCAGTCACCTTTTACTAGTTGCCTTATGTCAGTCGCCTAATGCGAGTCACCTTCTGCCACTCACCTTGTGCCAGTCGCCTGATGTGAGTCACCTTTTATCAGTCGCCTTGTGCCATTCGCCTCGTGCCAGTTGCATATTTTAGCTATATATAATGGGGTACAAGAGGCAAAAATTAGGCAGGAAACCTTATGATAGTGGAGCGAATTTACCCTAAAAAAACATTGATCTCAAAATTTTTGGACAAACGAGCCAACCTCTAGGGTCCCAAAATTCGTAAAATTATAATTATGGAAATCTAAATATTCATACTAAATTGTGAAATTTGCCCCTGTGCATAACCCTGATGTGAGCCTTAAAACCAGTTGAATCTTTGTCCAAATCTAGATCTACTATCAACATGTTGTCTCCCTTTGCTTTGTCCATCTCTTGAATCTTGTTTCTATTTTGTTTTAGCCCTTGTCTATACTTTCGAGGAGGAGGAGGTCCTGCCTCCTTGTTTTGAGTTATGAATTCAAAAGGATTATCAAATTTATTCAATACCTATTCATTTTTTTCAAATCGTTGGTCCATCTACATGAAGGAACATTGGATATTACTTCCCCCTGATCGCTTTGCTTGCTGCTCAACTGATTCGATGCCTAGAAGGTTGTCCCTACTGAACATAATATTTTCACACTCATGCTGGATTTTGAAAACCCTCAAGGAGACCCACATACCCCCTGAGTCTTTGGCCCAAATGAGCCTCTTCCATTGTTCTCCACTACTCGTGCTCAGTGCATGCAATCTCCACAATATCCAAGAGGTGCTCTGATGATGGAAAATTGTAAAAATTGTAGGTTAACCTTTGTTTAAATCCTCCATCCATCCTCGTTCTGTTGGTCGATGGTTGAATCTCACACCTCCATTATTGGGGTTTTTCAAAGAATTTTTGTTGTGTTTATACTTATTTAAAAGCCATAAAAACATAATTTATTTACTTTCAAGTGTGGTTGTAATTCGTTCAAAAATATACTCTTTAACTACATTAGAAGTCATATGATTTTTTAATTGGCGTTCGAGCTCTGGAGATTTGGCGGGAAACCTTCTGAACTATCGGAGGCCGAAGCTCTAGGGTTCTGGTAGACGGCTCCTTCCAGTGTCTCGGTTGGTTTGATTCTGTTCCCCTCTGTTGGCTTATTCGTTGCCCCGGGAGGGCCCTATGGGGTCTCCTCCAGGTTCTTTAGACGGGAAGAAGAGCTCTTATGCTGAGATTCTAAAGGAGAACTTTGCGTCTTCTTCCGATGAAGCCCAGCAGGGTGCCTACCATGCGCTTCTCAAGAATGTTGGCAAGGGTTCTTCTCGCAAACAGAGTTAATGGATGTCTCCCGCAACCGCATCCAGCACCTAAGATAGTCATAGAACCAAATATGGTTGAGGACACGATCACCTACCGTGCTAACCATGACTTGATCTGCAAATTCATGGGTATCCGACCCACGTTGCACTTTCTCGCACACCTGGGTTAGACAGAATTGGGAACCTATCGGTGAGTATTCCTTATGGCCTATAAGCAATGGGTATTTCATTATTAGTTTCTCTTCTTTAGTAGATAGAAACAGAGCTTTTGAATCTGAGAAGAGGACCCACGGCCCGACAGGGTTATTTGTCCAACCGTGGAGAGTGGGTTTCGATCCTCGCATTGAGCCCACGACTGTTCCAAATGTGGATTCGGCTATATGCTCTCCCGATGGAGTTTTGGGGCGAGCAGATTCTTGAGATGATTGGTAATTCTCTAGGTAGATTTTTGGGAGTTTCCAAAGATACCATAGAGGGAAACACCGCTGTCTTTGCCATAATTTGTGTTGAAATGGACATCACCACCCACTACCAGCTGAGGTGGAACTGGAGTTAGCAGGACAATCTTGGATACAAGCAGTTAGACTACGAAGCTCTTCCCTTTAGATGCAGGGTCTGCCATAAGCATGGTCATTTGGCTAGGTTTTGTCCGAATACCTTGAGCACAAAAGTGGAGGCCCCGCTTGGAACCTCAAATAGCCCCAGAGAGGGTAAGTTTACCCCGGTCAAAGAATCACAAAACACCCCCCAAGGTTCTGAAGGCCAGAAAGATGGCTTTGAACAGCAAAAACGAAGGAGAAACAAAAAGAGAAATGGCAAGGACCAAGCTCCTCCCAAGACAACTAACCGGTATGAAATCTTTAAATCCCTTGTGGATCGAGAAGATCAAACCATGGAAGGCGTGGATGGGAATACTGAGGCTATTAACATCCACTCTCACGCTTCCCCCTCCTCAACTCCTGTCCTCGAGCAGGTGTCTGAACCCTCTGAGAGTTTGCAGACAGAGAACCCAGGGGCATTGGTAATTCATTCCTCAACCCAGTCAGCTACTAAGGATGTCATCATGGGAAATACATAAAATATTAGAGAAAGGCCAGCCCTAGGGATTACGCAGGTGGAAAAATGGTCCAAGAATAACAATTCTCAAGGAGCAGGTAGGAAGTCTAACAGGGACCTAATAGCAACGCAAGGAGACAAGTTGGTCACTGATGGATCAGTGAGAACAATAGATTCATATTGCTCTCAAGGTTTCCAATGATTATTCAATCTTGGAATGTTAGGGGTTTAAACAACAGAACCCATCAATCTGCTGTTCAAAGACTCATAGGGAAGGGTAAAATAGACTTTTTGCTCCTTCAGAAAACAAAAATGTCTTTAGATCTCGATGTGTAGAACAACTAGTAAAATTTGGAGGGGAGCTGGATATATGGATGTGGCAGCTCAAGGTGCCTCAGGAGGAATTGTTACTTTTTGGAACCACTTGGAATGGTCTGCTCTAGAACACATAGCTTGGAGGGGTGTTCTCACATCTCTTTTTAGGAATAATATCACAGCTGAGCAAGTTTTAATTACAAATTTTTATGGGGCTCAAAGCCTTGATGGCCAGAGGCTACAATGGAAAGCAGTTCACAACATGAGGTCCTCAAGACAAGCTTTTGACTGGATCATTGCTGGAGATTTTAACGCCAAATTATCCGCTCGGGAGCAGGAGGGTGGCTCCCATGTTTTGGACCCGGGGGATCGGCTTCTGATTGCCCGTGTAGGCTTTTCACCTAGTTGATGTTCAAGGGCCTGGATCCTTTTTTACTTGGACTAATAAACGGAGGGATCCACACTGTTGCAAGGTAAAATTGGATCGCTTCCTAGTCTCAGAGGAGGCTTTTGTTAAATGGAATGTGCAATTACAGATTTTGGACGGCCCTGTTTCCGATCACTCTCCCATCATGCTGATGGGTGGGACTCAGACAGGGCAGTTCCACAAACCTTTTAGATTTGAGAACTTCTGGCTCCAGAAGGAGGACCTTCACGAGTTATTTCCGCAATGGTGGGAAGAAGGTCGTCCTCCTTTTGGGACTGCGATGTTTAAATTTCACAAACAACTTCTTTTTGTCAAAATTAAACTAAAACAATGGAGGCATGCCAATAAATCGGATTTCCAACTGCAAAGAGCTCCCTTGTTGGTCCGCCGGGAGGAGGTGCGTAAACAATTTAGGGAAGGTTTAATTTCTGAACAGACTCAAAACTCGAAGATGATGACTTGCGTAAAGTCAGAGAGGCCATTGATAACCAAGAGGAAATTTTCTGGAGGCAACGGGCTAGAAATTCTTGGCTATTGGAAGGAGACAGAAACACTAAATTTTTTTCATCGTTCAGCATGTGCTAGAAGACAGATGAATAATATGGCAGTTTTAAAAGATGAAAATGGGCACTCCTTTGATACTCTTCCAGGCATGCACTCCCATTCAGTGGATTACTTCTCCAAGATTTTTGCAGAAAATAGGGACCAAGATGTGGAGGCTCAAAATGAAGTTCTTGCTGTTATTCCCTCTATTATCACTCCAGCTGAAAATCAGGCTCTCCTCAGACCTATTGACCGGGATGAATTGAAAAATGTGGTCTTTGGAATGAGCACAGGCAAATCTCCAGTGTCCGTATGGTTTTCCTATTGATTTTTTTCAGGCCTTCTCGGGATATCTTGGAGGAAGATGTTTTGGTCGTTATTGAGGAATCCAGATCTAATAAGAGAATGCTCAAGGCTCTAAATCACACCTTCATCACGTTAATTCCAAAGGGGAAGGAAGGAGTTCACATTTCTGACTTCAGGCCCATTGCCTTATGCAATGTGATTTATAAAATTATCACAAAAATTATAGTTGAACGTCTTAAACCTCTCCTCCACAACATCATTTCCTCATAACAGGGGGGTTTTGTTGAGGGTAGACAGATTTTGGATGGAGTGGTTCTTGCTCAGGAGGCTATTCACTCAATGCAAACTTCTGGTAACAAAGGAATGTTCATCAAACTGGATATGTCTAAGGCTTATGATCGAGTGGAATGGGGTTTCCTGTCAAGGATGCTGGCTGCCTTTGGATTTTCCTAGGAATGGATAGACTGGATTATGAGCTGTGTTTCCATGCCTTCTTACTCGGTTCTCATCAAGGGGATTCCCTCCCCCCCTTTGGAGCCTCTCGTGGTCTCCGACAAGGGGACCCTTGCTCGCCTTATCTATTCCTTATCTTAGCTGAGGGATTAGGTCGGCTCTTCGTGCGAAGAAGACTCCAAGGCATGATATCAGGTATCAAGGTTGGTGAAGAAGTCTTGACTCATTTACAATTTGTGGATGACACTGGTTTGGTTGGAGTGGCTAGTCTCAGGGAAGCCGTGGGAATCGTAGACTCTCTTTCTGTTTACCTTAGGGCCTCTAATCAAGTTATTAATGACAAAAAATCTAAAGTGGTCTTTTTCAACCTCGACCAAAGGTTGCAGGACATAATTTTAGAGATTTTGGGTTTCACTAGAGCTTCTCTTCCTATAGTCTACTTGGGAGTTCCTTTGCACTACAAGAAATTGAAAAAGGATATTTGGAAAGATCTTTTGGATGGCATCAAAGATAGAATGAACCATTGGTCTCACAAATGGTTAAGCTACGGTGGCCGTTTAACTTTCTTACAACCGCAATTCAGGCCATGCCTATCTATAAATTTTCAATCTTGGCTGCCCCACTTTCTATTTGGAAAGAGTTGGACAAACTGGCTAGACGATTCTTATGGGAAGGAGCAAAAGGTGGTAGGAAATGGGCCTTGGTTGGCTGGAATAAAGTCACTCAACCTAAAGAAAAAGGAGGACTGGGTCTGAGAAGCTCTAAACTCAACAACAGAGCCTTAGTGGGTAAATTGTATTGGAGATGGATCTCTCAGCCATCTTCTTTATTCAGTAGAATCTTGACCAGCAAATATTTGGGTAGAGTCCATCCCTCTGAAGTTAGCCGTTTCCCTCTGGATGGCAACGGTTCCCTTGTTTGGCAAGCTCTTAAGTTGGGTTCTCAAATTATTAAAGACCAATTGTTCTGGAAAGTGGGGAGAGGGGACAAAGCTCGCTTCTGGACTGACTCTTGGGACCAGTTTCCACCCATCATTGCTGAGCATCCTGAGTTGCTTCCAATTAAAACTGCCATAGAATCCAAGGGTTGGGTTACTATTGAGAACTATTTCCTCACTAGTCAATTGGGGGAGTTCAAATTCAAGAAATTTAAGCGTCTTGAGGAGTGGCCTGTCACTATCCCTCCGGAGTTGGCAACCATTCTCTCCACCATCTTGACTGCTAGATTTCTCACGGGCAGAGACGAAGAGGACGAATTAGCTTGGGGTCATGGGAATCTTGGAGTTTATTCTGTGAAGGATGGTTATGATCAAATTCTCCTAGAACCTCCTCCACATTTTTTTCCGGTTCAAGACTCGGAAGAAAATCTGGCATTCCAAGTGCTGGCCGAAAGTGAACTTCTTTGCCTGGCAGCTTATGCATAATGGCATTCTCACCTATGATAATCTCAAAATCAGAGGAATTAATGGTCCTTCTCAGTGTATTTTGTGTCTTAAGCATGAAGAGACTGCTGACCATTTAATGTTCGAGTGTTCTTTCACAGGTCAGATTTGGCATCGTTGGTTTTCTCATTTCAAACTTAAGAGTAATGGTGCTCTGACTCGAAATAATATTTGGCAAAGATGGAAGAAAGCTAGATTTAAATCAAAAGCCCTCCGATTGGGGTGGGAGCTTGGTCTTCTCTTCATCTGGTGGCAAGTGTGGTTGGAAAGAAACGCCCGTCTCTTCCGAGAGACCTTCTCCTCCCTTGATGGTGTTTGGCAGGTTATCTGGAGCAAAGTCACTGAGACGGTTGCATTACATGCTTCATAAGATATTATGGGTGAGCTGGATCCTCAGGAAGAGAGAGTTGTTGCTCAAGGTAGAGAAAAAGTGGCTAGTTGGAAACCCCTCCGGCTGGTCGGGATTAAAATTAACACGGACGGAGCTGCAAAGGGAAATCCGAGAAATGCTGGAATCGGTGTTGTGTGCCGTGATCACACTGGAACTGTGCTTTACTGGGAGTTGCAGGGCCTGGGAAGAGCCACCAATAATGAAGCCGAAGCTTTTGCCATCAAAGTTGCTTCCTTCTGGGCTGTCACTCAGGGATATAGAAAGATTATCTTGGAGACCGATTCTCAAATTCTGGTTGGTGCGCTTGATTGTTTGAGAAATTTTGCTCTGAAAGCGTGGAAGATTCAGATCTTAGTCTCTCAAATCAAAGTCCTTTGGAGGGAATTAGAGGATGTGATCCCTATCCATGTGAATCGGGACTCAAATTCGGCGGCTGATTTCCTCGCCAAGATGGGTGCGGAGAAGGAGGTTGGAGTTCAACTACACAGTAATATGCCTGTGGAAGATCCGATGATTCGACAAGGGCTTGCTAACTTTTTGAGAAAATGAGACACTTCTGTGTTAAGGGAGTTTTTCGTCGCGTTTTCGCGACCTTCTGTGATGTCGCGACCCTTGGTGGCAACCTGTCGCGATATCGCGACAGGTTCCGTCGCCACAGCCTTTGGAGACTTCCTGTCGCGATATCGCGACATCTCGAGCCGATGCGCTCTTTGGCTAGTTGCTGTCGCGATATCGCGACCGGTTTTGTGGTTGCAACTAACGGTTGGAAGATGTCTATTTTTTGCGATATGTTATGTCGCTGGGACCTTTGGCTCGAAATTGCTACATTTTCGCGTCATTTTGGCTGCAGGGGCATCACAGAGGACAACAATAGTGATTTTGAGACTTTTTTGAAGACTGGTCATCAAGTGGTCAACCTGTCGAGTTTTCGCGACACTTGGGATGTTTTGATGCAGAAAGGTCTTTTTGTCGCGATTTCGCGACACTTATGGCCCAATGGTGGCAAGTGGCAAATGCGTCGCGATATCGCGACAATTCTGAGGGCTGACCGCTTTGTGAGGTTTTTGTCGCGATATCGCGACTTTTTTGTGGTCGGTGGTTGTTGGCTTTGGTTGTCGCGATTTTGCGACATGTCGCGAAATCGCGACATGTCGCCAAATCGCGACACTTTTGGCGTAAAGGTGACAATTGGAGGATGCGTCGCGATATCGCGACAATTATGAGGACTGACTGCTTTGAGATGTTTCCGTCGCGATATCGCGACATCTTTTGTGGTTGGGGGTCGCTGGATTTGGTTGTCGCGATTTCGCGACATGTCGCGAAATCGCGACATGTCACGAAATCGCGACACTTCTGGCGCAATGGTGGCTATTGGATTTTGTGTCGCGATTTCGTGACAATTTTATGGACTGTCTCGTCTCGTAAGGTTTCCGTCGCGATATCGCGACATCTTTTGCGGTTGGGGGCTGCTGGCTTCGTCCGTCGCGATTTCGCGACCTGTGGCGCGGTTATGGCCTCGGTCGGCTTGACTGCCGTGATTTCGCGACATGTCACGATTTCGCGACATGTCGCGATTTCGCGCCTTGCCTTCTTCTTGTGCTTTGGGTTGGGTTGTGCTCCCCTCTCGCTCTTTGCTGAGGTTTCTTGTCTTTGGGTTCCTGTTAGGGATGTTCTGGCTCCCTCTTGTATATGCTCGTTGTTTTAATTCAAGATTTTCAATTTTTTCAAAAAAAAAAAACTACATTAGAAGTCTTTTCAAATTCTTCTAAACAAGGACTATAGAGACTTTGGTACTCACCATTGTTTAAAGGAAAAATATAAAAAAGTAATAGCATGGCCTTATCCATCTCCCTTTGAGAGTTGTAATTGTATTCATGCTAATTTTTCATTGCTTACATGGGATTGAAATGGATCCCATCCCTATTAAATCATCACCACATAGTGGTATTACAATTGGATATTATCCATATATCGTTTGACAAGATTTGAACCTTGGCGAAGAATCTAACCAATTAAGCTAATGCCATTTGATAATTATATTCACATTAATTACACCTCGAAACACCTTAATTATCTTCACAAATTTCTAAAATATTTCATTTTTTCTCTTTATAAGTCTAATAACCCAACCTTCTCTCCTCTTTAAATTGACGTGAATACATACTCCAAACTCCTCACATTTTTTTAAATATGTTAATCATAAAAAAATAATAAATTAATTATTTCTAAACTATAATAAACTAGTTTAATTCTCAAACTTGTTATGATTTGTTTTAAATTTATGATTATATTCTCAAACTAATTTGAATATTTTATAATATAGTACAAGAATTCAATGAGGACAATGCACAAATCCCTATCCGAGGGATTAATACACTTTAATTTAAGCAAGCATAGATAAAAACAACTTAAAAAAAACACTCAAAAGTTAGTGATTTAAAGAATTATGTTTGATAAATTGGAAATGTGAAGAATGTAATTTCATATTTAATAAAATTATAACTTTTTATCCAATAAAAAAAACTATATATATATTTTATTATTAATATTTTTTATACACATATGTCGTGCGGTTGAACTTGGATACTTGGATCTTGCATACATGCCCATTAACAATATCTTATTACAAACAATGTCACCAATTACTTTTATAAAAAATTAATATAATTTAAAATTAATTTAATGTTTTATATATATATATATATATTACCATTCAGAACATACATGTCAGACATAATTATCCTCTTTGTAATTCAAACTTAAATCTGTGTAATATAAATCTAAACCTTTATCAATATACTGTCCACGACAGAGACTAAATTCTGTTCAATTTTATTATCTTATTATAATAATAAGATGTTTATTTTAAAAAAAATTATTCAAAAAATATTCTCTTTCATATATTGACTCTAAGCTTTTGAAAATATTACACGTAACTTCTATTTATAAAGTTGACTCCATTTCCTCTTGCTCACTAAAATATATTTTTAGTGAAGAAAAGTTTGTCAATGAAGGCATATAAGTTTATAACAAAGAATAATTTAAGACGCTTTTCTCAAAATAAAATTATATATATGCAGGTTTGTTAAATTAAATTAATAAGATTTAAAAAGTACAGTAACTTTAATTTATGATTATTTTTATTGAAGTTTTGGTTTGACATTTAAAGAATAAAAATAAATTTTTTATTTATTTATTGAAAGTGATATTATATTATCTTAAAAAAATATAATAAGTTTACATAATTTATTATAAGAATGGGTGGTATGGAAGCATATTATGTAAAATCCATGATAAAAACTTAACTTAGAAACAATAATATTATGAGAATTAACTGCTAAAGCCTACAAAGAAAAATAAAAACCTGAATACCTTTTCAACCAATCCAAAAAAATAAAATAAAAACCAAAATAAATCTCGTAGAGAATCAAAATACCAAAAACCAAAAACCCTGCTCGTACCCATCAAATCCCAAACATTTAATATGATGACATATTTTCACCATCAAAATATTTCAAAACCTTGACATTGTTGAAGGACTCTGCATTAGGTCTGCAACTCCCCAACTACATGTTTGAGAGGTGCAACCTTTTTTCCTGTATAAGTTCTTCTACCTGCATCTTTCAGGGTAGACCTCGCATTGGGAGCATCAGGAACTTGTTGGAAGAGAATGAAGGGGAGAGCATGTTTGGGATATTGACTCAATTGCTTTGGTTTTGCTTCGTCAAGGCTTTGAAGCCTTTTTAATAATAATTTCTACCTATGAAGGATTGCAATTACGTGTTCTTCCACTTTCTCTATATGTTTTAGATCTGATTTTACAAAACAAAAAATAACTCTAGTTAAATTTGGATGAACTTGTTGGACGAGAATGAAGGGGAGAGCATGTTTGGGAAACTGACTCAATTGCTTTGGTTTTGCTTCGTCAATGCTTTGAAGCCTTTTTACTAATAATTTCTACCAATGAAGGATTGCAATTACGTGTTCTTCGACTTTCTCTATATGTTTTAGATCTGATTTTACAAAACAAAAAATAAATCTAGTCAAATTTTGGATGAACTTAAGCTTGAATTCATAAAAAACTCAAGCAAAATTCACCCAAACTCATAGGGTGTTTTCATTTGAAATACAATCTATAAAATAACCTACTAATTACTCTAACCACTTGCATACACTGTCACAAAACCACGTTAAAAAAGCCGTCAAAACACTTCTCGATACAAAATTTTATTTGGTCATATAGGAGAAATCCTTTTCACATAACTTATCACAAACTTTGCTAGCATCCCTCACTGCCCCGTCCAAGTTGAAGAGCAAAAAAAGACCCATGGACAAGACAAAGAAGGCTACACAAACCATTCTTATTTTTTTTTTAATTCTTATAACTTTAGATTTTGATTTGTAGTTTTAACCACGTGAAAATGTATTTTACGAATTTTATATTCAAATCATTTAAATTAGTAAATGATTTTTTATGAAAGTAAAGTCTTTGAATGGAAAAGTTGAATTATAGTAATTAGCTAAACCATACAAAATTGAGTGGGTAGAATTAACACACCCCAATGTTCACACTAACCAAAATGGTTAGAAGCAACAACCAAAAGCATTCCAACAAAAAAAAACTAGATAACCGTGCCAATCACAAGTTAAGACAACCCCAAAAGATCATATCTCCACACACCACTATCAAAACATAGACTAAAATTAAACATTCCGACCAGGAGAGAGGAAATTATCATCTCTATCATCATAACGCCAACCACCATCCGAGGTGGTGGAAACATTCCAACCAACATCATTAACTTCAGTAGTTTGGGAAGCTCCTCCCTCGTTTGCATGCTCTGCACCAGTATGCTGAACATCTACAACAGGAGTAACCTAACCAATAATGGATTGAGAAGATTCGGGAGCCACATCTCAATCGGATTGGCATGAAGAACTCCCTCCACCAGTATTGATCCTCTTCCCGCATGGAGGACGTGGAGACCAGTGTCGCTCTTGAAACTCGAAAGGAGAGTGAGTCTGAGGGTTCCATTTGGGACGAACCCTAGAAAAGGAACGTTCTCTAGGAGAGTTTGGAGGAACTTGGCTGACAGTGCATGGAGCATTACCCCAATAAGCCATCAAATTTCGTAGATGTTGAAGCTCGACATTCACCTTCTCGATCTGAATAGAAATCTGTAACTAGTAGTCATAAAAGATGAAATATTTATCAGCAAGAGAAAATGCAGTTGATACATCTTGTGCAGAAAAAATAACATGATTTCAAGTCTTCCAAAAGTGAAAAAGAGTGTTAATTCTAAAAATATTCCAAACTACTTACAATTTTTCATCAAAATCAATATGATCTCTCATTTTTCAAATCTTTTATAAAAGTAAAGTTGATTGTTCATTTAAGAAAAATATAATTTTTTACACTGCATAAATGTGGGGCTTTTTATAAAAGTAAAGTTGATTGTTCATTTAAGAAAAATATAAATTTTTACACTGCATAAATGTGGGGCTTGTTATACTTTCTTTTCACATATCTACATTTACTCTTTATTAATTTATTATTGTTAGGTTGTTAATCATTCAATGTCCTATTATTATATTTTAAAGGTTTTCATGGTATTATTATTCATCGTTACAAAGTTATCCTTTAGGTGTACCTATAGATTCATTATGGATGGTGAATGTTAATTTTCATAACAATCTTATTTTGTAATACTTTGACAGGCTATTATATCATCACATAATTGTTTGACTACATTTATAAAAGTTAGATGTTTAGTTAATTATTGTTTTTTTATAATTTGATTAGTGTGATAAATTCTTATGATTTATGTTCAAAGTTGGGTATTTTATTTCACTATGACTTTTCATAAGGGAAGAGTTGAGCTTATCAATAAGAAATTTAATACACAATCACACACAAGTCATGGACCTCTTGAAGAAGAGCCAAAGTTTGAATCGTTGTCCTCCTAGAATAGTTTTATTTTATTATTATTGATAATACTTTTTAAAGTTTCTTTTATTTTTTTAATAAATTATATGTGACTTCTATTTGAGCCATTAGCATCACACTAACAAAATATTGTATTTATTGTTAGGTTGATTACACCATATCTAACTTGATTTTCTTTTAAAAATATTCTTCTTCAAAATGCTATGTTTTTATAATCATTTCTATGGTATATTTTTCAGTAAGATATAAGATATACTTCGACCAATTATCTTTTAAAATTTGAATTTCTTCAATGTTAAGATCAATACCATGATTGGCTAAACTATCTACTATCTTGTTTCATTCTTTATAGATATTTTGATATTTACAATAAACTATCTGTTGAGTGATATTTTTGCCCAATTGCAATAATATACTCATAGTCAGGATTCTGCCCGGATATCCTCTCTTGCAAGGAAATATTTGTAATTTCCCCAAGGTTATTTTAATGTGTTAAACTTACTTGCAATGCTTTTTGAAATGTGAAATGTTAAAATTAATTGGATACCTCAGTGTAGCATATACCTATTAACAAGGGGCATGTTTTGGCGTGATTTGATTTGCAATGACTTTGTTGTTCATGGAATTTGTGAAAATACATGACATTATTTCTCAACTATCTACTTTGAAATAACAATCCTTGAACGATGATTTAATAAATTTTATCTCAAATTGTTAACAAATTTTATCTTCTTTTGTTAACCAATTTTATCTTCCTTTGTTAACCAAATTTTATCTTCTTTTGTTAACAAATTTTATCTTGGATTGTTAACAAATTTTATCTTCCTTTGTTAACCAATTTTTCTTCCTTTGTTAATCAATTTTATCTTCCTTTGTTAACCAATTTTTTCTTTCTTTGTTAACCAAATTTTCTTCCTTAGTTACAATTTGTTTGAGAATAAAAATAGAAATGACTAAAATCTAAGTTTGCAATTTGAATCTTTGGAATGTCATATTAATTATTCATTATAATAAAAAGTTGGAATTGATTGAAATTTTAATTTTCACAAAATGAGATTAATTTGATTGTTTTGAAAAAATGTGTAAAGTTTGAAATTTTGAATTTTCGTTAAAATTGTGAATTTGCGTAAAATGAGAATTTAAAATTAAATTTTGAAATTACCATATTTCCTTTTTTGGGGTTTTAATTTTTTTTTAATTATTTTTGTATTTTCTTTGATGAGATTAAAAAAAATATATAAAAGGACTAGGGTTAGAAAAAAACTAAAAATGAAAATAACAAGTTGTCATCACTTTAAAATTTCAAACTGAACCTGCATACATAAATATCTTGCACTAAACCAACATTAGTGTGACCCGTATTCACACAATCCAACATTAATGTGGTGCAATCTTCTAAGGGAAAAGGGCACAATATATTAAAAAAATAGATAAGTTTACCATCCGCATGCATAAAACTCACTAAAATTTCCAATATATTGCCAAAAGAAAGATTTAAAATGAATACACTTGCAACATACTGTGTTTCAATGGCTTCCAATGGTGAAACTTGGTGCAGTCCAACAACTTGGGAGGAGAAGTTTCTTCAAGAAATCTTGTTTCCAACGTGCAATCCTTGCCAAAATTCTTCGACCCATTTTTGTGAGTTTCCATGGGTTTTTTTACATTTTCCAAACATCCATTGTTTCCTTCCCCCTGCTTGCAAACATTTTATTTTCAACATGCTTTCATTGGTCTTTACTTTCTTTATTGAGCGTGATCCATGGATGATATACCCATCCTAACATTTATCCTTTAATGCACGTTGTTGTTTTTCTTTTATCAAGGGAGAAACCAAACGATACTTCGCGGATAACTCTTCTATTTACAACCTCTCTCCAGATATTTGGTTAATCAAATTAAACCTTAGATAAAATGATTAGAATTTACCCTTATGGCTCCAAACACCTTTAAAATAAATAAAACTTAAAATGCACTCCTTATCTCTCCACAAAATAACCTTGTAAAATTTAAAACTCTAAATTTTACCTTCCTTCCTACGCTCCTCTCGCTCTTCCCGTTGGCTCCTTATTTTTCCTTATGTCGTGTTCCTTCACAAACAAAGAAATGACACCAAATCAATTATTGCCATATGGTGGTTCGACATTGATTTGAAAAACCTTGTAGCACCTGCCTCTGGATATAATGACTAGCACTATAATGGCTAGCACTAATGACTACGTCTACGTACATGTGAGCTTAACCTTTGCCTGCTTCAGAATAATGACTACCAACTACTCTTCAACTATGGATAAACTTCTATTCCTTGTTGTCATTTACTGCATTCAAATTTTTGATGTTGTCACTTTGGAGATTCATTTTAGTTTAATCCTTATGATTATATTTAACGCTCTTCCCTCGGTGCCCATTGGCTTCTCCTCCTACAAAAATATCCCTTATGCGAAGCTTTTTTTTCATATTTCGAATACACACTGGAATGCAAGTACCGTTATGGGAATGTAGGCAATGTGTCCGTCAAGGGCATTCACTCGACTAAAACTAAAATTGTTTGTCGTAAACTAACCATTCATGTTGGGGCTATTCTTTTCCCTTTCGAATTTATGTGTATTGCGTTCTACCCATGTGTTGAGTATTTTTATATCGCCTAGTCGTTGTCAGTAATGATGAAGATAACATTATGCTACATCTCTCTTTACGCCTGCAAAACATAACCACTTTTGACTATCTCAAAAGCCTCCTCAAATCTATGAGTTACACCTATACCTTCTGGTCAATCTATGTTGTTGCCAACAACGGGCACCTTCACCTTCCACACTTGCTATACGTGATGAAAAAACCTTTTTTAATTTTCCTTTCATGAGCCTACTACTCCGAGAACAGTGATCCTACAAATTTGCCCTGTCTCTAATTGTCTTCGAGACCATTTCTCGCTTTTTCAACGATGCAGCGAACATGAAGGGTGCACGGATCAAGTCAATTTTTGAGCCCAATTTCATCAATTTTTTTCATTCTATAATACTATCGAGAATCCTTTATCGTAGAACAATCCGAGCTTTATCCCACATGCATCCAAAGATGGCGCTACAGGTGGTTTATCAATGATAACTCTCATAATAACTTATGATGAGTTGTTCACACACAAACCCGAATGCCTCTCGAACCTGCCACTTGGTTGCACCACTTGATGGCCTCCTCAAAAACCATGCTCCATGTTGACCCTCAAAAATTATGCCCCCACATTGACTGCACTCCAGTGCTGTATCCGTTGGTTGATCGGGTTGAGGTTCACCTCGAAAATCATGGCCTTATTTTTAATAACCTGCCACAAAAATAAAATCTTAAATAAAACTGAATTAAACCTTCAAAATAAAACTATTAATAAAATTAAATTTAAACTATCCAAAACAAAATACACAATGTGGGTTTCATTTTTACTCATATATATATTTTTTTCTATTTATTTATTTATTTATTTTTTATCTTATTGATCCATGGACAATCCATGAACTAGATTCAAGAATGATGCGACATAAAACCTTGAACCAAGCTTAAATAACACCAAAAGGCCACTAGATAAATCTTAAGAGCACGAACAATGTGGGCTCCAAAATGGGATGACATTATTGGTAAAATTATGAGGTCAAGCACAAAGACAAATGATATTGATCACAAAAATCTCCAATACTAAAACTTCTTGTCATTGCACAACTAGCCCCAAATTTTATTTTTTATCTTATTGATCCATAGACAATCCATGAACTAGATTCAATAATGATGCGACATAAAACCTTGAACCAAGCTTAACTAACACCAAAAGGCCACTAGATAAATCTTAAGAGCACGAATAATGTGGGCTCCAAAATGGGATGACATTATTGGTAAAATTATGAGGTCAAGCACAAAGACAAATGACATTGATCACAAAAATATCCAATACTAAAACTTCTTGTCATTGCACAACTAGCCCCAAATTTTGGGGACCCACCTTAAATTTTGGATGTTATGGGAAATTTTGGTTTAGGTTGCAATATAGGTTCCAAGGTTTGGGTGTGGATTATTGTCTCCTTTTAGTTTCTTTTAAGTTGTCTAGTGTGTTGATTAGGTTCTTTCTTATTTTTATTGTTTTGGTTAATTTTAATGTTTTGAATTAAACCAATTCAAACATTTAAAATTAATTAAATCAAATTTAAAAATTAAAAAAAACAAGTAAAAAAGAAAAAAGAAAAAAAAAAAAAAAAATTAAAAGAGAAAAGATAAAAAAATAAACAAATAATAATCATGAAAATAAAATAAAAATAAAACAAATAAAAAAGGAAAAGAAAGAAATATTATATATATATATATATATATATATATATATATATATATATATATATATATATATATATATATATATATCAAAATAAAACCATGTTTTTTTTTAATGTTAATTTAATTTCATTAATGGTTTTGTTTTGGAAAAGTTTAATTTAATTTTATCTTTAGTTTTGTTCTAATTTAATTTTATTAATAGTTTTGTTTTAGAAAGTTTAATTTATGTGTTCTTTATTACGTGCTACTATTAAAAAAAATGAAAATAAAAGAAAAAAAAGCGACAACACTCAAGAAAAGAAAATGTTACGAATCATGCCAATAAAAATAAAATGTTGGAAAGCCAAGATTTGGAAGAAGAAACAAATAGCCAAATGTTGGAAATTTTAAGAAGAAAATAAAAACTTGGAAATCCAAGAGTTGAAAAAAGAAAGCGTTGGATAGCGAAGAGTTGGAAAAAGAAACGAATGGCCAATGTTGGAAATCTTTAAAAACCCATTGAATCTCATAAACAAAGACATGGACATTTTTGGAAGATGCTGGAAATATGTTATAACAAGGACTGTATTTTATGTTTTTAATGCAAATGATTTCAGAAATTTGCATCTTGTGAGCAAAATAGGAGGAGATATTTTCTGAATGTTGGGTTAAATGTTTATTTTTCCATTCCATGCGTTTTAGGCTTATAGACAATGTTTAATGCATTTTAATGGTTGCATTGTCGAATGCTTAGAAATAAGAAATTTATTTTGGTTCCATAGAAGATTGCACCTAATTTATTTTGGATTATGCAAATGCAACTCCGATTAGATTAGGTTACATTCAGAAATTCTCACATATATGGTTTTGCATGATAGGGTAGCATTATATTGAAGGAGGTATGTCGTTAATATTTTTAGCATTTTGGTCCATTTTCCAGATTTTATTTTTTAACCTTACCCTTTAGCAGTTTTTTTAAAAACTTTAGCAAATAAAAAAATTAAAATTAAAATTAAACTCCAAAATAAATGCACGAATTCCAAGATTAAGCTTTAATGTTTCATTTTATGCAACTTCGATTATGTTTTGAAGCAAATCCGAAATTACA
This sequence comes from Wollemia nobilis, assembly GCA_028583015.1. Taxonomy (NCBI): domain Eukaryota; kingdom Viridiplantae; phylum Streptophyta; class Pinopsida; order Araucariales; family Araucariaceae; genus Wollemia; species Wollemia nobilis. The sequence continues at coordinate 2,046,345 of JAQPPZ010005120.1, forward strand.
AAAATTATCCAAAGTTTACATTTTTAAAGCAGTTTTGTAATTTCAAATTTAGCATAATTTCACATTTTGAAGGCAAGTCAAATTTCAAGCTTTACATTTTTGTTTTTCAAAGCAATAAATTAACTTCCCTTTATGAAAATTACAATTTTATTAAAGGGGGTAATTTATATGGCATTCCAAAGGCCATTGTTTTTTAAAGCAATAAATTAGCTTCTCTTTATAAAAAAATCTAATTTCATTAAAGAGGGGTAATTTATATGTCATATCAAAGGCTATTACTTTTAAAATTAGTCATTTAATCATGTTCCTTTTATGTTCAAAGCAAGCTATAAATTAATTTCTCTTTATGAAAATTTCAATTTCATTAAAGGGGGATAATTTATGTGGCATTTCAAAGACCATCATATTTTCAAAGTTAGTCATTTAAATGATGTTCTTTCATGCTCAAATTTTAACAAAGCAACATAAAATTCATTCATCAAAGCAAGCTCAAAGGAATCCTTTCACCATTTCAAATTCACATTTCAAGATAGATTTTAATCTTTTGTTTCATGCTCAAATCAAGGTTTAAAGAAGATAAAACTTGTTTAAATTTGCTTAACAAAGGAAGATAAAATCTACCTAAAATAATTCAAGATAAAATGAACTAAGTCTTTTCATCGTGGTCATATGAGGGCCAATCACATTTGCATTTTCATTTCTTTTAAGTTTCATGAACAATCAATAGCACAACATAATGAAGTAATACCAACACGGACCCCTTGTTAACAGTTTGCTTGCAAACCGCTAAGGTATTCCTAGCATTTATTTGACACATTTCACAAACATACAAGCACACATAAGTAAAAGGAACCTTGGAGAAATTTTTATTTCTTTGCAAAAAAGGGTTTTCTAATCAAAATCCTGATTGTGATGATGATTTTACAATTGGGCAAAATTTTCACTCAACAAGACCATGATAAAATCAACCAATCACTCAATGTTTAAACCAAAATTTCCCAGAAACATCAAAATTTAAGTGGATCCCCAAAATTGGGGTGTGTTGTGCGACAACCACAACACTACCTCCAACAATATTTTATTGGCATAAAATTTAATATACTTTTGATCCAATTTATACATTCATTTTTTTAAAATATAAATAATAATTTTTAAATCCTCCTTAATTTAAATATTTTTCCATTTTCTTTTCTATAACAAGATCATTGTAAGAAGTGTCCTAGCCTCTCCATAGTTGTTAATTAAAGTTCCATAGAATTGTGAGTAAGTGAGGATAATGTTTCCTTCCTTATTCTAAGGAACACCACCTCTACTTAATTTTAATGAACATATTTATATTCTACAGATCGATCCTTTATATTAATTCCATTATCCTAGATGGCTCATCCATTTATATTCAAATCTTGCAACTAAAAGGCTAACACCTCTTTTCCAGACTTGAGACTTTCCTATAAATATTCTACAAGAAAGGTAATAATACAATTTCAAACTTCCATAATTTTCAGATTTCGTTTTACTAAATTTATTATTTATTTCAATCTATAGATTCCAACAAATAGTTGCAGGACCAATCCTTTATAAAATACATAATTCTTTAACTTTGAAATAATTAATCTAATATTCATGAACTCTTTTAATGTTAATAATCTACCAATATATTCTCATAATTATAAAAAAATTAAGTCAAAAAATATTTCATTCTATCATTTATTCTTATATTCTTATTTATAAGGGTAAGTCTATCCAAAAGAATTTGGTGGAGAAAGAAATGAAATCCATTGCTCAAAAGGAAGGGTCATCCGGAATCCAACCAATGAGGACAAATGCAGTAGTTACAGTCACAGACCTTCCACTTCATACAAAGAATTCCTCCTTGGGTCGAGATCCAAAGATACCCCTGGTTATCAACGAGTTGTTGGTTCTAAACCACTCTGTTCAAGTTGGTGCTTCTCCTACTTTGTTGAATGATATGAACCCTCTTGATTATTTAAACTCGGTGTTAGAGGCTTTACTTTCATATGGTATGGATGTAACAAATGAGATTACTGATCCCTTTTATCCTCTCTTGAGGTGAGGGTGGATAAACCTAAATGTTCCTCAAAACCCTTCTTGGAGAAGGGATTTCTTGGTCGTAAATCGAGAAGTCATAAAAAAAGGATCTTTAGATGTTGGGGTAGAGCATAAAGTTGGGAGACCATCAATTAAATCTCTAAGGAAAAAGGAGACAAATTTAGAGATCGCCAATGGCTCTCAGTATTTATTGAAGATGGATGTTGGAAATTGTAAACCTTCTTAGCCCTTTGCTAGGGGAAAGAGATCTAATCCCAATTTCTATTAATGAAGTTTGTATCCTTGAGCATTAGGCCACACATGAAGTTCTTCTCCTGGAAAGGAAGAGTCTATCTATTCCAAGTTCGAGGTGCTAAAATTATGTACAATCTAGAGCTAAAATAGGGGAGGTCCCTACAGTGTACATAACAGATCCAAAACAAGGGAGGTCTTTGTAGTTTGGATGTGATTTATGTTTCAGGTACAAATATAATTTGGGAGAGGTCTTAGTGGATCCTTACTTAGGGACCTCTTCTTTGAGATGTCGATGATTTTTCTTTTGGTCCTTTTGACTGTTTGGATTCAATACTTGGAATATAGTTTTAAAGTTTTTGTGGATGGGTTGGTTGGCACCCCTATTTCAAATTTGGTTTTATCTTTTGGGTGGTAATTGTTGGAAAGTTTTTCTATGTTCTGTTTGGGCGGGAATCACTTCTTAGGTTTGAATATTCCTACACTTGTTCTCGTTTTTCAATTTCAATTTTAGTAGTTCGTGCTTTTGGTGGGATCTGTTTCTTCTAGTTCCTTGCTTCTCTTGGTTCCTATTATTGTTTGAAGTTCATTTTCTGATACCCTAAGTGGGGCAGTTCTTTCTTTGTTCCACTTTGGTTTATCTAGAAGTTTTTGCTTCTTGTTTGTAAAAGGTTCAAGGACCCTTTCAAAACCTCTTATTTCACCTAAAAAAATGATTATATTGTTTACTATAATATTTTTTTAACTCATATTGCTTATCATTGTCTTACTTTTATTATCATTGTATCTCTTTCTTGAAACTTTATAATATCTTAAAGGTTTTAATTTTTTAGTGTCTTCCTTTAATTTACGACTACATGTAGTACTTATCACTCTTCTACTTTCTTTATGATTAGATGTTGATATCCTTTATCATTTACTTTATCACTTTAATTTTAATTTTGGTCTTAGTATACTATGATATCTGATTTTTTTAGTTTTTTAAATTATAATATAATTTATAAAATAAAAATAGATATGAAATTTTTAATAATTTAAGTATTTTAAAACATATTAATAATATTTATAATAATGTTAATGATATAGATAATGAATATATAAGGTATGTGTGTTCTTGTGGTCTATTGGTAAGGATACCACTTGCATTATCGATGATGAGACCCAGGTTCAACTCTCATAGCAGATGTGTATAAAAGTATTATTTTTTTTATACACAAAGGAATCAACAACTACCTTTTTGTTTTAAAAAATTGGTTAGAGGTCAAGTCGCATTGCTTCTGATCATAGTGTCAAATCATGGTGCTACAACTATAACCTCTACTTCACCTCGATAAACATAACCCGAAGTGAGGGAGACCCCGATGGCTCGAGGTTGGTACCGTCATCATCAAGTTGAGCACACTCAATGGACTCAAGTCAGACTACTACCTTTGCCCAAATTGGTCTTGCCCCCAAGGTTTGAACCTAGGTCACCCCTTGGTAAGTGCCCAACGCCTTATCAATCCACTTAGCCCTCGGGGATGATGTGTATAAAAAGAATTGATAATAAATTAAAAATTAAAAATTAATATGTAAGGCAGTGTCAAGAGGGGACCAAGACCCCTCGTAGAAACCAGTGTAAACTTGTAAAGACCAAGATCTCTCATAAGAAACCCGTGTAAACTTGTAAAATCCCGTGAGGGATACCATAGTGGCAAGTCCTTGGGTTTTCATTCAAGAGACCCAAGTTCAAACCCTAATATGAAGGGACTGAGACCCTTCATAAAAACATGTGTAAACTCAAATTTTTGACCCTTTAGATGTGCCTTGTGTAAAAAGAATTTAGAAACATAAAATCATTTACTATATTGTTAGTTTTGGGAGTTATTTTTTAAGAAATATGAAATAATATTGAGTAGTTTCATCAACGTTGAAAGAGTTGATAAAATGTTGGATTAATTATTTTAAAGCTAAAGCATTATGTATTCTTTGAAGGATTGGTCTTGTGGTTATTTGTTGGAATTTATGATTTGAAAAGAATAACTAAATTTTTTAAATTAAATCTCAAAATCATGCCCAAGTTTGGAAACTAAATTATTGCCTCTCTTGTAGAATGTCTACAAACATGGTGCTCATCGTGGACAATCTCAATTGCAGAAAAAGAGGTTCTTATAACTTGGCTACAGGATTTGAACATACATGAAAGAGTCATCTACGACAATGGAATTAAAACAAAGGACCTACTTCAATTAATAGTAAAATGGAAATGGATAGAAATTAGGTTAATCAAAATTAATTTTGATGATGGTTTTAAAGGAAATCCAAGAAAAGTTGGTGGAGGTGGTGTTTTTGAAGACAAAATTCTCCTCACTTATTCAATATCATATGAAACTTTCATCGGATTGAATGCTTGTCCCTTTCCTAGTGCCTTCAGCGATGTAAAATATTTAAAATGATTATGGCATGGTGGTTATAGGGGCGGACTGTGCGAAGAACTGTATGGAGGCTTCCAGGGCGGATAGCGCAAAATACTATGACGACCATAAAAACTGGAAAACCTATTCAGAATCATGGTGGCTGACGATTCCACCATGTAAATTCAAAAAAATAAATATCATATTAAACTTCAACTAATAACTATGCAAAGGCTAGGACACTTATTTCAAGTATTAGAATTGCAGTAAAAAAAGGATGAAAATATATTTTAATTGAGGGGGACTCACTCATTATCATCAATGCTATTAACAAAAATAGATGTGTGGATATAAAGACCGAATAAAAATAAAATTATTTTTGTTGTTCATCATTCATTACTAAAGGTAATCTTTTGGAAGTGTGAGAAAATTTATAAAGAAGAAAATTGGATAACAGATAAATTAAAGAATTGTGGTGTTGATCTTTATTTCGATGAAATTCAAATTTTAGAAAGAAACTGGCCAAGTGAGATTTTATCTCTTAATCAAAATAATGTCAAGGAGTTGATTGTGGAAACATAGCACTTCAAGAAATTTAAAGAATATATTTAAAAGAAAAATAAAAACATGTAACAAATAAAATATTTTGATGAAAATTACCTCCAATAAAAACCACATCTAACTTATTAATATATATAAAAAGCAGTGTGAAGCAACATTAAAAGAAAACAATAAACACAATCTATATTCAAATTCTTCATTTTACCATAAAATATTACAAATTCTTTATTCATATGTGAACAGTACTATGGTAAATGATTTTTGCATGTATATTGAGTTTCTATAATCAAACACTAAGACTTTTTACGAATTCAAAACTTTTCATAATGAACATTGTGGATGTAACCAACTTCCCCTATGTATCCAAAAAAATAAAAATAATGAACACCATTTAAGAGAGACATCATTTTAATGTTTATTTTTAAAAATTAAATTAATAATTTTCAATCCATAAACTTCAATAAATATTCGTAAAATCAATTTTTTATAATTCATAATAAGTTAATTTTAAAACAATTAATCTAACATTCATAAGCTCTTTAAATTTTAATGGATCTATCAAATATATAACCATATTTTTGAAAAGTAAACCCCATAAAGTTATTGTTTTTTTAATTTAGCGAATAACCATATAACGACGACCACATAGTTCTACACCATCAAAATCACCTAAGAGTCGCACCCGACCCTGACCACATTAGCATAATCAACTGGATTTCAAGTACCCAATGTACGTTTTGTAGGGTGGAGATTCGAACCAGGAACCTTCTTTGGAGGATTCCCTACCCTCTCCAACTCACCTACACCTGAAGGATTACCCTACCCTCTCCAACTCACCTACAACACATGGGTACCCCATAAAATTATTGCTATTATTTACTATTGTAATAATAATTATATTATTTATTTCAATATTTCTATAATTTATATAATTAATCTTTCACTTGTTGCCTTAGTAGAAGCTTTAGTCTCTTTTTGTAGATGTGTCCACACCTCTTCTTATGTCTTGGTTGCTAACATTGGTCACCACCTGTATCAAGGTCAAGGAGTAGTGTTGATTGTGGGGTAGAGGGGCAACACCCTTTGCACGTACCAAGCATATTATTTGTTCTTTTAAATATTATCCTTATATACAAATATATTAAGCAATAATTTTGGATAGTTCAACATCTTTTTATGGAGAATTTCATTAGTTAATAATGTATGGTATTGTTGTTGGTGGCTGCTAGATTCTTTCAAAGTACAAATAAATCGTTGTTAGGATGCCCTAGTTTGTTTGGTTTGATGTGATAGTAAGTAGACAAATCCCTTTCTCTCCTTACAACAGGCTAAATAAAAAAGAGTGCTTTTGAGGTAAATCGGTGGCAACCTTTACATGTGCAATTGCAACTATTTTTTTTTTAATTTGTCAAAAAAAACGTCCAAAAATGGGTGAGTTAGTGATTTGAGACGAGTTGATTTATCATTTGAAAAAATAAAAAAAATTAGGAGTTGGCAATTTAGGTTGCGATTTTTACTACAAATCAATTATATTCCTCAACTTTTCAAGAGGAGATTTAGTTTTGAATCTTGACAATTGATACATGCATAATTGTTGAACTTTTATAATACCATTATATGGTCATTGTTGTAATATGATCTCTTATAATACCTTGTGTGGTCTTGTTACAATAAGCATAAGGTTTGTTTTAATTTCATATAATCACTTTTAAAAAATTATTATTTTTTAAGATATTATAAAAAATAGAAAAAGAAAAATAACTTTAGTTTAAATGTTCTATTTTCATAATACTTTATTTTTATTGTCGATAATAATAATTGAACAATAATATGATCAATGACGCAATAACACTATATGATTATGTTGCTATAAGGCTAAAACTTATTTCAATTCCATATAACCAATTAAAAATTAATTATTTTTAAAATATTATAAAAAAACTAAGTTTAAATATCTTAGTAAACATTTTATTTATTATATAGATAATAATAATATAACAATCCCACGGGCTTGCCCATGCACAGACAGTAGCCCAGATCCGATTCCTCTGAGTGGTGCGCCAGATTGATGACGACGGTGCAACCCCTGTGCGTCGGCGGTCCCCATCTCACGCCGGGTTACCATGTACCGAGACGGTGGAAGTCCTGGGAGCCTTCGTAGATAGTTTGAACCCTACCACTGTGCTGGTAGTTACTAAAAATCGTGATTGTAACCATTGCTTCTATATACCAAAAAAAAATATATATATATATATATATATATAACAATAATAAGGTCCTCAAGGGGATAGCACAATGATCTTCTTCGAGAGATCCAAGGTTCAAATTGTGGCGTAGGCGAGTGTGTGAGGAGGTGGGTGTGTGTATGGTTGTGTGTTTGGTCCCTATTGATAAGCTCAACTCTCACCCTTATCAAAGGTCATGGTTGGGATGGGGATACCTAGCCCTAAGCGTCGGTTATATGGATTTCTCACACTAGCTTCAAAAATATATATACATATACATATATATGTATATGTATATATATGTATATGTATATACATATACATATATATGTATATGTATATACATATACATATATATATATATATGTATATATATGGAATTAAAAAAATAATTTACACAAGAATAATTATATCCATTAAATATATAATTAAAAATTCCAATGTTAAATCACTAGACACCTCTTAAATTTATTTTACATATAAAATAATTTTTTTTATTGAAACCAACAATTATATTCAATAAAAATAAAAGAGATTACAATAAAAAGGAGCTGGAAAGATCATAGCTTGGGATGTAAGGCCACCCATATGATCAAAACCGAAACCAACGCCTAAAAGGGTGAAAAAATAACATAACTAAGCATAGACAAATAAACTAGAGTTAAAAAATCCTAAACTGTAAAACTGTAACTCAAGGCATCAAGTAGACTTATTACTCTGTTATCTTGTGTCTATTCAAAGCCAATACCTCAAAGGGGTTGGAACTGTTGGGTCGGATGGATGAAACCTTTTTTTGGGTAGATTGTATCCATCTTCTTTCCCTTGTCGAGGACTACGAGAACACTGAAACTACACAGAAATGGAGGGATATTTAGATATTGCTTCTTTCGTAGGAACCACCAATTCCATCGATGATGGCTTTGCATCCAATGACATATCCTCACTACCGCTAAGATACTCCAACACACTATAGTTGTTGGATGAATCAGGAACATAATTGCCCAATTGAACACTGGTCATATGAAGTTGCTTCTCTAGAGCAACATCTTCTTCTGTAGATCCCCTTCTCGGGCTATAAGAGCACCTTGTGCTAGCTAGAGGAGAGTATACTAGAGTACTGGCTGTTTGGATATACTGTGAAGCAACCACTATTGCAACCCTTGGGGTATGAATATGTTGAGACTAAGGAGCCTCATTGTTGGTAGTTTTGGTTGGGGGACCAACTTTTTCCTTTTCATACCCTTTTTCTACCGGCTTTGAGACATGTGTCGACTTGGACTATGTACCTTTAGAAGTAGCTAAACATGAATTTTTATGCCCTCCCATCATCATCCAACCATCCCCCTGAGGTTGAGGAGTAGGCGGTCTCAGTGTGGTGGGGCTCTGCTTCCCCCTGTTATGCAACATCAAGGGATAATCTCTGATTTTTTATGTTGAGGACTCGCACTGAAAATATGTCTTGGGTAAATTAATGTAGTGGACCCACTGAGATAGCATAGTGTCACCAACTTGTATGTCAATAGTCTCCTTGAGATCTCAAGAAATATCAATCTTGATGCAAACACATTTTTGAGGGTGTGCATGGAAATTTTTTTCCACCTCCACCAAAATGACATGCCCTAGAGGGGCTGCTATGCAACTGAGAAAGGGCCATAGAGGTAGAGGGAGTCTTGGGAATTCCACCCACACAGGGACTTTGGTAGATCTTTCCTCATAAATAGAAAAGTCATGGGTTCAAGGAGAAAAAACAAGTAAAGAGCTTCTCATGTACCAAGGGTCATGCTCATAAATCGCCTTAGCATGGGATGTTTCCGCAAAGTGAAACAAAAAATCCCTTTGTAAGATTTTGAACCATCGTTAGCTGCTAGACTTCATAAGGATTCCAAACTATGTTAACCCAGGCCCTAAAGAAAGACTCATTAGGGATGTGTCTAATAAAATACCCAACAAGGGTGAATTATTATAAAGAGTGACATGCAAAATCAAATTCAAGTAATGGAAGAATTACATCAGGATAACGAGGGTTATCTTGTGGACCATTATCAACACAAACCTACATAATCGGTTGAAAGGAGCCATTATTGCATGCATTCATTTTTGCAATGCCAATGATGCGCATTGGTCCGCTAGCATTAGAAACCATATTGATACTCAAAACCCTGGCATTCCCATCCTCAAAACCCTAGTAGAGCTCATTGAAACCTAGTATGTACCCATATAAAATAATTTAAAAATAACTAAATAATTAATATTTGAATATATTATAGTAATTAATTTCTTTAAATCAAAATTGAAGGATAGTAAATGGTTGATTTTTTATTTTCTTATTCTACTATATTTTACATATTATATTTACATATAAATAATTTCTATTAATTATAGAGGATAAAATGAGTCTCATTCATATTACATCATGATCATGTAGTGGTATTACATTAGCTTGATTATGTCTACCTTTGTAGCGCAAGTGGATAAGGTAGGTCTGGTCTCATTGAACGGGAGGTCCACGGTTCGAACCTTTGCGATGAGAAGGGGGACATAAAAAAATATCTTGTGGCTTCCCTCTAGATAGTGATATACCTAGATGGGATGGTATTTTAGGTCACTTAAGAGTGGCTGCCGAGGTTTTTTTAACCTAAAATTTTAGAAGGTGAGCCTAGCTCTATTGAACGAAAGGTCCATGGTTTGAACCTTTGTGATGCAAAGGGGGACACAAAAAATCTCTTGTGGCTTCCCTTGAGATAGTGGTATACCTAGATGGGACGACATTTCTGGCCACCTAAGAGCAACTCTCGAGGTTTATTTCTAACCTAAAAGTTTTACCCCCAAGGGCTATATGGATTGATAATTGTTTGTTTGACCAAACACTTACCGAGAAGAGACCTAGGTTCAAACCTTGGGGCATGCCTATTTGCAAAGGTAGTAGTCTTCTTCAAATCCTATGAGTGTGTGTTAGAATAAGTAATTATTCTCTTAAGTTCTACTAGGATAGACATACTTGAGTTTCCACTCCTCCATGAGTCAGGTGAACTCTCAGTATAGTCTAGATCAGATTTGATGAGTTGTTGTAATCCAACGGCTCTCAATGATCAACTTTGCTATTTATACAAAGTTGATCCATGGAATAAATCAATCGGTTCTATTTGTCTTCTCAAATCTTGTGATGCTTTGTAGTTCTACTCTTGGGAAATTCTAACATGGTACCAGAGCAGGATAGATTCTGCTAGCATTCTCTCTTGAAGGAAGTTTCACGAACTGGTTCATTATCTCTTATCTTTTGTTTTTAACAAGGAGGTTTTTTCATTTCTATTGTAGACTGCTCTTTTACTTCTGCAATTTTTTTTGAAAAAAACTATTTATGGTACTAACTAAAATAGATTACCATATACAGATTCTCCTTATTTTTCAAAAGATATTATTTTGCTTCTTGCTCTAAAATAGAGATATTTTTAAAAAAAATTGGCCTTCTTGCTATAGCAATATAGGCATATATTTTTTCCTGCCTTAATATTGTTCTCCGTAGATGAATGTTCCGATATAGCTGCTCCTCATTTCTAACGAATGCGCTCTTGCCTTGGCTCTATTTCTGCCATCGTTGCGTAAGAGAGTAAGTTTCATGGGCAATAATTCAATTTTGTGGAAAACAAGAGATTCGTGGGTCCTTCTTTATCTCATGATATTTGGTTTTTATTACTACTATTCGTGAGATCTTCTCTCTGCTGCGTTTGTCATGACATCATTAAAGTTAATATATCTCCTCATATTTGATTTGTTTTATATAATCTTCGTGAGATCTTAACCATATGGTGCAGCATATTTCGCGTCTCTCACATCATTTATTTCATGGACCTTTGGTCATATAAACCAAAGTCCATTTAATATTTTGTAAAACGTGGCAAGTTCTTTTAAAAAAACTAACTTGCCAATGTCTTTATTGGTGCCCGATGTTCTTCATCACGTCAACCCTAAATGGGTCTTTTAAATGATTATTGGAGTACTTTTTTTGGCGAAGCAAGTTGAACTCGAATTCTATCTTCAGTTGTCCATAGCTTCACCGATTTAACCGGTCTCTGTCACTTCTAAGAGCAGATTCATCTCTTTATATTCACCTCAGTGAATCTCTTTTTTATATCTTCTCTGCATTTGCTTAAGCTATTTAAGATTGTTAAGTATTGTATTACTTCTCCTTCTTCAATATCTCTTGCAGCAAAGTAGAAATCTGCCAGTGATCCAGCTGCGACCAGTTGAAAGCTCCCTTAACTTCTCTGCGCCTTCCCTAGTGTCTTTGGTGCCTTCTATGACGTAGCCTCGATCTCCGAAGCCTTATCTGATCACATCTTCTCTGACATCCTTCGGAAGAACATAGCCTTCCTGTCATCTTTCGCACCATAATATTCAGGAAGGCAGCCAAGGTAATTTTTAAATTTTTTAATATATTTGGTTCTTTGTTCTTCATCCGATAGTTCAGTGAAGCTCCTACGTAACGTGCTCTTTCGAGCTCTTCCAAGATCGTAGCATCGTGCTCCTTCAAGCACTTTGAAGCCCCTCATTCGTAACGTGTTCTTTTGAGCCCTTCGAGCATCGCAGCATGCTCTATCGAGCCCTTCGAAGCCCATCAATCGCTTGCTCATTGCGCATGTCACTTCAGGTATGATTAATATTATTTCATTTTATTTTTTATATTAATCATAAAATCTCCAATGTGCAGAGAAGATTAAAAGTTTTTCGTGGCTTTCGGAGCTCCCCTATTCGTAGCTCGTTGGCATATTTTTTTAGTTTGGCTCCCATTAAAAGTTGGGAAGTGGTGGGCATATATTAGGGACCTCGTTCCCTCCTTTGAGCCTTTCCTTCATTAACCGTTGAAATTAGTTTGTAATCAGATCTTCTATTTCCACTAGTTTTTATAAAAACCAGTCCAAAACTTAGATCTGCTCTTTAAAATTTCAATTGTAAGCCCTCTTAAAATCTTCTCTACTTTTTCTTCCTTAGTGCCTTTCATTGGCCACAAAGAAAAAAGGAGAAATATTGTAAAATCTATAATAAAATTCTTTTTGGGGGGGGGGTTTAAGGTGCCATTTATTAAAGCACCTTTTCTAAAACCTAAAGGGGGGGTTGTTATATTTTTTGGTTATTGCCTCTTTTTCCTTTTTTTTCACTTACCTTTGTTCTAATTTTTTTTTAAATAAGAGAGTTCCTTATTTAGTCTAAATAGGAATTTTTTTTGGAACCTAGGTTTAATTAAAAATATATATCTTTTATTTTAATGCTTTCTTTAATCTCAACATTCATATAAGAGATATAATCATTAAAATTTTAATGCTTTCATTAATCTCAGCATTCATATAAAAGATATTAATCATTCATTTTATGAACACCTCTAACTAATCACCTATATCAAAGTATTAGACTTCTCAATAACTTATAGTTTCCCTCTCGTAAGGGTGGGTTATTAAGAAAATCTAATATCAGGGTCTAGCTGATTACCTCTTCATCAAAAACCTATGTTCCACGTATCAATTCTACTCAATACTTATAGTTTCCCTCTCGTAAGGGTGGGTATTTGAGAAGAATAGGTATAAAGGCCAGGATTTTTTTGAAACATTTGTCTAATTCACTATATCAATCTACTCATTTACTTATAGTTTCCCTCTAGTTAGGGTGGGTAAATTGAGAAGACTGGTATTAGAATCAGACTTCTGTATCCTTCTTTAAAATCTCAATTGTAATCTCTTAAAGCACTTGAAGTTAAGGGGGGAAACAATACTGGTTCACTTCAAATATCTTTAGTAAAATGAATACAATTGATCCTCTCACCCCTCATAACTATCACACATGGAAACCCAAAATTTTAAATCTCATTTCTCAAAAAGGGCTCACACACTTGCTAGAAGAGAAACAACCTGAATTTGAAAAAGAATATGAAATATTTGTTCATAAAGGGAAGATGTATGAAACAATGGGTATTATAAGCACTAATGTAAATGAAAGCTTATGGTTTCACATTTCAGAATGTAAAACTCCTTATGAAAGTTGGCAGAAACTTAAGAACTTATTTGGGAAAGTAGATCAAATAAGGTCAATGCAATTAGAGGTAGAATTAACAACATTATCTCCTGAAGACTTTAGCAATATTGTTGACTTTCTCACCAAATTTAAAGAAGTCCTTACTCAATTTAAAGGTAGTGGCAAGAATAAAATAGACGAAGAATGCATCTATCTAATTCTTTCTAAATTAAATGGTGTATTTCAAATATTTGCAACCACCTTTCTATCTACAAAATATGCTCTTGGTGCAAGTTTCAAAATGCCCTCCTTAGAAGAATTTTGTGATAGACTAACTAGAGAAGAAACAAAACTTGCAAAGTATGAGATCTCTTCCTCTTCCTCAAAAGCCTTAGTAGCATCCACCTCCACTAAAGAAAAATTCAAAAAGAAAGAAAGAAGTCCCATAACCTGTACACACTGCAAAAATAATGGTCATTCTATGAACAAATGTTGGAAAAGACTTCAACATCTAGAGGCAACAATGAAGGATCAAAATATAGACACTAAGAAATAGATAGGAAAAGCCCTAAATGTTCAAGGCAAGACCACAAACACTCCATAAAAATACTGGGTTCTAGATTCAAGAGCAACTCATCACATGACTTCCTCAGATGAGTCATTCACTTCAATCTCCTCAAGTTCAACATGTAGCATAGAAGTTGGTGACTCATCCTTTATCCCAATCAAAGGAAAAGGTAACATATCCATTGATGGTGGTCATATCAATAATGTTCTCTATGTTCCAAACATTGCAACAAATCTCCTCTTCGTCTATCAGATTTGTACTTCTGGAAAGGGGAAAACAATTCTCTTCTCACCAACAGGAGTTGAGATAAGAGACTTTCAAGACCCCAACTCTCTCATAGCCAAAGGAGATATTGATCACAACACTCACCTATTTCACTTCAAAGGATTCAAAAATTTAGAAGGGGCCTCCTGTTTTGTTGCACATGGAGATCTTGAAAGCAAAATTTGGCATGAAAGGTTTGGACATCTCAGTTATAACTACCTGAAGGAATTGAACACCCATGAAATGGTAACAAGATTACCACAAGTCTCTTCTATTGATGGAGTATGTCCTAGATGTGCTCTTGGAAAGCAACATCAAGATCCTTTCCACCCAAGTGGTTCTCTAAAGGCCTCATCACCTCTAGAGTTAATCCATAGTGACTTGATGGTCTTCCCAGAGCCTTCTTTCAAAGGAGAAAAATATGCTTTAACCTTCATTGATGATTTTTCCAGAAGAACTTGGGTATACTTCCTAAAATACAAAAGTGATGTTCTATCCCACTTCAAAATCTTCAAAGCCTTAGTTGAAAATCAGGCCTCTTGCAAAATCAAGCAAATTCGTATAGATAATGGGGGGAATACTTCAGTAATGAGTTCTCAAATTTTCTATCAGGTCATGGAATAGTTCATCAACATTCTGTCTCCCATAATCCATAGCAAAATGGTATTGCAGAGAGGAAAAATAGAACTTTAAAGGAAATGGCAAACTGTATGCTCCACTCAAGAGATCTTCCAAAAGTTTTTTGGGCAGAAGCAATTAACTATGCAAACTATATTCAAAACCGCACACCTCATAAAGCTCTTGGCCATTTGACTCCCGAGGAAGCATGGACTAGCTCAAAACCTGATGTCTCTTTCTTCAAAAAATTTGGGTGTACTACTTGGGCACATATCCCAAAGAAGAAAAGGAAGGCTCTAGATAAGAAAAGCAAAAAGCTCATCTTTGTTGGTTATTGTGAGGAAATGAAAGCATACAGGCTCCTTGATCCCACAACTCATGAGGTCTTATTTCATAGGAATGTTCAATTTGATGAAACATTCCCTCATAAAGATCCTCAACCATCCTCTTCCACCATTGATTCTCTTGAGCCTTCTCCCATGTTAGAGCCTCAATATAATGAAGAACCAACTTTAGAGATTAATTTAGAGATTAATGATCAAGATGAGGATCCTATAACTCCAACTCAAAGTCCTGCCACTCCTTCTACTCCTTCCACTATGCCAAAATGGGCCCGCACCATTGTTCAAGAAGCTACTCCATACATCCAAAATCTCCCATCATCCATATTAGGCAACTCCATAGGCTCTGGTCTTGTCTGTCAGTCCATTTCCATAGATCCTCAATCCTTCAAAGAAGCAACTGGTATTAAAGAATGGGATGATGCCATGGAGAATGAATTTTCTTCCTTAATAAAAAATAAAACTTGGGATTTAGTTCCTCTTCCTAAAGGAAGGAAGTTAGTTCACTGTAAATGGATCTACAGAACAAAATATGGACCTAATGGAGAAATTGACAAACACAAAGCTCGCCTGGTAGCCAAAGGTTTCTCTCAGATCGAAGGGATTGATTATTCTAAAACTTTTGCACCAGTTGCCAAAATGGATTCTATTAGACTGGTACTTGCTCTAGCTGCTTCCCAAAAATGGCCAGTTTTTCAAATGGATGTAAAAAGTGCTTTCCTACATGGGGACTTAAAAGAGGAGATATTCATGGAACAACCTATTGGATTCACTCAAGACTCCTCCCTTGTTTGTAGGCTACGAAAGTCTCTATATGGCCTCAAACAAGCTCCTAGAGCTTGGTATGAAAAAATGGACTCCTTCCTTCTTTCCTCAGGTTTTTCTCATTGTGAGTCTGATGCCACAGTCTACATTTGGAGAGATGAAGAAAAAATCACCATACTTGTTCTATATGTTGATGATCTACTACTCACTGGTAGTGACTTCGCTCACATTCAGACTATCAAGGACTCCCTCTCTGAAAAATTTGAAATCAAATCCTCTTTATTTGAAAACATGCCACTATCTTTATTTTTTGACAAATGGTTTTTTTCCCATGAGGTTTTTTCACCATATATATATTTTAAATGAGTATCTCATCAGGCCCTATTGCCAGGACTCATTCTTTTTTTTTTTCAATGAGGACAATCTTTGCAAACCAAAGACATGCCTCTTCTTTTTTCCTTTTTGATAGATGGTTTTTTCCATGTGGTTTTTTACCATCTCATCAAATAAGATCATTGTACATGAGTACCTCATCATGCCCTGTTGTTGGGACTCATTTGTATCAGACACCCCTAGTATCACTTAAGCAGGGGTGTTAGAATAAGTAATTATTCTCTTAAATTCTACTAGGATAGACATACTTGAGTTTCCACTCCTCCATGACTCAGGTGAACTCGCAGTATCAGGTATAAATTTTAATATTTTTTTTTGTTTTGAGCTAATCATTCCTTGGTACAGTGAAGTTCGTAGCCTTTGAAGGCTTTAAAATATTACCTCGTTGCCTCTTCTCTCATGACGTCTCTTTTCTAAAATCCTTGGTAAATAATGTTATATTTACTTTAAGTTTCAAATCTTAGGGTTTCAAATTATTTTCTCGAACGAGAATAATACTTCTACTCATTGTATAAATTTGTAACCCTCTAAAAATTCTTATATCCTTTTCTTTTAGTGCCTTTCCTTGGCCACTATAAGAAATCAAAAGGATAAAATTGTAATCTCAATAAAAAATATTGTTTTTGGGGGGTTTTTAGGTGCAATATTTAGCACCTATTCTAAAAGCTTCATAGGGGAGGTTTGTTGTTGTTTTAGTCATTGCCTCTATAATTTTTATTTTGATATTATTCCTATTACTATGTTCTTTAATAGAATTAATAGTAAAATCTAATTCCTTTTGTTTTGATATAATTACTAGTTAAGCTAAATATTGAGGAGCAACTCCAAAGGATCCTTTTATTAAGAAAATATTCCTTTTTTAATTAATAAGATATTTCTTTTAAGTTTAATTTTTAATAAAAAAAAATTAATCCTTCAATATTGTTACTTAATAAAAATTTTAATAAACCTTAACAAGATCATTAAAAATTTATTAATCACCTATCTTCCTAGTATTGGACTTCTAATAACTTACAATTTCCCTTAGGTAAGGGCGGGTTATTACGAATCCGATATTAAGATCTGGATGATTAAAAGCATATGTTCCAAGTATAAATTCTCCTCTTTACTTATAGTTTCCCTTACTTAAGGGTGATTAATTGAGAAGAAAAGATATATAGGCTTGGCAATATATAATTGACCTATTTAGCTTTATCAAAACTCCTCATTTACTTATAGTTTCCCTCTCGTTAGGGCGGGTAATTTGAGGAGCTTTTTTGTTTCCTTCTTTATAAGATCCATTGCATTCTCTAAATAATATAATTGAAGTTAAAGGGGGGAATTATTGGTTCACTTCAATTTTCTTTGGTAAAATGAATACAATTGATCCACTCACCCCTCACAACTATCATACATGGAAACCTAAAATATTAAATCTCATTTCTCAAAAAGGGCTCACACACCTGCTAGAAGAGAAGCAACCTGAATTTGAAAAAAAATATGAAATTTTTGTTCATAAAGGGAAGATGTATGAAACAATGGGTATTATAAGCACCAATATAAATGAAAGATTATGGTTTTTACCTCTCCTTTCTTCTTGTTGTTCTTTACTTTTGAGGATGGTTTTTTCCCATGTGGTTTTTTTTATCATCTCTCCTATATGTATAAATTGTACATGAGTACCTCATCAGGCCAAGTTTTCGGGACTCATTCCTTTTTTTTACATGAGGACAATCTTCGCCATCCGAAGACATGCCTCTTTCTTTATTTTCTAACAAACGGTTTTTTCTCAAGTGGTTTTTTCACCATCTCTCATTTATGTAAATGAGTACCTCATCAGGCCTTGTTATCGGGACTCATTATTTTGGTCAATGAGGACAATCTTCGCAAACCGAATACATGCCTCTTCATTTTTTTTTTAAATATGGTTTTTCCCATGTGGTTTTTACCATATCTTAAAATAATAAATCATTGTACATGAGTACCTCATCAGGCCCTGTTGCTGGGACTCATTTGTATCCAACACCCCTAGTATAACTTAAGGGAGGGTGTTAAAATAAGTAATTATTCTCTTAAGTTCTACTAGGATAAGACTTACTTGAGTTACCACTCCTTCATGAGTCAGGTGAACTCTCAGTATAGTCTAGATCAAATTTGATAAGTTTTTGTAATCCAATGGATCTCAATGATCAACTTTGCTATTTATACAAAGTTGATCCATGGAATAAATCAATCAGTTCTATTTTATTCTTTCAAATATTGTAATGCTTTGTAGTTCTACTCTTGGGAAATTCTAATAGTCTGCACCAAATCGACAATGATGGTACTAATCCCAAATGATAGATGGTCCTCTTCATGTTGGGTTATAAAATAATGAGGTGGTATAGGCTTGTTGGGGGCAGTCCCTGTGGTTTGAATCCTACACTTGGTAGTAACTAAATATAGTGTGGATGTAACCAACTTCCCTAAGTATCTAAAAATAAATTAAAAAATATTAGCTTGATTATTATGCATATATCATTTGACAATATTTAAAATTGATTTTTTTTAAAACAAAAATTTAACTAATTAAACTAAACTATTTGATATATTTTTAAAAAGAAATTATTAAAGTATTTTTTAGATGCTGGTAAATATTTATTGAATCAATAAACCATACAAAAAATAAAGAATACCAAAACAATAACCCTTACAAGGGCCATAAGAAAGAGACCCTAAAAATCATCCAGCACCTGACCAGAAGACACCCAAAAAATAACAACCTCAACCAGACATATCCGCAGCAAGAAAATTAACAATATGACAAGAACAATCCAATGGGAGTTGATCCCATTCCCTAAAATTCCAGTCTTCCTGAAACTCAGAAGCCCATTTTACCAAGCAATCAACCACACCATTCCATTCCCTGGGAATATGAACAAAGGAAATAAACTCTAGATGCCGGTAAATTTGAATGGTTTGTCGAGCCACTAACGCCAACTGCCAATGAACATTAGAAATTATCTAAGTATTATTTTTTATTAAAATTTTATTTTTAGTTCAGGTTTTGGCTCTTCTTCAGAAGGTCCAAGGTTTAAACCACAACGTGGACGAGTGTGTGAGGGGGTGGGTGTGTGATGGTTGTGTGTTGTATTCCCTATTGATAAGCGTAGCTCTCGGCTTTACGATGGGTCAATGTTGGAAGGAGACTACTCAACCTTATGTGGTCCAAGGTTTAAACCGCAACGTGGACGAGTGTGTGAGGGGTGGGTGTGTGATGGTTGTGTGTTGTATTCCCTATTGATAAGTGTAGCTCTCGACTTTACGGTGAGTCAATGTTGGAAGGAGACTACTCAACCTTATATATCGATCAACCTTATGTATGGACCGTAGGGGTTTATCACACTACCCAAATTCAATAAATATATATATTAAAAAGTTTTAATCTATTTGTTAGCATTGTTTTTAAGCATCAATGAATAAAATATTTTATATAAATATTGTTCAAAATAAAAATAAATTATTAATTTAATTAATTTATCAAATTCAAAATAAATTAAAATATAAGAGTAATAAAAGTTGCAACCTGAAGAAGAATTTGGGATTGATTGGTGGGAGAGAGCTCTGGCGATTTTTTCCTCTGAACTAGGGTTTCTGGAACTTCGAAAAATCTAGGGCATCAGCTGGATTGCAGAAGTGCTTTCGGGGTACGGTGGATCTGAAGGCTAGATTGGTGCCCCAGGAGGGTCCAATGGGGACTTCTCCGGCTCCTTTTCCAGGGAGTAGCAGCTCATACGCAGATTTGTTTAAAGAAAAATCTCCTCTAAAGAACGACGAAGCTCAAAAAATGGCATATAAAATGCTCTTCACGGCTGTTGGGAATAGGTCGACAGCACATCGTGTGAATGGATGTTTGCCGCAGGCCGAAACCAGGCCAAAAATTGTCATCGAGCCAAGTATGGTTGAAGAATCAGTCATTTACAGAGCTAATCACGATTTAATCTGCAAGTTCATGGGTATACGTCCTTCCCTGAATTTTTTGCACTCTTGGATCCGCCAAAATTGGGAGCCTCACGGTGAGTATTCATTGTGGTTTATTAGCAATGGATATTTTATTGTTAGCTTTTCATCTTTGGCCGATAGAAATAGGGCTTTCGAGTCAGAGAAGAAAAATCATGGCCCGACAGGGCTATTTGTTCAACCATGGAGAGTGGGATTCGATCCCCGAGTTGAACCTACTGCTGTCCCAGTATGGATCCGACTATATGCTCTTCCAATGGAATTCTGGAGTGAGCAGGTGTTGGCAAGGATTGGCAATTCTATTGGAAGACATCTGGGTGTTGCCAGAGACACAATTGAAGGGAGCATGGCGGTGTATGCAAGAATATGTGTGGAGATGGATCTCAGCCAGCCTTTGTCGGTAGAGATGGAAATTGAATTGGCAGGACTCTCCTGGATTCAACAACTGGACTATGAGGCCCTACCCTTTAGATGTAGGGTTTGTCACAAACATGGACATTTGGCCCGTTTCTGCCCTAATAATATGAATGCTAAAATGGAGGCCCCTTTAGGAATGCCAAACCTGCCTAAAGAGGATAAGGCAACACTTAATAAAGATTCTAATAGCACCGTTCAGGGCCAGGAAGCTCAGAGAGAGGGTTTTGAACAACCCAGAAGAAAAATACGGACAAAGAAAAAAGAGGGAAAGGAGCAATCCCATCTCAGACCTGCCAATAGGTATGAGATATTTAAGTCACTGGTTGACGAAGAGGAACAATGTATGGAGGGCATGGAGGGTAATAAGGAAAATTCTAATATTCCCGTGCAACTCCCCCTCTCATCTCCTCCCGTCATACAACAGGTAGTTGAACTCTGTGAGGTATCACAGCCAGTGTGTTCAGGGGCTTTAGTAGTGCATAACCAGGAGCAGACAGTATCTCAGGATGTCAGCATGGGAATAGCGAGAGAAGAACAGGGAAAGGCCAACTTTGGGGATAACCCGGGTAGAAAAAAGATCAAAAAACAGCAATTCTCAGGGAGTAGGTAGAAGATCCAATAAGGAGTTGCTAGCAGTCCAAGGAGACAAACTGATCACGGGAGGATCGGTGAGGCCAATAGACTCTTATTGCTCCCAGGGTAACCAATGATTATACAATCATGGAATGTGAGGGGTTTAAACAGAGAGAACCCATCAATCTGCTGTTCGAAGACTTTTAGAGAATCGTAATACTGATTTTTTGCTTTTATAGGAGACTAAGATGTCATTAGATCTTATGTCCAAAATAGTCAACGAAATTTGGAGGGGTGCTGGTCATATGGATGTGGCTGCCCAAGGTGCCTCAGGGGGGATTGTTACTTTGTGGAACTCTCTTGAATGGTCTGCAATAGAACATATTTCCTGGAGGGGTGTTATCACTTCTCTTTTTAGGAACAATGTCACTGCGGAACACGTTCTAATCACAAACTTTTATGGGTCTCAAAACCTAGATGGTCAGAGGCGGCAGTGGAAGGTTGTGCATAACATGCGAACCTCAAGGGAAGATCTAGACTGGATTATAGCGGGGGACTTTAACGCTAAATTATCTTCTAGAGATCAGGAAGGGGGAACACCATTTTTGGACCCAGGGGACCGTTTCATGATTGCCCAAGTCCAGGCTTTGCACTTAGTGGACATTAAATGTCCTGGCATTAACTACACTTGGACTAATAAAAGGCGGGAGCCACATAGCAGGAAGGTTAAGCTAGATCATTTTCTGGTTTCAGAGGAGGCGTTTGTAAAATGGAATATAAATTTTTAGATTTTAGAAGGCCCAGTTTCAGATCACTGTCCCATTCTGTTGGAAGGCGGGACTAGGATGGGGCAGCATCACAAACCTTTCAGATTTGAGAATTTTTGGCTTCAGAAAGAAGAACTTCGGGAGAAAATTCCACAGTGGTGGGAAGAAGGCCGCCCAGCTTATGGGAGAGCAATGTTCAGAATCCACAAACAACTACAATATGTCAAAACTCAGTTGAAGTATTGGAGGCGTGCTAATAAAACAGACTTCCAAGCCCAAAGAGCTCCATTGGTGGCCAGATGGGATGAGGTCCAAAAATAGTTCAGAGAAGGAGTAATTACAGACCTGCTCAAAGCTGAGGATGATGCCCTGCGTACAGCGGTTGAGGACATTGACAACCAGGAGGAGACCTATTGGAAGCAGAGAGCAAGAACCACCTGGTTATTAGAAGGGGACAAAAATACAAAATTCTTTCATCGGATCGCTTGTGCTCGAAGACAGATGAACAAGATGGAGGCCCTTCAAGATGAGAACGGTCATTCCTTTGATACACTTCCGTGTATGCATTCCCATGCTATGGATTATTTTTCTAAGCTTTTTAAGGAAAGTGTGGTACAAGATGTAGAGGCCCAAAATGAAGTTATTTCTGTCATACCTACTGTTATTTTTGAGGATGAAAATCAGGCCCTCCTCAAACCCATTGATAGAGATGAATTGAAAACTGTGGTCTTTGGAATGAGCACTGGTAAAACTCCAGGTCCAGACGGCTTCCCAATTGAGTTTTTTCAGGCTTTCTGGGACTACTTAGAGGAAGATGTAATGGTTGTTGTAGAAGAGTCCAGAGAAAATAAGAGAATGCTTAAAGC
Source organism: Wollemia nobilis (assembly GCA_028583015.1). Lineage (NCBI taxonomy): Eukaryota > Viridiplantae > Streptophyta > Pinopsida > Araucariales > Araucariaceae > Wollemia > Wollemia nobilis. The sequence continues at coordinate 2,069,378 of JAQPPZ010005120.1, forward strand.
TATAAACCACACTTTCATTACCTTAATTCCAAAAGGGGAGGAGGGGGTTCATATTTCAGATTATAGGCCTATTGCCTTATGTAATGTGTTGTACAAAATAATCACAAAGGTAATGGCTGAGCGCCTAAAACCTCTTCTTCACAACATTGTCTCCTCTGAGCAAGGGGGTTTTGTTGAGGGACGACAGATTCTGGATGGGGTGGTTGTGGCCCAGGAAGCAATCCATTCAATGCACACTTCTGTGAATAAAGGGATGTTCATAAAACTGGACATGTCAAAGGCTTATGACTAGGGTTGAATGGAGTTTCCTGGCTAAAATGATGGCAGCCTTTGGTTTCTCTCAGGACTGGATAGAGTGGGTCATGAGTTGTGTCTCTACCCCGACTTACTCTGTGCTAATCAAGGGCCTTCCTTCGCAACCATTTGGAGCTACTCGGGGACTGCGCCAGGGGGATCCATGTTCTCCTTATCTTTTTCTCATTTTGGCTGAAGGTCTTGGCAGAATTTTCTTGAGGAGAAGACAACAAGGTAGATTATTGGGTATCAGGGTGGGTGACGAAGTTTTAACGCACCTACAGTTTGTGGATGACACTGGTTTGGTGGGAGTGGCCAGCTTCAGGGAAGCAAGAATGATTAGGGATACTCTTAATGTCTATCTCGGGGCTACTCAACAGGTCATTAATGACAAGAAATCCAAAGTGGTTTTTTTTAATACTGGAGCAAAGGCTTCAGAACAGAATTTTAGAAATCCTGGGATTCACAAGGACTTCTCTCCCAGTGGTTTACTTGGGGGTCCCCTTGCACTTTAAGAAGCTAAAATTAGACACATGGAGGAATCTTCTGGAGTGTATCAAGGACAAAATTAATCACTGGTCTCACAAGTGGTTAAGTTATGGTGGCAGATTAACGTTCTTACAGTCAGTCATTCAAGCCATGCCAATTTACAAATTCTCTATCCTGGCTGCCCCGATTACAATATGGAAAGAGTTGGACAGGATGGCTAGAAAGTTTTTATGGGAAGGAGCAAAGGGAGAGAGAAAGTGGGCCTTAGTGGGCTGGGACAAAGTTACCCAGCCCAAGGTTAAAGGAGGTCTGGGTTTGAGAAAATCTAAGCTGAATAATAAAGCTTTGGCTGGAAAGTTATACTGGAGATGGATCTCCCAACCCACCTCCCTTTTCAGTAGAATCCTAACTAGCAAATACCTGGGACAGGCCAACCCAAATGATGTACCTCGCATCCCCTTGGATGGTACTGGGTCCCTAGTTTGGCAGGCTCTCAAGTTAGGGTCTCAGGTTGTTAAAGACCGCTTATTTTGGAAAGTGGGAAGAGGGGAGAAGGCTCGTTTTTGGACAGATTCTTGGGATCAGTTCCCACCCATCATTGCTGAATTTCTAGAATTACAGCCAATAAAAGCAGCCATTGAAGCCAAGGGATGGATCCGTATTGAAAGTTATTTCACAACTACTCAGCTAGGGGAGTGTAAGTTTAAGCAGTTCAAGAAGTTGGATGAGTGGCCCATTTCAATCCCTCCGGATTTGACTCCCATCATGACTAAAATTTTGACAGAAATATTTCTTACAGGGGGAGACGTGGAGGATGAATTAGCTTGGGGCTTTGGGAGTCTTGGCGTCTATACAGTAAAGGACGGATATGACAGCATTCTCCCAGAGCCCCCCCTCATACTTTTTAGGTTGAGGACTGGAGGAAAATCTGGCACTCTAAAGGCTGGCCGAAAGTTAACTTTTTTGCCTGGCAGTGCATGCACAATGGAATCCTCACTTTTGATAATCTCAGATCAAAAGGTATCATCGGCCCTTCTCAATGTGTACTATGCTACAAGAGCGAGGAAACTGCTGACCATTTGTTGTTTGGTTGCCCTTTCACCCGACAGATTTGGCTGCGTTGGTTTGCATACTTTAAAATTCAAGTAAGTGGTGACCTGAACCGGATGAATATCTGGGCAAAATGGTAGAAAGGTAGATTCAAATCTAAAGCTCTTCGTATTGGCTGGGAGCTCGGTTTAAGCTTTATCTGGTGGCAAGTATGGCTGGAAAGAAATGCCAAAATTTTTAGAGAAACTTTTACTGCTCTAGACGGGGTTTGGCAGACCATTTGGAGCAAGGTTACCGAAACTGTGGCTGTTCATGCTGAGGAGGAAGCTCAAATTGACATTGGAGCTATGGAAGAACGCGTTGAACTGCAAGAGGGATAGGACAAAAATTGTTGGAAACCTCCCCCTGAAGGTTGGATTAAAATCAATACTGATGGAGCTGCAAAAGGCAATCCGGGTAGAGCCGAAATTGGAGTGGTGTGCCGAAACCATGTTGGGACTGTGCTCTATTGGGAATTGCAAGGCCTGGGAAGAACCACTAACAATGAAGCCGAAGCCATTGCCATCAAGTCTGCTTCTGTTTGGGCAGTGAAACTTGGCCACCGCAGGATTATTCTTGAATCAGACTCGCAAATAATGGTTGGAGCTCTAGACTGCATGAGGAACTTTGATCTGAAAGCTTGGAGGTTGAGGATTCTTGTCACTCAAATTAAGGAATTATGGAAGGAATTAGATGATGTGATTCCAGTTTATGTGAGTAGAGATTTAAACAAAGCGGCCGACTTCCTGGCTAAGATGGGTGCTGAGAAGGAGGTAGGGGTTCAGTTGCACAGTGACATGGCTATTGAGGATGAGGTGATTAGGCAGGGTCTTGAAAGGTCCTTGAGCCAATGATCAAAGAAAAAGCAAAGGGAGGAAAGTTGTCGCGATATCGCGACATGTTGCGCCATCGTGGTCACTGGAGGAAAGTTGTCGCGATATCGCGACATGTTGCGTCGTCGCGGTCACTGGAGGAAAGTTGTCGCGATATCGTGACATGTTGCGTCGTCATGGTCAAGGGCAAAAAGTTGTCGCGATATCGCGACATGTTGCTTCATCATGGCCAAGGGAGGAAAGTTGTCGTGATATCGTGACATGTTGCTTCGTCGTGGCCAAGGGTGGAAAGTTGTCGCGATATCGCGACATGTTGCTTCATCGCGACCAAGGGTGGAAAGTTGTCACGATATCGCGACATGTTGCTTCATCACGACCAAGGGTGGAAAGTTGTCACGATATCGTGACATGTTGCTTCGTCACGGCCAAGGGTGGAAAGTTGTCACGATATCGCGACATGTTGCTTCGTCACGGCCAAGGGTGGAAAGTTGTCACGATATCGCGACATGTTGCTTTTCGCGGCCAAGGGAGGAAAGGTGTCACGATATCGTGACATGTTGCATTTTCATGGCCAAGGGAGAAAAGGTGTCGCGATATCGCGACATGTTGCATTTTCGTGGCCAAGGGAGAAAAGGTGTCGCGATATCGCGACATGTTGCATTTTCGCGGCCAAAGGAGAAAAGGTGTCGCGATATCGCGACATGTTGCATTTTCATGGCCAAAGGAGAAAAGGTGTCGCGATATCGCGACATGTTGCATTTTTACGGCCAAAGGAGAAAAGGTGTCGCGATATCGCGACATGTTGCATTTTCACGGCCAAAGGAGAAAAGGTGTCGCGATATCGCGACATGTTGCATTTTCACGGCCAAAGGAGAAAAGGTGTCGCGATATCGCGACATGTTGCATTTTCGTGGCCAAAGGAGAAATGGTGTCGCGATTTCGTGACATGTTGCTTAGTCACGGACAAAGGAGGAAAAAGTGTCGTGATATCGCGACATGTTGCAACATCGCGGCCGAAAGAGAAAAAGTGTCGCGATATCGCGACATGTTGCTTCATCGCGGCCAAGAGAGAAAAAGTGTCGCGATATCGCGACATGTTGCTCCGTCGCGGCCGAAAGAGATAAAGTGTCGCGATATCGCGACATGTTGCTTCATCGCGGCCAAGAGAGAAAAAGTGTCGCGATATCGCGACATGTTGCATTTTCGTGCCCAAAGGAGAAAAGTGTCGCGATATCGCGACATGTTGAATTTTCGCGGCCAAAGGAGAAAAATGTCGCGATATCGCGACATGTTGCTTTTTCGCGGCCAAAGGGGAAAGGTGTCGCGATATCGCGACATGTTGCATTTTCGCGGCCTAAGGAGAAGAATAGTGTCACGATTTCATGACAAGTTGCATCAACTGTCCATGCCGACCCCCCTGCTAGCTAGATAATGGTTCAGGAGATTTGGCTCCATTGCAAATCTTCTTCTACTATTGTAAGCTTGTGTTCTCTCTGACTTCGGCTGGGAAGAGTCTCTTCCCATATTGTAATTGTTCTTTGTTTTAATACAAGTTTTTTCAAAATTTTCAAAAAAAAAAAAAGTTGCAACCATAAATCAAATAACTTAAAGTATTGACTATAAATTATTTTTACAACAATAAAAACTCTCTTGGGCATGCATTTAACCTTACTAATACAAAGAAAACTTGTCCACCATCGTAAAAGACTACCTCCTAGTGTAATTTAATAAAGGAATTCTTATTCTTTTAAATTAACATGGAGTGGTGGTCATTTTTTTTATGTTAGTTTTATATATATATTGATAGGTTATATGTGGTTTTTATTGGGGTTACTCTCATCAAAATATTAAAATATTTTAATTGTTGCAACATACATTTTTCTCATAGTTTTTTATTTTTTTTCTTAAATATATTTGTTAACTTCTTCGAAGCTTTATGTTTCCACAATCTTTGACATCATTTTGATTAAGATATAAAATCTCACTTGACCAGTTGTCTTCTAAAATTTGAATTTGACTGGGATGAAGATCAACACCATAATTTGCTAATTTATTTACTACTCAATTTCCTTCTCTATAAATATGCTCACATTGATAGGAGATTGCCTCTAGCAATAGATGATCATCATTAACAATAATATTATTTTTTATCTAGTTTCCACATCCATTTTTGTTAATAGCATTCATGATAATTTGTGAGTCCCCCTCAGTTAAAATATATTTCCATCATTTTTTTGTTGTAATTTTAATACCTATAAGAAGTGCCTTAGCCTCTGCATAGTTGTTAGTTGAAGTTCCATATGTTTATGAATAAGGAGAATTTTGTCTTCACTATTTCTAAAAACACCATCTCCAATGCACCATCAAAATTAATTTTGATAAACCCAATTTCTGGACATTTCTATTTTACCATAGATCGAAGTAGATCATTTTTTTTTAATTCCGTTGTCACAAATGACTCTTCCATGTATGTTCAAATCTTGTAGCCAAGTTATTAGCACCTTTTTTTTTGCAATTGAGACTTCCCATGATGAGCACCATATTTGTGAACAATTTGCAAGAGAGGCACTAATATGGTTCTAAACTTGGGCATGATTTTGATATTTATTTTTTAAAATTTGTTATTCCTTTCAAGTCATAAATTTCAACAAATAATGGTAGGGCCAATCCTCCAAAGAATACATAATGCTTTAGCTTTGAAATAATTTATCCAACATTTTATCAACTCTTTCAATGTTGATGGAGTTACCCAATATAATTTCATATTTAAAAAAAACAAATGGTGTGAGAAAATGAACAATGAAGAATTAAATGGTTCGAAGTTTCTAAATCCTTCTCACACAAGGCACATCTAAAGGGTCTATAATATCCTCTTCTTAGTAAACTCTCTCTCTCATAAGAATCTTACTTTTAACTACTAACCAAAGAAATGTTGAGGCCTTAGGGAGAGCCTTTAATGACCCAACGTTCTTCCAAGGAAAAACTTTGGAAGAAGGAAATTTTGATTGTTCTAAATCCTCATATCCCAATTTGATCGAGTATCCACCATCCTTTGATAAATTCCAAACCAACTCATCCTTTCGTGTAAAAATCGGTAAATAAAATTCTCGAAGCATATTTTGAAGTTTGTTTGCAATTTGTTTGAGTTCCTCTCCTTCAACCAAGTTACTAAAAGAAATTCATGATTTAGAGTTGTTGCTCATAATAATATAATCTTTGACCTTTGGACCTTTACATTTTAGGCACACTTGAGCCAGTGGTTTCCATTTTGATTCAGAGATAAGAGGATAAGGCTTCAACCAAGCATTATACCAAAAATTTGCATATCTCCCCTCATTGACTGACCATCTAATATGTTTCTTTATCAATTGTAAACTCTTTGATATGAAGTTCCATGTTGACGATCCTTTGGGTAGAGTTATTTTTCTAAACAATTTCATTGCATCAAGAGAACATATATATTTTTGAAGTAATATTTTTACCCAATTCTTTCATTGATCTTTGAATAATCTCCACCCAAGATTTACTCCTGATGCCAAATTCAAAATTTTTCAATTCCACAAGTCTTATCCTTCAATTTTCTTTCCTTTGCAAACCTTTCCCGCTTGCAAAGAGAAAATCTAATTTTTTCCTCACAACCTTTCCATAAAAATTCTCTTTGAATTTTATCAATTTCTGATGCAATAACTGTTGGCAATCTTGAAAGTGACATCATATAAATAGGAATGGATTGCAAAGTAGTCTTTATGAGTTGTAGTCTTCCTGCCATGGTTAAGAACTTACCTTTCCAACATGCCAAGCAAGCTTTCATTCTATCCAAAAAAGAGATCCAAAGCTCTTTTTTATTTCTTTTATTAGACAAAGGAATACCCAAGTAGGTTGATGAAATTTTTTTAATTTTAAACCCTAAAATATTCACAATAATTTATTGTAAATCTAGGGTAGTATTAATGAAAAAAATCTTGGATTTTGAAGTATTTATGAACTGTACAACAAATTTCCCATAGAATGATAATATTGATTTAAACTCCATGGCCTCACTGACTAAGGAATGATCCAAAATAAAAGTATCATCAACAAATTGGAGATGAGATCCAAAGGGGCCATTTTTTGCAACTTGAATACCCTTGATTTTTCCTTCCATTTTTGCCTTTGAAAAGGCTCTCCCTAATGCTTCCACCAAAATAATAAATAGATAAGGAGAAAGAGGATCACCTTGACGAAGTCCACAAGATGACTTGAAGTACTCAACAGGAGAACCATTGATCAAAATAATTTTTTTTGCAATGCTATAACAACATTCAATCCACTCACACCAACTATAATCAAAGCAAAATGTTATGAGAATAGCATGTAGACAATTCCAAGAAACCCTATCATATGCTTTGTTTATATATAATTTCAAAAGCATACCTGGTTTTTTCATGGAATGAAGAGAATGTATGGTCTCTTATGCAATAATTATAACATAAATATTTTGTTTACCATGAACAAAGCCACCTTGTTCCTCTATGATAAGACACCCTAGAATGCCCTTCAACCAGTTTGCCATAATTTTTGAAATGATCTTATAAATCATATTACAAAGGCTTATTGGACAAAAATTATCAAAATATTTTCTCACCTTTCTTGGGAACCAAGGGTAATAAAAGTAGCATTGATCTCACTTATTATAGCCTTCCTTTTTTGGACCTCTTCAACCACATCTAACATATCACTCTTCAATAAATCCCAAAAAATTTGAAAGAAAATTGTAGGAAATCCATCAGGGCCAGGTGTCTTGTTAGGATGGAAAGAGAAAACTACTTCATGGAGCTCCTCCATAGATATCTTCATCAATATTTCTTTTTGTCCCTGAGTGATAATTGATGGAATATTTTGTAGAATTTTTTCTTTTGCCTCCTTATCTAGCCTAAAATCTGATAAATATTTTTGAATTAATTAATTGTTTCCTTCCTTATATCTTCTTCATCCTCAATATTTCTTCCATCTAGGGTTATAATAATTTTGATATGATGAAAAAAAAAATTATTTTTGTTGTAACATTAATTTTTTTGTATTTCTATCTCCTTCCTTGAACCATTTCTCTCTAGATTTTTGGATTAAATATGACTCCTTTTTCAATGCATTATGATAATCATAAATTAATTATTTCTCTTTCACATAAAAATCTTGATCCATTCCATTAATTTATATTGTCTCTTGTAAAATTTTGAGCTCGGATTCAATTTCTATTTTTTCTTTAAAATTGTTACCAAAATATTTGGCATTCCATATCTTTATTTGCTCCTTTAAATATTTCAACTTTTGAACAAACCTGTACATACATCCTTCAAATTTTGATTAATCCCACCATAATATAACAATCTAGAAAAATTAAGGTCTTGGAGCCACATAGATTGGAAGCAAAATGGCTTTGGATGACCATTATTCGGTAACTCACAAGTCAAAATAATGGGTTTGTGATTGATCATGCTCACAATGGAGTATCTGAAGAGATTGTATACTTTTTTTGCAACTATTTATTGGATAACAAGAATCTATCTAATCTTTTTGCTATATGATTTTTGCCAATGCGTCTATTATCCCATGTATATTGAAAGCTTAAGGTACTAACATCCCAAAGGTCATTTGAATTGACAAATGAAGCAAAATCTTGCATTGATTTAGACCATCTTGGAATTCCACCATTCTTTTTCAAAGGAGAAAAAAAGTATTAAAATCACCCCTAAGAATCCATATATCATAATGAATCATCATTGTATTTGACAAAAATATACTAAGGTCCTTACAACATATTTCACAAGGAGTAACTATAGTTGGAGCATATACATTTATAACCCCAAATTTGATGTTTTCCTCTTTTCTACAAAATAATCTAGCAACCCAATTACTTTTTTCTTCTAATAGTTGTCCATCCCATTTGCATTTATCCCATATTATTGCAATACCATCTCAAGCTCCTGTAGAAGAAACTACTAAACAATCAGATGTCTTTCAAATCTTCTTAAAAGCATCCTTACATTCCTCAATGCTTAATTTTGTTTCTTGTATTAAAATAAACTTAAGGCTATAACAACCTATTAATTCCTTAATAACTATTTTTTAGGATTTTTTTCATACCCCTAATATTCCATGATATCATTTTTATCATCAACACTTTTTATTTTTATTAGTGGGTTTAGCCCCACTTCTTGTTAACACTTGTGATATTTTTATTTGGCTTCCCAAATCAATATCCATTTGAGTTTATTTTTCTCTTTGTTCTTGCTTTGATGGTCTTCCTCTCCTTCCATTCCCACCAACACTCTCATCTTCATCATTCTATTCCATTTTTCATATTGTTCAAAATGAGACTTATCTTGTAAATATTTCTGTTGCCCTAAAGAGTCGAAAGTGCAAGGAATAACCTCATTAGCATTTTATTCTTTATGTTGCCTTGAAAATTCTAAACTACATAGGTAATCCTCAATAGTCATATTTCTTATGTTGTCTCGAAAACCCTAAATTTCCTTGGATATCCTCCATAAGATTTTCTTTACTATATTTGTCTTGAAATCCGAAATCCTAAAGTGCAAGGAATACCCTCCGTACTAATTTTATTTTTATTGTAAGGAGAATATGTTAAGCTACTTGAGGATAATAAAGGTGATTTACCTGGATTAAACTTGACCTCCTACACCTCATTTACTATAAAATTTGTCTCCCTATCTTCCTTTATTTTAAAATTGTCTTCCCCTCTTCCTTTACACCTTTAGCTCCTTCTATATTTGAACTTGTGCATTGTACTTCCTCATCCCTCATATCATTTTTTTCTTCTAATGGCTAATTCAAGAGAAGCGTAATGGCCTTTGCCATTTAATGATGTAAAGGTATTTTTTTAGCCACTTTCTTAGGAGTGGAAAATACTTTATTTGACCTAGCTTCTCTTGTGATATGGTCTCCTTGTTTCCTATTGAAGCTACCCTCATGCCCAAAATATTCCATCTCTTCCTTAATTATTATAATACTAAAAATATTGTACTAAAATATTTCTAACATACGCCCTTATTATATTACTTGGTACATAAAGAAAGTTGCAAAATAAGTCAAACTTAACACATGCAAATGCCTTTGTAAATATATTTGCAACATATTTGTCAATCTAAATGTACTAGATTTGGATCTCACAATTCTAAGCATGGTCTCAAATGAAGTGGCATGAAACTTTAATATGCTTCATTATTTCATGAAATATTGGATTCTTAACCAATTTTAGAACACCTTGGTTGTTGCATTTCAATAGTGTTGGATGTTTTTTCTGTATACCCATATCTAGTAGAATGCAACGTAACTAGATCACCTCACATGCAACTTCTCGTGCAGTGTAATATTTTGTTTCTATGGATGGTAATGCTACTACATGTTTCTTGATATACCACAAGATAGTTCTAGATCCTAGATGAAACACATATCTTGACGTTGATTTTATGTCATCTAGTGATCCAACATAATCAGAGTCCATGTATCCTCATAAGAATTGATCATTCTTCTTATACTCCAAGCCATATTTTGTTGTACCATGGACATAATGTAGTACCCTCTTTGCTACTTTCCAATGACTCTCCTTAGGATCCTACATGAATCTTGAAAGATATCCTACAACAAAATGATATCGAGCCTGGTGTTAGTAAGGTAAATTAGACTCCCAATAAGCTAACGATGGAGAGTTCCTATTCCTTTCCTTTCTTTTTTGCATGGCCTTTTGCAACAAGTCATATCTTATATTTTTTGAGTAATCCATCTACCTTGTACTTGGTTTTGAATATCCACTTGTAGCCTATGGGCTTCTTTCCTTTAGGTAGATCAATGAGCTCCCATGTTTTATTTTTTATTAGTCATATTTAGCTGCCATTGCTACCTTTCACTTGGGTGAGCTAAGAGCATCCTTCATTACTATTAATTGTGAATTACTAAAGACATCAAATCTAAAATTACTTCCTGACAAGCCATACTACAAGTTCAAGGATGAGTGGAAGTTAGACCAAGAGGCGCATCAAGCTTGACATCCTTGATGGTACTCTTGACCCATTTTGGATTCTTTTATTATTGTGTAGGAGTAACTACTTCAGGTTCATCATTCCACAACTTGAATACATTTTGGGACTTCCTCATTAAACTTTATGCTTACAACAAGATATGTAGCATCTTGAGCTTCCTTAGTGACATTAGTATTTGACTTGGGATTAGCTTGCTTAATCAAATACCACATCTCAAGTTATATGCAATTTCTTGATCTTCAGATCAATCAACCAATATCCTTTGGATTCATCAAAAATATGAATTGTAGGCATTTCACATCTAGCTTGGTCCTCTTTTTCTTTGGCACATGCATGTATACTTTACTTCCAAATAATGATATATTTTATGGAAGGCTTCCTCCCAGACCAGTCTTCTTTAGGTGTAAATTTTTATAGTGCCTTTGTGGGTGCTCTATTCAAAAGATACACTGTAGTGTTGAAAACTTCAACCTAATATTGTTTCTCCAGATTGCCTCTTGTGAGCATACAATAAACTATTTCCATGATGGAATGATTTTTTATTTTAGCAACCCCATTATGTTGTGGAGTTTAGATTGTAGTTAGTTATCTCTTTATCCAATTCTATGCAAGAAACCTCAATAATTCCTTGTATGTATATTACTACCCTTGATTTGAGTGGACTTTAATTGAACATCCAATTTCCTTCTCTATATGTTGCTTGAGATACTAAAAATGCTAGAATACATTAGATTTTAGTTGAAAGAAGGATACCTGCATTTTTTTGGAGTAATCATCAACAAACAACTAGAAGTATATTTTATCACCAATATTATATTTCATAGGTTTACACAGATCAATGTGTATCATATCCAATGGATCTTTGGCTTTGTGAGAGCTCAACTCAAATGGTACTCGATGTTGCTTCTCTGCTAAACAACTCAAGAAAACTGACAATGTGGATGAAAGGTTGGATAGACGAATCACCATTTGATGCTTACTTAGTTAAAATAAGTAACCAAAACTGAGATACCTATATTTTCTATTGCAAAGGGAGGTGACATTTTTTGTGGTTGTTGATAGTACTATAATAGAAGTATATTACACATTGAGGATAAACAAGCCACTTTTATAGGAACTAGTGATAATCTTCTCACCATTTTTTATAATACATCTCTTATGGTCATTCTCAACTCTAAAATCAACCTCCATGTTGTGATCCAGTAGTTGAGGCATAGACAACGAGTTGTTTTCCAGGTCTGGTATATAGAGTACTTTTTTTATGGTGCATTTTCAATCTAAAAGATGAACTAAAACATCGTCTACTCCATTGACCTTGTAGATTTTATTATCGATGATGGTTACCATTTTTCCTTCTTTTGCTCTTAATATTTCAAACCATTTGTTGTCATTTGTCATGTGCTCACTAACACCAGAATCGATGTAACAAATATATTTTTTGGTTTTGGTTATAGCTTTTGTCATGAGCACCTTGTGTTCTTGTTCAAAATCTAAATCTAACTCTCCAATGTAAACATACCCTTTTGTTGGTTTTTTTTGGGATGTGGCTTGTATTACTTATTTTTTGTTGAGGTTTATGGACTTTATCACCTCATGTGGTAGAATTGTATCAACAATTTTTGGTATCATGTCCTTCTCTTTCACAGATATGGTAGTACCTATTTTGCTTCTAAGGTTGCTTCTGTGAGGATGAGGATGAGGAGGAAGAACCTTTCTGTGAAGAACCCTTTTAAATTTTTTGTTTCCTAGATTTTTGCCTGATGAGTGTATTGATTGATAATTGATCCCTTAATTTTTTTGTTGCTTCTTCTTGTTGTAGCAAATTGACCAACTCTTTGAAGGAAACCACCTAGTTGGATACTTATAAGGTGGTTATGAGCACTTTAAAAGGAATCTAGTAAAGCTCAAAGTATGATGGGGACTAAGAGCTTATTTTCCACTTGTTCACCCATGGCATTCAATTTTACTTTCAGTTCTATAGCTCTATAAAGAAATGTCTTTATATTCTCTTCATCTTCCACTCTCAATGTGTGGAGTTGAGATTGAAGGTTAAGAATGGTGGATTGATTCTTCCCTTCATAGATGGTTGTAAGGGTGTCCCATGCTTGCTTAGAGGTCTTTGCTTCATAAATGTGTGGTTGGATCACATCAATTGTAGCAAGGGTGGTTAGCATCAATGCTTCAACATATGTTTCATCATATTTATCTACTTGTCTACATCTTGGGATCACTTTATTTTGCCTATCACAATATCTCATAACTTTTCCACTTTCGATATAGTTTGCATCTTTTTCTTCCATGGTCCAAAGTTGGTAACTTTCAAGAGTTGGGAATCTATGAGAAAAAAATTAGGAGTGGACATGATGAGGGTTCCTTATCTCTCCAAAAAGGTCCCTCTTTCAATATACTACCAATTTGATTTATTGTACCATTCAATATACATGCCCTTCTGATATACCTATCAGTATGTGAAAGAAGCTACTTCTTTTGATATACACGATCGCATGTGAGAGACCTTAAGATACATGAAAGAGCACAGTAAGTGGTACCTAGGTAGTATGGAAAAGGGTTTTATCTTATCTTTGACACCCGCTTAGAAATACCTACAAAAATCTTAATTTTAAGGTTTATGTCAAGCAATAATGACAAATAGGGTGAATTATGAAGAGGAAATAAACAATTTGGGCTTCCTTATTTCTCTCTAATGATTTATAGGGATAGACTCCAAATGGCATTGTTGCAGATATGTTAAACATTAAGCACATGAGTTAATCACAACAATATTACCTGTAAACGATTGCCAAAGGCATTGTAGATAATAAACGTTGTTTCAAACCTGTAAGATTTAAAAAAGGGTAATTTTTTTCTTTCCAATACAATAAGACATAAAATTCTTTTTTGTATCCAATGCAATAAAGCATGAAATTTACAAAACATGAAATGTAGAACTAGAAAAAATGAATGTGTCAGACCCTGCCAAAAATGCACCTTTTACAATCATCTAATCTTGCAAAATTAACTACCTTTTTTAAAAAATCACTCTTATCAATGTAAAAGAATGCAAAAATCTCACTCTTACACCCTTATACCTCCTACAACTTTTAAAAAATTACCTTTTTTTTAAAGCCCCACTTTTACAATGTATTAAAAAATCCCCTTTAAAAAAAATATGCACTTTTAAAAAATTTAAAAAATGTCCCATTTTATATTAAAAAACACTTAAAAAAAAAAAATCCCTTAAAAAATATAAGTGCCCTTTTTTATTTTCATTTGAAATACATCCTCTTAATTTTAAAAAAAATATGCTCTATATTGTCTTCTCTTTTGTTTAAAAAAACTTTTAAAGCAATGAAAAAAGTGCTTATGGGTTTCAAACCTAGGTGGTTTGGCTAGGAAGGAAAATTTGCACCATGCACTAATCCTGAATAGAGGTTGGCTCCATTATGGATGAGGGTTTTACCATGAACTGGACGATGTCCATCCCGACACCTATGCAAGTGCTAAACAAGTGGGTCACGTATCATGGTTTGTTGTTGCTCTCGACAAAGAATTATTGGAGCAAGATGAAGGGGTTGTGTGAGAAACTAGGCTTCAGTTGTCAACAATGTTATCCAAAGTGTCAACATGAAGCACATAAAGGTTTTCAACCATGTCGACCTAGTTTAAACATTGGACTGACTTGGTTTTCGACTTTGTTATTGGCTCTGCCCTATAAAGAAAATCAACTTCTCTCTAGTTCATTTGTTATCACCTTATGCACTTGAGAATTTTATCAGTTATGTACTTTGATCTATCCACATTTTTTCTTGTCTGGATATAAATTCTCTACTGTGGTTGCCAAGGCTCTAGATTTGATTTGCCTTCGAATCAAAACTTGCAATTAGCAAAAAAATATAAGGGCATGTCGTCGAATGATGACAATTGTCCTTCTCTTAGATTTCACACACTCTTTTGATTGGTGCTCTTGAGCTAGAGAATATTTTCATAAATCGGATCATCTTAATATTACAAGTTTAAAACATACTTGGATTACAAGGCTTTGATTCCAATGAAGACAAAGGAAACAAATTTTATTGATAGGCATTGAAGCCTATTTATTACATGCCTTGGCCTTTCAAACAAGAATTTAAATACTTCCGAAAAAGAAAAAATTATATACAAAAATAATATTAAAATAATAATTTGCACAATAAACACCTCACTTAGAATGCTTATTTATATTGCAATCTACATAATTTTTTCCTTGGTTATCAGGATAATCTTACTAAAGTACAAATATATTTAATTGATAATCTCTTTGAGAAATTATATTTCTCAATAAAATTTAATGAACATATTAGACTAAATTATTTTACTCATTTTAAATTTAATTTTTTAAAATAATTTAATTTAGTTGTAATAATATATTTAACTTTTAAAACATTAACTAAAATTTAAAATATAAAAATTATAATTTAATACTTATTCTTTTAATTTTTATTTTTATTTTAAATCCTTTACAATCTCCATCCTTACAAAGTTAAAACTATTATTTTTCATCTTAAAAATAAAATAAAATTTTTAAATTAATATTATTTTATAATTTTTTATTTTTTTCTCCATCAAAATATATATTTTTCCAATTAAGAAGTATTATCGTTTTATAGCCTTCCTTAAAGGCAGGAACTGTAAGGTTGTACATATAAAACCCTTCTCTTCTTTATCTTCCAAGTTTCCTTTTTATGAAAAGGAAATGAGATTTTATAGGAAGGTGGTACAAAAGGCCTTTGATGCTCATAACCATCCTCAAATAAAGTAATAATTCATTAGCACTTTTAAGAAAAACTTATATGGGTTGAAGTCCTCAGCTAAAAACAGTTTCAAAAAAAAAATTGAAAGAAATAGGTTAGCTAGTAAGGGAATTTTTTTTTCTATTTTTTAGATGGTCTGTCTAAGTCAATTTGATTTCCTAGATAGTTGAAGATTTAGTCCATACTAATGGGTTGCCCCAGTTTAATTCAGCAGACAGTTTGAGTCTGTTAATTTCATTTTTAACCACCAAACAACCCTAATTTAATTCCTTAGACAATTTGAGTATGTTAACATAGTTTTTAACCACCCAACTAATATAATATAGATAAGAGAATATCTTTTGTAGTTTCAAATCTCGTATATACATAAAAAAAAAGTTATCTTTCATAAGTATACATAATAAAAAAAATTGAAAGAAATAAGTCAGCTAGTGGCGGGGTGACGGATAGGTTGACTGGTTCCATTTCCTAGATGGTTGGTCCAAGTCCTAGTTGAAGGTTAAATGCATACTAATAAACTGCCCAAATTTAATTCCCTAAAAAATTTGAATCTATTAAATCTTTAACCACAAAATTAATATAATATACATAACAAGAATATCCTTGTTTCAAATCCATATTCTTGAGAGTCATTAATGCTTTTGAGGTCCATCTTATTAGAAAAGACATGTGGAAGTAATCATGCAACGTACTTGGCTCCCATGTGAACACAACCGAGTAAAGGCAACAGAGAGAACATGACCAAGTTGGCATATAACCTAGGTGGGAAAGCATTAAAAGTTATTGGTGCGGGACCAACTTTTGAGAATGTACATCATATCCTTGGATTGATTTAGCAGCTGTCCACACCATCCCATCTACGGCTAAACATAACTAACATATCCATACAAGAACGTAATCATGAAAATTAGCCCCAACTTGCATGTGTTGGTGGTTGTGGTGACTAGAAAGAATACAAATGTTGAAAGATTCTGGTATGCACGTTTGAGGAATTTTATTGACTGAAATTCCATCGACATCACCATCAACTTGGTGATGATATGATTGTGCCTTCCACACTCTGTGGATTATTAATTAATTTCAGTTGTTTGCTTAACAACTGTCTTTTCGTTGGTGGTTTTAGTGGATAAAAATTGATGAACTCCAGTCAAACAATGTGCAGTTGTGGTGGATTACAAAATAATGGATAATATTGTACAGGATCTTAGATACTTAAAGTAATTGATTAAACTGTTCCTCTGATTTTATATAATTAATACTCTGGAGATGTTTCATTTGCCCAAACTAACTTTATTAATATTATAACTATAGTGCTAGATATTGCATCTCACTTGGAAGAATGACCAACCAAGAGTCTAAATCAGCAGTGAAGAGAATCATCCACCAACATTCTTTGATCATACTTCTCCATAATAAATTAGGTAAACACTGGTACTTGAAGGTCAACCTTAAACAACTATTTTCTTGCTTATCCTTACCATGTCTTTTTTTTTTTTGGCAAATAAGTGTTTTCAATTCATAAAACCCAAGTTAGTTGGATAGATATAATTCAGAATTTGACAACACATGTTTGCTTAATTAAATGAAGAGGTTTTATCATCCTGGTTTATAGCTCCATTTTAAAAGGTGGAAGGAATTCAATTCTAGCTTGTTATTTTATTTGGCCAACCTTTAATTTCAAATATGGTTATATATCCATACATGATCTTAACCAATGATTGTAAGCGGAGATAAGAAATATAGTCTTATCTACAAGTTCAGGTAGCAATTTATTTGATTTGATATTAGGTTTTAACACTTTCTGGAATTTATTTCCCTGTAAATTGGATACCAGAAAATGAATTTTGAACCCAGTTCAATGATATGCCATATATAAAGTAAAACTCATTTGATCCCAGAGATGTTCAACTAGTATTTCTCCAGACTGCGTAAAAGTTTTACAAAAGTAACCATCATAGTTTTAAGAAATATTTTTTATTTCCAAAAATAAACTTTATTGCTAGAAAGCCAATGTAGAATGCATCATAAAAATTAGAACCTCAACTCCAGGTAAGTATACTGGTTGGGGTCCAAAGTTAAATCTCAGCATAAGCCCTGCAAACGTCCATCACATATCGAAGAAGGGGATCCACAACCCCAACCATGGAAGAGGGAAAAAATGTGGAACTAGAGAGACAAGCTCTATCACCATCTTAAGCCAAACAAATGCAATAAGGAATAAAGTAAGTGCTCCTACAGAAAACTGGGCATGTGTTCAGGTATTTGTCAGGAGACCTGAATGGGACCTACCTTAAAAATATAAAAAATCTCTAGGTCTGCACCTTTATAGTGGGAGCAGCTCCACTAAATATGGAGTGTTCTAGGATTGGGCATGGCTTCAATCAGCTCCAGGGACAAACTTGCTTATCTTACGCAACCAAGGCTATACAAAGACGAACTTGCTTATCTTATGCACCCAAGGCTTGGCTATCTGTCTTACCCCCTTTATAGTAGGAGCAGCTCCACTAAATATGGAGTGTTCTAGGATTGGCCATGGCTTCTATCAGCGCTAGGGGTAAATTTGCTTATCTTATGCACCCAAGGCTTTACAGAGACAAACTTACTCACTTGCACAATGGCCTCTGGCCTCGTAGGCTACTTGCTGGTGTGCATTCCTAAGTGTCCTTTTGCTGTCCATTTCTCCAAAGCAATCTCCAAAAACAAGTCAGCTCACAGCATCATTAGGACTCAGACCCACCTTTCCAGAAGGAATGTAATAACAATAAGGACACATACATGCATGCTTTGACACAAATCATCACTCCCTTCACTTTAATCCTACTACTTACACATAACATACTTGGAGACAAGAATCACCATTTGAAGGACAAACAAGATTTACTAGTGCATGACAACGAGTCATCCACAAGCCCTAAAATAATCACAACCCACTTACAAACTGCATAAATTTTGATACTTCCTCCACCTTTTCTGGAATCTTTGTATACCTTAGGCTTATCTAGTATCCACTGACTTCTTATTGATAGATTCTCAACCTAAAAATTGCACTGCACTTAATTTGAACAAAGCCACCACCTAATTATGCTAAAAGTAAATAATAATAATAATAATAATTGAACAACTTGGGAATCATAAAGGTGCTACCAAAAGGAAAACTTCAAAAGACTGCCAAGAGACCAGATCATAAAGGTGTCATTTGGTACATAACAAGGTAAAAAGGGTTACAGTATTTGGAGTTCTTAATTCAATATGCTGCTGGTCAATTTTCAAAATAAAATCACACCAAAAAGGGTTCAGGTCATTAATGGATCTAATGGGAAGCCCCACCGACTTGCTTATGTCTCTAAATACTCAAATGTATGTATTTCACATCTTGCATGTATCAATCCATAGAGGGGCATATTGCTTTCACCGCTTTCTGTGATAGTGTTGTGATGTTGTTTCTATAAAGAATCTCAAAAGTGTGTCTCAAGAAACTAGCATGGATGAAAGTTGCCTTCTTCCTCGAGTTCTTTACGTGGAGATATGGGTAGCAATAAGGCCTCGAAAGCCCATGATCAATCTTCTTTTTTACACCCAAATATTTCCCATTAGGGACGAACTTAAAAAGAATGTATACCAAATACAAGGTCATATAAAATTACCTAGTTGTCAAGATATTGGCAAATTGACCAATCAACTACTGGTAAATCACATGGGCCCAATCAATGGGTTTTTAATCCTCAAAGATAAATTTCAAGAATGGGAGCATCCAAGCCATAAAGTGTTGAGACTTAGGTTCTCTCCAATGTGGTTGAGCAAAACAATCACATCCTCAATCTCCTTTTTTATATAGGTTTTGGGCGTTTTTACTATAGTATGAGCATTCCTCTTCTTTGGGATCGTAGCCAATTCCTTCTAATGAATTTCAAGAATGGATCTTGATTCTTTTCGCACACTGAAGTTATTTTTTTCTTGGTTGTCACTATCGTATCTCTTATTTGTTTATCAAGTCCAAACATTACCTTGACCATCGATGGCTTGATAAAGGCCAAAATTTTACCTCTCACAGTTACAAGGCTATCAATCAACTAATCTAAGATGAACTATGCAAATAATGATCAACTCCAAGCATGTGAAGGCTTCCTATAAGATTGAAGCTTTAGCCAACTCTGATTTCTTCAGCTTGTTATATCTTTGATCAAGAGAGATATCCTCAAGAATCTTGTAATCACCCATGGCCATCTTAGTAATTGTTGGGCAAAAACATTGGTTAGTTTTCTACGTTTAAATTCATTGCCTCATTTAATTTGTCAATTTGGGGTAGCTCATAGACTTGTGAGCAACCTTGCACAATATATGCTTGTAATTCCCTCTAATGAGATGAGTCCCTCAGATTTATGATTTGGGGGGTGTTGGTGTTACGTTGGAGTTCTGATTTATTTTCTAAACCACTAATCTATCATACACTATCAAAGACATGACTAATTTATATTTAGATGAAACTGCACACTTGCTGGAAATTATCGAAAACAAGGGAAATAACAGAAATTAAAATTAAGCTATAGAAAATAAAACATAATTGAAAAAGATAGAAAAACGGGAGAAAGGTAAAGGAAGAACATTGTTGAGAGTAGGCCCACGCTTCCAGCAGGTTCTGCCCGCATTAAATCATTCACCGGACGCTAGTTGATTTAATCATAAATGACTCAAAAATATTTTATTGAAATTATAGCAGGAAAAGTATAGGAGAAATCCAGGATTACATTTTTAGGGGTGGCCTGCATATTTATAAGATATACGACCACACCCTATTACAAATTGGAAATAAATCAAATGTTTGATTCTATTTTACAACAGTATGCATGAATAAAGAGAATCAAGTAAAATATCATGCTTTGTAGACTATTTTAGCGTATTCTGTTTTATCAAAATACGTTTGATATTTACTTTACTTGATTTACATATATTTTTACTTAACAGCTAAAAAATAGATAGTTGATCATCTTTGACATTGTCCCTAGTTCAGATTCAACGTTGAGACTCCATCCGCATCCTTTGCTGAAATCGCATTCTGTTTTATCGACAACGGAGTTGTGCTAGAATTCGACTTCAATGGGAATCAGGTGCCTTATCTGTAGAAGTCAAGAAGCAGGTGCCAACACGGGAGTCAAGTGCCTAACGGGAATCAGACGCCCAATAATCAAGCACCAAATGGGAATCGGGTGTCTGTCAGTCAAGCGCCAAATGGGAGTCGGGCGCTTCAAATGGAATCGACGCCTGACTTAGAACTCCACATCGGTGTACTGCAGACGTTTTACCTTTATGAAATTGAAAGTTCCAGGTCTGAGTGGGACCTCGACTTAAACATGCTAACACACAATAAATTCTACGAAATCTACACAAAATGTACTTAGAAACAAATATTAAATATCATGCAAAATAAACTGTTAAACATATATAAAATTCTCATAAAACATATATATCTACAAAAATAAGTGTCGCAGTTCATAGGGAAAGTAGAACAAAAAATGAGCATTTTCAAGGCTCATCATCCCCCATGCTTAAGGTTTGGCACATCCATATGCCACTTTATACTGGTAATTACCAGTTTCATTTACAACCTTCTAGTAAGCCCTGATTGTTTCTTTCCTCTTCTTTTTAGTGGCCTTAACTTTTTTCTTATCTTTGGGTTTTCACCCTTTTGGTACTTTGGGAGTGGTTGCCTCTTGTTTCTACTATCTTTGGAACTTGTTGCGTCGAACTGGCTGACTTGGACCTGCTCTTTTACTTGGTTGTTCCCTTATCTAAGCTACCTTGGCTTTCTCAATTTATAAGTAGTAACCAGTAAAACTGGTGGCATCCTTCTAGAATGCGAGCTCAACCATCTTCCAGTATTCATGGTGAACGAGTAAACACTCTCCCACTGGTACTGTAGATTCGTCGCCAAATGGGATGTTGGACTTCTTAGTAACCTTGGCTATGGGTAAATTGACCCCTATTGGGTCGAGTTTAACATTATCCTTAAAATTTGTTTCTTGCATCAGAGGGGTTGTACTTCTTGTTGCTTGATCTGCAGGTGGTATAGGACCTAAAAATCCCATCTTCATGAAATATTTCTTCATTTTAGAAGGATATTTACCATCATATCCAGACAGGCCCCAAAACTGATGAGGTTGGGCAAATAGAATTTTCTTGGGAGGCTTCTTGGCCTTCTTTTTGGCCTCTTTTTCAGATTCCTTGAGTGCATTCTTAGAAGCCTTTTCTAGTTCTTTTTGTCTGCTTTTATATCTTCTTTAAGCTTTTCAAATTTCTCTTTTTGTGCAACAAACAATTTCTTTGATGCCTCCCATTCCTCATCAAAATTCATGCCCAATTCCTCATCATAATTCATGCCTGATTCCTTTAATTGTGCTTTTCTTGCTCTGGTTTTGGGTCTTTGTTGAGATTCCCTTATAACCTTTCTCTTAGGTCTCAACTTTTTGGGCTGTCTTTTAGGGTATGTTGGTGTTGTTGTTGCTTCTTGTTTTTTAGAAGATACAGGCTACTGAGTCTCCTCTACTTATCCTGAAGGTATGGGCTCAGGTGACTTCTCAGTTTATTTTTGTGCAACAGATTGTTGCTCTGCTAGAATTACCTTTTCCTCCTAAGGTTGTTCAGCCCTTGCATCCACTTGAGAATGTTTTGGCTCAACCCCTGTATCCTGGTTAGTTTTTTAATCAATCGAATGGGTAGACTCTTGAGGCTTTTCAGCCTCCACTTCATCTTTCTTTTCATTTTCCTTTTCTAAATATTTCTCTGAAGTTCTTCAACCTCAACTTAATCTTCTTGAGTTACCTATTTTGCAGAATGAGATGATGAACATGGCTGCTCCACTTCCATTGTAGCATCCATCCCTTGCTCATTTTTTGTGTGAGAGTGCAAAGAAGTACTTTCAATTATAATTGTGGGAGACCTCTTCTGAGATTGAGGGCTCCCCTGTTTAGATAAATTTTGAGCAAAATCCACAGAGTGGTCTCCTACCTCAACCTCTTGCCTGGAATTTCTGGCATCTGACTTCCAAGTGCCAAACGATGCCACCTTCTCTTTAGAATCTACATAGGTAGTGGGCACATCCATTGCCCAATTATTCTAAACCCCTACGTCCACTTTAGTCGACTACTCAACTTTCGTTGGTTTACCCTACATGTGTAATTCTCCTATGTGCCCTTATAGCTACCGAATCATTTGATACAATTCATGCATTTTTAGTGCAGTTGCTTTCCTTGACTCTTGAAATAGAGTTCATTCTTCCTTATATTTGGCTTCCCAAGTAGAATCTTGTTCTTTCAATAATTGCAGATGTTGCTGCAAATCCTTCGTCTAGTCCTCATGTTGTAAATATTGTTTGCACCTCCTGCTGAGTATACCCCTTGGAAATCCCTTGCTCATTTTTTGTGTGAGAGTGCAGGGAAGTACTTTCAATTATAATTGTGGGGAACCTCTAAAGAACACAAGCTTATACTGAGAGGGGGGTGAACAGTATAAGACCACTTTTTACTTTTCTTTACTCAAACAATATTATCCAATATATCAATGGCAATATCAACAGCAGTAATCAAAGCAATGCATAAATCACCACACACAATAGAGACACCAATTTAACGTGGTTCACCCAATGTGGGCTACTCCACGGAGAAAATATTTCACTAAAATTTTCTCAACAAATATCTTGGGAATCCTTCCCTATTACAATGTTTATGGACCTCTATCCAAAGGAGACACCAATCCCCTAATCAAGTTCGTGGATACCTATCCACAGGAGACACCAATCCCCTTAGTTGGTTCATGGATCTCTATCCATAGGAGAACTCCTTCTCCTCTACTCTGGCTGGTGATCCTCTAGAAGACTACTGCCTCCACTGCACTAGCTTGTGGATCTCTCTCCACTGAAGACTCCTATCCTCACTCAGAAGACCTCTATCCTCACTACCCTGGCTAATGGATCTCTATCCACTAGAGACTACTATCCTCTGCTCTATCACCTCCAAAGCTTGCTCTCAATCTCTATCTCAAATATGCACTAAACATAGTCCTTCGGTCTAGCACAAATATGCTCAATCTCTATCTCAAATCTGCACTAAACATAGTCCTTCGGTCTAGCACAAATCTGCTCAATCTCTATCTCAAATATGCACTAAACATAGTCCTTTGGTCTAGCACAAATCTACTCAATATCTATCCTCAAATATATCCTCAAGCCTTAACACAAAGCTTGATCCAATCACAAATCAACTCTGCTAGATTTTCCCCAAACCTTAACTCAAGGTTTGAACAAATCAATCAATCAACTCTGCTCACAAGTCTTCTCAAAGACTTACCTCAAATCTATCCACAAGTCCTCTCTAGAACTTGCTCAAACTACTCTCAAGTCTTCACCAAGACTTACCTCAAATCTACATTGTAAGCTTCCACAAAATCTCACACTAATCTATCCACAAGTCTTCACCAAGACTTACCTCAAATCTGCTCAACAAGTTCTCACTAGAACTTGTCCAATATGCTCAATAAGTCTTCACCAAGACTTACCTCAAATCTGCATTGTAAGCTTCCACAAAAGCTTACTCAACTCAGTCCTTAAGTCCACTCTAGGACTTACTTCAAATCTACTCACAAGATTTCACAAAATTCTTCTTAATCCACTCTAGACTTCAAATCTTCCACTAGCTTTCACAAAATCTTATTCAACTCAACTCAATCTATCACAGAAAACCTCTTCAATCACACAAACAAGTTTCACACATAATCTTGTTTAATTTTAGAACATATAGAGAATTGTTAGAGACTCAATATGTTTAACTCACAACACTTTAACCAATACAAAAAAATGTAGAGACTCAATATTTTCAACACAACACTCAATCACTCTCAAACTCTCCTTCAAATCAATTTAGAATAAAGAACAATTTATTTCATAGAACTTGAACTATCACTCCAACACTCTCAATCAATAATGCTCAATCAAATTCCACTCAACCAATCACTCAATGAAACACAACTTGCTTACAAACCCTAACCAAGTGTTTCACAATACTTCCAACAACTCTCACTATGGAACTCAACCTTGACTCAAGATGATTCCAAATTCACATAACAATGATACTCATGATCTTTCACAAACCCTAGTTCAACATGAAAGCTTTCTCAACTATCACATAACAATGATACTCATGATCTTGCACAAACCCTAGTTCAAGATAGTTCTCAATTTCACACTCAATTATCCTCACAAACATTCACCAATCATGCATGTGAAAACTCACTCAATCATTTCCAACAATGCTTATCAAACAAAACCTTTTCACTCCAACTTGCACTTCACAACATTCAACAATATTTCACTCACAAGGATGATATGCCCATACCTTTTGTTTTGAAGAAGTTTTGACCTCAAGACCTGTCTCAATCACAATCAACCTCTTTGACAATCTCAATGGTTAGATATCAAAAATCTATCCTCAATAATTTCCTTCAAAAATATTTCACCATGCCAAAGTATTAAATCTCAACTATACCTTATTTCTCCTTTCAAAACAATTTTCACAATATGACTTTATTTCAACATATAACATATAACATTCTTTGCATACCTTATTACTCCTTTTATAAACTTTAACCACCAAAAATTAAAATAAAATATTTCAACTTTATTTTCCCTTTTATCTCCCTCAAAAGCTCATAAACCCTTTTTAATTTTTCCCACTATGCAATTTCCAACTTAATAAAACTTTGGGAAAATTAAAAAATAATTTATTAATTTCCACACCACGCGATTTTCGGATTCACCACAACCTTAGAAAAAATGTGAGTGCATACCTTTATTAATCACACCAAAAGAGCCTTGGCGGGTTTCGAACACTCGATCCCTTCTCTCCAAGCGCCTCCGCACAAAGTGCACCCACCAACTGGGCTATGTGCCCTCACGTAAAAGGAAAGGTGCATGCCTCCCTTTTATTCCTTGATCGATGATGCAAATCAAATGAGCTTTTGCCTTGCAAAATAATGATCGCGTGGATCGAACCCATGACCTGTCACCTATGAGCGACTTAGCGCAGCCCCTGGCTGCCAACTATGCTACCCAATGCTTTGCACATTCAATGGTGCTCCCACTTGGCTTTATTCCCTTGTCTACCCTCTTAAGTCTTTAAGCACATGTGAATCCTTTCCTCTACAAACACACAATGCACGATTTACTTGGGCAATTAATCATTCGCATGGATAATTTTTAAATTAAAACTTGCCTCCTTTTATATGTAATGTGCCATATATCCAAAACGTCGATGATCCTTGAAATTCAAATTTAATTTGAATTTAAATTTAACTTTGGCACCTTAATTAATTTAAATTTAAATTTTAACCTTAGGGTTAAAATATTTAAATTTAAATAATTTAAACCTTAGACTTTAAAATCTGTCACATGGGTCTTTTGGAGGAATTATAATTTTATAACTCCTTGGCCTTCATTTTTCTTCAAACCAACCTGTAACCCAAAATATTATAATATTATTAATTCCATTAAACCTGCTTCTTTGCCTTGTTGGAAAAACCATTGGAGGACATTAATAACACCAAAACTTGGACATCAACCTTTTGACATAAATGCATGGATGACAATGAAACTTGGTCATCATCTTCTTGACATCAATGACAACAAAACTTGCTCATATTTCCAACAATATCCCCCTTTGTCATTGATGGCAACCCATTTTCCTTTTACCATTTCCTTTACCTTTTTCTATTTTGCTCCCCCTGACTGAATGCTCTCCCCCTAACTCAAATCTCTCCCCCTTTGACATCAATGGCAAAGGGTCACCTTTGGGGCTTGGGGCTAAGAATGAGACTCTTAGCTTAGCCCCTCCCCCACCTCCTCTTTTGAGGTGGTTAATTTTGGGGTGGGAGTATCTCTACTCCCAACATACACTGATATTTACCTTTGTCCACCTTCTTCCTCAACTGATCCTTCTGATTCCTCTGACTATTCATGTTCCTGCTTGTCTCTAGAATTTCTGCTCTACACCACTTGGCTATATGCCCAACATTATTGCACTTATAACACTTAATGTTGTTATTCCTTAAAGGTGCAAATATCTTGAAGTTTCTCCTGGTGAAGCCATATCCATTCCTATCATGAACCCTGCAATTAACTACCTTGTGACCAAACTGATTACAAGAGTAGCAATACCCTTGAAAGAGATGCATATTTCTAAAATTTCCATATTCCTGTCTTTCATGTGTCCTGCATTATGTAGTCTTGTGTCCAAACCTGTGACATGAGAAGCATCATCCATTGAAACTACCTTGCCTTGACCCCATTGGTCTCTTAGTCTCTTTTACCTTGTGATGCTTCTTATTCCATATGTTCCTCATTTGTGCATTGTTCCTTCTCTTATTGAACTTTCTATTGTCCAAATCATCCTCAGAAGTCTCACTTTATCTTACACTCTCCTCTTCTGAAGCTTCTTCTTCTTTGGAGCTTGAGATTGACTCCTCTCCTTGTTCTCTTTGTTCCTATTCAAAACCAAGTCCTATCTTGTTTGATGAAGATCTTTGTACCTTGATAATCTTATCCAAGTTCTTTGAGCTTCTCCCAAACCTGTGTAGCTTATCTTTAGACTCTTTTACTTCCTTCCTTAATGAAGCTACTTCATGCTCTAACCTTTCACATTCTAAAACCTTAGCTTCTAACTTCTCTTTAAATCTCCTTGTCTTAGCTATTGAGTTGGTTAGATCCTCTATAAGCTTTCCTTTCTCTTCATCACATTCTTGAAATTGAAGCTTGAGTTTTGAGTTCTACTTTCTTACCTTCCTTAATGCATCAAGGGCAGAAATAAGCTCACCCTCAAGATCAACTTCTCCTTCTTCTCTTTTTTGATTCTTCCTCTATTCTTTTGTTTTCAAAATCATCTTTATTCTTTTTCTGATTTATTTCCACTAGAAGCACTTCCTTCTTCTTCTATTGCCATAAGAAGACTTTCTTCTTCTAGACCTTCACTAGCATCTTCATATTCATCTTCACTAAAACTGAATCCATTCCTTGTACAACTATCTTCAAGATGACCAAAGTTACCACATCTAAAACACTTGAGAATTATTGGTGACCTTTTTCTAACCACTTATTTTTCTTCTGCCAGAAATAGAATTTCATCTTCATCATTATTTGAGGAACTTCCATCACTATCACTTGAACTCTTACCTACCTTGTCTGCATAAAAACTCTTCTTATGCCTTTGGAAAAACTTCTTTCCTTGCTTGCCTTGTCCATCCTTGCTTTTCTTTTGGTACCTGTGTTTTCCTGTTTCCCTATTCTTATGATCCTGTTTTTCTTCATCATTGCTATTTCTAGCCTCTGGACAATCAGATGCATAGTGACCATATTTTCCATAATTGAAACATCTAACTGATTTTGTACCTTTATACTTTCTTGAGTCCTTGTTCCTTCTGCCATAATTTGCTTCTTCATCACTGGATGACTCATTGCTTGAATCTGACTTCTTACCCTTTGTCTTCTTAGTAACTTTGAAGGTTGCTTCTTTCTAGGGAATAGGTTCCTCTTTTATTCTCATCTCAAAAGCTGTGAGAATTCCATGTAATTCATCCCTTGTCAAAAGTTCAATATCTTTTGACTCTTCTATAGCTGAAATATTTTCACTATACCTTTTTGGGAGTGACCTTAAAATCTTATCACAAACATCTATTTCTTCAACTTTAAGCCCAAGTCCTTGCATGGAGTTAACAACCTCATCCACACGAAGTAGGTATGCAACAATGTTTTCCTCATCCTTCATCTTTAGGTCTTCAAATGTTCTCTTGTAATTTTGCAACTTTACCCTTTTGACCTTTTTGTCTCCCTCATATATACCTTTCAACTTATCCCAAATTTCCTTTGCTGATGTGCAATGCATAACCTTTATAAACTCTATTTCACGCAAACCCTTTAAAATTCCATTCATTGCCTTTGAATTATTTAGATGTAGGAGCTTACCATATTTATCTATAGGTGGAGTAGTTGGCGGTATGTATCCATTCTCAACTGCTTCCCATATTTCATTTCCAAGTGCCATTAGGTGAATCTTCATTCTCATACTCCAAAGTACATAATTGTTCCCATCGAACAATGGTGTCGAATTCCCTGAAGATCCATTCTGAGAATCCATCTATGTTCTTGTGAGCTTTTCCTTCAAGCTGTTAAACTCTTTCGAAGGAACCCGCTCTGATACCAATTGAAGAACACAAGCTTATACTGAGAGGGAGGGTGAACAATATAAGACCACTTTTTACTTTTCTTTACCCAAACAATATTATCCAATATATCAATGGCAATATCAACAGTAGTAATCAAAGCAATGCACAAATCACCACACACAATAGAGACACCAATTTAACATGGTTCACCCAATGTGGGCTACTCCACGGAGAAAATATTTCACTAAAATTTTCTCAACAAATCTCTTGGGAATCCTTCCCTATTACAATGTTTATGGACCTCTATCCAAAGGAGACACCAATCCCCTAATCAAGTTTATGGATACCTATCCATAGGAGACACCAATCCCCTTAGTTGGTTCGTGGATCTCTATCCATAGGAGAACTCCTTCTCCTCTGCTCTAGATGGTGATCCTCTAGAAGACTACTACCTCCACTACACTAGCTTGTGGATCTCTCTCCACTAAAGACTCATGTCCTCACTCAGAAGACCTCTATCCTCACTACCCTAGCTAATGGATCTCTATCCACTAGAGACTACTATCCTCTACTCTATCACCTCCAAAGCTTACTCTAATTTCTCAAATCTATACTAAACATAATCCTTCAATCTAGCACAAATATTCTCAATATCTATCTCAAATATACACTAAACACAGTCCTTTAATCTAGCACAAATCTACTCAATATCTATCTCAAATCTGTACTAAACATAATCCTTTAGTCTAGCACAAATCTACTCAATCTCTATCCTCAAATATATCCTCAAGCCTTAACACAAAGCTTGATCTAATCACAAATCAACTCTGCTAGATCTGCCCCAAACCTTAACTCAAGGTTTGAACAAATCAATCAATCAACTCTGCTCACAAGTCTTCTCAAATACTTACCTCAAATATATCCACAAGTCCTCTCTAGAACTTGCTCAAACTGCTCTCAAGTCTTCACCAAGACTTACCTCAAATCTGCTCAACAAGTCCTCACTAGAACTTGTCCAATATTCTCAACAAGTCTTCACCAAGACTTACCTCAAATCTGCATTGTAAGCTTCCACAAAAGCTTACTCAACTCAGTCCTTAAGTCCACTCTAGGACTTACTTCAAATATGCTCACAAGATTTCACAAAAGCTTGCTTAACTCTATCCTAAAGTCCACTCTAGGACTTACTCAAATATATCCACTAGCTTTCACAAAAGCTTATTCAACTCAACTCAATCTATCACATAAAACCTCTTCAATCACACAAACAAGTTTCACACAGAATCTTGTTTAATCTCATAGAAACATATAGAGAATGGTTAGAGACTCAATATGTTTCACACTCACAACAATACTTAATCACTTTCAAACTCTCTATTTAACCATAGAAACATATAGAGAATGGTTAGAGACTCAATATGTTTCACACTCAATCACTTTCAAACTCTCCTTCAAATCAATTTAGAATAAAGAACAATTTATTTCATAGAACTTGAACTATCACTCCAACACTCTCAATCAATAATGCTCAATCAACTTCAATCAACCAATCACTCAATGAAACACAACTTGCTTACAAACCCTAACCAAGTGTTTCACAATACTTCCAACAACTCTCACTATGGAACTCAACCTTGACTCAAGATGATTCCAAATTCACATAACAATGATACTCATGTTCTTTCACAAACCCTAGTTCAAGAAAGTTCTCAACTTCACATAACAATGATACTCATGATCTTTCACAAACCCTAGTTCAAGATAGTTCTCAATTTCACACTCAATTGTCCTCACAAACATTCACCAATCATGCATATGAAAACTCACTCAATCATTTCCAACAATGCTTATCAAACAAAACCTTTTCACTCCAACTTGCACTTCACAACATTCAACAATATTTCACTCACAAGGATGATATGCCCATACCTTTTGTTTTGAAGAAGATTTGACCTCAAGACCTATCTCAATCACAATCAACCTCTTTGACAATCTCAATGGTTAGATATCAAAAATCTATCCTCAATAATTTCCTTCAAAAATATTTCACCATGCCAAAGTATTAAATCTCAACTATACCTTATTTCTCCTTTCAAAACAATTTTCACAATATGACTTTATTTCAACATATAACATATAACATTCTTTGCATACCTTATTACTCCTTTTATAAACTTTAACCACCAAAAATTAAAACAAAATATTTCAACTTTATTTTCCCTTTTATCTCCCTCAAAAGCTCATAAACCCTTTTTAATTTTTCCCACTATGCAATTTCCAACTTAATAAAACTTTGGGAAAATTAAAAAATAATTTATTAATTTCCACACCACACAATTTTTGGATTCACCACAACCTTAGCAAAAATGTGAGCGCATACCTTTATTAATCACACCAAAAGAGCCTTGGTGGGTTTCGAACACCCGATCCCTTCTCTCCAAGCGCCTCCACACAACGCGCGCCCACCAACTAGGCTACGTGCCCTCACGTAAAATGAAAGGTGCATGCCTCCCTTTTATTCCTTGATCGATGGTGCAAATCAAATGAGCTTCTGCCTTGCAAAACAATGATCGCGTGGATCGAACCTGCGACCTGTCACCTGCGAGCGACTTAGCGTAGCCCTTGGCTGCCAACTGTGCTACCCAACGCTTTGCACATTCAACGGTGCTCCCACTTGGATTTATTCCCTTGTCTGTCCTCTTAAGACTTTAAGCACATGCGAATCATTTCCTCTTCAATCATAGTGCACGATTTTCTTTTAGGCATGTAACATTCGCATGGATGGTGTTTAAATTAAAACTTGCCCCCTTTTATATGTAATGTGCCATATATCCAAAACATCGGTGATCCTTGAAATTCGAATTTAAATTTGACTTTGGTGCCTTAATTAATTTAAATTTAAATTTTAACCTTAGGGTTAAAATATTTAAATTTAAATAATTTAAACCTTAGACTTTAAAATCTGTCACATGGGTCTTTTGGAGGAATTAGAATTTTATAACTCCTTGGCCTTCATTTTTCTTCAAACCAACCTGTAACCCGAAATATTATAATATTAGATATTATAATATTATTAATTCCATTGAACCTGCTTCTTTGCCTTGTTGGAAAAACCACTAGAGGACATTAATAACACCGAAACTTGGACATCAACCTTTTGACATAAATGCATGGATGACAATGAAACTTGGTCATCATCTTCTTGACATCAATGACAACAAACCTTGCTCATATTTCCAACAACCTCTTCTGAGATTGAGGGCTCCCCTGTTCAAATAAATTTTGAGCAAAAGCCATAGAGTGGTCTCTTGCCTCAACCTCTTGGCTAGCATTTTTGGCATCTGACTTCCAAGTGCCAAACGATGCCACCTTCTCTTCAGAATCTATAGAGGTAGTGGGCACATCCATTGCCCAATCAGTTTGAACCCCTACATCCACTTTAGTCGGATGCTTGGCTTTCACTGGCTTGCCCTGCAGCTGTAATTCTCCTATTTGCCCATGCAACTGTCGAATCATTTGATACAATTCATACATTTTCAGTGTAATTGCTTTCCTTGACTCTTGAAATAGAGTTCGTTCTTCCTTATATTTGGCTTCCCAAGTGGAAGCTTGTTCTTTCAATAATTATAGTTGTTGCTGCAAATCCTTCATCTGGTCCTCCTATTGTAAATCTTCTATTTGCACCTCCTATTGAGGAGTATGCCCCCTGGAAATGTCCTATAAAATCTGGGCCAGATACTCTTCCTTGTTCAGCTCATCAATTGTTGCTTCATCATCTGATGAGCTGGAAACCACCATAGACGCCTTCGTCCTTCTACTTTTGGTTCTGGTGGAAATTGGCATGAAAGTAGGGCTTGGCGGATCATGCCCTACCTCATCATCAAATTGAGGGCTAGTAGGGGACAAAGCTTGTCCTGCTTCCTCATCAAATTAGGGAAAAATAGGGGACGAGGCTTGTCTTGCTTCCCATGTATTTTCCTTAGGCGGGGATGTAGGCATCGTCTCTTCTTGCTCTATCACCTTATCAGTTGACTATTCATTCTATTCTAGCACCTCCACTTCTTCTTGTGCCCTAGGAATTGCATTATTGCCCTCAGCTTCCTCAATCGTCACATTTTTGTGTGACTCTGCATATCGCACCAAGGCTGAAATTAGGCCATGGTGAGCCAAGGTAGATGTTGTGCCTGCCTGGTACCATCTGGCCTCATATTTGAGTGCACATGCAAGGTAATGGGGGACATTGATCTTGTCCCCATGCAGTATATGGTTTAGAAACCAAAAATGATTCGAATTTAGCTTGGAGTACCTACCAGAACAGGTGAAGAACCGTGCGATCTGCTCTAAAACCACCCTCTAGAGCTTGGGGATGTGCTGCTTGGGCAAACCAGTGCACGTCAGGTGCTCTGTCGGACTTCTAAAGAATCTATGTGCATAGAGAGTTGGGTTATCTTCTTTGTACGTGTGCTCCCCTATTAGGGGAAGGCCCGTCACTATGGCAATATATTCTTCGATGACTAGAATCTCCAATCCTCGCATATGAACAACCCCATCCCTCATGGATGTTGCAAACTCATTAGCTACCCCTGCGTCTTGGCCCTGACTGACCAGTCGATAGTACTCCATCCAACCTGTAGCATCAAATTGTGTTTGGACGTCCATAGAAATACTTGAGTAGTCGATAGGTTCACTTTTCTTTAAATCATGGTTCTTAGACTTTCCCCCCATAGCTTTGAGCGCAAATTTCCCCTCAGCTCAAGATTCACTCTGTAATTGTTTCACACTCTGGTTCTTCTAGGTTACGACACTCTGTAATTTCCCTCCTTACATGGTAATTGTTTGGTAAGTAGTTTCTAAAACTGGTTGCTTCCTTGGACGTAGGTGGTTAACTACCATAATCAAAAGTAATTACGTTTATCCGTGTAAAATTTCCTTAGAATGTGTGTCAGATCTTGCGTAGGTGATAACCATAAGCATTTTACCAATCAAAGCTATGACACGTAGCAAAGTGCCAAGTGGAACAATACGGGTGGCTAGGACTACAATGGGGGTTGTATCGACACTTTTTCATAGACACACATGCGTATGAAAATAATATATACATAAAATAAAAAATTTAATCATGTACCTAAATTTATTTCGTGGGTGTACCATGCGCAGATATCCATGGTGCATTGTTATTGGCTGGTAGATGATGACTAGGCAAACCATAATGAAAAATGATGGTCATATTTCCCATGCGGTGAATTTCTCTCCATGTGACTGGTTCTTGATAACTGCAATATGATACATTCGAGACATCTTGCAAGGTTTCAAAACAAAGGTTAGAAAAAACATATCTTCGTGGGATGACAAACATCCCCTCCTCAAAAGTTGTTTGCTGATAACTTTTAATTTCAT
The DNA here is from genome assembly GCA_028583015.1 of Wollemia nobilis. Classification (NCBI taxonomy): domain Eukaryota; kingdom Viridiplantae; phylum Streptophyta; class Pinopsida; order Araucariales; family Araucariaceae; genus Wollemia; species Wollemia nobilis. The sequence continues at coordinate 2,103,509 of JAQPPZ010005120.1, forward strand.
CCATAATAGATTTGACTTTGCGCATGAGTGGGGTGCTGACGTGGCTCGGGCCACTTCCCAATGCTGAAGTTTATTTTTATGAGGCACAAATGCTCATGAAAATAGAAAGTAGGCACCTTTTTCTGTGTGGAAATCAGGCGCCTTCTTTCGAATCAAGGTACGTAGGTGCCTAGAAAATAGAAAGCAGGCACCTTAGCAATCGAGCATCATGCTTAACATGGAAAGCAGGCACCTTTTGCTAGAAATCGGGCACCATACTTTAAAGCAAACTTTATACAAAACTCAAACTTTATATATATTTTTTTAGATGATATGTTCAGGAGATTAGGTGTCGCTTTCCCAAAAAATGGGAGTCGGGTACCATCTCCTTGGAAAAACCAAGAATCAGGTATCGATCTACCAGAAAATGGGATGCAAGTACCATCTCCTTGACATACTAGGAGTCAGGCACCTTGTACCATACAAATGGGAATTGGGCACCACCTTCCCGAAATATAGGAATCAGGTGCCTTCTTTCGTAAAATGGGAATCAGGTGCCATTTTCTCTAAAAATCGAGAATCAAGTGCCTTCTTCATAAAAAAATGAAAAAAATGCTTCTTCCTTATTTCAATGTCTGCTTGATATGCCCACTTATATACACTTAAGGTTGATCAGGCCTTTAGCATTTCTTGTTGAAGAACAGGGACAAAATCAGCATTCGCTACCTGAACCAACAATTGAGTGTTTTATTGTCCATAAAGACCAATCCAAACACTCCTATACAGATTCAGGTATAGTATTCCCCTTTCTAAGTGGGGATAAACTACTCCTACTACAAATAATTCTTCTAGAAAGTTGGGAAGGTGCAGGTTCATGGATCCTGTGCTTGTTAGGCCTAGGTTTCCCAGGCTGCCTAACAACTGCACTCAAGGCATCATTCCTGCAAAACAAAAATACAACTAAAAAAAAGAAAATTTTGAAAGAATAATTATTTTTGGGACTATGTGGACTACGTCCACATATTACTGACTCAATTTGAAATTAGAATCAACTGGGGTCTCCCCCATGCCTAATCTGGACTTCATCATGTATGTTTTAGACACATGGTATGGACGTAGGCGGTGACCATTGACTATTAATGTAATGTTGCTACCATCAATTATTTTGATCCTAACAGCTCCATTGTTGATGACTTTAGTCACTTCATATGGCCCCATCCAACGCTGCATGAGCTTACCTTTCCTTTCCTAGAACCGGGAGTCATATAGTAATGCCCATTCTCCCACTTTGAGTTGCTTTGGCCTAGTGTGGTGGTCATGCCACTTGGCCCTTTGTTTCTGGATGACCTCTGTTCTTTGCAGAGCATCAAGGTGGTATTCATCCAGCTGGTTAAGCTATTGAATTCATTCCTTTTATGCATCATCTAGGTTTATATTCAACTCTACTATAGTTCTAAGTGTCTTCACTTCAAACTCTATAGGCATCATAACATTCTTCCCATAGACTAGCTGGAATGGTGTGAAACTAGTAGTAGTCTTCCAGGTGGTCCTGTAGGCCCACACTACTTCTAGTAATCTAGTGGCCCAATCCTTCCTATGTTGTTGTACTATCTTTGTCAAGATATTCTCCAACTCTCGGTTGGTTACCTCAACTTGCCCATTTTCTTGTGGGTGGTAGGGAGTGGTTTTGTTATGCCTAATTTTATATTGTTGCATGAGTTCCTGAATCATATTTGAAGTAAATTGAGGTCCTTGATCAATTGTGATCTCCCTTGGAACCCCAAACCTTGTGAAAATAGATGAGTACAAGAAGTCTGCTATAGTCTTCTCTTTTGAATCACGTAAAGCCTGCACTTCAACCCACTTGGTCACATAGTTAGTACAAACTAAGATATACCTCTTACCTACTAACTGTGGATTAATGGGTCCTACGAAGTCCATCCCCCATTTATCAAATGGCTCAATGTGAACATGTGGTTGGAGTGGCATTTCATCTCTCGAGAGTAGGTCTACCCATCCTCTGACATTGATCACACTGGCTCACATGCTTGGTTGCATCTTTGAATAGTGTAGGCCAGTAATAACCAACCTGCAACACTTTGTATGCAGTCATTTTTCCTGCAAAATGGCCACCACAAGGTTCATCATGGCAAGCCTTCAATATTTCTATTATCTCATTCTCAACAACACACCTTCTCATGATCTGATCAGGCCTTATTTTAAACAGGCACCCATCAATCCATGAGAAGTCTACACTTTTCTCAATTAAAGTTTATTTTTCACAAGGTGAAAGTGCAGGGGATACTTTACCAGTGGCTAAATAATTAGCCATATCTGCGTACCATGGTATCTGTTCATTCAGAGCAAACAAATGCTCATCTAGAAATTTGTCATCTGTAGCTGCATGATCTGGAGGTGTCAACCTGGACAAGAAATCAGCTACCACATTGTCTTTACCTGGCTTGTCTACTATTGTCACATCAAACTCCTATAGAAGCAACAACCATCTAATAATTCTACCACTAATCCTAGGTTTGTTTGTCAAGTATCTGATAGCTAAGTGATCAGTATGTACAAAAACCTGATATCCTATGATATAATGATGAAATTTGTTAAGAGCATGTATAACTGCAAGAAATTCCTTTTCTATGATAGTATAATTGAATTCAGCACCTGTGAGGTGTTTACTGACATAATAGATGGCATAGAAATCATCACCATCCTTCTGTCCCAACACTGACCCTATTGCATTGTTAGATGCATCAACATATATGTGAAAAGGTATGGTCCAATTTGGACCTCTCAATATTGGGGAAGTAATCAATTTTTCCTTTAAGGTGTTAAATGCTTGTTCACGTTCCTTTATCCAGACAAACTCTATGTCCTTTGATAACAATGTGCTCAGGGGTTTAGCAATTTTGCTAAAATCTGCTATAAACCTCCTATAGTAACCAACTGATCCCAGGAAACTACGGATATCCTTCTGTGTTTTGGGAGTAGGCAGGTTTTGGATAACTTCTATCTTCTTCCTATCTACTTTGATCCCATCTGTAGAAATGTGATGTCCTAAAACTATCCCTTCCTGCATTAGCATATAACATTTCTCATTGCTGAGGGACAGGTTAGTTTCCTCACACCTCTCAAGTGTTTTCTCCAAATTTTCTATGGCTATTTCAAAAGTTTCACCATATACAGTGAAATCATCCATGTATACCTCCACAATTTCTCCAATCATGTCAGAGAAGATGCTCAAAACTGCCCTCTAAAATGTGGCAGGTGCATTGCACAGACCAAAAGGTAAAACTCGGTAAGCAAAAGTCCCCCAAGGGCAAGTAAATGTGGTCTTATCTTGATCTTCTTCCCCTATTTGAATCTGATTATATCCACTGAACCCATCCAGGAAAGAAAAATACTTCTTACCTGATAAGGTGTCAAGGACCTGATCTATGAAGGGTAAGGGGAAGTGGTCTTTCTTAGTTGCTTTATTCAACAACCTATAATCCACACAAATTCACCACTTGCCATTTTTCTTGGGCACCACCACCAAAGGTGATACCCATTCACTATCTGAAATGGGGTAAATGAACCCAACTGTGAGGAGTTTCTGCAATTCAGTCTTGACAATTTCCTTCATTGTTAGATTCATTCTTCTCTATGGTTGTCTTACTGGTTTAACCTGGTCTTCCAGATATATCCTATGAGTACAGGTTTCAGGAGCTATTCCTCTCATGTCCGAATACTCCCAAGCAAAGGCATCTTGATGTTTTACCAATGTTTCTTTCAATTTGATTTGTTGTTCAACTATCAACTTGTCATCTATGTTCAACACTCTACCAGGTGCAACCTCTATTTGCTGAATATGGTGGTCTTTTCCTCCCACTAATGGCAACTCAAGAGGAGGATAGGAGGGTTCTCCTTGGAAAAAAGTTTGATATTACCCTATCCTCATCACTCTCATCTTCCAATTCATCAAGTGTCATGATAGATTGGATCATTGATAGACCACCAATGTTCTGATTTTCATTTTTAGGTTCTCCCAACAATTTTGTAGATTGTGCAGGTGGATGGATGATCAGTTTTTTATGTTCTGACCATCAAAAATGGTCATTTGGCCATCTCTACAACTTATGTAAGCATCAACTATTTCCATCCAAGGTCTACCTAAGATTAATGGATATCCACCCAACCCAGACTTGGATTGTAACACTAAGAAATATGTTGGATACTCCCATGCATCCACTGTAATAGTGATATCCTCCAGCATTCCCTCTGGGAGCACTATAGACCTATCTGCCAACTACAAAATAGTCTTGGTTGGCTTCAAGTTAGATAGTTTAAGCTTTTGCATGGTTTCTTTGGGCATGACATTAATGGTAGCCCCCAAATCTACTAATGTATTGGGTAAAACATAGCCCTCTATTTGTACAATTAGGATAGGGCTTCCTGGATCTGAGTATTTTTGGCTGTAGGTGTTCCCTAACATAAGATCAACTAACTGACCCACCAAACTGATTGACTTTGCAGGTTTTCTTCCTAGTTTCTTCAGGCACAATTCTCTTATGGCCTTGCCATAGATAGGAATATCTCTGATGGCCTAAAAGAGAGGGATTGTGACTGTCAAGTTCTTTAGACTAGAGAGAATATCAAATTCTGATTGTACTGGATTTTTGGGTTCCTACAACCTTTGTGGAAAAGGTGGAACCTCTTCTCTATTATTTACAGGTGTTGATTCTTCTTCTACTTCTACTATAAGAGGTGATTCCTCTTTTCCTAATTCTATGTTTTCCTCCTCTTCTACCAGAGGAGTGACTTCTACACCTACTTGTTTCCCTGACCTTAATTCTATTGGACTACAATCTACTTTAATATTGTACATGGGGTACATCTCATTCTCCACTTGATAAGTTGGTTGTTGTTTGTTATTTGGATTGGTTGTAGGTTGTGCTGGCAGTTGAGCAGGCCTGAAAGCAGGAGGAGCTGGCAGGGTTGGTTGTAGTGGAACTGGAGCAGCCTATTGTGGGTTTTGATTCCAAGCATTCTGGTTCCTCCACTACTGCCCAAGCTACTGGTATTGCATCCATGGATAGGGGTTGTAAGGATTTTCTCCTTGGGGATACTGATTCCAAGGTTGTTGTCCCCACCAACCCATATTGGGTGGCTGAGCTTGACCTTGGTTCTGAAAATTGTTGCCCCCATAAGATGGCATTCCTATTGGCATGTTGTTTCCCATAGGAGACTGCTACTAGTTTCTCCTATTACCCATGAAGTATGCTTTTGCTACCTCAGGTTCCTCTCTAGGTTTTGATAACTACGGACACAACTTTATTTTGTGATCTTTTGAACATACAACACACACTCAAAATTTTTTTTTAGGACATTCATTTCTAGGGTGTTTTCCCCTACATTTAGGATAAAAGTAGGCCAATGCTGCCTCATTCTCCTACTTCTTTTTCTGAAGTAGAAGGGTGTCCATTTGAAGAGCCAGAGATGATAACATCTCACTCTTGAGGTCTTCAAGCATATTGCCTATTTCTATTTTAGTGATAATGGTTGATTGTTTGATATTTCTAGGGGTCAACTTACCTTTCCTTCTTGAAAAGTTTCGACACAAACACTGAATATCATCCATCTGATGTTGATAAATATCCCCTCCAGAAATCATGTTTAAGGCTTCCAGAGATTCATTTGTAAGTCCCTTTAAGAAAATGCTTCTTAAGGACCTATCTCCTAGTTTCGAATGGGGTGATCTTTGCAAATTAAATTTGAACCTATCCCAATATTCCTCCATAGATTCCCCTTCCTTTTGTGTCATGTCTAGGACTTCTTCCCTTGCATCACGTGCTCTGCCAAAATCCTGGTACTGATCTAGGAAAAGTTTCTTCAATTCTTCCTAGGTAGTTATCTGTTTATCCCCAAACTGATGAACCAACGTAAAGCTGAATCATCAAGAGTGGAAGGGAATAATTTTAGTTTTTGAGCATCAATTGTATAATCCATAGATCTGCATAGGACATCAAATTTAAATAGAAATAGATCTGGATCTTCTATTGGTAGTCCTCTAAAGGTTGGAAGGTGGGCAGGGGAGATATGTTTCATCTTGTGGTCTCCTCCTACCTCTCCTATGGGAAAATTAAAACTAGTGGATGCTTCCTCTGCATCAACCATCTTGTCTGTGAACAGGGTATCTACACCAGCTGCGTTCAAAGCAGCTTTCAAGGCTTCTAGTTCATTTCTCTTATCCTGTAGAAGGATTACTAAATCTATGTTTGATATAGTTCCTTCTCTAACTGCTTGCCAACGTTGAAAATTCAATAAGTCTTCCTCAGACTGAACTCTACTTATCTCAGATCCTTCTCTAAGATGTTGTTGATTTGTTTTAGAAGGATCCTGTGCAAATAATGGATGTTCAAGCCAATGCATAGGTGGAGATTGTGGAGAAGAGGTTTCAGTCTCAGGATCAGGTACAACTGAAGCAGAAGACTTTTGAGAAATGTCTTTGTTTTTAACAAAATGACCATCCGGTCCTCTATTCTTAGGTGGACTCATACAAAGCTTAAAAATGGAGGTTCTGTAGGTAGCAACCTAAACTACTGCTAACATGCTTCCTTCAGAACAAGAAATTACAATAGGCTACTCCTCGACAACGGTGCCAAAATGTTGGGCAAAAACATTGGTTAGTTTTCTACGTTCAAATTCATTGCCTCATTTAATTTGTCAACCCGGGGTAGCTCGTAGACTTGTGAGCAACCTTGCACAATATATGCTTGTAATTCCCTCCAATGAGATGAGTCCCTCAGATTTATGGTTTGGGGGTGTTGGTGTTTCGTTGGAGTTTTGATTTAGTTTCCAAACCACTAATCTATCCTACACTATCAAAGACATGACTAATTTATATTCAAAAACTGAAACTGCACACTTGCTGGAAATTATAGAAAATAGGGGAAATAACAAAAATTAAAATTAAGCTACAGGAAATAAAATAGAATTGAAAAAGACAAAAAAATAGGGGAAAGGTAAGGGAAGAACATTGTTGAGAGTGGGCCCACGCTTCCAGCAGGTTCTACCCGCATTAATCATTCACCGGACGCAAGTTGATTTAATCAGAAATGACTCAGAAATATTTTATTGAAATTGCAGCAGGATAAGTACAAGAAAAATCCAGGATCACATTTTCAGGGGTGGCCTGCATATTTATAAGATATGCGGCCATCCCTATTACAAATTGGAAATAAATCAAATGTTTGATTCTATTTTACAACAGTATGCATGAATAAAGGGAATCGAGTAAAATATCAAGCTTTTAGACTATTTCAGCGTATTCTATTTTATCATAATACGTCTGATATTTGCTTTACTCGATTTACATAGATTTTTACATAACAACTAAAAAATAGATAGCTAATCATCTTTGACATTGTCCCTGGTCTAGATTCAACGCTGAGACTCCATCCGCATCCTTTGCTAAAATCATGTTCTGTTTTGCCGACAATAGAGTCGTGCTAGAATTCAGCTTCAATGGGAATCAGGCGCCTTATCTGTAGAAGTCGGGAAGCAAGCGCCAACACGGGATTCAGGAGCCTAATGGGAATCAGGCACCCGATAGTCAAGCACCAAATGGGAATCGGGCGTCCATCAGTCAAGCACCAAACGGGAGTCGAGCGCTTCAAAGGGAATCGGGTGCCTGACTTAGCGCTTCACACCGATGTACTGTAGACGTTTTGCCTTCATGAAATTGAAAGTGCCAGGTCCGAGTGGGACCTCGACGTAAACATGCTAAAACACAACAAATTCTATGAAATCTACACAAAATGCACTTAGAAACAAATATTAAATATCATGCAAAATAAACTGTTAAACATATATAAAATTCTCATAAAACATATATATCTACAGAAATAAGTGTCGCAGTTCATAAAGAAAGTAGTACAAAAAATGAGCATTTTTAGGGCTTATTAGTAATAATTGAATTTCATCTTCCTAAAAGATGGTATAGTGCTAAAAGTAATTGATGAACTCATCAATCTATCTACAAAACGATCAACATAATTAACTTAGCAAGGTAAGCCTTTTGTGAGTTTTGGTCTTTTGTGTAGCTATGTAAGTATGAGGTGACATGAGTATGTAAAAAAATATCATATAATGAGTTACATGTTTACAACGTAACATGTGCAAAAGGGATATACAAGATGCAAGGATGATCTTATGTGAGGATATCCACATGAAGTGACCATGGTGAAACTTGGACACATAGTTGACTTGGTTTGTCTATAAACTATCTTTCATACACTACTTGAAAGGATTTAAGTGGAAAAAACATTTGTAGTGTGGCATAGCCAAAGGTGCACTTCAAAGATAGACAATTTACACAACTCATTACATATATCCATATGATGAACTTCACATAAGATGCTTTGGGAAGAACCAAGTAGACATCATTTCATGTGAGAAAATAATTCACATGGTACTTTGGGAAAAACATGCAATATAAACATTGAATAACTCGTGAGAACATCCCCGTATAATACCACTTGAAAGAACATCACAAAACACTTGGGAAATTTTGCCATGAAAGCTAAAGGGGCGCAAACAAGTTACAAGCCTAAGATGACCTTCTATATGTAATGGTACTCCAAGTCTATCACCCCTATAATGACTATGATAAATAAAGGAGGCGTGTGAGGATTTTAATGTGCCAATAGACACAGAAAACAACACCCTTCTTAAAAATGACTCAAGACCAATGAGAATTGACTAGAACACCCTTCAAGTCATACAAAGGTATATACACGGACCAAGAAATATTTAAATAAGAGAAATAAGCACAAGCACAATGAGTCAACCTTAAACAAACCAAGACATGGAAGAAGATTATTGAAGAAAGGCAAGCTTGTTAGTAAGGAAAATGCATAACCTTACTGCAAGGAAATGCCAAATTTAATTGAGGCTACTGCAGAGGACATAAGAAAAGGAAGGGAAATAGTTGCATGTGACTTAAAACATGGTAAAAGTAAAAAATAAATCAAGGTAAAAGTATCTATAGACAAGGGTGTTGCATGTGAAATTATTAAGCACATGCAAGTGAAAAGATGGGTAGGTGGAAGCATTAAATACAAAGTAATAGTAAGAGTGGTGGCTTCGAAAATCGTGTCATAATCCATGGGGGAAAACTCTACAAAAGCACACAAACATAGGGAGACAACACAAAGATACTACACTTCAAGGATGCACAACAAGATAGGCATCCTTGTTCAAAGTAACCTGCATGAAAGTTTGTTCATGAGAAACAAGATGACTGATGTTAGGCTAGCATCCACAAAAAGTGTCTTCTACATTGGTCCTGAGGTATGTTTTCCAAAGTGCAAGAGTGTCATGGTGCACTAGCATCTTGTCATTTAAATATGTTAGATGTCAGATACATCTTCGCACTCACAAGCTCACCAAAGACGGATAAATTTATTCCTTTTAGGAAAGTTTCAACTCTAAGAAATTTTGGGATGATACTTTTGAAGATTTTTTGTGTGTTTTTTAAAACAAAACCTCCCTATTAGAAGAAATAAGTAGTTAAAATTCAACCCATTTTGATGCTATCACACATGTATATTGAAAGCTTGAAATAATAGCATCCAAAGGACATTTAAATTCAAGAAAAGAAGAAAAATCTTCTATTGATATAGACCAATTAAGAGTATCACCCTTATTTTCCAAAGGAGATAGGACTATATTAAAGTCCCCTCCAAGAATTTAAAGATTATAATTCTTTATTGAATATGACATGAATAAATTATCTTTCAGCATTTATCTCAAAGAGACTATATCTGAAGCATATGCATTTATAGCTCCAATTTTTGTATCTCCTTCTTTCCTACAAAAAATAACAACTAAATACTTTTGCTTCTAACAATTATACATCCCATATACAATTGTCTCATATCATTATGATACCTCCTAAATATCACATAGGTAAAATTGCTAGAAAATTTGCATCTTCCATATTGTTTTGAATGCTTATTAACATCCCTTGCTCCCTATTTTTGCTTCACATATTAAAATGAATTAAGGACCATAGCAATCTATGTTCTTCATAAAAGAGAAAAAAAAGGCCATGTTCATGACTCAAATATTCTAAGATACCATCTTTATCATTATTCTTATTTTGGGGCTTAGTCCCACTTCTTGTTAAGACTTGTGATGTTTGATTTTGGTTTCCCAAATCAATATCCCTTTTGAGTTTCTTTTATTTTTATTCATTCTTTGAGGATCTTCCGCCCATGTTGTAATCCTCGCTCTAAGATGCATGTAACTACCTCCAAAGTATTTATTTGCTCTTGCTATCCTAAAAAGCCTAAAGTGCAATGCATTAATTTCATATTGGTTTCTCTATTATGATTCCCCTAAAACCCTATAGTACAAAGGATAAACTCAAGTCTCCTTTCATTTTTATTGCAAGGGGATGATTTTTTTAACTATATGAGATTTAAAATGTTGATCAAACTTAACCTCTTTTGCCTTCTCTAGTTTGAAAATGGGCTCTACATTTTTTCTCATCAACTTTAATTCCTTCTATAATTGAACTTGCACATTGCACTACTTGTTGTGTGCCCTTCTTAATTTCTTTAAATGCTTGCTCTGAAGTGACTATGATGGCCTTCACCATCGGATTAGATGATGAGGATTTATGACACTTCTAGGAAACAAAAAAATCTACTAGAATATAATTCCCTTGCTACATATTTGAGTTTGTCTCATGCAAAACTTCATCATTTTTTAACCATTTTCTCTTGCAATACCTTGTAATGTGTCAATATCATAACATTTAACATCAAAATGCAATATTTTGATAATCCACTTGTTGATCCCCTTCTCTCGATTTAAATTTCATCTTAATATATTTTGGAAAGGGATTCAAAATATCCATGGTAACGAATTCAAAATTACATAACATGCTTTTACTCCTTTGCCCCATCTGGATAAACTTTCCTAAAGTATTACCAATATTCTTCAAAACAATTGTTGATTAATGATACAATGGTCCAAATAGCCTAACTTATAATCCTCACTCCATAGCCTTAGAAAAATCTCTCCCTCTAAACCATTGGCCACCACTAATAATTTTATCCCTAATTTTTAAACTAAAGAAAATAAAAATAAAATAAATTAGATTTGTTTTCTCAAAAATCTAGAGAAAGCACATTGAAGGTGAGGTCCACTTACTCATACTAGCTCCACGAGCATTACTTATATGAGGCCACCTCATACTTCCTTGAGTACTCTATGCATGGAAATAAACTCTTGTGCTATCCACCTAAAGACATTCGTACCCTATCCCCTTCAAGGTTAATTCTATTTGACGTACCTAAGCCCTCATTGTTAGACCCACTCATTAACTAATAATATTTAAAAAAATAATAATTATTTTTCAAAAACATTTATAAATAAATGATTGAATTTTAAAAACTTGGAATATAAATATAACTATAATTGTAAATAATTTCAAGTAATTATTATTAAAGTCTCGTTTTGTAAACACTATTGAAGTCTCGTTTTGTAAACACAAGAGTCCAGAACATATCTTACAATTCATGTTCAAAATATAGTCTCTTATCACGATTGATAATATATTTTTCCAACAATTCAATGATGTTTTTATTTTTTCCTAATTGGTTATATGGGGATTGAGACGATGTAGTTTTTTTTTTCCTAATTGATTATAGAGATTGAGACGAGCCTCTCTAATGACCACATTACTTTGATATTACATCTTTAACAATTATACATATATTGCTTGGCAAGATTTGAAACCTGGTCTCTAACTTGAAAGTGAATATATTTAGTTAGTTGAACTCTTGCCATGTGGTAATGGTGTAGCCTAATTTGCAGCAAGTATTTTGTATATATACACTCCCATTAAATGAGTTGATTTTCACTGAATATTTACAATGTTCTTATTTTTATTATTGGCATTTGTCACATTTTATCAAGGTTAAATATTCACACAAAAATTGGAAAACCTCCTCATTTCAGTTGACTTGATTTTCATGTTGTCACTGAACTTTTACTTTGTAATCATTGTCAGCTAAAACTATCAATTCTATTAATTGAACTAGAATTAGTCATTACAACAATACAAGAAGAAAAATAATTACCCAACAACCATAAATTAATCATAAACAAATTGTTATTCAAAATGCTAAAAATCGTGCTAGGTTCCCTGGGACTATCCAGTCCCACTTTTCCATTTCCCTGCCCCCCTCCCTGGGCTATTCTCTGACCTAGTTTTCGGGATCCCTGGGTTTCTCAGGTTTCCCATTTTTGATTGGTTTGTTGTTCTGCAAGGAGGGTGTTGTGGTTTCTGGCCCTGAGTACCCTGGTTTGGCGGGTTTCCGGCTAGCTTGGGGGTGGCTACTGGAAGAGGGTTGGCTCTGGTTTCCTGTTCGTTGCTCGGGATCCTCATCTACGCTCTTGTTGGCTTCAAGGGGGCCTGTTCTTGCAGATGATGTTCTTTCCCAATCGTTCCAGGAACCCTTTGCCTTCGGGATCTCCTTGTAGATCCGATGGCTGCTTGTTTTTTGGATGGATCCTCGGTTTCCTCCTGCAGTCTGCCCTTTTGGTCCTAGGGAGACCCCAAACGTGCAACTGTGGCTTTCCCTGGATCCATCCTTCGACATGCAAGGGTGGGGCTAAAAGATTTCTTGTTGGTTGTTTCAGTGGTTTTTTTCTTTGCAGGTTTATTGATCTTGGGATGGGGGCTCATGATCATCTAATGCAAAGGCAGTGTCGCGGTTTTCAACCTGATCACAAAATCCTCTCCAGTCACGGGCGCTCATGGGACAGTTTCCATGTCTCTCCTCTGCAGTTTGCATCCCAGATCTGGTTACAGGGGAGATCCGGTGGTCTTGGGGATCTCCCATTCTTGTTGTTCCATTTCCAGACCCTGCCCCAGCCTGGTTACCTCGTACTCCTGTTGGCGGGATACCAGTGTTGCGGTTCTTCAAACCATTTTTCTGTTGGGTTTCCCGTTGGGCGGGATCCTCCAAACCTGCTAGTTTTCCCGTTGGGCGGGTTTCTCAAATAGGGTTTTCTGTTGGTTTTCCTACTGGGCAGGTTTTGTTCATCTGTTGGTTTTCCGTTGGGGGGATCCTTCACATCTGCTATTTTTCTTGCTGGGCAGGTTTGTCCAAATCTGGTTTTCTGACTGTTTTTCCGCAAGGCGGGGTTTAGTTTTTGTTGCCGTTTTTCCCGTTGGGCGGGATTTTCCGAATCTGCTGGTTTTTCCCACTGGGTGGGATTTCCATTTTGGTGGTTTTCAACTACTTCCCGTTGGCCGGGACTTCTCAAATCTGTTGTTTTTTTCGCTGGGCGGGATTGTTCAGATCTATTTTCTGTTGGTTGTCTCGCGGGACAGTTTCTTTTTTACTCCTGGGTTTCTTGCTGGGCGAGATTTTCCAAATCTGTTGGTTTTTCCAGTTTGACGAGATTTCCATTTTGGTGGTTTTCGGCTGCTTCTTGCTGGGCAGGATTTTCAACTTCATCATCCTGCTGGTTTTCCCACTAGGTGGGATTTGCCAAATTGGTTGTTTTGACCCTTGGTTTGGTCGGTTGACCTGTTGTAAAAAGGTTTTGGGATCCTTTCAAAACCCACTCGTAATATAATTTTAACTTACCAAAAAAAAAAAATGCTAAAAATCATAAACAGATGGTTAAACTTAAAGATGTTAAAAAGGTCATTAATTTGTATCTGAAATAAGAATTTGCCACTAATGGAACAGTTTTGAAGTATTTACAAAGTATAAGCAACAAATCACACGATAATCAAGAGGCATTGATTTCAGTGCTTTAACATTTACAACTGCCAATTTGTTCCTTGAAAAGCACATTCCTAACAAGTATCACATCAGTAACCTCTTTCACTCCATTGAGAAGACTTGTAATGTAAAGCTGTGAGGTTACATTCAGCTGCACAAATATTGGAAACTAATTGCTTCACTAGCTTCAGGTTGCCTCTGAAAGCCTCCATTCTAAAATCACAATTCTTTAAAGAGGTCATTTAGTGAGACATCAATCACGACAAGAGCTTATCCTTTATTAACATTCCTAATTCACAAAATGAAACTAAATACATGTACAAGACTGTAAAGTTGTCAGGGTGCAAAAGAAGATGATATGCATCTAGATAATTATCTTGCTAATTTCAGTACACAAGCCTATTTATTGCTGAAAAGCATTGGCAAAAAGGACCAATCAAATATTGCACATCCATAAATATTTTACAGAAAATTTGCTCACAAAGATAAAAACCAACATCACCCTACTTTTCAGTAAAATGAGCATATTAGACAATTGGGAAAATACAACCTTAACAGTCGCACTTGATATATTTACATAAAAAAAAAATAGATACTTAGAATAACATATACTAGCAAAGCAAAATAAACCTTTTATACAAAACCGAAATAGAAGGTGACTCCACTCAAAACAAAACATACAGATTCTAATCACAAAAAGTGGATAAATTGGCGGTCACATGGAATTCTAAATCTTATCAGCAATTGAGCAAACCCCACAATAAAAGTAGGAACTGGAAATTGACAACACCTATGCCTAATTCTACTAAATTTTATACATCACCCTCAGACATAGATGATTTAGGCTATTACTTCAAAAACATATGCTAAACACTCTTAAAATTGCTTGATATAACTTCTGTTTGCTTCCTTTAGAGAAAGCACAAATAAAGCAACAATTTTTTTGATGTTTCCTAGTAGGATGGCAGCAGCCCAAACAGTGGGGCATTCCCAAGCATTCTGCACTCCAGCTCCCCACTCTTAAAATTGCTTAAATTCTGTTTGCTTCCTTTAGAGAAGGCACAAAATAAGCAACAAACTTCTTTATTTTTCATAGTAAGATGGCAGCAGCCCAAACAACACGGCATTCCCAGGCATTGTCTACTCCATCTCCCATCAGGAAGACAGATACCAGGGGACAAGTGACATGTACCTTGGGTCAGGATACATCTCCTTATAACAGCAAGACCAATCCTTGTCCTACTTATATACAAACAACATTTGCTTAAAGATGAGAAAATGCCATCAATATTCTTGCTTATTGCATTCTAGTTAGAGTAGTCCATTTTCACTACGGCTTGCAACAAAAGGTCAAATTGAGGAAATTCCGATGACAAGGGAGGGCATAAACTGTTAGCATGCATCATTTGGCAGCACACCCAAGCCGAATTATTCTCTTCTTTGCACCTCCTCCAATTAAAAGATGTCAATGATAACAAAGACTTGTGTTCCTTCTCAAGATTAACAGACTGCTATCCAGTATTGCAAAGGATGCCCCCATCCTAATTAGGTATTAGGAGAATATTTGGTGATTGAAGATTAATGATGATGTTTGTGGGCTAATTCTATTCATTTACAAAACTTTTACTGAACATCAAGATTCTGAATCAGAGGAAGCAAGCAATAACATATTTGTTCAAAACAATCAGAAAATCAAACTGATATATCTTACTCGAGCACTGCATGTACAAATCCCTTGATATATTATCTATTGTCTTCCAGGAGGAATGAGACAAGACAAAAAATGTTGACCTACTAAACAATGTTTTCCACGTCAAATAAATACTACTCGCTCAGCCAATAAATAACACAAATTGATAATGTTAGAGAAGCGACTCATAAACTTGCAAATAGATATAACTCACACCCTGATGTGATGCACCAAAAGCCTTCTTAGCCAAATGGCATCCTTCAGGAATCAAACAGAAATGCATAATCATCTGATTTTGTGAAGAGTTAGTCTAGACCAATTTTGCTATGTGCAACATCAGACCTGTAAGAAACTTTACAGGTACCAGATATGATACAGAAATCTTCCTTCCTTTAACCTCATTCAGGATAGATCCTGAAAGCTACTTGTTGCTGAAAGGACCAGGCAAATAAGCGCTGAAATGCAACCACTTTAAGATTTATACCTGAATGCTGAAATCAAAATTTAATCACACACTCTAAGCTTTAGTTTACACCTCATCTGCCTAAAATGCAAGCTTCTCTTTGCTCAAGTTGCATGCTAAGAAAACAAAAGTGCATTGCTTTTAACCTAGCTCTTGATTGGAATCCCATATTGGATTAGGAACTTGAAGATGGGGATCACAACATTAGACTTCTACTCTCCAAATTATATTATCAAGATTTTCCTGAGACTTTTCCAAGGCTACCACCTTAGACCTATTTCCCAAAACACGTTTTCCTCTGTCTTCATAAGGAAGCTCATAGTTCTCACTGACACAGCCATATCTGATATCTGCAGGCGGAATAAAACAATCCATAGACAGGCCAGGAACATTGAAGGCAACTTCTTCAATTGTCCACTCCTCTTCCATTCGGGTCTTTGTATGGCTCATTGCAACCTCTCCAAATCTGAAAAGGGTAGCAATGGTCCGGCCCGAAT
This sequence comes from Wollemia nobilis, assembly GCA_028583015.1. Classification (NCBI taxonomy): domain Eukaryota; kingdom Viridiplantae; phylum Streptophyta; class Pinopsida; order Araucariales; family Araucariaceae; genus Wollemia; species Wollemia nobilis. Next base: position 2,119,940 of record JAQPPZ010005120.1, read on the forward strand.
GGGCAATCATGACACCATCTACAGGTCTGTAGTCCTCGAGAAATGAATTTATGGTGGTTTCCCAATAAATTGCATCACCTCCAGTGGATTGAATGCGCGTAAGATGAGAATCTTCCATGTGAATCAAAAGGCCACTTCTCTGGCTGAAGTAGCCAAAAAGAACATGCCTTATAATGTCTACAGGCCCATCACTTCTAGAGACCAATGTTGCTGGATCTACAGTAAGCTTGAGAATGAAACAATCTTCTTCATTAATTTTCTTCTCACCAATGCATTTGGCATCAGCAAACATGCTCGCAGTTGATCTTGGATCCAATCCCTGCATAATTTAAACCAACTTTTCTTTTAACTGGGCCACAATACACACATAATATTTGATGAGATCATCCTCTATTTATAATTAATCAAACCAAAACCACAATAACTAGCTTGCAATTTGAAAACCAGCAAATACTTTTATACTCTTCTAAATTCTTGAAAAAATCAACGTGACATCCATCCACCATGTTCTTGATTGATATTAGTCTTTCAAACCAAGAAACATAAATGTTATTGGATAATTAGAATCTAAGTCCCCTACAATGCACTTCAAGGAAAGAGTGATCAGGGTAGCAATTTGACCTGTAGGACTCGACGCAATGGCCTAATGGGTCCTTTGGCCGCATGTGCGCCAAGCCAAGGAGTGTGCCTCCATACAAGCTTTCCATTGCTTCCTGCATAGACTTTGTTGCCTCCAACTACAAGCTCTACATACCACATGTCTGGCATCATTTGCCATAGAACAAAGACCCCTGTCTCAGCTGCCTTAGAAGGGTTTTTAGTCTTTGTTACTTTGGTAGCAGTCTCGTACTCTGAAGTTAGCATCTTCACTCGGCCCATTGCATAAGAATTCCGCATTGAGTTTTGAAGCCTGGCTCCTGAAGCTGCTATGTATTGTTGTAAAATATATTGGGCAGAAGATGCTTCCTACAGAGAAATGCTCACCCCCAAGAACCTTAGATCCTTTGAGAACCATATAAAAATTCATCCAACAATAGAAAAACACGAAAAAAAAAAACCCATAAAAAATTGCAAAAGACGCAGTGCTAATCGTATCCAATAACCAAAGCCAATTAGAATCAAAGTTCAAAAAAAATGGCCACAATCTATCTAGAGGTTCCTCTAAATAAATGATTTTGAACTCATACGACTCAAGGCTCAAGGGTGATCCATGCTTATCAGCGCACCTGTGTTCAAAGCTCAATTGCACATGAATCATTCAACAAGGAATATGCACAACCTGGTTAAGGAAGGCCATGAGATTACACCTAATGCTAGGAGGAATTTCCAACTCTGCAAATGGTGGTAGTGCAAGAAACACCTAGGGAACCAGAATTAGGGTATATCTACCCAAATGGACATCAACTTAGAAAAAAGAAAAATGAAGAAGAAAAATAGATTTTTAAGAGATTTGAACCCATACATAATCCACACCAGTCCACCACTCTATAACTGGTTAAAGTTCAAATTGAATCAAAGGACGAAAGGACACCCCAGAATTCACAAAATCAAATGAAATCCACATAAGACCTGACCAATAGCTAAGGAAGAGATGGGCGTGAGCTAGTCCCCAGGTATTTAGAAGCCATTCTAGATCTAAGATGGATCAAAGGTACATCCCCAATGCAATCCACCTTAGGATTTTCCAAACGATTAAAAGAAACCCAAGTACCAAACGATAGAAAAGAGAAAGCTTTATGCCATACCGGCGTGCCCAAGAAGCACCATTCCCAAGAAGCGGACTACAATGGTTAGATAACCATTAAAAATTGAAACCCTTCTTAGAGTTACCAAAATAAAGCAATCAATCAACAAAAATTTGACGTAAGGGCCAGCAAACGCAGAAAAAGATGACAAATACAAAATTAGGTCTGCATGCAAGCAAAATTATTTTAGACCTGAAATTATTAAAATTAAACACAAAGATGAAACCCTGCCAAAAATAGAAATGATTTGGTAAAAAAATGCATCCACTGATGAAACCCACATTAGAATGCATGCATGCATACATCACATACAATTAATTGAATCATGTCTATGATTGCGCATGGATGCAAAATTCCAATAAAACCTTATAAAATGGCGAAAGAGGGAGAGATCCTTACAATGGGAGTATCCTTGATGCTCAAAAGGGGAAGAGGATCATTGCTAACGGTCACAGGAGCGAGGGGAGTACCCAGAACTCCCAAAAGCAAATGAAGATCAGAACGCTTGAATCCAGATGTTGAAGGGCCCTTTGCAAGTTGACCCTTCATCCAATGCTGCAATCCACTCTTTCCTTCCTTTTTGTTTGCATTCTCAAAGCTCTCTGGCTCTGGCCCTTCCATAAGGGGAGCCAAAGTCTCTCCTTTGGGGCTTCCGGCCTTAACATACTGGCTCTCTGGTTGTTGTTGTTGCTTTCTTTTGATCAACATCAGGAAATCGTCCCAAGTACTCATGATGATTGATGGCTCCTCAGATTAGATCGTCCCTGAACCCAACTCGGGTATGCTCCTATATGTCTCCTACAGAGATGCTTACTTGAGATACTCACAAACAAGCCACCTCTAACTGCCTCCGAATACCTCAAAGCATGTAAATCCCTATTATCTTCCAAGCTCCAATCCCTCCCCCATTTCGATCGTTTCTATATCACCATGCAAACTCCGAATCCCCAGAAATCCTGCTGTCTAATGGCATCGAAGTTATGCACTCCAGAAACAGAGGCTCATGCTCTCACCATTCACAGACCTCTCCACCAGTCCACCACCCCATTCGCTTATCCATCCAACTCATCCCCATCATCAAAGCTTTTCAGTTATACACTTTCTGTTACCACTAAAGATAGTAATTTCCAACGATTCTCCTCCCTCATGCACAAGTCAATCTCACTGTGTATTCAAAGCTATCAACATCAGAACATTCTGTGCATCCAACACTCCATAAGGCTTCCACACTCAAAGAATTTCAACCCCATGACTCTTCCAGATAAGAATTGCACTGAACACAATAACCAATAACCTGATTTCTTGGTGTACATGACAGAGCTAGAAACCAAGGGACCAATAAAAGATTAAATCTTGGACAAACACAAGGCATGCATCCATCAAAACGCAGATGTGGATGCACATGGGAATGCAATACAACGTGGGAAGAACAAATTGATAAGACAGCAGGAACAACTACTTCCCTTTCTCAGGAGTACAGGGGAAATCTGCTGCTAAAATAGGTCACGCTACCAAATAGGCAAATGGGTGTGTTGGCATTACCTTCATAAATGATACTTCCGCGTATACCGTGTAAACAGTGGAGAATATGGGTGAGAATTTGGGTTATGGAATTGGTTTTCCCGAGAATCATGGCACATCCAGAACATACTTATCAAATAAAGAGGAAAAATACATGTACATAGGTATACCTTCTGAAAATTATTATTGAGAACATATTTTATTTATAGATGGAGATGAGGGGTTCAAGTAAATTTGTTTGTTATGGGCCTCAAGCAAGGAGATTTAGAAACCAGGATAGGGGTTGATAGAGTTAGTATGCATGATGAATTTAAGAGGGACCAAGGTCATTTTTTTTTCTGTTATGGTTAAAACAAGTTGTATTTAATACAGGAGGGGTTCAAGTAAATTTGATGGTTATGGGCCTCTAGCAAAGGAGATTTAGAAACCAAGATGGGGGTTGATTTTTCTTTTGATTGATAGAGCTACTATTGCAGGATGAATTTAAGAGGGACCAACGTCATTTTTTTTCTGTTATGGTTAAAACAAGCTGCATTTAATATAGGCGATGTTGTATGGTGATGTTTAGAACATGCTGCAAAGATATCAATGTTATTTATGATGTTAGATATGGACATTTATTTATTTTTATCTTGCAGTTAAAAGTTAACATAAATAAATGGTTTTTATTATTTAAATTATAAAATATATTTAAATTATTATAAATTTTTTATTAATAATTAAAATATAATTTATTAATTTATAATACAAATATATTTATATTTAATGTATTTTAAGTAATTAAATTGGTTATTAAACTTCAATTCTAAATGATTAAAGCACTTTTAAGTTTTTGAGTTTGTTATTAGGATTTTAATTCTCGCCGTACAAACAATTATATAATGAATTCTAAACTTTTAAATTTATTATTAATATTTTAAAACATGTTTTTAAATGATATTTAAAGAATTTAAATAAACTTTCATTTCTATTTATTATTTGAATGTCTTATTAATATTTGAAAACATGTTTTTAAATAATATTTAAATTATTTAATTTTTATTTTAAATTTTAAAAGAAATTAAATTTAATTTTTAAATTCATTTAAAATTATTTGTTCTTGCTTAATAATATTTTAATTAATTAATTTTTAATTATTTATTATACCTTTAAATTTTTGAACATTTTAAATGTCAACCCATTCAAACAAATTAATTAATCTTATAAAATTATAAATAGTGTTAATTATTTTACTATTAAATTTACTGAAATATTTAATTTCATTATACACCTATAAAATCCTAAAAGTATTAGGATATAGTATAGACTCTTAGACTTGTACTCTTGTAATATAGATTTAAAAAATATATATTTTAGCCACTTTCTATTTATTGGGATTCTTTGACTTCATTTCACCAATACAAGTAATTGATCAGTACCATAATTTTTTTAGCTAGTTTATATTTATTGGGATTCTTCTACTTCAATCCCACTAATACAACTCATTGATCAATCATCCTTTCACACTCGCACACATTAAGCTTAAAACCTATATAAATTCAAATGCAAATTTTTTATATATCAAATATTTTATTTTTTATTTTTAATTTGGTTTTAATTTTTAATTTCAAAACCAAAAAAATACATAAAAATTTATTTTTAAAAAATAACTTCATTTTTGGATCCGAGGTGTAGACCAATTGGTTCATCCAAACTCATAAGGGGGGCGGAGGTCCAAGGTTCAAATCTTGGGCCTCTCGGACTAAACGCTTGTCCCTTTCCCGGTGCTTTCAGTGGCGTAAAAGGTTTAAAATGATTGTGGCATGATGGTTATAGGGACGGATTGTGCGAAGATCTGTGTGACGGCTTCTAGAGCGGACAACGCATAATACTATGGCGGCCATAAAAGCTAGACAACCTGTCCGGATTCATGGCGGATACCGATTCCACCATATAAATTCAAAAAAAAAAAAAAATAACTTCATTTTATTTTTAGTATATATTTTTAAAGTAGTATTTTTATTACTTTATTTTGTATTTATTAAAAGCATATCAATAATTTTAATTTTAAGTACTTTAGAATTTTTTTTACTTTAACCCACTTAAAAACAACTATTTTGATCAAGTAATTCACCTTTAAGCTTTTAATGATTTTTTAACTTCTATCTCATAAAAATATATTATGCACAATGCACAATGTTAGCCAACTTGTGGGGATTTACTTTACTTTTATTAAATTTTTAAACTTTAACTTGTTTTTAAGTTACAATGTTTAAGTAAGTTTATTGAGATTTTTTAACTTCAATCTACGAGGAAAATTAAATCAATCTTTTCAATCAAATTTTACTAAATGTTAATAAGTATTAAACTAAAAAATAATAAGATTCTAATTTAGAGTCAGACTTTTTTTTACTTTCCACTCAAATTTTTCAATTGTGACATCATTTAACTTTGACCTCAATTAAAAATATAATTAATTAATCCCCTCTCTTTATATATATATAACCATCTTTCTCTACTCATAAGCATTAAACTTACAATTTATCAAAAATTAAAACTTTAAAATTTAAATATAAATTTTTATATATGGTATATAGTTTTTACCCATTCCGCACCACCTCTTATTTTCTTATATTTAAATGTAAATTTGTTTTACATGTTCTTTCCATTATTATGGTATAATTTTTTGGATTCAAATGGCAAGGTTTGAAGGAATTTTTTTTAACTTATTAAAATGGAGTTCTAAACTTAAATTTGAATTTGGCTGTTAATAATTTTTTTACTATTAAGGGTTGAAGGCCAGTGTTTTTAGCCTATTAAAGTGGAGCTCTAAACTTATTTAAAATTGAATTTGGCTATTAATAAGGTTTTAACGTTTTCAAATTAGTTAGACAATTAATTATTATAATATTTTAAATTAATTTGGAAGGAAACATGGCGTAACAATACTTTATTAAAAAAATATGTGCTAGTTTTTTATTCACCAGATCACATTATTCACCAGATCACCAGAGCATACTATTAGTGTTGGAGGTTTTCTAGTTCACTAGATCGCGTTATGCGGCAAGTGAAGAGCATAATAACCACAACAAGATGTTTTTTAATGGGATTTTTAGAGAAAGATAGAAACAAAAGGAAAATAATTTTAAAGATAGAACATAAAGAACAAGTTAGGAAGGAATACAAATGGTAAAAAAGAATTTTTATTCTGAAAAAAGGAAATACACAACTAAAAAACTCCGAACACGTTTTGATCTTTTGGGTCTCATCAGCGGAGTGTGAGTCTTAGAGAGGTACAATATCATCTTTTTATAGTCCTAATTCTAGGGGGGAGCCAAAAAGTAATGCATGTGGGATAAAAAATTATTCCCAAACATTAAATACAAACCGCAGGTTTATAGACCAAACGGTAAAAAATACATATTAAATATTCCTAGGCTCAACCCCCCAAAAACACCCACCCTGTTACAAAGGCGCATTAAAAAATACGAGAAACAAGATGGAGAAAAAGTCCCCTTACAAAATTTTGTTCTTGCAAAGATAGGATCTGAGAGGTTTGTGATTCCTCTAGCAGATGATGGCTCGTGCAATATGTTTAAGTTGCCTATCCTTACTCTACTTTTCGAAATGGAAGACATAACATTTTTGCCCAAGTGCAAAATCCTAGTAAAATCACAATTGTCTAACTTCAAAATAAGTGGAACATGTTTGGCTTTGGTGCCTTGTCTGCGTGCAGCTCTTTCGAGAACTCTAGCTAGGAGAGAGGGTCTTCCATCAAATTTGACTTTTTCAAATAGCGAAAGCAAAAAATTAATCTTATACCCTCTAGCTCTAAGTCTATTAAAAAACATGTTTTTAACAATAAAGCCCTCTCGAGCTTTCTTTGACTAAGAACCTGTTGAGCTCACTTAAAATGAAGGCCTTCTACTAGTTGACAAGATGATGAGAAGCTAGAATGTATTGGTAGGTGTTCATTGGTTTCTGGAATAAATTTATACATAGAATCCTTGTATGAACAAAATCAGGTCCTTTAAAAAAAATAGTATCTAGTAAAGTCACTTTCAAATCTGAAATAGATTCTGATATTTTAATGCTCGGGTAGAAATATCCATAAGCGGCCAAAAAGCTGTCAAGTTTTTCCCTCGATCCATGCCAAACACCAATGGCATCATCAATGTATCTTTTGTAGAACAAAAAATTATCCACAACAACATTAACAAAAACTTGCTCCTTGAGATGGCAAAGAAATAGGTAAGCATAAACGACTACAAAGTTACTTCCCATGGTTGTTCCTCTGATCTGTCTATAGATTCTACCCTTGAATTCCAGGTAGTGTTGTGTTAACACTAGTTTTGCAAGCCGGATGACGAAGTTCATCTTAGTTGGGTTAAATTTATCCTTCAAAAAATATCAAAGAGCTGATAGACCTTCCATAGTTGGGATGCTAGGATATAAGCTCTTGATATCAAAGGAAAAAAAGTTACATCTTGAGGAAAGGAACAGATGCATAAATCCTTAATTAAGGATATGGAATCCAATAAGTGATTATTTTGTTCCAAAAGAATGGGCAAAAGGAGGTGATGAAGCCATTTCGAAGTGGGTTCTAGCATAAAACCACAATAAGAGTAGATAGATCTCCCAAAGAGCTGAGGCTTATGAATTTTAGGGAGTAAGTAAAAAACACAAACACAAGCAGAAGAGGGTTTGATCTATAGCATGAACTTACAATGGTTATCTGAGATAATGTTTCTATGGAGGGCCATGTTAACAAATCTTAAAGTTGAAAAAATATGTCTGACCAAGGGACATTAGAAACACAAGCATAAATATTTTGATTTAAGAGCTGTGATAGACCTTTTGAGATATAACAATCACGAGACAAAACATAAACACCCAGGTTTTTATCTACATACATAATGATGATGGAGTTATCATTAGCAAGAGAGCGGATGTCAGACCAAATATGGGAGGGAAAAGCTCGAGGGCAGATAGGGTTGACAACATTGAGCTTATTTTTAAGAAAGTTCTCTCCCAATTAAATAATGTCTTTTAGGGGCCTGTAAAATTCAGGAGTGAAGCCTGGGTTAGGAACACGAAAGGGATCAATAGGTTTGGTGGGATTTGGGGAGCCATCTGTAGGTCCAAAAAACCACTCAAGTCTAAGCCATATATTTTGCAGTAGTTTATGTTTGCATGTTTCTTTATCATCTCAAGGAGCAAGTTTTTGTTAATGTTGTTGTGGATAATTTTTTGTTTTATAAAAGATACATTGATGATGCCATTGGTGTTTGGCATGGCTCGAGGGAAAATCTTGATAGCTTTTTGGTCGCTTATGGATATTTCTATCCAAACATTAAAATATCAACATCTATTTCAGAATTGACTTTGATGGATACTGTTTCTTTTAAAGGACCTAATTTTGTTCATATAAGGATTCTGTGTACAAAGTTGTTCCAAAAACCAATGAACACCTATCAATATATTCCAACTTCTTTTCATCATCCTATCCACCAGTAGAAGGCCTTAATTTTAAGTAAGCTCAGTAGAATCTTAGTTAGAGAAAGATCGAGAGAGGGCTTTATTTATGTTAAAAATAAGTTTTTTAATAGACTTAGAGTTAGAGGGTATAAGATTAATTTTTTGCTTTCGCTATTTGAAAAATCAAATTTGATGGAAGACCCTCTCTCCTAGCTAGAGTTCTCGAAAGAGTTGCACGCAGACAAGGCACCAAAGTCAAACATGTTCCACTTATTTTGAAGTTAGACAATTGTGATTTTGCTAGGAGTTTGCACTTGGGCAAAGATGTTATTTCTCCCATGTTTGAAAAGTGGAGTAAGGATAGGCAACTTAAACATATTGCACGAGCCATCATCTGTTGGAGGAATCACAAACCTCTCAGATCCTATCTTTGCAAGAACAAAATTTTGTAAGGGAACTTTTCTCCATCTTGTTTCTTGCATTTTTTAATGTGCTTTTGTATCAAGGTGGGTTTTTTTTGGGAGATTGAAACTGGAAATATTTAATATGTATTTTTTATCGTTTGGTCTATAAACCTGCGGTTTGTATTTAATGTTTGGGAATAATTTTTTATCCCACATGCATTACTTTTTGGCTCCCCTAGAGTTAGGACTATAAAAAGAGGATATTGTACCTCTCTAAGACTCACACTCCGTTGATGAGACCCAAAAGGTCGAAATGCGTTCAAAGTTTTTTAGTTGTATAATTCCTTTTTTTGGAATAAAAATTCTTTTTCAACATTTTTGTTCCTTCCTAACTCGTTCTTTATGTTCTATCTTTAAAATTATTTTCCTTCTATTTCTATATTTCTCTAAAAAACCCATTAAAAACATCTTGTTGTGGTTATTATGCTCTTCACTTGCCGCGTAATGCGATCTGGTGAACCAGAAAGCCTCCAACACTAGTAGTATGCTCTTCACTTGCCATGTAAACGCGATATGGTGAATCAAAAACTAGCATATGTATTTATTAATAGAGTATTGCTACGCCATGTTTCCTTCTAAGTTAAATTTTAAACCCTCCTATAGCGCACACTGCTCTTTCCCTCACTGATATTTTTAATTTTGTTGTTGATTCATCCCTTATAGTACCTGATAGTTCCACTTGTTTCCTTGTTCGATTGTCCAAGAAATGTCAATGGCGAGAAGACACACGACAACAGATCGTGGATTTAAGAGAGTGAGTTTTTGACACAAATAAAATGATAGAATTATGTAAGGGTTTGGCAGATACAAATATTTTCTTATAGCATAGTCGATATTCTTCCTCACAAGACATGAGGACCTTCATTGATGGAATTGGCGCAATGAATGATGTCCCACCTAGGCCAAAATCTTTGAATAAACTGGTGGAAACAAAGTTTGATGAATACATGTTTTTAAAAAAAGCAAAAATGGCAGATCTAGACTACTCAAGTATGAGGATAACTTAGGAAAAGGGGTTGTTTCCCATAGTCTATGAATTAAAAAGCTAAAATTGCATCTATCAGACGAAGATATAAATAAATATTTTTGTGATGAAATCGAACAACTCACAGAGAAATTTTATTTGGAAATGGTAAAGTTATATGTTGGGAATTTCCAAAAATACATAGAAAAGTTAAATGCCCAAGTCAATGAATTTATTCCCAACAACTTGGTTCCTGCCATTAGGGACTTGCTTTCAAAATCAGTCCACCAACACAAAACAATTTCTTAGGAGATTACCTCTGCTTGGGAAGCACAGGTCAAAGATTTATTCAATGGAAAATTATAGGCATGGATGGTGGACATGCAAATCCATAAAGAAGCTCAAGAAAGAGCTAAAGTAGCTTGAGACAATGTAGCTAACAAAGTGTAATAATTAATATGAATGAAGCTACCGAGAGTTTTGCAGACCTAGTAAAAAGGGAGATTAAACAACACATGGATCATCTCGAGAAGCTCCTCTCAGATAGATTCTCCCATGGTTGACAAAATCATAGCCAAAGTAGAGGGCCCAAAAGACCACATGTCCCACAACAACAACAACAACATAGGCCTCCACCACAAAAACATCCACAACAACAAAGGGCTCAACAAAGGCCTAGGCAACAACACAAAAACTAGCCACAACAAAGACAACAACATACACAAAAGAATTTAAACTACAATGACCCCTCTTCACAAAGATGGAAGAGGGGGAAGAGCTTTCAGAACCACACTTCCTCTGCACCATGGAAGTCGTCTCAGGACAATGGAGGTTATTTCCAAAACTTTGTTTTGAAGAGGTAAAGATAGAATTATGTCCAATTTACACTGAAGTAGTAAGATTAGGGGTCACTCCAACATCGAAATGGTGGTAGAAATAAAAATTAGCATCTTGGGCAGGTATTTTTAGCCCTTAGGACTATGGTCGTCATGTTTTTTATAGGAGTCATGTTTGTGCAGTTGATGGCAAGATCACTAAACTTACCGTATATAATTTTTCTTCTTGTGTGCTATCTAAGTATGAAATTGAAGCTCTTAGCTTGGGATTAAAATTCCTTCCTACCCCTCCCCCGATGTCTAAGGAGTCCATTGTTAAGGAATTATCTGATTTTTGTAGATGACATAGACTTGATTGGTTTTTTGGACCTAGAGGTGGTCCCCTAAATCCCACCAAACCTATTGATCCCTTTCATGTTCCTAACCCAGGCTTCACTCCTTCCGAATTTTACAAGCCCCTAGAAGACATCATTCAATTGGGAGAGAACTTTCTTAAAAATAAGCTCAATGTTGTCAACCTTGTTTGCCCTCGAGCTTTCCCCTCCCATATTTGGTCTACCATCCGCTCTCTTGCTAATGAAAACTCCATCATCATTAGACCTGCATTCAAAAACCTGGGTGTTTGTGTTTTATCTCATGATTGGTATGTCTTGGAAGGTCTATCACAACTCTCAGACCAAAATGTTTATGCCTATGTTTCTAATGTCTCTTGTTCAGACATATTTTTTCAACTTCAAGATTTGTTAAACATGGCCCTCCACACAAACATTGTCTCAGATAACCATTTAAGTTCATGCTATAGGTCAAACCCTCTTCTTCTCATATTTGTGTTTTTTACTTACTCCCTAAAATTCACAAACCTCAACTCTTTGGGAGACCTATCTGCTTTTACTGTGGTTTTATGCTGGAACCCGCTTCGAAATGGCTTCATCACCTACTTTTGCACATTCTTTTGGAACAAAAGAATCACTTATTGGATTTCATATCCTTAATTAAGTATTTACGCATCTATTCCTTTCCTCAAGATGTAAATTTATTTTCATTTGATGTCGAGAACTTATATCCTAGCATCCCAACTACAAAGGTTTGTCATCCCTTCGATATGTTTTGAAGGATAATTTAGCCCTGCTAAGATGAACTTCATCATCCAGCTTGCAGAACTAGTGTTAACACAACACTACCTAGAATTCAAGGGTAGAATCTATAGACAAATCAAAGGAACAACCATGGAAAGTAACTTTGCAGTAGTTTATGCTTGCTTGTTTCTTTGCCATCTCGAGGAGCAAGTTTTTGTTAATGTTGTTGTGGATAATATTTTGTTCTACAAAATATACATTGATGATGCCATTGGTGTTTGGCATGGCTTGAGGGAAAAAACAACTTTTTGGTCGCTTATGGATCTTTCTACACGAGCATTAAAATATCAACAATTATTTCAGATTTGAAAGTGACTTTGTTGGATATTATTTCTTTTAAAGGACCTGATTTTGTTCATACAAGGATTCTGTGTACAAAGTTGTTCCAGAAACCATTGAACGCCTATCAATACATTCCAACTTCTTCTTTGTTGGAAAATGAAAGACTTGATATTATTTAATTGAAAGGACCTTGCTTAAATAGCAAGTGCTTATAATCTGATCCATTAGATCATAACTAACTGAGCTAATCTCAACCACACAGATTATCCTAGTAATAACTTAGGATATAATATATTATTCTAACACCCCCCTTAAGTTGTACTAAGATATACTAACACCCCCCTTAAGTGATACTAGGAGGTAGAAAAAAAACAAAACCAAACAAGTGGCATATCCACAAGTATGAGTCCCGATAACAAGGCCTAATCAGGTACTCATGTACAATATATCTATAAGAAATCTCTACTGAAATATGATGAAAAAATCACCTGCCAGAATAGAAGAAGAAGAAGGAGGAAGATGTGCAAGGAGGATGGAGAGGAAGATGTCCTCTTCAACCCCCAGGACAACTTCCATCAAGAAGCCTACAAAGGATCCATATGATGTCTCAAAAAAGTAGAGAAGCCTCGTCGCCAAACTGAATAAAAACTTACTGCTAGACTGGTGCTTGTGACAAATATCAAGACTATGAACCATGAAAAAAGATCACTAAAGAAAACCCCTTGAAACCAAAAGTGTCTCACAAAAAAAAAAGTGTGAAGATAGTGTAGGAAAGAGCCACAAAAATCGCAAGGGATGTCCAAAATGACTCCACAAGCATAAGTATGTGGTTTCCACCTATATGAACACAATGGGATGATAACAAGGTCCAAAACTTGTGGACAAACAACAAAACAAGGGAATCAAGAATGTAATGGCACCAATGTAGCTGTGGAACGTGTCCTTATGGTGACCTCCTCATCCTACTAGAATGCATGGGTAACTAGCCGTTGCAATCGCTAGGTGATATAGAGGAGATGACTAGATACTAGGATCACTTAAGGGGGTGTTATTAAATCCTAGTACAACTTAAGGGGGGTGTTAGAATAATATATTATATCCTAAGTTGTTACTAAGATAATCTGTGTGGCTGAGATTAGCTTAGTTAGTTATGATCCAATGGAAAATGAAAGACTTGATATTATTCAATTGAAAGGATATAAGATAACTAACTAATATATTATTATTCTAGTGGTTCAATTTTTTTTAATTAACTTATTAAAACCGAGTTCTAAACTTGTATAGATTTGAATTTGATTGTTAATAATATCTTTACTTTTAATCTACTAAGGTTTGAAGGTAAATGTTATTGGTTTATTAAAGTGGATTTTTAAACTTATTTAAAATTGAATTTGGTTGTTAATAATGTTTTATTTTTTTTTTAAATTAGTTGGACAAATAAACATTATAATATTTTAAATTTATTAAATAATTTAATTTTAATAATTTTTTTTTTAATTTTTATCATAAAATATTGATTATAATCATAATTTTTAATATTAAATTTAGTTAATAAATTTAATGCTCTTTATAAGTTATATGCAGCTTCTATTTGAGAAGATTTTTATTAAAATGTCAAAATATTATTTGTTATTAGGTCAATTAAAACATTATTTCACTTCATACGTGCATAGATTTAAATGTATATTTGGTTTGCATGATATTCTCATCATTATAATCATTATAGTATAAGTTTTAAGATTCAAATATGTGATTTGAAGGTTTTTTTAGCTTCTAAATTATACAACTCCCTAGGAATTATAGAGGTTCTCTATGAAAAAAAAATAAAAAATAAAAAATAAAAATGGAGTTCTAAACAAACTTAAAATTATTATTATTATTAATGTACTTACTTTCAACCTTTTAAGGTTTCAAGGAAAATGTTTTTAGCCTTTTAAAATTAGTTCTTAACTTATTTAGAATTTAATTGGGTTGTCAATAATGTTTTGACCTTTTTAAATTAGTTGGATAAACAATTATTATAATATTTTTAAAATTATTAAATTATTAAATTTTAATTAATTTAAGTTATACTAAAATATTAATTATGATAATAATATTTTATATTAAATTTAGTTAATAAATTTAATGTTTTATATTATTTTTTGAATGAGCTATATAGACCACTTCCTTGAAATATTAAAATATTATATTTGTTGTTAGGTCAACTAAACCATTATTTCACTTCATACTTGCATAAATTTAATTGTAGATTTGTTTTACATGATCTTTCCATTATTTTAATTTTTTTTTATACATAGAGGAATTGACAACTATATTTCCTTTTCGAACAACTGGTCACAAGATCAAGTCACATTGCCTCCAATAGTAGAGTTAAATCATGGTGCTACTGTTGTAACCCCTATCTCGCTTCATTAAACATGACCGAGAGTAAGGGAGACTCCCGATGGCTCAAGATTGGTACCATCATTATCAAGTTGGCTTACACTCAACGAACTCAGGTCAGACTACTACCTTTGCCCATATTGAGCATACCTCCAAGGTTTGAACCTAGATCTCCTCTTGATAAGTGCCTACCGTCTTACCAATCCACCTAGCCCTCGAGGACTAAAGGGTTTATGGTAAACCAGTGTGATTTTAATCGGAGTTGCATGGGTCCGCATCGTACGAAAATTACGTTCCTCAACTGGTTGCCTCACACCAACTTGGTTGCACACTCACCCTTCAAAGAGTTTATGGTAAACCAATGATTTAAATTGGAGTTGCATGGATCCACATCGTGCGGATCATGTTACTTAACTAGCTGCCTCACACCAACTCAATTATGCACTCACCCTTAAAAAGGATTTATGGTAAACTAGTGTAATTTGAACCGGAGTTGCATGGATCCACACCATATAGATAATGTTTTTCAATTGACTGTATCACACTAACTTGGCTACGCACTCACCTCTAAAGGATTTATGGTAAACCAGTGTGATTTGAACCAGAGTTGTGTGAATCTACATCGTACGAATCATGTTCCTCAACTGACCACCTCACACCAACTCAGCTACACACTTACCCTTGATCTTCCTATTATTATTATTATTAAAATAGAATTCTAAACTTATGTAGATTTAAATTTGGTTGTTAATAATATCTTTTAACCTATTAAGGTTTGAAGGCATATATATTTTTGCCAATTAAAATGGAGTTCTATACTTATTTAGAGTTGTCAATAATGTTTTAACCAAACAAGTATTATAATATTTTTAAAATTATTAATTAAATAAATTATAATTATGTTAAATTATTATTATAAAATATTTATTATGACAATAATTCTTAATACTAAAATTATTTAATTAAATGCTTTATATTATTTTTTGAATGAGTTATATGTAGTTTTTATGGGAGACCACTTTCATAAAAATACTTAATATTACATTTATAGTTAGGTTAATTAAACTATATTCGATAATTTATTGTTGGTTTTTTGAAAGCGAGCGATTGTTTGAGGGTTTCATTTGTGTTGAGTGCAAGTATCTTTAGAGGTTGTTTTTCAGGGCCTTCGAACCCCAGCGACTAATATTTTTGTGGTTTTTGCTTGAGATTTTAGTGGGATATGTTGCAAGGGACCCAAGATGGGTTAGAAATATGTCTTTCAACAAATCTTCATGCTACGAACTTGATTGAAAATGACTTCCAATTTGCTGCACAAAACAAAAGTGAAAATCATACCTTTTCTTGATGTCCAAGGCATGGATTAAAGAGATCTCAAAACAAGTTTCAAGCAATTGATCAAAAAATGGTTCAGATCTCAAGTGAATCCGGTGCTAAGGAGCACCCCCAAAACAAATCCATTATGGAAACCCCTTTCAAGGGTAAGGATTTCAAAGACTCAATCCCAAAAATAAATTTTAGGGATGCCCTCCATGGTGGACAACCTAATGCTAAAATTAATCCTAGTAGTAAACCTCTAAGAATGCCTAAGATTGATCCTAGGAAAACTGAGTTCGGGATGTCTTAAGGTAGTTGATGGAACTTCGATTTTTAAGCTAGATATGGGCATCATTCAGACTAGCATAGAAGATCTGGAAAAAGAGGACTAATTTGTCATTTCTTGGGTTTTTGTTTGAGCCTATCTACTTTTAAATTTTGGGCTGCAAAAAACTAGAAAACAAAAGGTGAGTTACAAATCTTTATTTATCCAAATGGTTATTTTCTTGTTTTATTTGCTAATAATGAAGATAGAGATAAAACATTTCAAGGGGGTCCCTGGTTCTTTGGAAGGGCAAGGCTTTTCATGAAGCCTTGGCATACTAAATTTAAAGCCGAAGAAGAGATGTCTTCTATAGGTCTTGTGTGGGTTAGACTCTTTGGCCTCCCAGTTGAATTCTGGAATCTGACTATTTTTTCTTTAATTGGAAACTCTTTGGGAAATTTTATGATGATTGTTGATTGTACTAAAAATTTGAACATATTATTTATGCTTGAATTTGTGTTTTAATGGATTTTGACATGATTTTGACAAACCCCTACTTGAAAAGATCTCATTACAATTTGGGGAGGACACTTGGGAGCAAGTGGTGGACTATGAGAACATTCCTTTTTGTTGCAAAATTTGCCATGAATATGGTCATTTGGCTAGTGTCTACCCAAATAAAATTCTATATCAAAAGAAAGAGGATACAAACTTAGCAGGTTTCCAAATGCCTAAGAAGAAGAACACTAAAAAAAACTAGTTATGAAGGATCAATCAAAGTTATCAACTAATATGTTTGAAATTATTTCCAAAAATGATGTCCTAGGTGAGGAAGAGGAAATAATGAATACATAAATCTTAGAAACACAATTTAAAGATGTAGGAAAATAAGAAAGGACTTAGAGACAAACCAACAAATTAAAGGTTTTCAATAGGAAAAAAAGGAGGAAATATACACAAGAAAAACAATCTTTTAAATGTTGAGACTTCAAATAATATAGGTCCCAAGATAGACTCTATTGAACCTTCCAATAACACTTTGGCTTTGTACACACATTCTTCGAGGTTAGAAGCCATCCCAGATTCAATTGGGGTAAGTCAAGAAATAGGGAAAAAAACTAAAGATGGATTCCAACCAAAAGGTAGGTCGCAAGACCAATCAACATCATATGGTAAAAGAAGGTGAAAATATTGTAGAGGAAGGTAAGATTAATGCCCTTACCAAATTTTTTAGCCTTGGTATTAATGAAGATCATCACTTGGAATATTAGAGGACTCAAAGGGAGTCTTTCAAAACAAAACAAAATTAGAAGAATGATTCAGAAAAACCATCCACATCTTGTTTTCCTTTAGGAAACGAAGATGTCAATAGAGGAAATGGATTCAATTGCTAGTAAAATCTGGCCAGCTTGAAAGAGTTGCTTCCCTTAGTTCCCAAGGGAATTTTGGTGGTATTGCTTACCTTTGGGACCCAAAAGAGGTATTTATTCACCATATGGTTGGAAGCTGGGATCTTTTAGCTATAACTATTCAAAGTAGACATTCTAACCAAATTATGCTTTGCATAATGTTTATGCTTGGACTACTTTGGAGGAAAAGAGAAGATAGTGGAAGGATATAACTTATATTATCTCTCATTTTCTTGAATCTTGGATCTTGATCGGAGGATATTTCAATACCATCCTCTCTTTGGATGAGAAAATGGGGGAAAATAGAAATTTGGATAAAAGCACTGACCTCATGAGTGAATATATTGCAAACCTTCATCTTGTGGACATCCAGCTAGATAATGGCCTTATGACTTGGTCTAATAGAAGGCAAGGCTTAGCTTGTATCATGGAGAGATTGGATAGGTTCTTGTTCTCTGACAATTTCTTAATCCATGGTCACATTCCTAAGGTGAAGACTCTTAACAATATTGGTTCGGATCATTGGCCAATCATGGTGGAAATTTGGAAAACCAATATGAGTTTCTTGCCTTTTTTATTTTAGTTAATGTGGCTTAGAGACAATTCCTTTAGACCTTGAGTGCAACAATGGTGGAAGGAAGGTAAACCAAGGTATGGGACTAAGATGTTTTGTTTTTCCAAAAGGTTACAATACATTAAATCCAAAATCAATATTTGGAACTAGGAGTTTGGAGATGTTCAACAAAAACAAACATAAAGTTATTGCTCAAATTGAAAATTTGAATAAGAAAATCCGTTTAGATGGCCTCATAGAGAGTAGAAGTATAGATGAAATTAGACTCACAACTTAGTTAGAGGAATGGAAAAAAAGAGAATAACTCTTATGGAAGCAAAAATCTAGGATCCAATGGCTCAAAGAAGGAGATCAAAACATAGATTTCTTCCATAAATATCTTCTAGCTCGAAGATCTCACAACTTTATTTCTTCCTTGAAATTTGATTTTGAAGATGTTTCTACACTTGGGATGGCATGAAATTTGTTGTTGTCAATTACTTTTCCAATATATTTGTTGTTGCACCTCTTGACTCGACTTCTCAACAAAATATTCTTCAAGTGATCCCCACTCTTATCACTTTTGAGAACTTTGTTTTAATTGATATAGTTACTATCAATGAGCTTCAAAATGTGGTTTTTAAAATTCAAAAAGGAAAAACCCTAGGTCTTGATGGTTTTCCCATTGAGTTCTATCAAGATTTTTGGGATATCCTTCATGATGATTTATTAGAGGTGGTGGAAGAAGTTAGGAAAGCCAAATAAATTTTGAAGGTTATCAATAAAACTTATATAGCTCTTGTCCCAAAAGCTCAAGATGTAGATCATATCTTAGCTTTTAGACCTATAGATTTATGTAATGTTCTCAAAATTATTACAAAGATCATGGCGGAAAGGTTGAAGCCTCTTTTGCATAAGATTATTTTCCCTAAAAAAAGGGGGTTATGTGGAAGACCACCAAATAGAGGATGAGATAGTTCTTGCTCAGGAAGCCATCCATTCCATGGAAATGCAAAAATCTCCATCTATGACTTATCTAAAGCTTATGATAGAGTGGATTAGCACTTCCTTATCAAAGTTTTAATGTAATTTAACTTCTCAGGATTAGATGGATTGGATTATGGGATGTATCTCTTCGGTGTCCTACTCTGTTCTTATCAATGGTAAGACTTCACAGCTGTTTCTTGCTTCTAGAGGTATTATGCAAGGTTACCCTCTCTCCCCTTATTTATTCACAATTATTTTTGAATGCGTAGGTAGGACTATAACTAAAAACAAAGAAAACAAAACCCTTGAGGGAGTTACCATTGCTCATAGAGCTAGGCCTATTTCTTATCTTAAATTTTTTGATAACTCTACTCTATTAGCAGGGTTATGCATAAGGGGTAGTACCAAAAAAGTAATTATAAAATCGGGGTGAATCTAGGTGAATGGTGTATAAACTTTGGGGCAAATTTTTCAAAATTTTGTAGAAAATTTATCAAAATATGGTGATTTTTTGATTTTTTTGCAAAAGAATTATCAAAAAAAATTAATGGTGAGTGGTAGAAGGCGAGTGGTAGAAGGTGAGTGGTAGATGGTGAGTGGCAGAAGGCAAGTGGTAGAAGGTGAGTGGCAGAAGGTAAGTGGCAGAAGAAAGTGGTAGAAGGTGAGTGACATAAGGCGAGTGGCAAATGGTGACTGACAGAAGGTGATTGGTAGATGGTGACCGGTAGAAGGAAACTTGTAGAATGTGGGTGGTATATGGTGAGTGGTAGAAGGCGAGTGGCAAAAGACGATTGGTATAATGTGACTAGCATATGGTGATTGGTAGAAGGCCACTGGCAAATGATGACTAGCATAAGGCAACTAATATAAGGTGACTGGCATAAGATGACTAGCATAAAGTGATTGTCAGATGGTAACTGGTAGATGGCAACTGGTAGATATTGATTGGTAGATAGTGACTGGAAAACGATGAGTGATACATGATGACTAAAATATGGTGACTAACAGATGACAACTGTCAAACGATGACTAGAAAATGGTGATTGGCAAACAATGACCACCAAATATCGTCAATAAGAAGCTGCCATGTGTCATCTCCTCTACCATGTGTCATGCATCTATTAACTTCCACCATGCAGACTTCTATAAATAGATATGTAGGGTCATTTTTCACCTTTCCCACAACATTTTCCAGAGCAATTTTAGAGCTTTTTCTAGCATTTTTAAAGCATTTTCCACAATGGTTTCAGAGCCTTTTTAGACGCTTTTTAGAGCATTTTCAGAGGGTTTTGGCAACATTTTTAGAGGGTTTTGGTAGCATTTTTAGAGGGTTTTCGTAGTATTTTTAGATGATTTTTAGAGTGTTTTCCAAGGCATTTCAGAGCATTTTCCTGGGTGTTTCAGAGCATTTTCCTACATGTTTTTAGAAATGGCTAGCTCTTCCTCTCCTCTACCTTCCAAAGTGAATTTTAGGAGCTTCTACTACCCCAACATCAAGAACATTTTTAGCACTCCTGGAAGAGATTCGAAATGGCTTTACACCTCTAGACTTGGTGTAATGAAGATGCCACAGTTGAACATTAATGTTTCGTTGATGCAATGGATCGTTAGTTGTTACAACCATGATGTGTCCACTATTATGATCAAAGTGGATAACAAGGATATTATATTTTCTATTAAACCCTCGGATGTGCAGTGACTAATAGGGCTACCATTTTTGGATGGTGTACTGGTGAACAACCAGTACGCCTTGATCGAAGATGACAAATCAATGCTAGCATCAAAATATGTTGTTCATTCAGATAATTTGAAAGGTATATTTTTAAAATTTAGTTTTTATTTATCTTAAATTTTGATGTATTGTAGTTTCCATTCTCTAATATTGTTCTCCCTATTGTACTTTTTATTTTCTAATAATGTTCTCTCTTTTTTTAGCTAATTCTTCTAAGTCCAAAAGGGGCTTAAACATTTCCAACGTTGGAGACAAATTTCTTTATGCTTGCATTGAATTTTTCTAGGCAAGGCTTATTTTGTAGGGGTGACCTACAAAAATACCTTTTTGGGCATTATATTTATTGATTCGATGTATTGGTGGTGGAATATTTGATTGGTCCACCCACATTTCCAACCGCCTGAAACAAGACCTTTTGAGTGCCCAAAAAATTCAATCTTCATATACAGTGACAACCAACAACTTTATTCTTTGTCTTTTTCATGAAGCTTACTTCAATATTCAACAAAGAAATCCTCCCACTACATTGCACCCAAGTTTGTTGGCTATTGGCATGACTGAGAATGAAATACAGGTAAAATTATTTTTTGGAATATCTTTGTTTTTTTTTTTTTCAATCAATCTTGTTATTTTCTAATTTTGTTTTGAAAATAGAGAAGAGCATCTCAGTATTCTAGTAAAAGGGATGCCACATTTAGGATTCAAGAAGCGTCTACTGATTCTAACATGCAGTCATAGTCATCACCAGTAACTCCCTCCAAACGTGTGAGGTCTCATGGTGATCAAATTCAACATACACCTGCGGCTCCTATTACTTCTAGAAGTGTTGCAGTCGACGTCGAAGAAGTTACCTCCAACCCACAAGGTAACCTTATTATTCAAAAGTACTATTTTAAATGATGTATTTTAATGATTTAAAATTATGTTTAGTTTGATGTATTTTAAATATTTTTCAGAGAAAGGGTAAATGGTTGCATCATCAACGATTGTAGAGTCTGAGTCTGGTATGTTTGGTTAAAATTAATCTCTTTTTATGATATTGTTATTTACACAAGATTTAATTTATATTTTCATGTGAAATTTTGTAGATGCACCTGTTACATTCAAAATACTAAAAAAATATGCCTCCACCATCTACCCAACCACAAACGCAACAACAACCATCAACACAACAAGTTCCTATCCATCCATTGTAGGTACCACCGGTGAGGAACCAATCCTGCATGCATGGAAAAATATTCCTCACACCGCCACCTCATGATACAAGAAGTGTTTCCCAGACACACAATGTGTCTCAATCTAATGTTTCTATTTTCCCAATTTTAACCCTAGAGAATTTCTCAAATGTTGAGAGTGCATCTCAAATGCCCTCGGGAAATCTAGATGATGATTTTCTTTATCAAGATATGAATCCTAAAAATTTCCCATTAAAGGCAAGTGATATGCTTCAGGATGAGGGCAATGATGAAGAAGAGAATGTTGAAGCAGATGCCACTAGAGTTTCCTCTTCCCCCTAACAAGTCATCGCCCATCATCTGACAGATGATGATAAAGTAATTTTTTTAGAAAATGTTTTATTAGCTAATAGATGTAAAGCTACAGTTCATAATAGTCTTCTTGTAGATATTGATAAATTGAAAGAATGGGAATATCGGGCCAAGGTTTTGATAAAAGCAATAAATGGTCGATATAAGAATTTTTCAAAGAGAAAGGAGTTGTTTTCAAAGGTTGAGAATGAGCCCCAAAAGCTCGATGCTTTGCTACATAAAGCTGAATCTAGCACCATGGAGGCCGAGTCTACATACACTGATGAAGTTCTGGCCATTGTTCTGAATCATTTGGAAAACCTCAATGTAGAGGCCCAGGCATATTTCAATGAATGGGCACTAGATCAGAAGAAAGTAGCAGTTGCAGAAACTGCAAGACTTACAACTGATGTAAGTTTTACATCTAACTAAAAAATCATTTTTTTCTTAAATATATTTTGTTTATAAATATTAACCTTTTTCACTTGTATTTTGCAGTCTAATTTTCAGCACTTAAAGCAACAAGTCAGTGCCATGAAAACGTTGATCAAGACTACAAAAATTAGTATTAATAATGCTATTGAAGTGAAGAAAAGGTTACAATACACTGTTAGAGAAAATAATTGGCTGAAGAAGTTTATCAAAGATAAGGGCCTGGATGTGGAGGTTGTATTGAAAGAAAATGAGAAAGAGCTGAATGCACCTTTTAAAGAAGATCCAACGAAGGAAGAAGGTTTATTGTTATCGGGGATCAACACTACAACTGAAAGTTTGGTTAGGGTTGGTGCATTAGAAGCAAAGGATATTGAGATAGATGCAGCTGGAACTTCAGCCACCATGCAGAAAGAATAGAAGTTTGTTGTTTTTTATTTGAGGAGAAACAAAAAATGTTGCATATATTTTTTGTTAATTGTAAAAGAATGGTATATTTTTGAAATCAATGAAAGAGACAATTTCCAAAATATTTGTATTATATTTTTGAAATTTTGTTTTAAATATTGTTATGTTTTGATTATTTGTGTTGATGCATTAAGTAATTTTGAATTATGTGGATGCAATAAAATGTTCTTTTATGTTTTACAAAATAATTTGAAATGACTGGAAATGCAACACAAATATTTACTTTTCCATAAATGGTTTATACAATACAAATCTACTAAAAAATTTGAAACTTTAGACTAATAATTCAATAACAAGGCTTATGTAAAATGATATACAAAATATCCAATAACACATTTATGATATAAAAGATAATGCAGTGTTCTAATCAACATATGTATAATCAAATAATCCAATTTCATTCAAATATACATAATCAAATTAGAGGGCTATGATATACAGAGTATCCAATGGCATTTCTAATATCATATTATATGATTAATGACATCAAAATTATACAGAGTATCCAATGGCATTTCTAATATCATATTATATGATTAATGACATCAAAATTATACAGAGTATCCAATGGCATTTCTAATATCATATTATATGATTAATGACATCAAAATTACATGTATCAAATTACAATATTATCTCAATATTCCTTTCATTATAATGTTGAAATCAAATCAAATCAAATGAAAGCATCCTTTCATTATAATATGTGAAATCAAATCAAATGATAATATGTGAAATCAAATCAAATGAAAGCATCCTTGCATCATAATTTTGGAAGCTGGAACAAACTCTTTTTAGATTGTACAAAATCGTCTACACTCATACCCAAAATTTTTGTCATCACAATCTGATCAGTGTTACCATCATCCTCATCATCCTCAATATTCGTTACACCTCTTCTCTCTACCATAGATTTCTAGTATGACAAAGCTCTTTCATAAGGAAACTTCTCCACCTCATAGGTCGACACATATACTCTCAAACAATTTTCCAAATTTTTGTCCAACCTATTTCGAACTTTAGATTTTACATATGATAATGCATTGAATACCCTTTCATCTTCCACAGATCCTAAAATCATCATTTGACATAATTCATATAAATGAAAATATTCACTCATAGTATGTTGTAAGATACTACTGGGATGTAATATTCTCCACAAATGTGAAATAGAACCTGTTTCATGATGGTTAGAGAGTTGTGAAACTTGAGTAGACATTGTTGTTCCAAAATAGTTTGATTGTTTTGTCAAAAGATCTCTGTTGAGAATGCCATTGATTTCAATACCATTGACTACCACACGTTTACTGAAATGGCTAGCAAGAATACCCATGTATTTGAGAAACAAACCATTTATAATATGGTATTCATTACAAGGATCCCAAAACATCGGATTAACCACACCCATAGCCTCAAGCAATTCATCTCTTTGAAAATGATCTCTTATTTCTTTTGTCAATGATTCTGCTATTTGTTTCAGTTTAATTTTTGTATCATGTACAACTACATGAAATCTATTGTAGGTTATGGGCATTTTCTCAACTTCATTTGTAGCTATATCCATTCGCTGACCAAAATAATATAAAGGTATTTCCTTTTCGTGGACATTAATACATAGATGATCGTTTATATTGAACTTCAGAAAGTTTTGAGGATCATTCACGTTTGTTAATGCTCTCCAACTCTCAAACATGGGATCCATAAAACTTTGACCAGATGCGTACATCATATCAATATGCATGCAAATTTGTTTTCTCACCTTGATGAAATCTACAATATAAATCGATCTTTCTTGTGCAATTTTGATCAAAGTATTCATTTCTTCCAACATTGGAAGAATACCACACAATGTGAGAAGTGTTTCAAAGTCACTCATTCAAAATAGTAAATATTTAGCCTTATCAACTGCCCTACGATTTGCATACATAAACCCTATCAAGGATTGATATTCTTTGAAAACTCTAAATGTCGGTTGATACATCGAAATCCACCTAGTATCTACATCTTTTAACAGTTTTTTACCTTCAGTAACTCCTAGTGCAAACTGTTGAAACTCTAAAAATATTTTTGGACTATGCAAAAAATAATCATGAATTTCATGGACAAGCTCTTCCACTCTCGCAACATTTGTAAATGTATCCACAATTTTGTATGCAAGATTCATTCTGTGAGCCATGCAATGAATAGGGATCAAATATGGGGTAACAAATGTTTGTAGTCTAACACAAAGACCATTCCTGTGTCCTTGCATTGTAGCAGCACCATCAACTCTGACACATATTAACTTAGTGGCTATTTCCATTTCATTCATTCCTGCTACTTCCTTTAAACTAGTTACAACAACATTGTAAATGTTTTCTGCATTGCAATTTTCCACCATCTTGCATACTCCAAGTAAATGAGGTTGCCTTAAATGATTTTCCAATGTGTAAACATGCATGCAAATCCAAGATGTGTTGTCAACAATAGTCACCTCATCAATTGAAAGTGAAATGAATTTGGCATTTTTTACTTTCTCTTTGAGGTCATCCTGCTCAACCAATGAGAGACATTTTACCATTTCCCAACCACTTCGATCTGACCAATGGGCGTTGGGTAAGTTCTGCACATCAGCTAGTCAAAATAGAGATTTATAATCAATGAAATCAGACATAGGTCTACCCTTTTTAAGAATAGTGAATACAACAACAAACTGCAAACTTTTTGAAGCTAAAGTTAACTTATTCATTTTTCAAAATTGGGCTTGAATCGTTGCACCTTTCTCAACCAAAGTTTGCTTTTGTTTCATTTCTTTATCATATTCTTGCGCATATCTTATATGTGCACACTTTGATGCATCCTTCCACCTATAATTTTTTGGTATTGGTCGATCACCTTCTTTTGTTTTGATATAAACCTTTCCACAATGTTTTTCTACTATATCTTTCTTAACTTGCAATCTATGATCCTTTTCATGTTTCCAACTGCAAATTATGCATCTCAATTCTATTATTTCCTCACTACTATTCTCTGGAAACACTGGCTCAATAAATGGAAATTCTGATATCCAATCAGGCTGAAATGATCTATTAATTGTCCACCTAGATAACCTTGCACATTTATGTTTTTTAGAAGAAGATTCTTCGAAAGTAGGGACTGCATAAGAACTATTATTTTCTTTTCCACTTGGCATGTTAGATTCAGGAATCTCTTCATGTTGTTGTTCCATTTGATTAAGAATATTTTCATCTATGGACTTTTCATTAACGTGGATATGTGGAAGTGGAGGTATATCAGGGTCAACAATGTTTTCTGTAGAGATAATACTAGTGTCAATAGTAGGGTCATTATCATTATGGCATTTAAAAGCATACCTTCTATTAAAAAATATAGATAAACCATGGACAAAGCCATCAACCAAAAAGCACACTTCTTTATGAATGAAGATATTATATATAAAATTAACAATGTACAAAAATTAACTGGTTAGTAAGTAAAGGCGTTCATACCTTCAGTTTGTGCAGATGTTGATGGCTGACTGGATTTCAAAATATTATGAAAGTATTTGAGGATACTCCTTTTATCGGAAGATTAGCCTCCCTTCTTTCCACTTCCAAGTAGGTGATATTTTACCTGTATGAACAGAAGAGTAACATGAACAATGAACATCATTTTTAAAAATGAAAATAACTGGTAAAAAAGAGAACTACTGCTAGAGACAATAGAATATCTATCCCAAGTAGTCTTGAGATTGGTGCCCAAATAAATAGGAAAACCTCCTTATTGAGTGTCCATGAACAAAATGTTAAAGAAGGAAAATTAATGGTAAAAGAAACTTATCGATAAATGGTGATCATTGTATTTCAATCAACTACTATCAATCACCTTAAGCCAGTCACCTTAAGCCAGTCATCTTCTACCATTACCTTATGCTAATCACCTTATTCCAATCACCTTATGCTAGTCACCTTATGATAGTCACCTTTCACCAATCACCTTATGCTAGTTACCTTATGCCAATCACCTTCTACTAGTCACCTTCTACCAATTACCTTATGAAAATCACCTTATGCCAATCGCCTTCTACTAGTCGCCTTATGCCAATCGCCTTATTCTAGTCACCTTATGCCAGTTTCCTTCAGATAGTCACCTTATGCTAGTCATCTTATGCCTGTCACCTTATACTAGTTGCCTTCTATTAGTCGCCTTCTTCCAGCCGCCTTCTACCAGTCATCTTCTATTAGTTGCCCTCTGCCAGTCGCCTTCTACCAGTTGCCTTCTGCCAGTCACCTTTCATTAGTCGCATTTTGGCAGTCACCTTTCATCAGTCGCCTTCTACCAGTCACCTTCTATCAGTCACCTTCTGCCAATCGTCTTCTGTAAATTGTGTTGTGTCAGTCGTCTACTTTGTATCGCTCGCTATCCAAAAAAATTAATGTTGTAATTGTATGAGAGTAGCTATCAGGGTTAGCTATATATAATGGGGTACAAGGGGTGAATTGGGTGGGATATTTTTTTAATAAATTTAAGGCAAAAATTAGGCGGGAAACCTTATGATAATGGGGTGAATTTACCCTAAAAAAATTTGATCCCAAAATTTTTGGGCGAATGGGCCGACCTCTATGGTCCCAAAATTCGTAAAATTAAAATTGTGAAAATCTGAATATTCATGCTAAATTGTGAAATTTGCCCCTGTGCATAACCTTGTCTATTAGGTAAAGCTACAATTAACGAAGCTTCTATAATTAAGCAAGTCATTAGTTGTTTTTGTAATGCTACTGGGCAATTGATCAATGAAGACAAATCTAAAGTCATTTTATTTCATTACTCTCCTAGACAAAAATCCATGGTCTTAGATAAATTAATATATAAGAAGACCTCCCTTCTGATCACTTATTTAGGCATTCCTATCAATATTCAAAGACACAAAAAATTGGAATTGGTTGTTGGATAGAGTTAAGAAGAAAATTGGAAAGTGGACCAATAGGTGGCTTTCATTTGGGAGTAGAATTACCTTGGTAAATTTAGTCTTTCAAGCTATACCTATTTATATTTCTACTCTGTTGAATATCCCAAAGGTAGTTCTTTGAGTATTGGATAAAATCAATTATTGGTTCCTCTGGAGTGGTACTAAGGAGAAAATAAAATAGGCCTTGGTGAAATGGGATAATGCCTTCCCAAGAATGAAGGGAGGTTAGAATTCCAATCCACTATTAATAAAATAAGGTTTTAGATGCTAAATTGTATTGGAGGATTTTGCATAACCCCAATGCTCTTTGGGCCAAGAATATTTGTGCTAAATATACTGAGAACAAAAGTCCTGAAGACCTTGTTCATTATCAATTGCCTACCAAAGGTTCTCCTATTTTAGCAGTTCTTAATATTGGTGAGGATTTGATTAAGAAAAAATTATTTTGGATCATTCATAATGGTCAACAAGCAAATTTTTGGATAGATTCTTGGGATGGTCACTAGCCTTTGATAACTCAGTTTCCTTATTAGAGGCCTTGGATGGAGGAGCTTCATCGAGCTAATTGGATAAAGGTTTCTAATTACTATTGGTACCATTCTGGTAATTCAAAGGTTGGTAGATATTGGATCCCTGTTGAGGATTGGCCTCATCAAATGCTAAAAAGGCAATAAAAAGGCATCCAAAGCATCCTTCATTTGAGATATCTCTCTTGGTCCCATGATAAAGACTATTTTGGATGAAAAAAACTACTAAGGGTGAGTATTCAATTGCTCAAGGTTATTTGACCTTATGCCATAATAATCCCAACCAATCATATGATATTTTTACTTAGTTGTGGGTTCAAAATCTCTAGCCTAAGGTGAGGTTCTTTACATGGTTTTTATTGCATCGTAGGGTGCTTATTGGTGAGAAACTTATGAAACATGGTTTTCATGGCCCATTTAGATGCGAAATGTGTGGAGAGAATGTGGAAACTATCAACCATATTTTTATTGAGTGTACCTTAGCCTATGAGCTATGGAGGAGAATTTCCATCTTACTTGGCTTATAGTGGTCCAATTTTTTTACTTTTGAATAGCTTTGGAGGGATTGGCCTAATCAGGAGGGTGTTGATCATTTTATTAGGTAGCTAGTTTGGATGGGTTCTACCATTCTACCTTGGAATATCTAGAAGGAAAGAAACAACCAAATTTTTAATCAAGAAAGGAAGGACATTCACTATATCTAGCAAAAGACCATTTCCAACTTAGTTGAATTAGTCCAATAACTCCTTAAACACCCCCAGAACTCCCACCAAATATGGGATCAAGTGATGCAAAGATTGAAGATTAAATATTTTAAAGGGCAACCAACTTAAAGGGAATGTGAGTAATTGAAAGATGGATAGAACAAGGAATTGACATCCTCCTCCTAAGGATTTTGGAAAAGTCAATACCGATGGATCCTCTAGGGGGAACCTTGGAAAAGCTAGTGTAGGAGGAATTAGTAGACTTTCATATGGTTCCCTGGTTTTCACTTTTTCTGAGAATTTGGGTATCCTTTCCAATAACCTTGCTAAGGGGTATGGTATCCTTAGAGGCCTTTGAGAGGTTGCTAAGGTTAGATGGAAAAAAGTGTTGGTTGAATCTGAATCTCAAGTCATGATCAATCTGTTGAAGACTCCTTATAAGAATCATAAGGTTGATTGGAGAATAAAAAGAATTTTTGAGAAGATTCAATTATTCTAGATGGCCTTTTTGAAAGTTCAATACAATCATGTGGTCAGAGAACATAATAGGAGTGTTGATGCTTTAACTAATTGGGTATTGGACAAAGGTGATATTACTTACTATGGCCACCCTCCTAGATGGTGGGATTCACAAATAAGGGAAACTCTTCTTTCTATTCTTTCTCTGGATGGCTCTAGTACTAGAGGTACCTAGTTCATTTTTTCTTTGTTTTTGCTTCTCTTTGGTTCGATCAGGGTATTTTAGTTCCCTTGCTCAAACTGATCATTCTTATGTTTCCTTTGTTGAATCTTACATGAATAGCCTTTTGGCCTAGAAAGGCCAAAGTTGTTTTCTATTTTTTCCTTCTTTTTAGTTTTTCGTGTGTGTGTGTTGTTTTGTATTATTTTTGTTCTGTTTTATTTTTGTGTTGTTTTTGGTGTTTTTATATTTTTTTGTGTTTTGTGTTTTTATTTTTTTGTTTTTGTGTTTTTTTGTATGTGTTTTGTATTTTGTTGTTTTTGTATTTTTTGTTGTTTTTGTGTTTGTTTTGTGATTTTTTTGGTCTTTTGTTGTTTTTGTGTTTGTTTGTGTTTTTGTTATTTTAGGTATGCTCTTTGAGTGTGCCAAAGGGGGCAGGCCAAGTGCGAGCCCTGGGCATTTTTTGTGGAATAGATACCTTACCTCCTTGGGACTTACCCGAAAGTGGCATCCTAATTGGGGTGTTTTCCACAAAACAAAAAGAAAAATTAAATCATATCCAACATTATTTTTTATCACAAATATTTTTCATTTCTCTTTCTATCAAATATATTCTTAAATTTCTCAAAGTGCTATATTTTTAAAATTAGCTTCTTGAAATCATTTTGATTAAGAGATTAAACCTTACTTGACTAGTTGCCTTCAAAGATCATCACTACGATTGTTTAAATACCCAAATTCCAAGAGATTACCTCCAATAATAGATAATGAACATTACAATAATTCACCACATCCATCATTATTTTATCCACTTGTCGCATCCATTTTTATAGCATTAAATTTTTTTTATAATATATTTCTAACTTTTTTAATTGTAATTGTAAACCCTATAAAAAGTAAAGTAGTCTCTAACATCTATGAGATCATAGGTTATATGAGACAAATATTCTTTACCCAATATGTGGTTATCCCCAACTATACTCTAATTACCAAAGCATGATGTAAAACTCTACTCCCCATTATTCAAAGCATGGAATTTTATTCAGAGTTTCAAAGTCTCCACCCATTAGGCTACATAGGTTATAAGAAGTCCCCTAGCCTTTACATAGTTGTTGGTTGAAGTTCCATATGATTTTGAGTATGTGACAAGAAGTTTACCTTCATTATTTCGAAAAATACCACCTACACCAGCTTTTTTGAGATTTCCTTTAGAATCACCATCAAAAATAATTTTGATAAACCTAGTTTATGGACATTTTTATTTTAACCTATATCAAAGTAGATCCTTTGTTTTATTGTATTATCACATTTGACTCTTCCATGTATGTTCAAATCCTATCACCAAGTTATTATCACCTTATTTTTTTACGTTTGAGACTTCCCATGTGAGTGCCATAAACTGTAAATATTTTGCAAGAGAGGAAATAATACCATTCCAAAATTTCACATGACTTTTAAGATTTATTTTTTAAAAATTCTATCATTCCTTTCAAGCCATAAATTCCAACAAATAATGGCAAGACTAATCCTCCACAAAATACATAATGCTTTAGCTTTGAAATAATTAATCCAACATTTTATTAACTCTTTCAATGTTGATGGAGCTACCTAATATATTTTTATATTTTTAAAAAAGTAAACCCAAAATATGTAAGCAAAGGGATAATAAAGAAAATCCTTCTCACACAAGGCACATTTGAAAGGTTCATGATATCATTTTCTTTGTAGACTCTCTCATGTAAGAATATTACTTTGAACTGCTAACCAAAGGAATGTTGAGGCCTTAGGGAGAGCCTCTAGTGACCAAACATTATTCTAAGAAAAATATTTGGGAGTGGCAAATTTTTATTGCTCTAAATCCTCATATCCCAACTTGACCAAGTATCCACCATATTTTGATAGATTCCAAACCAAATCATTGTTTCAATGTAAAAATCAACAAGTAAAATTTTTGAAGCATCTTTTTAAGTTCATTTGAAATTTATTTGAGTTCATCTCCTTCAACCACGTTACTAATAGAAATTCATGATCTAGATTTGTTTCTCATATTAATATAGTATTTGACCTTTGGACCTTTACAAGCTAGGTATGCCCAAGCCAATGGTTGTTCTTTTGAGTCAAATATAAAAGGATAAGGGTTCAACCAAGAATTAGACCAAAAATATGTATAATTTCCCTCATTGACTAACCATCTAATATTTTTTTATCAATTGAAAACTATTTGATATGAATTTTCATGTTGATGATCCTTTGGGTAGGGTTTTGTTGGTGCAAAATCGGCCTATGGTTATGATTGTGCCCATGACCTTGCCAACATTGAGTAGACGGACTTAGTATTGAGGGGTTCCATCTAATCTCTAGAGAAGGCTGGTTCCTTGGTGGTTTTTTATGAGAAAAATGGGGAGAAAGGTTTACTGAAAGAAAGGGAAATATAGTCGTAGCTAGAGCTTTTCTCATGGTGCAGATTAAACAACAACAAAGATAAATGCATATAACTTCACAGTCTAAGCATTTTCTATATCTTCATGCAGAAATCATAGTTCTTTAATGTGGTTTAGATGTTAATCTAACACATGCATGTATCAAATATTTAACTCCAGTAATACTGTTTATATCGTGCATGAGTCCAGATAATAGAACAAATACAACGTATAACTTAGTAATGTAAATAGAAGCATCGAATGTTAATACATACACTTGCACATAGTGAACCAGAAGCCAATAGAAGCCTATCTTATTGCTTGAATCCAGAGTACATACATCCAGTCCTGTAAATGTCTAAGAGCCGACCCTTATTTAGGGTGCACTCCCTATTATATATACTCTATGATAAGCATCTTTTGACAGCTAACAAATATTGACACAAAATCAGTTACTACAAATGCGCTACAAAATGCACCAGTATGTTTTGCATGGCTTCTTATTGGTTCAATCAGAGAATCAAATCACCAATGGTAGGAGTTTAAGATTTGATGCTTCAATCATTATTTGTTGTTGATACAACACATTCTGTTGGTTGCCGACATGTTTTATAAAGGCATATCCTTCTATTTCTATTTACATCTCTGTTCCACAAAATTTTGACATGTCGCAAAATCATGACATTCTTCCCGCATTCTTCATTTTCTGCTTTTGAGCTCATGAAACTTTGACATGTCGTGAAATCGTGACATTTCCTATGCCTTCTTCATTTTTTGCTTTTAAGCTCATGAAATTTTGACATGTCATGAAATCGTGACATTCTTCTTGCCTTCTTCATTTTCTTGCTTTGAGCTCGTGAAACTTTGACATGTCGCAAAATCATGATATTTCTCTTGCCTTCTTCACTTTCTGCTTATGGGCTCATGAAACTTTGACATGTCGTGAAATCATGATATTTCTCTTGCCTTCTTTACTTTATGCTTTTGAGCTCGCGAAACTTCGACATGTCATGAAATCATGACATTTCTCCTGCCTTAGTCTTTTTCGCTCTTTATTTCACAAAAATGGAAAACAGGTTCAACTCTCAAAAACTCTGCTATCTTTAGGGTAGTCTTTTTAGACTAACATTCTTGGTACCTTTCGAGGAATTTTGCTAGCAAAAATATTAGAATCCAGGACCTTCATCCATTGGGAAATGGAGTCAAAATAATATGGAAGAGGAAGTTTTGGAAAATCAAACAAAAGAATTACTTGAATAAGTAAAGCATTACCTTTCAAAATACCTCTTATGAACTTATGTATACTTTTACTATTGTTACATTAAAATCTTAGTAATTCAAATTTTTGTGAAACTACTCATGGTTGGCTATTGGTCCCACCCTCTGTCAGCTGACTCTGATCAGTTTGCTTGGACTTTTTTGTGTTTCTATCATCTTGATAACTTCGTTGTAAGTGAGGTAGACTTGCTTCCAAGCTTCATCATCAGGGTCTGATGATTCCATGAACAACTGATATATATACTATAATTCTTCCACTTTATCATGAGATACTATCTTGTACCTCAAAATTAGCTCCTATAAATAGGACTTAATCTGTGTGAGATTTTGGACCATAGCAAACACATGTGTTTCTTCTACAGGTTCCTCCCATTCCTCTATTTCAGACTCATCATCAATAAAAGATCTTAGGGATGTTGTGAGTGCATCTTCACTTAGAACATTTGAATTTTCATCCCAAAGATATGGAAGTCCACATTTGTTTGCTAGGTTTAAATGCTTTACTAGTCCCTTAGCTTCAGCTTCTAACTCCTGGAGGAGTTTTACCCCTTGGTTTACAAGTTTAAATCTTCTAAAGAAACTTTGAGCTACAATATTAGCCTGAGACTAGGCTTCACTTCGGATCTTAGCAGCCATATTCTTGGGCATATTATCAGATAGGACTTGAATTTTCATTGCAACATCTGATCTCACCTATAAAAAGCTTACTAAAGCTTTTAACTCATATCTGACTACTTCAAGCACTTCCTTTACTTTGGACAAATATAACAACATAGGCCTTGTTCTCAGACTAAGCAGCAAGATATCTTCAAATATTTCTTTCCTTATTGCTTTGGCCTTTTCTTTTGATAGGCCATGTGCTTCATTCTGCTTCTCCTGGACCTGTTGTTGAAGTTCCTGTACTTGTAGATTCAGGGATTGAATTTGTGTAGTCACTTTCTCAAGTTCTTATTTATATTTGGTTGCCTCACTCATAGCTTCACTGAATCTATCCTCCCATATTTTAGCCTCTAGTTTCAAGGCTTTCTCTACCAATTTCTGTTCCTGCAAGGTGGATTCACACTCTTTTCTGGCTTCCTGCTCTTTGATGAATTTTTCTTTAAAATATTCTCCATGTAAGTAAATAGTTCCCAGGTGAGCTTGAGCCATTCCCCATTCATCTTGCATATGGAGTTGAGTAATATCTTCAGTTACACTCTCTACTTGATAGTCTTCTATCATTATGTCACCCTCAGGCCTTTTTACTTTTGGGGTCAACTTCAGCTTCTACCTCTGCATAGTGGTGGGGTCAAGTGCTATCATTTCCTATGTATGGGTTGGAGCCTTAGAGGCTTCAGCAGAGTGGGATGCCCATCAATCTAAGGTATTTTTGTTTGCCTTCTTTAGATATTTCAACTTGGAAAAAGTTGGATGACTTTCAGTAACTGTAGAGGAGGTGGACCTCATAGTTGGGATGCATGCACTGGGGAGAAATGGGGTTGAGACCAATGTGGTACTTCCATCCAAAGGGGCAACTATAGGGTGAGTAAGTAACTCTAGAGATTGACCAACTTCAGATTGAATCTATGAAGATGGTGTTGGTTCTGGAGAAAGAAACCATTGTTTCAAAGAAAAAATTATATTTTTTTTTAAAAAAAAAAAAGAGGAAAATTTAACCAGGAGAGAAAAAGAAAGAAAAAAAAAAGAAATAAGAAGACATACCTGATCTCGTTGGGAGTACGCATTGGTTTTCATCTTCTACTATGTGATCTTCATTAATCTCATCCGTAGTAGAATTTTCAACTTCATCTTGTTGGGGGGATTTGGTCACTTCTCCTTTTCCACCATAATTCTCTTCAACATATGTGTCTTCTTCTAGGTCTATTATTTCAACATTTAGGGGAATCTCCCCATGCTGGTTCTTATTATGTTCAACAATATCTTTTTTAACAATCATATTTTTAGAAATGACTATGTTTAGTCCTTCTTGAGCAAAGTAGATGCTATTATCAACTACTTCATTCTGAGCTTCTTCCTGCACATTATCATTTCTAGCTATTTCAATATTCTGAGAAACATCTCTCATATTCTGAGTGAGTTTCTCACTTTTTTTGGTGATTTCAACATGTTCAATAGTTTCCTATTGTTGATCTTTGCTACTTTGTATGGCCTCTACAACTTTCTGAGCTATTTCAACTTGACTATTTTCTTGTTGGTCTCCAGCTACAGATTTTAGCTTCCTCTTCTTATTGACAATGGGTACTTCATCTGATTCAGTATCAGAGGGGGAAGGGGGAATAAATTTTAGAGCTTTTGAAGATATGGCTCTACCTTTTGATGGGTCAACATCGAGTGCCAGATGTTTTCCTCTCTTCTCTGCTTGCAAGGGTTCTATGATTCCTTGCCCATATTTTCCTAGTCCCTTGCCATCATAACCCATCTTCGCCATCATCTGAGTTGCTTTTCCATATATTTTTCTCTGTTCTTCTATGAAGATGGTTTCAATGGACCTCTTTTTGGAGGACCTAAGCCTTGTCTATGCATGGGATTTTTGTTGCTCAACTGCAACTTCCTTGCCTTTACTCTAGTCTGCTTTTTATTTTTTAGTAGCTTCAGGGCTTACTTCTTTGTTGTCGCCGATGCTCGAGGGTACTTTTTTGGTGAAAGTTCTCGACCAGGTAGCTTGATAATGGTCATAGCGGACCAAAAATTCAAGATCATTGTTAACGGGCCACCTTGAGTCAATCATATTAGTTTGGACCCTCATCATCCACCATTCATGGATTTTCCCTACTATCCATTCTGCCCCTTCTTCTGCATCTTATTGATAGTCTTATCATCCAAGATGTGCTTAGGATTATCCTTGGGGTCATAATCAACCACATGCTCATAGAAATCATGCCATGGGGGTAGTGGTTGCATTCTCTCTACATGCCATTCTAATGCCTCATCTTCGACATTATTTCTACAATTTTCAATGTCTTGCCTAGGGAACATGTGGTAGTTTTTTACAAGGGTTTTGTTCAGAATCGCTTGCCTCTCTATAAATCTATTGATGGGGTCATACCTCCATCATTGTGGCATTTCTATCAACCCCAATTCCCTTAGAGCTTGAGCAATTTGTTCATGTTGCCCTTTCTTTGAAACAATAATACCCTCAAACTAGAATGGCATTGTACAAGTACCAGTTTTACCTATACCTATATCGTATCTGAAATTTATTTGTTCAGTTTGCCTAACATATTCTAAAGCAAATAATCTATCAGTGACATAATGTGGGAGCAAAAAAGGTTTTCCAGTAAACCCATATAGTCTAATAACAACTCCCTGAGTGAGGATGAACCAGTCACCCTCCTCTGCATGTTTGTTTTGTAAAAATTTTATAGCTTTTGGGTTTAACCTACTTATTTCTCCATACATAATATTTAGGGTTGGCCCCAAAAATTCTCTGTTAAAATCATAATATGATTCTATCTTATACAAAATATTAGTCCATTCATATACGGGCAAGGTTCTCCCTTTCTCATCTTTATCATTTACAGAAATGAAAGCTAGCTCTTGAGCCATAAAATAAAAGAAAACCCATACTAAATATGAAGAGAATTTGAAAGAAGACTGAGAACCCCTTTTCATTGAAGATAAACCTTCATGAACTTGACGAAAAATGTATCCCGACCAGTCAAAAAATAGGGGCCTGATGCTCCCATCCATAACTGAAGAATCATAATTTTTAGGGTTTGATAGGCAATTGACCAATGCAATCTGCCACCCATAAACTTTTTCATCGGTCTTCAGGCCCACCACCATAGCTAAAATGGAAAATAGTTCTAGATTTTTGAAATCCGTCAGAGGAATGGGGGTTTCGGGCATGGTCCCTCCAGTAGGTGGTTTCTTTAATTGCATTCCTAGGAAATTTTTTATCTTCTCAGAGGGAATAAAATATTTTGCTTGGTCTGCAGGGTCAAAAGATTTTGGCTCAAGAGCGGGCACATGACCGGTGGCAAAAGCATCAATGAAAGCATCAGGGCTCAGGGTGAAAAGGGTTCTGCCCTGGGAGTTCTTAATAGTCTTTTCTTTGGTGTCATAAAAACTAGCAATAGCTTTAATCAATTCGGGACAGGGATGAATGGGAATATACACATACCAGTAGAGTAGAGCGTTGAAGGTGAAAGTAGCAGGAGAAGATGCAGTGATGCCTGTAGCCATTCTCTCCTCGATATCTCTCCAAATTTTCTCTGGGGGTTTCCATGTTACAATAGTATCACCAATTCTGGCATCCCTATCGATGAATTTCTTGCCTACTTCATCTTCGCATCTCGCTATCGGGGAAACAGAAGACGATGCTGCCATTGCTACCTTCTGGGTATTCTTCTTTGGAGCCATAGGAAAACACTCACAGAGATTGTTTGTACTGGGTTCAAGCTCGAGAATAAAAATAGAAAGTAAGTTGCAGTAGAGAAATTCATTCAAAAGTGAATTAGGGTTTTTTACGTTGATTTGAAAGATCATGCATGGATTGCATTAACTACGGTTGGTGAACTCATATTTCCTGAATCTTCTTGGGTGTTGTCTCTGCCACTTTCCCGCATGCTAAATTCTCTGGCCAATCACTGACCTGCTGCATTAAATTAGAAATTATGCTTTTCAAGGTCTCGATCATCCACGAAAGGAGTCCCTTCCCGCCAATCATTGGAAGGCTACGTGGCAGATTTTGAATTTGAACCGTTACATCCCGACAAAATGGCGCTTTTATCCCCTTTTCTTTTTTATTTTTTCCTTTTGTTGGTTGACCTTGGATAGTCGTGAAATTGCGACAAAAAACTATTATAAGCCGAAAAACTTTGAAATATTTACAAAATACTATATAATATACATAATATACAAGAAATTCTCTTTGTTTATTCAAAGTAGAGTTTTAAGTGAAAAGCATTCACTGTTATGGGTTGAATTACACCCCGTTGATCCTTTAGCTGAAATGAATTAAATTGCTTCTCAGCAATTATCTCAAAGGGACCCTCCCAAAAGGCATCAAATTTTTGGTGTTTCCTTGGCTTGGCCTTTCTCTCATTCCATTTCAAAACCGAGTCTCCAACTTTAAATTTTTTGAAGGTAGTCTTTTTATCAAACCACCCTTTTGTGTCAGTCATATGTTTTTGGTGGTGATTATAAGCCTTGCTCCCTCTATTCTTCTAGTTGTAAGAGCTGCATCAACCTAGCCTCCATTGGTTGACTTCCTTCAACATCAATCTGATTGAGTAACTTTAAAGCTGGTATCTCCATATGTATGGGTAGAATAGCCTCTTTGCCATAGACCAAGGAATAGGGTGATGTATCAATGGATTTCTTAATTGAAATCCTATCAGCCCATAGTGCTTGGTTTATCAAGGAGTGCCAACTCCTCTTGTTATCCTTCAGAGTCCTCTTCAAGATTCTGAGAAGATTTTTATTTGTAGATTCTGCTAGGCCATTCCCTTGTGGGTAGTAGTTGGAGGAGGTCTTCAAATATATACCATATTTACTAGTAAATTCAATCATATTAGCACCAATGAAGGCTGATCCATTATCTATAACCAATGAATCTGGTATACCAAACCTTGTAATCAAGCTTTCTACAAACTCAATCACGACTTCTTGATCAACTTTCTTAGTGGGAATTGCTTCAACCCACTTGGTAAAATAATCTGTGGTAGTAAGTATATACTTGTGGCCAGTTGATGAATTTGGCTCTATTACCCCAATAAAATCTAACCCCCACTATTGGAAAGGCTCTTCAACTTGGATAGATTTTAGAGGCATAGGGGCATTTCTGTTCCTCCCTACATATCTCTGGCATTCCTCACAACTCCTGGTTATTTTGAAAGTATCAGAGAAAATAGAAGGCCAATAGCAACCTGCTCTGAGTATTTTCAAAGCAGTAGTTCTTCCTGAATAGTGTCCCCCAAACAGACCTCCATGAAACTCTTTCAACACCTTTTGTTTTTGATCTTCCCTTATGCATTTTAGTAGTACACCATCTATGTTTTTCCTATATAACCCTTCTGATAAAAGGGTGTATCTCAATGCTTGGGTTCTGTACCTTCTTCTCTGTGAAGCATTCATATTATCAGGACATCTTCCAGTCTGAAAATACTCCACGAGGTCATCAATCCAGTCAGTATTCTCTAGATTTTGATCTAGCTCTACATTCAACATTATGCTTTGAGTGGGCCACATGATCATTCGAAGCCTACTTAGCCAACTCTTGGCATAGGGCCCTACCCCTTACTATTTTGGTTGGGTGTATCTCTACATCATATTCTTGTATTTTTGTCACCCAACCAGCTCTCTTCTCGCCAAGTTCTCCTTGTATTATAAAATTCTTGACATCAGGATGAATCACATAGACAATGATTTTGCTTTGTGATAGGAAGTGCTTGAACTTATTTAGGGACTTCATGATGGCATATACTTGTTTCTCAATAAAATTATATCTTTCCTCATGATCATGCATGGTGGCACTTAGAAAAGCTATAGGTCTTTCTTCATTGTCAGCTCCCTTCTGGGTGAGAACCGTAGCATAGCTTTCTTGCTCCCCGACAACATATAAGATAAATTTTCTAGAGTAGTCAGGGTTAACAAGCATCGGTGCTTGAGTTATTTCCTCTTTTATCTTTCTAAAAGCATCTTTCCTTGGATCTGTCCATTTGAATGGAGCATCCTTCTTTAGCAGTTCTATCATTGGTTTGACAATTTGTGCAAAATCTATGATAAACTTGCGTACAAAATTTATCTATCCAAAGAAATATTGCAAGCCTTTCTTGTTCACTAGCAAGGGGAGTTCTAGGAGTGCTTTTACTCTATCAAGATCTATGGCCAATCCAACTTTTGAGATGACATGACCAAGTAGAATACCTTCTTCTACAGTGAATATGGATTTCTTTGGGTTCAAAGATATCCCAAATTCTCTGCATTTTTCAAATACCCTCTCAAGATGTTCTATATGATCTTCTTTATGGTGAGAAAAAATTGTCATATCATCTAAATAGATGACTATGACCTTGTTAGCAAGTTCTCCGAAGGCTACATCCATTACCCTTTGGAAGGTTGCTCCTACATTAGACAACCCGAAAGGCATCCTTTGATAGGTGAATGTTCCCCACTTGGTGGTGAAGGTAGTTTTATATTGATCTTCATCTCTAACCCATACCTGATTGTAACCAGAGAAACCATCCAACAAGGAAAATCTCTCTACTCCTACAACTATGTGTAAAATATGGTCTATCTATGGAAGTGGGTAATGATCCTTGAGTGAAGCCTTGTTCAGGTTCCTGAAATCGATGCACAACCTAATGTCCCCATTTTTCTTCCTAACTAGGACTAGATTAGCTACCCAGGTAGAGTGTTTAATAGGGTATACTATCTTAGCTTGAAGGAGTTTTAACAACTCTTGCTTCATCAATGCTTCTATCTTTGGATTCATAGGCCTTTGCTTTTTCCTGAAAGGTTTAGCACCTTCCTCTAACTCAATGGTATGTTGTATAACCTCTTTCCTATACACTTTAAGATCATTGTACACCCAAGCAATAATATCTAGAAATTTCTTGCACAATTCCCTGATCTGGTTTAACTCTTCTACTGTACAATTAACTCCAACCTTGATCATTTTTCCCGGTTCTAGTTGAACTTATTTATACCGGTGTTTATCAACCTTTATTTTATGGCCTACTCTCTCTGTCATTGTTGTCAAAAAGACTCTCAAGGGTGATCAGTCCCTTTGGAATATGATTATTCTTCAATTGAATTAGTCCTTCTTCTTCTTCATCTTCCAACATTCTACCACTTGAGCAATTCATTTCATAGATTAAAAAATCTAATATTTGCTCATCATTTTCAAAAACTTGCTAGAAAATATTTTTATCTGGCATAGAGGGTCTATATATGAGTCTCACCATCTTAGAATTCTGAATGATGTTGTTGATGGGGCAGAATTTTGCTCCTACAGATGCCAACAAATCAGCGTGGGTGTTTTGTTCTCTAGGGATAGACTTAATATTTAGAGCCTCGAAGGCTTCTAAAAGGTCCCACACCTTATTTTTGTATACCTTTAGGTAATGTTGTTTACTTGTACATTTTTCCGTGATTTGATTCACGATGAGTTCTGAATCTCCATAAATTTGTAACTGCTTAACTCCCAATTTTTTAGCCTTTCTCAGACCTAGACAAAGTGCTTCATACTCTATTGCATTATTAGTGCAACTCCACATTAGCCTGTAAGAGAAAATTCTCTCTTTGCCTATGGGGGAGATTAAGACTATTCCAGCACCAACTCCATTCTTGCATCTAGCTCCATCAAAGAAAAGCTTCCAGAGCTGACTGGTAGGCTCATCTTCTTTGGAGGGAGGAGCCACTGGTTTTTCCTTTGTTTTTACAATGGAATAACTTCCCATCTCGATTTCTATCATGGCGTTGAAATTCTTCAGAGAGAACTGGTCTTCTATTTGGAGCTCTTCCAAGGTCTCTTCCATTAGATCAAGATCCTCCATTTCTTCTATCATCATACTTACAGTACCAACCTCTTCTATATTTTCTATGTGAAAGGTAGATGGTTTTTCATTAAATATCTTGATCCTTCTACCTTTAAAAGGTATTTCCAAATGTGAGTAGTCTAAAGATAGATATCCTCCTATCTTGGCCGTGAACTCTCTAGATAAACACATGCCAAAGTATGGTGCTAAATCCACTACTACCACTTCTTGTATGACTACAATTTGAGGTATTCTATGAAGCTTTATAGGGATATCTTTGATTACCCCTACAGTATTAACTAGAGTGCCATCCAACTACAGAACTCCTAGGTTGCTTCTAGTGTACTCCATTCCCATAATATCACACACTACTTTTGGTATTACTGTGGTAGCAACACCTGAGTCTATCATGCAATTATGTACAACCCACCCTTCCATTTGAAGAGATAGATAAAAGGGGGGTGGTCTATTTTTTCTAGTAGTAGATGTTAGGTTGGTCTAAACTGTATTTGAGTAGGATGGATTCCTACCTTTGTTGAGCAAGGTGCAGCAAAAGTATTGTCATTGTTGTCAACACAGTCAGACAGATCAGTTGATGAAGTGGACAGGAGTTAAGAGGTTCCAGTTGATGATGTGGACAGGAGTTAAGAAGTTCTTCAGAGATCAGTTGATGAAGTATACAGGAGTTAAGAAGATCTTCAGAGTATGTACAATGATTTTCCAAAAGATAGAAGTGGCCCATTTGAGAAAAATCAAAAGAAAATCACAAGGAAGAAAATTGTCACGATATCGTGACATGTTGAGAAGAAAGAAAACTGTCGCGATATCGTGACATGTTGAGAAGCAAGAAAACTGTCATGATATCGTGACATGTTGAGAAGCAAGGAAAACTATCACGATATCATGACATGTTTGGAGAGAAAGAGCCAGAAAGCAAAACTGTCATGATTTCACGACATGTTCGGAGAGAAAGCGCAAGCAAGCAAAACTGTCACGATTTCGTGACATGTTCGGGGAGAAGGCGCAAGCAAGAAAAACTATCACGATTTCGTGACATGTTAGAAGAGAGAGAAGAAGAAAGAAAAACTGTCACGATTTCGCGACATGTTGAAAGAGAGAGAAGAAGAAAAGAGGAGAGAGAAAAAGGTGTCGTGATTTCGTGACATGTTTCATTTTCGCGGTCCAAAGCGAAGAGAAAGAGGAGAGAGAAAAAGGTGTCACGATTTCATGACATGTTTCATTTTCATGGTCCAAAGCGAAGAAAAGAGGAGAGAGAAAAAGGTGTCACGATTTCATGACATGTTTCATTTTCGTGGTCCAAAGCGAAGAGAAAGAGGAGAGAGAAAAAGGTGTCATGATTTCGTGACATGTTTCATTTTTGTGGTCCGAAGCGAAGAGGAAGGCAGAGAAAGAAAAAGTGTCACGATTTCATGACATATTGCAAGGAAGGTTGTACGAACGAAAAAGTGTCACGATTTCATGACATATTGCAAGGAAGGTTGTACGGACGAAAAAGTGTCACGATTTCGTGACATGTTGTAGGAGAGAGAGTCCGAAA
Organism: Wollemia nobilis; assembly: GCA_028583015.1. Lineage (NCBI taxonomy): Eukaryota > Viridiplantae > Streptophyta > Pinopsida > Araucariales > Araucariaceae > Wollemia > Wollemia nobilis. The sequence continues at coordinate 2,164,016 of JAQPPZ010005120.1, forward strand.
GAAAAAGTGTCATGATTTCGTGACATATTGCAGGAGAGAGAGTCCGAAAGAAAAAGTGTCATGATATCATGACATGTTGGGTTTTCACGACCTGAAGGCAAGAGAAAGAGCTAAGGAGAAAAAGTGTCGTGATATCGTGACATGTCAGGTTTTCGTGACCCGAAGGCAAGAGAAAGTGCTAAGGAGAAAAAGTGTCGTGATATCACGACATGTCAGGTTTTCGTGTGACCCAAGGAAGTGAAAGAGCAAAGGAGAGAAAGTGTTGCGATATCATGACATGTCATATTTTCATGTCTAAAGGAGGAGAGAGAAAGCAAGAAGGCGAAAGTGTCACGATATCGTGACATGTTGTGTTTTCATGGTTGAAGCCGAGAAGAGTAGCAAGGAGGCGAAAGTGTCATGATATCATGACATGTGTTTTTGTGGGTACAAGCCGAGAAGAGTACAAAGAGGCAGAAGTGTCACGATTTCGTGACAGTCGCTTAAGAATAGAACCACAAACAAGATATGTAACCGTTAAGCGAAGTTACACATGAGTTATAGGGGACGTTATAGAAGAAAATCATGCAACTAATTTAAGAATAGTGGAAGAAGTGAGAAATCTAAATATATAAATATGAATATGCATGCATGCACATAAAAGAATACGAACAGTCATGATCAAGAAGATGAATAGTCATGGTAAAGGTATATGTGTCAATTCGTTGCATGTAAAGTAATGCCCTATATTTATATAGAAGCAGTTATAGTTAGAAGGCGTTACAACTGACAAGTTGCGCATGACAAATAAAAGGAGTTATAGAGAGACAATTCGGTTATAAAAGGAGGTCTACGCGGAGAATTAAGTGTGGCTCAAAGAGGGTGAAAGTGTTGTCGAAAGAGTGTGAAAGTGCTTGAAAGAGAGTGCGCAGGAGGCGAGTGAGCAGGGTGTGTGTTGGGTAAAGAGTGGGCAATGTTGAGAAAGCAATAGACCAGTCAGGGTCTTGTAAAAGTGAAGGCATCTTTATGTCAATCATCTAGATTTAGAACAGAAGTCCAAGTTGGTGCTTGGCATCAGGGGTTGGTGCTCCTTCCAGTTGGTGCTGGTAAATCAGGGGTTGGTGCTCCTTCCAGTTGGTGCTGGTAAATTGATTGTAAAGTTGTTGCTTTGCAAAGGTTGGATTTGGATGGGAGTCCAAATAGTCTATTTTTGAGGAGTAGCCAAAACTGGTGAACCTCGGTACATCTTGTGTTGTGTGATGCTCTCTTGTTATATTTGCTTTATGTGATTTTAAGCTTTCATTGTTTTGGCTTTAAGAGTTAAAGTTTTAAGTTTTAAAGAGCCACACTGATTCACCCCCCCTCTCAGTGTCATTGTGAGACTAACAATTGGTATCAGAGCCAGTTTCCCTTATCAGGCTAAATCAGCTAGGGTTGATCTTGGATTAGTACGCAATGGGTAAGAAGAATAGATCCTCCTCAAATAAGGCATCTCAGTCAGTTTTAGTTCCTGTGGAAGAGAAAATTGAACTAGAAAATATAGAAGGAGTGAATTCTGAAGCATGTGATGAAAACCTTGAGGGTGAAGTATATCTAGAAGGTGAGTTGATCGCTGCACTTGAAGAGTTAAATATAGAAAAGAAAAAGAACAAAAGACTATCCAAGAAGTTGGAAGAATATGAGGATAATATTGAAGATCTCTTCTTGCAAATTCATAAAGCCAAGAAAATAGAAGAAGCTTTGAAGTCACACCTGGATGATAAAAGCGATGTTTGCAGCAAACAAGAAGAGGAGATTGTTTTATTGAAGAAACAACTAGAAGAGGCCAATACAAATCTCAAATTTGAGAAGAGCACAGAGTTGCTAGATGAAATGATAAGGCAACAAAGAAGCCCCATGTCTAAGCTTGGTCTTGGATGTGAAGCTGAACAACCTTCATCTTCCAAATATGCAGAGAAGAAGAAGTTCACCGTTGAAGGATCGAAGCAAGAAAAGTTTGAAGTTGAATCTTCAAAAGGAAGAAAATATCAAAGAAGATCTACAAACAAAGCAACCACAACAAAAGAGGTTCTATCACTCTCACTCTATACATAATAATGCTTTTAATGGATATTGTTTTAGATGCAACCATTATGGTCACAAGGCAATTTATTGTGGATTGAATAATAGATCAAAGAGTTATGATGATAGAAATACATCTGCTTTCGATTGAACACCATGTGCAATGTTTTAAATGTAATGGTCATGGGCACATAGCAAGGTCTTGTCCAAGAACTTTTGTATCTAATCTAAGGCAAGAAATAGATTTCACAAAAAAAAAAGAAAAAAAAAAAAAAAAAAAAAAACAAAGTAGATTTCATCAAACACAAAGAATGCAACACAGACAGGGAAGAAATCATGTGCATCAAAGAAAGGAAAACAATCATCCATCAAGGATGCACAAGAGACAACCACCCAAGAGAAATGTTCAAGTTCATGAAAAGGTTCAAAATAGGGATGCAGTTGAAAAACTCAAGCCCAAGTTCAAGAAAGGTTGGAGAAAGAAAGAAGAGAGGAAATCGTGTCTCCTTGGACTAAAGGAGATTACTCCTCTATTGCATTAAGCAGCTCCAGGTGGCACATCCTCAGGGGGAGCAATGTTAAAGTTTTATTTTAATGCTCCTATGTATTTATGTGGTTATCTGAGGATGAAAGGAAAGTAGTCGGGGAGTTGTCGTATAGTTGTCAAAATGTGTTCCAGTTCATGTAGATGTTTGTGGAGATAGTATCAAACTGATGTGCTTTAGCAGAACAACATGGTGAACAACCAGATTTTTGATGCAGTAGCTGATAGGCGTTATCTGAGATAGAACATGCAGCATAGGCCGACGTGTCATTGAAGCCTGTAACATTCCCAATCTATAGATAAAATAGAATCCATGTTATAAGTGGGAAGGCGTGCGTTTCTTAACCAAAATTACAACACATCGTTTGGTATAAGAGAGCATTAATTTTCTCTAAAGAAGTAGCAGTTGTCAAAGAGATGCTAGAGTCAAAGAAAATAGTGGCACTAGCACCTAGTTGGTCAAGAGTGCCAAGTGGCACATGCAAGGCAGAGACGTTGAGAGAATAGCGCCCAGGTGGTGAAGCGCCAAGGAGGACAAGATGCCTATGCACCTAAGAAAGTCTTGCATTATTTGAGGAATGCGAGATATTGCCTAAGGAAGTAGAATACCGAGAGTTGATGATTGCACGTAGATTGAGGTTCCAACGCTAGAGTTGAGGGTGGTGTTGGTAACAGGTTGAAGAACTATTCTCTTCTTCCTCAAACAAAGGTATGGGCAACTTCTTCCATGTATATTGTTGATGGTGTATTTTCTGAAATTGAGTTTGGAGTGAAAAGGTTGTCTACTAGGTATTCTTGTTGGTGTAAATCCCATTTTCTGGATATTGAAGATTGTTTATGCATTAAAATCATTGATGAGTTTTTTTTGGGTGAATGCATAATTCTGGTTGAGGAAGAGGAAGCATTTTGCACTAGGGTTTATGTTAGTAAGTCTTGCTACTTGCATTGAGATGGTGAAACCCTTAGTTGGCTATTTTGAGATTGATGGTTGAGTTGCTTTCATAGAGGTTGTTTTGATCAAGTTAATGCTTTACTTGATACATGATTTGGGCTTACTCCATTGAGATTGATTTGAGCAAGTTATTCTTTGCATTGGTGATTTATGTTGGTGGCTGTTTTGTTCAAATACCTTTGGAAGGAAAAGGATGTCTACTAGTTTCCTTTTCATGTAGTGATTGGTTGAATGCTTCAAGGTTAATCTTGAGTTGAATGATGTTGGTTAAACCTTGTCTATAAGCATTGTTGTTAAAGCCCTAATTGGTTGAGAAAAGATATTGGTTGTGGAAAGAACATGAGTATCATTGTTATATGAGTTATTGCATGGTTGGCAATTGTTGGGTTGTGTTTCATGTTCTTGAGAAAAGCATACTACATCTATCTTATTCTTTTGAGATTGGGATTGAGTTGAGATTGAGATTGGGAGTTAAGTATAGAACATATTGAGTCTCTAACAATTCTCTTTATGCTTCTATGAGGTTGATGAATCACATTGGGTCTCTAACAATTCTCTTTGTGGGTTCATGCTAAGCAAGTTTTTCTTGATGAACTTGTGAGCTGATTTGGACAAGTTCTAGTGAAGACTTGTGAGCTGAATTGGACAGGTTCTAGTGAGGACTTGTGAGCTGATTTGGACAAGTTCTATGTGAGCTTGTTAAGCAAGTTCTGTGTGAGCCTATTGACAGAGTACAGAGAATAGAGTCTCAATGGATAGAGATCCAGTAGCCAACACAGTTGAAGATAGATCTGAGTGAGGTTTCTTCAAGTGGAGAGAGGTCCACCAGTCAGTGCAGCAAAGAGACAGAGTCTTCTATAATATAACAATTGAAGAGAGGTCCACCAGTCAGTAGCGGATACCTTCACAATAAATTGGGAGTGGTCATGCTTCCCAAGAACTGACTAGCTATCGGGACCACATTCTCAGGGGGAGCATTTATATATTTGGTTATCTTTTTGCTCATGTTTGTAATTTTTGCTAACTGTAATAATTTGTGCCTAAGAATGTTGTGCATGGACTCAGGGGGAGTTTGCAATAGCCCTTTGGTATTATTGTCAAAGGGGGAGAAGAATTACAGGAGATTGCATGAGTGTTGCCAACAATTCCAAAGGGGGAGATTGTTGAGCAAGGTGCAACAAAAGTATTGTCATTGTTGTCAACACAGTCAGACAGATCAGTTGATGAAGTGGATAGGAGTTAAGAGGTTCCAGTTGATGATGTGGATAGGAGTTAAGAAGTTCTTCAGAGATCAGTTGATGAAGTATACAGGAGTTAAGAGGATCTTCAGAGTATGTACAGTGATTTTCCAAAATATAGAAGTGGCCCATTTGAGAAAAATCAAAAGAAAATCACAAGGAAGAAAACTGTCATGATATCGCGACATGTTGAGAAGAAAGAAAACTGTCGCGATATCGCGACATGTTGAGAAGCAAGAAAACTATCGCGATATCATGACATGTTGAGAAGCAAGGAAAACTGTCATGATATCGTGACATGTTTGGAGAGAAAGAGCTAGAAAGCAAAACTGTCGCGATTTCGTGACATGTTCGGAGAGAAAGGGCAAGCAAGCAAAACTATCGTGATTTCGCGACATGTTCGGGGAGAAGGTGCAAGCAAGAAAAACTATCGCGATTTCATGACATGTTAGAAGAGAGAGAAGAAGAAAGAAAAACTGTCATGATTTCGCGACATGTTGGAAGAGAGAGAAGAAGAAAAGAGGAGAGAGAAAAAGGTGTCGCGATTTCGTGACATGTTTCATTTTCATGGTCCAAAGCGAAGAGAAAGAGGAGAGAGAAAAAGGTGTCGCGATTTCATGACATGTTTCATTTTTGTGGTCCAAAGCGAAGAAAAGAGGAGAGAGAAAAAGGTGTCGCGATTTCGTGACATGTTTCATTTTTGCAGTCCAAAGCGAAGAGAAAGAGGAGAGAGAAAAAGGTGTCGCGATTTCGTGACATGTTTCATTTTCGCGGTCCGAAGCGAAGAGGAAGGCAGAGAAAGAAAAAGTGTCACGATTTCACGACATATTGCAAGGAAGGTTGTACGGATGAAAAAGTGTCGCGATTTCGTGACATATTGCAAGGAAGGTTGTACGGACGAAAAAGTGTCGCGATTTCATGACATGTTGTAGGAGAGAGAGTCCAAAAGAAAAAGTGTCACGATTTCACGACATATTGCAGGAGAGAGAGTCCGAAAGAAAAAGTGTCACGATTTCGTGACATGTCGAGTTTTTGCGACCCAAAGGCAAGAGAAAACGCTAAGGAGAAAAAGTGTCACGATATCGCGACATGTCAAGTTTTCGCTACCCGAAGGCAAGAGAAAGTGCTAAGGAGAAAAAGTGTCGCGATATCGTGACAAGTCGGGTTTTCGCGACCTGAAGGCAAGTGAAACAGCAAAGGAGAGAAAGTGTCACGATATCACGACATGTCGCATTTTCGCGACTAAAGGAGGAGAGAGAAAGCAAGAAGGTGAAAGTGTCGCGATATCGCGACATGTGTTTTCGCTGGTTGAAGCCAAGAAGAGTAGCAAGGAGGCGAAAGTGTCGCGATATCGCGACATGTTGTGTTTTCGTGGGTACAAGCCGAGAAGAAGACAAAGAGGCAGAAGTGTCATGATTTCGTGATAGGTCACTTTGGCGCAAGCTAAAAATAGAACCCAACCAAAACAAGATATGTAACCGTTAACTGAAGTTACACAACAGTTATAGGGGACATTACAAAAGAAAATCATGCAACTAATTTAAGAACAGTTGAAGAAGGAGAAATCTAACAGTCGTATAAATAGAATCAAATATGCATGCATGCACAGAAAATAATACAAACAATAATGATCAAGAAGACAAAAAGTCATGGTAAAAGTAGTATATGTGTCAATTCGTTGCATGTAACGTAATGCCCTATATTTATACAGAAGTAGTTACAGTTAGAAGGCGTTACAACTGACAAGTGGCACATGACAAATAAAAGGAGTTACAGAGAGACAATTCGGTTATAAAATGAGGTTTGCACGAAGTATTAAGTGTGGCTCAAAGACAGTGAAAGTGCTACCGAAAGAGTGTGAAAGTGCTGCTGAAAGAGAGTGTGCAGGAGGCAAGTGAGCAGGGTGTGTGCTGGGTAAAGAGTGGGCAATGTTGAGAAAGCAATAGACCAGTCAGGGTCTTGTAAAAGTGAAGGCATATTTATGTCAATCATCTAGATTCAGAATAGAAGTCCAAGTTGGTGCTTGGCATCAAGGGTTGGTGCTCCTTCCAGTTGGTGCTTGGTAAATTAGGGGTTGGTGCTCCTTTCTATTGGTGCAGATAAATCAGGGGTTGGTGCTCCTTCCGATTGGTGCGGTAAATCAGGGGTTGGTGCTCCTTCCAGTTGGTTCTGGTAAATTGATTGTAAAGTTGTTGCTTTGCAAAGGCTGGATTTGGATGGGAGTCCAAACAATCTATTTTTGAGGAGTAGCCAAAATTGGTGAACCTCGTTACATCTTGTGTTGTGTGATGCTCTCTTGTTATATTTGCTTTATGTGATTTTAAGCTTTCATTGTTTTGGCTTTAAGAGTTAAAGTTTTAAGTTATAAAGAGCCACACTGATTCACCCCCCCTCTCAGTGTCATTGTGAGACTAACAATATTTATTTTTTATTGACCTCAAAGGTTCTTGCAAGAGATCAATCTAATTAGCAAACTATAAGGCATCATACATGCTTGCTTTTGAGGGGTCTTCTTCATTTCTTCTACTATGTTAAAAGAAGATGAGTCAGCATTTCTCTCTTTCTTTATAAAATGCATCATATATACTTCTTTATCCCTGAGTTGATTTTGTTATCTACCTCTTAGTCAGAGAAGAAAATCTTAACCTCTCTTTGCCTATTCTTGAGTCTCGACCTCTTTTTGTGCGATAGAATATTTATGTACTTCCAAACCGATGCTCTAGATAGGGACTTGAGACCTTTTTTCATAGGGAATATCTCTTTTGGGTAGATTTTTAGGGGTAAGAGGAAAACTTAGAGGTTGGAGGTCTTGAGGATCTACTTGCAGGGGTTTTTTACCCGATCTTGTTAGGACTGCAACTTGTTCAACTAAAGGCATCATGAAATTATGGTTCATTTCTCTGATCATGTTCACATGTCCTTTCGAAGTCTTCTATACTTTTTCAATAGCTATATTTTGTACATAGTTATTATGGATCATATATGAATTTTATCCATGTAGGTAATTGCATGTAGAGCACCAGTAATCCGAATTTGTAGGAGTTGCAAACTCTTCATCATCATTTGCATAAACTACAATCGATCTCTCTTGATATTTATTGCTTGATGAAGTTGTATCTCTTGTTACTTGATGAAATAATCTTAGTTGAAAACTCCTTTCATCTTCCCTTTTCATTGACATAACCTCATTAGTCAAGTTCTTCATTTTTGATTACATGTCCAGTAAGATCAAAAGATAAGATTCTTGAGTTGACTGAAAAGGTGGTGTAGGTAATGCAAGAACTGCAGGAATATGAGGTAATGTTAGAAAATTATAAGGCATTTGTATCATTGGGATAGACGGTTGTCCACTCCATTTTGGAAGGTCTATGCTTGGATAATGAGAAGAAATTGAAGAGCTAGCATCGGAAGCTTAGGGGATATCTAGAAAAATCAACATTACCACTTTTTGTGGAAATATTCTAGTGGCAATGAGGTCTTTCTCTACTTTGGATGCTTATTGAAAAATATTAGGGAATGTGAACACCCGATATTGTTGTATGATCATACTGATATCAGAGTTGAAAGCTCTCAAATAATAATATACAACTTGTTCACTAGTTGGTCTCAAACCATCAGCTACTCTTTCCCAAGTGCAACTGAATCAGATATTGAAATCAATGATTTTTTCTAGAGGATGCTTTTGAATTATGGTAAATTTATTGAGCAAGGATAAAGGGTCTGTATGTTGATTAAATTCATCTACCAACTTACGTGCAAGTTTAGCCCAACTTGTAATAGACTGAATAGGAAGCGCTCTATACCAATAGAACATTTTTACTTTCAAGGAAATGATCAACAATCTGATCATTACATCTTATTGAGTGATGTTATATATGGCTGCAAAAGAGTCAATATCTAAACAATGCTCATAAGTTGTTTTAACTATGCCATCATATGAAGGCAATGCTTTCAAAGCCGCAATAGGAATCAAATTTTGAGCCATCAAGTTTAAAGGAACCATGTGATTCCATGTGAGATAAGTTCGAGAAGTGTCCATTGTAGCTATTGCATTTGTTTACACCATAGAAATACCAATAGTTGCACTTGAAGATATGCCGATAATAGGGCTGGGCAAAACAATAGATACTAGGGTGGTAATATTGGTAGTAGGTGGGTTTGATCTAGCAGACAAAATTGGATGAACCTAAAGGCTACCAAGATGTAACTTAAAGAACTTAATGGGATCTTTAGAATTTCTTGCTTTAGATTTGGTTATAATATATGTAAATTTTTAGGATTTTTAACCAAACAAATAGATAAGGTACTTCTTGGGTCTATACCTTCAGATGGAGTCACCAAGTGATTGATTTGGATCTGAAGTAGAACAAAGACAAACACCGAACCTTATAAAATGTTGTGGGACTTTGGTCCTACCGGGTGTGCCAAAAATTGTTGGTGCAAAATTGGCCTATGGTTATGATTGCACCCATGACCTTGCCAACATTGAGTAGACGAACTTAGTATTGAAGGGTTTCATCTAATATCCAGAGAAGGCTGGTTCCTTGGTGGTTTTTTGTGAGAAAAGGGGGAGAAGGGTTTACTGAAAGAAATGGAAATATAGCCATAGCTAGAGCTTTTATCATGGTGTAGATTAAACAACAACAAAGATAAATGCATATAACTTCAAAGTCCAAGCATTTATTATATCTTCACACAAAAATCATAGTTCTTTAATGTGATTTAGATATTAATCTAACACATACATGTATTAAATATTTAGCTCTAGTAATACTATTTATATCGTGCATGAGTCTAGATAATAGAACAAATACAATGTATAGCTTAGTAATGTAAATAGAAGCATCGAATGTTAATACATACACTTGCACATAGTGAACCATAATCCAATAGAAGCCTATCTTATTGCTTGAATTTAGAGTACATACATCTAATACTATAAAAGTCTAAGAGTTGACCTTTATTTAGGGTGCGTTACCTACTATATATTCAATGATAAGTATCTTTTGATAGATAACAAATATTGACACAAAATTAGTTACTACAAATGTGCTACAAAATGCACCAATATATTTTGCATGGCTTCTCATTGGTTCAATTGGAGAATCGAATCACCAATGGTAGGAGTTTAGGATTTGATGCTTCAATCATTATTTGTTGTTAATTTTTGACATGTTCTGTTGGTTGTTGACATGTTTTATAAAGGTATATACTTATGTTTCTATTTACATCTCTATTCTGCAAAATTCTGACATATCACAAAATCACGACATTATTCTTGCCTTCTTCATTTCTTACTTCTGAGCTCATGAAAATCTGGCATGTCATGAAATCATGAAATTTCCTATGTCTTCATTTTTTATTTTGAGCTCGCTAAATTCTGACATGTCATGAAATCGTGACATTCTTCCTGCCTTCTTCATTTTCTACTTTTGAGCTTGCGAACGTCTGATATGTCACAAAATCATGATATTTCTCTTGCCTTCTTCACTTTTTGCTTCTGGGCTTGTGAAACTCTGACATGTCACAAAATCATGACATTTCTCCTGCTTTCTTTACTTTCTACTTTTGGGCTTACAAAACTCTGACATGTTGTGAAATCGTGATATTTCTCCTGCATTAGTCTTTTTCGCTCTTTATTTCACAAAAATTGAATACATGTTCAACTCTAAAAATCTCTGCTATCTTTAGGGTAGTCTTTTTAGACTAACAGATTATTTTCCTAGATAATTTTAGTACATCAAGAGAAAATTATATCTTTGAAGTGATAATTTTGTCCAATTTCTTCCTTGATCTCTAAATAATCTCCACCCAAGATTTATCCCTAATGCCAAACTCATAAGTATGCAATTTTGTAATCTTGTTCCTTCAATATTATTTCTTTTGCAAACCCTATCCCACATAGAAAGAGGAAACCTAATTTTTTCTTGCATCATTTCCAAATAAAGCCTCCTTGAATTTTATCAATTTCTAATGCTATACCTATTGGCAATATTGAAAGTGACATCATATAAGTAGGGATGGATTGCAATTTAGTCTTTATGAGATATACCTTTCCTATCATGGTTAAGAACATACCTTTGCAACTTGTTTAAAAAGCTTTCATTCTGTCCAAAAAAAATACCCAAAGCTCCTTTTTATTTCCTTTGAGATAGAGGAATACTAAAGTAGGTTGATGGAAAATTTTTAATTTTAAACCCTAAAATATTCATAATAATTCGTTGTATATATAGGGTAGTGTAAATAAAAAATCTTAAATTTTGTAGTATTAACCAATTATCTAGTAGCCTTCTCATGTCATGATAATATTGATTTAATATCCATGGCCTCACTAACTGAGGAATTACCCAAAAGAAAAGTATCATAAACAAATTAGAGATGATATTTGAAGAGACCATTTTTTGCAAATTGAATACTTTTGATTTTTTTCTTCTATTTTTGCCTTTGAGAAATCTCTCCCTATTTGCGTTTGTAAGAATAATGAATAGATAAGGAGATAGTGGATCACATTGGCAAAGTACACAATATGAATTGAAGTAACAAGCAAGAGAACCAATGATCAAAATATAATATTTTGTAGTGCTATAACAATAATTAATCCATTCACACCAACTATAATCAAAACCAAATATTTTGAGAATATCATTTATAAAACTTTATGAAATCGTATTGTATGCTTTCTTCATATCTAATTTCATAAGCATGCCTAATTTTTTCATGGAATGAAGAGAATGTATGGATTTATGTACAAATATTATACCATGAAAATTTTATTTACCATGAACAAAACCACCTTTTTCCTCTAAGATAACATAAATATTCATTTATACTAATCTATGTAGAATCAATGCAATCACATAATATCTAAAACCTACCAAGTGGTTACCCAAGCTCCATGGTGTTATAACATGAGTGCCATAGATAAAATTTATATGAAGAGCTATCACACCAAGATCCTCATCCTTTTTGTCCTTGTAGAACTACTTCCTCTCTTTATAGTTAGTAGCATGAGATTCCTCATTCACATATTTTAATAACCCCTTACTCCAAAGCAATGCTTTATTCTTAATTTCTTAGGTAGCATAGTTTGGAACATTCAATAAAAGTACATGTTGATCTATAATATTTCTACTAGAATACAAAATCCTACATATGGTTAGAAATAACACCACCAATATAGAGATCTTGAAAAACCATGTGATTTGATAAAAAGGGGCTCAAAATTATTTCGTACGCAAAATTTATGGACCCTAGAAGTCTGGCCTAAGAATCACACAAAATGCCTAAAAAAGCTTTTGAAAATTTATAATTTTCTAGTACCTATAGCAAATGGGGAGGCTTCCACATGTCACTATGTCAATGGCTAAGGAGGTGCCAACTATGCACTAACTGGACAACATACCAATGAATAAGGTGATACCACTTGTCATGTAATGAAATAGTGAACTAGAAACTATGTATTGACTATACAGACCATTGGGAAGAGTACTAATAAATCATATTACACCACCTATTAAGCATTAATTTTCTCTATGATTAACAAACCATTCTATACCACTTGTCATGTTTTGATTTCCTCTAAAATCCATGCTTTTCCTCATCTATTGTTGATTGTATGATTGTATTGTCATTGGCTTTGATGAGTTGGTAGAATGTGATTGACCAAACCTATATTTATATTTACTAAATGGTGAACTCCCTACACCGATTGCTAACATATCAACCATTGTATAAACTACCATATCAAGTACCATGTTATCATCCAATTTAAATGTATGAACACCATGTCACCTACCATGTCAACCACCATGCTATCTACCATATAAATGACACTATATTAGCTATATAAAATATCCCATCATCAAGTACCATGTCATTGAGTGTCACATCATCAGTAGAATAATTTTTCTTGTTTTAGACATCATATTTGTATGTTTTTAGCATTGAATAAGGAAACAAAGGTAGAAAAAGATACCTCTCGTATCCTGAATATTAAATGGTTAACCCAAAATTACATCACAAATATCCAAGGGTATAACATCATCTAGAACTTCATCTTTTAAGGGCTTTATAACATGATAGGAGAAATTGTTAAGTGACACAAATGTTTCTCCTCTATTGTAACCATCCAAAATTTTATAGTTATGGTGTGGTGTGATAAAATATTTCAAATCCTTATTTACTTTAGCAAAAATTATATTCTTTTGACTCTATTGGTCAAAAATTCAGCTCCACACGTAGGGGGGGCGGATAGATCAGTGTCAAGTAGCATAGAATGGATACCACATCAGAAGGATGGGACGAATGATCTCTAGAGAAGCTCAGTTCCTTCAGGGTGATTCTACCTACTCTACACTACAAAATAGGGGAAAAGGAAAAACAAAAAGAAATAAATAAAAAGGCCATATCCAAAACTCAAAAGGATGGGTATAGCTGCATCAAGAACTATGTAGGTACAATACCCCATTAGAAACACAAGCCCTACACCTAAAATATCATCCAATAACATATTTGTCCTAGATATCTATCAGTGGTAGGCAGGAGGTGAATTCTAGTACTGAAAAACAGGTGCATGAGATCTAAGATGCAGAATCAGAGCATTCCTGTTCGGGCAGTGTTAGTAAAATAAACCCCCAACCCATATAATGAATATGCTCCCCCTTAGTCACTCAAGCACACCCCATGGAATCTAGATAGCAGAATAACACAAGATGACTTAAGTAGCTAAAGAATTGAATATTCATACATTTAGTAAAGAACAAGAGGATGCAACTAGAGACCAAACAATGCATAATTTGTATTTACAGAGGGGAAACCTTACATAAGAATTATAATGGCTAAAAAGCCATGCTTAGGAATGATCAACATTCCACTATTTATAGGTATATTTACAAAATAAAACATTAATGGCGAAAGGTGGGAGCACAATCCTTGTAGAAAATAAGCACCACACTGGTACACTATCCCACTGGATAACATCAATCTTCTAGAAGAAGGTAGATGTACTTGGTTGAATCTAGATCTTTAGATATTCTAATGCTTCTACCCAACTGATCAATTCTTATCTACCTCATCGTTCTCCTTGGGCGGTGATCAACTGGTTAGGTAGTGCATGATAGACACTGGAATACCTTGGGAGCATCGCACTGGGGATAAGTCACTTCTGCATATGACATCGAGTAATTTTACCAATGCAGCAACATGTGGGTTTTTCTTTTGAATTGTTGGTGATGGTAGGAACTTCTTGTGTCTCATGGGTTATTCCTTCTACCGACGGGGGACTAGGAGAGAGAGCGAGTGATTTTCATATGTTTCATCCACTTTGCACTCCTAACTTTCCATCTAGGATAGGCGAGATTTTTCGTTATTTTTCAAGGGCGGGGTCAACCAATTCTTTTGCTCATGTTGGCCACTTAGAAATTTTGCCCAAGGATCTGGACGAGTTTTTGGAAATGTTCCACCTAGACTCTCAAGAAAAAGGTCTGCCCTTTCTATGGCCCACCCTGATTCATTCTACCATCCGCCCAACACTTTAGTCCACCCATGACTGCTACTGTTATCGCCTGATACCTTTCACCCACCTAGTATTATCTTCAAAATTTAGTAGACTCTTTTCAAACAAAGGGAATCACTCCGTGAAAGGGAGAGTGTGTGAAAGGGATAAAATTAAACTGAAACTTTTGGCGAATTATAGGGATTTTCCATTTTATGGAAAAAATAACCCAAAAATATTATAAAATATAACAGTCATAACATTGAGACAGAGAGAAACATGAAGAGGAAAGGAGGATGCAAAAATAACAGGAACAAAAATACACAAGAAGATATAATAAGAAGGGACACACTTGACATGGTGAAAAATAGTGCAAAAATGGGGGAAGAGGAGCTCAGTTAGCAAGAGTGGGAGGAAACACATAAAAAAAACTAGAAGGAATAGACCATGGTGGTTATTGGAGGGAGGACTGTTGCAAGTAGGAGCAAGAGGAAGACAAAAAGTGGAAACAACAAGCAAAAACTTGAGTGGCATGCTGCAAAACAAACATAAAAAGAGGGGAAAATAGAAAATAGTTGAGAGAAGGGGACTTCTATCATCAACTAAATGAGTTACTGATAACAAAGGGGAGAGGAAGGCGAAGTAGAGGGAGGGGTGGATAAGTGGAGAGACATTAAGGGAAGAGCAACCCAAAGCTTATCAAGAGAAATCAGTGGGGCATAGATTCTTCTTAACTAAGCATCCTGATGGATTGGAATCCCATAATTATAATCCACTGAGGACCTAAGACATTCCAAGAGCAGACATATTACCAATGCTTCTTATCAGTCTTGTCCTAGATCTTTTTACACAGTCCAACAATGAACCTCTTTTACCAACTATTATCGACCAAGAGGCAATTTTGCTTCAACCACGATTTGTGGTTTACACTCTCATGGTCTCACTTGCATTTATTTATAAGGGCTACTTATAGTATACTTTGCCTTGGAAGTTCCAAGACTCATTGCAGTTCCAGAGGATGAGTCAAGAGGTTTTGGAAATTTTTGAGTGTATCAATTGGACTACGGGGTCATGACAACAACAGATGGAAAAGCAAAATACTAGAAAGAAAACATAGAGATAGAGGTGAATGTTACATTTCCTAGATGATTTTAGGGGAATTCTTTGTTGATGCTTCCTAGCACCTAACCAAGTGGAAACCTTTCATAGGGTTCTGTTGCACAATGGCCATTTGTCAAAACTTGTGATTCCTAATATAGATGCCATGCATAATGCAAGGATTTATTTACTAGCTATAAAATTATGATGTGAAAAACTTACCTAATCAAGGATATCATGTGAAAATCATCCTCCAAATCTACAATGGGTAGACCAGATCACATTGTATTTGAGGTGTTGTTTGTGATCTGTCTGGCATCATCCATACCGGCTTAGAATTACAATAAAATCATAATTCTTTTTATTCTTCCTGAGTGTACAAACACTCAGGCCTTTGAAAGATAGAGTGACAATACCTTTTTACATAATATTCTACCCTTCAGGCAGTGAGCTGTCAGGGACCAAATATTCATGTTGTTCCTTTTTGATATTGGCTAGTTGTACCAATCTTCTTATTGTTGGCAATTTTGGGTACCTTGGGTACATTGCCTTTGCTCAAGTGTAGAAGTTGTCATTGATGTCAAGAAGCTCTTGAAGGAATTTGATTTAATGTCAGATTATTCAGAGCATGGACAGTGGGTTTCCAAAAAGATCATAGTAGCCCATTTGCAAAAGATCAAAGAAAAAAAGACAAGTTAGAAAAAGTTTGCAGCAGGCTGGAAAAACTGTCGCGATTTCGCGACATGTTGGAAGAGAGAGAAGAACTGGCAAAACTGTCACGATTTCGCGACATGTTGGAAGAGAGAGAAGAAGCTGGCAAAACTATCGCGATTTCGTGACATGTTGGCAGAGAAGGAGAGCAAGGTGGAAAGTGTCACGATTTCGCGACATGTCGCATTTTCGCGACTCGAAAAGTGCAGGAAGGCAGAAAAGGAAAAGTGTCACGATTTCGTGACATATTGCAAAGAAGATTGTACGGACCGAAAAGTGTCACGATTTCGTGACATGTTGCAGGAGAGGGAGTCCGAAAGGAAAAATGTCACGATTTCGTGACATAATGCTGAAAAGAGAGTCCACAGTGTGAACTGTCACGATTTCACGACAAGTTCGAAGAGAGAGAAAGTTACTCGAAAGGTGTCACGATTTCGCGACATGCTGAAGAGTTCGAAGTGAGAACAGTCACGATTTCTCGACATGCTGCAAAAGACGAAGTGAGGACTGTCACGATTTTGTGACATGCTGAAAAGCTCAAAGTGAGAACTGTCACGATTTCACGACATGCAACAAAGGGAAGAGTCTGAAATGAGAAGCGTCACGATTTCACGACGGGCTACAAAGAAAGCGTACGGAAGCTGAAAGCATCGCGATTTCATGACAGGATGAAAGAAAAGCGTACGGATGGAGAAAGTGTCATGATTTCATGACAGAAACTGGAAGCAGGTCTTCTATAGGAGAAGTGTCACGATTTCATGATAGAAGCAGAAAGGAAGGCTATGAAGACAAAAGCATCACGATTTCGTGACATGTTCCAGTTTCATGGGAGTAAGGCAGAGAGAAGCTCAAGGCAACGAAAGTGTCACGATTTCGTGACATGTTTCATTTTTGCTAGTGCAAGCCGAGAAAAGGTTGAGAAAGCGAGAAGGGTCACGATTTCATGATAGGAGTGAAGATGACGTCAGCAAAGGCAGTAGTGTCACGATTTCATGACAAAAGCAGAGAAGAAGGCCATGAAGTCAGAAGGGTCACGATTTCACGACAGAAGAGAAGATGACATTAGTAGAAGCAGAAAGTGTCACGATATCATGACAAAAGCCATAAGATAGTGTTCGGTTGCAAAGGTGTCACGATATCGTGACATGTTGTAGTTTCACGAGAAAAGCTACAGAACCACAGAGGCGGTTGAAGCCGACAGAGTTGAATTTGAGCCGACGCAGTTTAGGGTTTTGCAACCGACGAAGTTAAGGGTAGCAGTCGACTAAGATCAAGGTTTTGATCTTGAAAGTTTTAGTATAAAAGTAGGGCTGCTTGGAGAGAAAATGACATCGATCGAAGTGTGCGTTCGAAGAGCGGCGTTCGTAGACTGTGCGAAGTGAAGAAGTTCGATCGTCGAGAGCAGAGTGCATTCTGTCGAATCTTCCAAGTGAGAGAGATTGCAAGGAAGCAGAGTGCGCGAAGACTATGTGGCTGTAATTGCACAGAGGTGCAAAGGTCAAGGGCAGCTGTGATTGCGCAAAAAGAGCGAAGGACTATGTTTTTGTGCAGACCAAAAAAAGAGGACAAAAGACATCTGTGCCAGACCGAAGGACTGTGTTCGGTGCAGATCAGAGAAAGAGAAATCGAGGACATTTGTGCTAGACCGAAGGACTGTGTTTAGTGCAATTTCGAGGACCAGCTTTGGAGGTGATAGAGTTGAGGACAGAGGTCTCCAGCCAGAGCAAGGAAGACAGGTGTCTTCTATGGATAGAGTTCCATTTGCTAAGGGCAGAGGAGGCAGAGGTCTTCTAGAGGATCACCAGCCAGAACAGAGCTAGGGGATTGGTGTCTCCTTTGGGTTGATGCCCATAAATATTGTAATCGGGAAAGGTATTCCTAGATTTTGAGTTGATAAAATTTAGTGAGAGATTTTATCCGTGGAGTAGCCCGCTTTGGGTGAACCACGTAAATTGTTGTGTCTCTATTGTGGATGGTGTTTTGTGCATTGCTTTAATTACTGCTATTGATATTGCTTTCTATACTCTGCATAATATTGATTTGAAAGTTGATTTGGAGGAAAAAGTAAAAAGCGGTCTTATACTGTTCACCCCCCCTCTCAGTATAAGCTTGTGTTCTTCAATTGGTATCAGAGCCGGTACCTTCAAAAAGTTTAACAGCTTGAAGGAAAAGCTAGTAAAGAACACAATGGATTATTCAAGTGGCAATGCAACACCTATTCTTGATGGATCAGATTTTGGTCTTTGGAGTGCAAGGATGAAGGTTCATCTAATGGCACTTGGGAATGAGGTTTGGGAAGTGATTGAAGATGGGTACACTATTCCTGAAAATGGTCCTTATACTAAAGAAGACAGGCTCCTACATCACAACAATTCAAAAGCAATGAATGCAATCTTGAAGGGTTTACAGAAGGCAGATCTTACCAAAGTGATTCACTGCAAGACAACTAGTGAAATGTGGAAACAGCTGCAGGTGGTTCACACAGGTGATGTAAATGTCCGAAAGGCCAAGTTGAGACACTTCAAAGGTATGTTTGAACAACTCAAGATGAATGATGATGAAAATATTAGTGACTACATGCTTCGTATGGATGAGGTTGTTAACTCCATGAAAGACTTAGGTCTTGAGCTTGCTGAAAATGATGTTTGTGATAAGATTTTAAGATCTCTTCCTAATAGATTTAGTGAAAATATTTCTGCTATTGAGGAAGCTAAAGATTTGGATAAGTTGAAAAAGGATGAGCTCCATAGTATACTTGCAGCATTTGAGTTGAGAACTCAAGTGAAGGTTGATGTCAAGAAAGAGGCAGACTTTCAAGGCTACCAAGAAATCCAAAGGTAAACAGATTCAAGAGAGTGATGAGTCTTCTAGTGATGAAGAGGCATATTACAGCAAGAAAGGCAAGTTCTCTAGAAAGCACAAAAGCATGAAGAATATAAGATGTTTCAATTGTGGAAAGTTTGGCCATTATGCTACTGATTGTACTGTTTCCAAGTATGAAAGTGATGAAGATAAACAGGATTCTAAGAGCAAGGATTCTAAAAAATTCAAACATCACAGGAAGAACAAAGATGAGCACAACAATCACGGAAAGAGGTATTCTCACAAGCACAAGAAGATTTTCTACCTAGACAAAGCAAGTAAGTGTTCTAGTAGTGATAGTGAAAGTTCTTCAAGTGATAGTGAAAATGAGATGTTGTTCATATCAAAAAAAGAGGAAGAACCGAAACATAGATTCATTATCATGAAATGTTTTAGATGTGGAAATTTTGGTCACCTTGAGGATGATTGCACAAATAATGAATTGGTTACTAGTATGTATGAGGATGCTTCAGAAAACTATAAGGAAGATGCTTGTATGGTTTTTGAAAAGGGTAGCACCTCTAGTGATAAGAAATCTGTAAAAGGCTCTGATGATTCGGAAAGCAAACAAATAAAGGATCTTGAAAGTGAACTTACTAATGCTCTTAGTGCTTTGAAAAAGGAAAGAAAGAAGAATGCCAGACTCAAGGATAAGTTAGATGAATGTTGTATGGAGAGAGATGATCTTACGAAAAGTCTTGACTTCTCTATGGCTAAGACACAAGAACTCAAGGACGAGTTAGAGTCTAAGATTCTTCAGTATAATGAGTTGGAACAGAAAATGGCTTCTTTGGAAGTGGAAACTAAAGAGTACAAGGATAAACTGTACAGGTTTCAAGATAGCTCCAAAAGGGTTAAGTCTCTCATCAAAGGTCAAAGAAAACCAACAGATAAAACAGGTCTCGGTTTTGTTGAGCCGCACAAGGAACAAGTTGGGGAATCTAGCAAGAGATTTCAAAAGGAAGAGAGTTCTGATGAAGAAAGTACTTCAGATCATGAGTCCATGAGTGATAGATGCGCAGAAATAGAAAACAAAATTCAGATTGCGAAGAAGAAGTTTTCGGGACCCAAGAGGTCGAATAAAAGAAAATTTCACGACAGATGTTTTGCGTGTCACAGGTTTGGTCACATGGCTGTGCATTGCATGACTCAAGTAAGGAAGGTAAATGATAGTTTCAGAGGTAGCAATTTCTTTCAAGGGTATTGCTACTCTTGTAATCAGTTTGGGCATAAGGCATTTTTTTGCAAGGCTAATAACAGGAACTCGGTTAGTCAGAACAGGCGGATTCGAAGAACAGGTATGCCTAAAAGAAATAACATTATTACCTGTTATAAGTGCAACAATGACGGTCACACAGCTAGACAGTGTAGAGCTGATCTTCCAAGGTACAGGAATAGGAACAGTGGTATGAACAGGTCCAAGGATCAGAACAGTGACAGGAACAAGAACAGGAATATTGACAAAAAATTCAAAAGAAGGCCCGACAAGGAAATTGTAGATGCTGATGATGATCAGTGCCTAATGGGAGTTTTACTCCCACCCCTATTTTAATCACCTCATCAGGAGGTGGGGGAGGGACTAAGCTAAGAGGCTCATTCTTAGTCCCAAGCCCCAAAGGTGACCCTTTGCCATTGATGACAAAGGGGGAGAGATATGAGTAAGGGGGAGAGCATCAAGTGAAGAGAAGAGCTTCAAGTCAGGGGGAGCAAAACTTCAAAGGTAGATTCTCAGTTGTTAGCACAACTGGTTTCAGTTTTGGCTCTTGAGTTGTGTTTTCAGTAAAGGTTTGCCATCAATGACAAAGGGGGAGATTGTTGGCAATTTTGGGTACCTTGGGTACATTGCCTTTGCTCAAGTGTAGAAGTTGTCATTGATGTCAAGAAGCTCTTGAAGGAATTTGATTTAATGTCAGATTATTCAGAGCATGGACAGTGGGTTTCCAAAAAGATCATAGTAGCCCATTTGCAAAAGATCAAAGAAAAAAGACAAGTTAGAAAAAGTTTGCAGCAGGCTGGAAAAACTGTCACGATTTCGCGACATGTTGGAAGAGAGAGAAGAAGCTGGCAAAACTGTCACGATTTCGTGACATGTTGGAAGAGAGAGAAGAAGCTGGCAAAACTGTCACGATTTCGTGACATGTTGGCAGAGAAGGAGAGCAAGGTGGAAAGTGTCACGATTTCATGACATGTCGCATTTTCGTGACTCAAAAAGTGCAGGAAGGCAGAAAAGGAAAAGTGTCACGATTTCGTGACATATTGCAAAGAAGATTGTACGGACCGAAAAGTGTCACGATTTCATGACATGTTGCAGGAGAGGGAGTCCGAAAGGAAAAATGTCATGATTTCATGACATAATGCTGAAAAGAGAGTCCACAGTGTGAACTATCATGATTTCATGACAAGTTCGAAGAGAGAGAAAGTTACTCGAAAGGTGTCACGATTTCGTGACATGCTGAAGAGTTCGAAGTGAGAACAAGCATGATTTTCTGACATGCTGCAAAAGACGAAGTGAGGACTGTCGTGATTTTGTGACATGCTGAAAAGCTCGAAGTGAGAACTGTCGCGATTTCGTGACATGCAACAAAGGGAAGAGTCTAAAATGAGAAGCGTCACGATTTCCGACGGCTCAAAGAAAGCGTACGAAAGCGAAGATGTAGCGATTTCGTGACAGGATGAAAGAAAAGCGTACGGATGGAGAAAGTGTCACGATTTCGTGACAAAAACTAGAAGCAGGTCTTCTATAGGAGAAGTGTCACGATTTCACGACAGAAGCAGAAAGGAAGGCTATGAAGACAAAAGCGTCATGATTTCGTGACATGTTCCAGTTTCATGGGAGTAAGGCAGAGAGAAGCTCAAGGCAGCGAAAGTGTCACGATTTCGTGACATGTTCCATTTTTGCTAGTGCAAGCCGAGAAAAGGTTGAGAAAGCGAGAAGGGTCACGATTTCATGACAGGAGTGAAGATGACGTCAGCAAAGGCAGTAGTGTCACGATTTCATGACAAAAGCAGAGAAGAAGGCCATGAAGTCAGAAGGGTCACGATTTCATGACAGAAGAGAAGATGACGTCAGTAGAAGCAGAAAGTGTCGCGATATCATGACAAAAGCCATAAGATAGTGTTCGGTTGCAAAGGTGTCACGATATCGCGACATGTTGTAGTTTCACGAGAAAAGCTATAGAACCACAGAGGCGGTTGAAGCCGACAGAGTTGAATTTGAGCCGACGTAGTTTAGGGTTTTGCAGCCGACGAAGTTAAGGGTAGCAGCCGACTAAGATCAAGGTTTTGATCTTGAAAGTTTTAGTATAAAAGCAGGGCTGCTTGGAGAGAAAATGACATCGATCGAAGTGTGCGTTCGAAGAGCGGCGTTCGTAGACTGTGCGAAGTGAAGAAGTTCGATCGTCGAGAGCAGAGTGCATTCTGTCGAATCTTCCAAGTGAGAGAGATTGCAAGGAAGCAGAGTGCGCGAAGACTATGCGGCTGTAATTGCACAGAGGTGCAAAGGTCAAGGGCAGTTGTGATTGCGCAAAAAGAGCGAAGGACTATGTTTTTGTGCAGACCAAAAAAAGAGGACAAAAGACATCTGTGCCAGATCGAAGGACTGTGTTCGGTGCAGATCAGAGAAAGAGAAATCGAGGACATTTGTGCTAGACCGAAGGACTATGTTTAGTGCAATTTCGAGGACCAGCTTTGGAGGTGATAGAGTTGAGGACAGAGGTCTCCAACCAGAGCAGGGAAGACAGGTGTCTTCTGTGGATAGAGTTCCATTTGCTAAGGGCAAGGGAGGCAGAGGTCTTCTAGAGGATCACCAACCAGAACAGAGCTAGGGGATTGGTGTCTCCTTTGGGTTGATGCCCATAAATATTGTAATCGGGAAAGGTATTCCCAGATTTTGAGTTGATAAAATTTAGTGAGAGATTTTATCCGTGGAGTAGCCCGCTTTGGGTGAACCACGTAAATTGTTGTGTCTCTATTGTGGATGGTGTTTTGTGCATTGCTTTAATTACTGCTATTGATATTGCTTTCTATACTCTGCATAATATTGATTTGAAAGTTGATTTGGAGGAAAAAAATAAAAAGCGGTCTTATACTGTTCACCCCCCTCTCAGTATAAGCTTGTGTTCTTCACTTATCAACTTTTCCTTCGTCGTCGAGTCCTTATCTCACTCATGAGCATCCATGTCATTACCCAGATCCTAAGGGGTTTGGGGTTGACTGGTCATGCTATCTTTGTGGATGTAGATATCATGGAAGACCTACTCTTGGTATGTGCCCACTATATGATATGACACTAGTTCTTGGAGGGAACTGGTCGGTTGGAGCCTCCACATTAGAACTTGCCCAGTTATGATAGCCTTCTCATAGAGTTGAGGGAAACAAGTTTCCCTTGATTGGTGTAGTAGGAGGTTGATGTCAGAACCAAGTGCTTGGATGTAGAATATATATGCCTAGGTGGAGGTCGAGAGGATTTGTAGTGGAATCTTCTTCTAACTCTTATAAAAATGGGAATTGAAATTTGTCACACCTTTAAGAGGTTTCCTCTTGATAAATGTGAATTGATTCAAAGACTAGAAGGGATCCTCCATTTCATTGGACGTATCCATGAGAGGCTCCACTAGATCTATCCATGTAGAGATGCTTCTAGGCTGTAGGGTTTTGTACCAGAGCTATGCTCTACCTTCAAGGGAAGCTACCAATAGCCTGATCATTGCATATTCATGCACAATATTATGAAGGGTGGCTAGAGAAGTCACATTTTCAAAGTGTTCCTTCACAACTTCCTTGATGCCACTGTATTTTGGTAAGGCATCAAAGGTAACTTTTGGAATATCATATCAGTAAAATATATTGAGGGGACTGAGGTCATTCCACTAGGGGAAATATGGCTAGGCAATCAAGGCACCAATATTCAGAGGTGCTGGTTGTAATGTTGGATTCAGAGTCACCAAGTGAGCATACTATCTTTGCTAATGAGGTCAAGGTTGCTCACCATACCTTGAGTCCTCCTATACGTTTGAATATTTAGCACGAGCAGGTGACTGGTCTCATGATATGGATGTATTGCATAGTTGGAGTCACCAGGTGAATTTGAGAAGATTTGGGTAAATTAGAGAGTCACCAAATATTATTTCCTAAAATACTGGGGCTCAGTGAGTTCCCCACCAGAGTCACTAAAAATTATTGGTCGATAATTTGGTACTATGCATAGGATGGGGTAAACGAATTAGTTTCAAGCAACATAGAATAATCGTTACATCGAAAGGATGAGGTAGAAAATATTTGAAGAATGTCATTTCCTTTAGGGCGATTCCAACTACTCTATGTCATAAAATAGGGGAAAAGGAAAATTTAAAAGAAATAAATAGAAAGGCCATAGCCAGAACTCACAAGGATAGCTATAGCCACATCTAGACCTATGGAGACACAATACCCCATCAAAAACACAAGCTTTACATCTAACATATCATCCAATGACATATTTGTCCTAACTCTCTATTATCAACGGGCAGGAGGCAAATTCTAGTATCGACGAATAGGTGCTTGATATCTAGGATGCAGAATCAGAGCGCTCTTATTCAGGCAGTGTTAACAGAAATAAACCCACAAATCCATATAATGAATATGCTCTCCCTTAGTCACTCAGGCACACCCCACGAAATCTAGATAGCAAAGTAACACAAGATGAATTAAGTAGCTAAAGAATTGAATATTCATACATTCAATAAAGAACAAAAGAACACAACTAGAGACCAAATAGTGTAGAATTTATATTTACAGAGGGGAAACCTTACATAAGAATTATAATGGCTAAAGATTTGTGCTTAGGAATGACTAGCATTTCACTATTTATAGGTATATTTACAAAATAAAACATTAATTGCAGAAGGTAGGAGCACAATCCTTACAACGGACAAGCATCGCGTTGGTACACTATCCCACTATATAGCATCGATATTCTAGAAGAAGGTAGATGTACTTGGTTGAATCTAGACCTTTGGATATTCTGATGCTTTTGTCTAAATGATCAATTCTCAGCTACCTTGTCCTTCTCCTTTAGTGATGATCCACTGGTTAGGTGATGTGTGATAGGTACTGGGATACCTTGAGTGCGTCGCACTAGGGATAAGTCACTTATGTGTACAACGTCGAGCACTTGGGCCAATGCAATAACAGACAAGTTTTTATTTTGAATTACGGGTGATGGTAGGAACTTCTTGTGTCTGGTGGGTTCTTCCTTCTACTAGCGGGGTATCGGGAGAGAGAGCATGTGCTTTTCATATGTTTCACCCACTTTGCACTCCTAACTTCCTTCCTGGGATGGGCGAGGGTTTTCCTTGTTTCTCAAGGGCGGGGTCAACCAATTATTTCACCCGTACTAGTCGCTTAAAACATCCACCCAAGGAGCTAGGTGGATTTTTGGGAATGTTTCACCCAAAATATTAGGAAAATGTCTTCCCATTATATCGCTTGCCTTGCTTCATTATGCCACCCATCCAACACTTTAGTCCACCCGTGACTGCTACCGCTATCGCCTGATACCTTTTGCCTGCCCAGTAATATCTTCAAAATTTAGCAAACTATTTTCGAATAAAGGGAATCACTTCCTAAAAGGGAGAGCGTGTGAAATGGGTAAAATTACACCCATATACTCCCACTATCAATAATTAAATATAATAACTTACCCTTGACCTACGTTTATGAGTAAAATAGTTATTCTTTCTCTTGTGACTCCTCTAGTGTAGCATGTGTGGTGGCAATTATCAAATTTGGTTTAGATTCCATGATTTGATTCCCTCTATCCTCAACATATGGATGTGGATGTGGTGGTGCCACATATATTGAGGGTTGTGACTCAACAAACAATAATTGAATTGTTTGACATTCCTCCCTTAAATATTGGTCGCTCTTATGATAATAATACTATTTTCCACTTTTGGCCTTTGAGGGACTCTTCTTTTGGGAGCCTTTTTTGCTTCCAATTTTTATTTTAGAGTTGACCCCTTTAACTTTATTATTTGGAGAGTTATTCTTGCCTTTATCTAGTTGGTTTTTAGTGTTCTAGTTTTTCTTATTTACACCTTCTCATTTTCTAATTTTGTTTTCATGCTTTTACTCCAATTTGACAAGTTTATATGCCTCTTCCAATATCTTGAATTTGAAGAGCTCATGTACTCTTAAATGTACCATTGCATACCTTTGTGGTGCTTGAGAATTCAATGCCTTTTTATATCTATATTTTCTTCCATGAAGTAGAAAAAATCAATATAGCATTGAATAAATTATCTTTACATTGACAAAATTATTGCAATCACATATATAACTCTTCATAGGCAATGACCTCCATAAAATTATCCCATGTGAACTCTACATCTTAATTCTCTTCTATAACCCTATTAAAATATGCTTCCCACTAATTTATAATAGGTAATGAAGCATTTAGGAGTGCAAAAGTGATTTTCTCACTGTCGATAAATTTCTTTGTAGAGAAGTATCAAGATAACTAATCCAACCAAATTTCTAGGTATCAACATAAATATTTCCTTCAAAAGTAGGAATATAAAAATTCACCTATATATTAAAAGGTTTGGGACCATTAAATGGTGATAGGGTAGTGAGAGGTTATGCCAAGGAGTTGTAGAAGTTGTAGTAGAGACTCATTAAGAATTTGAGCAAATAGGCCCATCATCTCATTCCTCTATTTTATGAAGGTTTCATTCAACATCTTCTTGAAAGGATTGATTGTCTCAATGTTGTTCATTCTACTTGCCTAAGATTTTTTGGAATAACAAGGGAGGTAATCATAGGGATCTCACATCTAATACCCAAAATTTTGATATCCTAATCTTGTGTTTATGGACATACACTCAAAAGACAAACCGCTCTAATACCATTGATCTAAAATTAGAATTTTGAGTTAATAAAGATCAATAAATGATGCAATTAAAAAATAATAGAGTATAATAAACCAAAACACAAGAGAAAATAAATAAAATAACAAATGATTTTATTGCTAAAAAAATAGAGTATAATGTAAGCAATCCCTAAGAAGAGATGTGAGGCTATAATAGTGCATCCATTACTCATGTTTTTGATACTTGGGGGTGATTCTCTCTTTATACAATAGTTGATGTGTTGGAAATCCACCATATTGAATATGTAAGGTCATCCATATGGAAATGTGGTGGTTTACCTTCCATGAGTTAGAAGGTCACCCATATGAAAATGTAGTGATTCACTTTCCATGAGTTACAAAGTGTATTTAATTAAAATAAACATACATACAAATTATACATTTGTATTTTATCTTCTAATAATGTGTCAAAATGATTAGAGATGCATTTTAGCAATGAAAATATATAAATAAAAAATTATAATGTTTAGTAACTATTTTATTTTGAAGTTATTAGGGCCTCTAGATATTTTTTCCATGCAGTTTATCTTTGTTAAAAGTTCTAGATCTTCCTCTAAGCCTTCCAACACTTCTTGAATGGTTCAAAACAAAGTCTCAAGCACAAATTTATGCCCCTAATAGTGTGGTTAGGATTAAAAAATAGTTTTTTAGGTATTTTCAAGCATAAAGCTATGGCATAAAAATGCCACATGCATGGATCATTGTCCCCATTGCATCAAATTTTGACATCAAGTGTAGAAATTATTTCCTTATTTTATTTTTATGAGGTATTCCCCTTGGTGATCAAGTTGTCCTACCTTGATCGATTTGTACATCTAAGTGGACTTCCTTCTAATGGTCTTGGTCCATGTGTCAAAATTTTTATCCTTCTCCATTGGTACTAAATGGTTTGGATTGATTTCTTCAATTTCCAACTATTCTGCTACTATGAAAGTGTCCAACAAAGGTGGACGATAGGACCTAATAATTTTAACATCGAATGTTGATTGTAAACTGAGATAAGATGGAAGATTCAAATCAAAAGTATTTTTACACATTCTTGGTGATGGTGTATGGTCCATAGTGAAGAGGTATGATATTCCTACGAGAGCCCTACAAGTCATTTTTTGAAGACATAACCATACCTTATCTCCAACCTTGAATTGATTTGGGACCTAATGCTAGTCATTACACGACTTGTATTTTTTATTTGTTTTTTCCAAGAGGTCATGTACCTATTGTTGGACGTACTAAATTTATTTCATAAACAATACTACCTCTTTTGCTTCTTTTTGTCCATGAGGTAAGGTTATGCATAGCAGTGAATTATCGTTAATGAATGAATATTTAGATTTCTAAAATTGGAATTGGCAAATATGAGGACCCTTTATCGGGGTCTATTAAATCAAAATTTCTAGGTGCAAAGTTTTTTTGGGTCAAGTCACCTCGGATTTATAATATTTTGACCATTTTAAGTTTAAATCACCAACATTACCATTGATAATAGTGGACCTTTTTATCTTTAAATTATAATAAATTATTTACACTGAAAAAATTGCCTATTATTTACACTAACAAAATTACTAATATTTTGGGCCAGTCGTTAGTTATGATGTTTTAGATTATTGGGCATTATTAGTGATGTGATCGATCATCTATCATCATCTGTGTTGCTACTGGTCGTGAGCAGCTCAAGGAAATATTCAAACAATAGGATATTATAAAATCTCTCCCACATTGAAGAGCTTTGCATAAATCGTTCCAATGATTCGTCCAGAGCTCTTCAATGTCAAGAGAATTTGCATAATCATGGTAAATCAGTGGAACAATAACAATAGGAACAACAGGAACAAGTTACAACATGGTTATATGACCTGATACACCTCTTGGCATCATTCCTCATATTGGGATAATAGTACGCTTAATGTAATACCAATATTTTTAACCCCAAAGTGACCTGATACTTTGTGGAAGTGTGCTTCCCAAATAATATCTGAGCATTTACTAGCTAGTACAAAAATATGTTCCATGTGGAAAATGAGGTTATCTTGCAAAAAAATCAAAAGCATGCTTGCCCACATAAGGAGCTCAATATGAATTTACAAAATCAAAATCTACTTTATACAAGATGGATAAATTGAAAGTATCATACCCATATGAATCAAGAATAGTGGTGAGTGCTATGATTGGAGGTGAGCTCAAAAAATATACTACTAAATTGAAACTTTCTTTCTTATTATTAATGATCAAATCAAATTTCTATATATAGTTGGCCCATATTTGATGTCTTTCATTTAGCTTACTTTGTGTTTGAATGAAATCCAAAGGTCTATGATTTATGTGCAATATGGTTTTATTACCTAAGATGTAGTGCTTCCATTATTTAATGCTTTTGCAATGGTATAAATGTATTTGTTATATATAGGGTTTTTTTTTAATTGCTTCATTGAATATTTCAATTTGATAGGTATTGGATTTCCATCCTATATGAGGACAACTTCCAATGCATACTTTGATGAATTAGTCATTACCTTAAAATATTGATGCAATTTAGGTAATAAAAGTGTAGGAATTAAACACAATCGATACTTCAACCTCTCTAATACCTTCTATTGTGAATCTTCCTAATGGAAATTTTGTTTGGCACATCCTTTCTCACACATTGTCTAACCACTACACCAAGTGAGATTCACAACAAAATTGGTAAGACTTGTGAGGAGGGGAAAAAGGAGGAGCATGAAGGGGAGATCCTAGAGGATCATGAAGGGGAGATCCCAAATCCTTTTCTCTCTCATCTTCTCACTTTGATATTAGGGGGTGTTTAATGTGGATTTTCACAAATACCTATATTTTTAAGAAAACCAGTAAACCAAGTTCCCTCTAAAGATCCGTTTCTATCTAGCACAACCCTTTTTTATTTTGGGATTTAATTTCATCTTTGATCTATGATGAACAAACAAAAACTTAAGACTAATTAAAAGACTTTTGATAAAAAATGACTCCTCTTTTCAAATAAGAAAGGTGTAGCAAACAATTTACTCTAAAATGCAAGCTACATGTAATGTTTATTTCAATGCTTATCAAAGAGTTATTCAATCTTCTTCCCCATTTCAATCACAATTAAAATAGGATTCACAAAATTAATCAACAAAAAAATAGAAAACCCTAACTACTGAATAAAATAAACAAATATAATGCCTTGAAACATAAATGACAAAATACAGGATAGAAAGTACCTGATTTTGTCATAGAGGCAAAAATGACACCTCCTTGAAGAAGTGTCATTGGATCCTTGATAAAACTTTCATAGAACTTGTCAAATTATTACAAGAAAGAATAAAAAAAGAGTGTCGATCAATGTAGAGGGGTCTGTCAGGTCTTAGTGAAGATGGTGAAATTTTTACTTTAACAATTAAATCCTTATTTCTTGAGACAAAAGGATAGAAAACATGTGAATAAAAAAAGGATAAAAAATGCTAAAAGATAAATGTTGAATAGATGCAACAAAGGGGAGAACAGACACAACCCAAGACCATAGGGTTTCCCTTTTCCAGTGGAGAATTGCTAATAGATGCTTGTTAATAATTTGATACCAATTTGATGCTTGCTATGAATTGATAGAAAAATGAAGGGATTTAGGTTTTCCAAACAAGTTTTTTGTAAAGTATTTTTTATAGTATATGGATATCTCTTTTGATAGTTATTCTTCTCCTTAGAAGAAATGTATCTCCTTTTTATTTTTTTAGCACCCTTTTTGCAATATTTATTGTAATTATCTCGGTAGGGACACTGTAATGGAAAAATTTATTGGGCTATTTTAATAGAGACCCAAGTTCAATTCTTAGGAAGAGTGGCCCTTGATATGCCCCTACTTTTCAACCTCTTAAAAACAATCTTTTTTGTAATCTTGTACAATATTGTTTGCAATCTCTTTAAATATTTTTTGCAATATCTTTCAATTTGCTATAGTCCTTCCCAAAGGTTAGCTATATATAGGGCTTTAGTTTTTAACAAACTACTGGGTTGAATTTGGCACAAAAATAAAAAAAATATCAACTTTTGGTGGGAAAAATGTCAAATGACCCAGGTGTTGTTTTCTTGTAGCTTGAGGCAATGATTATTGTAGGACTATAAGCATATATATACTCATTGGAAAGCTCCTTTTGAGCCCATTATAATGAAAGTATTTGTTTACAACTTTTTATGAAGATTTACAATGAATATTAATATCCCAAATATGCCATTTCTTTTGAAGCACTAAATGTTTCAAATTTGGGCATGAGGAAGGTGGATTCAGTTAAGTTGATTGGATGGCTGGTGGATGTGGGTTTTGGTAGGCTAAAGTGTATAAAATTATGTTTATACATTTTTCCCCTATTTTATGTATTTATTGTAAAATAAATGCATCAAAAAATGACATAGATACCCCAACTTTGTGTTGGTGCTTAAGGTTGATGAGGGATCAGAAGACTAATTAAAGTAATGTTAAGGATTGTATCTCGGTTAGTATTAAATGTTACCTTGCCCTAGTGTACCCCTTGAGTTTTGAAAGAAAAACCACGTTGAACTGATGAAACTATATTTGGCTATGATCCACAAGAGGGCAATGGTGAAAAGTTGATTAAGATGGTATGAAAAATTAAAAGGTGATTTGATCAAGATCTAAAGAACAAATTTAGGTTTGACTAGATAAAGGGGAGATTTTGATTGAGATGATGGTTGATTAGAGATTTAATTGATGATTGATTATTGATGGCTAATGTTGAATTAAGGATGGGTTAAGAAAGATCAAATAAAGAGATGAAAGAGGGAAGATGAAAAGAGATGAAGGGAAAGAATGAAAGGATGAGAGACACCAAACACTGCCAAAAGTTTCTTCTTGTGAAATTAATTACCTTTAAGTGTTTAACTTTAAAGAATAGGTTTGTGAATTATTACATGTAAATGTTACCTAAAATAACATTTTTATGAACTATACATATATATCTATGTACCAGATTCAATGGTGATAGATTTACCTTCATGAGATATATAGATGTGCACAAAAGAGCATTTTGTAATTGATTACCTTTAAGCATTTAACTTAAAGGAAATTTTTAAAATTGATTATATTTAAGTGTTACCTTAAAGGATATTTTTATAAGTGATTACCTTTAAGTGTTACCTTAAATAATATTTTTGTAAGTGATTACCTTTAAATGTTATCCTAAAGGACATTTTTGAAATCAACTACCTTTAAGCATGATATTAAAGGATAATTTTTGATATTGATTAACTTTAAGCATGAACTTAGAGGACAAAATTTAAGATCAATTTCATTTAAGAAACTTAAAGGATAATTTTTGAGATCGATTACCTTTAAGCATGGACTTAAAGGATAATTTTTGAAATTGATTACCTTTAAGCATAAAATTAAAGGAGATTTTTTTAAAAACTAATTACTTTTGAGTAGACTTCCAAAGGACATTTTTGATAAATTGATTACCTTTGAGCAAGTGCCCATAGGAAATTTTTGATAAGCTAATTACCTTTGAGTGAGCACCCAAAGGACATTTTTTTATGAACATGATTACATTTGAGCAAACACCCAAAGAACATTTTTATGAATGTGATTACCTTTGAGAAAGCACCCAAAGGATATTTTGATGAACATGATTACCTTTAAGCAAAAGCTTAAAGGAGATTTTTTATGTGTTGATAATTAAATATATGATTACCTCTAAGCAAACACTTAGAGGGCATTTTGATGAGATAATGAGATGTATTTCCTTTAAGAAAGCAAAGAAAGGGAATTTTTATTCATGATGATAGAGGCTTATGATAATTTGATAGAAGATTTTATCACCCTTAAGTACTTGCTAAAAGGAAATTATGATAACTTGATTAACTTTAAGCACTTGCTTAATGGATGTTTTGATGATTTGATTAGCCTATTAGCCATAGGGTGCTTGGATTGATTTTACCTCTTAGTTTAAGGCAATAAGATTGATTTGATTGGATTTACCTTATACAAACTTGCCATAGAGGATATATGGTTCATTGACATGACCATAAATGATGCCCTTAATCAGGGAGACATTTTATTATTGGCTGATTTCCCTACATGTAAGATATTATATGGGAAAGCAATAGATAATAAGATGAGATGATTAGTACCTATGAAGACTCATCATATTCATCATATAGGCGATGATAATATAGAATAAGTTGATTTGATTTGATTCATGATCAATACCTATAAACTTTGTGTCCATCACGTGGTGAGAAATTTATAGTTCAAAGGATATAGGGTTGTGAGATGAATTTAATTGATCCTAATATAGATAGATGAGTTAGATTGAAAGTAATGATTTGATAAGATATTAATAAATTTATAGGATAGATTTATTCAAATTTATTGACATGATGTGATCTAAAATTATAGAGATAGTGTTTAGTTGAAATTGTTGGAGACAAATTGATTTAAATAGAGATAGATTAGTTGTGATTGAGATAGATTGTGTAGGAGCAAGTGATAGAGAGATTGGTTCAATTCAATAGCGATAATTGGATTAAATTTTTTAGAGATAATTTAACTTAAGTTGATAGCAATAACTTGAGTTAAACTAATAGAGACAAGTCAATTTACATTGATATAAATGTATCTAGATTGATCAAAGATAAGTTCAATGGAAATTGATCTGCAATAGAATAATTCAAGTGGATATAGATGAAGTGAAATTAATGAATAAGGATAGATTAATTTATATGGATGAATATATTGATTTATCTTGATAAGGATGGAATAATTTGGTTTGATAGAAACATATAAAGATAACTTGATTTGAATTTATTGTGATGATGAGAGAGGTTGAAACTAAGAGGGAAATATTGATAGGGATAAATTAAATAATATTGATGGATTTGAATTGATAAAAATGTATTTTTTAACTTGAATTAGACTAATAAAAATAGATGGATTTTGTGAATCTTGATTTGGTTAGCAAAAGATAGAGACTAGGAGTATCCACTCACGTCAGTCATCTAGTGCAAGTGAAATTAAATGATGAAATATCTTGAATAGGATTATCATTTGTGTCTGAATCCCTAACAAGATATGTAATCAAGTATTCTAGGCAAAGATAAACATGTACATACAAACAAGTATATGAATAGTAAACCATGCAAGTATGCAACAACAATTGATAAAATACAATAGACAAATAATGCAGACTTAGATGTAATATTTCTTACGATGCATAATTTTAATACGTCATTTTAATTCTTTTCCATCAAGTGTAGCCAAGTGGTTTTATTTTAAACCAAAATTGACGGTGATGGTGAATGGACCTATCCAATTAGGTTCAAAATTACCATTGAGATCTACTTTGGTGTTGGTATTTTTCTAGTTCTTCTTGAGAATGAGATCACCAAATTTGAAGGAATATGGTCAAACCTTTTTTCCATAGGCATGCTTGGGCATGTTGTGGTAGATCCATAAGTTTTTTAAGGCATGGATTTATTTTTTATCAAGTACCTCTAATTGGTAAGTTAAGAGATAATATTAAACTCCCACAGAGGAATCTTGTAGCAAAGTACACAAGGCACCTTTAGTTAAAATAGGAAGACAACGTCAATCCCATAGACTAAAAGCATAGAGTATTACATAGTGGGGGTTTGAATACTAGTGCAATAAGCCCACAAAGTACGGTAAAACAAAGATGACAATCTTGTTGGCTTTTTTTTGATGAGATTCTTAGGTGTTTTGATCAAAGTATTGTTAGAAGCTTTGGCTTAGCCATTGCCTTGAGGACAGTAAGACATTGACTATTTATGCTATCTTTTTTACTTAACATATGTTTTTTTAACATACTTGTTCTTGAAGTGTGTTCCATTATCTAAAATTAACACAAAGGGTTGCCAAAACAATAAAGTATTTGGTTAAGGATAAACTTGGATACTTGTACATAGTGGTTAAGGATAATAACATGGTTTGAACCCACTTGGTGAAGTATTTAATAGCCATGATAAGGAACTTGTTTCCATTTGATAATTCTAGACTTATATTCCTAATGATGTCTAAGCCCAAAATCAAAAAGGCCATGAAAAGATCAAATGTTGGAGAGCTTGAGACAAAGCATAGAAGGTTATTATGTTTCTGACACTTATCACACTTCTTAATTTAGTTGCAAGAGTTTTCCATGGAGGGCCAATAGTAACCCATCCATAGAATTTTCTTGGCAATGGTGATGCCCCTAAAGTGATCATCATAGGATCCATCATGGGCCTCCTTGATGACTACTTGGGATTCAGTAGGGATAAACATCTAATAAGGATGCTATCAAAGGATTGACATACAATATATCATTGACAATGACATAGCGAGTTCTTATGATCATTATAGTCCAAACCATTAGGCAATGTATTAGACCTAAGAAAAGCAAGGATATACTTATACCAAGGATAAAAAGGAGAGGTGGAATTTATAGATAAGACCTCTAAAGAAATTTGGATAGAATCTAAGGTTATAGTCTCCCTTAATTTTTGAATGACGATCAAGGCTTGTTCATCATCTAACTCTAAGGGTATTGGGGATGAAATTGTGGCCATAAAATTGACATGGCAACTATTAGATTGAGGGATGGCATCAATAGTGACTTTTTCAAAAGAAGATATGACCTTGTCAATAATGTCTTTGTATGGCTTAATATTTTCTTCTTTAGTTTGAAAAACATCATTGAATCGGTTACCTATGAGATGGGAATCTTGAAAGACATACATAATCCTAACCAACACATTTAGAGCTATGTGGAGTCCTAGGAGTGAGAATCATATTTTTCTATATTATTGGAATAGGAGAACTAAAGTTAAAAGGATAAAGGGATAAGCTACTGTTGAGGTGTGATCATGATAACTCCTTCCCTACTCCTTTTACATATCGAGTTCCATAAAAGTATAGGGTTCAAGAATTAGAGTGATCCACTTCTATGGTGAAAATGAACTCATATGGAAAATCTATGGTGATAAGCTTCTAAGGGTGTTGCTACCAATTGACAAACAATGATCTAACCTTTTAGCAAGTTTTTGTTGATGAATTCAAGGTAAAATTTTCTAAGGGTTAGAACCCATTTAGTGGTTTGCCTTAAGACATGGGGTTTCAAAATTAGGTTGCACAAGGGATCAACCTCTATGATAAAAAATATTTTGTGGATGAGCATGTGGTGTCTAATATTTTGAGAGGCAAACACTACAATGAGATAAAACTTTTCTAGAGGGGTGTAGTAGACTTTATAGTCAACAAAAGAATAACTAATGTAATAGATGGATCTTTACCTATGTTTGTTGCCATATTATGCCAACATAACACCTAAGGTATGGTCAGTTGCTACAATTTATAACAACAAAGGTTTAGATAGATTCAAACAAACTAAGACATGATTAGATAAAAAGTATTATTTTAGATCATCAGGCCACTTGGAAATCAACATCCCATTTGAAGGTAACATCCTTCCATAAGAGTTTAGAGAAGGGCTAATACTTGTTAGTGAGATAGGAGGTAAATCAATAAATGGCTTGAAATTTGCCTCGGAGACTTCGAAGCTAAGTTATATATCAAGGGGTTGACTATTGATAAAAAATACTAATTTTTTAGAATCAACTTCAATGTTGCATTGGGATATGATGACTCCTAAAAATTTTCTTGACATCACCCCAAATATATATTTTTGAGGCTTCAAGCACACTTTGTAATCCTTTAACTGCTCAAAGATACATTTAAGATCTCGAACATGATCTTCTTGATTGAGGGACCGACTAATAAGGTCATCAACATATATTTCTATGATGTCATGCATCATATTATAGAAGATATAGGTCATGGCTATTTTGTAGGTGGCACCTACATTCTTTAGGACAAAGGGCATGAACTAATAATAAAAGGTTCCCCATGGGGTTATGAAAGCCATTTTGGACTAATATTTAGAAGCAATGTAAATTTGATTATATCCCTAAGAATCCATCCATTAAAGAAAACATTTCGCATCCTCAAGTGAAATCAACAATCATGTTGATATTAGGCAAGGGGAATTCATCTCTAGGACATTCTTTGTTGATGTACAAAAAGTTGATACAAACTCTTACATTGTCATCCTTTTTGGTGATAGGGACAATACCAGAGATTCAATTAAAGTAGGTAATTTATTTGATGAATCGAGCATCCAAAATCTTTTAGAGCTCCTCCTTCACAAGCAAGGTGACTTTCAAATACATTTTTTGTAGCTTTTTCTTAATAGGTTTGGTGTCCACTTTGATGACTAAATTATAGAAGACTAAGGAAGGGTCTAGACCTAGCATGTCGACATAGCACCATGCAAAAATATCATTGAGCTTAGTCAAGAGTGGTGTAGTCAGTTTGCTTATATAGGGTTAAAATCTTTCCTAATTTTAAGACTCTGGGATGTTCAAGAGGGACCAGGATATTTTGGTTATATTATGGTTAAAACAAGTTGTATTTAATACAAGAGATAGTGTTGTATGGTGTTTTTTAGAATATGTTGTAGGATACCCATGTTATTTATGATATTAGATATGGATATTTATTTATTTTTTATTTTATAGTTATTTTTTTTTAATAAGATATGCATGGCTTCTATTAGGGGCCACTTCCATTACGAAAATAAAACATCGCATTGATCTTATTACATTTCTAACAAGTTAATTAAACCATATCTAACTTTGTATTTATATTCAAGATATTCTTTGTTGACCCTTCTAGAAAATATCTTTTTCATCTTACTCAATTTTTTTTAGTTTTCACAATCAAATCCTTTTATATCAAATGCCTTCAAAAATTTAAATTTTGTCAATATGAAACTCAACACTACGAATGGCTAAAATATTTATTGCCCAACCTCTATATCAAAAAATATCTTGTCTATAACAACCTCACAATTTCTTAATACCTTTTTTTAGGATTTTTATTTCCCCTAATATTCCAAGACATTATTTTAATTCTTATTTTTTATTTTATTTGTGGGTTTAGCCCCACTTCTTGTTAACACTTGTGATATTTTATTTTGTTTTCCCATATCAATATCATTTTGTGTTTCTTTTTCTATGTGGTTTTGCTTCTTGGGTCCTCCTCTTTTTTTATTTTATTTCCAACAATACTTTAATCTTCATCAATCAATCTTGTCACACTAGTCATAGTAAGACTTATCATATTTAGGTTTGCCTTGTTCTGAAGGATTTGAAGTGCAAGGAATAACCTCAAAAGTACAATCTTCTTTATGTTGCTCTAGAAACCTTAAAGTGCAAGGATGCTCTTTTATAGAAATTACCTTCTTATTCTAACCTAAAAAATCCTAAATTGTTATGGGTTTCCTCCAACCTTATTTCTTTATTATTCTACTCTTGAAACCTTAAAGTGCAAGGGATAATATCTTCACCACTTTCAGTTTTATTACCTAAAAAAGATTCTATAATAATTGAGAAAAATTAAGATGATTTACCTCGAATAAACTTGACCTCTTTTGTTGTCTTTGTTTTAATATTTATCTCCACATCTTCTTTTGCACCTTTAATTCCTTCTAAACTTACAAAATGATATTGTAGATAGGATTTATTTACCTCTTATTTTGGAGTGGAATATCCTTGATATGATCTAGCTTCTATTATTGTATGATTTCCTTGCTTCGTCTTGAAGTTTATCTCATGGCTAGAATTTTTTATCTCTTTATTCATAGTTTTCACTTTGCAAACTCTTGTCATGTGTCCAATCTCAAAATAATTATGGTAATGAAATGCAATATTTTCATAATCTACTTGTTGATCCCATTCTCTTGATTCATATTTAATCTTAATGGATTGTGGAAAAGGTTTTAAAATATCCATAGCAACATATATTCAAGTATATATAGCATGCTTTCACTCCTTAGTAGTTGGTCCTTGATGAATTCCCCTAGGGTATTTCCAATATTCTTCAAAACATCCTTATTTATAAGCTGATATGGAAGTACAAAAAGCCTAACCCACACTGGAAGCTTCTTAATAGTTTCTATCTCAACAGATAAATTTTCATTCAATGGTCTCAAATAAAGTGCATATCTTCCTCTAAACCATGGGCCACCAACCATTATTTTATCCTTAAATTTTTAACTAGAAAATATGATGAGGAAAAAAAATTTAGGAAGAAAAGTCACATAATAATTTGAATTCAATCCCCACTTCCACTTGATCCAATTTTGAATCTCCAAAAACATTGGCCATGATCTATGGAACTTACATATTAACCCTCTACTTTTAAGAACCATTATGTCATGTTCAATTATCTCATCCTTGATACTTACTTTTGGTGTAACATTTGCTACTTTGATCGAACTTGCCATGTATTCGCTCTTCTGCTTATCTCCAACTTGGGCCTCCATACTTCCAACTAGGACATTTGGATTTCTAGCTAAGGCATCCTAAATTCCCATAAGGGTTTTCAAATATGACTTTACTTCCATAATAGCTAATGGGGCTTGCTCTTGGCTTGCACTCCCTCTCTGCTTGCACTCACTATTGCTTTCTATTTGCACTCTCTCTTTGCTCTTGGATTGCACTCCCTCCTGAACCACATTTTCCCATGTCTCTTCTTTTTTACAATGTTCCTTCACTTCAACAATTTTCTAGAAACAATGTTCCATGCATTCATGGTAAGGGTTTGAAGCATTGATACACTATGGATGAACTTTTTGTTCTTTTTCCATGATTGAATCCTCACTTGCACTCCCTCTTAGTTTACATTCCCTTTCGGCTCACACTCGCTCTTGGGTTGCACTCTCTCTTGCCTCGCACTCACTCCCAACTTGCACTCCCTCTTGGCTCACAATTGCCCTTGTCTCTTATTTTTCTTGGCGTTCCTTGGTTTTAATATTTTTTGGAAATAATGTTCCACACATTCATGGTAATGGTTTGAAGCATCGATGCACTTT
Organism: Wollemia nobilis; assembly: GCA_028583015.1. Lineage (NCBI taxonomy): Eukaryota > Viridiplantae > Streptophyta > Pinopsida > Araucariales > Araucariaceae > Wollemia > Wollemia nobilis. Next base: position 2,203,795 of record JAQPPZ010005120.1, read on the forward strand.
GGATGAACTCGTTTCTCTTTTTCCATGACTGAAGCTTGGCTTGCACTCCCTCTTGGTTCACACTTCCTCTTGAATACTATTCACTTCCATCTTGCACACTCACTCTTAGCTCATGCTCACACTCGTTGCTATATTTACTTCTTGATTGCATTTGTACTCACTTTTGGCTAGACTCACTCGTACTTTCTTCCAGTTGCACTTACTCACACTTGCTTTTGGCTGCACTCACTACCGGCTCATGCTTGTACTCATTGTTGCACTTACTCTTGGATCACACTCGTACTTACTGCTACACTTACTCATGGGTCACACTCACACTTGCTACTGCACTTACTCCTAGTTCATGCTTGCACTCGCTACTGCACTTACTCCCGGTTCACGCTTGCACTCGCTACTGCACTTACTCCCAACTCACGCTTGCACTCACTACTGCACTTACTCCCAAATTGCATTTGCACTTGCTGCACTTACTCCTGGCTCATACTCGTACTTGCACTCGTTGCTTTTATCATATTAATTTATTTTATAGTTAAAAGTTAACACAAATAAATATTTTTTATTATTTTAAAAACTAAATTAATATATATTTTTATAAAAAAAAAAAAAATTCATATTTAATGTATTTTAAGTAATTAAATTGGTTATGAGAATTTCAATTCTAAAAAAGAGATGAAAGCACTTATATTTAATGAATTTTAGGTTATTGAGTTTGTTATTAGAATTTCAACTCTCATAATATATATAAAATGTCAAAGGAATCATATAGAATGAATTCTAAACTATTAAATTTTCAATAAATATCCCAAAACATGTTTTTAAATGATATTTAAATTATTTAATTTTTAAGAGAAATTAAGTTTAACCTTTAAATTTATTTAAAAATAAATAAAATTCAACCTATATTTAATATTTTTATGCATTATTAATATTTGAAAACATGTTTTTAAATGATATTTAAATTATTTAATTTTTATTTTAAATTTTAAAAGAGATTAAGTTTAACCTTGAAATTCATTTGAAATAAATAAATGTAAAACATATTTAATTTCTTGCTTATTAATATTTTAATTAATTTATTTTAAAATTTATTGATTTTTTTAATTAATTATTATACCTTTAAATTTTTGAATATTTTAAATGTTAATCCATTCAAATAATATTAATTAATCTTATAAAATTATAAATAATATTAATTATTTTGTGTTAATTATTTTACTTTTAAATTTATTGAAATATTTAATTTCATTTTGGGTTTAATATACAACTTTTAGGTTATTTTATGGGACTTTTCAACTTCAACTCACATGATTAAAATCAATCAAAATCATAAATATAGACAATTTAATAAATTTTCATAATACACCTATAGAATCCTAAAACTATTAGGATAGTATAGAATTTTAGACTTGGGCTCGTTTTTTCTAATAAGTTATATGTGGCTTCTATTGGGGGCCACTCCCACCAAAATACCAAAATATTACATTTTTTGTAGCATACATTTTTATCACGGTTTTTTCATTTCTTTTTTCTCTTAAATATATTGTTCAACTTCTTCGAAGTGCTATGTTTCCACAATCAACTTTTTGACATCATTTTGATTAAGACATAAAATCTCACTTGGTCAATTACCTTCTAAAATTTGAATTTACCGAGATGAAGATCAACACCATAATTCGCTAATTTATATGCTACTCAATTTCCTTCTCTATAAATATGCTCATACGGCTAGGAGATTACCTCTAGTAATAGATGATGAACATCAACAATAATATTATTTTTTATCCAATATCCACATCCATTTTTGTTAATAGCATTGATGATAATTTGTGAGTCCCCCTTAATTGAAATATATTTCCATCCTTTTTCTACTGCAATTTTAATCCTTGTAAGAAGTGCTCAACCTCTGCATAGTTGTTAGTTGAAGTTTCATATGATTCTGAATAAGTGAGGAGAATTTTGCCTTCACTATTTCTAAAAACACCACCTCCACCAGATTTTCTTGGATTTCCTTTAGAAGCACCATTAAAATTAATTTTGATAAACCCAATTTTTGGATATTTTTATTTTACCATAGATCGAAGTAGATCCTTTGTTTTATTTTTTTTGTCGCAGATGACTCTTCCATGTATGTTAAAATCATGTAGCCAAATTATTAGCACATTTTTTTTCTGCAATTGAGACTTGCCATGATGAGCACCATATTTATAGATATTCTATAAGAGAGGCACTAGTACAGTTCCAAACTTAGGCATGATCTTGATATTTATTTTTAAAAATTATATTATTCCTTTCAAGCCATAAATTCCAACAAATAATGCTAGGTCCAATCCTCTAAAGAGTACATAATGCTTTAGCTTTGAAATAATTTATCCAACAATTTATCATCTCTTTCAATGTTGATGGAGCTACCCAATATAATTTCATATAAAAATAAAATAACCCCAAATGGTGTGAGCAAATGGACAATGAAGAAGTAAATAGTCCGATGTTTCTAAATCCTTCTCACACAAGGCACATCTAAAGGATCCATAATATCCTCTTCTTTATAGAGTGCCTCTTTCAAGAATCTTACTTTAAACTGCTAACCAAAGAAATGTTGAGGCCTTAGGAAGATCCTATAATGACCAAACATTCTTCCAAGGAAAATCTTCAGGAGAAAGAAATTTTGATTGTTCTAAATTCTCATAGCCCACCCTGACTAAGTATCCACCATTCTTTGATAATTTTTAAACCAACTCATTCTTTTGTGTAAAAATTGATAAATAAAACTTTTGAAGAATATTTTGAAGTTCATTTACGTTTTGTTTGAGTTCCTCTCCTTCAACCACGTTACTAAAATAAATTCATGATCTATAATTTTTGCTCATAATAATATAATATTTTACCTTTTGATATTTACATGCTAGGCACACTTGAGCCCATGGTTTCCATTTTGAGTTAGATATAAGAGGAAAAGACTTCAACCAAACATCAGACCAAAGATTTGCACAACTCCCCTCATTGACTGGCCATCTAATATGTTCCTTTAACAATTGTAAACTCTTTGATATGAAGTTCCATGTTGACGATCCTTTTGGTAGAGTTCTTTTCCTAAACAATTTCATTGTATCAAGAGAACCTATATGTTTTTGAAGTACTATTTTTCCCCACTTCTTTCCTTGATGTTTGAATAGTCTCCACCCAACCTTAGCTCCTAATGCCAAATTCATAAGTCTATAAATCACCGCATCTAACATATGGCATTCCTTTTTTGGGCCTCTTCAACCGCATCTAACATATCACTCTTCAATAAATCCTAAAATTTTGAAAATTTTTTGCAGGAAATCTGTTGGGGCCAGGTGCCTTGTTAGAATGTAAATATAAAACTGCTTCATGGAGCTCCTCCATAAATATCTTCTTCATCAGGCTTTCATTTTGTCCCTGGGTGATAATTGATGGAATATTTTGCAAAAGTTTTTCTTGTGCCTCCTTATCTTGCCTAGAATATGATAAAATATTTTTGAAAAAAATTATGCTTCCTTCCTTATATCTTCTTCATCCTTAATATTTCTTCCATCTAAAGTTATAATATTTTTGATATGATGAACAAAAAAATTTGTATTTCTATCTCCTTCCTTGAGCCATTTCTCTCTAGATTTTTGGAACCAATATGAATCCTCCTTCTTCAATGCATTATGATAATAAGAAAGTAATTATTTTTTTTTCACATAAGAATCCTGGTCCCTTCCATTAATTTCTACTTTCTCTTTTAAATTCTTGAGCTTGGATTCAATTTATTTATTTTTTCCTTTAAAAATGCTACCAAAATATTTGACATCAGGGTTATGCACGACGAATATTCACAAATTGGGTGAATATTAGCATTTTTAAAAATGCAAATTGGCAAATTTGGGGGACCTTGGATGTCGACCCATTCACCCAAAATTTTTGAGACAAAAAATTTTTAGGGGTCGGTTCACCGTGCGTTGATAATAGTATTATGGATTTTTTTAAAATTCGCCAACACTCCCACCTAAATCAAGGACCCTTTTCGCCTTAAAATTTTAAAATTTTTAACTTATCCCACCAAATTCGCCAATTATACCAGTATATATAATTAACACGCCAACGATACTTTTTCATGTAAAACATTCAAACTATTAGAAAATCGAGTAGCCACAATGAAAAGTAAAACCTTCCAAGTGAAAAGATGAACTGAAACATTCGATCTATTGTAGAATTCCACCGAACTTCGATCGTGTGCAAAAATCAGTCGATCTGGATCAAAATTCTACTCGGACCAAAATCGGACCCATATCTACACCTGGATAGATCCGGATCTTGTTTTGCACTCGGATGGACTATCAAACTCTTTTCTGCGATCCGAATGATCGTTAGACTCTATTACTACACTTGAAAGGGTTGTCAGACCTTGTTCTACACCCGAATTAACTACCAAATTCATTTTTGTACTCGAAATGATAGTCTAAACTCTATTTTGTACTTGAATCAATTATTCAAACCTTATTCTGGATTAGAACCAACTATCAAACCTCTTTTTACACCCAGATCGACTATTGAAACATGTTCTACATCCAAAAAGATAATCAAACACTATTCTACACCCAGATCAACTATCAAATCTTGTTTTTCACCCGAACAGACTACCGAACTAGGTTCTACATCTGGATCAACTATCAGATCCTATTCTGCATCCAGAGGGATAGTCGAACCCTATTCTACACCCAAAATGATAGTTGAAACTAGTTTTACACTTGAAAATACATTTGTACCCTATTATACACCTGAACCAAGTTTAATTTTTTATTGTTTTCCTCTATTTTCCTCTATTCCACATTTGAGTGTTTTGATGTATTTCTTAACTACTTGTCCTTCTCTTAAGACATTGTGATTCTCTATTTCTCTTAAGACATTATGAATCTATGATCCTATGTTTTTTTATTTTTTAGAGAATATGAGTTGAAGCAGTTGTAGTAATAAGATCTATTTTTTTGTCATCTAATTGTGGGTTTTTATTTTGCTATTTTTCTATCATTTATTGAAAATAGGTCAATGCTATATTTCCATATTTTTCTCTATTTTACCCTGTTCTACATGTTTTCCCCTATTTTCTCTTGAGGAAATGTAATTCTCTTTCTGTTAAGACACTTTGATTCTTTGTTTCTATTGAGATCTATTTTCTATTATAAAATTATAAATAGGTAAATGCTTTGGTTCTCTAAAGACATTGTGATGATCTAGTTCTCTAAAGATATTGTGATGCTCTATTTTTCCACATTTGTATCTCTAATTATATTTCATATACACATAAGTTTTTTTCTTAAATTGATTTGAATTTGTATATTGATTATTTTTGTGCTCTTATTAGTTACAAGTGCTATCTCCAGAAAATAGAGTAGTGGCATACACTAAAAAATCACAATAAATAATACTAGAAACAGGTATGTATTTTCTACCAACCAACCATATATTTATTCTAGTTACAATATTATCTTGAGGCCTCACAATAGTAAGATCTCTTCAACATTTTATTACTTTTCTAAAATGAAAAATATTTTCTTTACAAGTAAAATGTCACCTACTGGCGATGGAAAGAAGGGGGTCAAATCTTCTACTAAAAAGAGTATCCTCAAATATTTTAGCCATATGTCAAAATCCAATGAGCCATCGACATCTGTGCAAATTCAAGGTACAAATGATTTTTGACTACTAAATAGTTAGTTGTATATTCTATAATTATTTTAAATAATGCTTTCTTCCTCAAATAGTTAATTCTCAGTATGTGCCTCTAGCCATATTGCATGATGATATGAATCTTTTTTCTGTTTGTAAGTTTTTTTTGTTAAATCCAAAAATGATAAAGAATATTATTGTATGCTACTATGCAGAATACCTTGTTGACCCTGATATGCCTCCACTTGAAGATATTCCTCACCAAGAGATGCCTTCTAATGAAAATTCTCTTAACAATGACATCCAACAAACACTTGAAGATATTCCTCAAAATGACATGCCAGTTGAAAATGAAAGCGATAAATCAAATACATTACAAACTTCTTATGAATCTTCAAGCAAAAATACTAAAAAGAGAAAGGCATCTAACTAGGCTATTGGAAGGTCATTTCAGGTTGAATGGGCAAAAAAATTTCCCTTTATAGAGCTAGTCCTGACTGAGGACAACAAAGTCGATCAAAAAGAATGTAGATGCAAAATTTGTAGTTGGAAACTAGGTAAGGATCATAGGTTGCAAAATAAGATAGATACAATAGAAAAACATTGTGGTAAAGTTTATGTAAAAGTTATAGGAAGTGATGGTAAAATTAATAAAGAAGTTAGGTGGAAGGATGCATCAGAATGTATGCATGTTAGATATGCAATAGAATATGATAATCACTTGAAGCTACAACAATCTCTTGTTGAGAAAGGTGGAATGATTGAAGCCCAATTTCATAAAATTCATAAGACCACTTTAGCTTCAAAAAGTTTGCAGTTTGTTGTTGTATATAGTATTCTCAAAAAGGGTAGACCCATGTCCGATTTTATTGATTATAAGCACCTATTTCAACTAGCTGATGTGCAAAACCTTCCTAGTTCCCATTGGTCAGATCGAAGTGGTTGGGAAATGGTAAAATATCTATCATTAGTTGAGAAGGATGACCTGAGGGAGAAAGTAAAACTTGCCAGATTCATTTCACTTTCTATTGATGAGGTGATGATTGTGGACAACACATCTTGGATTTGCATGCATGTGTACACATTTCAAAATCATGTAAGGCAACCTAGTTTGCTAGGATTACATAAGATGGTGGAAAGTTCAAATGCAAAAAACATCTATAATGTTGTTGTAACTAGTTTAAAGGATATTGCGAGAATGAATGATATAGACATAGCCACAAAGTTAATATGCATTGGAGCTGATGGTGTTGCTATAATGCAAGGGCACAAGAATGGTCTTTGTGTTCGACTCCAAACATCAATTACCCCATATATGATACCCATTCATTGCATGGCTCATAGAGTGAATCTTGCATATAAAATCATGAGCACTTTTGAAAATGTTGCGAGAGTGGAAGACCTCATTCATGAAATACATTCTTATTTTTCTTGCAGTCCAAAAAGGTTTGCAGAGTTTCAACAGTTTGCACTAGGAGTTACAGAAGGAAAAAATTGTTAAAAGATGTGGATACAAGGTGGATTTCATTGTATCAACCTGCACATAGAGTTTTTATAGAATATCAATCATTAATGGGGTTTATGTACGCAAATCGTAGGGCAATTGATAAGGTAAAATATTTGTTGTTCCATTTGACTGACATCGAAACCCTTTTAACATTATGTGGTATTCTTCCAATGTTACAAGAAATGAATAGATTGATTAAACTTGCACAAGAGAGATCCATCTATATCATTGATTTCATGAGGATGAGAAAACAAATATGTATGATTATTGATAGGTTATATGTGTCCAAAGGAAATTTTATAGATCCCTTGTTTGATAGTTGGAATACATTGACAAACGTGAACGATCCAAAAATATTTTTGAAGTTTGACATCAATGATCATCTTTGTATTAATGTTCGTGGAAAGATGATACCTCTATATTGTTTTGAAAGGTAGTCAAGTATAGTTACGGATGATGTTGAACAAGTTCCTATAACACACAATAGATTTGAAGTTGTTTTACACAATACTAAGACAAAATTGTTAAAAATAGTAGAATCATTGACAAGTGAGATAAGAGATCGGTTTCAAAGAGATGAGTTGCTTGAGGCCATGGGTGTGGTTAACCCTATATTTTGGGGTCCTTGTATTGACTACAATTCTACACATGAGTTGTTTATTAAATATATGTGCATACTTATTAAGCATTTCAATAAAAGTGTGGAAGTCAATGGTGTTGAAATCAAAGGTATACTCAACAAAGATCTTTTAAAACAATAATCATCACATTTTGGAAGAACAATGGTTGAGCAAACATCACTTTTGAGTAACATCCATGAGACTGGTTCCATTGCACATTTGTGGCAAAAATTGTATCCAAGTAGTGTCTTACAAGATACGATTAGTGAATACTTTTGTTTATATGAATTATGTCAAACAATGATTTTAGGATCTGTGGAAGATGAGAGGGTTTTTAGTGCACTATATTTTGTTAAATCTAAGCTCCACAATAGGTTGGACAAAAATTTAGAAAATTGTTTGAGAATTTATGTGTCATCGTATCAATTGGACAAATTTCCCTATGATAGAGCATTGGCATACTGGAAATCCCTTGCAGACAGAAGGGGTACCATGAATACGAATGATAAGGAGGATAATGATGCTTTCAATGATCAGATGGTGGAGACACAAATATCTACTATGCTTAATAGTGATTCTAGACAAGCTAAGAAGTGTTTGTTTCAGCTACTTGAATTGTGATTTTTCTAGTATTTCACAACATTAATAAATTTGAATTCATTTGATATCAGATTTCACAATATTATTTTAGATTTATTAGATTTCACAAAATTTATTTATTCATAAATTTTAATGTTTTATATCCCATTGTTGTATTTGAAATGGTTTTATTTGCCTTCATATCATAGTATTTGTTTGTTTCAGTTACCTGAATTGTAATTTTTACAATATTTTACAACATTGATCAATATGAATTTGTTAGTTATCATTTTCATCGATAAATTTGACTTTATCTATTATCACAAGATTGTTTCATCTATCTGAATTGTAATTTTATGATTTAGATCACAACATTGTCTTTCAAATTATATGTTTTATATCGTAGTCTTCGTAGTGTCCTAACTATGTTCATTCATAACTGAGTTACAACATTATCTTTCAAATTAAATGTTTTATTTTATAGTACTTTTAATGTATTGATATTAATGTATTGGCACAACTGAGTTATATCATAGTAATATTTCATTTATTATTTGAAATTACAATTGTGAATATAATTGAATCCTTCTAAATTTAAAAGTAGCACAAGAATATAAATGGAAACAACCTTTGAGTGATAAAAGACAAAAATTAATAAAAGCCTTTTTCATTATTTGCATTGAAAATATACATTGTACAAAATTATTGATAGCTATACAACAAAATTTGCTATCAACTATTAAATATTTTACAATATATTAATTTTGAGGTGGGTGAGTAAGGGCAGATTTAGTTGCTCCTTGTATATCTGGATCACCTTGTGCTTGAGTCACTCCTTCTATATCTGCATCTCCTTGAGTTTGAGATGCTCCTGAAGTATCAAGTTCTTTTCCCTTATCTTCTTTTCTAATATCCTATGCATGCACTTTCAATGCTCCAGTTATGATGAGGCCTTCTTCTACCTTCTATAAGCTCCCCATCAACCCTCTTTCTTCTAAGGTTGGATCCTCTAGCACTATATGAATGTTTTCTTGATGCTTCTTCTTAAGCAAGATATTTGGATCCATTTTGTGCTCTACTATAATTGCTCTTAAATAATTATTATCTTTGACCTTAGCTTGTAAGGTCTCCTTCAATGCTATTGCATTTAAGATTGATTTCTTTGTAGCCTCGATATTAACACCCATGAAATCAACTTGTTTATGTAAATTATCAAAATTTGACTACAAAAAGTAAAAGAAAACCTTAGTTAGTTGAGAGTTATATGACAAGAGATAACCATAAAATTTATTGCAACTAAAGTCTCACCTCAGCTGCATCTCTTGAAGCCTCAACGACTACAACTTTATTTTTATTAGAAGCCCATTGGTTGTAATACGCTTGGGCTTCAACATTCAGGTTCTCCAACCTGTTCAACATAATATTTAAAATTTCATCATCATATGAAATAGAAGCATCAACCGATCTTGATTGAGCTTGATGTAACAATCCACCAAGCTTCTCAGGTTGGTTTTTGATCGGGGAGAAAATTTCTTCCCTTTTATCAAAATTTTTATAGTAGGCATTTATTTCCTTGATAAGGACCTTTGCTCAAAATTCCCAATTCTTCATTTCCTTGATATTTTGAAGCAAACTATCCTTGATCAGTGCATCACAATGATCAAAAACTAATTTTTTTAGAAACATTAACTTTTTCATCCTTAGTTTGAGGACCACGATTGTTGGTGTCAGAAGGCAACGATGAAGTTTGCTGAGCTTCAAGAATATGTTGTGCTTGTAGAGCTTGAAGCACCTCTATCACTTTAAACCCTTCAATGTTACCCTGTAAAAGATAATCTACCTCTAATGGTGGTTCATCTAATCTTGAGCTCAAAATATCTTTCAACGAACAACCTATTGAGAATGACATGGCTGGAAATGAAGAGTGTGTATGGGTTGCTCCCCCCTATGATCTCGCTCCAACAAGTTGTTTTCCATGCATTTGACCTCACATAAATTGTTGTCATTGTTGAGGTTGTGGTTGTGGTGGTGGTGGTGGCGACGACATCATTTGCTTCCTTCTTTTAGTAAATTGCGGGGAGGGACCTAAATACATTATAATAAGATGTTATTAAAGAAAATTAAAGTGGATAAAATTAATACATATCATTAAAAAACACCTACCCGATGATGAGATCTCTTGCTCCCCTCCAGCCTGTGAAGGCAACTGGTTGCAGGTGCGTAGGGGGTGGGGTGTAAAACTAAAAATATACAAAAAAGAAAAATTAATATAATTTCAACTAAATAGTAATGGTAATGAATCAAGAAACTTGAAATAGTAAACTTACCTATAATTGGTGTGGCTTGACTAGATTCACATTCCATGACATGTGTTTGCACATGTGCACGACAAATGGGAGAAGCTAGCTTCGAAATTTTATGAGGCCTTTGGTGTTGTGGTGATATTTCAGACCCTGTGGCTTCAGAATCACCATTGGCCTCTTGCATGTGACCCCTAACAACAACATCCTATTTTGTCCATGCATTGGCTGCCTTAATCTGCATTTAGGTGCAAATAAAAAGTTAAAATATAAATACTAAAAAATGCAAAAATATAAAAAATTATTTGATGGTGAAAAATGAAATAATTACCTTCAGCTCTTGGGGGGTCATAGCAATGCTTTGTAATGTAGGGTGCACTACATTTGGTACACCAATATCTTGCAAAATATAAAAATATTCATAATAAAGTGCTATAATATAATTTACTGAGGCTATTGTGGGTGAGTTCCATGGTTTTGTTTGAACAAAATTAAGCTTTGTATTGATTCGATCTGAAATATATGTACACCAGTTAAATCTATCATGGTAAATATAGAAATTAATATAAGCCAATGACCAGTATGGAATCTTCGTTCTTCCAAGTAAAAATAGTCTTGCTTGGAAGAACTCAAGAATTACCTTGAAATCATTGTTCAAAACTGAGGTATTAGTTAACCCTCTTTTGGACTTTGTCATGGAAGCTGCAAAAAAAAATTAGATGACAATTGACATAACAAATTTTAAATTGTTGAGTGTAAGATAATCAAGTGATGAGAATTATACCTGACAACAATTCCAGAGAGATATCATAGTTGGTCTCTAGGTAATTCTTATCATGGATAGAAAGAGGGAACTTCTACGAAACAAGAGTGAAACCCTTGTGCGGAAGACCAGTCAATCTCTGGATATCAGAGGGTTTGATAGTAGAATAAATATTTCTATTTTGTACTCTTAGAGTGACCATCGCAAAATCATTGTCGTAGCCTTTGATGATACTATGTAGAACAAATTTATCTATCCTAAAATACAGCATAGAAATCAAACCCTACAAACCTACATCATTGATCCATGAATGGTCATACCCAGGGGTGTTTAAGAGGTCTAAAATTGTGAGGCAACTTTGATTTTTGAATGAAATTTTTTGAGAGGTTGTCGACATGGTGGCCATCGCTCTGGAAAGGTGCAGGGTAATGGTCGCTTGGGGAGGGAAGGGTTTGCAGCTTCGCTTTGATCTGGTGTAGAAGAAAAAATCCTAAAAAACAACTATTGATGCCTTTTTATAGATGGAATTGACTAGGGTGGACACGTGGTAGCATGTTATTGGACATGCACTAGGCGGTGATCGACCATGTTATCGGATATTTGGTCAAACCATTATCTGCACCTGATTTGAGGTTGGATCATTTTATACACCTGGTTCAAGATCAAATCATTTTCTACACCCAATCCAAGGTCAAACCATTATATGCACTCGTATGTGGTTGGACCATTATCTGCATCTAATATATTTTCTACACCTGGTCCTAGGATGGACCACTATCTGCACCTGATCTAAGGCAAAACCATTTTATATACCTGGTACGAGGCCAAACCATTGTTTGCACCTGATCGTGTCGAAATATTATCTGCACCTGATTGGAGACCAAACCATTATCTGCACCCAATTTGTGGCTGGACCATTATCTACATCCAGTCCATGGATAGACCATTATCTACACCTGATTCGTGGTTGGGCCATTTTCTACACCTGGTTTGAGGTCAGACCATTTTCTGCACCTGGTCTGAGGTCAAACCATTTTTTGCATCTAGTTCGAGGTTAACATTTTTTTGCACCTAATCCGAGGCTGGACTATTTTCTACCAGATCTTGTTTTGCACTTGATCTAGCCATAAATTTCAACTTCACCACTATTTTATAAATTTCTATGAAAAATTAAGTTAATTCACCATGTCCTCCTACATGAAGTTGGCCAGGATTCGCCAAGGTTTCAAAATGGATTTACCATTTTTTTACAATTACATTTCGGGTTTGACCCCTTATACATAACCTTGTTTGATAATCCATATCTTCATTTGATCCTTTAAATATTTCAACTTTTTAATAAATTTGTACATACATGATCCTTCAAATTTTGATTCATCCCACCTTAACATAACCATCTGGAAAAAAATCAGGGTCTTGGAGCCCCATAGACTAGAAGTGAAATGGATTTGGATGACCATAGTTAGATGACTCACAAGTCAAAAGAATAGGTTTGTGATCTGATCCTACTCACAATAAAATATCTAAAGATATTGTATACTTTATCTGCAACCATTTATTAGATAACAAGAATCTATCTAGTATTTATACTATATGATTTTTCCTAATGCGTCTATTATCCCATGTGTATTGAAATCTTGAGGGACTAACATCCCAATGGTCATTTGAATTGAAAAATAAAGTAAAATCTTGCATTGATTTAGACCATCCTAGAATTCCACCCTTCTTTTCCAAAGGAGATATAACAATATTAAAATCACTCCCAAGAATCCATAAATTACAATGAATCATCTTTATATTTGAGAAAAATATACTAAGATCCTTCCAACATATTTCATGAGGAGTAACTATAGTTGGAGCATATACATTTATAACCCCAACTTTGATGTTTTTATCTTTCTTGCAAATAATCCAACAACCCAATTACTTTTTTCTTCTAATAGCTATTCATCCCATTTGCATTAGTCCCATATTATTGCAATACCACCTGAAGCTCCTGTAGAAGAAACTACTAAACAATCAATTGTCTTCCAAATATTCTTAAAAGCATCCTTACGTTCCTCATTGCTTAATTTTATTTCTTGTATTAAAATAAACTAAGGGCTATAACAATATATTAATTCCTTAATAACTCTTTTTTTTGGGGGGGGGTTATTCATACCACTTATATTCCAGGATATCATTTTCATCATCAACACATTTTATTTTTATTAGTGGGCTTAGCCCCACTTCGTGTTAACACCTGTGATATTTTTATTTGGATTCCTAGATCAATATCCTTTTGAGTTTATTTTTCTATTAGTTCCTGCTTTGATGGCCCTCCTCTCCTTCTTCCATTCCTACCAACACTCTCATATTCATCAATATATTCATTTTTTTTATATTTTTCAAAATGATACTTATCTTCTAAATATTTATGTTTCCCTAAAGAGTTGAAAGTGCAAGGAATAGCCTCATTAGAATTTTATTCTTTATGTTTTCCTAAAAACTCTAAACTACATAGATGATCCTCCATAGTCACCACTTTCTTATGTTGGCCTGAAAGCCCTAAATTTCCTTGGATATCCTCTAGAATATTTTATTTACTATACTGCTCTTGAAATCCTAAAGTACAAGGAATACACTCCGTACTACTTTCAATTTTTTGTAAGGAGAATATTTTAAGCTACTTGAAGATAATAAAGGTGATTTACCTAGATTAAGCTTGATCTCCTTCACCTCATTTGCTTTAAAATTCATTTTCCCACCTTCCTTTGTATTTAAGTTTGCCTTCCCCTCTTCCTTCACATCTTTAGCTCCTTCTATATTTGAACTTGCACATTGTACTTCCTCATCCCCCATATCATTTTTTTCTTCTAATGGCTAATTCGAGTGAACTATAATGGCCTTTGTCATTTGATGATGTAGAGGGATTTTTCTAGCCACTTTCTTGGGAGTGGAAAATCCTTGATTTGACCTGAATTCTCCTATGATAAAGTATCCTTGTTTCAAATTTAAGCTACCCTCATGCCCAAACAATTTCATCTATTCCTCCATTTTCACTTTGCAATCTCTTGCCATGTACCCAGTTCATGATATTTGTGATATTAGAATGCAATATTTTCATAATCCACTTGTTGATCTCATTCTCTTGATTCATATTTAATCCTAATCGACTATGAATGTTACGAAGTACATCAACATTGTATTAATCAAGAGCTTTTAAATAATACAATATTAGGCTAAAAGTAGCCCATAGAAATAGAATCGAATAAACCCTAATAAAGCTAACAACTGACGAATAAATATATTCGCCACTAACAATAGCTTAGGTCTAACAATAATATTGTTAGACTTACATTAGGAGAATAATGAAATAATATAGGTAATTATAACCTATCCTAACATCCCCCCTTATTACATTATTTGGGTAAAGCAATAAATGCTAGCTATACTAACATCCCCCCTGATTACATCATTTGGCAATACAAAGAGAGCTGCAAAACAATTCAAATTTGACATGTGCAAGTGCCTTAGTGAAAATATCTACAAATTGATCATCGGTGGGAATGTACTGAAGCTAAATTTGGTGCTTGGGAACTTTGTCTCGAATGAAATGACATTGTGTGTCAATGTGCTTAGTTTTCTCATGATGCACTGGGTTCTTAATAACGTTCAAAACACCATGGTTATCGTAGAAAAAATGAATTAGAGATTTTTAAGGATGACCCATATTTGTCAGAATGCAATGCAACCATATCACTTCATACATAGCTTCACGTGCGATGTGATATTCTACCTCTGTTGATGAGAGAGAAATTACCTATTGCTTCTTACTGTGCCAAGAAACAGGACCGGATCCAAGATGAAATATATATCTTGATGTTGACTTACGATCATCATATGATTCGGCATAGTCAGAGTCCGTTTATCCTTGCAAGAAGAATTTGTTATTCTTCTTGTATTCTAAGCCATGTTCCATAGTACCATGGACATAGTGAAGAACATGCTTTGCTGCTTTCCAATGAGTGGTCTTAGGCTCCTGCATGAACCTGGAAATATAGTGAACAACAAATACGATATCTGGCCTGCGCACTGATGAAAAACCTACACTCAATCCTTCACGCCATGAAATACTTTAGAATAATGGTGAATTCCTAAGATGGCATCCAGATGAAGGTCAAAATGGTATCTGAGGAAGCACCGAGTTGAGGAGAGATGAATCACCTGCATGATCTGCTGGAACCATCTAGTAGGGCACACACTACAATCTAGATTGATTTTGATGTATGCAGTGTCAGGCCAAATATTTGTAATGGAAATGATTTCATAGGGATGAAATATCCCAAATGCACAAGTCGGATAGCGTAAGGAGTTTTAAAAAAAAAACACTTACTAACCTTAATGACTACCTTACGGTGGTCAATCCTCCCGCTTGGCATATTGATTTCGTCCACTCAAGAGTGTCCACCCATAGTATTTTATGTTGTCTAGTCGTTGATTATGTCTAGGGTCATCCACCACGAGTCATTCTAGAATTTTGGACCAATTTGGAGTCGTCACCTCGATAAATGTGCCAAGGTGCTCACAGTAGTTGACCTCGAGAATCGTGCTTGGGTCAGTCTACATCCTGAGTCCAAATCTGATACCATGTTACAAAGTACATCAACATTGTATTAATCAAGAGATTTTAAATAATACAATATTAGGCTAAAAGTAGCCCATAGAAATAGGATCGAATAAATCCTAATAAAGATAACAACTAACAAATAAATATATTTGCCACTAAAAATAGATTAGGTCTAACAATAATATTGTTAAACTTACATTAGGAGAATAATGAAATAATATAAGTAATTATAACCTACCCTAACAATGAAAATGTTTATAAATATCCATGGTAATATATATTCAAGTGTATACAAAATGCCTTCTATCCTTAGTAATTGGTCCTTACTAGATAAAATTCACCTAGAGTATTACCAATATTCTTCAAAACCTCTGTATTGATGACTTGATAAGAAATTCCAAAAATCCTAATCCATAACAAAAGCCTTTTAATAGTTTTTGTGTCCACAAAAAATTTCTCACTCCAAGGTCTTAAATATAATACATCTTTATCCCTAAACCATCAGCCTCCATCCATTATATTATCATTTTTTTTGAATTGGAGAAAATAATGAGGAAAATTCCTTTTGGAAGAAAAGTTATGGAATAGTTTGAATTCAATCCACACTTCCACTTAATCCGATTTTGAATCTCAAAAAAACCTAACCAATATTCATGAAACTTATATATTAACCCTTTGGTTTTAAGAATCATAATATCATGCTCAATCATCTCATCCTTGATAATCACTTATGGTGTAGAATATGCTACTTGGACTAGGTTTGCCATAGATTCTCTCTTCCTCTCTAGTGAGCAAAAATGATGTTCTAGAAAAGGGCTAAGTTTTTCCTCTCATATCAATCTAGGAGTCTGTAAACTTATGAGTACCTATGCATAATATATGCCTATAGTGTGGGAGACGAGTTCCTCTACATATTATGGTTTGGTGGGGGATTGATTTGTTCATGTATTTTCAGTTTAACCCAAACCCACTAAAAGCTAAATATTTTAAATAAATTAGATAAATAAAAGTGTAGGATAGATAAATGTGTACAGAAAATAAACAACTACACACTTGCAGAATTTAAAACAACCAAAAGAAAAACACACAACTGAAATAAATTGTAGAAGGTAAATATATTACACATGACTAAAAATAAATTATAGGAAATAAATAAAACATTCATACTTTTAGTGGGCTTGAGATACCACAAATAGTCCACCTAACTTGTTATGAGGAATTAATCCTTACATCCATGCAAAAATAGAAATAAAAAATCAATTAATAAAAATGCAATACAAAAATATTAAGAATTCGTGGATCCTATTTTAAAAAATGGCTTGCGTTCTTATACAGAATGTGGTTGATTTTTGTTACAATAATAGCATATTTAGAATTCCTATTTTAATCATAAATCATGATTTGTTATGATGGGTGCATGCACAACTATGATTTTACCTATTAAAAGAGTGATCACTCCTCAAATTTAATCGTCAATGGATGAGAATGATGCTCCTCTATTTTTCACAATGAATTCAAAATCGTGTAGTCTTTTGGTCATCAATCAACATTCAAGAAGTAGGCACTATATGCTCACTGAATGTAGGTGCCTTCCTACATCTAGGATGTAGGTGCATTCCTGTATTTGGGATGTAGGCACCTTCTTCCTTTAGGGAAGTAGTCACCCTACCCTTAGCAAGATGTAGGCGCCTCCTTCATTCATCGTGTAGACACCAAAATAGCACCAATCCGATTATGTGATGACAAGCACTAACCAAATTGGCATACACAGCCCTTAGGGCAGCCCCCAGAGGTTAAACAGTGGTCCTAACCACTCCCAAAGTAGTTTTGGAAGGTCAGAGGTCAATTTGGAAACTTTCAAGCACCTTGCTCCTTATTCGTTCCATCCTTGGACGATTAGAATGCTATTCGCCCCACCCCGGGATGATTAGCAGCAATCGCTCCAGTGTGGGGCAAATAACAGGTTTGACGGGCAAAAATTCAAACCTTGACAAATGGCAGCCCAGATCTGCCACTCAACTCCACCTTCAATGTATGGGAGTGCGAGTGAGCATTTTTGAGCTCAAAGAGGCAGTCATGGAGCCCTTAATCAGGGAGGAATATTCTTCCCCCTGACAAGGCATGATGGCTAAGTGGTGCCCCTACATGCACATTCAAAGTAGACCTTCAGGTCTATAAAATGGTGAGTCTTCTCACCCCAAAAAAGGAACAGATCAGGAGAATTTGGAGCAACGGAGTGCTGCCAAATTATACCCTCACCCTCATTGTGCTTCCTACATCCTTGATCTCTCTTTTGGAAGGGAGGTTATTGGGTGAACATTAGGAGCGCAATCTGGACCCAAAACCCAAACAATTGGCCACAATCCTACACCAAATTTTTTGAAACAACTCCATAGGATGTTTTGGACCCATCCCAAGTGGATTGGTGTCAAAACCAAGCCCAAAACGGTGGGCGTCCTACCCCCATGCGCCCCCCGCACTATTACAGTCCTAATCGCCCCACCCCAAAGCGATTAGAAATCTACATAATATTTCTTCACTGTTTCTTTTGCATCTTGTTTTATGTCATTCCTATATGCTTCCATTCAAATTTAATGCAATTATAATAAGTTTTGACTGTGTTTTCATTGTTTTACGCTTTCACTAATGTACAGGGAGCACCTTCAGATATAGGGTGATCAGGGCAGAATCAGCCAAATCCAACCTTCTGGGTCATCTCAAAATACCCCATTTTACCTAACCCCAAGTTTTTAGGTGTTTTGGAGGCCTCTATATGGGACATTTGGGAGGTCACTTTCAGGCATTTTATGACAGTCTTAATCATCCCACCCTAGAGCGATTAGAAATCTATAGTAGATTTCTCTACTATTCCTTTTGTAGTGTGTTCATGATGATTTTTACATGCTTTTTTTCAAGTTTCATATTATTCTGATATGTTTTGATCACTATTTTAATTATTTCATGTATGCATTAACCGGAGGCCTTGGGGATTGCATGTTTCCCTCCATCCGCATGTGCTACTAACCGTTTGCTATTTCTTTGAACATAGGATATTGACACCGGAGGGGAAGAAAGTAACTATAGATGCATTCACGCAAGTGGTAGTGACATTTAGCCCACCCATTTCAAATGTGGGCACGCGGAAGATCCCGAAGGGAAGTGTACCATCCGTTGGTGTAACAAAACTATATCTAATGCTTTGATCCCCTAAAAATGGGGGAGACATATTGTAACCTTATCACAAGAAAAATTAATAAAAGAGGTTGCACTTTGCTTTTTCTTTACATCTCGTTTCATTTCGTTCACTTTCCCTTCTCATGCACTTTAGTTCTTTGTTCATTCGTAGGACTTAGCATTTCGTATGCTTTTGTTTGCATCGCACCCGATACGCCTGTGATTACGTAGACATGATTTCAGTGGTGATCATGGTGGGACGCTGTCCCATACTATTGGGATCAAATTTTTGATCCAAAATCTGGTGTTTTTGCTTGCAGGTGTTAATCCTTTAGGCGTTGGACTGCTGCTCGTGCCACCCTGTGATGAATACAGAGCTGGAATTTGTTTCACCCAGGGACAAATAAGAATTCATCCCACTCTGTGATGAATACAGATCTACTATTCATACCACCCTGGGACGATTAGCTCTCTGTGCATTTTTTGAGCAGAAACTCAGAGGCATCTGGTGTGGGCAGAGAAGAGGTAGGTTGTCTGAACACTCTATAATTTTTTGTCTTTGTTTCTGTGACTTTTCTATTTCTTTGCTTGCATAGAAAATTTTACTGCATGTTTTCTTTCTTTGCGCAAGTAAAAAGAACCCCACACACCACGTGATAATATAAACATCAAGGTGTTGGTCGTAAGACCCCAACACTTGATCAAGACCAATGATGGATTTCATCACCACCTTGGCTTGAATTTTACATACATAACCCTGATCGTGACTGTTGTTAGATGTAAATCCTGATGAAAGCTGACCAAGTGTAGCAGGGGTGATTCTTAGTGCATGAGGATAAGTCTTCTATGGTAGGTGTCAAAAATAGAGTGATTCCCCTTTGTACCGCCTATGTTCCATGTACTGTTCTGCTCTCGCATACCAATAGTTTCCCTCATGTAAGGGCGGGTATATTGAGAGGTTCGGTATAATGGCCTGGTAGTGGTATATTGAAGGGGCGACCATTTTGGGAGACATAAGAACCCTCATATTGCATGTACACAAAAATTTCTTTACAAGGTTTTCAAAATAAAAATCAAAACACACTGAACTAGATTTAGGACACACCTTTAATCTATAAATGAGATAATCACTCCTTTGTTTGTGTGGTCCCGTTTGTTTGGTGTAGCATAAAAAAATCATAAAGAAGATAAAAACATATGCATATTTTAGAAAACCACCACCATGGTGTACACCCGTAGCCAAGCCCAATCATGGGCAGAAGCTGTGAAAAGTGTACAAGGGGGCACAAGTCACCTCCGATATAGCCCCAAGGACTTGGTCATACCACCTTGGCGGCCTGACCCACAACGTAGTCCACATCATGCCATTACAGAACGGGACTATAGAGGCACCCCTTTGAGGGGTACTCCCATTCAACATAGACCCTTTCAAGAGGAGTACATACACGTGGCACTCAACATATATGGGAATACCCCCTTAGACACTCATTATGAGTGGCCACCACATGATGAAGTGCTAGAATAGCATAAGGTCCATAAGGAGGGTCCACATGATTATATCATCCCTCCTCTACCCCTCATTGTTGTCAGAAATAATAGGCCAAATCTAGAGTGCAAGGCTCTTCAGACTGGGTGAGCCAACTCTGCCTGTACCTTTCACATATATGAAAGGGAGAATGAGGAAGACCACTATATTCCTCAAGAGCAATACACAATACGGGAGCAATGCACCTCTACACCTGTTAACTATCAAGATCACCTACTAAGGCTAGAGCCTCGGGTGAATGCCGATAACCTCGATAGAGGGAAGCGACCTATAGAGATCTCAGATCACCACGACCGAGATAGATATGTAGGGGAGGCATCTAGGCCTCCTAGACTCAATATGACAAAATAAATCGACTTGGCATTTGCCAAACATGTCGCCCGCCAAGCGCAAATCACGTAGCTTGAGCAAGATCAACAATAGTTAGAGCACTTGTATCATCTCAGCAAAGAATGCATTCAATGTCAGACGAATGAGTTGCTCTAGAACATTGTGTCTGAGAAGGTTCCAACCCCTTGCACTCATAGGACAAAACTATATGAGAGACACAAACCCTTGGTATGAGACATGTCTCCACAACCTTATCAAGCGTTACCTCCAAGACCTCATAGACTTGAGTGGGAGACCACTCCCAAAGCCAGTGATGGGCGCCCTCCTCAGGAACCCACCCATGTTTATAGGTCATGCCCAGGAACTCCTCATGAATCCTTTGAGGAATTCGAGAAAGAAGAAGAGCGGGATGAAACGCCCTACCAAGGCAGGGGGGGCACTATTCGGATACCCCTCCATAGGACTCAAGTTCCCCGTAATTCACAACAAGAACAAACCAAGGAGGAAGAGATCAAATCTTTCGATGCATACAAAGAACTGCTAGAGCACTTAGATTCTATGGAGACCAAGACTTATGGGCCCCAAAATCCCACTTTATGCCAGCTCTACAGTCACCCTGTGCATCCTTCAGTGTCGGCACCCCCATACCCTGAACACTTCAAAATGCATCAATTGGAAATTTTTAGAGGGGATGAGGATGCCCAAGAGCACGTGACAAGATTCCTTAGTCAATGCTTTGGCATTCAGGACAACAATGATTTGCTTCTAAGAACATTTATAACCACATTCATAGGCCCTACCTCGGATTGGTTTACCCAGTTGCCAAAGCATAGCATCAACAACATGGACCAGCTAGTGGACATGTTCCTCAAATGTTTCACCTTCAACACCAAGAAGAAGGCATCATTAAGCAACCTAGCTAGCCTCAAGCAGTATGAGGAAGAGACCATGGTAGCTTATGGAAATCAGTGGAGGACATTGCTTTCAAGGCTGCCTTACCTCCCTCCCATGGTCGACCTGACCCAAATGTTCTCAAAGAGTTGCCTAAGTTCGATCTCCATGCTATTATAGTTGCAGCAATATGCCACTATCGAGGAAGCCCTAGCGCAAGCCAGAATCATTTAGGAGATCAAGATACAAGATGGCAAGATTTCCAAGCCACGCAAGAAGGAGTGGCCCAAAAATGCCAAAACTGGATCCGTGCAACCAAAACCCACTGCGGTCAATCAGGTTGCCATAAACATGCCAAAGCCTGCACAGGTGACACAACTCCCAAAGGCTAATTATCAAGTAGTTCCTCTTGACATCTATGAGAAGGAAAATCATAGGCAAGAGCAAAATCAGTAGCTTCACCCTAGGCAACAATTCGCACCCTTCACAGAGTCTAAAGACTCCCAGTTTGACCGCTTGTTCACAGCAAACTTGATAAACCTACCAGAAAGTCGACCCGTAGATCCCAACATGCCAAAAACCAAGGGCTATAGGGAAGACTTGTACTGTAGGTTTCATCAACAGAAGGGACATGATATTTAACCATGTTTGAAGTTCAAAAGCTTAGTGCAAGACCTAATAGACAACAAAATGCTAGCAGTGGATAATCCTATAGAACCAAGCAACCAATAGATGGAGGTCTTCAAATATCGCATGCCTACCCATGATGTGCAGACAAAGACTCTACAAGTCAATGAGGTGACACAAAACTGCCCTATGCAGGGGTATGTAGGGATGATAAGCATAGTGACACAAAACAAGAGATATCCAAGCACAGTTGCACCCACTGCAGCTACAGGAGAGGTTCCATCAACATCACAACCTCAACAACACCCTATGCAACCTCCTCCACATATACCAGTGGGGGATTATCTTCCATTATTAAAAACCAACCTTGTGGGCCTCAACAACTCCTCTTCGATCAAGAAAGGGGAAAGTTCAAGAACTTGCCTCCAAGAGGGATATAGACAAGGTCAAGAAGGATCTTTAGAAGACGAGCTCGAGTATGAGGTAGCACCTTGGGACCCTTTTGAGTCTGATAGAAATCACTAGTAAGTGACACCCATAGATGACTATCAAGAGAACTTCATGGAGATGTTCCCCTTGAATGCTCTAATCAAGAAATTGCCACCTCAAGAGAACAAGGTCCTCTCATAGAGAGTGGAACAACCCCAATGGGACCAAATCAACTTGCTCGAACAGAATGAGCCTCACATGCCGCAAATAGTTATCGAAGCCAATGAAGGCCTATGGATCTCCGATAGCGATTATGAATATGAGACTAAGATGGCATATCTCAACCATATGTGATAGCAAAAATACCCCATGGACATTGATGACATGTTTGAACAACTAAACATGGAGCCAAGGCATAGGTGGCTTTTGAACCAGGCATAGTTGGACCAAGTGTTGCATCCGCCACTTCAGGCATACAAAGAGCACCTTCCACACGGAGACCCTATAGATCCATCAGTGCCAAGGGCAGACCCTGTCACTTTATCTGCACATAGGGCCGATCCATTTGTACCAATACCCACAGAGCCAGATCTAGAGCACAAAGATCACCAAGGATGTCTGAGTCACCACCCGCACGGTAATGGAGATCAAATTCACTTCATCAACATGATCTCCATTGACTTAGCCACCCCCATTCGCAATCCAGTTGATCCAGCATGACCATTGTATCTAAACCTAGATGCCATAGACTGGGATCATGCTAACTCACCACCATCCCCATCAGAGTACTGGCCTTGCAATGATATACTTCATTTCACCCTAGGACTAACTCAGGATATCTTCCACGCTGAAGAGGAACCCGACGTTCCAAACGTATATCTAAATTCAAAAAATGATATACAATTGATCCCAAATCCACACCATTTGGAGGACGGGTCCCACATGTTAGTCGAAGAGACAACTGACATAGACATCGGCTCTGATCCAATGAATTCGCAAATCATCAAGCTAGGGGTAATTCTATCCCTCAAAGAGCAAGCTAATTACATTGCCCTTCTCAAAGAGAAGAAGGAGGTTTTTGCATGGTCCTACAAAGACATGCCGGGGCTAGACCCATAGCTAGTCATGCATAATCTAATGCTTGATCCGACAATCAAGCCAGTCAAGCAAAAACTACGTAAGATGCACCCAAAAGTAGCCTTAATGGTAAAAGATGAATTACAAAAGTTGTTGGATGCACAATTTGTCATCTGTGTGGATTACCCACCATGGTTGTCCAACATGGTACCTATCAAAAATCCTGATGGGAGGATTCACATATGCATCGACTTTCGAGATTTAAACAAAGTGAGTCCCAAGGATGATTTCCCCTTGCCTAGCATTGACACATTGGTAGATGCTACAGCAGGCCACGAAATGCTTTCCCTCATAGATGGTTTCTTGGGATACAACCAGATTCGTATCAATCTCGATGATCAACTAAAAATGGCATTCACGATGCCTTGGGAGACATTTTGTTAGAAGGTCATGCCCTTTGGCCTTAAAAATGTTGGTGCCACCTACCAACGTGCTATGACATACATCTTCCACGATCACATGCATAAAACTTTGGAAGATTATATGGATGATTTGTTGGCAAAATCTCTTTTGCACCCAGATCATCTTGATGACTTGCGCAAGATCCTTGATCGCCTCATCGAACACAAAGTTAGGCTAAACCCCAAGAAGTGCGTATTTGGCATCACATCTAGAAAACTCTTAGATTTCATAGTCTAAAAACGAGGCATCGAGGTAGATCCAAACAAATTTAGGGAAATCCTTGAAATGCTTCCCCCAACCACCATCAAACAACTCAGAAGCTTGCAGGGTAAGGTTGCGTCAATCAAGAGCTTCATAGTGCAACTATCTGATAAGTGCCGACACATGAATAAATTATTGCACAAAGGGCTAGCATTTCACTGGGATGACGAGTGCCAGTCAGCCTTCGATGACATTAAAAAATACTTGGCTTCGTCACCAGTATTGGCACAACCTAGACCAAGAGTGTTGTTCTACTTATACATCTCAGCTACTGAGGTGGCACTGGGCACCATGCTAGCCTAGAAAAATGAACTACATAAAGAATAGACTAATTATTATCTTAGCCGCACCCTAGTTAGTTATGAAATTAACTATGCATACATCGAGAAGCTATGCTTAGCAATGGTATTTTCCACCAAAAAGCTACGCCATTACATGTTGAGCAATACAACGTATGTTATGTCTAAGGAGAATCCATTACGGTACATGATGAGTCATACTTATCATAGTAGACGCATGGCAAAATGGATCATATTATTGATGGAGTTTGACATCGAATTCATTGAACAGAAGTCCATCAAAGGTCAAGTCATCGCCAATCAACTAGCAGAGGCTCCTCTCGAAGATGATCAGCCTTTGACTATAGAGCTACCCGATGATGGGGTCTTCCATGTCTCAGAATCACCAGATTTTGATGAGCTTGAGTCACATGTTGACATAATCCTATTTTTTGATGGTTCTAAATGTGAGAAAGGGGGTGGCACGGGAATTGTATTCTTCACACCATAAGGGGCTCCAATGCCTCTATCATTTAAACTTGATTTCCCGTGCACCAATAACAATGTCGAATATGAAGCCTTGCTCATAGGCCTTTAGACATCCATCACCATTAACATAAAATGCTTGAATATCTTTGGTGATTCATTGTTAATTGTCAACCAAGTGAAAGGGGTATTCTAATGCAAATGCCCAGTTTTGCAGGCCTACAAAGCCCTTGTGGATAAATTCTTGGTAAAGCTTGAATGGTACGACATCGAGGCACTCCCTCGATCATCGAATCATTTTGCAAACACTATGGCCTCCTTGGGGTCACTAATCCTACAAGACCTTTCTGGTGAGATGACAACAATTCAAGTCAAAACATTATCGCAATCCACGATGGAGTATGCAAGCTCTGACCTAACGTCAGGAATCCACCTGATCTAGATTGAACCATCTCAGGATAGGTTCTCTCAAATCCATGATAGTCTGAATCACGCCAACTAGGGGTCCTTGTTCTCCCCAACCCCTCTTAATAGAAACACAACGCTATTCTTACAAGTTCTTTCCCGCTCAACTTTTTCTAGGGACGAACTTCAAGAGGGATTGGTCATTCATACCAATGAGGTTTATGATTAGTAGGATTGGTACACACCCATAAGAGACTACCTCAAGTTAGGTAGCCTCCCACTTGGATTATCGCATGCCACAAAAATATCATTCAAACAGAAAGCGGCAAAACATGTCTTGCTAGGAGACATTTTGTATCGTTGAAGCTACGAAGGGATCCTCCTCTGTTGCTTGGACCAGTAGGAGTCCACTTGGACGATCACCCAAGCACACGATGGTACATGTGGTGGCCACTTCAGTGGTATGGCCATCGCAAAGCACATCCTATGCATGGGCTATTATTTGCCATCTTTAGAGCGAGATTATTGCGCATATGTGAGGAAGTGTGTGAAGTGTCAACACCATGCTAACTTAACACATGTACCTTCTCAGGCCTTGCATCCGATCCAATTGACTTAGCCATTTTCACAGTGGGGCTTAGATCTAATTGGAAAGATCTCCCCTAAGTTGTCAGGCCATCACACATTCATCATAATGACCATAGTGTACTTCACCAAGTGGGTGGAAGCAATTCTGCTTACCTCTACGACTAGACCCCGCATTATGGAATTTATTTTACATAACATCATATGTCATTTTTGTATTCCATCCAAGATCATCTCGGATAATGGGACTTTGTTTAAGAACAAAGACGTGCGTGCTTTGACCACAAAGTACAAAATCCAGCACAATTTTTTGACACCTTATTATCCACAGGAAAATGGGCAAGCAGAGGCATCAAATAAAATGCTAGTTGCCATCCTTAAAAAGACGGTCACAGATAGTCATAAGGATTAGCATATTCAAATCCTACTTGCTTTGTGGGCTTATCGCACTAGCATTCGGACGCCCACTGGGGCAACTCCATTTTTGTTGGTGTATGGCTTCGAGGCAGTCATGCCTCTCGAGTTGGAAATACCTTCCTTACGCATATCAATGCAAGAGTTCATCGATGATGACACTGCATGGTAGGCCTAGTTAGACCAGCTTACGTTGCTTGATGAATGACACGTCAATGCTCTCAAGCATTTACGTATCTACCAAGAGTGACTTAAGAAAGCATACAACATGAAAGTTCACCTAAGGGACTTTCAAGTTGGTGACCTGGTCTTAAAAGAGAACCAACAAAATTCTAACTTGCCGCCCCATCTAAGGGACAAGTTCACGGTAAAATGGTTAGGTCCTTATGTAATCGATAGTAAAATAGGACCTGGAACATACTGGCTAGCCTCTCTTGATAGAATCAAGGAACTAGAACCCTTGAACATCAGTCATTTGAGGCCATTCCACATTTAAAAGAGCCATGGCCCACCCAAAAAAAAAGCTCCAAGGATTCCTGCAATCGCTTGGTCAACCCAAAAATGCCCCAAAGGTACCCATAACCCCTTTGGTCAAACCAAAAGCCCCAAGGATTCCCGTAATCGCTTGGTCAACCCAAAAATTCCCCAAAGGTGTCTATAATCCTTTTGGTCAAACCAAAAGCCCCAAGGATTCTAGCAATCGCTTGGTCAACCCAAAAAGCTCCAAGGATTTTTGCAATTGCTTGGTCAACCCAAAATGCCCCAAAGGTACCCATAACCCCTTTGGTCAAACCAAAAGCCCCAAGGATTCCTGTAATTGCTTGGTCAACCAAAAATGCCCCAAAGGTGTCTATAATCCCTTTGGTCAAACCAAAAGCCCCAAGGATTCCCGCAATCGCTTGGTCAACCTAAAATGCCCCAAAGGTATCCATAAAACCTTTGGTCAAACAAAAAGCCCCAAGGGTTCCCACAATCGCTTGGTCAAAAATGAATATTCAAAAGACAAAAAATCAAAAAAACAATAGATAAACAAAAAAAACATAACAAAAAAATTGCATCTCACTTTCATGCACATTCTTAAAAAAAAAAAATGCATTAGGCATCGCATGCATACATTGCATATTTGTTGGTCATACATGTCAAAAGCACCATAGACTGTAATTACTCGGCAATTCCATTATTTTCCAAATTCAGTCCATTTTGTAAAAAGATCCATCAAACATAACACCCTTTGCATTTTTAGTCATACCATAGTCAGTTGTCTTCTAATGTCTTTAGGGTTTTTCAGCATTCAGCTGTCTTTAGATTTCTAGTCAAATGCTATACAAAGTCAGACCGATTTTTACAAAGGTAGAGTTCTACTGGGATCACACCTTGTTACATCACATCCCAACACAAGCTTAAAACACATAAAAATTCCCAAGTTGTGTAAATGCAAGATGAAACCTACAAAGCAGTCTAGGGTACTTTAAGCAAAAAGTTTATCCTGCTCATATCCCTGTGTGAATGGTTCAAGAATGCTAAGAATTGACAAAAGGACAAGCTCTTACCCCATCCAATTCCCCATAATAAATAGTGGTTTTCACCACTATCAAAAATTCCAAACACCTTTGATCCTAAAGTCGTAAGGATTCGTACTACACGCCCCTGACAAGGATGGGTAGTCATCCCCAAGGCCTAAGAGATCAATGCCATTCCAAAGAAAAATTCCCAACCACCTTTGGTCCCCAAAGTCGTAAGGATTAGTACTACACGTCCCTGAATAGGATGGGTAGTCATCCCCAAGGCCAAAAGGATCATTTCCATTCACAAGCCAAAAAACCCACGAGCTCAACTATTGAAATCAAAATACAAAATCAAAATTCCTCAAAAGGCAAAAATAATAGTGGTTATCACCACTACTTAAACCCCTTGCTCAAAAAAAAAAAAAGAGAAAAATAAACAGTGACTTTCATCACTATGTATGAGAGCAAGCATCCCAACAAGTTGAGCAACCGAAAGATGCCTGAGCTTGAATCCCTGGAATTCTCAGCATTTGAAAAACCATTTAGGTGATCCTCATTACAGGTTTGGTGGATAGCCTACCTGGAAATGGTGGTATCCTAAATGCATGATGATATGTCTATCACATTAGCTTTGCGTGTGTGTAGACCAATGTTTGCATGTGGATAAGCTAGCTTATGGTATCCTAGATTTTCCCGTGGATTAATCTTATTAAATACAACAAAGGAGTTAGTGGAGCTAATTGGGTGATCCTCAGTACAGGTTTGGTTGATAGCCTATCTGGCACTGGCGATATCTTGATGAATACCAATAAACGAACACAATCCCACACATAGGGATGTGAAATAACTTGGTCAAACTCAAGTCTGATTTGTACCTTGGTCGAATGTCTTGTAAGAATAATGTACAGTCTTGATTAGTTAGTTAAAACATCCGAGTCTTAGAAAAACCTTAACTACATTCTAAAAACAACTGTGGTACATTTCATTTCTTACATCACCATAAAAAAATACGAACAAACAAAACAAATTATTGCATGCAAAGTCATCTCACAAAGCAATCACATAGTACAAAAATCCAGTTAATCCTATACAGTCTATGGTGCCACCACCTGCATACCAACAAATCATTCCATCCATTCCATATGCATACATCTATATCAATTAGTCAGAAACATCCGCATTCATAATAACATATGCATACATCAATAAAAATAAATGTGCATAAGAGAAGAATATACCATAACAAGGAAATAATCCAAAAAGAAAGTCATGTATATATTAAGTCAAAAATGCCCTCAGGCTACAATAAAACGGTCCTCTGACCTCACAAAAAAAATAAAAAATTCAAAAACCCCAAAGCCTAGGGAGTCAGCCATCATGATAACGCAGGATCGGTGTGACTGGAACTACCCCCAGAGGTGTGAGTCCTATGGGACCTCTTAGGGCGGCTACTACTAGCCCTCACATCATGCCCGCTAGCGCTACCCTCACCCACCCGCCTACGACGAGAGGAAGTAGATTGCTTAGTCTCACTGTCTCTCATTCGGCATGAAGATCCACCTCCAGTGAGCTCAGGTAACTATCCACCGAGGTGGATAATCTCAACCTCCAACTCCACCCAAAATTGACCCCACTCCACATCCCATCGATGGTACGCAGCCAATGCGTCATCCCACTACGCCAACTAAGCCCGTAAGGAATCCACCTCGGCTCGATGCTCCTCATCCCGTCTCCATAGCAGCTCCTCCAATCACGCTATCTCAGCATGAAACCTCACCTCCATATCCCCTAGGATTTTTTGAGGCATGGGCATCTTAGGGATGGCAGGCTGCTCCGACACCCACTACTCTAGGACGTCCTATGTGTCCAACTACTCTAAAACCCCTAGATCATCCCCAATCAATTCATCTACCTCCACCATATCTGCATCATCGAGCGGATCCCCCCAACCCTCCATCGGTGCCTTCATAGCCCCATTGCCTATTGATGCTACATTCGGACCTCCTAGAGGCCCCTCACCCCACCATCGCCGCATCGTCCACCATTGGTCGTACTCGATAGTCACCCCGATGTTGTCCACATCGGGGACATCAATCACTACATCTGACTCCTCACCCAGCGGCTCAATAATCGACCAGGCTAGAGTCCTCTCGTCACCCCGATGTCGATAGATCAAGGGCTCACTAGGAAATCCCTAGTGCACCCCAAACTATTGAGTCACTTAGATGTACGAGAAGTACTCCTACTCGATCCCGTGCCACCCGATCAACCACCTCCCCTTGTGCACCCGTCGGAGCCACTCCCCAACCTCAGGCCAGGCTAGACAGTCCCGATATGGCCTCTAGAACACCTCCCCTGGAGCAAGATGATAGAAGGCATCAGCATAGTTCCCCACGACACCTGCCCACAACTAAATTTGCCCCTGCTCCTTTGACCTCCACCATAGAGAAGCATACCCAATATCCCTATCCACCATCTCTCCCCGAGTGGTCCAAGGTAACCCCTGTGGTCGCTCCATAGCTATGTGTTGACACCTCTAGCACTACAATAGATAGCTGCACCCAATCCCCTTCTGCCTTCGACAACAGACCTTGTACAACTCGTCATACAGCTGTGCCAGTAGCATCTGACCCCACCTCATAATTAGTGGTGTTGCCATCAGACACTCCACAAGTCTGAACACTACCTCAAGCAGGTTCCAAGGGAACCTCACACCTGAGGAGTCAAGAAGCAACATGTTGGAGATGAGGGTCATAAGAAATGCATGCCTCACCCCCAACATGCCCTTCTCAAACCACCATCGCACTAGAATCCTACCAATTAGGCAGTCCCCCTCTACCCTCTCCACCGCCCCATCCACCCCCATCTCTGTCGCATGCCCAAAGCACCGTGTCAACACTACCATCTGTTGATCATGAGGAGTCATCCGAATGGGCAGCCCGTCTATCAAAATCCATAGAATTCGATACACGTCCTCCAGAGTCACTGTCATCTCCCCTATTGGGAGATGAAAGGTGTTGGTGCGGGGATCCCACAAATTGATCAGGGCAATCAGATATGCTCGATCCCCCACCATAGGCTCCAACCACGTCACTTTATTGAGCCCAAGGGCATGAAGCCAATCCCAATCAACCACAATCAGCACCTCCCATGCATCAGAGAATACCGTCGACTGACGGTATCGACTCTTCACAACCTAAAAAACAAAAATAACACAAAAACATTAAAACATGAAAATGAAAAAAAAAACTGTACAACAACAAACCGAATGTACAGTAATGTATACAAACAAAAAAAATTTTAAACTAGGGTTTTTAAATCTTAGTCTAAATAGAAAACAAAAATACAAAAAACAAATTTTAAACTAGGGTTTTTAAATCTTAGTCTAAACAAAAAACAAAAAATACAAATATAAAATTTTAAACTAGGGTTTTTAAATCTTAGTCGAAACAAAAATCAAACAACAAAAAACAAATTAGGGTTTCAACCTTAATTTAAACAAAAACATTCAAAGAAACTGTACGGATGACAAAAAATGTACAAAAATATAGAAGTACAGCACTGTACAGGCAAGTACAAAATATTCAAATAACCTGTACAGACGAAAAAAATGTACAGAAAACAAAAATACAGAACTGTATAGGCAAGAAAAAAATCAAATCAAGCAGACACATTAAAACTATACTAGGGTTTTAACCTTAAGTGTAAACAAAAAAATTAAAACAAAACACAAAAATCATCTAGGGTTTTTAACCTTATTATGAACAAAAAAACGAAATCAAAACAACAAAATTTTAAACTAGGGTTTTTAATCCTAGTCTAAATGAAAAACATAAAAAAAAATACAATTTTTTTTTTAAAACTAGGGATTTTAAATCTTAGTCTAAACAGAAAAAAAAAAATACAAAAACAAATTTTAAACTAGTGTTTTTTTAATCCTATTATAAACGAAAAACAAAAAACAAAACAAAAAAAACAAATTTTAAACTAGGGTTTTTAATCTTAGTCTAAACAAAGAAAACAAGAAGAAGGAAGGAGCACCTACCGGTCTCGCATCGGATTCACCACTTGAGGATCCGGTCCTTGAACTCACGGTGTCCGCAAAAATTTTTTAGCGCTCTACTTTGCAAACTCGAACTCCTACTCCTCACAGCTCCAAATCGCTAAAAAAAACAATTGCAAATGAGCCCAAAACCTAGTTTTGGCCCTTAAATATGCTCTTAGGCCTGTAATCGTTCCACCCTGGGATGAGCGCTCTAGTTAGTGCTTGTACCACCCTAGGAGGATTACAAAACTAGTATTCGTCCCACCCTGGGACGATTACAGAGCAAGAAAATAAAAAACAACCAAAACTGCATCCAAAATGCACCAAAAACAACAATAAAACTACCGAACAAAGGCACCTTTGCGCCTATGATTCTTGGCATACAAAACCAATGTTGGGGTCACAAATTGCCACTATCCTACTCCATAAGAAGGCTACCATAGCCGGACCGCTCCACGGGAGGACGGATTTGTGACAATTTCATCCCCAAAAGGCGTCACAAAAAGGGGTCAAAACCCATCAAAAAACACAATAAAACTACCGAACAAAGGCACCTTTGTGCCTATGATTATTGGCATACAAAACCAATTTTGGGGTCACCAATTGCCACTATCCTACTCCCTAAGAATGCTACCATAGCTATACTACTCCATGGGAGGATGGATTTGCGACAATTTCATCCCCAAAAGGTGTCACAAAAAGGGGTCAAAACCCATCAAAAAACACAATAAAACTGCCGAACAAAGGCACCTTTGTGCCTATGATTCTTGGCATATAAAACCAATTTTTGGGTCACCAATTACCACTATCCTACTCCCTAAGAAGGCTACCATAGCCGGACCGCTCCACGGGAGGACGGATTTGCGACAATTTCATCCCCAAAAGGCGTCACAAAAGGGGTCAAAACCCATAAAAAAACACAATAAAATTTTCGAACAAAGGCGCCTTTGCGCCTAAATTTCTTGGCATACAAAATAGACATCGGGGTCAAAAATTGTCACTATCCTACTCCCTAAGAAGGCTACCATAGCTGGACCGCTCCACGGGAGGATGAATTTTTGACAATTTCATCCCCAATAAGCATCACAAAAAAAGGGTTAAAACCCACCAAAAATAGGTCTGATTGTTGGGAAACTGCATAAGCGTTCAACGAAAAATAACTAAAGGCACCCTTAAAAAAGTCATCTTGGGTCAAGTGACTCATCGCTTTTCTCATGTCGGTCATTCCCTCATCGATTCGTCGCTTGAGGGGGTAGTCACACTTTGTCACCAATCAACAAATACACACCCAATCAAGGAAATGGCATGCATTCAAAGAATCATTGACAAAGACAATCATGATCGTGCTTGGGGTAGCAAACAAGCAATAATCACAAGTTGATCAAACACTTGGCATTCTAGAATCATGAACTCAAGGTTCCCATAGACAAAAGGTTGTGCCCTTTGCCTATTCATGACCGAACAATGTCCAAGATCAACTAACACCTCACCAAAAAAGGTTAACACTTGAACTAAGCTCCTTAGCTCGTCAGAAGCAAGGATTTAAGAATGTGTGCCCTTTCCATACTTGGGGCATCAAAATTTGGTTAGGTTATTGAGAAAACCTAATCATTAAGTGCTTTGGTTATCTATTTTTGCTCAGCACTGCACCACGCACAGTGCATCCCAAAAAGGGGCATTTGTAGACACCAAAACAACACCAATCCGATTATGTGATGACAAGCACTGCCCAAGTTGGCATACACAACCCCTAGGGAAGCCCCCAGAGGTTAAACAGTGGTCCTAACCACTCCCAAAGTAGTTTTGGAAGGTCAAAGGTCAATTTGGCACCTTTCAAGCACCCTGCTCCTTATTCGTTCCACCCTGGGATGATTAGAATGTTATTCGCCCCACCCCGGGATGATTAGCAACAATCGCTCCAGGGTGGGATGAATAGCAGGTTTGATGGGAAAAAAGTCAAACCTTGACAAATGGCAGCCCAGATCCGCCACTCAACTCCACCTTCAATGCATGGGAGTGTGAGTGAGCATTTTTAAGCTCAAAGAGGTAGTTATAGAGGCAGTCATGGAGCCCTTAATCAAGGAGGAATCTTCTTCCCCCTGACAAGGCATGATGGCCAAGTGGCACCCCTACATGCACATTCAGAGCAGACCTTCAGGTCTATAAAATGGTGAGTCTTCTCACCCCCAAAAAATAACAGAGCATGAGCATTTGGAGCAATGGAGTGCTTTCGAATTATACCCTCACCCTCATTGAGCTTCCTACATCCTTGATCTCTCTTTTGGAAGGGAGGTTATTGGGTGAACATTAGGAGCGCAATCCGGACCCAAAACCCGAACAATTGGCCACAATACCACACCCAATTTATCGACACAACCCCCTAGGAGGTTTTGGACCCATCCCAAGTGGATTGGTGTCAAAACCAAACCCCAAATGGTGGGCGTCCTGCCCCCGGGCACCCCCCGCACTATTGCAGTCCTAATCGCCCCACCCCGAAGCGATTAGAAATCTACAACAGATTTCTTCACTATTTCTTTTGCATCTTGTTTTATGTCATTCCTATATGTTGCCATTCAAATTTCATGCCATTCTGATAAGTTTTGACGTGTTTTTTCATTTTCTTACACTTCACTAACAGGGGGCCTTCATTGGGGGATCAGGCAAAATCCTATAAATCATTTGGGTTGCAAAAATGCCCCATTTTGCCTAACCCCAAGATTGCAAGTGTTTTGGAGGCCTCTGGATGGGACATTTGGGAGGTCACTTTCGGGCATTTTATGACAGTCCTAATCGTCCCACCCCAGAGTGATTAGAAATCTACAATAGATTTCTCAACTGTTCTTTTTACAGTGTGTTCATGATGATGTTTACATGCTTCTATTCAAGTTTCATCTTATTATGATATGTTTTGATCACTGTTCTAATTATTTCATTTATGAATTAACCAAAGGCCTTGGGGATTGCATGTTTCCCTCCATCTGCATGTGCTACTAACCATTTTCTATTTCTCTGAATGAAGAATCTCGACACCAGAGGGGTATCAAGGAACTAAAGATGCATTCATGCAAGCGGCGGTGACGTTTGGCCCGCCCATTTCAAATGTGGGCACGTGGAAGATCCCGAAGGGAAGCGTACCATCCGTTGGTGTAACAAAACTATATCTAACATTTCGAGCCCCTGAAAAGGGGGGAGACGTATTGTAACCTGATCACAAGAAAAATTAATAAAAGAGGCTACACTTTGATTTTGCTTTACATCTCATTTCATTTCGTTCGCTTTCCCTTCTCATGCACTTTAGTTCTTTGTTCATTCATAGGACTTAGCATTTCGTATGCTTTTGTTTGCATCACACCCGGTACGCTTGTGCTTCCGTAGATATGATTTCACACCGTGGTCCTCTTTAAGCCATATTATTCTTTAAAAATATTATATTTTTTGAACAATGCCATGTTCATATGGGACATCAACTAAAAATGTGAAAGTACTTAACAAAAACCTATAGCTATACACGTATCCAATTAAAAATACTAGTCAAGCAGAAATACTTAATTTTCTATCAAATACATGCAATAATCATACAAAAATATATTTTTGGTGTTAAATATTCCCATAAAATACCCTTACAAACATAAATAAAATAAGTATTTTTTGTGCTCATCATACCCCCATGCCTACTTTTTTATATGTCCTCATGTCACTTTTTGCTGGTGTTTCCTATTTTGTTAATGCTCTGTTAATATGCCCTGGTTTGGGGACATCACTCTTAAGTTTTGGCATTATTTCTTTATTTGTTTTTGGGTTTTTGTACCCATCTAGTTGGTTGTCTACTTGGTTGGCAAGGAGATTCTTGTAATGGTTTCCCAACAACACCAACCAACCCTCATTGAAGCGCTGGCTTTACCTATTGCCATAGGAAATAGTGCTCAGGTAAACACACTACTTTTGCAACTTTTAGAGCTTTCCACGGATAATATTATGACATGATAACCAATCATGCTTTGAGTAGAACTAGCTTCAAAGTGTCCCTCATTGGTACCTCTATTGTTGCTTCAAATTCATATTTGATGGCTTCCTCAGTCGCCTTAGGGTCCAAAGATAGAGTTTATTTTGCCCTTGTTGGGGGTACCGACATAGGTGTTTTCTTGAACAGTTTCACCAAATAAAAATACTCTATTATGGGTGGTGCTACTAGAAATAATAGATAAGGGCATCTATTTATAGGATAGTGCAGTGCTTCTATTTTCTTCTTGGCTGTAGAACAAATGCAAATGCCTAGTTTGCACTCAGTATGTTTTCCAACCCATCTGGGTGTTTTATTTTGGTTCAAACTCTCCTTAAGTTTGGACATTAATTATTGGTGGACTATAAATGCTTACAATTATGTATCTCATTCCTCATCAAAATAGGGGTCATGTTGTGCTTTTTTATTTCTTTTTACATTATCACTTTAGAGTGGCCCTTTACCTATTTTTTCCCATTGTTTTTTGGTCATCTACAATTGTAGGTGCTTTAGAGGTGAGTACTGATTCTTTCCCCCATCAACTACTCAGGTGAATTAGTGGTAATATGGCTTGTAATTGAATTTATAGATAACTTATATGATGCTTGTCGCTCTACTATAAGTGGTTCTATAACTAGTTGTTCAACAGACTGGGCAATCGTAGAATGTTCAACAACTAGATTGGATAGTCGTAGAGTGTTTGGCTGAATGACTAGTTGATTGGATAGTAACAGAGTGTTTGACTAACTCACTAGAATATTAGATAATACTAGAGTGTTTGAATGACTTAACAATAGATTGGGCAGTCTAAATCTCCTCACTGTCAAAGATGTCAATGAGAATAGGTCCTTCTTGTAGTACAGGGTCCCCTTGATCCTCAAAATATTTCACCGCAGGTGCCTCTTACTTCACCCTTGCATCAGATTGTTGGTCGTCTAATGCTATTCTAGCATCGAACTAGTATGTCTTCATAGAGGCCACCTCTTCCTTAGAATAAATGGAAGAAATTTTAGGGTTCATGGCCTAGTCTGTCTAAATAGTAACATCCACTTTGTTATCCTTCCTGATTTGCAATTACTGTAATTGATACATGGTGTTCTTTGAATGTTGCATAATATTTTCTAACTATTACATAGTATGCTATGATTGCTACTATTTATCTACAACAACTTGCTAAAATTCCTAAATTTTTTCTTGTATAGCCTTGCATTTTTCCTCTCAATTGGAGGCTTGTGCTTGAACCTCCTTCAATTGGTTTTGGAGGTCTTCCTTGGAAGACCTACTGTAGGGTACCTTGACAGAAGCTAAACCCTACAATACTTGGATAGCTTGTTCATATTCTATGGTGTGGCCCTCTTATTATTTTGATGAATTATAGTCTACTAACTTACCTGCTTTCGTCTCAACCCTAGACGTAGGTGGTGATACTAACCAAAATGGGCTCAATTCAAGTTGCCCTACCTCTCCATCCAAATTGTTGTATCAGGAGAGAAGCACCTATATTGATTCCTCAAGGGTATTTGCACATTGTTCTCTTGGTGACTCTTATGTAGACTTTTCTTCTGTAGTGGTCGGTGGTGGTGACACAACTCGTTGTCCTTCTACATTCTAGATTAGGGTTAAAATGAGCCCATGATGAGAGAACATTGTTTGCGTGCCTACCCTATATTTTCTTGATTCATCCTATAGGTCACTCATAAGATAAAATGATACATTGATCTGGTTCCCATGCATTAAGTGGTTCAGAAAGTGGAAATGGTTTGCATTGATGAATGAATATATTTTGGTACAGGTGAAGAATCAAGCCAATTTCTCGAACATAAAATTATATGCATCTAGGAGATATTACTTTGGCAACCTCGAACACATCAAATACGTCATCGATTGTCCAAAAATGTTTTGGGTACATTGCTCAATATTGTCACACTTATATATTCATTTCCCTGTGCATGGTAGGACAGTGACTGCTACAATGTATTCTTCTAGAACTGGTATAATGAGACCCCTCATGCACATAGTAACATTCTCTAGGGACATTGTAAATTATTGTACCACAAGTAGATCTTGGCCTTGGATGACCAAACTGTAGTAATTCACCCATCCCATAGCTTTGAATTGTTCTTAGAATATCCCTATGATGCTTGTAAGATTTGTAGGCTCATTCTTATTTTGCGTGTGATTATTAGATGGTCCTCCCATGGCTTTTAGGCTCTTAATATTTATTTTTTGGTGTTCAAGCAATGACTATGCCTATATTAATAACATGTCAAAGCATGTGACTACATCCTTACCTATATTTGGCTAAGACAAGAACGTAAACCCTCATCATTAACGATAATTATGATATCCTCGTAATTAATTTCAGTTATTCATCGAGATGTAGTTTGATTCAGTTGCAACTTCCCCCCATGCCTGATTGGTACCATGTCACAAATTTCTAGCGTGGGGTTGTATGAATGGATGAGAGAATTGTGGGGCATATATTGGCACTTAACATAGAATTTTTTTTGGATAACCATGCATATTTTGAATAGAAAATGTGATATATACTTGGGTGCATTTCAAGGGACATGATGCATATGATAACTGCTAGTGCAACGTGATTGGTCAATACGTTGAATACGCTGTACCAAAAAATTAATGACTTGTGCTCTTCCTCATGCAGTGTGATATCATGAAGGAGTTTTTATTACGTACTACAAATTTATGAGTTTTGATGTCTCATGCTAAAAATAAAAAACATTATTATTTAGTATGGGAGTAGACACTTCCTCGTTGAAACTCGAAAGTAGGTATACCCCGTCATTAACATTTAAGGAGTAGGTGTACTTAGTTTTTAGGAATAGACATACTCCATTGATGGAAGCTGGGGAGTAGGTGCATTCAATTATCGATAATTAGAAAGTAGGCATACTTCATCCATTGAAAAGTAGGTATCTTCATGTTCATGCAGATATAGATGCCACCTCCTTAGTGGAAAGTAGGTTCCTCTGGTTCTAGTTCTATTGTAGAAATAGGAACTATCCTCCTAGAGAGAGGTAGGCACTGATTGTGCTACTTCTAAATATAGGTATCACCCTCCTGGTAGGAAGTAGACACCTCTATATTGGATCAAATATAAGTACCACCCCCTGGTGAAAAGTAGGTGCTATTGTGTTAGCCCAAATATAAGCACCACCCTCCTGGTGGGAAGTAGGTACCAGTATATTTGATCGAGGTACACAATTACAGAGAAGAAAAAAAAATAGTTCTGATTTATTCAATATACATGAGAGAATTACTGTTACAGCAGAATTTACAGAAATCGCAGAG
The DNA here is from genome assembly GCA_028583015.1 of Wollemia nobilis. Classification (NCBI taxonomy): domain Eukaryota; kingdom Viridiplantae; phylum Streptophyta; class Pinopsida; order Araucariales; family Araucariaceae; genus Wollemia; species Wollemia nobilis. The sequence continues at coordinate 2,243,673 of JAQPPZ010005120.1, forward strand.
AGTTGCGCTTTACAGAATATTCTCAATTCTGAAATTACAGAAATATATTATCGTTCACAAAATTTTCCAGCCCCTGTGCATGCCTCTGTTCTCCTTTTTAAAGGTTCTCAGGTGACGCTTCATTTCCAGCTGGTGGCCCTTCGTTTCCTCTTCCAGAACCTTTCGTTTCGTCTTCCCGTGCCGCTTCGTTGTCCTGGTATTCGAAACGTCTGCCTTTCTGACTCTTCGTCTTCGGCTTTCCCTTCGGGTGCAAAAATATGACAGGTCACGATATCGCGACACCTTTCGGTCTCTGGCCCCTTCTCTGTCCTTGCGCCACGAAAATACGACATGTCGCGATATCGCGACAGTTCCGCTCCTTCGCTCCATCTTCCTGCTTTTGGGTCACGAAATCGTGACATGTCACGAAATCGTGACATCTTTGTCTTCCGTACGCTCTTTCTGCTTTCGGGTCGAATCATGACATGTCATGAAATCACAACATCTTTGTCTTCCGTACGCTCTTTCTGCTTTCGGGTCGCGAAATCGTGACATGTCACGAAATCGTGACATCTTTGTCTTCCGTACGCTCTTCTGCTTTCGGGTCACAAAATCGTGACATCTTTGTCTTCCATACGCTCTTCTACTTTCGGGTCACGAAATCGTGACATGTCATGAAATCGTGACATCTTTGCCTTCCTTGCCTCTCCTATGAAACCTATCGCGATATCGCGACAGTTTCCCTGCTAGCGTCTTTCTCCATTTTTGTGTCGCGATATCGCGACACCTTTTATGTCGCGATATCGCGACATCTTTTCTTGCTGACTTCTTCCTTCGTTTTGTGTCACGATATCGCGACACCTTTTATGTCGCGATATCACGACATCTTTTCTACCAACGTCCTTTGTTAAAAACATGTCGCGATATCGCGACACTTTTTATGTCGCGATATCGCGACACTTTTCAACACTTAAACATTTTTTTTTTTTTTTTTTTTGTTGATGCAAGATTGCAGTGCTGCCCTGGATGCTCCTGCATCAGACACCCGGGGTTGATTTGAGAAGTGATCCTCACTTCTGAACTATTAGAGGAAGACCCAAGCGATCCACCTCCATTTTTGTCAGCCAAGTTGCATCTTCTGCCGGTCTGCCCTTCCACTTGACCAAATATTCAAAATACTGTCTGTTTCTGGTACTTCTGCCTTCTCTTGTGTCCAGTATTTCCTCTATCTCATCTGTGGTTGGAGTAGATGCTGGAATACTCCACAACTCTGCACTTGGTGTCTCACTACTATCCCCTTCATGGTATTTCACCAAATCTAAAATATTAAACACGGGTGATATGTTTAACCCACTTGGCAATTCTACTTCATACGCATTGCCCGAATCCCGTTTTGCTAGGATTCTGCACGGTCCAAACTTCTTCATCTTTAGTTTGTTATAGGTTTTAGCAAGAAATCTTTCTTTTCTCAGATGGACCATCACTTCATCTCCCACTTTGAATTCCTTAAACCGTCGCTTACGGTCTGCTTTCGTCTTATATTGCGTATTCATTTTAGCAATATGCTTCTTCACTTCTTCATGCAGGTTCTTCGGATGCTCTGCAAAATCCTCGACCTCGACACTGCACTTTTCCCCTGTATTCAGCTTCCTTAACTCAAAAACATTTCTTGGACTGCTTCCATATATTATCTGAAATGGAGATTTGTTGGTACTCCTGTTGATAGAATTGTTATATGCAAACTCCGCCTGCGGCAAAATCAGATCCCATCCTTTGGGCTTATCTCCTATCAAGCACCTCAATAGGTTACCCAAACTTCTGTTTACCACCTCTGTTTGCCCATCTGTCTGTGGGTGGTATGCTAAACTGAATTTCAAATCTGTCTTTAGTTTCTTCCACAGGGTTCTCCAGAAATACCCAACAAACTTGGTATCTCTGTCGAAAATGATACTCTTCGGTAGACCATGCAGTCGTACCACCTCTTTGAAAAACAAACCTGCAATATGAACTGCATCATTAGTTTTTTGACAAGGGATAAAATGTGCCATCTTTGAAAACCTGTCAACTACCACAAATATGGAATCATTTCCCCTCTGTGTCCTTGGTAGACCAAGAACGAAATCCATGTTGACATCTTCCCATGGTTTCTCCGGTACAGGTAACGGCTGATATAATCCGGTGTTCTGTCTCACACCTTTCGCCATCTGACAGACTCTACAGCTCTGCACAAATTTCTGCACATCTTGCTGCAGTTGCGGCCAATAATAATTCTCGCTCACAAGGGCAATGGTCTTATCTCGACCAAAGTGCCCAGCCAATCCTCCACTGTGTTTTTCTTTGACTAGGTTTTCCCTCATGGAACTTCTTGGAATGCATAATTGGTTTCCTCTGAACAACATTCCATCTTGGATCAGAAAATCCAACCACTTGGTTCTGTCCAAGGTAAGCTGGTGCCAAGCAAGCCTTCCAGGCTTCTGCAAAATCGGGATCTTCGGGGTACAAACCCTTCAATTCATCAAATCCCAACACTTCCACCTTCATTTTTGTCAGCAAACTCTGCCTTCTACTCAAGGCATCTGCAACTCTATTGGAATTTCCACTCCTGTGCTTCAACACAAAGGAATAACTCTGCAGAAACTCAACCCACTTCAAGTGCCTCTGGTTCAGTTTTCCCTGGCTATTTATATACTGTAAGGCTTGATGATCAGTATATAACACAAACTCTTTTGGCGAGCAAATAATGTCTCCACTTCTTTAGGGCCTGAACTATAGCATAGAACTCTTGGTCATACACTGAATACTTCTTCCTGGCCTCATTGAGTTTCTCATTGAAGTAAGCAACAGGCTTGCCTTCTTGACTCAGCACAGCTCCTATGGCACTGCCACTGGCATCACAGTCCACCTGAAATACCTTGTTAAAATCTGGAAGTGCTAAAATAGGTTGCTCAGTGACCTTCTTCTTCAACATATCAAAGCTCTTGTCTGCTCCTAAGGTCCACTTAAAGTCTTTCCTATCCCCTCTCATTGTTTCCGTAAGGGGTGCACAAATACTGCTAAAATTTTTGATGAATTTCCTGTAAAAACTGGCTAGACCATGAAATGATCTCACTTCAAAAGTGCTTCTTGGAGTAGGCCATTCAATGATAGCCCTCACCTTTTCTGGGTCCATTTTTAGACCTTCAACTGAGATGACAAATCCCAGGTATACCAACTCCTTCTTCACAAAATTGCACTTCTTCAAGTTGATCAACAACTGTTCTTCCCTCAGCTTCTCAAAAACCCTCTTGATATGCATCAGGTGCTCTTCCAGGGTTTTGTTGAATATCAAAATGTCATCCAAATAGACAATAACAAACTTGCCTAAAAACTCCTTCAAGCACTTCATTCATCAACCGCATGAATGTGCTTGGTGCATTGGTTAGTCCAAATGGCATGACCAACCACTCATACAAACCTTCTCTGGTTTTGAAAGCAGTTTTCCACTCATCTCCTTCTCTGATCCGAATCTGATGGTAGCCACTCTTCAGGTCAATCTTGGTGAAGTACTTGGCTCCACTCAAACAGTCCATAATATCGTCCATCCTTGGCAATGGAAATCTGTATTTGATGGTGATCTTGTTGATAGCTCGGGAGTCTGTACACATCCTCCACTCTCCATCCTTCTTTGGTGCTAGTACTGCAGGTACTGCACATGGACTCAAGCTTTCTCGAATCAGCCCCTTTTTCAACAACTCATGGACTTGCCTGCTCAGCTCCTCACTTTCCACAGGAGTCATTCTGTGGGCTGCCTTGTTGGGTAAACTAGATCCAGGTACCAAATCAATATGGTGACTGATCTTCCTCATCGGTGGTAAACCCTCAGGCACATTGTCTGATATAATGTCTAGAAATTCTTCTAACAGGCGTTCGACCTCTGTTGGAACATCTGTGTACTATTCTTTCTTAACAGTAGGGATTAATGCATAACACATCGAATCCCTCTTCAGGCCATCCAAAAACTGTCTGCCATCCACCAGGCAGATTCTGGCACTACTGCAGACTTTCTCATCCACTTCTTTCAGTGGCTTCAATTTGTGACGTACTCCATCCTTTGTCAGAGAGTACGTATTTGCATGCCCATCATGCACTGCACATCTGTCAAATTGCCATGGTCTTCCCAATAGCAAATGGCAAGCATCCATCGACAAAACATCACACAGGACCTCATCTTGGTAATTCCCAATGTGAAATTTGACCAAACACTGTTCACTGACAAGCGCTCTGTGGTCTTTCTGCAACCACGCAATCCGATATGGATGCGGGTGCTTCTTCTTCCCCAATTTCAACTTAGTAACCATCTCTTCTGAAACTAAGTTGTCTGTGCTACCATTATCAATGATAACATTGCAGACCTTCCCTGCACATTTGCACCTTGTGCGGAATAGACTCTTCCTCTGTTCTGGTTCTTTTTCGTCATTCAACAGTGCTCTTCTCGTCATCAGCACTTCTCCTCCTTCTGCTTCTTTAGAGTGTTCTGACTCTGCACCTTCATCTACCACAATAGCTCTGGCATGACCCTCAAGTCTCTTGTCCATCCTTTCTTGGTGTTGAGGACACTCGTATGACCGATGTCCCTCTTCTCCACACTGGAAACAGGTTCCACGGAATACCCCTCTTCCATACCCACGTCCAGGTCTACCTCTTCCTCTCTGGTAGCCATTGTTCTGATCACGTGGGCGGTAGGTATTCTCCTTTTTCTATTCCTAGGGTTTGCTTGTTTCCCCAGTCTTCTTCTGGTCTCTGTAATTTCCTCCATCGGTTCTTCCACCATGATCCCTTCCTCTCTGTTTGCCTTCAAATCTTCGGTTCAGTTTCTCTTCAACCTTTAAGGCCAATTGATACGCATCTTCTATGGTGGCTATTTTGATCAAGCTGAGTTCTTCCTGAATGTTCATTCTCAACCCATTGATGTATCTGGCTACTTTCTCCTTATTAGCCCCTGAATGGCCAGTTCTGATGGAGATCTTGTAGAATTCTTCTATGTATTCTTGGATAGACTTGCCTGACTGTCTCAAACTTTGCATCCTCCTCAACAGATCCAACTCGTAATCTATGGGAATAAACTGTCTCTTTAGTTTCTCCACCATTCGGTCCCATCTGGTTATCTTTTCTTTTCCATTTTTATTTCTTTCGAGTTGTACTCCTTTCCACCATAAACTAGCATGGCCTTTCAATTTTGCTTTTGCAAATTTTATCCAGTCTGGATCTGCAACCTCCTCATACTCAAAGTATTCCTCCATATCGTTGATCCAATCAATCAACTCTTCTAGGTTGAGATTCCCAGAATAGGTAGAGACATCAAACTTCGGCCTCTTCCTGGCCTGAGATAGGGCTTTCAACAATCTGGCTTCAGAAGGATCCAATGTTTCTTCATCATCTGATGGATCATCAGTTACCCAGGCTTCATCGTCACTCTGGTCTTCTCCTTTTGGCTCAACCCCTCTTCGCAACTCTTCTTGCAGGGCTTGCACTTGCCTCTGCAATGCTCTGAAATCTTCTTCAGGCACTACATTTCTCCCACGACCATGGTTCTTTCATGGAGGCATTCTGCTCACTTCTCTCGCAAGTCTGAATCGATCCTGGTGCAAACTGCCTCACGTTCGATGCTCTGTTTACATGCTTCAGGGACCTTAAACTTCTCTCTTCTCAGAACCCTTCCACAGATCCTGGCGCAAGCTGCCTCACTTTCGACGATCTGCTCACACACTCAGGAACTCCTGCTCTGATACCACTTGATCGAGGTACACAATTACAGAGAAGAAAAAAAATAGTTTTGATTTATTCAATATACATGAGAGAATTACTGTTACAGCAGAATTTACAAAAATCGTAGAGAGTTGCGCTTTACAGAATATTCTCAATTCTAAAATTACAGAAATATATTATCGTTCACCAAATTTTCTAGCCCCTGTGCATGCCTCTGTTCTCCTTTTTAAAGGTTCTCAGGTGACGCTTCATTTCCAGCTGGTGGCCCTTCGTTTCCTCTTCCAGAACCTTTCGTTTCGTCTTCCCGTGCCGCTTCGTTGTCCTGGTATTCGAAACGTCTGCCTTTTCGACTCTTCATCTTCGACTTTCCCTTCGAGCATGAAAATATGATAGGTCATGATATCGCGACACCTTTCGGTCTCTGGCCCCTTCTCTATCCTTGCATCATGAAAATACGACATGTCACGATATCGCGACAGTTTCGCTCCTTCGCTCCATCTTCCTGCTTTCGGGTCGCGAAATCGTGACATGTCACGAAATCGTGACATCTTTGTCTTCCGTACGCTCTTTCTGCTTTCGGGTCACGAAATCGTGACATGTCATGAAATCATGACATCTTTGTCTTCCGTACGCTCTTTTGCTTTCGGGTCATGAAATCGTGACATGTCACGAAATCGTGACATCTTTGTCTTCCGTACGCTCTTCTACTTTCGGGTCACGAAATCGTGACATGTCACGAAATCGTGACATCTTTGTCTTTCGTACGCTCTTCTACTTTTGGGTTGTGAAATCGTGACATCTTTGCCTTCCTTGCCTCTCCTATGAAACCTGTCGCGATATCGCGACAGTTTCCCTGCTAGCGTCTTTCTCCGTTTTTGTGTCGCGATATCGTGACACCTTTTATGTCGCGATATCGCGACATCTTTTCCTGCTGACTTCTTCCTTCGTTTTGTGTCGTGATATCGCGACATCTTTTCCGCCCACGTCCTTTGTCTTGTTTCGATCGCGATATCGCGACACCTTTTATGTCGCGATATCGCGACATCTTTTCGCCAACGTCCTTTGTTAAAAACATGTCGCGATATCGCGACACTTTTCAACACTTAAACATTTTTTTTTTTTTTGTTGATGCAAGATTGCAGTGCTGCCCTGGATGCTCCTGCATCAATATTGATCCAGATATAGGTGTTTCCCTCATAGTGGGAAGTAGGCACCATCTCCGTATCACGACAATCGTAGAAAGTAGGAAAAATAGGGTGTCATAGCTCTTGCCTAATAGGCACGATGACCTACAGTCGGCAACGGATTCCACGTAGCCCTTCAAAACAAAGATAAAAATAAAATAAAACCTATTATAAAGTTTTAATAAAACATATTATTTTATTTTATTATTATTATTTTTTTTTGGTGAACGTATGAGCATTCATCAAACTGCTGAAACTATTTTAAAAAATGGGGTCTCCTCCATGCTTGTGTTTAAGCTTATTTTTCAAAATTGAGGCACATGGTAAGGCCATAATAAATGTTCGTTTAATGTAAAGATGATTATGTTGCCATAGATTGTTTTTATACAGATAAATCCATTATTAATTATTTCAACTACCTCATACGGGTCCAACCACCTCTTCATGAGATTTCCATTTCTCTCTTGAAATTGAGAGTCATACAATAACACCCATTCTCCTTCTTTAAATTATTTTGGCTTGATATGATGATCATGCCATATTGCTCTCTATTTTTGCATTGTTTTTATGTTTTTTAGCTCATCTTGCCTGTATTTATCCAATTGATTCAGTTGATGAATATGTTCTTGTTGTGTAGCATCTAGGTTCAAATTAAGTTTTGCAGTAGTACATAGAGTTTTTATTTTGAATTCAATGGGCATTATCGCGTATTTCCCATACACTAATTGGAATGGTGTGAATCTCATAGTTGTCTTCCATGTAGTGTGATAGGCCCATACTGCTTTTGAAATATGTTTTATCTAATCCTTTTTATGTTTCTCCTCTGACTTCATCAGAATTTTCTCACGATTGGTAACCTCTACCTAGTCGTTAGCTTGCTAATGATATGAGATGGTTTTGTTGTGCTGGATCTGGAACTGCTGCATGAGTTCTTGTATCATATTTGAAGTGAAATCAGCTCCCTGGGAAAACCGAGCCTGGTGAATATAAACTCATATAGGAAATGCACCACATTCTTCTCCCTTATGTTTTGCAATGCGTGCACTTCAACCCACTTGGTAACATAATCAATATAAACTAAAATCTATATTTTACCATTAGATTATGGATTAATAGGTCCAAAAAAGTCCATATCCCATTTATCAAATGGTTCAATTTGCAAATGTGACTGGAGGGGAATTTTGTCTTATGTGGTTGGTTGACCCATTATTTGACACTAATGACAATGGTTGGCACGTGTAACTGCATATTTAAATAGTGAGGGCTAATAATACCCTGTTTGTAAGATTTAAAATGAAGTTTTTTTCCTGTAAAATGCTCATCGCACGGTTCATCATGATAGGCTTTTAAAATGGCTGGGATTTCATTTTTTTGCCACACATCTTCACATAATACGGTAAAGACCAGTTTTAAACAAGAAAATATCAATCCATGAAAAGGTTGCACTCTTTTCAATTGATTTCAAGCTTCTTGACGAATAAGTGCAAGGGATACTTCACTAATTTCCATACAATTTGTCATATCCATATACCATGGTTTTTGGTCATCTAAATCAAAGAGATTCTCATTCAATAATTTATCCTCAATTGCAATGTTGTCTTGAGAAACTAGTTTGGATAGAAAATATACAACCACGTTATCCCTTCCAGGTTTGTCAACAATCGTAACATCAAATTCTTACAAGAGTAAAAGCCACCTAAAACCCTGCCACTTATCATAGGCTTGTTCAGCAAATATCTTATGGTTGCATGATCAGTATGAATTTTTTTTATAGCCATGCTATAATGGTAAAATTTATTTATAGCATGTATAACTATGAGGAACTCTTTTTCTGTGAAAGTATATTTTAATTCAATGCCCATAAGGTTTTTATTGACATAATAAATGGCATATGCTTCATTTTCTTCCTTCTATCCCAGTGCTCCCCCTATAGCATTGTTAGACGCATCCGCATATATGTGAAAGGGGAGGTCCCAATTTGGACCTCTGAGCACAAGAGCAGTTTTCAAAATTTCTTTTAATTTTTGGAATGCTTGTTCACACTCCTTTGTCCAGACAAACTCGGATTATTTGGTTAATAACACATGTAGTGATTTGGAAATATTACTGAAATCTTTAATGAAACACCAGTAGTACCCAAAAAAGCTAAGAAACTCTAGACATCTCTCTGTGTTTGGGGGATAGGTAGTTCTTTGATAATTTTTATCTTTCTTTTATCTACATTTATCTCCTCAATAGATATGTGATGTTCTAAGACTATCCCATCCATCATTAACATAACATATTTTTTGTTACTCAAGGATATATTAGTCTCTTGACAAAACTGGAGTACTCTTTCCAGACTTGTTGTAGCTTCTTCAAAACTTTCACCGTAAACTATGAAGTCATCCATGTAAACCTCTACAGTTTCTCCTACCATGTTCGAAAAGATACTAAGGATTGCTCGTTCGAAAGTTTTAGGTGCATTACACAACCCAAAAAACAAAACATGATAGGTAAAGGCTCCCCAAGGATAGGTAAATATGGTATTTTTTTTGTTCTCTTCCCCTATTTGGATCTGATTGTATCCACTGTATCTGTCAAGAAATAAAAAATACTTTCGTCCTTCTAGGGTGTCTAGGACTTGATCTCCGAAAGGTAAGGGAAAATGGTATTTTTTGATGGATTTATTTAATATCCTATAATCCACATAGATCCTCCATTTGCCATTTTTCTTGTGTACTACCACCAAAGGTGATACGCATTGGCTGTTTGAAATAGGATAGATGAATTTGACAGATAAGAGTTTTTACAACTTAGCTTTCACTATCTCCTTCATGGTTGTGTTTATACACCTTTGGGGTTGCCTAAATGGTCTTGCATTATCTTCCAAGTAAATTCTGTAAGTGCATACTTTGGGTGCAATACCCCTCATATCTCTATAATCCTATGCAAAAGCAATTTTATGATTGTTTAATATCTCTTTCCATTTTTCCTCTTGAAAAAATGTTAGTGTACTATCAATGTTTAATAACTTACCAGTTCTATCTTAATTTGTTTAACATGATGTTCCTTTCTAACAATATGTGGGAAATTCATAAGAGGATGTGAAGGTTCTCCTTGTAGAAATTTTTTTATGATTAAATCCTCATCTGTTTCATCCCCCACTTCATTAAGAGCCATCACTTGTTGTAACATAGGAAAGACATCATCATTTATAACTTCTAAATTGGGCTCTCCTAATTCATCGATGGATTGTGTAGGTGGATAAATGACTTGATTTTTCACATTTCTTTCATCAGATATCGTCATGTTTCTAGTCTCTGAAACTAATGTACACATCAATCATTGCAAGCCAATGACTCCTCATATGAGTGGATAACCACCCAATATTGACCTTGATTTTAGGACTAGAAAATCTGTTGGGTATTCTCATGCGTCTAGAATTATGATCACATATTCTAGCATTCCCTCTGGGAGTACTGTGGATCTATCTTCCAATTGTAACACTATTTTTTTTGGCCTCATATCGGTTAACTGTAGTTTATGCATGGTTTATTTAGGCATTACATTTATGGCTGGACCTAGATCTACAAAAGTAATGGGAAGCATTAAGCTTGTGATTTTAACTGTTAAGATTGGTCTTCCTGAATCAAAATATTTTGGGTCGTAGGTGTTTCCTAACATCAAGTTCGCTAACTATCCTACCACTTATATTGCTTTTTTTTGTTGTCTTCATCCTGGTATTTTGAGACAGTTCTCTAATGGCTTTCATATATAAGCACATATCTAATAGCCTGATATAGAGGAATTGTGATAATAAGGTATTTCAACCTTTCCATTATGTTAAATTTTGGTTGCATCTTCTTTCTAGTTTCTTGTAGTCTTTTGGGGAAAGGCAGGATCCCTTCATTGTTTAATTGTTTATTAGTTATATTTTCTTCTACGTCCTATATCGAAGGTTTCTGTTCGATTCCTACTTCTACTTCTACTTCCTCCATTACCATAGGTGTTTGGTCCATTCCTACTTCTCTACCTGATCTAAGATGGATTGGACTACAATCTACATGCTATATACTAATATGGTACATAGGATACATTCTTGTGTCTACCTAATACGTTTTTTGATTGGTTTATTATTGTTATGATTTGGGGGTGGTTGTAGCGGTAGCTATTATGGCTTGGAAGTAGGTGGTGCTAAGAAATTAGGATGTAGTGGGGGTTGTGTCGTTGTCTGTGGAGGTGAAGTCCATTTTTTTTTTAAACTTTGTCAATACGTTTTAGATTGTTGGTATGGTTTCCATGGATATGGTGCATAGGGAGTAGGGCCTTGGGTGATTCTCATCTAAGGTGACTAACCCCACCAACCCATATTAGGTGCTTGGGACTATCCTTGGTTCATAAAATTAGTCCCACCATATGGTGGTTCTACTCCTGGCATTCTGCCTCCCATGGGAGGTTGTTGCTAGTTCCTCCTATTACACATGAAATATGTTTTAGCTACTTTTGGATTTTATTTTATGGTTGCTAATTTTAGGCACAACTTTATTTTATGGTCCATTTGAAAAATCGCGTAAAATTGTATCTTGTATTCTGAACATTTGGTTTTGGGTGATTCTTCCTACACCTTGTGTAGGAAAAGACCAATGTTGTTTTGATTTCTTGCTTCTTTTTTTGAAGCTGGAATGTATCTAATTGGTTTACAAGAAATTATAAAATATCACTCTTCATATCTTCCAACAATGTGCCTATTTCTACTTTAGTTACTGACGTTATTGTTTTTATTCCTCGTGTGATGGGTTTACCTTTTCTTCTAGACTAATTTTGATATAATTATCAAATATCTAATATTTGGTCCTGGTAAACATCACCTCTCGCTAATAAGTTTAAGGCTTCCATGATTCATTTGTAACACCCCTTAAGAATATGCACCTTAATGATCTTTCTCCAAGTTTTGTGTGGGGTGAACGTTGGATATTAAATTGAATCTTTCCCAATAATCCTCTAATGATTCTTCCTCCCTCTGTGACATATCTAGGAATTCTTCTCGAGCGTCCCTTGCCATTTCAAAATCTTGGTTTTATTCTAAAAATATTTTCTTTGTCTTTCCAGGTGTTTATTTGTTTATTCCCTCAATCGATAAACCAGCATAATGCTGAGTCATCTAATGTGGAGGGAAAATATTTAATTTTTGGGCATCTATTTTATAATCAACTGATCTACAGAGAGCACCAAATTTAAAAATAAATAGATCAGGGTCCTCTATGGGTAGTCCTCTAAATTTAGGGAGTTGTGTAGGAGAAATATTTTTTTTTGGTGTCTCCCTTGGATTCTTCAATTGGGAATTCAAAACTAGTGGAAGCTTCATAGTTTCTAGCCATGGTTACAGATGATGTGGGTTCTAATCCAGCTACTTTTAAAGCAGCTAACAAAGCATCACACTCATTTTTTATCTTCAAACAATAATCCTAAATCAAAATTTGAAATAGCCCCTCTTCAATTGCTTTCCATCTTATTAAATCTTCAATCTAGATACAGTTTTAGTTTGATCCACTAGTTGTATCGTATATCAAGTTAACAATCCAGGGTGAATTGGGTGGAGATGACTGTCCTTCTTAAAGAAGAATTTTAGATTCTGCTAAAGGTATTTCTAAAATATCATGTGCTGGTAATTTTGAGGTGAATTCTATTCTCCAAATAAAACGTCCGTCAAGTCCTCTTGGCCTTGGTGTACTCATGTATTATTAGGTAGGGGATCTATGGGTAAGGTAGTCTGAACATGCACTTTCAGAATAACTAACATGCATATCGTAAACACTATAGTTGGCATTCCTCGATAACAATGCCAAAATGGTGAGCAAAAATAGTGTTTTATAAAAGGGCTAAGTTTATCCACTCATGTCAATCTAAGAGTTCATAAACTTATGAGTACCTATGCATAGTATATGCTTGTAGTGTGGAAGATGAGTTCCTCTACATCTGACGGTTTGGTGGGGGATTGATTTATTCATGTATTTTTAGTTTAACGTAAACCTAGTAAAAAATAAATATTTTAAATAAAGCAAATAAATAAAAGTGAAGTACAAAAAATAAACAACTGCACACTTGTAAAATTTAAAATAACTAAAAGAAAAAAACACACAACTAAAAGAAATTATAGAAGGTATATAAATTGCACATGACTGAAAATAAATTGTAGGAAATAAATAAAACATTCACACTCTAAAAATTGGAAATAACAAAAATAACAGGGGAGGATTATTGCATGGAGTGGGATCGATCTCCTGTAGATAGTCTGTTTGACTTTTTACAAGGAGTTAATCCTTAGGTCCACATAAAACTATAAACTCTCAAAAAATTGATTGATAAATTGTAGTTCAAAAATATTAAGAATTTGTGGATCCTATTTTCAAAAATGGTCTGTATTCTTATACAAAATGTGACTGATTTCTGGTACAATAATAACATATTAAAAATTCCTATTTTAATCATAAATCGTGATTCACTATGATGGATGCTTGCACAACTATGATTTTTATGATTTTTGCCTATTAAAAGAGTGATCGTTCCTCAAATTCAATCGTCGATGGATGAGAACGATGCTCCCCTATTTTTCACAATGACTTTTTTTAAAAAGTCGTGCGGTCTTCTAGCCAATAGTTAATGTTCAGACTACCTTAAGTGAACATTGACTAAGGTTCACACCTCTAGAAGATTAAGGGTTCAAGCTCAAGAAGATGAGAAAGCAAAAGCAAAGTTTCTACACGAGCCCACTAACTTCAAAATTAAGGTTGAAGAGGTAAGAAAAATGGAAGGGCTGAAGAATTAAAGACAAAAGATATAGAGTGTGAAAAATTAGAACATGAGATAGTTTCACTAAAGATGGAAGTAAAAGGCTCTAAGGACAATCTACACAAGTTTACAAAAATTTAAAGACTTTGGACAGGATTATCAATGCACAAAGATCATCAGTCACAAAAATAGGACTTAGTTTTGAAGAAGAACAAGGGAAACATGAAGCAGAAATAGGATATTCAAGCTCAAGCACCAAAAAATAAGAAGCTTCAAAAGAAAAGAATAAAAGAGAGAGTGAGACTTCTAAAGATAAGTTGGACAACAAAAATTTCAACAAGGACAAGAATAATGCACAAAAATGGAACAGATGGAATAGGAAACAACACAAGGAAGAAGAGACTAAAATACCAATTGGGTCAAGGCAAGGTTTCTTCAATGGATGCTACTTCTCATATCATAGGTTTGGGCATAAGGCTACACAGTGCAGGATACATGGAAAATAGGAATATGGAAGGTTCAACAACAAGTAGCCTTTTCATGGGTATTGCTACTCATATCATCAGTTTGGTCACAAGGCAATGAATTGCAGGGTTCATGATAGGAAGAGATATGGCTTCACTAGGAGAAATACCAAGATATTTGAACCTCCAAGGAATAATAACATTAAGGGTTATAAGTGCAATAATAATGGATATACAACAAAGTGGTGTAGAGCAAACATTCTAGGATCAAGCATGAACAGGAATAGGAACAGGAACAGGAACAGGAACAGGAACAGGAATATGGACATGAGCAGGAATAGGAACATGGACATGAACATGAAAAGTCAAAGAAATTATAAGAATTATATGAGAAGGAAAGTGGAGAAAGGTAACTATCAGTGCTTATTGGAAGTAGAAATACTATCACCCCAGAATTAACCACCTAAAGAGGAGGTGGGGGAGAGGCTAAGCTAAGAGACTCGTTCTTAACCTCGAGCACCAAAGGTGACCCTTTACCGTTGATGTCAAAGGGGAGAGATTTGATTAAGGGGGAGAGATTTGACTTAATAAGAGAGTATTGAGTCAGGGGGAGCAGTTTCCCAGGGGGAGTAGGACAGAAACATGTTAAGAAAATTGAAAAGATAATTGTGTTGTCATAAATGACAAAGGGGGATATTATTGGACATTTTGTGTGGATGAGTTGTCATTGATGTCAATAATGAATGGTCATTAATGTCGAATGTCAGTTTTAGTAAGCAGTGCAAAAGGAAGTAGTTCCGCAATCCGTGCAAAAAGAAGAGTCCACCTTCAGTTGGTCAAGACCCAGTTTCAAGAAGTCAGATATGGTCCAAAGTGCAAAGAAGAGGCCCAAGAAAATAATATTATAATATTTTATTATAATATTAAAGAGGGAAATTTAAATTAATTATAAATTAATTAATATAATTTCATTATAAATTAATTTATTAATTAATTTAATTAACTTCAATGTTATTTAAGTTAATTTTAATTTAATTATAAATTAATTTTTATTAATTTAATAAACCCTAAAGAGGGTTATAAGGCTAAGTAAAAATCGAATTGGAAATTCGATTTGATTCATCGACGTCATATGGCATGGAATGTTGTGTATAAATGGTGGTAAATTTCTTTACTTTACATCCCCATGCTAACGATCGAATATCCTATGCTAAATTGTTTCGTGCGCAAAAAGAGAAAGGTTTTCACATTTTTGAAAATATCTTCTGTGGCAGAGGAATAAATTGAGGGGAGCGTTAACTCATAAGCACCAAAGGTCCTGGTAGCACAGTTGGTAAACGGTGAAGGTGCTAGGGTGTGTGGCAAGCAAGGTATGCAAGTTTGAATCCCTTTGGGTTCATTTTTGGCTAAGAAGAGAGGGCATTCATTTTTTTGTGCAATGCCTAACATAGGGATAAACCAGGTCTCTTGTTCGAAACCCATCGAGGCCTTTTTGGTTGAGACAAAGGTATGTGCTGATGTCATTTGTGTTGGTCACTTAATTTTGGATGTGCTAAGGTTGAAGGAAAATAAAAATATTTTTATGTGCCTAAGGTTGAAAAATAAAATGTTTTTTTTTTTTTTTTTTTTTTTTTTTTTTTTTTTCCCCTCCCTCCCCCCCCCCCCCCCCCCCCCCCCCCCCTTCCTTTTGATGGTTTATGAGATTTAATTTTTGCCTGAATTAATTTGGTTATTAAGTATTTTTGAGGGAGATAAAAGGGTAGGCAAATATTATTTTTGAAGGGTTAATTTTTGAAGATTGATTTATTAAATTGGAGATTATAAGAAGCAATTTGAGTGATTATTTTTATGTGTGATTTGATGATTGCTAATTTCAAGAAGGAGTAATAAGGTGTATTTGAGATTGATTATTTTTGTAATTGAGAAATATTTTGAAAGAGTGTTAGTGTGAAATTTTGTCATCTAACCATTAAAATTGGCAAAGAAGAAAATTGTGATTGAGACATGTTTTTAAGGGCACTTCTACATCAAACAAAAAGGTATGGGCACATTCTTCCTTGGTGAATTGATTGTTGAGATTTTGTGAATGATAAGTTGGAGTGAAAAGGACTTAGTTAAGTTTTCCTTTGTGAGTTTGTTGAGTTGATGATTTTTTGAAATGGAAGTAAATGCTATAAACCTTGTTTGATAAGCATTGTTGGAGATTTTGAGTGAGTGAATGAATACTTAATTATTGTGTGATTGATATCCCTTGTTTTTGAGTTTGAATATTGAATTAGGGTTTGAAAAGATCATGAGTATCATTGTTATGTGAGATTGCTTGATAAGCATTGTTCGGAAACAAGGGGGCAGGGAGGGGGGAGTTGAAGTGATTGGTTGAGTAGATTTGGTTGAGCCTAGTCAAGTGGATGTGTTGAAGTGATAGTTCAAGTTCTGTGAAACAAATTGTTCTATATTCTAAATTGATTTGAGAAAGAGGTTGAGTGTTTGTGAATGTGAAACATATTGAGTCTCTAACAATTCTCTATATGTTTCTATGATATTGAAAGTGATTAAGCATTGTGGTGAGTGTGAAGCATATTGAGTCTCTAACAATTCTCTATATGTTTGTATGAGATTGAAAGTGATTGAGCATTGTTGTGAGTGTGAAGCATATTGAGTCTCTAACAATTCTCTATATGTTTCTGTGAGATTGGACAAGTTCTAGTGAGGACTTGTTGAGAAGATTTGAGGTAAGTCTTAGAGAAGACTTGTGGACAGATTTGTGTGAGCTTTTGTGGAAGATTACAATATAGATTTGAGGACAAATAGTTGAGCATATTGGACAAGTTCTAGTGAGGACTTGTTGAGCATATTTGAGGTAAGTCTTTGAGAAGACTTGTGGACAGATTTGTGTGAGCTTTTGTGGAAGCTTACAATACAAATTTAAGGATAGAGACTTGTTGAGCAGATTGGACAAGTTCTAGAGAGGACTTGTGGATAGATTAGTGTGAGCTTTTGTGGAAGCTTACAAGGCATATTTGAGATAAGTCTTTGAGAAGACTTGTGAGCAGAGTTGATTGATTGATTTGTTCAAACCTTGAGTTAAGGTTTGGGGAAGATCCAATAGAGTTGATTTGTGATTAAGTCAAGCTTTGTGTTAAGGCTTGAGGATAGATTTGAGGAAAGATTTGTGCTAGATCGAAGGACTATGTTTAGTGAAGATGATAGGACATATTTGTGCTAGATCGAAGGATTATGTTTAGTGCAGATCAAAGGATAGAGATTGAGGATATATTTGTGCTAGATCGAAGGACTGTGTTTAGTGCAAATTTGAGGATAGATTTTGGTGTAGATTTGAGGATAGGTTTGTGCCATACTAGAGATAGAGATTGAGCAGATTTGTGCTAGACCGAAGGACTATGTTTAGTACAGATTTGAGATAGAGCTAAGAGTAAGCTTTGGAGGTGATAGAGTATAGAGGATGATAATATCCAGTGGATAGAGATCCATTAGCTAGGGTAGTGAGGATAGGTCTTTTGAGTGAGGATAGGAGTCTTCAGTGGATAGAGATCCATTAGCTAGTGTAGTGGAGGTAGTAGTTCTTCTAGAAGATCACCAACTAGAGTAGAGGAGAAAGGAGTTCTCCTATGGATAGAGATCCACAAAAAATCCATGAACTTGATTAGGGGATTGGTGTCTCCTTTGGATAGAGGTCCATAAATATTGTAATAGGGAAAGGATTCCCAAGATATTTATTGAGAAAATATTAGTGAAATATTTTCTCCGTGGAGTAGCCCACATTGGGTGAACCACATTAAATTGGTGTCTCTATTGTGTGTGATGATTTGTGCATTACTTTGGTTATTGCTATTGATATTGCCATTGATTATATTGGATAATACTATTTGGGAAAGAAAAGTAAAAAGTGGTCTTATACTGTTCACCCTCCCTCTCAGTATAAGCTTGTGTTCTTCAATTGGTATCAGAGTTGGTTCCTTTGAAAAAGGTTTAACAACTTGAAGGAAGATCTTACAAGAACACAAATGGCAAAGAAAGGCAAAAGTAGAACCATGAGACACAAGAAGAAAAGAACACACATGGTCATGAAAGAAAAGGAAGATGAATTCAATGTTGTTATTTTGGGAGGAAGAATAGAAATAGATTCAAGAGATGAATCAAGCAGTGGAGAAAAGGCCAGATTAATAAAGTTTTGTACCAGATGTAGGAAGACAGGTCACCTTGCAGCTTATTGTTCACAAGAAGGTGAAGAATGTTTTATTTGTGGTCAACTCGGTCATGATGCAGGTTATTGCAATGGGTTTAGTAGTGGTGAATATGAAGATGATACTTTTAGAATTGAAGTCCTAGAGGATGGTTCAGAAAAGGATAACAGGGACAGTCAAAACAAGTATGAAGAAGAAACTCTACTTTGGACAATAGAAGAAATTGAAGACCAAAGAAAAGAGAAAAATTTAGAAAGAGAAAAGGAGGAAGTCACTCTTAAGGAACTTGTTGAGTTGAAAAGGGAGAACTTAGAATTAAAGGCTCAAATACAAGAGGATGAGAAATGTAAGACAAATCTTCTACAAGATCTCTCTGACTTGAAAGATAAGGTTGAAAAGGCAAGGAGAGTTGAAAAAGGTATGGTTGAACAGTCAAAGGTAAAAGAGCTAGAATATGAAAGACTTATTGTTGATCTCAAATAATTAAAAAGGGAGAACTCAGGATTAAGGGTTCAAGCTCAAGAAGATGAGAAAGCAAAAGCAAAGTTTCTACAAGAGCTCACTAACTTCAAAATTAAGGTTGAAGAGGCAAGGAAAATGGAAGAAGGTATGGCTGAAAAATTAAAGACAAAAGATCTAGAGTGTGAAAAATTAGAACATGAGATAGTTTCACTAAGGATGGAAGTAAAAGGCTCTAAGGACAAGCTACACAAGTTTGAGAAAAATTCAAAGACTTTGGACAAGATTATCAATGCACAAAGATCATCAGTCACCAAAACAGGACTTAGTTTTGAAGAAGAACAAGGGAAACAGGAAGCAAAAATAGGAGAGTCAAGCTCAAGCACCAAAGAAGAAGAAGCTTCAAAAGAAGAAAGTGAAAGAGAGTGAGACTTCTAAGGATAAGTTGGACAATAGAAAGTTCAACAAGGAAAGGAATAATGCACAAATAAGGAACATATGGAACAGGAAACAAGACAAGGTAGAAGAGACTAAGAGACCAATGGGGTCAAGGCAAGGTTTCTTCAATGGATGATGCTTCTCATGTCATAGGTTTGGGCATAAGGCTACACAGTGTAGGACACATGGAAGACAGGAATATGGGAACTTCAAAAACAGGTAGCCTTTTCATGGGTATTGCTACTCATGTAATCAGTTTGGTCACAAGGCAATTAATTGCAGGGTTCATGACAGGAATGGATATGGTTTCACCAGGAGAAATACCAAGATATTTGCACCTCCAAGGAATAACAACATTAAGTGTTATAAGTGCAATAATGATGGGCATACAACAAAGTGGTGTAGAGCAGAAATTCTAGAATCAAGCATGAACAGGAATAGGAATAGAAACAAGAACAAGAATATGGACATGAGCAAGAAGAACATGGACATGAACATGAATAGTCAAAGAAATTATAAGAATCAGATGAGAAGGAAAGTGGAAAAAGGTAAAGATCAGTGCATGTTGGGAGTAGAAATACTCCCACCCCAGAATTAACCACCTCAAGAGGAGGTGGGGGAGGGGCTAAGCTAAGAGACTCATTCTTAGCCTCGAGCCCCAAAGGTGACCCTTTGCCATTGATGTCAAAGGGGGAGAGATTTGAGTAAGGGGGAGAGATTTGATTTAAGAAGAGAGTATTGAGTCAGGGGGAGCAGTTTCCCAGGGGAGCAGAACAAAAAAAGGTTAAGGAAATTTGAAAAGATAATTGGGTTGCCATCAATGACAAAGGGGGAGATTGTTGGACATTTTGAGTAGATGAGTTGTCATTGATGTCAAGAATGAATGGTCATTAATGTCAAATGTCAGTTTTAGTAAGCAGTGCAAAAGGAAGTAGTTCCGCAATCCATGCAAAAAGAAGAGTCCACCTTCAGTTGGTCAAGACCCAGTTTCAAGAAGTCAGATATGGTCCAAAGTGCAAAGAAGAGGCCCAAGCAAATAATATTATAATATTTTATTATAATATTAAAGAGGGAAATTTAAATTAATTATAAATTAATTAATATAATTTCATTATAAATTAATTTATTAATTAATTTAATTAACTTCAATGTTATTTAAGTTAATTTTAATTTAATTATAAATTAATTTTTATTAATTTAATAAACCCTAAAGAGGGTTATAAGGCTAAGTAAAAATCGAATTGGAAATTCGATTTGATGCATCGACGTCATATGGCATGGAACATTGTGTATAAAAGGTGGCAAAGTTCTTTACCTTACATCCCTAAGCTAACGATCGAATATCCTATGCTAAATTGTTTCATGCACAAAAAGAGAAAGGTTCTCACATTTTTGAAAATATCTTCGATGGTAGAGGAATAAATTGAAGGGAGCGCTAAATCTTAGCACCAAAGGCACTGGTAGCACAGTTGGCAAATGACGAAGGTGCTAGGGTGTGTGGCAAGCAAGGCGTGCAGGTTCGAATCCCTTCGGGTTCATTTTTGGCTAAGAAGAGAGGGCATTCATTTTTTTTGTGCAATGCCTAACATAGGGATAAAGGGAGGCTTGCGCCTTCCCTTCCTCGTGGGAGCGCCTAGCCCATGTGGTGGGCTAGCACCTTGGTAAGGCGCTCGATGGAGAGGTCTCTTGTTCGAAACCCATCGAGGCCTTTTTGGTTGAGACAAAGGTATGCACTGATATCATTTGTGTTGGTCACTTAATTTTGGATGTGCTAAGGTTGAAGGAAAATAAAAATATTTTTATGTGCCTAAGGTTGAAAAATAAAATGTTTTGATGGTTTATGAGATTTAATTTTTCCTAAATTAATTTGGTTATTAAGTATTTTTGAGGGAGATAAAAGGGTAGGCAAATATTATTTTTGAAGGGTTAATTTTTGAAGATTGATTTATTAAAGTTGGAGATTATAAGGAGCAATTTGAGTGATTATTTTTATGTGTGATTTGATGATTGCTAATTTCAAGGAGTAATAAGGTGTATTTGAGTTTGATTATTTTTGTAATTGAGAAATATTTTGAAAGAGTGTTAGTGTGAAATTTTGTCATCTAACCATTGAAATTGGCAAAGAAGAAAATTGTGATTGAGACAGGTTTTTAAGGGCACTTCTACATCAAAGAAAAAGGTATGGGCACATTCTTCCTTAGTGTAAGTGATTGTTGAGATTTTTTGAATACTAAGTTGGAGTGAAAAGGACTTAGTTAAGTTTTCCTTTGTGAGTTTGTTGAGTTGATGAGTTTTTTGAAATGGAAGTAAATGTTATAAACCTTGTTTGATAAGCATTGTTGGAGATTTTGAGTGAGTGAGTGCATACTTCATTATTGTGTGATTGAGATACCTTGTTTTTAAGTTTTGAATATTGGATTAGGGTTTGCAAAAATCATGAGTATCATTGTTATGTGAGATTTTTGATAAGCATTGTTGTTAATAAATGAGTGAGTGTTCATAAGCTTGGACTAGGGGCAAGGAAAAAGAAAATTAGTGATTGGTTGAGTAGAAGTGATTGAGCCTAGTCAAGTGGATGTGTTGAAGTGATAGTTCAAGTTCTGTGAAACAAATTGTTCTATATTTTAAATTGATTTGAGAAAGAGGTTGAGTGTTTGTGAATGTGAAGCATATTGAGTCTCTAAAAATTCTCTATATGTTTCTATGAAAATGAGATTGAAAGTGATTAAGCAATTCTCTATATGTTTCTATGAGATTGAAAGTGATTGAGCATTGTTGTGAGTGTGAAGCATATTGAGTCTCTAACAATTCTCTATATGTTTCTATGATATTGGACAAGTTCTAGTGAGGACTTGTTGAGCAGATTTGAGGTAAGTCTTAGAGAAGAATTGTGGACAGATTTATGTGAGCTTTTGTGGAAGCTTACAATACAAATTTGAAGATAGATATTGTTGAGCAAATTGGACAAGTTCTAGTGAGGACTTGTTGAGCATATTTGAGGTAAGTTCTTGAGAAGACTTGTGGAAAGATTTGTGTGAGCTTTTGTGGAAGCTTACAATACAGATTTGAGGATAAAGACTTGTTGAGCAGATTGGACAAGTTCTAGAGAGGACTTGTGGATAGATTAGTGTGAGCTTTTGTGGAAGCTTACAAGGCAGATTTGAGACAAGTCTTTGAGAAGACTTGTGAGAAGAGTTGATTGATTGATTTGTTCAAACCTTGAGTTAAGGTTTGGGGCAGATCTAGTAGAGTTGATTTGTGATTGAGTCAAGCTTTGTGTTAAGGCTTGAGGACAGATTTGAGTAGACCGATTTTAGATGATAGGACAATATTGAGGATAAATTTGTGCTAGACCGAAGGACTGTGTTTAGTACAGATCAGAGGATAGATATTGAGGACAGATTTGTGCTAGATCGAAGGACTATGTTTAGTGTAGATCAAAGGACAGAGATTGAGGATAGATTTGTGCTAGACCAAAGGACTATGTTTAGTGTAGATTTGAGGATAGAGTTTGGTGCAGATTTGAGGATAGGTTTGTGCCAGACCAGAGACAGATATTGAGCAGATTTGTGCTAGATCGAAGGACTATGTTTAGTGCAGATTTGAGATAGAGCTAAGAGCAAGCTTTGGAGGTGACAGAGTATAGAGGATGACAATCTCTAGTGGATAGAGATCCATTAGCCAGGGTAGTGAGGATAGGTCTTCTGAGTGAGGATAGGAGTCTTTAGTGGATAGAGATCCATTAGCTAGTGTAGTGGAGGTAGCAGTTCTTCTAGAAGATCACCAGCCAGAGCAGAGGAGAAAGGAGTTCTCCTATGGATAGAGATCCATGAACTTGATTAGGGGATTGGTGTCTCCTTTGGATAGAGGTCCATAAACATTGTAATAGGGAAAGGATTCCCAAGATATTTATTGAGAAAATATTAGTGAAATATTTTCTCTGTGGAGTAGCCCACATTGGGTGAACCACGTTAAATTGGTGTCTCTATTGTGTGTGATGATTTGTGCATTGCTTTGGTTATTGCTATTGATATTGCCATTGATTATATTGGATAATATTATTTGGGAAAGAAAAGTAAAAAGTGGTCTTATATTGTTCACCCCCTCTTAGTATAAGCTTGTGTTCTTCATAATAAATCGGTGGATATGGGTTCAAAAAAATAAAGTAAGAGAGATTATGAGAAATAAGCAAGGATATTGTTGATGGGAAGCAAACTATGTTGGATTTCATGAGAGATAAATTTATAGATTTTTCTTTAAGATCTTCTACCCTTGGATCCCTCCCTATGGGGACGATTAGAGTAGAATACTATTTGAAATCTCCTAATGAATTGTCTCCTAATAGGTCGATCTTTATGGAAAATAGTGTTGATATTTTGAAATCTTCTAAGATACACTCTACCCAGCTACCTTCGAAAGTTTATGAGAGGATATCACTCAAGGAAAAACCTTTTCAATGTCTTGCTTCTAGAGAAGATCCTCTAGTGGTAGATAAATCAATACCTAATCAAATTTATCAAAGTTGAAATCTGGTTTATTGGAAACCTCCAGTTTAGATTCTCAGGGAAAGAATGCTTTATAATATTTGATTTCTAGTTGCCATTCAAAAGGAGTTTTAAGTTATGGAGGAAAAAATAATGCGGGAAGACCTTACTTTAATACCAGGTCTTGGGATTCAGATGCAGATCCAACTAGTATTGTTTTAGATCATATTAAAGGAAAGGATACTATGGTATATCCTAATAATATCTATGCTTCCAAGGATGGTGGTGGTAAGCATCAATAATCCCCTATCCTTGTTAATCCAGATCATCTTTGCATTTGAGGAGTTGGTTTTGTATTTTGATTATTGAGGCCTTCCTACTGGTTTGAGGTTCCTTAGCTAGTTTTACCCTTTAGTGGTTGGCTTGTTGCCCTGGTGGGCTCTTGGCGAGATTACCATTTCAAATTTTGAGTGGATAAATATTTTAAGTGAGAAATTTGGGTTGAGTCTGGTCATATGAGGTTTGATTTTTGAGCAAGATTTTTAAATTTCAAAACTTAGTTGTTTCTAATTTGTGGTTGTTAGGTTGGACCCTAAATATTCTTTGAATTTCTTACCTTGTTTTGTTTTTGTGGGCTGAGTGATTGATTATTAAAATATCTTGGTATTTCTTTAAGTTTTTTTCTATGTTCCTGTATTCGGATTTCATTGTTTCTTTCATAGGTTATCTTCTTTTTGGTTATCCTATTGAGACTTGCTTTCGTTAGTGGTTTGGTTGGGGGATTCGTAAAACCCCTTTGTTTTAAAAGGTTCGGGATTCATTTCAAAAATACCTTCTTCCATCCAATAAAAAAGAAAAACTATTAAACTAAAAATAATAGGATTCTAATTTAGAGTTAGACTTTTACTTTGAACCCAAATTTTTCAAATGTAACATCATTTAACTTTGACCTCACTACGAAATATAATTAATTAATTCTCTCTCTCTCTCTCTCTATATATATATATATATATATAACTATCTTTATTTATTCATAAATATTAACTTAAAATTTATCAAAATTTAAAACTTAATGTTTATTAAAATTTAAAATATAATATTTTATATATGATATATAGTTTTTACCCATTCCACACCACCTCTTATTTTCTTATTTACTTTGCTTGCATAGAGATTTATTTTACATGATATTTTTGTTATTATACTATAATTTTTAGGATTCAAATGCAAGGTTTGAAGGCATTTTTTATTTATTTATTAAAATGAAGTCCTAAACTTACTCAAATTTGAATTTGGTTGTTAATATTACTTTTAGTCTATTAAGGTTTGAAGGTGCTTTTAGCCTATTAAAGTGGAGCTCTAAACTTATTTAGAATTAAATTTGGTTGTTAATAATGTTTTAACTTTTTAAAACTAGTTAGACAGTTAATTATTATAGTATTTTAGAAATTATTTAAAACATTAATTATTATAATAACGTTTAAAATTAAATTTAATGTTTTATATATGTTTTTTTTTTAATTTTTTTTTAATATTTGGTTAGTGTGAAAAACCCCTACGACCAACGTATAGGGCTGAGCAGTCTCCTCCCAACCATGATCCCTCGTAAAGCCAAGAGCTATGCTTATAAATAGGGAATTTAACACACAACCACCACACAACCACCACACACCCATCCCTCACCCATCCCTCACACACTCGCCCATGTCATTTATATAGGTTTTTAATTATATGTAGCTTCTATTGAAGATCATTCTCATAAAAATACTAAAATATTACATTTTATAATAGGTTATTTAAACCATTATTTCACTTTATACTTGCATAGATTTAAATTTACATTTGTTTCATCGGAGCTTATCATTATTATAGTATTATTTTTAGGATTCAAATGTGTGGTTTGAAGGCTTCTTTTTAGCTTATTAAAATGGAGTTCTAAACTTACATAGATTTGATTTTTTTTTATTGGAAGGAAGAAGGGATTTTTAAAATTTATATTGAACCTTTTACAACAAAGGGGTTTTGCAGATCCCCAAACCACTAACAAAAGCAGGATTTGATGGGACAAAAAAAAAATAAAGTCTAAAAAATACGATAAAATTTGAATACAAGATCCCTAGAAAAACTAAAAGAAAGACCAATATATTTCATAAATCTAACACTCAGACCACAAAAATAAAAAAGGGTGAGAAAGACTAAAGAAGATTTTGGGTGCAACCTAGAAACCACCTACAAGAAACAACTAAAATTTGAAAGTTAAAAAACTCACTCAAAAATCAAACCTCATCTGACCAAAACTGGCCCAAATATCTAGATCAAAAAATTGAAAAGGATCCTGCTCAAAATTTGAAATGATAATCCTGCCAAGAGCCCACCAGGGTGAACAAGAAAACTGTTGAAGGGGAAACCAACTAAGGAACCTCAAACTAGCAAGAAATCCTCGTTAATCAAAATAGAAAAAACTCCTCCAACGCAGAGGCAATATGGATTAACAAGGACAAGGGATTTTTCAATGCCTGTCATCGCCAACCTTGGAAGCAGAGATATTTTCAGGAGACACCATAGGATCCTTCCCTTTAATGTGATCTAAAACAATACTAACTAGATCTAAATTTGCATCCCAAGACCTAGGATTAAAGGAAGGTCTTCTCGCATTCTTCTATCCTCCATAATTTAAACCTCATTTTGAATGGCATCTAGAAGGGTTTCCTTTAAGGGAGTTCCTCTCAGAAATATCCAAACATGGCTCCATAGATTGTAACTAAGAAGAGTCGAAAATAATACTTTTTCCCACAAAAATTAACCCATTAGGATTCAATTCATTAGGATATTTCAAATATTCCTCTGCTTTGACCATCCCCATAGGGAGGGAACCAAGGGTAGCAGATCTTAAAGAAATTTCCATAAATTTATCTCTCATGAAATCCAACATGGTTTTCTTTCCATCAACAATATCCAAGTCTGTTTCCCGTAATCTTACAAATATTTTACAAGGTCTTCCTTTTATTTTTTTTGAACCCACATCCATTGATTTATTAATGCTATTTTTTTTTTTCTAGAACTAGAATCTAAATTGGAGCTTTCCCAACCTTCAATTCCCTAAGAATAGTTGAATCATCTAAAATTTTTGCCCCACCACCAATAGAAATAAAGTTTTCCTAGACTAAATTCCTAGATGGGAGGACCATGAAATATTTCCTATTTTGGTCTAGCTTAACTAAATCTACCTTAGAGACAGAGCTATTTTGAATAGAGAGAATATTTTCATCAGAATATACCTAGGCTTTAAGTTTTTATAGAAAAATATCATCTCTAATCGAATTCTTAGCGTTTAACTTCTCTTAAAAGAGATTAGAATTATATTTAGGTTGGATTTTATCACCTTTCACAAGGCCCAACATATTTCCTTCAATCACCTTAGAAGATGATACGGTTACAGGTCGAGACTCCATAATTAAGAGCAGGTGTGGGATTTCCACCCACTTTTTCTTGTTAGTTGCTTTAGAAGAGTTAACCCCAATGTGACTCAAATGAGGATGCTCGAGCACTCTAGGAGGAATATTTTTAAATTCAACTAGCTAATTTCAGACACCCAAATCCATAATTAAGTCAATGGAATTGGGTAAATCCACCTCCATATTAATATTCACACACATCCTAGTGACCACCATCCTAGATTTGGAATAAGTTGAAACGTATTTCATAATCAAATCACCAAATATTTTAGTTATGCCTCTCAAAATATCAATATGCCATAAGTGAAGAGGTAAACCAGGGAGGTTCACCCAAACAGACGCATAATTGATTTTTTGTGTGTCTAGATCAAATTTTGTTCCCCACCTTCTAAGAAATAAGCTTTTTGTGCCAAGGAACCAAGGACATCCTTCAAGGATCTTATGCATGTCATATTTCTCAGAAATCTTGATAAGAACGAAGTCATTTGAAAAAGCCACTATTTCCAACTGACCTCAATGCAACCATTTCAGGATAGCCCATCTTCTAAATGAATCTAGGTTTGGGCGGGAACCCACAAATTTTCCAATAAGATTGAAAGCTCCTTCATCCAACATGCAACTCAGGAGTTCCAATGGAACATAAAGTGAATTGTGATCTGGAATAAGATCAAAGATAGAGGATAAGATAGAATAGTAACAATGACTAATCAACACATTCACATAAGAAAGACTTGTAGGGTCAAATGGGACATGGAGCCCCTAGAGACCTAGCGGAGGATCCTTACCCCCATCCCAACAACCTGAACCACCTCTGTGCCTCTTCTCTCACTCCTGCTCCTATTCCCACTTCGGCTCAGATTCATCCCAACATAGATTTGAATTTGGTTGTTAACAATGTTTTTACTTTTCTTCTATTAAGGTTTGAAGGTAAATGTGTTTAGCCTATTAAAGTGGATTTTTAAAATTATTTAGAATTGAATATGGTTGTTAGTAATGTTTTAAACTTTTAAGAAAAGTTGGACAAATAAGCATTATAATATTTTAAAATTACTAAATATTTTAAGTTTAATAAATTAAAATGATCTTAAATTATTATTATAAAATATTAATTATAATAATATTTTTTAATGTTAAATTTAGTTAATAAATTTTATGTTTTTTTATATATTTTTGAATAAATTATATGTACTTTTTTTAAAAATTTATTTATTCCAGAACACTTCCATAAAAATATTAAAATATTACATTTGTTGTTAGGTTAATTAAACCATTATTTCATTTCATACTTGCATAGATTTAAATGTAGATTTGTTTTATGTGATCTTCTCATCATTATAGTATAAGTTTTAGGATTCAAATGTGTGGTTTGAAGGTACTTTTTAGTTTCTAAACTATCCTATAAGCATTACGTATTTATTTTTAAAAATTATATTATTCCTTTCAAGCCATAAATTCTAACAAATAATGGCATGGCAAATCCTCCAAAGAATATGTAATGCTTTAGATTTGAAATAATTTATCCAACATTTTATCAACTCTTTCAATGTTGATGGAGCTTTACAATATAATTTCATATTTTTTTAAAAATAACCCCAAATGGTGTGAGCGAATAGACAACGAAGAAGTAAATGGTATAATGTTTCTAAATCCTTCTCACACAAGGCACATCTAAAGGGTCCATAATATCCTCTTCTTTTTATACTCTCTCCTGTAAGAATATTACTTTGAATTGCTAACCAAATAAATGTTGAGGCCTTAGAGAGAGCCTATAATGACCAAATGTTCTTCCAAGAAAATCTTTGGGAGAAGGAAATTTTGATTGTTCTAAATCCTCATATCCCAACTTCATCGAGTATCCACCATTCTTTGACAAATTTTAAACCAACTCATCCTTTCATTAAAAAATCGACAAATAAAACTCTCAAAGCAATTTTTGAAGTTTATCTGCAAGTTGTTTGAGTCCCTCTCCTTCAACCAGGTTACTAAAATAAATCCATGATCTAGAGTTTTTGGTCATAATAATATAATATTTTATCTTTGGACCTTTACATGCTAGATACCCTTGAGCCAATGATTTCCATTTTGAGTCAAAGATATGAGGATAAGGCTTCAACCAAGCATCATATCAAAAATTTGCATAACTCCCCTCATTGAATGACCATCTAATATATATTTTTTATCAATTGCAAACTCTTTGATATGAAGTTCCATGTTGATTATCCTTTGGGTAGAGTTCTTTTCCTAAACAATTTCTTTGCATAAAGAGAACCTGTATATTTTGGAAGTAATATTTTTACCCAATTCTTTCCATGATATCTGAATAATATCCACCCAAGATTTTCTCGTAATGCCAAATTCATAAGTATTCAACTCTACAAGCCTACTCCTCTAATATTCTATCCTTTGCAAACCCTATCTCACTTACAAATAGGAAACCTAAATATTTCCTCACAACCTTTCCATTTGAATTTTACCAAATTTTGATGCAATACTTGTTGGCAGTCTTGAAAGAGACATCATATAAATAGGAATGGATTACAAAGTAGTCTTTATGAGTTGTAGTCTTCCTGCCATGGTTAAGAACTTACCTTTCCAACCTACCAACCAAGCTTTCATTCTATCCAAAAAATATATCCAAAGCTCCTTTTTATTTCCTTTATCAAACAAAGGAATATAAATAGGAATGGATTGCAAAGTAGTCTTTATGAGTTATAGCCTTCCATCCATGGTTAAGAACTTACCTTTCCAACCTACCAAGAAAGCTTTAATTATATCCATAAAATATATCCAAAGCTCATTTTTATTTCCTTTATTAAACAAAGGAATACCCAAGTAGGTTGATGGAAACTTTTCAATTTTAAACCTTAAAATATTCACACTCATTCATTGTAAAGCTAGGGTAGTATTAATGAAAAAATCCTGGATTTTGAAGTATTTACCAACTTTCCAGTAGCCTTCTCATAGCATGATAATATTGATTTAAAATCCATGACCTCATTGACTAAGGGATGTCCGAAAAGAAAAGTATCATAAAAAATTTGGATATGAGATTCAAAGGGACCATTTTTTGCAACTTGGATACCCTTGTTTTTTCCTTCCATTTTTGCATTTGAAAAGGCTCTCCCTAATACTTCCGCCAAAATAATAAATAGATAAGGAGAAAGAGGATCACCTTGACAAAGTCCACAAGATGACTTGAAGTACCCAATAGGAGAACCATTGATTAAAATAGAAAATTTGTAGTGTTATAACAATATTTAATCCACTTACACCAACTATAATCAAAGCCAAAATTTCTAAGAATAACATGTAGAAAATTCTAGGAAACCCTATCATATGCTTTGTTCATATCTAATTTCAAAAGCATACCCAAATTTTTCATGGAATGAAAATAATGTATGGCCTCTTGCACAATAGTTATACCATCAAGAATTTGTTTACCATGAACAAAGCCACATTGTTCCTATAAGATAAGACACCCTAGAATGCCCTTCATCCTATTTTCCATAATTTTTGAAATGATCTTATAAATCATATTACAAAGGCTTATTGGATGAAAATTATCAAAATATTTTGTGTCACCTTTCTTGGGAACTAGGGTAATAAAAGTAGCATTGATATCATTTATTATAGCATTCATTTTTTGGGCCTCTTCAACTGCATTTAACATATCCTTCTTTAATAAATTCAAAAAAAATTGAAATAAAATTGCAGGAAATTCGTCAAGGTCAGGTGACTTGTTAGGATGGAAAGAGAAAACTGCTTCATGGAGCTCCTCCATAGATATCTTCTTCATCAAGATTTCATTTTGTCCCTGAGTGATAATTTATGGAATATTTTACATATATTTTTTGTGCCTCCTTATATTTCCTAGAATATGACAAAATATTTTTAAATAATTAATTGCTTCCTTCCTTATATCTTCTTCGTCCTCAATATTTATTCCATATGGAGTTATATTTTTTTTAATATGATGAATAAAAAGATTTGTTTTTGCTGTAGCATGATATTTTTTGTATTTCTATCTCCTTCCTTGAGCCATTTCTCTCTATATTTTTGGAACCAATATGACTCCTTTTTCAATGTATTATGATAATAAGAAAGTAATTGTTTTTCTTTCACATAAGAATCCTGATCCATTCCATTGATTTATACTATCTCTTGTAAAGTTTTGAGCTTGGATTCAATTTATTTTTTCTCTTTATAAATGTTACCAAAGAATTTGGCATTCCATATCTTCATTTGCTCCTTTAAATATTTCAACTTTTGAACAAACCTGTACATACATGATCCCTCAAATTTTGATTCCTCCCACCATAACATAACCATTTGGAAAAAATCAAGGTCTTGGAGCCACATATACTAGAAGTGAAATGGCTTTGGATGACCATTATTAGGTAACTTACAAGTCAAAATAATGGGTTTGTGATCTGATCATGCTCATTATTAAAATATTTGAAGAGATTGTATAATTTATTTGCAATCATTTATTGGATAACAAGAATCCATCTAGTCTTTTTGCTATATGATTTTTTCCAATGCATCTATTATCCAATGTATATTGAATTCTTGAGGGACTAACATCGCAAAGGTCATTTGAGTTGACAAATGAAGGCAAAATATTGCATTGATTGAGACCATCCTAGATTGCAACCCTTCTTTTCAAAGGATATATAACAATATTAAAATCACCCCTAAGAATCCATTAATCATAATGAATCATCATTATATTTGACAAAAATATACTAATGTCCTTCCAACATCTTTCATGAGGAGTAACTATAGGTGGAGCATATACATTTAAAATCCTAAATTTGATGTTTTCCTCTTTCCTGCAAAATAATCCAACAACCCAATTATTTTTTTCTTCTAATTATTGTCCATCCCATTTGCATTTATCCCATATTATTGTAATACTTATTGAAGCTCCTATAGAAGAAACTTCTAAACAATCACCTATCTTCCAAATATTCTTAAAACAATCACATGTCTTCCAAATCTTCTTAAAAGCATCCTTACATTCCTCACCGCTTCTTTTATTTCTTGTTAAAATAAACTTAGGGAAATAACAATCTATTAATTCCTTAATAACTATTTTTTAGGGATTTTATTCATACCCCAAATATTCCATGATATCATTTTCATCATTAAAACTTTTAATTTTTATTAGTGGGCTTACCCCCACTTCTTGTTAACACCTGTGATATTTTTATTTGGCTTCCTAGATCAATATCCTTTTGAGTTTCTTTTTCTCTTTGTTCCTACTTTGATGGCCTTCCTCTCCTTCTTCCATTCCTGTCAACATTCTCATCTTCATTAATCTCTTACATTTTTTCATATTGTTCAAATTGAGACTTATCTTCTAAAGATTTATGTTTCCCTAAAGAGTTGAAAGTGCAAGGAATAGCCTCATTAGCATTTTATTCTTTATGTTTCCTTGAAAACTCTAAACTACATAGATGATCCTCCATAGTCATCACTTTCTTATGTTGGCCTGAAAACCCTAAATTTCCTTGGATATCCTCCATAATATTTTATTTACTATACTGCTCTTGAAATCCTAAAGTACAAGGAATACACTTCGTACTACTTTCAATTTTTTGTAAGGAGAAGATTTTAAACTACTTGAGGAAAATAAAGGTGATTTACCTGGATTAAGCTTGACCTTCTTCATCTCATTTGCTTTAAAATTAATTGCCTCATATTCCTTTGTTTTAAAACTTACCTTCCCCTCTTCCTTCGCACTTTTAGCTCCTATATTTGAACTTGCACATTGTACTTCCTCATCGCCCATATTATTTTTTTCTACTGGTTTATTCAAGTGAATTGTAAGAGCCTATGTCATCCAATGCTTGTAGGGAGATTTTTTTAGCCACTTTCTTAGGAGTGGAAAATATTTAATTTGAACTAGCTTCTTTTGTGATATGGTCTCCTTGTTTGATATTGAAGTTATATCATGCCCAAAAAATTCCATCTCTTCCTCCATTTTCACTTTTTAGTATCTTGCCATGTGCCCAATTTCATGATATTTGTGACAACAAAATATAATATTTCCACAATCCTCTTGTTGGTCCCATTCTCTTGATTTAGATTTAATCCTAATCGATTGTAGTAAAGGTTTAGAAATATCCATGGCAAGAAAAATTTGAGTGTATATAACATGCCTTCTCTCCTTAGTAGTTGGCCCCTCCTACATGAATTCACCTAGAGTATTACCAATATTCTTCAAAACCTCCTTATTGATGAGTTTTTAAGGAAGTCCAAAAAGCCTAATCCATACCAGAAGCCTTTTAATAGTTTTTGTGTCCATAGAAAAATTCTCACTCCAAGGTCTTAAATATAATGTATATTTACCCCTAAACCACAAACCTCTATCCCTTATTTATAAACTAGAGAAAATAATGAGGAAAAATTCTTTTTGAAGAAAATTCATGAAGTAATTTGAGTTCAATCCCCACTTCCACTTAATCCTATTCTGAATCTCAAAAAAACCTGGCCAATATCCATGAAACTTACATATTAACCCTCTGGTTTTAAAAATCATTATATCATAGTCAATCGTCTCATCATAACTTTCAACTTGACCATTCACTTTCAATAAGGACTTTCACAAATGAATTTCTTTCCATGTTACCTGGATTTTATTCAAATGAATCCTTTAAATTATCTTAAGATCTAGAATAAGAAGTGGCACTTGTTCCTTGATCACACTTTGATTTCTAATTTTTGCTTTTCTAATCACATTTTCTCCTCACTCCCAGCATGCACTTTGTTAGGATCCCCAATCCTAACATTACAACCTAATATTATTAAATTCTTAATTATTATATTTAATTATAATTCACATGGATAGTCACATCTATTCGAGTATAGCCCTAGGTACATATAAATATTAGGGTAGATAGTTTAGGGAAGGCATCCAAGCAAATATAATTTATTCAATTATTTGGGTTTCCCAACAATCTAAAAAGTGATTCTATTTAACAGTGATTCAATACTTGTTTTTACATTCTAATTTATAAATTTTTCTAAGAGCCCTACATGCTCTTACCATCTGGTATCACAGCAAAATCTTGGACAATCTGGGATACATTTTTTCAGAGCACCACCATTTACTCACTTTCATTTCATAGCACACTCGATATCAGGTCGGTGAGTTTAGATGCTACGCACCAAACCTAGCAAGTCGGCTATGTTTTCCAAGTGAAGAAGTTCATTATAAACATCATATGATTTAATTTAATTATTATCTATCATCCTTTTTATTTTCTATTCATCTATGAATTCGTAATATTTACCTTTATGGTGGGGACATGCCCTCTCAAAGTGGCAAAAGATTTGTTATAAATAATTACATTGCATTCTTTCTACTTTATCATTATTGTGTATTCATCTTGTATTTTGTAGTTGTATTCTTACACCTGGTAGTAGCAAGATTGAGGAAGAGGGAACTATTCCCCTTCATGTGGTATCAGTCTAGATGATTTAAGGGTGGTGTCCTCGATCTCACAATGTACGCAAACATTGGGCATGGTTCTATTGTGCAACAACAGAAGGTTACCGTCAGTGGATGAAACGTATTCAACAACCCTAACTTGGCCAAGAAGCATACTTCATTGGTTTAGAATAAAACATCCAAAGACATTGTTCAAGGGTCTAAGCATACGAGTTATAACAGGTAGAGATTGCAGGTGTGCACGAGTAATCCACTAACGCAGTTTATTTAAATCCTTGTCATGGTTCATTTAAATTCCAATCACAAAACTACAGTATCGACATACAAGGTCTCAAAGATATCCCAAGTGATCAAAATCCAAAATCCATTGCCATAAATTTGCGCATAGTCAAACGCACCCATTCGCAAGCATCGTCGACCAATCAGATCACAAAAATAAAAAATATTAAAGTATAACCTAAGGTATAAATATATATTTTTTATTTTTTGTTTTGGGAAATTGTCCCACATACATTGTGTGGTTGGCAAGGAAGCATTTAAAAATAACTAGGTGCCCCTAGTGGAGTGTGACTTTGGTCACATACTCCTCCTTCCTATGTGCACGTTTAAATCATCTCATGTTTCGATTAGTTGATGTTGTAGCTTGCGATCATTTGCCTTGTCCATGTGTCCTTAACCTCCCGTCAGGTCACCTGTCATACTCATCAATCCACATGCGTCTTCGTGTTCCTTCACCTTCATATCTTGTCAGTCCACCTATCGCTCCACGTGCATCTTCGTGTTCCAATTCAGTGAGCTAGGTCCTTATTGGGTCTTCGTGGCTGTCTAGCGGTCTAGTCATCTCATTTCTAGTCAGGTCCAGCTATCCTATCTTGCATGTTCTCTAGCGTTCACTTGTTGTTGTGTCTTGTATGTCATCTTGCATTCCATTGCTGTCGTGTCCTGACCTCTCATTGTTGCATGTCCTATCCTCTCACATAGTCCCTTGTTCTCGTGTCCTCTCACGGTATCCTATCGCATCGGCCATCGTGTCAAGTCGGTTATAGCACCAGTCCTTGGTCAGCCTTAGCCTCCACATCGTATCGGGGGTAGTGTCGAGTCTGGTTATAACAGTGTGTTGAGTCATGTTAGTAGCAGTGTAGGTCATCGTTGGGTATTCAGTACAATCGGTTGTCCTTGTGTCGTCTTCGCCAATCGCAAGTCATGTCTTCTTCAACCATTAAAACAGACCGTGGAATTGAGTTAGCCGTTGAAATCAGGGAAAAGGAACTAGCCGTTGAAATTCGAGCCAAAATTTCAATCCGCGTCGTAGTTGGAGCGACAAATAGGCAGAATACAAACCAAATTTTTGGGCAATTTAACAAAATTTTTGCAGAAAGTTGAAGCTCAAAGGCTCTCCAAGAGATTTTGGAAGGTGCATGAGCAGAAGTTGGACCAAAGGATCTGACGGATGATTAACAAGCTCGGAAACTCCCAACAACAATGCACGAAGAGCTCGTCGTAGCCAAGGTACAAAAAATTCTCCTTCTCCATCCGGTATTGGTAGTTTTAATCCGGGTCATCCAGTGGTCAGCCCAATGGCATCCAATTCTTCTCCAGATTCTGCACATGAGAACGTCACCCAAGTAGAAAGTAATCGTCCAACGATCACTGATGAGGTGTTAAAAGAGTTAATAGTAAATCTTCAGATGATGACTGCCAGCTTCAACGCATCTAGGAAACCTCCCCAACCAAATCCTTCTAGTTCCGATCATTGGAGTACGGATGTCTACTATGATGACTATACACACCATAGAGGTCAAAATAGTCAATCCATGAATCACAATGGTCACCAAAATATCGAGGATAGGGGTAATGAAGAAAATAGGGAGCAACAAAGAGGTTTTTATCAAAATAACAACCAAAGACAGAGACATAACGAGGAACAAGATAGAAACAATGTTCACACCCAACCAAGAGGTCCAACGGGAGTTAATCATCCATGCATTGACATGCCTACCTTTGAAGGCCAGGATCCACGTGGGTGGATTGCAAAAATGGAAGGCATCTTAGAATTCTACAAATTCTAGGACGGGGACAAAGTCCCTTTTACTGCAACCAAATTCGGCACTGAAGCTTACCAGTGGTTTACATGGTATAAACATGAGGATCCCCAATATGCATTATATTGGGATACTTTCAGAAAAGCCTTTCTTCACAGATTCGACAAAGGTCCCACGGGTTCATACATAGTACGATTGTTGTCACTTAAGCAAACAGGATCAGTAGGGGACTATATTTCAGAATTCACCAACATGCTTCACTATGCACAAGACCTACAACAGGACGTGGTAGTAGCGGCTTTTCGAAATGGATTAAAAGCACATATTAAAGTTGAAGTAGACCTACACAATCCATCCAAGTTGGATGAGTGTATAAGGATTGCTGATTTGGTGGAGACGAAGGCGCACGTAGGCCCTTCCACACGACGTGATTCATATGGGCGACCTCCATTTTGCAACAACTCTTTTCGCAGAAATGATCAACCATCATGGTACTTCTGCTACAAATGTCGCACTCAGCATCCAAAATACCAAGCATGTACACCACGACAAAATTTTTAGATTGAATATGCCGACAAGGAAGAAGAAGAAATAGAGGAGTATGACGCACCTGAGGATCTCCCAGTTGAGGACCAAAATGAACACAACGAAGTTGTCACTGAGGAGGATACTATGACTATTTCAGTACATGCTCTCATGGGGTTATCTTCTCACCATACAATCAAGGTGGCCGGTTTCATTCAAAAATAGAGGGTGACAGTATTAATTGATTTTGGAAGTACTCACAACTTCATTGATGCAAAACTTGCAAGGACATTAGGGTTGCACGTCTTCTCTTCTAGTCAAGATCGGTTTCAAGTTAGAACCGCAAGCAGGGAAATTTCTCAATGTCTAGGTAAGACATCTTCGGTTTCATTACAAATGGGTACGTATACTTGGCAAGGTCCTCTTTTTGTTATGGAATTAGGAAATTCGGAAGTTATTTTAGGCGTTGCATGGATGGAACAATTGGAAACCACAGTGGGTTTTAACCACAAACATCGCTTTGTCGAATGGCAAGCCAATGGGAGGACTATTCGTCTTCAAGGACTACCCACACCTCCATCAAAAGTTGTAAGTTCACATAGCATGGAAAATATATTAAGAAAATATGGTGGGGGATTCATAGCCCGAATCAATTGCATAGAGAAATTAGACCAAGATATTCCTGAAATCAAAGAAGATGATCTCCAAATCATTGTGGCTAACTATGAGGAGGTTTTTCAAGAACCAAAAGGATTACCTCCCAAAAGATCTCATGACCATGCCATACATCTAGTGCCTGGTAGTCTTCCACCCAATGGTCATCCGTATCGATATCCCCAACCCCAGAAAATAGAAATTGAAAATATTGTCCAAGAGCTATTAGACCATGGCATCATCCATCATAGTACGAGCCCTTACTCCTCACCAGTAGTCTTAGCTCGTCGAAAAGACAATTCTTGGCGTATGTGTCCTGATTTTCGTCCTCTCAACAAAATCACGATCAAAGATAAATTTCCTATCCCTGTCATTGATGATTTACTAGATGAATTACATGGTGCCAAATTCTTTACCAAATTAGACTTACGTTCAGGGTTTCACCAAATCCGAGTTAGGGAAGAAGATATCCCCAAAACAACTTTTCGAACTCATGAAGGTCATTATGAATTCTTGGTCATGCCCTTTGGTCTCACTAATGCACCATCTACATTCCAAAGTCTCATGAACCAGGTGTTTCATCCATTCCTATGAAAATTTGTTCTAGTCTTCTTTGATGACATACTTATCTATAGTAAATCATGGAAAGATCATTTAGTACATGTGGACAGAGTTCTCTGTATCCTACACAAAGAAGAGTTGTTTGTCAAAAGATCTAAATGCTCCTTTGGTGTTCAAGAAGTTGAGTACCTCGGTCATATAGTATCTCACGAAGGTGTTAAGGTAGATCCCAATAAGATTAAGGCAATACAAGATTGGCCCTTGCCTAAAACCATCAAGAAACTTCATGGTTTTTTGGGTCTCATGGGATATTACCGCAAATTTGTGCGTGACTATGGTAAAATTGCGGGTCCTCTCACGGCTCTCACCAAGAAGGATGCTTTTCAATGGTCAGTAGTAGCCACTAAAGCCTTCGAAGCTCTCAAGAAGGCAATGTGTACGACTCCAGTTTTGGCTACCCCAAACTTTCAAAAACCATTTGTCATTGAATGCGATGCATCAGGAACAGGTATTGGTGCAATACTCATGCAGGAGGGTCATCCCTTGGCATTTGAAAGTAAACAACTTTCAGGAAAAAATCTGGGTAGATCCACCTACGAAAAAGAAATGTTGGCTATTTTACATGTAGTGGAAAAATGGAGGCATTACTTACTCAATAGCCATTTTATTATTAAAACTGATCACAACAGTCTCAAACATTTTCTAGAACAAAGGTTCTCGTATCCCGAACAAAATAAGTGGTTGACTAAATTATTGGGATATGATTTTGTGATTGAATATAAGAAAGGGAAAGAAAATGTGGCAGCAGATGCCTTATCTAGAAAATACGAAGATGAAGTAGTTATTAATGCCATTTCAGGACCATGTTCATAGTGGGTGTCTCAGTTGCAGGCAGAATGGTTGTCCAATAGTGAAACAACTCAAATAATTCAGGAATTATCTATGGGTTCCTCTAAATACCCCCTTTTCACATATGATGACCAAATATTACGTAAGAAGAATCGCATTTACATCCCTAACAATTCACCAATCAAAATACAGATTCTAGAGGAGTCACATGCCTCTCCTTCAGCAGGACATTCAGGTTTTTTGAAAACTTACATGTGGGTTAAACAATCCTTTTGTTGGAAAGGATTAAAAGTCGAGGTTAAGTAATGGGTAGCTGAATGTGAAGTGTGCCAATGCAATAAGGGAGAAACAGTTAAATCACCAGGATTGCTTCAACCGTTACCTATTTTGGATCGCCAGTGGGAACATATTTCCATGGATTTTATTGAAGGTCTTCCTAAGTCGGAAGGTAAAACAGTAATTTTCGTGGTAGTTGATCGCCTTTCCAAATATGCTCATTTTCAGGCTTTACAACATCCATTTTCAGCAAGCAAAGTGGCCAAGGTATTTATGGATTCAATTTTTAAATTACATGGAATGCCCAAAAATATTGTAAGTGATCGTGATCCCATATTTACTAGCAATTTTTGGAGAGAATTGTTTCGACTTAGTGGTACCAAATTAAATATGTCTTCTGCATACCATCCACAAATAGATGGTCAAACGGAGGTGGTTAACAAATGTTTGGGTACCTACCTAAGATGTTTTGTTCAGGATAAACAATATCAATGGAGTCAATGGTTGTCATTGGCAGAATGGTGGTACAATACTTCTTACCATTCTTCCACTAAGATGTCTCCTTTTGAAGCATTATATGGAATGAAGCCACCAACAATAGCCGATTATGTACCAGGATCTTCCAAAGTGGCCCAAGTCGATGATTGGTTACAAAAGCGATAAGCAATGCTCACTATCTTGAAAGATAATTTGGTCCAAGCACATAATCGTATGAAGCAGCAACAGGACAAGAAGCGTTCAGAAAGAACATTCAATATTGGTGATATGGTATTCCTACGTCTTCAGCCCTACAAGCAGCTATCATTGAAGCTCAAAACCAGTCAGAAGTTGTCACCATGATTCTATGGTCCCTATAGAATTGTGCATCACATTGGCGAGGTAGCATATCAACTGGAGTTACCCCAATCTTCTCGCATACATCTAGTATTTCACGTCTCTTGTCTCAAATAGGTGATTGGCCAGAAAGTACACTCTCAATCGGAATTACCAGTGTTGGATGAAGAAGGGTGTATCTATCTACAACCAAAAGACGTACTACAAACTAGAACATGCAGACTCAGATTTCGTCACATCCAAGAATTTCTCATCAAGTGGTAGGATTTACCTGAAGAAGATGCAACCTGGGAATCTGAAAGTATCTTCCAGTCATTTCCAGCTTTGAGGACAAAGCTTTTCGAGGAGGGGAGTCATGCTACGCACCAAACATAGCAAGTCGGCTATGTTTTCCAAGTGAAGAAGTTCATTATAAACATCATATGATTTTGATTTAATTATTATCTATCATCCTTTTATTTTCTATTCATCTACAAATTTGCAATATTTGCCTTTATGGGGGGACATGCCCTCTCGGAGTGGTGAAATATTTGTTATAAGCAATTACATTGCATTCTTTCTGCTTTATCATTACTGTGTATTCATATTATATTCTATAGTTGTATTCTTACACTTGGTAGTAGCAATATTGAGGAAGAGGGAATTGTTACCTTTCATTAGAACCCTCAACCTCTCAGGCATAACATTTTAGCACTATATTG
Source organism: Wollemia nobilis (assembly GCA_028583015.1). Taxonomy (NCBI): domain Eukaryota; kingdom Viridiplantae; phylum Streptophyta; class Pinopsida; order Araucariales; family Araucariaceae; genus Wollemia; species Wollemia nobilis. The sequence continues at coordinate 2,284,755 of JAQPPZ010005120.1, forward strand.
TGGGTCATCTAAGCTAGGACGACCGATCGTGACCTCAGTTCGTCAGTCAGTCACCTCAACCCACTGTGATAAACAATGATAAGGAAACTTTGAATTTCAACTTCAAACCACTGTGTTACGAATTTTGGCACGATAAGCTTAGAGAAACCAATGAATTCTTCAAAAAATAGGTAGGAGGAAATGAGAAAATTCTCTGTAAACGGTCACATAAGAAATTTTGATCAAATCCACCACAAATCCTGAAATAAAATCCATCAAACATGACTTGTGTTGTTTTTGGCAAAGAAATTAGAAACAACGATGAATAAATTATAAAAAATAATAGTTGTGACTAAGATTTGAAATTTTTTGATGTCGAAAAAAGTTTTAACAACATCAGATGCAAAGGGTATTAAGTTTGGGATAAATAAAATATCCCACATTGCTCTTGTAACAGAGAAAAAAGGATTTATAAAAAAGCTAAAGCACATAGTAAAGTGCCTACCTTGCTAGGAACCACGCAGTGCATGGAACCTCCACTTTGCTCACTCTCTAGTGGTCAAATTGCCACATTTCACCCTTTACATCCCTTAACCATAGTAATTTTCATACCCTTCTGATCGCCTCGAATTTCGCTCTACCAGTCCACCTCAAATTTTGCTCCACCAATAACCCTAGCCCAAAATCTACCACCTAAGCTCTACCACCATCCTCCCTCACACTCGATCGTCACTTCTCCTCCTGAGTCTCACCACTGCCACCTAGCTTATTTGCTCTCCCTACCGCTCATCCCCCACCACTCGTCTTCCACCGTCAATCTGCCTACCTGCTCCGCTCAAGTCCCACATTCACCACTGCTCCATCTGAGTCTTGCAGCCATCACCCATGTTAGACTCTCTACCTCAAATTTTGTTGACCACCTTGGTTCCTGCCACCTTCCATGCCTTTCCCCGCTAACTTCTCATTTATCATGCCTTCTTGCTGCTCCTATCCTTTAGATCCACTCATACGTTGCTCTCCTCGCACTTGCCTTCACAAAAATTTTGACACCCACCCACAATTTTAACAAAAAGCAATTTGAAAAAGTTGTCAACAAAAATTGGGTGTTTCAACTTTTTTTTCGTCGATTTTTTCTGCAACATTTGACAAAATTTTCTGACGATAAAATAATGGAGGTCAAATTTTTGACACCAAAACTTAATGATAAATTTTTTGACGACGAATTTTTGCTGCACAATTTTGACGATGACTTTTAGCAACTTTTGTTGACGACTTCTCACGACGGTTTTGTGATGATTTTTTAGCAAATTTAGTGACAACTGCCAACAACGACTACACAAATGGCCGACTATGGAATATCTCATGACCCCAACCTACTTTCATCGATTAATATCACCAACCTTAGTCAAATAACTTTCGTGCATGAGTATCAAACGCGGTTTGAGGATATCACCAAACACAACATAGGGTTGGATGAATCAATTCTCATTAATGGCTTCATTAGTGGATTGAAAGAGGAAATTAGAATGAAGGTGACAAGGATCAATCCATATATCATGATGCAGACCTATGGATTGGCCAAATTAGCTGAAGATAAATTCAATACTCAACATCGATTAGGAAAAACACCTATTGGGAAAGCACAAACCACTTACGCTGCCCCAAAACCTAACTGACCCTTGTAGGTTAAGTACCTCAACTTTAAGGAAATGCAGGAATGATGAGCAAAATAAATCTACAATAATTGTGATGAGCAATTTGGACCCCTCCATAAATGTGCTACACTAACATTGTATTTATTGAAGGAAGTTGATTATTGTCAATCCCTAAAACATGAAAATGAGGTAGTTGTGTCCAAAGTGTCTGATGCACCTACTCACAACAATAAAGTGATTGATGCATTAGGAAAGGATGAGGTAGACATACATGAAGTGACCAATGAAGGCCAAACATACACTCTACAAGAACTACACACAAGTTCCTCACCAACAGTGAGCTATCACCACATGGTAAAACCTATTAAAAAATAAGGCAAAAAAGTGACTACACACTCATTTTACATTGACTCTCTCAGGGCACAATAGAAATATGTAGAAGTGTTACCACCACTTTTGATGCATCATTTTGAAGTTTTTGAGGAACCCCAAGGGTTACCCTCCCATCGTCATCACGATTCTCCTAAGGAATATTTTACTATTTTTTTTGGTAACCCCAAACTAACACTCCGAGCTTTAAAATATCCTTGCCTTTGGAAAAGTAACATTAAATTTGTGCAAGAACATGAGAAAATGCATCTTGGAAAACAAAGGATAAAGCTCCTCATTTTAAGCTTTGAGGAAAAAGCTCTTTTTAATGTGGGTGGCATGTTAGGATCCCCAATCCTAACATTACTACCTAATATTATTAAATCCTTAATTATTATATTTAATTATAATTCACATGGATAGTCACATCTATTGAAACGTAACCTTAGGTACATATAAATATTAGGGTAGATAGTTTAGGGAATGCATCCAAGCAAATATAATTTATTCAATTATATGGGTTTCCCAACAATCTAAAAAGTGATTCTATTTAACAATGATTCAATACTTGTTTTTGTAATCCAATTTATAAATTTTTCTAAGAGCCCTGCAGGCTCTTACCACGGTTGCACTCATTTTTGGTTGCACTCACTATTGACTTATGCTCGCACTTGCTTTCGGTTGCATCCATTCTCGGCTCGCATTCACACTCTTTATTCTGATTGTAATCACTCCTAACTCGTGCTCACACTCACTTTTGGCTACACTCACTCTCGGTTTGTGCTCACACTCGCTTTCGATTGCATTCATTCTCAATTGTGCTCACTCCTAGCTGTGCTTGCACTTGCTCCTAGTTGCACTCATACTTGCTCCTAGCTACACTTGTACTTCCACTCGTTCGTATTTGTTCCTTTATTATTAAGTTTGGGAAATTTTAGTTCTTATTTTTTCAATGATTTTACACATGTTTTTATGAAGGGTCATGGTCCCCTCATATTAAGTAGGGTTTGAACCTTGGACCTCTCAAAGAGAGGCCAAAACCCTTACCACTACATTAAGCTTTTAGCTCTTTAATTTTAATTAATTATAATTTATTTAAATTATAATAAAATGTAATTATGAAAATATATTTTTATATTAAATTTAGTTAATAAATTTAATGTTTAATATTATGTTTGAATTAATTATATGTAGCTTCTATTGAGACCACTCCCATAAAAATATTAAAATATTACATTTGTTGTTAGGTCAATTAAATCATTATTTCACTTCATACTTGCATAGATTTAAGGATTCGAATGTACGGTTTGAAGTCTTTTTTACCTTATTAAAATGGAATTCTAAACTTATGTAGATTTAAATCTGGTTGTTAATAGTGTCCTTATTTTTAACCTATTAAGATTTATTTTTTGATAAAAGATAGAAGAGGTTTTGAAAGGATCCCCAAACCTTTTACAAGGTAATCCAAGGCCAAAAAGAGATTGGTCGAGGGTCAAAAATCCAACACAACCAAACTAGCAGCACACAAACAAGAAACCAACAGAGCTTCCAAGCCTTGGCCCCACAACCACTAAGGAAGAACAGATAGAAACACCAAAAATAGATTAAAGAAAACTGAAAAGGACTTCCATGTAGGGAAGTAGGACGGTTGAGTCATAAACAAAAACTTACGAAAGAGGCCCTTACTTAGGCTTACAATCTGAAGAGTCATTGCTTGGACCATGTACCATATGGGGAACAACAATTAACCATGCTCCAATTCTCTACTAGGAAAATTTGTTGTCTCTAGAGAGCTCAAGACCTCAGGGAAGTCCTTCCGCAAAATACGAAATCTAGGGTGGTCCACATCCAGGTTTACCATGAATTCCATGAACTTATTACCTTCCCAAAAAGTATGCTAAAATGTGACATCCTCGTAAAGCAGGGTGACTCTTTTAGCTTCAAGAATCATATTTTTTGTTGATAGATTTCTTGGGGGTCATCCTTTCATGTAATTTATGGTAGTAAGGGAGTCCCCTTATATGATAATTTTATGGAGTCCAATGAGTTGGCCAACTGGATGCCTTGGTAAAGGGCTTTGACTTCCATGAATTGATTGGAGTTGACTCCAAGCCCTTCAACATAGGCCAATAGAATATCACCCCTGTGATCTCTAATAATTTCCCTGGCACCTACTCTTCTTGGGTTACCTTTCGAAGCACCATCAAAATTTAATTTTAACCAATCAAGAGGTAGGGGAATCCAAATGGTGGAAAATATATGATTAGTCATAGAACATAAAGATGACTCCTTAGTTGGTTTAAAACCCAATAGATTCTCCACTTTTCACTTAAACTCCTTGGGTTTATCTTTTGCACAACACAAAGATACATTCTCTACAATAGCGACCAAACACCTAGAAAATATAAAGCCAACCGAATTAGAGGTGTTGTTAAAGGGTCGGTTGCACTCCTTCCAAAATCCCCATAGAATTTGGGCTAGACTAAAATACTTGAACATTTAAAGGTACTTGGAAGAGAATTAGGATGACCATTGGGCCAAAATATTGAGAAGGGACAGGGGGAGGACCCAAGAGACTCACAGAAGACCAAAAAAGGAGTCAAAAACTTCCTTTGTGAATGGTCAGAGATTAAAGAGATGGACTACGAATTCATCATAGGTACCACATAGATAGCAACAGTTGGGTAAGATCATGCCACAACTTCTAAGGTTATCCAAGGTGAAGACTTTATGCTACACCAAAAGCTAAAGGAAGATATTAATCTTAGTGATGAGACCTTTGTGCCAGACCAAGTTGTAGAGGGGCCAGGGGGGAACCAATTCCTCAAGTAGGTAGAAAGCATATTCAAGCGAGAAATAACCTGAGGGATCTATCTTCAAATATAAGGAATCATCATCCAACTCTAGCTTAAGCACATAAATATTTAACAAATCAGCGATGAGGTTGAGGGCACATGTTTCAGCTAGAGAAATATCAGGGTGGGATAAGTATATCCAGATTCTACAATTCAAAGGGCAACAATGAAATAAAAAATTCTAGAGCCAAAAAATATTCTACATGATGTATCGAACACAAACAAATTAGGGTGATAAGGTAAGGGATCATCCATCAACCAAGGATCATTCCATAATTCAATAGCCCAACCATTTCCCACTAGCCATTTTCCTCCCTTATATATCAGGTCTTTAGACTTATGCAGATTCAACCAGAAGGTTGACCCAGAGGGTAGCAACAATGAGGTCAAAATATTATTCTCCATACCCAAATATTTGGCCTTAATAATTTTAACCCATTCCACATATTCATTTTGGACCAGCCTCCAACCTTGTTTCACAATCAAGGCTTTGTTCATGAGACTAGTTTTTCTCAAACCCAGACCTCCACATTTTGTTTTTCTGTAGATTTGATCTTAGGCCACCAGGTGAAATCTCTGCTTGATCTTAGAGATATACCATTTTTTTTTTATTTGAATCCTCTCAATTCTTTGGAGGATCTTGTCGGGCATCTGGAAGAGTGACATAAAGTATATAGGAATGCTCTGCAGGGAGGTCTTAACTAAGAGCACTTTCTCGACCTAGCTTAAAATAGCTCCCTTCCAGCTAGTAAGCTTCTGTTGGATCCTTTCAACCATTGGTTCCTAGAGATATGGTTTACAACAACCTTTGAAGAAAAGTAATCCAAGATATGTAGAGGGTAGGGAGGCCACTTCATAGCTAAGAATATTGACTATATTCCTCTATTTGGCCATTAGAGTATTGAGAAAGAATAATTTACTTTTTCTAAAATTGACCTTCTAGCATGCCACTTTTTCAAATTTGAGAAGAATAGGTTTATTAGAATGCACCTTAAGGATAGAAACCAAAAATTAGAATAAGGTATCATATGTGAATTGATGGTGAGAATATGGGGTTAGACCCGAGAGCAGGTTTAATACCCATGATATTAGAAATTGTAGTAATAGAGCAACCCAAAACTTCCACCATCAAAATGAAGAGGAAGGGGGATAGGAGATCTCCCTACTGAATAACCCTGTTACTGTTGAAGCACCCTACTAGGGAACCATTAATCAATACAAAAAATCTAGTTGAGGAAATGCACAAATTGAACAAGTCTGTCCATTGCTCAGAAAACTCTAATATTCTCAACACCTATAAAAATTCCTAGGAGACTCTATCATAAGCTTTACTGATGTCTAACTTGAGGAAAGACCTATCTCTCTTGCTTTTGTCCACCGGGTAAATAATCTCATGGATAATAATAACTCCATAAATAATCTGGTGGCTAGGCATGAAGCCACTCTCGGCAGGATCAATAAGAAGAGGGAGGAGCGACTTGAGCCTATTTGCTAGAACTTTGGTGAAGATTTTTTGAATTGTGTTACAAAGGCTAATGGGTTGAAATTTAGAGAATTTATTAGCCCCTATAGATTTTGGAATCAAAACCAAAAAATTAGAGTTGAAATTCCTAGAAAAAATAGTCGAGGATTGGATACTTCTAAGGGCTGCGTAGATTCCCTTACCAATTAGATGCGATAAAATTTGAAAAAAACTAGGAAAAAGGCATTCGATCTTGGAGATTTTAAACTAGCCATTGAGAAAACTATGTTTCTAACCTCCTCATCTAAAAAGGGCTTGATAAGATCATTGTTGGCTTGAGTAGAGACTAAATTTAGGATATTTCTCAACAACCTCTCTTTTGCTTCAGGATCTCCAAGAGGAAGATCATAGAGCGAGGATGGGAAGAAGGATACATCTTCACTCCTTATCTCTTGAATATCCTTGGTGATAGACCCGTCAGATCTAAGAACTTCTCTAATTTTGTTATAACCTCTGTTTTGGCTGATCCACAACACACCCCAAAATTGGGTACCCACCTTTTTTTTTTTTACATGCTTTCCAAAGAAAATTGCAGTGGCCCAGATGCAAAAGATCAAAGAAAAAATAGCAAAAATGAAAAAAGTGTCATGATATCGCGACATGTTGCTCCGTCGCGGTCGAAAATGAAAAAGTGTCGCGATATCGCGACATGTTGCTCCGTCGCGGCCGAAAATGAAAAAGTGTCGCGATATCGCGACATGTTGCTCCGTCGTGGCCAAAAATAAAAAAGTGTCGTGATATCGCGACATGTTGCTCCATCGCGGATAAAAATGAAAAAGTGTCGCGATATCGCGACATGTTGCTCCGTCGCGGCCAGAGAAGAAAATTTGTCGCGATTTCGCGACGTGTTGCTCTGTCGCTACTAAGAAAAAGAAAGTGTCGCGATTTCACGACATGTCGCGTTTTTGCGGCCAAAAGCAACAGAATACAGCAGAATGGAAAATTGTCGCGATATCGCGACATGTCATGAAATCGCGGTTCTCAAAGGAGAGAGAAAGACAAAATGGAAAGATGTCGTGAAATCGCGACATGTCACAAAATCGCGGTCAAACCAGTCAAACAGGGCAAGGCACTAAAGTTGTCGCGAAATCGTGACATGTCTCATTTTCGCTATTCACGATGACTGACAAGCTGAAGCAAGGGAAGTGTGTCGTTTTCGCGACCAAGAGCAGCCAAAATGAACGTAGAAGAAAAATGTTGCGATATCATGACAGGTCGCATTTTCGCGGCTCCAAAAAGCAAGATGGTACGGAAGAGAAAAGCGTCACGATTTCGTGAAATAGGAAACAGCAAAATGAAAAGGCATCGCGATTTCGCGACAGGTTGCATCCTCAAGGCCCGAAAGAGAAAAATGTCGCGATTTCGCGACAGGTTGCATCCTCGAGGCCCGAAAGAGAAAAACGTCACGATTTCGTGACAAGTTGCAGCAAGACAGCTCGAAACAGAAAAACGTCGCGATTTCGTGATAGGTTGCATTTGTGCGGCCCGTTGATAGAAAATTGTCGCGATTTCGTGACATGTCTCATTTTCGCTATGCATGAGGGCTGACAAGGTTGCATACAGGAAAATGTCGCGATTTCGCGACATGTCTCATTTTCGCTGTGCATGGTGGCGGACAAGGTTGTTGGCCGAAAAACGTCGTGATATCGCGACATGTCTCATTTTTGCGATACAGGTAGAAGAGCAAAGCTGCATGCAAAAAAACGTCGCGATATCACGACATGCTATTTTTGGTCACGATTTATAGGGGGCAGTTACGAAACATGCAGAGAAGTGTGGAACACGTGGCATAAAAGTGTAAGGGCTACAGAAGCGTTACAATTCATGGAGAAGATCAAACGTTTAAGACATCGAACAGAAAGTCAAAGACAACGATGAGATGGGGAATACGAAACGATGCAATCTAGGAAATGAAACGAAGCGTCGCAAGGCGAAGCAGAGAGCATTGCCAGAAAGTATAAAAGCAGAGGCACAGATTGGTACGGGGGTCAGAAATCGCTGCGAGCAGGGTTGCAGAGTTGAAGGTGATAGGCCATTCTGGGCCTACTGTTTGAGTTGTTTCTCTTCCACATATTGGTTTGGAAAAACCAGAGATTCTGCTATTGTAACATGACATATTTTTAATGCATAAGTGTTCAAAAATTTGCATTTTGTGGGCAAGAAAGAAGGAGATCTTCTATGCATGCTTTCTTTCTTTCATTTTTTTAGATTTTGGATTTATAGATAATGTTAGATGCCATTTTTGTGGGTTACATTAGGCGAATATTTGAAATCTGAATTTTATTTCGTACCCTAGGAACTAGCACTTAGTCTATGGGGATTATGCATGTTCTGCAGGTCCAATAGGTTAGGTTGCATGCATGGAAACCTCACATCTTCGGTTTTGCCGAAACAGGATAGCATCATACTGAATGCCCTTTCTTTTTTATTTTTAGTTTGTTTTCTGCATTTTATTTTCATTTTTCTGCACTTTATATTTCAGAAGTTCTAATTTTATTTTAATTCTCAGGCATTAAAATAAAAAAATTAAAAAACTTCAAAATCCAAAAATAATTCCATCATTTATGGCATTTCAAAAATTTCCATTTTGAAGTTATAGCATGGTCATAAAGGGACCAAATCACATTTGCTTTATTCGGGTTCAATGAACAATCATTAAAGTTTCACGGTGAAATAAACTAACATTGCCCCTTATTTTCAGTTACTTGCAATCACTAAGGTGTTCCAAGCATTTTAATTGAATATCTTCATTTGAGATCATTAATACACAGATGTAAAATGCTAATATAGTAGGAGACCTTGGAGAAGTCATTTGTTTGATTTCTTTGCAAGAGAGGATTTAGAACCCAAATCCTATCGGAGAGTGTGTTTTCACAATCGGGTGAAAATTCCACTCAACAGATTGGCGCTAGAAGGAGGGCATGAATAGGTTTATTTTAGTGTGATTTAAATGCTATAGGGATTTAAATTTTTGTATATTTCATGCCCTAATGATTATTATCTTTAGTCCTCTAACACTCAGCATATTGTTAAAAGGATGGCCTGAATTGGTTTACTTTATTCTATTTCAAGCAATTCGGTATGTTGTATATTATTCTAACACTTTTCTGATTGTTCATACGGAATAATGTGATTTGATTCGATTTAAAAAAAAAAAATTTGGTCTTGACTAAACGAAGTGTTGTTTTCATGCAATTACTTTTCATTTGATTTTAATGAATACATCTCTTAGTTGATGCTAACTTGATTTTGTTTATACATTGCAGGTTGAATATTCAACAGGTTTGGTTCTAAAATTACATTTTAAGTTTCACTAATGGCAACACTTGAGGAGCAAATGGTGTCCCTAAGAGCTGAAATAGCATCTCTAAGAGAAAGAATGGTATCTACGATGGAGGATCATTATAAGGGTTTGGCTATACCTGTGGTACCCTATCAAATTCCTAAACTGTTATTAGAGTTTCTACAATGTTTTAATCAAGAGGTGCCACTAGGATACTTGCAAAGACTGCATGTCTACAAGGATACATTATGTAAATTCCAGATTTTCTATGAGGAGGTGGCTTGTAAGTTATTTGCATACATTTTGGAAGATAAACCATTCTTTTGGTACAGCCAACTACCCATGGAGGTTAGGACTTCTTGGACACAACTAGAAGCAGCCTATCTTCATCACTTTGGTAATCAAGTTGACTTAAAAAGCTTGAAAAATCAATTCACCTCCATATGTAAGGAGCCCAATGAGTCCATGAGTCAATTCAATGAAAGGTTCCATGAGTTGTACTCCCAAATGTGGGAAAATTTGGGCACATTGGAAGAGGAAGCTATTGAAGTATACTTGGGATCCATACACCCCACACTTGCTTCACTCTTAAAGGAAAAACATGGGTGGCTTATCTCTAGAGAAAATCCATGAGACCTTGGAAGAGGTAGAAGACAAGGTCTTGAAGAAGAAAAGGCACAACATGTTCATATAAGAGATTGTTCTTCTAAAGATATTGATGCCAACCTACACCAACCATCAAATATAGCACCCTCCACTCCAATGATATCTAAGGTAAATGATCAAGGGGATGAATTTGAATATCCAAATCTTACAACCACCTTAGATGTAGTCCACGGGGAGGTGCAAATTGCTAAGCCAACATCCGCTAGTGAGGATTATGTAGAAATGATCTCATTCATAGAGATACACGATTATCTAGATGAAGGGGTTCTAAATTCAACAATGTTTGAAATATGTGATAGGACGAAACCTACCATAGAATTGAATGGAATGGTTGAAAGTGAAATCGGAAGAAAACCAATAAATGAATTTGAAGACATGATAGAGTTTCACCACTTGTTCTTGGAAGATACTATTGATGAGATGTGTAAAATTAATGATCAAGAAATTCTTCACCCTCAAAATTATGAAAAAATTGAATCATGGGTTACTAATTTGGACAATGATAGCCTTACAAATTTGAATTCAAGAAATGACCCACTTTTGGAAATAATTGAACCATCTAAGGAAGGTGAAGTTGAATTTGATGAGAAACACATTGATGAGTTGGAGGATGTTGAAGAAGTAGTTGAACGTCACCACTTGATTTTGGAAGATTATTATTATGATGCTTGGAAGAAGTGGGAAGACTTCACTCACTCCAAAACTACTAACGAAACTTGTGTGCCAATTGATATACAGGACAACATAATCGCCTACTCGAAGGAAGACTTTACAACTCCTGTACAATTTGAGGATGTTTTGGAAGAGGGTTTCAAATCTCATCAAATTTTGGAAGATTATAATGATCCTATTGCCAAGGACAAAGAAGAAAAAGAATTTATGAATGAATCAAAAGATCATGCCACAAACATCATGGAATTTCATGCCATGGATTTGGATGAAAATTTTCACAATGGTTGGGGGAGATATGATAATGCATTCTTTTCTCACACCCCTATAGATGAAACTCATATTTCACTTGATATGCAGGATGTTGAAACTTCTACACACAAACCACATCACAAGATTTGAGAAGGCAAAAACAGTTGAATATAAATTCATTGAAGGTGGGAGCAAGTTTGCAAAAAGGGGACTCAAATGAAGAGATACCATGGATAGTGAACAAAGAATTGGAACCAAATGACAAAGAGATTGATCAATTGGAAGCAACTCAAATGAAGGATCATCAAGATGAGTCATGGGACATACACTTTGACCAAAAACATTTGAGGGTTGAAAAGGATGGGCATGTTTTCAATTGGGTGCCCAATTTTGGTATGTTTAATGAACAAGTAATCAATGAAGAATATGAAGACCATGAGGTAAAAGAAGAAATTGTGATTTCTCACCAATTTTTGGTAAATGAAAATGTTCAAAAGGTAGAATCTAACCTTTTGTGTTCAAACATCCAAGATTTGGGTGAAAATTTGCATGACCATATTTTGAATTTGAATGATGTTTATGATGAAATGTCGTTAAAGGTGAATGAAAAACAAGGTATAATTTCTAATCACACCTTTAATAACATTGTTTTAATGAATGAAAAAGAAGTTGATGCACTTGAACTGTTAAATCAAATTCATCAACAATTACTAATTGAATCTAGGATAAAAACTTTTAATGATCCTAATTTAGTAAATATCCTAGATGCTTGTAAATTGTTGCACAAATTTGATTGGCCTACAAATTTGGAAAATGATTTGGCTTTGAAATTTGTAGAAATAGGCTCCTACTTACAAAATTGCATATTTGAAAAAGATAGCCTAATTCTAAATCAAGGATGGAATTATGAAATTTGCATTTTAAAGAATAGACATGATAAAATTGAAAATCAATCATTGTCTAATCAATTTGAAAATTTGAATCTCACCTATGAGAATACTAATGGAACTAAATTTAATTGGTGGGGTGAGAGAGGAAAGTTGAAGTGGGTTGCATTGTTTGGTCTAGTCTTGTTTTTGTTGGATTCCCACAACATTTGGCATGCATATCATGTTATATTTTTGTTGAAATGTTCTAATCATGTTTGGGATCCAGGAAAGTGATAATCCAAGCTTTGCATCATCTTGTATTATATTGTACATTTGTATATAGGTTTTGATTTTTGGTTTTGGTTTGTGTTTTCAAGTTTCCTTTTTAGGGATTGCTATTTTGGTTTGGATTTAAGTTGTGTGTTGGTCCTTTGGACATTTTTGGTTTGTTTATGAAAAAAAAAAAAAAAATTGAGATGTCAACTTATGCCTAAGACTAGGAGAATATGAAACATTGGAATTGTGTTGTAGAAGCTCCACAAGTAACACAAACATTTTGAGTAATATCGTTTGAATCTTGTGATGCATGAAGTTGTCAGTTTTACACATTATGGTAAAGTAGATGATATATTCCAAAAGAAGCAGTGCATTCATATCTCATGTCATATTCCACATTGCATATACATGTCATCTCAGTTACATTTTCATTCCATGGGCAATAATTGAAAAGGTGTCGAATCCTCTTAGGATTATTACATAACATTTATTAAAAGAGTCCTAAGGTTGGGAACTGATGTCCAAACTATCTTGAACCAAGCACATTCCATGCACATTAAAGAAGATCTTGAGCAAAATGGTCAAAACCATACTTGGATGAAAAGGTGAGGTGAAAAGAATATTTCATGTCTATCCTATCATGCAACATAATCCTTAAAATAGTGGTTTTTACCACTCCCATAAAGCTTAAAGCCTAAAACTAGAGTAGTAAGGATAGGGTTAAATCCTCATCGAACTTAGGTTGAGGATCCAACTCCCCAAAGCTCTGATTTGACCTACATGGAGTAGTAAGGATAGGACATAATTCTCATCTCGCTTAGGTTGAGAATCCGATTCCCCAAAGCTTCCATTTTTCCCACTTCATCATAAATCTTGGATTGGAAGGATAGTACTACATGTCCTCTGCAAAGGATGGGTAGTCATCCCAAAGGTCCAAGAAATAAAATTAATTAATATTTCCCATTTCGTCTTAATATTGGATTGGAAGGATCGTACTACATGTCCCTAGCAAGGATGGGTAGTCATCCCAAAGGTCCAAGAAATAAAAGAAAAAGAATGAATGAAGCCAAACCAGGGATTATGGGGTTAAGTATGCTCATGCGTGGCAACATGTCTTGTCTAAAAGCAAGACCACTGATTGCTCATATGGATAGACTAGCCCGACCATTTCATCCATAATAGGTTAAATTATTTTGTTCAAGATGAGGTAATGAACTCCAAATCAGAATAGTAAGGATAGGGTTAAATTCCCATCTCGCTTAGGTTGGGAATCCTATTCCCCAAAGTTCTGATTTCACTCACACTTGCACATGGGTTCAAGATGGTAGTGACACATAACCAACTTTGGGATCTAGTAAATTAATTCAGTATACATATATTTGGTCCTAAGAGGGTTTGACAACTTTAATATGTTTGTTCATGATATTAGAAGGTTTGAGCCTTTGTAAAGCAGGTTGTTATATCTCTAGCATCTCCATCATACATCAAGTCCTGCACAAATCATTCATGGCCTTGCATACAAATCATAAGTGAAACTGACAATGGAATGTTGATCAATTTCAAGTGATAGGGAATGAAACACTCATTGCACACACTAAGCTGATACTTAATGATTCTGATGTTTCATGTATTTATGATCTATTGGTATTTGTTTATCTTTTATGTGCTGACACCTGTATCTAAGCTTGTATATTTCAGGTTGGGTTATCACCAAAATGCTCAAGAGCATTTGACAACAGAGTCGCCATTTCTTGTGGCTGATCCACAACACACCCCAAAATTGGGGACCCACCTTTTTTTTTGCATGCTTTCCAAAGAAAACTGCAGTGGCCCAGATGCAAAAGATCAAAGAAAAAATAGCAAAAATGAAAAAAGTGTCGCGATATCGCGACATGTTGCTCCGTCACGGCCAAAAATGAAAAAGTGTCGCGATATCGCGACATGTTGCTCCATCGTGGCCGAGAGAAGAAAAGTTGTCGCAATATCGTGACGTGTTGCTCTATCGCTGCTAAGAAATGAAAAGTTGTCACGATATCGCGACATGTCGCGTTTTCGCGGCCAAAAGCAATAGAATACAGTGAAATGGAAAATTGTCATGATATCGCGACATGTCATGAAATCGCGGTTCTCAGAGGAGAGAGAAAGACAAAATGGAAAGATGTCGCGAAATCGTGACATGTCACAAAATCGTGGTCAAACCAGTCAAACAGGGCAAGGCACTAAAGTTGTCACAAAATCGCGACATGTCTCATTTTCGCTATTCACGACGACTGACAAGCTAAGCAAGGGAAATGTGTCATGAAATCGTGACATGTCACGTTTTCGCGACCAAGAGCAGCCAAAATGAACGTAGAAGAAAAATGTCGCGATATCGCGACAGGTCGCATTTTCGCGGCTCCAAACAGCAAGATGGTATGGAAGAGAAAAGTGTCATGATTTCGCGACAGGAAACAGCAAAATGAAAAGGCATCGCGATTTCACGACAGGTTGCATCATCAAGGCCCGAAAGAGAAAAACGTCATGATTTCGTGACAGGTTGCATCCTCGAGGCCCGAAAGAGAAAAATGTCGTGATTTCGCAATAAGTTGCAGTGAGACAGCCCGAAATAGAAAAACGTCGCGATTTCACAACAGGTTGCATTTGCGCAGCCCGTTGACAGAAAATTGTCGTGATTTCGTGACATGTCTTATTTTCATTGTGCATGAAGGCTGACAAGGCTGCATATAGGAAAATGTCGTGATTTCGCGACATGTCTCATTTTCATGATACAGGTAGAAGAGCAAAGTTGCATGCAAAAAAATGTCGTGATATCGCGACATGCTATTTTTTGTCACGATTTATAGGGGGCAGTTATGGAACATGCAGAGAAGCGCGGAACACGTGGCATAAAAGTGTAAGGGCTACAAAAGCGTTACAGTTCACAGAGAAGATCAAACGTTTAGACATCGAACAAAAATTCAAAGACAACGATGAGATGAGGAATACAAAACGATGCAATCTGGGAAATGAAATGAAGCGCCACAGGGTGAAGCAGAGAGCATTGCCAAAAAGTATAAAAGCAAAGGTACAGATTGGTACAAGGGTCGAAAACCGCTGCGAACAGGGTTGTAGAGCTGAAGTTGATAGGCTATTCTGGGCCTACTGTTTGAGTTGTTTCTCTTCCACAGACTGGTTTGGAAAAACCAGACATTCTGCTATTGTAACATGACATATTTTTAATGCAGAAGTGTTCAAAAATTTGCATCTTGTGGGCAAGAAAGAAGGAGATCTTCTGTGCATGCTATGGATTTAATGTTTATTCTTTCACTTTCTTTTAGATTTCGGATTTATAGATAATGTTAGATACCACCTTTGTGGGTTACATTAGTCGAATATTTGAAATATAAACTTTATTTCGTACCCTAGGAACTAGCACTTAGTCTATGGGGATTATGCATGTTTTGCAGGTCCAATAGGTTAGGTTGCATGCATGGAAACCTCACATCTTCGGTTTTGCCGAAACAGGATAGCATCATACTGAATGCATTTTTATTTTTAGTTTGTTTTCTGCATTTTATTTTCTTTTTTTTTTGCACTTTATATTTTAGAAGTTCCAACTTTATTTTAATTCTCAGGCATTAAAATAAAAAAATAAAAAAACTTCAAAATCCAAAAATAATTCCATCATTTATGGCATTTCATCAATTTCCATTTTGAAGTTACAGCATGGTCATAAAGGGACCAAATCACATTTGCTTTATTCGGGTTCAACGAACAATCATTAAAGTTTCACAATAAAATAAACTAACATTGCCCCTTGTTTTCAGTTACTTGCAACCACTAAGGTGTTCCAAGCATTTAAATTGAATATCTTTATTTGAGATCATTAATACACAAATGTAAAATGCTAATATAGCGGAGACCTTGGAGAAGTCATTTGTTTGATTTCTTTGCAAGAGAGGATTTAGAACCCAAATCCTATCGGAGAGTGTGTTTTCACAATCGGGTGAAAATACCACTCAACAACCTCTATGTCTTAAAGTAGACAAGTGAAAATATTTAGTGTTTTTGTCACCTTTCTTAAGCTATAGGGATCTAGATTTTTGTTTCCAAAATAGTTCTTCTCTTCTTAGAATATTGTGGAGATCTACCAGGGTAGAGAGCTCCTCTATACTAAACTCATTATATAGAGAATTCCTATCAATGGAGTTTTGAATGGCTAGTATTTTAGGTTTGATCATGGATTTCTACGTGAAGATATCACCAAATACTCTTTTATTCCACCTTTTTAGATTAATTTTGATGAACCTGAGCTTGGAAGTCACTATCTCCATGGGTAAGCTAGTAAAATCCATGGACCACCATTTCTTGATACAATGTTTGAGCTCTGGATGATAAATCCATATGGCTTCAATTTTGAACAATCTAGGGAAGAACGAGTATAAAGGGGCTTTTTATAGTAGTAGGGGGTTATGATCAGACCCCACTTTAGGGAGAGTGCAAAGAGATACATATCCAAACACCGGAACTGCTTCTTTTGAGATAAGCATTCTGTCCAATCTTATTTGAATGTGTTGATCCCATAGTCACCAGTTGCTCTAAGTATACTTGGATCCTTTGAGCTGTAAATGCATTAGTTCTTACTGGTTGATGAATTCTGCAAATTCTTCCATTCCTCTAGAAAAGGAGGTGTCTCCCCCTTTTTTATCCAAAATGAATAGAGGGATGTTAAAGTCCCCTACCAACATCCACACCTCCTACTTGAATACTTCTCTCAATCATGCAAGATAGGAAAAGTTTATTTCTCTATCAGTTCTAAAATTAGGGGTATATATGTTAGACATAACCCACCCAGTTCTCATGTCCTTGCAGTAAAAAAATATTTATAACATGGGTAGAAATAGATAAGACTGATATTAACACCCTGGATGGGTCCCAAAAATAAGCTAATCCTCTAGAAGCCCTAGTAGCTGAACTGGCCACCACTTCAACTTCCTTCCATATTGCATTCTTGATAGAATGTAGTTTGTTGCTTTCCATTTTGATTTCTTGGATAAGCAAAATAGAAAAACTGTTTTCTATTCTCAAGGAGTTCAACACCCTTTGCTTAGAGGTCCCATTTAGACCTCTAATATTCTAGGAAATGAATTTCATTTACGACTTTCATGTCCCTACTTCTTACCCCATGAGGGTTGATCAGAGTGATAGAAAGCTTCCAAAATTAGCTGCTTACTTCCTTGGTTCTTGAAATAATCAACGTCTAGCACAGATTGGGTACCATCTATTGTTCCAATATCAACTTCTCTCATATGTTGGGATTTGTTAGGGGGTCTACCCACCTTGCATTCTACCCCAACATCCAAAGGATTATTCTGACTACATATTTTGGGGTGGGATCCTTTTAGAAGCAAGACCAGGGGAAGACATGTTCAGTAGAACCTCACCTAGAGTAGGATTCGAGTTTGGGCCAAGGTATTCAGAGAGGTTTTGAATAGGAATAGAACCAACAACATTATAAAGAGGGCTACTAACCTAAGCTTTAAAGGAGGGCACTTCAAAAAAGAAACAAAGAGGCTACCCACATCAGAATTCCTAGGAGTTTGAGACTTTAAAGGAGACACATGGTACTCCTTGGATGAGGTAATTTGAGACCTCTACTCAGCCTCCTTAGGAACCTCAAGTATTTCCTTGAATATAGAAGGGGGCTTCAAATATAAGGTCTTGGAAGGCTGAGGATCTTCAACAACCATAGGTTGAGGGTCTTCAACAACCCCAAATTGAGGATCTTCAACAACTACAAGATGATAGGATGAAATAGGATGATGGGATGTTTCATAATAGATTTACCCTTCTTGGCATGCCAGTTCATCCTTCCTCTTAGAGCCTAAGACTTTAGAGGACACCAAGCAGTTGCATGTTCAAATTTATTGCAAGCAAAACATCAGAAAGGACTATTCTCATACCCAATCGATTGGTTCCTAGTTTCAATGTCAACCTCCAACATGATGGATTTTAGAATATTAGCTTTCGAGTCCTCCAAAACATAGAAATAGGTAGAAATCATCTTCTTTCTATCCTTAGTAGCTGGATCAATCGAAACCAAGGTCTCGATATTCTTTGTTATGCATCTCAGGATGTCGTTGAACCAAAAATGATACAAAAGCCCAGGAAGTCTTACCTAGAGGGGCATCAAGTCAATCCTTTGGGTAATGGAGTCAAATTCAACCCCCCACTTTGAGGATCCTTTTAGAGTCATATGCGCAGTTCAACTTAATAGTGAAGAAGGAATTTGGTACCGTGATGATATTGAGAGAGTCCCTCGAATTTCATCTAAATATTACCTATCTCCTAAGAGAATCTAGGTTAGGCCTACTGCCCAAAATATTATCAACCATATTATAGAATCCTTCACTCAATATACTCGTAGAAATCTCCTTGGGCACTTTCATAACACCAAAAATAAGGGAAATATCAAAGCAACCTTCTGAAAGCCTAGTAAAATGATCAGAACCTACCACCAATGCTACAAAGGAAATGTTGGGGATCCCATGTGTCGCTAAGCCAACCAAAAATTTGTGAATGGCTTGGGTGCCAATGAAACTTCCTTGACCACCAACAAAACTTCCCTCATCGCCATCCAAAGAAGCAGTGAACATCCCTTGATCGCTATTAGAAGCCCCGAACTTCAACCCCTAGTTGCCTGATCAAAAAATTATCTTTGGATTCTACATCATCATCCAACTCACCCACTCTGGCTCCATGATCGCCCATAGAGGCTCCAACCCGTAAATCTTGATCACCAACCTACAATTGAGATTTTTCACTCTCTAAAATTTTTGATCATACCCTGAACTTGTCCATTGCAGAATTGCATTTCCTGCTAGGTTTCCTACCTCCTCACTGAAAACTATTTGCTCGAGGTGATCCGTTTTCTCTTGCCATCTGTTGTCTGAAAACCTTATTCCATACTCAATTTAACCTATTAATATTTGAAGACATATTTTTAGCCAATTAAAATGGAGTTATAAAGTTTTTTTGAATGGAATTTGGTTGTTAATAATTTATTAACCTTTTTAAATTAGTCAAATGACCAAGTATTATAATATTTTAAAAACTATTAAATAAATTAATTTTAATTATTTTAAATTATTATTATAAAATATTAATTATGATAATAGTTTTTAATATTAAATTTATTTAATTAAATGCTCTATATTATTTTTTGAATGAGTTATATGTAGCTTCTATAGGAGACCACCCTCATAAAAGTACTAAAATATTACATTTGTTGTTAGATTAATTAAATCATATCCAACACACTTTTTTATTGCATATATTTTTAATTTACCTTTCTATCAAATATATTCTTAACTTTCTCAAAGTGCCATGTTTTTAGAATTAGCTCCTTGACATCATTTTAATTTAGAGATAAAATCTTACTTGAGTAGTTGCCTCCAAAGATCAACACTGCGATTGGTTAAATACCAAATTTCCTTTTCTATAAATATGCCCCCATTTCCAAGAGATTACGCCCAATAATAGATAATTAACATTACAATAATATTATTTTATCCAATTGCTCGCAAGGGCAAGGTGGATTGGTAATTGTCTGTTTGGCCAACTTACCAAGAAGATACCTAGTTCAAACCTAGTAGTTTGATCTGAATCCTCTGAGTGTATATCAAATCGATGATAATGGTATAAATATCGAACGACTGGTGGTCCCCCTCATGTTGATCAACAATAACAAGGTGGTATAGGCTTATTGGGAGCAGCCCCTATGGTTTGAACCTTACACTTGGAAATTACTAAAAATAGTGTAGATGTAACCAACTCCCCTATGTATAAAAAAAAATTAATTTATCCAATTTCCACATCCATTTTTTTATAGCATTAACAATAATTTGCAATAGTATTGAGCGGGGGACAATGCAACGGTTTAGGGTTTGGCTCTTCTTTAGGTGGTCCAAGGTTCAAACTGTGATATGTGTGTGAGTGGTTATTGGTCTTACGAAGGGTCATAGCTGGGAGGGGACTGCTCAACACTATGCATCGATAGTAGGTATTTATCACACTACTCAAATAAAAAATTGTTTATATTTTCATATTTTTTAATTGTAAATTTAAATCCTATTAAAGTAGTCTTTAACATCTATGAGGCCATAGGCTATATGAGACTATTCTTTACCTAATATATGGTTATCCCTAACCATACTCTGATTACCAAAGCATGATTTACAAACCTACCCCCATTATTCAAACCTTGGACATTTATTCAGAGTTTCAAAGTCTCCACCCGTTAGGCTACAAGGGCTATAAGAAGTCCCCTAGCCTCTACATAGTTTTTAGTTGAAGTTGCATATAATTTTGAGTATGTGACAAGAAGTTTACCTTTATTATTTTGAAAAACACCACCTACACCAGATTTTTGGATATTTCCTTTAGAATCATCATCAAAATTAGTTTTGATAAACCCATTTTATGGATATTTTTGTTTTAACCTAGATCAAAATAGATCCTTAATGTTAATGTCATTATATTAGATGACTCTTTTATGTATGTTCAAATCCTGTAACCAAGTTATTACCACATATTTTTCTACACTTGAGACTTCCCATGGTGAGTGCCATATCTATAAATATTTTGCAATAGAGGCAATAATACCATTCCAAACTTGGGCATGTATTTTGATATTTATTTTAAAAAACTCTATTATTTATTTCTAGCCATAAATTCCAAAAAATAATGGAAAGACTAATCCTCCACATAATACATAATGATTTACCTTTGAAATAAGTAATCCAACATTTTATCAACCTTTTCAATGTTGATGGAGCTACCCAATATATTTTCATATTTAAAAAAGGGTAAACCCAAAACATGTAAGCAAAGGGACAATAAAGAAGCAAATCCTTCTCACACAAGGCACATGTTAAAGGTCCATGATATACTTTTCTTTTTATACTCTCTCATGTAATAATATTACTTTGAAATACAAACCAAAGGAATGTTGAAGCCTTAGGGAGAGCCTCTAGTGACCAAACATTCTTCCAAGAAAAATATTTGGGAGTAGGAAATTTTGATTGCTCTAAATCCTCATTGTTAGTCTTACAATGGCACTGAGAGGGGGGGTGAATCAGTGTAGCTCTTTAAACTTAAATTCATAGCTCTTAAAACTGGAAAAATGAAACCTTAAAACCAGATAAAGCAAGTATCACAAGAGAACATCACACAACACAAGATTTAACGAGGTTCACCAATGTGGCTACTCCTCAAGAATGACTGCTTGGACTACCATCCAAATCCAGCCTTTGCAAAGCACCAACTTTACAATCAATTTACCAGCACCAACTGGAAGGAGCACCAACCCCTTATTTATCTGCACCAACAGAAAGGAGCACCAACCCCTGATTTACCACCACCAACTCCAACCCCGAAGGAGCACCAACCCTTGATGCCAAGCACCAACTTGGACTTCAATTCTGAAACTAGAAGTTTGACAGTAAGATACCTTTGCTTTTGCAAGACCCTGATTGGTCTTCTTCACCTTTGCGTTCTCTATGCACTCTGCTTTCTCTATGCAATCACACACCTGAACTTCAACCTTTTCACTCTCTACGCACTCTGCTCTCTCTGCGCAATCACTTCGCACACTCTGCTTCGTTACAGTCGAACTTCACGATCGTCTTCTCCCTTTTGCGCACTCTGCTCTCTTTGCGAATTTTGCACTTAGCATGATTCGACACGACTTGCTCTCTGTGCACAGCGACCGTATCTCGCACACTTCGACACACATCTCAAATCTCCAAACAACCCTCCTTTTATAACAGAATGTTTGAGATGAAAACCCTAATCTTAGTCGGCTGTAAATCCTAATCTTAGTCGGCTTTCATGACAACTGTAAACCCTAAATTTAGTCGGTTGTTCATCGGTCTTCGTTGGCTTCAACTTAACCACGAAAATACAACATGTCGCGATATCGTGACACTTTTTCTCCTTGCTCTTTCTCTTAGCTTTGGCCCACGAAAATACATGTCATGATATCATGACACTATTTTCTCTCTCCTCTTTCTCTTTGCTTTGGCCCACGAAAATACATGTCGCGATATCGTGACACTATTTTCTCTCTCCTCTTTCTCTTTGCTTTGGCCCACAAAAATACAACATGTCATGAAATCGTGACACTATTTCACTCTCCTACTCTTTCTCTTTCCTTTGTCCGAAAATCAACATTCACGAAATCCTACACTATTTTCTCTCTCCTTCTCTTCTTTCGCAAAAATACATGTCACGATATCGTGACACTTTTTCTTTTTTGCCTTCCTATCCTTTTCGAGTCACGAAATCGTGACACTTCTGCTTCGAAGTCTTCTTCTCTACTTTTGTCATGAAATCATGACACTTCTACCTTTGAAGTCTTCTTCTCTGCTTTTGTCATGAAATCGTGACACTTCTACCTTTGAAGTCTTCTTCTTTGCTTTTGTCATGAAATCGTGACACTTCTACCTTTGAAGTCTTCTTCTCTACTTTTGTCACAAAATCATGACACTTCTACTTTCATCTTGCTTTCTGCCTTTATCATGAAATCATGACACTTCTACTTCCCTTCCTCTCTTTCTTTTGTCGCGAAATCGTGACACTTTTTCTTTCTCTTCCTTCCTACCTTTCCGAGTCACGAAAATGTGACATGTCACGAAATCGTGACACTTTTCAAACTTACTTTCTCTCTCCTATTTTAGTCACGAAAATGCGACATGTCACAAAATCGTGACACTTTTCCAACTTACTTTCTCTCTCCTATTTTAGTTGCAAAAATGCGACATGTCATGAAATCGTGACACTTTTCCAACTTACTTTCTCTCTCCTATTTTAGTCATGAAAATGTGACATGTCACGAAATCGTGACACTTTTCTTACTTGTTCTCTTTCTTCGAACTTGTCGCGAAATCGTGACACTTCTTCCTACTTTCTCTTTTTCTTCCAACATGTCACGAAATCGCGATAGTTTTTCCACTTGCCTTTTTCTCTTCCAACATGTCACGAAATCATGATAGTTTTTCCACTTGCCTTTTTCTCTTCCAACATGTCACGAAATCGCGATAGTTTTTCCACTTTTTCTTTCTCTTCCAACATGTCGCGAAATCGTGATAGTTTTTCTAGCTTTTCTCTCTCTTCCAACATGTCGTGAAATCGTGATAGTTTTTCCAGCTTTTTCTCTCTTCCAACATGTCATGAAATCGTGACAATTTTTCTTGCCTGTTGTATATGTCGCGATATCGTGACACTTTTCTTACTTGTCTTTTTCTTTGATCTTTTGCATATGGGCCCCTTCGGTCTTCTTGGAAAATCATTGTACATACTCTGAGTAACCTTTGAGCTCCTGTCTTCTGCATCTGAATAGCTTTTGAACTTCCTATCCACTGCATCAACAGATCTATCTGACTGTGTTGACAACAATGACAATACCTTCTGCACCTTGCTCAACAATCTCCCCCTTTGGAATTGTTGGCAACACATGTGCAATTTCTTGTAACTCTTCTCCCCCTTTGACAATAATACCAAAGGGCTACTGCAGACTCCCCTGAGTCCATGCACAACATTCTCGGGCACAATTTATTACACTTAGCAAAAATCATGAACATGAGCAAAAAGATAATCAAATACTTAAATGCTCCCCTTGAGAATGTGATCCCTGTAGCTAGTCAATTCTTGGGAAGTGTGACCACTCCCAATTTATTGTGAAGGTACTCAAAAACTTCCTTGGGCAATGGTTTTGTGAAGATATTTGCTACTTGCTCTGTAGTTGGAACAAAATCCAACTTAACCTCACCTTCTGCAACTTTCTCCTTCAAAAAGTGATACCTGATAGCGATGTGTTTTGTGCGTGAATGCATAACTGGATTCTTGGAGATGTTAATGGCACTGGTGTTATCACACTTAACTGATATTGGCTCACTGAAGCAAATACCAAGATCTTTCAGGGTTTGTTTCATCCACAATACCTACGTACAACATGTTGTTGCTGCAATATATTCTGCCTCTACTGTCGATAAAGAAATTGACTCTTGTTTCTTATTGTGCCATGCGACCAATCTGTCTCCAAGATAGAATGCACCTCCACTGGTACTCTTTCTGTCATCTACACATCCTGCCCAATCTGCATCTGAATACGAAATAAGGGTGAAGTCTTTACCTTTTGGATACCATAACCCATACTCCATAGTACCCTTGAGGTACCGAAGAATCCTCTTCACTGTTGTCACATGAGTCTCCTTGGGATTAGCCTGAAATCATGCTACCATGCATACTGCCTGCAAAATATCTGGTCTGGTAGCTGTCAGGTACAGTAAGCTTCCAATCATAGATCTGTACATGGTTTGATCAACAGGTGGAGATTTGTCATCCTTGCTCAACTTGCAACTTTGTCGTCATGGGAGTGCTAACTGGCTTACAATCCTCCATTGTGAACTTTTTTAACATCTCTTTTACATATTTAACTTGAGAAATAAATATGCCCTTCTTACTTTGATTAACTTGCAACCCGAGGAAATACGATAGTTCACCAATCATTGACATTTCAAATTCTTTCTGCATCTTATTTGCTAAATCTTTACATGACTCATCTTTCTCTGCTGCCAAATATGATATCATCTACGTATACAACAAGAACAATAAGATGCCCATTTTCTATTTTGACATACAAATTACTATCCACCATACCTTTCTTAAACCTTTGTTGAGTGAGATAGTTGTCTAGCCTTGCATACCATGCTCGGGGTGCCTGTTTTAAGCCATATAATGCTTTCTTCAACTTGCAAACCAAGTTTGGATCATCACCAAGTTGGAAACCATCTGGTTGCTCAATATAAACCTCTTCTTCAAGTTTCCCATTCAAAAACGCTGATTTCACATCCATTTGATAAACTTTGAAATTCTTGTAGACTGCTAAAGCCAGAAACATTCTAATTGCCTCTAGTCTAGCTACTTGGTGCAAAAGTTTCCTCAAAGTCAATGCCTTCAACTTGTGCATAACCCTTACATACCAATCTTGCTTTATTTCTGACTACCTGTCCGTCTTCATTCAATTTGTTTCGAAAAATCCATTTAGTTTCGATTATATTTTTATTTGCAGGTCTAGGTACTAACTCCCAAGTTTCATTTTTCTCGATCTGATCTAATTCTTCATTTATTGCCTTCATCCAACTTTCATCTTTGCTTGCGTCAGTAATATTTTTGGGCTCAATGCTGGATAATAGAGAGTAGTTACTTACTACTCTTCTTCTTGTCTGAACACCAACTTTGGGGTCTCCAATTATTTGCTCTCTAGGATGATTTTTCTACCAATTGCCTGTTTTGAATTTCTTATTTTCTTCCACTTCTGAATCACAACTTAAATCATCTGAGTCAATTTTTTGTATCTTTTCCATTTCGTTTTCCTCATCTCCTTCAATAACCTCTTCATAAATTGGGTAGTTCGTTTCATAGCTAATTACTCGTTCTCTACCTTCATCAAATTTAACATCGGCACTGTCCACAATTTTCTTTAGCCTCTTGTTGTAGCATTTGTAAGCTTTGCTTTTTGATGAATAACCAACAAAAATACCTTCATCTGCTCTATCTTCAAACTTACCAAGATTATCTTCAGTTCTTTTGATATAGCACTTGCTGCCAAAAACTTTGAGGTATTTTGTTGTTGCCCTTTTACCGAACCACAATTCATAAGGAGTTTTGCTTTCATGTGTTCTCAGCATGTACCTATTTTGGATATACACCGCAGTATGGACTGCTTCTTTCCAAAATCTGTCTGCTACTCTGCTTTCAGCCAACATAGTCCGTGCCATTTCCTGCACTATCCTGTTCTTTCTTTCTACCACTCCATTTTGTTGAGGTGTCCTAGCTGCTGAGAACTGTCTCCTAATACCGTATTTTTCATGAGTATTCTGCAAACTCCTCCGAAATGAATTCTCCTCCTCTATCCGATCTTAAACATTTGATCCTCTTTCCTGTTTCATTCTCAACCTGGTTTTTGAAAATCTTGAACATATCAAAAGCTTCGATTTATGCTTCAAGAAAAATATCCATGTCATTCCGGAATAGTCATCAATGCACAACATAAAATATTTGTCACCATTTATGCTTTGTGTTCTCATGGGTCCACATAAATCGGTGTGTATTAGTTCCAAAGGTTTGCTTGTGTAGTATTCTTTTGTTTTGAATGTGACTCTAGTTTGTTTCCCCTTTTGGCATGAAGCACAAATGTTGTTTGCAGTTGATGGTGGGAATATCTCTCATTGCTCTTTTTGAGGTGATTTTTACTAGATTATCAAAACTGATATGCCCGAGTCTCTTGTGCCACAACCAGTTTTCTTCTTCCTGTCCAATAAAACAAGCTCCTTTTGAAGTCTCTGAGAGCGTGTACAGGTTTCCAGATGTCCTTGATCCAGTTGCTATCAATTTTCCACTGTTTGTCTTTCTGACTTCACAACCCTGCTTCTTAAAAACTACTTCATGACCTTTATCACAAATATGACTTACGCTCAACAAGTTATGTTTCAAACCATCCACAAACAAGACTTCTTTTGACTTAATTTTTTCGTCAATAATTTTAAGCTGAACCTTTGCCAACTATCTTAGCTCCATCATTATTTCCAAACTTTACTGAACCACCTTCATATTTTTGTAACTTCTCAAATTTTTGTTTGTTACCTGTCATATGATTGGAGCATCCACTATCAAGTATCCATGGTACATATTTATTCTGTGCTTTAAATGTTGTTTGTACGATTAAGGATTCCTTTTCTTCCTTAAGTTGTTCTTTTTCTTTCCACTCCATTTTGATAGTAGTTTTGGGCTCTTGTTTTGCCTTTCCCTTATCAATAGCTTGTGCATGTTTTACGGGAAGTTTTCTATTTTGTCTCATCCTATTTGGTTGAAATTTTCTTCCCTGAAACTGATTTGATGTAAATGTACTTCTACAGTTTCTTGCAATGTGCCCAAAATTATGACAGTTATAACATTCTACTGTATAATTCATCAGAGGAGAAAAAACATTTCTATTGGTGAAATTCCTTGGTCTTACATTATATTTGCAGTCTGAGATTTTATGTCCATAGCCATTGCATTTAAAATAGAAACCAGAAAAGGGATAATTGAACCTGGGTGATGGTCTTTGCCATGTTGTCGTAGGAGCCATAGGTCTTCTTCTTCTTTGATGTGTGACATTGGTGAATCCATCATTGTCAGTTCTCCTTTCGTGCCTGGCATTATTGCTTTCTTTTGCATGAGACATTTTTCCTTGATCAACTTGTTTCTTATCTTCATTCTTTATGGATTCTACATTTCTGGCCTTTGATCCACTTGATGATTCTCCTTCGATGAAACCCAGACCAAATTTGATGCCTGCAGGCCTTTGGTCATTTATGATCTTATCCAGCTTCATAGAACTTTCTTCACGTTTGTGATAACAACTAATTTTCTTATTCATCTCTTCTAGTTGCATTCTCAAACCAACAGTCTCTTCTTCTAGCTTGTTGCAATAATCTATTTTCATGGTTATTTGCACTTCGAGATCTTCAGAGATTTTCTTGGATTCTTCTATCTGTACTTTCAAACTGGTTATGATTTCATTTGCATCCTCAAGCTTTCTTGAAAGTTTCTTATTCTTTTTCTTTTCTATCTCCCACTCTTCAAGTGCAGAGATCAACTCACCTTCTAGATCTACTTCAGCCTCGAGGTTTTCACCACATACATTAGAGTTCACTCCTTCTTCCTTTTCTGATTTTACTTCTTCAAATGCCATGAAAAGAGCTTCACCTTTTTCCTCTTCGGACTCTTCACCGGAGTTGTCTTCTGATGAACTGACATTCTTGGAGATGAAACTTTTCTTCTTGAAGTTGCCTTTTCTGAAATTCATTTTCTTCTTCCAGTCACTTCTTTCATGGTGCGATCCTTCATCAATTTTGTTCTGCTCTTTAAGTGGACATTTAGTCACAAAATGCCCAATGCCTCCACAGTTGAAACATTTAAATGGTAGCTTCCCTCTGTATTTTCCTTTTCCCCTTTTTAGTTTTCTAACAAAGTTAGCTTCCATTTCATCTGATGTCTCTTCTTCCTCGGACTCTTGTTTTGTGTTTTTATTTTTAAGGGCTTTAAAAGCCGCTTCTCTGTCTGTGGGTTTAGATCTTCCTATCCTCATCTCATATGCAGTCAAAGAACCATACATCTCATCTATACTGAAATAATTTAGATTTTTAGCTTCTTCTATCGCTGAGACTTTGGAATCAAACCTTTGAGGAAGAGATCTTAGTACCTTTTTCATGATGACAGAGTCTCCAATATCCTCGCCAAGTCCTCTGATCGCATTAATGATTCCATTAACTCTCAGCATATATGCCTCAATGTTTTCATCATCATTCATTTTCAATGCTTCGAACTGAGCTCGATGTGTCTGTAACTTGGCCTCCTTGATCTTATCATCTCCTTCATGAATACTCCTCAGTTTGTCCCATATCTCTTTTGCCGTATTACAGCTCATGATCTTTACTAGTTCACTATCTGCTAATCCGCACATGAGAGCATTTTTTGCTCTTGAGTTGTTTTCAAACAGTTTCTTTTCATCAACCTCTTTTGGAGGAGTGATGGGTATTGTGTATCCACTAACTACTGAATCCCAGATGTCGTAACCCAAAGCACAGAGATATGTCTGCATCCTGATTCTCTAGAACGCGTAATTAGATCCATCAAACAATGGTGCTTTGTTTGATGAGAAGCCTTCACCACCTGCCATTGTGTTACTTCCAAGATCACCCTAGCCGGTTAAGCTTGTACAGGAACTTGGCTTTGATACCAATTGTTAGTCTTACAATGGCACTGAGAGGGGGGGTGAATCAGTGTAGCTCTTTAAACTTAAATTCATAGCTCTTAAAACAGAAATAATGAAACCTTAAAACCAGATAAAGCAAGTATCACAAGAGAACATCACACAACACAAGATTTAACGAGGTTCACCAATGTGGCTACTCCTCAAGAATGACTGCTTGGACTACCATCCAAATCCAGCCTTTGCAAAGCACCAACTTTACAATCAATTTACCAGCACCAACTGGAAGGAGCACCAACCCCTGATTTATCTGCACCAACAGAAAGGAGCACCAACCCCTGATTTACCAGCACCAACTAGAAGGAGCACCAACCCCTGATGCCAAGCACCAACTTGGACTTCAATTCTAAATCTAGAAATTTGACAGTAAGATACCTTTGCTTTTGCAAGACCCTAACTGGTCTTCTTCACCTTTCTCCTCTCTTCTCCTCTCTGCTCTCTCTACGTAATCACTTTCGCACACTCTACTTCATTACAGTCAAACTTCACGATCATCTTCTCCCTTTTGTGCACTCTACTCTCTTTGCAAATTTTGCACTTAGCATGATTCGACATGACTTGCTCTCTACGCACAATGACCGTATATCGCACACTTCGACACCTCTCAAATCTCCAAACAACCCTCCTTTTATAACAGAATGTTTGAGATGAAAACCCTAATCTTAGTCGACTGTAAATCCTAATCTTAGTCGACTTTCATGACAACTATAAACCCTAAATTTAGTCGGTTGTTCATCGGTCTTCGTCAGCTTCAACTTAACCATGAAAATACATGTCACGATATCACGACACTTTTTCTCCTTGCTCTTTCTCTTAGCTTTGGCCCATGAAAATACATGTCGCGATATCGTGACACTATTTTCTCTCTCCTCTTTCTCTTTGCTTTGGCCCACAAAAATACATGTCGCATATCACGACACTTTTTCTCTCTCCTCTTTCTCTTTGCTTTGGCCCACAAAAATACATGTCACGATATCGTGACACTTTTCTCTCTCCTCTTTCTCTTTCCTTTGTCCCAAATACAAATCAACATCACACTCTATATCACGACACTTTTCTTCTCTACTTCTATCTTTTTTGTCCAAATCGTGACACACTACTTTAAGTCTTCTTTGCTTTTGTCACGAAATCGTGACACTTCTACCTTCGAAGTCTTCTTCTCTGCTTTTGTCATGAAATCGTGACACTTCTGCTTTTGTACTTAGCTTCTTTGCTTTTGTCATGAAATCATGACACTTCTACCTTTGAAGTCTTCTTCTCTGCTTTTGTCATGAAATCGTGACACTTCTCTTTCAATCTTCTTTCTCCTTTGTCGTGAAATCATGACACTTTCTCTTCTATACTTCCTCTCTTTCTTTTGTCACAAAAATGCGACATGTCACGATATCGTGACACTTTTTCTTTCTCTTCCTTCCTGCCCTTTTCGAGTCATGAAAATGCGACATGTCACGAAATCGTGACACTTTTCCAACTTACTTTCTCTCTCCTATTTTAGTCACGAAAATGTGACATGTCACGAAATCGTGACACTTTTCAACTTACTTTCTCTCTCCTATTTTAGTCGTGAAAATGCGACATGTCACGAAATCGTGACACTTTTCCAACTTACTTTCTCTCTCCTATTTTAGTCACGAAAATGCGACATGTCACGAAATCGTGACACTTTTCCAACTTGTTCTCTTTCTTCGAACTTGTCGCGAAATCGTGACACTTCTTCCTGCTTTCTCTTTTTCTTCCAACATGTCACGAAATCATGACAGTTTTTCCACTTGCATTTTTCTCTTCCAACATGTCACGAAATCGCGACAGTTTTTCCACTTGCCTTTTTCTCTTCCAACATGTCACGAAATCGTGATAGTTTTTCCACTTGCCTTTTTCTCTTCCAACATGTCACGAAATCGTGACAGTTTTTCCTGCTTTTTCTCTCTCTTCCAACATGTCGCGAAATCGTGACAGTTTTTCTGCTTTTTCTCTCTTCCAACATGTCGCGAAATCGTGACAGTTTTTCTTGCCTGTTGTATATGTCGCGATATCGTGACACTTTTCTTACTTGTCTTTTTCTTTGATCTTTTGCATATGGGCCCCTTCGGTCTTCTTGGAAAATCACTGTACATACTCTGAGTAACCTTTGAGCTCCTGTCTTCTGCATCTGAATAGCTTTTGAACTTCCTGTCCACTTGCATCAACAGATCTATCTGACTGTGTTGACAACAATGACAATACTGTTGCTGCACCTTGCTCAACACTCATATCCCAAATTTACTAAGTATCCACCATATTTTGATAGATTCCAAACCAACTCATCCTTTCATGTAAAAATCAACAAATAAAATTTTTGAAGCATATTTTGAAGTTCATTTGTAATTTATTTGAGTTCCTCTCCTTCAACTAGGTTAACTAATAGAAATCCATGCTCTAGATTTGTTGCTCATATTAATAGTCTTTGATCTTTGGGCCTTTACAAGCTAGGAATTCCCAAGACAATGGTTGCTATTTTGAGTCAAATATAAAAGGATAAGGCTTCAACTAAGCATCATACCAAAAATATGTATAATTCCCCTCGTTGAATAACAGTCTAATATATTTTTATCAATTGAAAACTATGTGACAATAAGTTTCATGTTGATGATCCTTTTGGTAGAGTTCTTTTCCTAGATAATTTTATTGCATCAAGAGAAAATTTAATATTTTTGAAGTAATAATTTTGTCCAATTCCTTCCTTGATCTCTAAATAATATCCACCTAATATTTGTCCCTAATGTCAAAATCATAAGTATGCAATTTCGTAATCTTGTTTCTTCAATATTATTTCCTTTCATCATTTCCAAATAAAGTCTCCTTCAATTTGATCAATTTATAATGCTATACATACTAGCAATCTTAAAAGTGATATCTTATAAGTAGGGCTGGATTGCAATTTAGTCTTTATGAGATATACCTTACTCATCATGGTTAAAAACTTACCTCTACAACTTGTTGAACAAGCTTTCATTCTATGCAAAGAAAATATCCAAAGCTCCTTTTTATTTTCTTTATGAGACAAAAGAATACTCAAGTTGGTTGATGGAAAATATTCAATTTTAAATTCTAAAATATTCACAATAATTCGTTGTAAATCTAGGGTAGTATAGATAAAAAAATCTTGGATTTTGTAGTATTAACCAATTGTCTAGTAGCCTTTTCATAGCATAATAATATTGATTTAAACTCCATGGCCTCATTAACTGAGGAATTTTCCAAAATAAAAGTATCATCAACAGATTAGAGATGATAGTTTAAGAGACCATTTTTTGCAAATTGAATACTTTTGATTTTTTTCTTCTATTTTTACCTTTGAGAAAGCTCTCCCTAGTTCCTTTGCAAGAGTAATTATTATATAAGGAGATAGTGGAGATCACCTTGGCAAGTTACATAAGATGATTTGGAGTAACAAGAAAGAGAACCAATGATCAAAATATAATTTTTTGTAGTGCTATAACAATAATTAATCCATTCACACCAACTGTAATCAAAACCAAAAAATTTGAGAATTTATAACTAGAAAATTTGTTGGATTAGTTATCTTCATACTTCTTGACAAATAAATTCATAGATAGTGAAAAAATCACTTTTGCACTCTTTAATTATTCATTACTTATTATAAAATATTGGGAATCATATTGTAATAGGGTTATAGAAGATAATGAAGATGAAGTAGAGTTCATATAGGATAATTTTACGGAGGTCATTAGGGAAGAATATTATTTTGTAGGAGCCTATGAAGAGTTATATATGTGATTGCAATAATTTTTTCAAAGTAAAAATAATTTATTCAATATTATATGGATGTTTTATACTTCATGGAAATAAATCTAGATATAAAAAGGCATTGAATGATCAAGCACCACAAAGGGATGTAATGGTACATTTGAGAGGACACAAACCTCTTCAAATTCAAGAAATTGGAAGAGGCATATAAACTTTTCAAAATGGAGTAGAAGCATGAAAACAAAAAAAGAAAAGGAGAAGGTGAAAATAAGAATAATTAAAACAATAAAAACCACCTAGATAAAGGCAAGAGTTACTCTTCAAAGAATCAAGATAAAGGGGTCAACTTTAAAATCAAAATTGGAAGCAAAAAAAGGCTCCCAAAAGAGTAGTCCCTCAAAGGCCAAAAGTGGAAAATAGTATTATTATCATAAGAGAAACCAACATTTGAGGGTAATTCAATAATTTTTTGTTGAGTCACAACCCTCTATATATGTGGCACCACCACCCCCATATCTATAGGTTGAGGATAAAGGGAAGAAAACATGGAAGCTGAACCAAATGTAAGCATTGCTACCACACATGCTACACTAGAGGAGTTACAATAGAAGGAACGTCTATTTTACTTACAAGTATGGATCAAGGGCAAGCTATTACATTTCATTATTGATATTGGGAGTCAAAAGAATATATATTTTTTTTAAATAAAGAAGGATTTGAAATTTTTATCACACCACACCCACGACTATATAATATTGAATGGTTACAATAAGGGAGAAATATTTTTGTCACTTAACAAGTTCTCCTCTCATGCTATCAATCCCTTCAAAGATGAATTTTTGGTTGATGTTATACCATTGGATATTTATGATGTACTTTTGGGTCAACCATTTAATGCTTTAGTATACCAAAGGTACCTTTTTCTAACTTTGTTTCCTTATTCAATGGTAAAAATATACAAATATGATGTCTAAAACAAGAAAATTTATTTTGTTGATGATGTGACACCCAATAACATGGAACATGATGATGGAGCGTATCATTTAGCTAATATAGTTGTTGATATAGATGACATGATAATTGATATGGTAGATAACATGGTGGTTGACGTGGTAAGTGACATGGTGTTTCATACACTTGAAGTGGATTATAACGTGGTAGTTTATGTGGCAGTTTATAAAATGGTTGATATGTTAGCAATTGGTGTGGTAGGTAGGTCACCATTTTTTAAGAATAAATATAGGTTTGGTCAATCACATTCTACCAACTCATCAAAGCCAATTACAATACAATCAACAATATACTAAGAAAAGGATAGATTTTAGAGGAAATTAAAACATTATAAGTGGCATAAAATGGTTTGTTAGTCATAGAGAAAATTAAGGCTTATCAGGTGGTGTAATATGATTTTTGGTACTCTTCCCAGTGGCCTGCATAGTCAATGCATAGTTTTTAGTTCACTATTTTATATCATGATAAGTGACATCACCTTATTCATTGGTATGTTGTCTAGTTAGTGCAAGAGGTTGTAGAAATTGTAGTAGGGACTCATTAATAATTTGATCAAACTGACCCATCATCTCATTTCTCTATTTTATGAAGGCTTCATTCAACATCTTCTTGAAATAATTGATTATCTCGATGTTGTCCATTCTACTTCTTCCCTAATATTATTTGGAATAATAAGGAAGGTAATCATAGGGATCTCACATCTAATACCCAAACTTTCAATATCCTAATCTTGTGTTTATGGACATACACTAAAAAGATAGACCACTCTAATTCCATTGATCTAAAACTCAAAATTTTGAGTTAAGGAATATAAATAAATGATGCATTTAAAAAATAATAGAGTATAATAAACCAAAACACAAGAGAACATAAGAAAATAACATAATTATTTTACTACGAAAAAAATAGAGTATAATATAAGCAATCTCTAAGAAGAGATGTAAGGCTATAATAGTGCATTCATTACTCATGTTTTTGACACCTTGGGGATGCTTCTCTCTTTATACAATAGTTGGTGTGTTGGAAATCCACCATATTTAATATGAAAGATAATCAATTTAGAAATGTGGTGGTTCACCTTCTATGAGTTAGAAGGTCACCCATATGAAAATGTAGTGATTCACTTTCCATGAGTTAAAAAGTGTATTTAATTAAAAATAACATACATATAGCCCATACTTTTCTATTTTACCTTCTACTAATGTGTCAACATGACTAGAGATGCATTTTGGTTGTGAAAATCTAAAAATAAAAATTATAATTTTTTTTGGTAAGTAACAGTATATTTACAGCGGGTTTTTTAGAACAGGATCCCAAAACCTTAGTTACATCATAAGCCTAGGCTGAAAAAATGAACAAAAATCGGGGCTGCGCCCAAAGGCAGTGATCCGGGGCCCGGGGCCCTGGTGCCTACAAAAACAACTAGGACAATCAACATCAAAACCTTGGCTAGAAGCCACCAAAAACCAGAAAATGCCACCGCCAAACGCGCAGAAGCTGGACGCCAGTGAACCGGTGGACCCAGCGGCCGGTCCTGGCCAGGACGGGGCCCCACGCCGGCCAACACTACTCCCTATCGGGGCCATCTCCCAGCCTGCACCGGAGCTCAGCCAGGGCATTGGCAGCGGAGGAGGCTGCTTGGGCAGCCGCATTCAGAGAGCCAATAGCCGTGTCAAGGAGGGCTCTGATAGCCAGATTTTGCATTCTGTTGCCTGTCTCGAAACTAACATCGACGGGCTCTGGGGCTTCCTGTTTGGTCCTCTTGGCACTGCCAGCAGCCCTGTTGCTGCCAGGGAAGGGGCCTTTGCGAGCGCCCCCAGGAGTCGGGGCCCCACCTGGGCCCTGGGCCGGAGTCCTGCACTTTCGAGTGGGTCTACGACGCTTCGGGGTAGGGGAGCCTTCGGGCGAGGGGGACTCCTTAGAAATGGAAGCAGCAGGGGAGGCAGCTGGGGAATTAGCCGTATCGGGGGGGGGACAGCAGACAGGGGAGGAATGCGATGGAGCTGCGGCTGGTTGGCCAGGGCGTGCCTGTACAGCACGGCCATGAGGCCTTGGTGGGAGGGCCGAGAATGGCTTTTGCGGGCATGGTCAATGGAAAGACCCAGGGAATACAATAGGAAATGGGGAGTGCTGACCACCGTGGCCCCTCGGAGGTGGTTGAAGTAGCTCAGGTGGAAGCTGAAAAGCCTCTGGTCCGGGTCGTCGTAGGTAATGTACTGCATTACCGGGATGATGGCCTCATCGAAGGGGGTCGGGAGGTTGGAGCGAAACAGGTTGGCCTTGTCCCATTGCTGCTTCGAGAAGCGGGATAGCTCCTCCTCCCAATTATGCTTGTCCCGCCTGACTACTCGCCCCTTTTCCTCGTGGTGGAGGCCTGTAACCTCTGTTAAAAATTCTTTGTTAACTTTGAAATGAAGCCCCTTGACCGTAACCTCGTCGTCGTTCCACGAGTCCAGGAAGCATTGGGTGATCTCGTCATCAGCTCCTACGAATTTACTGAAGAAAGGAGTGAAATGTTTGGCGTTGGAAAACAGCCTGGCCGACTCGCTCAGAGTGAGCGTGGAAGGCTCGATGAAAACATTTTTGGCAGCCATGGGGCAGGGGAGGCAGGGGATATCTGACCAGAAACGCGGGGGCAGGGAACGGGGGAAACAGACACAGCGGGAAGACTCAGCGCGCGGCGGATTTAAAACCATGCAGGGGGCCGAAGAGGGGGGAGCCACCGGCATCGGGAATGAGCGCTCGGGGTCGGGTGCGACACGAGGGGGGAGGGGCTGAGGGGGCGCGACTGTAGGTTGCCACGCGGGGCAAGGGGGAGGGGCCACTGCCAGCATGCCAGGTGGCGCAACCTGAATGGGGGAGCGTCTTGAGGGTACAACATGGGATAATGCCACGGGCGGACTGACGTGGCATGGGGATCCGTCAGCGAAGCGATCGAGGCAAAAAAATCGGGGAGGGCCGACGTGGAGACAGTCTTGGAACTGCCAGAGGCGCCAACGGAGCAATGCAGGTCCACGTCGGGAACAGCCGAACTTCTGGCGTGGCCGAGCACACCTGCCACCGCGAGGGGGATCTGGGAGACCAACTGACGGGCAGGATACGGGCCTGGAACAGGCGACGTGGCGCCACAGGGGAGGAAGTCCTCTGTCCTCTGGAAACCGCATCGGTGGAACGTCGGGGCCCCGGCTCGGGGCAAGTTAGACACCAGGGTCCTCCACATTGCTGGGCTGATCTTGCATGGTAATGTGGACCAGAGCTTCGGGAAAGTTCGTGGTCCAGGTAGTGAAGGCGTCAGCAGAGATGGCTTGGTTTGCCATGAAATCGGCCGCCCTGTTGCCTTCCCTGTACACGTGCCGGAAGCTATGATCGGGGAATCCCTGGAGGACGGAGAGGGCTTCCCGGATGAAGTTGTGGATGCGCCAGAAGCAATTGCCCGGACTATGGGCAGCTTTGATAATGACTTGGGAGTCGCCCTCAATGATGACTCTTGAGGGAGACTCCCTGAGGGCGGTCAGCCCGCTTAGCAGAGCTGTTGCTTCGGCAAAGTTGTTAGTCTGGAAGCCGAGCGGAGTAGCAAACGCCATGATCAGGGCCCCGTGGCAGTCGCGGATGACCCCACCCACCCCAGAGGGCCCGGGATTGCCTTTAGACGCGTCGTCGAAGTTGAGCTTGACCCATCCGGGGGGGCAGTCCACCTGGTCAAAGATCGACAGGAGGGGGGAGGGGGGGACCGAGGGGGAGCTGAATTCCGAGAGAGGATAGGAGAGTGGCTTCGCCCAACCGTCGGGGCGCCTCGGTCAAGGGGATGGATCAAGAATTCTCAAGGGCAAAGGTCACTGCCTTGGTCGCAATCCACTAGGGGGAATGGGCCGGGGAGGAAAAGGCTCTGTTGTTGCGCTCAAGCCAGAGTTGCCAAAGCATATGGGGAAGGCAAGAACTCCAGAGGAAGCGGGTGAAGGGATGGGCAAAGGGGTTGGGCCACTGCAACAGGAGGTCAGATATGGATTTGGGGCCCACCCACTGGATAGAGAATTGGGAGAGGATGAGGCCCAAGACTTCAGATGAAAAGGGACAGTTGATAAAGAGGTGATTGGTGGATTCCCAGGCATCACAGCAAAGGTAGCATCTATTCGGGATCTGGAAGCCCCTCTTGATCAGATTCTCGATCGTCAGAATCTTATTTTGGACGACCGCCCAAACGAAGTGGCTGATTTTGGGGATCAGCTTCTTGGCCCACACCTGTCGGGTTGGGAAGGGAGCCTCGTCAGGGACTCTTTGAAAATTGTAGGCAGATTTGACAGAAAAGACTCCACTGGGAGTCCCATGCCAAACGCATCTGTCGTTTCCTCCGGAGGACGGGATGACAGTCACATTGAGGAGGCCCTGGAGTCTGGCAGCTTGAAGCGGGTGCCTGGGGTCCAGGATGGGTTTCCAGGTAGCACGCCCCTGGTTCTGAGAGAGATAGGCCGCTACCCTGGGACCTCTGTCCGCCAGTCCTGGTTTGAGAACGAGGAGCTCTCTGTCGGAAGACAGGGCCTCATCATGAATCCATCTGTCATCCCAGAAGTCGATCTTGGCTCCGTCCCCGAGGATCCATCTGCTCCCTTTCCGGATTATGTCTTTGGTGGAGATCAGGGACTTCCAAAAGGCTGATCCATCTCGGGGCTGAGAATCACTGAGGAAGGGGTGGCTATGGCAGTATTTTCTGCGCACAATGCTGACCCACTCATCAGGGGTGTTGGTGTGCACCTTCCAGGCATGCTTGGCCAAGAGAGCCTTGTTCATGGGGACCACCCGCCTGAGCCCGATCCCTCCCTCAGCTTTGGGGCGGCAGACCAGGGGCCAGGAGACCAGGGGAATCCTCTTCTTGTCTTCACTTCCCGACCAGAGAAAGCATTTCTGAATTTGTTCGATGTGCGCTGCAATGGAGGCCGGGATTTTGAAGACCGACATGAAATATATCGGGATGCTTTGCAAGACCGCCGCCAAGAGGGTGGCTCTGCCAACCTGCGAAAGGAGGTGACCTTTCCAGGGGGCCAGCTTTCTCTGAATCCGCTCAATCACCCCGCCCCACAGGGCCCTGGAGGATGCACCTGTGAATAGGGGAAGCCCGAGATACGAGGAGGGGAGGGAACCAGGGGTGCAGCCCAAAATCTGCCCGATTCTGATCTGTCTAGCCAAGGGGGTGTGGATGAAGAAAATCATGCTTTTTCGGAGGTTGATTTTTTGGCCGGCCGCCTCCTCGTATAGGGTCAAAATATGCTTGAGAGTTTTGGCTTGGGGAATTGAGGCAGAGGTGGCAAGGATGGTATCATCCATGAACTGCTGGTGGGACACAGGGGGTAGGCCCGACGTAGGCCTGATGCCTGAAATGAGACCGTGGGTCACAGCGCCCGAGATGGTACGCCCTAGGGCCTCAACCAGGATGATGAAGAGGATCGGGGACAGGGGGTCACCTTGGCGGAGGCCTCTGGAGCTGGGGAAGAATCCGGCAGGGGACCCGTTGACGAGGATAGAGAACCACGGGGAGGACACGCAGTTGCTAATGAGCCTGACCCAGGAAGGGTGGAACCCGAACTTGAGGAGAACCTTGGACAGGAAATCCCAGTTAACTCTGTCAAAGGCCTTGTTCATATCCAGCTTGAGCAGAAAGGAGGCCTTTTTGGATAGGACAACCGAGTGAATGGCCTCATGCATGATAATGACCCCGTCAGTGATCAATCTGCCTTTGACCGAACTGCCCTGACAGGGGGCAATAATCAGGGGGAGGATATCCTTGAGACGGGAAGCCATGGATTTAGTCAAGATTTTGTACAGGACGTTGCACAAGCTAATGGGGCAGAAATCCGAGAGGGATCGGGCTGCCTGGGTCTTGGGGATCAGAGCTATGAAGGTGGAGTTGATACCTCTGGGGATGGATCGGGCAGTCTGCAGGTCCCGGTGGCAGCACACACTTCCGGCCCGACGATGTCCCAGAATGATTGGAAGAATCGGGGGGGAATCCGTCCGGGCCCGGGGCCACCTCAGCCTTCATGGAAAAGGTGGCAGCATGGATTTTGGAGTCAGACAGAGGCTGCAACAACATCTGATTTGCCATGGCCGAGACAGAAGACGGGATATGCTCCAGAAGGGAATCAACCGCATCTGGGGACATGGGGGGGCTGTCACCTAGGAGCTCCTGGAAGAAGCGAGTGGTTTCAGCCCGGATGTCCTCTTCTTCCTTGATGATTCTGCCATCGCTGCCCACCAACTCAGCAATTCTGTTGGAGCCCCTGTTCCTGAGAGTCGACGCGTGGAAGAACTTAGTGTTTGCATCGCCATCTTGGAGCCACAGGGCTCTCGACTTCTGTCTCCAAAAGATTTCCTCCTGGGCCAGGATGTTATGATACTCGCTGAGAGCAAGGCGTTCCTCATCCCTGAGCCCCGGGTCTTGGGAGCCAGCTTGAAATCTGGACTCGAGGGCTTCGAGTTTTTCTTTGAGAATTGCTTTGTTTTCGAAGATATTGTCGAACACCTCCTTGTTCCATACCTTGAGTTGGTCCTTAAGGCATCTCAGCTTATGGAAGATTTGTTCAGCGGGGCGTCCAGGGACTGGGGGAGCCCACCAGCGCCCAACCTGGGCCCGAAAGTCAGGGTGATGCAGCCACATGGACTCGAACCGAAAAGGCCTCTTGGGGGAGGGCCTGTGGTCGGTTTCAAGGAGGAGGGGGCTGTGATCAGACCCGATTTTGGGGAGGGCCAGCAGGGTGGCATCAGCAAACATAGGCAGGGCTTCCTTGGACAAGAAAACTCTATCTAGTCTGACCTGGATATGATTTTCTCCCGCTCTTCTGTTGGTCCAAGTGAACCTGGCTCCTTTCAGGCTGACGTCCATGAGCTCGTTGAGGGTAGTAAAGGCTCCAAAGTCCTCCATGCTCTTGCCCTGAACCGCTGAGCCCCCACTTTTATCAGAGAGGAACAGGGGGCTGTTGAAGTCCCCGACCAGGATCC
Source organism: Wollemia nobilis (assembly GCA_028583015.1). Lineage (NCBI taxonomy): Eukaryota > Viridiplantae > Streptophyta > Pinopsida > Araucariales > Araucariaceae > Wollemia > Wollemia nobilis. Next base: position 2,325,756 of record JAQPPZ010005120.1, read on the forward strand.
AGGGCAGGGGGCGAAGGCTTCTCTCATCGAGCTAATTTCCTTCCATAAGGCCGCTTTCTCGACGGGACTGTTAGGAGCGTAGACGTTGGACAAAATCCATGAGCGCCTTGACTTTACGCAATGGACCAGCATGTTGATGATTCTGGGGGACGAAGATATGAGTCTTCCCTCGAAGCACCGGGGGTCCCACATGCACAGTAGACCCCCGGCTGAGCCAGCCGCAGGGGTAGACAGGGACTCGCAATTGCGCCAGGTAGCTTGGGCTACACGTCGGGCAACAACCTCATCTATTTTGGTCTCCTGAAGGAGGAGGAAGGACGGACGGTGATCCCTATGGAGTTGGCCGAGGATCCTTTTCTTGGGGGCCCCATTGAGGCCCCTGATATTCCAGGTGATGAGCTTCATTTGACACCCTTGAGGGGTCGCTTGCCCCCCTTCCCGGAATGAGCGGGGGGTTTGGGTCGGATGGCGTCCGTCTTGGAGAAGCTTGCCCCCACGTCAGAGAGAGTTGCCTGGGAGCCATTGGCTATGTCATCTTCAGTGATCCTTGTCCGCTGATCGCCCAGGGTGGGGCACCCTCTTTTGAGTTTGCTGCCAAAGTCTGTGGCAAAAGACCTACTCCGGGTCATCTTAGGGCTGACTTCGTCGGGCCCGGACGAAGAACTAGCTTCGATCTCTTCATCGGACTTCTCAGATCCGCACTCCAAGGGAGGAAGCCCAGCAGGGATCATCGGGAGGGCCGAGAGGGGGTCAAGGGAGGAGCGGGGGTGGGGGGGGAAAGGGGGCCCCGATCGAGGGAGCCGACGGGGAAGAGAGCCCGGACGGCTCGCTTGCCCGGAGGGGGCGCAAGCAGGGCCCTACGGGGAGGGGTTCAAAGCGGGCTGGGCGGGAGAACCTGGGATCGGGGCCACGGAAGATGACCCAGGGGAGGGAGCAGCAGAAGGGGAAACCTGGGGGAGATCGCCCTCCAGACCGAGGTCCACATGAGAATCCTTTGGGGCCGAGGGGGGCCCCTTGGTGGTCCAGGCCTAGGATCTGGGGCCGTCGTGAGGGGGCCCGCGAGACGGGGCCCGACCTGATTGAGAAGGGGGTTTGGGGGGAGGGCCTTCAGCATTTCTGGAAACCGGGCATTGGTGGGAGAGGTGGCCCTGAGTGCTGCAGGTGGGGCAGAAGGCAGGTTTGTTTTCGTAGATCAGGGGCTGGCTCCAGAAGTAGGACCCAGAAGAGATGGTCACCGAGGAGGGGAGAACGGATTCGAGATTGGCGTTGACACAAAATCGGGCATGCACCATCCGGGATCCTGCCTTGGTAGCAGGGTCAAAGGCCACCAGGTCCCCGACCGACTGAGCAATGAGTCTGAGGACGTCTTCATGCCACAGATGGAAGGGAAGGTCTGGGAGCCGAACCCAGATCGGGGCGAAGTTGATGCTTTGGGTGCTGGGGTGGAAGTCAGCTCCATACCGCCTGAGGAAGAGGCTCTTGCACCCCAAAAACTAGGGCCCACCCGATAGGATCTTTTTGGCGTCCTCACTATTGTTTAATTTGATAATGAAGAAGCCCTTGGTCAGGGCAACCAGCTGGATGTGCCCGAAAACCTTCCATTTGGTAGCCGCCCATCTGCGGATGGTTTCCATGTCGGGATGCCCTCCCAAGAATTTCCCTACCAGGGAGGCAGAAGAACCAACTACCAAGGAGGAGTAGACCTCCTCCTGGATAGAAATGTGAGTGCCCTCGAGGGAAAGACCTAGCCCCGGGGCCCGGGAAGGGGCCCTGGTGCCCGCCAAGATCTGCTGATAGGAGGGTTTGGGCCCGCCCGGGACAAAGCCCAACCCAGGAATAGGGGGCTTTTTCCCCAGCCCTACGCTCGCATCGAGGCTGGCCTATGGGCCAGGGCCCAAGATGTCGACCCCACCCTGGCCACCAAACGGATCAAGCGCAGACCCATCCTCTGGGCCCGCCGGGGGTCCTGCTGGCCCGGGACCGGGCCCTGACGTGCCTGACCCCGACCCCGAGCCCGATCCCGACCAGGGACCTGCACCATGCACTGAACCTACCCCCCACCCTACTCCTACTCCTACTCATGTTCCCAGTCCCTCCATCCTCTCAAAAAAATTCACTAGACTCCTAAAAATTATAATTTTTAGTAACTATTTATTTTGCTATTTTTGGGGCCTCTAGAAAAAATTTTCCATGTAGTTTATCTCTGTTAAAAGTTCTAGATATTCCTCTAAGCTTTCCAACGCTTCTTGAATGGATCAAAATGAAGTCCCAAGCACAAATTTATGCCTCTAATAGTGTGGTTAGGATTAAAAATAGGTTTTTAGGTATTTTCAAGCATAAAGCTATGGCATAAAAATATCACATGCATAGATCATTGTCCCCATTCCATCAATTTTGACATCAAGTGTAGAAATTGTTTCCTTATTTAATTTTTTCGAGCCATTCCCCTTGGTGACCAAGTTGTCCTATCTTTACCGTTTTGTGCATCTAAGTGGACTGCCTTCTAATGGTTTTAGTCCATGTGTCAACAATTTTATCCTTATCCATTGGTACTAAATGGTTTGAATTTATTTCTTCAATGTCCAACTATTATGCTACTATGAAATTTTTGAACAAAGGTTGATTGTAGGGCCTAAGAAGTTTAACATTGAATGTTGAATGTAAACTGAGATAAGATGGAAGATTCAAATGAAAGGCATTATTTCTACATTCTTGATGATGGTGTATGGTCCATAGTGAAGAGGTATGATCTTACTATAGGGACCCTATAAGTCATTTTTTGAAGACGTAACCATACCTTATCTCCAATATTGAATTGATTTGGGATCCAATGGTGGTCATTACATTGCTTGTATTTCTGATTTGTTTTTCCCAAGAGGTCATGGACCTATTGTTGGTTGTACTAATTTATTTCACAAACCATACTACCTCTTCTTATTTTTTCCCATGAGGTAAGTACTTTATGTGTTGTAGAGGGAGAACTACATAAGTTTGTGCCAAGGGTTGAAATCTAAAATAGACACAAAATAGGTTGTATTTGGTAGATCTAGTTAGGTCTTGCTTTTATCTATTCTAAATGTAGGAAAGGTTCTCATCCCATGTGCATGGATGATTGGAATTATATGTTTATATATGTAAAATTAGTCAATTCGCAACTTTTGTTAGGCCATCATTTTGAGGATGAAAGGTTATAGATATTATCAATTTGGTGTCCATAATGCTCTATTAGATACAATGGATTTTGGAAAGCTAAAGTTGATCCACTCATGACTAAATTTGATCTTTCATAATCTCATCAGTTGACATGGATTTATTACAAGGAATAATGATTGTCATATTTGAAAAATGATCAACTACTAGAAAAACACAATCATTACCATTCTTAGATATTGGAGAATATAAGAGGATATCCATGGAGATATGTTTTGAGGCTTGGATGGCACTAGCAATGGTCTATATAGTCCTTTTTACTTATTTTTTGGTTTGGCAACAACTTAAGGGTATATAACTTTATGCATCTCTTGGCATCATTCCTCATATTGGGCCAATAGTACGCTTAATGTTCTACCAATATGTTTTACCCCAAAGTGACCTAATAATTTTTGGAAGCGTACTTCCCAAATAATATTTGAGAATTTACTAGCTAGTACAAAAATATATCCCATGTGGAAAAGGAGGTTATCTTGTAAAAAAATCAAAAGTATGCTTGCCCACATAAAGAGCTCAATATGAATTTACAAAATTAAAATCTACTTTATACAAGATGGATAAATTGAAAGTATCACGCCCACATGAATCAAGAATAGTGGTGATTGCTATGATTCAAGGTCAGCTCAAACAATATACTACTAAATTAAAACCCCATTTTTTATGCTTGGTAATCAAATACAATTTCTATAGATAGGTGGACCATATTTCATGTCTTTTATTTAGCTTACTTTATGTTTGAATGAATTCCAAAGGTCTATGATTTATGTGCATCATGTTTTCCTTACCTAAGATGTAGTGCTTCTATAGTTTAATGCTTGTCTAATGGCATAAATGTCTTTGTTATATATAGGGTTTTTTTTAATTTCTTTATTGAATATTTCAATTTAATAGGTATTGGATTTCCATCCTATATGAGGATAAATCCCAATGAATACTTTGATGCATTATTCATTAACTTAAAATGTTGATGCAAATTAGGTAAGAAAAGTGTAGGAGTTAAACACAACTGATACTTCAACATCTCAAATACCCTCTATTGTGCATATTCATAATGGATATTTTATTTGGCACTGTCGTTTATCACTTGGTGTAGTGGTTAGACAATGCGTGAGAATCCTAGTATGAATATTTAATAGAAATTGGTAAGACTTGTGAGGAGGGGAAAAATGAGGACCATGAAGGGGAGATACCAATACCTTTACTCTCTTCTCTTATCACTTTGATATTAGTATTATAATATAGACATTATTTGGTACATGCTAATGTACCATCATGGGTACATGTTTAGATTAGGAGTTTGTCTTAGATTAGTGATTGAGTATTTACTTAATGCAATGTAATAAATGCACAAGTATTATTAGAATGTGCAATGATGTAAATGTGCATGTTGTCCATATGTACATGAGTCTAGAATAGGAATATAGTGAGTCATAGGAAGGTGGAAGGCCAAGAGTCATACTCCATTATATATTGGCCTTTGTAGTAGAGAAATGAGAGTTGGAATAGAAAAGTAAGAGAGAGTGCAAGAGCACAATAGAGTAGAGTAGTGCTCAAGTTAGATACAATGTAGAGCATGAATGAAGAATGGAGAATTTGAGGTCTCCATATTTTGTATGAAGATCCCATTTTCATGAGCTTTCATTAATGGTTATTTTATGAGTATTTTCAGAAGTTTCTCATGCTATTTACATGCTTAAGATATTGCTATTTTCATATAGTTAATATTGCATGCTCATTTTATACCTTGTGGTTGCATTTCCTTAAGTATATAGCATCAAAAGCTAATAGTGGTATCAAAGCACAAGGTAGATTGATAGGAAATAGAGAGAGCCACAAGAATATTGAGAGGAGATAGGAAGATTTCATTTTCAGAATTTTTAAAATTATTTTTTGGCTAGAGTCTTTCCATAGGGTTGTAGGAAAACTTGTGAAGACTAGGACTCAGCATAGATCTATTTTCCACTAGATTGAAGGATAACTAGTGATGTTTATTAATTTATAGAGATCTAGAGATTTGCATGAAATTTCTTGCTACTATCTAAGTTTTTTACTACAGAAAATTATTTCTCAAAAGTTGAGAAGCTTCCTACAAAGGATAGAGAATAATTTCATCTTTGATTACCTGAAAGTCTATGTGCTTTCCTCATGCAGGGATTAGTTCTTTGTTGCAGAAAAAGTAGACATTGAAGGAATAGGAGACTCAAGAAAAAATAGTCCCAAAGAATATTAGAGATTAAGGAGACTCAAGAAGGAGGTTCTCATAGAATATTGAAGATTGTAGATTGTATATTGAAGAAAGTAGAAAGCAACTCTAGAAGGAGGAGACCAAGAAAGAGGTCCCATTGAAGAAATTTGAGATTTAAAAGATAGAAGATTGAAGATAGATGAGGACTAAGAAAAGTCCTATTGAATATTTGAGAAGCTACAAATTTTGAAGACCCAAGAGAAGAGGTCTCAAGAAAAGTTGAAAGGAGAAAGGAGAAGGCTAGAAAAACCCTACTAAAGAAGTGGCCATTGGAGGATATTTGAAGATAGCTCAAGATAGAAGATTTCCAGCAAGGAGTAGATCTAGAAAAGAAGACTTTGGGACAATTATCGCCATCCAACAACAAGCCCAAAAGGAAGAAGGATTTGGTAAGAATTTTGCCAAATTTTGGAAAGGATTCTTGAAGATCTCAAGACATTCATATTCTTGAGAAAGAGGCCAACTAAATAGGCCAAGGTTGAAGTCAGAATTTGACAAGAGCTAAGGAGGAGAAAGAAGGTAGAAGAAGCCACAAATTTAAGAAAGTTGAAGATTACCATTGAAGGCTTGAAGGCTAAGAAATCAAAGTTTTTAAGAGCAGCAAATCAAGAGATTTGGACTGCAATATTGGGCAACATTAGAAGGAGAAAATATAGCTGTAATTTGGAGAAACTCAGAGCAGATTTGCAAGGAGGATTGGATAGCATTTGGTCAAAGAAAGGTGCTACAAATTTTAGAGGTTAAAGGCAACACATTAGACAACATTATAGCTGCAAAAATACACACTCTTGGATAGTGAAATAAAGAAGGAATAGGCTGCATTAGAAGCTGCAAAAATAGAGGAATTTATGAGCTGATTTTGACAACAAGAAAAGCTATAAGATTAACAAATTTTAGGGAAGCAAAGTAATAGGAATTGAAGCAACAAGTTTCACAAAATTGGGGCAGAAAATAGGTGAATCAAATCACCAATAAATCTAGCTACAAAAGGATATCTAAAGGTATGCAATATTGGTGCAATAAAATTTTATTATTTGAACGTTCATATTAGCATTTTATTAAGTCTTTAAAAGCACCACATTTAAGTTTTTAAAGTTGCAAAAGGAAATATCTCAAGTTTATCTTCAAGGTTGGAGAAGATAGCATTCCCAAGGGATTAAAACCTAAAACAAAGAAAAGAGAAGTTAGAAATTAAAGAAAGGAATCAAATCCTTACTATCCCTTGGAAAGTAAATAATTTGTAGCAAAAAATAGAAGTATCATTCTATTTGAAAGGCATAAATTTTGGCACTATATAGAAGCTTGGAGTTATCCAAGAAGAAACTACCAAGCATAGAGACAAGGAGAGTCTGCAGTGGAAGGAAAATCACCATTACCAAGTCTTGGTGAAGAGAAGAGGAGCCACCACATTGGATAAGAAAGCTACCATTTCAAGAAATCTAGTGTAACTGAAACTACAGGGGGGCAAGCAATAGCTATTTTCTATCTAAGGCTACATACAATAGTTGGAAATATGTTACAACAAAGGATCTCAAAGTTCTATTCAAGTTAAGCACTCAAAAGTAGTGCTATTTACGTAGAAAGGTGCCAAGAAAGTCTATTTTCAAGCAAAGAGATAAGAGCACCACCAAGAAGATGATATCAATCATTACCAAGATTGAGAAACCAAAAAACAAGTGGAAGAACCACTAAGACAACATAGAAGAGCACCACCACCATTCTACCAAGAACATAGAAGTGGAAGAACCACCAGGTTAACGTAGAGGAGTCACCACCTTATCAAAGAATGTTACCTAGAGCACCACCATCGTACAACTAAGAACATAGTTGAGGAGGAGTTTCATCATCCAAGAAGCATTGGTATGGTTAAGTAAACACCATTAGGGTTACACAAACACATTTCAAGGCCATTCAAAGGAGGATAACACAGGGATTAGCATCATTTGATATAACACTTGCTACATAATATAGAAATAAGGTAGAAACACTTGAGTTGTAGCCATCATAACACATACAAGAGAAAGAGAAACAAAAGAGGTTGGAGATTACTCATTGATGAGCATTACATTGGAAGGAGAAGCATTGAAGAATATAACAAAATATAAGGTTACAATCTACCATTTGGCATGTTAAACATAGAGCACCAACCATCAAAAGGAGAGTCTAAGCACCTAGAAAGTGAAACAATCACTACAGAAGGAAGTGCAATGATAACTCGAATGTTATCAAGGAGGAGCAAGTTATAACATCCATCTACAAGCACTGTAGGTGTAAAAGGACAAGTGTCACCAAGGATACAAAGAATCAATAGCTAAGGAGCATCTAGGTGCCATAAGAGAAGAAACAATTCATATGCCAAGTGTCTTGATAGGAGGAAAGCATCAATATTTACGTAATACCTTCTACTTGCATTAAAGGGATACATTAGAGAGAACATAGAGAACACAACATACATAGTGAACACAGATAGAACATAGTTAAGAGGAGAGAGTTATGTGCTAGAAATTGGTGCATATTCAAAGAGTCAAGGGAAGAGAAAGACATAATTTGAAGGGTCAATAGTAAGCTCAGATAATGGATATAGAACACAATCAAGAGGAGAAAATGAAGCTCCAAATATTAGGGTTTATGCACTACGTTGAAGGCCGTAGTCAAAGCTTTGGATTTTGAGTGCAGAAAGCATTGAATACACCACATTGGAAGGAGAGCATCATGAGAATGCAGGGTGTAGTATAAAGTAAGTGAAATAAAGCCTTTGGAGCACTACATTAAAGGAGGTAATAAATATTCAATCTAACCTATAACCTTTGCAAAGGATACAAGGCATAATATTGAAGGTAAGTTAATTATTGCATTATACTCAAGGTTTTATAATAAAAGGAGAAATAAGGAATAGTTTACAACCTTAGTAGTATTATTAAATGCCTTAGAAATTTTTGAAGGAAGAAGTATTTAGAAAGGTTATGAAATTACCTCATTCAAATTGCATAGAAATAAATTTGCAAATAGATTAACTTGGAGGTATAAGGATTACTACACAAAACTAGAAATATTATATTTGCAAATACTTTGTTTCTAAATTTTCAACTAGGGAGTTATAAGGAGTTCAACACCAAATTAAATATCTTGAAATTTAGAAACCATATCATTGAGGATTAAAGGATATAGGAAGCAAAACATAAAGTATTGAAAAGTTGGAAAACTAAATTAGAATTAGTCTCTTACTCAAATTTATGAGACAAAAATAATCCAACTCAAAAGTCTTGAAGATAGAATATTTCATCAATTGAAAGTGCATTAAAACTATTTCTAGATTTCACAAATAGGGAGAAATAAGGTGAAAATATAGTAGTTGAACATTAGGGAGATAAAAGGGATTCAACTCAAAAGAAAACAAAGAAAGCTAAACATTTTATCAAGACCATACTATATTCAAAACACTTGAGAGATACAAAGTATTCTACAAAACTCAAGAATTGGAAAAATCTCATCAAACTTGATCATATACTCAAAACTAGGGAGTCATAAGGTAGACAACTTCAAAGAATTTGAAAGATAAAAGGTTCTATCAAAGTTGTTCTCAATACTAAAAAATCTAAAAGGAATTCTACCTAGAGAGTTGACTATTGCTTGATCATTCACTAAACATTAGGAAAACAAGATATACTACAAGATTTGAAGAATTGAAAGATAGTATTTGATCGTATACTCAAAACACTAGGGAGTCATAAGGAAGTCAACCTCAACAATTTTTTAAAGTTAAAATATTATATCAAAACTATTCACAATATAAATACTAGGGAGCTATAAGGAATTCCACTTCAAAGATTAAATTAGAAGAAGCATGGATGAAATAGTGAGGAATGCATTCAACAATGAAGAACTATTTCATGAATTGAAATTTTATTCACAAAACTTAATAGATACTTTTGATGGATACAAGTATTTATCTACTAGTAAAAAATAAAGATTCTCTTTGTTTCTCAAGGAAGCAAAAGAAGGAAATTTTATGACATTAATTGGTTATCTTCATGAAGTACTTTTCAAGGCTTGGTGGAATACTCAAAACATAGTTATATTTACATCAGAAGAATGTTTGATGATATATCTATCATTAATTATTTTTGAATTCTTTCAAAACATGAAACAAAATGAACATATTAGCAATGAAATACTAAATCCTGGCCAATACTATTGTGATGATATACTAACTCATCATAAAGAAGATATATCACTAGTTGAAATGCAGAAGAAGAAGAAGAAGAAGGAAGAAGAAGCATGACATAAAAGAAAATATGAAGATAAAATAAAATACTTTCAAGCTAAATACAGATCAAAGTGAACTAAAGGAATAAGATGAAGATACTAATTATTTACTTGATCAGGATACAGACAGAGAGTATAAAGAAGAAAGCAAGAAAAAAGAGCTCAAGTTCCAAAACTAGGATGAAGACCACATTGAAGACTAAAGTCTTCAATAACCAAATAATGTAATACAGGGGGTGTTGGAATATATTACATTATTTGGTACATGCTAATGTACCATCATGGGTACATGTTTAGATTAGGATTTTGTCTTAGATTAGTGTTTGAGTATTTACTTAATGCAATGTAATAAATGCACAAGTATTATTAGAATGTGTAATGATGTAAATGTGCATGTTGTCCATGTGTACATGAGTCTAGAATAGGAATATAGTGAGTCATAGGAAGGTGGAAGGCCAAGAGTCATACTCCATTATATATTGTCCTTTGTAGTAGAGAAATGAGAGTTAGATGAAATAGAAAAGTAAGAGAGAGTGCAAGAGCACAATAGAGTAGAGTAGTTCTCAAGTTAGATACAATGTAGAGCATGAATGAAGAATGGAGCATTTGAGGTCTCCATATTTTGTATGAAGATCTCATTTTCATGAGCTTTCATTAATGGCTATTTTATGAGTATTTTCAAAAGTTTCTCATGCTATTTACATGCTTAATATATTTTCATTTTCATATAGTTAATATTGCATGCTCATTTTATACCTTGTGGTTCCATTTCCTTAAGTATATAGCATCAAAAGCTAACAATCCGGGGGAATGAACATGATAAGACTAAGACTATGTTTAATGTGTATTTTCACAAACACCTCAATTTTTAAGGAAACCAGGAAACCAAGTTCCCTCCTACGATCCACTTATATCTAGAAAAACCCTTTTTTTATTTTGGGATTTAATATTATCTTTGATCTATGATGAACAAACAAAAACCTAATACTAATTAATGCACTTTTGGTGAAAAAATGACTTCTTCCCTTTTCAAATAAGAAAGGTGTAGAAAAAAAATTACTCTAAAATGTAAGCTACATGTAATGTTTTTTTCAATGCTTATCAAAGAATGATTCAATTTTCCTTCCCATTTCAATCATAGTTAAAATATGATTCACAATTTCCTTTTGCTAATTAATCAACATAAAAATAAAAAACCCTAGATATTGCATAGAATAAACAAATCTAATGCCTTGAAACATAAATGAAAATGTAGGACTTAAAGTAGTTGATTTTGTCATAGATGCAAAAATGACACCTGCTTGAAGAAGTGTCATTAAATCTTTGCCAAAACTTTCATAGAACATGTCAAATTCTTGCAACAAAGAAAAAGATAGTGATCAATGTAGAGGGATCTATTAGATCTCAGTGAAGAAGGTGAATGCTTTACTTTAACAACTAAACCCCTATTTCTTGAGAAAAAATGATTGAAAACATGTGAATAAAAAAAAGATAACAAATTCTAAGGGACAAATGTTGAATAGATGCAACAAAGGGGAAAATAGACACAACCCAAGACCATAGGTTCCCCCTCTTCTAGTGGAGAATTGCTAATAGATGCTTGTTAATAATGTGATGTCAATTTGATGCTTGCTATTAATTGATAGAAAAATGAAAGGATGTAGGTTCACCAAATAACTTTTTTTGTAAAGTAATTTTGATAGTATATGGATATCTCTTTTGATAATTCTTCTTCTCCTTAAAAGAACTGTCTTTTTTATTTTTATTTTTTAGCACTCTTTTTAAAATATTATTTTAATCGTCTTGGTAGGTACATCGCAATAGAAAATTTTATTCGAAGCTCTTAACAGAGACCCAAGTCCCATTCACGGGAAGGGTGGCCCTTAATATACCCCCACTTTTCAACCTCTTAAAAAAATAATATTTTTTGTAATCTTGTACAATATTTTTTTCACTTTCTTTCAATATTTTTTGTAATCTCTTTTAATTTGCTCAAGTCCTTCCCAAAGGGTGGATTTATATAGGGTTTTGGTTTTTAACATGCTATTGGGTTGAATTTGGCATCAAAATGTTAAAAATATCAGCATTTGATGGGACAAAAGTCAAAAGACCCAAGTGTTGTTTTCTTGCAGCTTGAGGATTTGATTATTATAGGAGTATAGGCATATATATACTCGTTGGAAAGCACTTTTTGAGCCAATTATAATGAAAGTGTTTGTTTATAAATTTTGTGAATATTTATAATAAATGTTAATGTCCGAAAGATGTTGCTTTTGAAGCACCAAATATTCTAAATTTGGGCATGAGGAATGTGGATTTAGTTCATTTACTTAGATGGTTGGTGGATGTGGGTTATGGTAAGCTAAAGAGTACAAAATTAGGTTTATACATTTTGCTTCTTTTGATGTACTTTTTGTAAAATAAATGCATCAAAAAATGACATAGATACCCCAACTTTGTTTTGGTGCTTAAGGTTTATGAGGGATCCAAATATTGATTAAAGTAATGTTAAGTATTGTGTTCTGATCATATTAAATGTTGCCTTGCCCTAGTGTGGTCCCTTGAGTTTTGAAAGGAAAACCATGTTGAACTGAAGAAATTATATTTGGCCATGATACACACGAGGGCAATGGTGAAAATTTGATTAAGATGGGATGAAATATTAAAATGTGATTTGATCAAGATCTAAAGAAAGGATTTATATTTGATTGGATAAAGGGAGGATTTTGATCGAGATGATGGTTTATTAGAGATTTAATTGATGATTGATAACTAATATTGAATTATGGATGGGTTAAGGAAGATCAAATAAAGAGATGAAAGAGGGAATATTAAAAGAGATGAAGGGAAAGAATGAAAGGATGAGAGACATCAAACACTACCAAAAGTTTCTTCTTGTGAAATAAATTACCTTTAAGTATTTAAGTTTAAAGAATAGTTTTGTGAATGATTACATTTAAGTGTTACCTTAAAGAATATAATTATGAACTATAAATATAAATCTATGTACAGAGTGACTCACCCTTAAGTGATGGCCTCTTAGCTTGATTATTGGATGATTTCTTAAGTGTTGATATATTTTCCTTCATGAGATATATAGATGTGCACAAAAGAGAAATTTATAATTGATTACCTTTAAGCATTTAACTTAAAGGATATTTTTAAAATTGATTACATTTAAGTGTTACCTTAAAGGATATTTTTATAAATTATTACCCTTAAGTGTTACCTTAAAATATATTTTTGTAAGTGATTACCATTAAGTGTTACCCTAAAGGATATTTTTGCAAATCGACTACCTTTAAGCATTAAATTAAAGGATAATTGTTTAGATTGATTACCTTTAAGCATGAACTTAGAGGACAAAATTTGAGATCAGTTTCCTTTAAGCATGAACTTAAAGGATATTTTTTGAGACCGATTACCTTTAAGCATGGAATTAAAGGATAATTTTTGAAATTGATTAACTTTAAGCATATGCTTAAAGGATATTTTTTAAAAATTGATTACTTTTGAGTAGACTTCCAAAGGATATTTTTGATAAATTTATTATCTTTGAGCAAGCGCCCATATGAAATTTTTAATAAGCTAATTACCTTTGATTGAGCACCCAAAGGGCATTTTTTGTATGAACATGATTACGTTTGAGCAAACACCCAAAGAACATTTTGATGAGTGTGATTACCTTTGAGCAAGCACCCAAAGGACATTGTGATGAAAATAATTACCTTTAATAAAATTCTTAAAGGAGATTTTTGATGTGTTGATAATTTAATATATGATTACCTCTAAGCAAAAACTTGGAGGGCATTTTTATAAGCTAATGAGATGTATTTCCTTTAAGAAAACACATAAAGGGCATTTTGATGCATGATGATAGAGGATTGTGATAATTTGATAGAAGATTTGATCACCCTTAAGCACTTGCTAAATGTCATTATGATAACTTGACTACCTTTAAGCACTTGCTCAAAGGACATTTTGATGATTTTATTAGCATTTTACCCATAGAGTGCTTGGATTTATTTTAGCGCTTAGCCTTAAGGCATTAGGATTGATTCGATTGGATTTACCTTATACAAAATTTCTGGAGAGGATATATGATCGATTGACATGACCATAAATGATGTACCCAATAAGGGAGACATTTTATTATTGGTTTAGTTACTCGCATGTAAGATGTTATATGGGAAAGCAATAAATGATAAGATCAAGTGATTAGTACCTATGAATCATAGTATTCATCATCTAGCTAAGGATGAGATAGAAGAAGTTTATTTGATTTGATTCATGATCAATACCTATAAAATTTGTGTTCATCATGTGGTGAGAAAGTTATAGTTCAGAGGATATAGGGTTGTAAGATGAATTTGATTGATCCTTATGTAGATAGATGACTTAGATTGAAAGTGATAATTTGGTTAGAAAATTAACAAATTGATAGGATAGATTGATTCAAATTAATTGACATGATGTGATCTAAAATGATAGAGATAGATATTTTAGTTAAAATTGTTGGAGATAAAATAATTTACATAGAGATAGATTAAGTAGGAACAAGTGACAAAGATATTGGTTCAAATTGATGGAGATAACTGGATTTAAATTTCTAGAGATGAGTTGACTCAAGTTGATAGCAATTTATTGAATTAAACTGATAGTGATAGGTCAATTTACATTAATATAGATGAATCTAAATTGATCAGAGATAGATTCTATGGAAATTGATCTGTGATAGGCTAATTTAAGTGGATAAAGACAAAGTCAATTAAATTAATAAGGATAGATTGATTTATCTTGATAAGGATGGAATAATTTGGATTAATAGAAACATATAAAGATAACTTGATTTGAATTATAGTGATGATGAGAGAGGTTGAAACTAAGGGGGAAAGATTGATGGATTTGAATTAATAAAGATATATTGGTTTAATTTTACTTAGATTGATAAAAGTAGATAGATTATGTGAACCTTGATTTGGTTAGCAAAATAAAGGGACTAGGAGGATCCACTCACATCAATCACCTAGCATAAGTGAAATGAAAGGATGAAATATCTTGACTAGGATTATCATTTGTGTCATTGTGAATCCCTAACAAGATATATAATCAAGTAGTCTAGGAAAAGATAAATATATGCATACAAACAAGTATGAGAATAGGTAACCATGCAAGTATATAACAACAATCAACAAAATATAATAGGCAAATAATGTATACTTATATGTAATATTTCTTAAATTGCATAATTTTAATAGGTTATTTTAATTCTTTTCCATCAAGTGTAACCAAGTGGTAAAATTTAAAATTAAACTTGATAGTGATGGTGAATGGACGTAGCCAATTAGGCTCAAAATTACCTTTGAGATCTACTTTAGTGTTGGTATTTTTCTAGTTCTCCTTGAGAATGAGATCATCAAATTTGAAGGAATATGGTCAAACTTTTTTTCCATAGGTATGCTTGAGTCTATTTTGGTAGACCCATAAGTTTTTTAAGGCATGGATTTTCTTTTCGTCAAGTGGCTTCAATTGGAAATGTGAGTGAGACAATATTCACCTCCCATGGAGGATTATTGTAGCAAAATACACAAGGCACCTTTGGTTCAAATAGGAAGACAACTTCAGTTCCATAGACTAAAGTGTAGGGCATTGCATAGTGGGGGTTTGAATACTAGTGCAATAATCCCACAACATAGGTTAAAGTGAATATGCCAATATTGTCTAGTTTTATTGATGAGCTTCTTAAGAATTTTTATCAAAGTCTCATTAGAAGCTTTGGCTTAACCATTACCTTGAAGATAGTAAGGTATTGACCATTTATGCTATATTTTATACTTAGCATAATTTTTCTAAGCATCCTTGTTCTTGAAGGGTGTTCCATTATCTAATATGAACACAGAAGAGATTCCAAAATAATAAAGGATTTGGTTAAGGATAAACTTGGAGACTTTTACATAATTGTTGAGGATAATGACATGGATTCAACCCACTTGGTAAATTATTTAATAGCCATGATAAGGAACTTGTTTCCATTTGATAATGTTAGATCTATCTTCCCAATGATGTTTAAGTCTCAAATCAAAAAAGGCCATGAAGAGGTCAAAGGTTGGAGATCTTGAGGAAAATTATAGAAGGTTGTTGTGTATATGACACTTATCACACTTCTTGATGTAGTCGCAAGAGTTTTTCCATGGAGGCTCAATAGTAACCCATCCATAGAAGTTTTTTGGCAATGGTGATGCCACTAAAGTGACCATCATAGGATCCTTTATGGACCTCCTTCATGACTACTTGAGATTCGAGAGGGATAGAAATATAAGAATGATGATATCAAAGGATTTACATACAAGATATCATTGACAATGACATAGTAATAGGTTCATTGCTTCAAGTTCTAATGCTCATTATAGTCCAAACCATTAGGTAATGTACTAGACCTAAGAAAAGCAAGGATATCCTTATACTAAGGATCAAAAGGAGAGGTGACATATATAGATAATCCCTCTAAAGGAATTTGGATAGAATCTAATGTTATAGGCTCCCTAACTTGCCAAATGACGATCAAGGCTTGTTCATCATCCAACTCTAAGGGGATAAGGGATGCAACTATGACCATAGTATTGACATGATAACTATTAGATTGAGGGATGACATCAATAGTGATTTTTTCAAAAGAAGATATGAACTTGGTAATAATATATTTGTATGGCTTAAGATTTTCTACTTTAGTTTGAAAAACATCATTGACTTGGTTAACTATGAGCTAGGAATATTTAAAGATAGACAAAGTTCTAACCAACACAATCAAAGCTATGTAGAGTCCTAGGATGAGACTTTCATATTCTTCTATATTATTGGAATAGGAGAACTAAATTTAAAAGGCTAGAGGGATAAGTTGCTATTGAGGTGTGATCATGATAACTCCTTCCCCGCTTCTTTGAAATATCAAGTTTCATCAAAGTATAGGGTTCAAGAATTAAAGTGATCCACTTCTATGGTGAAAACCGACTTGTATGAAAAATCTATGACTAGGGGATGACTAGCTTCTAAGGGTGTTGCTACCAATTGGTGAACAATGGTCTAACCTTTTAGTAATTTTTGGCTGATGAATTCAAGGTAAAATTTGCTAAGGGTTAGAACCCATTTAGTGGTTTGCCTCAAGATATAGGATTTCAAAATCAGGTAACGCAAGGTATCAATGTTTGTGATAACAAATACTTTTTGGATGAGCATGTGGTGTCTAAGCTTTTGAGAGGAAAACACTACAATGAGATAAATATTTTCTAGAGGGGTGTAGTAGACTATATAGTCAAAAAAATTATAACTAATATAATAGATGGATATTTCTCTATGTTTGTTGTCATATTATGCCAACATAGCACCTCAAGTATGATCAATTAATAAAATTTATAACAACAAAGGTTAAGATAGATTTTAAAAATGAAGACAATAGGACAAAGGTAGTATTTTAGAGCATCAAATGCCACATGGCAATCAATATCCCATTTGATGGCAACATCCTTCCATACAAATTTAAAAAAGGGTTAACACTTGTTAGTGAGCTAGGAAATAAATCTTTAAATAGCTTGAAGGTTACCTTGGAGACTTTGAAGCTAATTTATATTTCAAGGGGGTGGAATATTGATAATAGCTATTATTTATTTAGAATCAACTTGAATGTTGCATTGGGATATGATGAATCCTAACAATTTTCTTTACATCACCCCAAAGATGTATTTTTGAGGCTTCAGACACACTTTGTACTCCTATGGCTGCTCAAAGATACATTTTAGATCTTGAGCATGATCTTCTCGAATGATGGATCGAATGATAAGTTCATAAACATAATCCTCTATGATGTCATGCATTATATTATAGAAGATACATGTCATGGATATTTAGTAGGTGGCACATGAATTCTTTAGACCAAAGAGCATAACTTGATAACAAAAGGTTTCCCATGGGGTGATGAAATCCATTTTGGACTAATCTTTAGGAGCAATGTAAATTTGATTATATCCCTAAGAACCCATCTACTAAAGATAATATTTCACATTCTATAGTGAAATCAACAATCATGTTAATATTAAGCAAGGGAAATTCAACTTTAAGATATGCTATGTCATGCTTTGGTGACATGGATAATACTAGAGATCCAATTAGAGTGGTTAGTTGCTTTGATGAATCAAACATTAAAGAGCTTTTGGATCTCCTCCTTGATAAGCAAGGTGACTTTCAAATACATTTTTTGTAGCTTTTTCTTAATAGGTTTGATGTACAATTTGATGACTAAATGATAGACCAAGGGTCTAGACATAACGTGTTGACATAGGACCATGCAAAAACATCATTAAACTTAGTCAAGTATGGTGTAGTCATTTTACTTAGACAGGGTCAAGACATTTCCTAAAGTTAAGACTTTGGGATGTTCAAGAGGGACCAAGGTCATTTTGTTTTTAGACAGGGTCAAGACATTTCCTAAAGTTAAGACTTTGGGATGTTCAAGAGGGACCAAGGTCATTTTGTTCTGTTATGGATAAAACACGTTGTATTTAATACAAGAGATAGTGTTGTATGGTGATGTTTAGAATATGCTGCAAGATACCTATGTTATTTATGATATTAGATATGGATATTTATTTATTTTCATTTTATAGTTAACACAAATAATTTTTTATTATTATTTTAATTATAATACAAATTAAATTATTATGTTTTAGGGAGACAAAGCAATGGCTTTGGATTTGGCTCTTTTTTGGAAGATCCAAAGTTCAAACCATGACGTGTGTGTGATTGTGTATTAAATTCCCTATTGATGTGCTAAAATATCTCCTTATGAGAGGTCATGGTGGGATGGGGATGTCCAGCCCCAAGTGTTGGTCGTAGGGTTTCTCACACTTAATTATTTTTTATACATAGGAGAGTTGGTTACAACCACACTATTTTTAGTAATTGTCAAGCGCACGGTTCAAACCACAAGGCTTGCTTCCGCCAAACCTATTCCACTCGTTTTTGTTGACTAGGTGTGAAGGGGACCACCAATCGCTCAGGATTCATACTGTCATCGTCGATCTAGCATGTACTTAGAGGATTCTGATTAATACTACCTTTACAAATAGGTTGCCCCCAAGATTTGAACCTGGGTGTCTTCTTGGTAAGTTTCTGGTCAGACAAGCAACTACTAATCCACCTAGCCCTTGGGGGTTAAAAAATTTTAGGTTAGAAAGAAACCTCGAGATCCACTCTTAGGTGGTCGATAATACTGTCCCATCTAGTACCATCCAGGTATACCACTATTTAGAGGGAAGCTACAAGAGATTTTTTGTATCCCCATTCACATTGAAGAGGTTCAAACCGTGAAACCCTCGTTCAACGTGGTGAGGCTCGCCTTCTTCACTTGCGCTACAAAGGCATACTCTTTAAAAATTTACACAGGTTTTTATGAGGGGTCCTTGTTCCCTCGTACCGAGTGGGAAGGGGCTTCTCACACTAACCAAATCCAAAAAATATTAAATAAATTAATTAAATTTTATTGTTTTTATTCATAATTAAAATACAATTTATTAATTCATTTTTAATGTATTTTAAGTAATTAAATTGGTTATTAGAATTTCAATACTAAAAAGAGATAAAAGCGGTTATATTTAATGACTTTTAGGGTATTGAGTTTGTTATTAGGATTTCAACTCTCATAATATATATACAATTTTAAAGCAATCATATCTAATGAATTCTAAACCATTAAATTTGTTATTAATATTAAAAAATACTTTTAAATGATATTTAAATTATTTAATTTTGAAGAGAAATTAAGTTTAAATTTCAAATTTATTTAAAAATAAATAAATTTCAACCTATATTTAATATTTGTACTTATTATTAATTTTTAATATTTGAAAATATATTTTAAATAATATTTAATTTTTTTCGTTTAATTTTTTAATTTTTAAAAGAGAATATTTTAACCTTTGAATTCATTTAAAATAAATAAACACAAATCATTTTTAATATTTGTTCTTGCTTAATAATATTTTAATTAATTTATTTTAAATTTTATTAAATTTGTTAATAAATTATTGTACCTTTTAAAATTTTTGAACATTTTGAATGTCAATCTATTCAAACAAAATTAATTAATCTTATAAAATTATAAACAATATTAATTAATTTGTGTTTATTATTTTACTTTTTAAATTTATTTAAATATTTAATTATATTATAGATTTAACCTAAGGATATTTCAACTTCAATTCCATGGTTAGAATCAATCAAATTTATAAATTTAAGCCAACTTAATCAATTCCCATAATACACTAAACAAAGTCAAAGAGACTCACAAAACATATTTAATATGTGTTCTTGCTCTATAAAATTTTAACTAATTAATTTTAAATTTTATTAAAAAATTTAATCAATTATTATTTTAAATCAAATTAATTAATCTTATAAAATTATAAATAATGTTAATTAATTTGTGTTAAATATTTTATTTTTATCCATTTTTATTACTTTATTTTATATCCATTAAAAGCATATCAATGAGTCTACTTTTACATATTTTAATTTTTTAAATTTAAACTCATTTATAAAATCAATTGTTTTGACTAAGTAATTTTTATTTTTATTTTACATGGTGAAATTGGTAGCCCCCACACAATGATCTAAGCATGTTGTTCCATTTTTTATGGCTTACACAATATTTTGAATTGTTCGCCTCATATGCCTTCACACATTCTGCTCCTATAACCACGATGCCGCAGTCATTTTAAACCTTGTAAGTAGTTGAATTTTGATGAAGTAGTTTACTTTTAAGTTTTTTAATTTTTCAATAAATTTATATACACAATATCAACCAACTTGTGTGGATTACTTTACTTTTATTTAAATTTTTATAGAATGTTTAAATAAGTTAATTGAGATTTTTTAAGTTAAATATATGAGCAAAATTGAATCAATCTTTTCAATAAAAGTTTTGTTAAATGTTAATAAATATTAAACTAAAAAATGATGTGATTCAGACTTTTACTTTGATAAGCAGATTTTTCAGTTGCGACATCTGAATACCTTTACTTTAAATTTATTGAAATTATTTAACTTTAACCTTAAGCATATTTTTATGGTTATAAATAGTAAAATTTAAAATTTAAAACTTAATATTGGTTAAAATTAAAATATAAAAATTTATATAAGATATATAGTTTTCACCCATTCCGCATCACCTTTTATTTTCTTATTTTACTTTGTATAGATTTAAATGTAGATTTGTTTAGCATAATTTTTAGAATTCAAAGAGAAGGTTTCAAGGCATTTTTTTAAATTATTAAAATGGAGTCCTAAACTTACTTAGATGTGAATTTGGTTGTTAATAATGTCTTTACTCTTAACCTATTAAGGTTTGACGGCCAATGTTGTTAGCTTGTTAAAGTGAGCTCTTGTTAACATTAACATTTTCAAATTAGTTGGAAAATTAATTATAATAATATTTAATATATATATTTATTTGTGGAAAACATCCCAAAAGGGATGCCACTTTCGGTAAGACCCAAGGAGGCAGGGGTATCCATTCCGCCAAAAACGCCCAGGACTCGGACCTGGCCTACCACCTTTGACATACTCAAGGAGCAAACAAACACACAAAACCAATTTAAAAATAAGTAAATAACAACAAAAATAATAAAATAAAATAAAAAACATGCTCCTTGAGTGTGTCAAAAACAAAAGCACAACCAAACACGCACAATAAGATAAAAGAAACCACAACACAAACCACATAGAAAAACACAAGAACCACATAACAAAACACAAACAAGACAAAAACAACAGAACACTACAAAGACATAACCCAAAAAAAACATGAAAAATAAACACAACCAAAACCTAAAAAAAAAAAAAATAAAAATAAAAAACAACCAACAACAGACAATAAACAAAAACAAAAAACATAGAAAACACTCACACATAAAAACACGAAATAACACAAACAAAGAGAAACCCAAGAACAAGAACGAAAAAAACACAAGAACAATAACAAAAAACATAAAAAAAAAACACAAAACAACAAAAACACAAGAACAACAAAAAACAACACAAAGAACACAAAAACAAAACAAAACAAAAGAACCCACCCACCTTAAAAAACTAAACAAAAAAAAAAAAAAAAAAAAAAAAATGAACATAACAATGACCTATCTAGACCAGAAGACTATTAAGGCAAGAATCAACAGAGGAAACAAAATAAAGAATAGAATGAGCTAGGGAACTAAAAAAAACTGAATGAACCAAAGAGAAGCAAAAAAAAAAACAAGAAGAAACTAGGTACCTTCATAACTGGAGCCATCCAAAGAAATGATAGAAAGAAGAGCTTCCCTAATTTGAGAAGCCCACCATATAGGAGGGTGGCCATAACAAGTAAGATCACCTTTGTCCAAAGCCCAATTAGCTAAAGCATCAACACTCTTGTTTTGATCTCTGACCACATGATTGTAATCAACTTTCAAAAATCCCATCTGGATTAATTGAATCTTCTCAATAATTCTTTTTATTCTCCAATCCACCTTATGATTCTTAGAAGGAGTCTTCAAGAGATTAATCATAAGTTGAGAGTCGACTCAACTAACACCTTTTCCCATCCAACCTTAGTAGCCTCCTCGAAGGCCTCTCGAGGATACCATACCCCTCAACAAGGTTATTGGAAAGAATACCCAAATTCTCAAGAAAAGTAAAAACCAGGGAGCCATCCGAAAGTCTACCAATTCCTCCCACACTGGCTTTTCCAGGGTTCCCTCTAGAGGCTCCATCAGCATTGACTTTTCCAAAATCCTTAGGAGGAGGTTGCCAATTTCTAGTCCTATCCATCTTACTAATACTCACATTCCCTTTAAGTTGGTTGCCCTTAGAAGATTTAATCTTCAATCTTTGCATCACTTGATCCCATCTTTGGTGGGAGTTTTGGGGGTGATTAAGGAGTTGATGGACCGATTCAACTAAGTTGGCTATGGTCTTTTGCCAAATATAGTGAATATCCTTCCTATCTTGATTAAAAATTTGGTTGTTCCTTTCATTCCAAATATTCCAAAGAAGAATGGTAGAACCCATCCAAACTAACCGCCTAATAAAATGATCAACACCCTCTTGATTAGGCCAATCCCTCCAAAGTTGTTCAAAAGTAAAAAAATTGGACCACTGTAAGCCAAGTAAAGTGGCCATTCTCCTCCATAGCTCAGAGGCTAAAGTACACTCAATAAAAATATGGTTGAGAGTTTCTACATTCTCTTCACACATTTCACATCTAAAAGGGCCATGAAAACCACGCTTCATAAGTTGCTCACCAATAAGCACCCTACGATGCAATAAAAGCCAATTAAAGAACCTCACCTTAGGCCAGAGCTTTTGAGCCCACAATCGAGAAAATATGTCAGAAGAATGGTTGGGATTATTATGGCATAAGGTCAAATAACCTTGAGCAACCGAATACTCACCCTTAGTAGTGTTGTTCCATCCAAAACAATCTTTTTCATGGGACCAAGAGAGGGATCTCATATGAAGGATGCCTTGGATATCTTGTCTTTGCCTTTCTGGGATTTGAATAGGCCACTCCTCAATAGGGATCCAATATCTACCAACCTTTGAATTACCAGTATGGTACCGATAGTAATTAGCCACCTTTATCCAATTAGCTCGGTGAAGCTCCTCCATCCAAGGCCTCCAATCGGGAAACCGAGTTATCAAAGGCTTGTGACCATCCCAAGAATCTGTCCAAAAATTTGCCTATTGACCATTATGAATGATCCAAAATAATTTTTTCTTTATCAAATCCTCACCAGCCTTAAGAACTGCTAAAATGGGAGAACCTTTGGTAGGAAGTTGATAGCGAACAAGGTCTTCAAGACTTTTGTTCTCAATATATTTAGCACGGAGATTATTGGCCCAAAGAGCATTGGGGTTATGCAACATCCTCCAATATAATTTAGCAGCTAAAGCTTTGTTGTTATTAATAGAAGACCGGAATCCTAACCCCCTTCACTCTTAGGAAGACATAAAGTATCCCATTTCACCAAGGCCCATTTTCTTTTCTCCTTAGTACCACTCCAAAGGAAACGATGACCGATTTGATCCAATTCTCGAAGAACAACCTTTGGGATATTCAAAATGGAAGAAACATAAATAGGAATAGCTTGAAGGACTGATTTTACCAAGGTGATTCTACCCCAGAAGAAAGCCACCTGTTGGTCCACTTTCCAATTTTCTTCTTGACTTTGTCCAACAACCAATTCCAATATTTATTTTTCTGCCTTTGAATATTTATGGGAATACCTAAATAAGTGATTGGAAGAGAGGTCTTCTTATATCTTAATTTATCCAAGACCATGGATTCCTGTCTAGCAGAGTAGTGAAAGAAAATAACTTTAGATTTGTCTTCATTGATCAACTGCCTAGTAGCCTTAGAAAAACAGCTAATGATTTGCTTAATATTAGAAGCTTCCTTAACTCTAGCTTTACCTAAAAGAGTAGAGTCATCCACAAATTGAAGATGAGAGATAGGTCTAGCTCCATGAGCAATGGTAACTCCCTCAAGGGTTTTGTTTTCCCTCTTTTTGGTTATAGTCCTACCCAAGCATTCAACAAGAATGATGAATAAATAAGGGGATAGCGGGTCACCTTGCCTAATACCTCTGGAAGCCGGGAATGACCGAGAAGGCCTCGCCATTGATAAGAACTAAGTAGGAAACTGAAGAGATACATCCCATAATCCAATCCATCCAATCCTTAGAGAAACCAAATTGCCTCAAAACTTTGATAAGGAAGTGCCAATCCACTCTGTCATAAGCTTTGGATAAGTCTAACCGAATGAACATGGAAGGAGAATTTTGCATATCCATGGAATGGATGGCTTCCTGAGCAAGAACTATCTCATCTACTATTTGACGTCCTTCCACATAACCCCCTTGCTCTGGGGAAATAATCTTATGCAAAAGAGGCTTCAACCTTTCTCGCCATGATTTTAGTAATGATTTTGAGAAGAACATTACATAAAGCAATAGGTCTAAAAGCTGAGATATGATCAACCTCTTGAGCTTTTGGAACAAGAGTAATATAAGTTTTATTGATAACCTTCAAAATTTCTTTGGCTTTCCCGGCTTCTTCCACCACCTCTAATAAATCAACATGAAGGATATCCCATAACTCTTGGTAGAACTCAATGGGAAAACCATCAGACCTGGGGTTTTCCTTTTTGCATTTTAAAAACTACTTGTTGAAGCTCATTGATAGTAACAGGAGCAGTCAAAATAGAGTTCTCCTTAGAAGTGATAAGAGAAGGGATTGCTTGAAGAACATTTTGTTGTGAAGCCGAGTCAAGAGGAGTAGCAACAAAAATATTGGAAAAGTAATCAACAACAATAGAGTTCATGCCATCCCAAGTATAAACAACATCTCCAGAATCTGATTTTAAGGAAGAAATAAAGTTGTGAGATCTTCGAGCTAGAAGAGATTTGTGGAAGAAATTTGTGTTTCGATCTCCTTCTTTGAGCCATTGAATTCTAGATTTTTGCTTCCATAAGATTTCTTCTCTTTTTTCCCATTCCTCTAACCGAGTTGTGAGTTTAATTTCATCTCGCACTTCTCTTCTCTCGTGAGGCCATCTAAACGGATTTTCTTATTCAAATTTTCAAGATGAGCAATAACTTCATGTTTTTTTTATGAACATCCCCAAACTCTTTCCAGTTCCAAGTCTTGATTTTGGATTTAATGTATTGCAGTCTTTTGGCAAAATAGAACATCTTAGTCCCATGCCTAGGTTTACCTTCCTTCCACCATTGTTGCACACGAGGTCTGAAGGAAATGTCTCTAAGCCACATTAATTGAAAACGAAAAGGAGAGAAACTCACATTGGTTTTCCACATTTCCACCATGATCGGCCAATGATCCGAACCAACATTATTAAGAGTCTTCACTTTAGGAATGTGACCATGGATTAAGAAATTTTCAGAGAGCAAAAACCTATCCAATCTCTCCATTATACAAGCTAAGCCTTGCCTTCTGTTAGACCAAGTCATAAGGCCATTATCTCGGTTGGATATCCACAAGATGGAGGTTTGCAATATATTCGCTCATGAGGTCGTTGCTTTTGTCCAAATTTCTATTTCCCCCTTTTCTCATCCAGAGAGAGGATGGTATTGAAATCTCCTCCGATCAAGATCCAAGCTTTAGGAAAATGAGAGATAATATGAGTAATATCCTTCCACTGTCTTCTTTTTTCCTCCAAAGAAGTCGGAGCATAAACAGTAATGCAGAGCATAATCTGGTTGGAATGTCTACTTTGAATAGCTATAGCCAACAAACCCCAACTGCCAACCATATGGTGAATAACTACCTCTTTTGGGTCCCAAAGACAAGCAATGCCACCCGAAGTCCCTTGGGAACCGAGGGAAACCACTTTTCCAGCTGGCCAAATTTTACCGGCAATTGAGTCCATATCCTCCATTGACATCTTTGTTTCTTGAAGGAAAACAAGATGTGGATGATTTATCTGAATCATTCTTCTAATTTCATTTTGTTTTGAAAGACTCCCTTTGAGTCCTCTAATATTCCAAGTGATGATCTTCATTAATACCAGGGCTAAAAAAGTTGGGAAGGGCATTAATCTTACCTTCCTCTACAAGCTTTTCACCTTCTTTTACCATATGATATTGATTGGTCTTGCGACCTGCTTTTTGATTAGAATCCATCTTCAATTTTTTTTCCCTGTTTCTTGACTTATTCCAATTGAATCCGAGATGGCTTCTAACCTTGAAGAATGCTCGTACACAGCCAAAATTTTACTAGATGGTTCAACGGAGTCTATATTGGGACCTGGCATTATTTGAAGTTTTGACATTTGAAAGATTGTTTTTCTTGTGTAAATTTTCTCCCTTTTTTTCTCGTTGAAAACCTTTGATTTGTTGGTTTGTCTCTCGAGTTCTTCCCTTCATATTTAAATTGTGTTTCTAAGATTTCAGTTTCCATTATTTCCTCTTCCTCACTTGGGACATCATTTGTGGAAAGGATTTCAAACATATTAGCAGATGACTTTGATTGATCCTTCATAACCGGTTTTTTCTTAGTGTTCTTCTTCTTAGGTATTTGGAAACCTGCTGAGTTTATATCTTCTTTCTTTTGATCAAGAATTTTATTTGGGCAAGCACTGGCCAAATGACCATATTCATGGCAAATTCTACAACGAAAAGGAATGTTCTCATAGTCCACTACTTGCTCCCAAGTGTCTTCCCCAAATTGTAATGTGATATTTTTAGGTAGGGGTTTGTCAAAATCCATTAAAACACAAATCCGAGCATAAATAATATGTTCAAAATTTTGAGTACAATCAACAATCATCATAAAAGTTCCTAAAGAGTTTCCAATTGAAGAAAAAATAGTAGGATTCCAAAATTCAATAGGGAGGCCAAAGAGTCTAACCCACACGGGAGCTATAGAAGGCATCTCTTCTTCGGCTTTAAATTTAGTATGCCAGGGCTTCATGAAAAGCCCCGCCCTTCCAAAAAACCAAGGACCCCCTTGAAAAGTTTTCTCTCTATCTTCATTATTAGCAAATAAAACAAGAAAATAACCATTTGGATAAATAGAGATTTGTAACTCACCTTTAGTTTTCCAGCTTTTTGTAGCCCAGACTTTGAAAGCAGATAGACTCGAACGAAAACCCACGAACCGACAAATTAGTCCTCTTTTTTCCAAATCTTCAATGCCATCTGAATGTTACCCATATCAAGCTTAACAATAGGAGTTCCATCAACCGCTTTAAGACATCCCGACTCCATTTTCCCGGGATCAATCTTAGGCATTCTTAGAGGTTTATGGGAAGCCCTAAGATTGATATTAGCATTGGGCTGAGGCTGTCCACCATGAAGGGCATCCCTAAAATTCATTTTTGGGACCGAGTCTTCGAAATTCTTACCCTTGACAAGGGTTTTCACAGTAGAATTATTTTGTGGGTGCACCTTAGCACCAGATTCACTTGAGATATGAGCCATTTTTTGATCAACTGCTTGAAACTTGTTTCGTGATCTCTTTAATCCTTGCCCTAGACGTCGTGGAAAGGTATGGTTTTCACTTTTCTTTTGTGCAGCAAATTGGAAGCCGTTGTCACTCAAGTTCATAGTATGATCTGTTGAAAGATAAATTTCTAACCCATCTTGGATCCCCTGCAACATTTCCTGCTAAAATATTGAGCATAAACCACAAAAATATTGGCCGCTAGGGCCCGAAGGCCCTAAAAACCAACCTCTCGGAGCCGCTTGCACTCAACCCAGATGAAACCCTCGCATAGCCGCTTGCCAAATATCTCGTTCACACATAGGGATGCGCTAGGATCTGTGTTGCTCCAAATGATATGAAAATTGGTGGAGACGTTCTAGGGTTTTTCAGGCATCTACCCTCAAAATTTTAGCTCAATCCGAGTCCGGATGAGTGAGATATGGCCGAAACGAGTTCGATAGTTTGGGCAGTCCTGCGAAAAAACATATATATATATATAGAGTAAATACTTATTATACACATTCATTGTGGATATATATATATATTATTCTTTATTTGTACATGTATTTTAGTAGCAAGTTCCTTCAATCTTCGAAAAGAGGCTTTGGGTTCAAGCCTGGTGGCCTGCGTCGAATACAACAAAAAACTTTTGGCTAGCCTGAGGGGTATATCCATATGGGACAGGTCAAAAAAACCCTTGGCTAGCATGAGGGGTATACCCGGATGGGACAGTCCCGTGGAATGGAAAGTATTGACCTCCATGGGATACGAGGGAATGATTTTCCTTAATTAAGGTTTTGTCCTAGAGGAACAACACAACGTTTCAAGGTTTGGCTCTTCTTCAAGATGTCCAAGGTTCAAACCATGGAGTGGGTGAGTGTATGAGGGGATGGGTGTGTGGTGATTATGTGTTAAATTCCCTATTGATAAGCATAGCTCTCTTTTAAGAGGATTCATGGTTGAGAAGAGACTGCTCAACCCTGAGAATTGGTCGTAGGGGTTTATCATACTAACCATATATATATATATATATATATATATATATATATATATATATATATATATATATATAATGGGTGTGTGGTGATTGTGTGTTAAATTCCCTATTGATAAGCATAGCGAGGGGTCATGGTTGAGAGGAGACTACTCAACCCTTAGCATTGGTCGTAGGGGTTTATCATACTAACCAAATAAAATATATATATATATATATATATATATATATATATATATATATATATATATATATATATATATATATATATATATAAATTAATTAATTAATTAGGTTAGTATGAGAAAACCGAATACATTCAAAGTAATTTTTATTTTTATTTTAAATGGTGGAATTGGTAGTCGCCACAATGATCCGAGCATTTGTTTCATCTTTTATGATCACCACAATATTTTGAGTTGTTCCCCTTATATAACTCCACACAGTACTTTGTGCAGTTCACCCTTTTAAACCTTAATTAAGGTTTTGTTCCAAGGAACAGTGCAATGATTCAGAGCTTTGGCTCTTCTTCGAGAGGTCAAAGGTTCAAACCACAACAATTTGGGCTTTGGCTCTTTTTCGATAGGTCCAAGGTTCAAACCACAACGTGGGCGAGTGTGTGAGGGGGTGGGTGTGTGGTGGATGTGTGTTAAATTCCCTATTGATAAGCATAGCTCTCTTTTACGAGGGGTCATGGTTGGGAGGAGACTGCTCAACCTTGTGCATTGGTCATTGGGGTTTATCATACTAACCAAATAATATATATATTTATTTATTAATTAGGTTAGTGTGAGAACCCCTTCTATGGACATGCTCAGAGTAATTTTTATTTTTATTTTACATGGTGGAATTGGTAGCTGACACAATGATCTCATCTAAGCATGTTGTTCCATCTTTTAGTATTTTGAGTTGTTTGTCTTATACACCTTTACATAGTACTTTGCACAGTTCGCCCTTTTTAAACCTTTTAAGTAGTTGAATTTTAACGAAGTAGTTTACCTTTAAGTTTTTTTAAGATTTTTCAATGTAAAATTATATACATAATGGCAGCCAACTTGTGTGGATTACTCGACCTTCATTTAATTTTTTAACTTTAACTTGCTTTTAAATTAGAATGTTTAAATAAGTTTTTTGAAATTTTTTAACTTTAATGTATAAGCAAAATTGTATCAATTTTTTCAATAAATTTTTTTGTTAAATGTTAATAAATATTAAACTAAAAAATTATAGGATTCTAATTTAAAGTCAGACTTTTACTTTGATAAGCAGATTTTTCAAATGTGACATCTCTATAACTTTACTTTAAATTTATTGAGATTAGTTAACTTTAACCTTACTAATAAATATAATTAATTAATTCTCTCCCTTTATATATACTTAAGCATATTTTTGTACTTATAAAAAGTAAAATTTAAAATTTAAAACTTAAAGTTTATAAATTTTTTGTACATCAGTGTTGCGCAACCTCATCCCAAACATGACCTCTCATAAAGGTATTGAGTTGAACTTATCAATAAGGGTCAAACACACAACCATACACACACCCACCCCTCACACACTCACCCACACTGTGGTTTGGAACCTTGGACCTCTTGAAGAAGAGCCAAATCTCAAACCATTACAGTGTCCCCAGGGATATTAAATAATTTAATTTTAATTGGTTATAATTATTATAAATTATTATAATCATTAATCATTCTAATTTTTTTAATATTAAATTTAATTAATAAATTTTACTTTTATATATGTTTTTTATTTGAGTAGTGTGATAAACCCTACAATTGCCTTCGAGCTAAGCAGTCCCTTCCCAACCATGACCCTTGGTGAGAGCTACACTTATTAATAAGGGATTAACACACAACCACATACACCCCAAATTGAACCTTGGATTGAGAAAGAGCCAAATCTTGTTCTAGAGGACATATATGTTTTTAATTATATATAGCTTCTATTGAAGACCATTTCCATAGAAATACTAAAATATTACATTTGCTATTGGGTTAGTTAAACCACTATTTCACTTTATACTTGCATAGATTTAAATTTAGATTTATTTTATATGAGCTTCCCATTATTATAATAATATAAATGTTTTGATGTAAAAAAGCATTATATTAAAGAATTAACAAAATATATTTTTACAAACAAAAAAAAGGTGCGGATAAACATATTACATGACTAACACCATCAACCAAAAAAAAAACCCTATCAAAATAGAGAGGGAATCCAAGAGAACAATCTAAAGTTTACAGAACTGATGGACAACAAAATAAACTGATAAGTTTTAGCCACCCTTGATTCCTACCTAGATAATTTGAAAATAAGTCCCTCTCCTGTCTAGAAGTATCTGGAGCATAAACCCAGTAATAAAATCTTAAGTTGCCCCAGGCATCAAGTCGAGGAGTTGGGGGAGAGAGGAAAAGTCACATAGCTACGACCATCTCTGTAAGCACCTTGAACTAGGATAGGAGTACAGTTTGAAAGTAAGCGATATTGTTGTGTGGACTTGGATCTTTCAAAGAGTATCTTAAATTATTGAGCACGGTGCATTCCCCCACTGGTTGATAAGATCTTGAAGATGAGTGAGCTCCATGGCCACTTTATTGGCCTAAACTGTAATATGAAAATACATAGAAGAAATAATATTAGACTTCTCAAAAGCAGAGATGTGCAAAGATGAAGTACACTTACCAAAGATACAAACATTTCTAGCTCTCCATAAATTGAACATGGTCGTCATAAAAAACAAGTGCCACACTTCAAAAAAAATGGTTGATAATGGCAGGGGATCTCCCAAAATGATATGCTTCCACTCAAACATGGCAAAGGAATAGGATCTAAAAAGGAAAAAAGCCACTCCCAAAGGGAATGAGCATGAGCACAAACCCAAAAAAGATGGACAAAGTCTTCAGATTGAAGATAGAAATAACAAGAAGGGTTGGGGATGCCTAAATGGTGTAGACACTCCCCAATAGGAAGCCCTTGGTGCAAAAGACTCTAAGCAAAACAAGAAATTATGGGCTCCAAGAAAGGAGCCCAAGTGGTCTGGAACCTGCGCAACCAAACAGGTCAAGGGGAGGAGACTTTCCATCGTTGATTGAGCTTCTCAATCATGGGGAGGCAAGGAGAGAGCCATCCATACCCCAATCGGGTCTTATAATTTCATAATGGAGTGTTCGGATACCACTTCCAGTTCTTCCACCAAGGTCATTGAGAAAGCACATAAATCTTGTGTAACATAGAGTCAGGGAGAGCAACCTTGATAGCCTCAAAGGTATCCTTGTTAGAGTGATTAAGCCCAAATTTAGCTCTAAAATCATCCCAAGGGAGCCAATCCCTTGTAGAGTGAAAAAAAAAATCAATGATGCATCACACACCTTTGTAAAAGAATCTCAGTGCATGAACCCAGGGAAACTACGCAAGCAGGGGGCCCTGGTAGGTGAAAACAGGTGACAACCAAACATTCATTTGGTTGATGGAGAGGCCATGCCAAAAGCTCTGTCCATTCCATCTAAGCCAAGGTTTAACACTCTCCCAAGCTTTCCAAATGCTCCTAATGACGAAGGATCCTAACACTTTGATAGACATAGGGGCAACAAGGAGGGAAGGGAACCCCATGCCCTTCCAACTCTTACGCCCAAAAGGGGAACCTTCACTAATACAGTTTTGAATGAGAATATTCCAGGCTTCATTGCCTTTGAAGGCTCTGATGACCCACTTAACACAAAGATCCCAACCTTGACATTAGATATTAATAATGCCAAGTCCACCATGGCTTATGGGAATACAACAATTCTCCCATGCAACATGGTGGAATCTTGAAGCATTATTAGAGGAGGACCATAAGAAGTCTCACAGAAGCTTATCAAGCTTCTTATAACAATTTTTGGATGGGACCCAGTAGGAAGAATAATAAACATGGGTGGCCACAAGGACTTTAGTGCAAATTTGAAATTTACCAGCAAGGGAGAGTTTATTTGTGGACTAGTAGGTAAGTTTTTGTTCTACCCTGTTAACAACATACTTCCATAACTCTGGAAATGACCTAGTAAAGGCAAAAGGAATGCCTAAAAAATAAAAAATTTCCTCCTCTTGGATGATCTTCCATTGATATTGATTAAGCCAGTGGGGCATTGGGTTGAGAGACTACCTATAACATTGGGTCTTTCTCCATTGAATGGAGGATCCAGAAGGCTAGAAGCCAGACAAAAAGTGTCCATGCAAGAAAAAACTTGTTGAATGACACCTTATTCCTCAATAAGAGTGAGGAAAGAGTCATCAACAAAATGACCATTGATCAATTGAGTGTGGTTTGAAGACTTCTTTTTAGCTTATTAAAATGAAGTTATAAATACCCCCAAGGTTTAGGTGGATTGGTAAGTGCAGGCGTGGCCAGGCACTTACCAAGAAGAGACCTAGGTTTAAACCTTGGGGAAGCCAACCCTTTGCAAAGGTAGTAGTCTGATCTGAATCCTTTGATTATGTGCCAGATTGATGATGATAATACGAATCCTAAGTACTTGGTGGTCCATTTCACATCAAGCTAAATAATAATGAGATGGAATAGGGATTATGGGGGGTAGGTAGTAGTCCTATCTGAATCCTCTGAGTGCGCATCAGACCGACGACAATGATACGAATCCTGAGCACCTGGTGGTCCATTTCACATCAAGCTAAATAATAACAAGATGGAATAGGGATTAAGGGGGGTCAACGCTAAGAATTAAGCCCTACTTGATAGTAGAAAATGACCGTATCTATAACCAATTACCCTATGTATAAAAAAAATGGAGTTCTAAACTTACATATATTTGAATTTGGTTGTTAACAATGTCTTTACTTTTAATCTATTAAGGTTTGAAGTAAATTTTTTTAGCCCATTAAAGTAAATTTTAAAATCTATTTAAAATTGAATATGGTTGTTACTAATGTTTTAACCATTTTAAATTAGTTGGACCAAAAAGAATTTTAATATTTTAAAATTACTAAATAATTTAATTTTAATAAGTTAAAATGGTTTTAAAAAATTATTATTATTATTATTTTGAATTATTATTATAATTTTTTGAATTTACATGGTGGAATCGGTATCCGCCATGAATCCCACAGACTAGAAGCCGCCACACAGATCTTCGCGTAGTTTGTACCTATAACCACCATGCCACAATCATTTTAAACCTTTTACACCACTGAAAGCACAAGGAAAGGGACAAGCGTTCAATTCGGCAAAATGATTTTAAATTATTATAAAATATTAATTATGATAATAATTTTTAATATTAAATTTAGTAAATAAATTTAAGTTTTTATATATATATTTGAATAAATTATATGTAGCTTCTATTGGAGAGCATTTTCATAAAATTATTAAAATATTACATTTGTTGTTAGATCAATTAAACCATTGTATCTTTTGATGAAAAAACCATTATATTAATAAAATAATGTCTAATCATACAAAAAATGGCGGGTGGTATTAGCACACCCCGTAAACCAACACACTAACCACTGTGGTTAGGAGTACACAAGAGTGTCAGAAACAGTCCATAAAAAGACATATCAATCACAAAAACAATGTCAAATATGCATTTAGAAAGAAAGGAGCCGAGAAATCACTACCAGGTGGAAGGCCTGAAGTTTTCCTCCTGCATAGAGATGTTTTTACTTAGTAAAATAGGGTCACCCAAAATAGCATGCATCCAGGTAAAATCCTCTTGCATAAAAGGTCTGAAAAATTCAATAAGCAACTCCTAGGTCGACTGAGCTCGATCACAATACCAAAAAATATGCAGTAAATCTTTTGCCTGTCCACAAACTGGGCAAGTGGGATTATGAACACCTAGATGATTGAGCCTATTACCAATAGGCAACCCCTGGTGCAAGAGGCTCCAAGAAATTTTTTTTTGTTTAGGTTCAATATATATAGCCCAAGCAATCCAAAACCTCTTATTCGATCGGGAGGGAAGAGAGACTAAGTCTCATATCATAGTGAGCTTATCAACCATTGGAACTTGCATGGTTAGCCATTTGTAACCTAGATGAGATTTATATTGCAAAATATGAAGCTCCCCAAGCCAACACCAA
The DNA here is from genome assembly GCA_028583015.1 of Wollemia nobilis. Classification (NCBI taxonomy): domain Eukaryota; kingdom Viridiplantae; phylum Streptophyta; class Pinopsida; order Araucariales; family Araucariaceae; genus Wollemia; species Wollemia nobilis. The sequence goes on from JAQPPZ010005120.1 coordinate 2,360,585, forward strand.
TCTGACCATCAGGGTTTTTGAAAATACTTATGTAGTTTGCACCAAATACAAAATGGAATACTATCAATAACCACCTCATAAGTATCTCTATCACCAAGATTTAAATTTTGAATTTTATGAAAACTTTCCCAGGGTATCCAACTCCTAGCATATCAAGAGAAGAGATAAAAAAATGGAAGTACTACCATGCTTATAGAACCTCCGCGCTCTGACCCACTACATCGGAGCTAGGGGAAAGCCCTACCAAGTGATAATAGGAGACCACCAAATATTCATGGAAGGCAAAGAGGCACCTACTTTGTGAAAAATCCCTTTCCAACTAAGCCAAGGTTTGAAGGCCTCCCAGGATTTCCAAATACTTTGAATGACAAAAGAACCTTTAACTTTAACAGGGACAGAGGCAGTAAGAATGGATTGCAATCCCACCCCTTTACAAATTTTATTCCCCTGAAGCAAACCAGAAGAAATGCAATGCCTGACTTACACTTTCCAAGATTCATCCCCAATTAAATATCAGGTGATTCATTTAGCACAAAGGGAAAAATCATTTCGATGATAATCAAATAAACCTATGCCTCCACAGTCCTTGGGCAAACATAAAATTTTCTAGGCTACCTGATGAAAATCTTGTTTGATAGAGTATTTGGCCCACAAGAAATCTCTTAGAAGATTATCCAGCTTTTTATAACAAGATTTGGATGGAACCCAGCAAGACGAATAATAGACATGGGTAGTCGCTAAAACCTTAGACCAAATATGAAATTTTCTTACTAGTCCTATAAGAAAGCTTCTTATCCACTTTCTTAATAACATACTACCATAATTGAGTAGAGGAACCATGAAACACAAAATGAATTCTAAGAAATTTAAACACCTCACCCAACTGAATCCAAATCCATTGGAAATGATGCAGCCACTATGGAAACTAGGATTGAGATTGCCAAAAACAAGAGGTTTTTTCATTGAATAGAAGAACCAAAGGCTAAATAGAACACCTCTAAGCAACTACTAGCCGAGGAAATGGATCGCTCATCTTCTCTAAGCCTTAAAAAGAATCATTAGAAAAATTATCATTGATCAATTGATGGTTAGAATTGGGGAGAGCAATACCCCTGATTAATCCTTGATCCACCTTATGGGTCAACATATAGCCAAAAGCCTCTGTAGTAAGAATGAAAAGATATGGAGCAAGAGGGCGCCCCTATCTTACAAAAATACCAAGAGAAATTGACTGAAATGGACTATTATTCAAAGTAAGAATAGTTGAAGCATCTTGAAATAACATAAGAACGGTGCTCACAAACATTGGCCCAAATCCCAAAGCTTGAAGCATGGCAGTGATGAAGTACAAACCCATATTATCATAGGCTTTATCAAAGTCAATATTAATGAATAAAGCATCTTGTTCAGAATTTCTTGCCCACTTCATACCTTCCCAGACAACAAGAACATTATCAAGAGTGTATCTTCCCTGAATAAAGCCAGTTTGTTCAGGTCTAAAAATCAAAGGTAGGAGAGATTTAAGCTTAAGCACAATGAATTTGGCAATAATATTATAGTTCACATTAAGCAGGGTGATCGATCTCCAATTAGTGATGAGCTCAGGGTCTCAAAAATTAAGAATAAATTTAACATTGCCTTTGTTAATAATGGAATACAGTAAACCACATTGCAGGGCTTCAATATACACTTTGTGAAGATTAGAACCAAGCATATCCCAAAATTCTTTGTAGAATTCACATGGCAATCCATAAAGAATAGGTGCCTTATCATTGGCCATGAGTGACAAGGCATTTTTCAGATCTTCCAGAGAAAGAGGAGTGTCATAGAATATTATTTTCTCAGGAGAAAGCTTGTTGGGGATAATAGCAGTACAATTAGCAAGAGCTTGACTTCTAGCATCATCAAGGGGTTGAGAAGCAAAAATACCTTGATAATGTGAAACAAAGGCTTTGATAATGTTTGGAAGGTCTATGAATATTTGCCCATCAACTTGAATGGCTTGAAACTAGGAATACTAAGTAGGAGGTCTGAGACGTTGAAAAAATATTTGGTCACTTTGTCCCCCACTTTGAGCCAATGCATTCGAGCACGTAATTGAGCATCCTTGGATTCATACAAATCATATTTTTTTAGCTCATGCTGAATGGAAGAAACTTGGGACTAAGCAAGAGAGTTGAAAGGAGAGGCTTCAAGCATGAGACAGGCTTTGGATAGCTCACTCTACAAGTCAAACTTAGCCTGTTTTTACCGCTTTGCAACTTCAACACCCAGAGTCTATAGCACCTTAGTGGATAATTGAATGTCAGCATTCCACCACTCAATCCTTCCAGAAAGACCATTAGGTCTAAGAAATAAATTCCAAATGCGACATATATGATATTTCATGCTAAAGCTATGTAAAAAAGAAACATTCAAGTAAAATTATGAATAATGCACTTTGGGTTGAAATTTTGACTTTGCCATCGAGAATAAAATAGGTGAATGATCAGACATTGTAGTACCATGGAAAGTCAAAATATACGACGAAGAAGGCAAAATATGGGAGAACTGAAAGTTGTCACACTCAAAAATTATGGCTCTATCCAATATTTTCAAAACCCTGGTAGAAGTAGCTTGGAAATTGGACTAGGTGTACCAAAGAGCCTGAGAAAATTCAGAAGGCAAGAAGTGAGAATTAGGATTATAAAGGTGAAGATTGTTTTTCATAAAAAATAAGCTTCCATTTCACCTAAGCACCATCGCATCGGGGCATGATTGACCTTGTTAGAAGATTTCTCCATCATATTAAAATATTCACAGAGCACCCAAGTGGCAAATGGTAGATTCATGGTAAGCCATCTCCACAGCTTACATCGACCAGAAGCGATGTTCGAGGTATACATATTAACCACCACAAATGGTTTTCTATAGATCTCGAGCAAAATCTAGATAACTTGATTGGATGGGTCAACACCCCAGGTCACAATATTATTCTGTAATTAAGGTGTAAGGATAGTGACGAATTCCTCTTTTCTCAGGGAATGATTTGTGGTAAAAGAGGCACTTCATGGCCACAAAAATTCACATGCACATCGCATATTGAAATAAAAAATCTTAACTTCTTGCAGACATAAAAAATCGAGGCTTCCATACACTCGATAAATATTTGACATCTCATTTCGAACCAAATATTTTCTGACCGAATCCGTCAATCCTCGAACGTTCCACGAGAAGAAAATCATTGGGATTTGTTAGGATGCATGATCTCCATGACAACCTCTGCATCACCCAAACATTCAAGTGAGACATAAGAGTTGGAGACCGCATGGAAAACATCACTGTTTAGCTGCCAACGTTTGTAATTTCGAACAGGGCTGTGAGAGTGGCGGACCTTAAAGGCCCGATCCTCCTCCACCAAATAATTATCTAGAGCCACAACCACTAAGGCAAAAGAAGGGCCCAACCAAAGAGATTAAGACACCGATAGAACTGGGGGTTGTATGCCAACAACCAAAGAGACCATATCAACAGGAGTCTGAACATCTTCAGTAGAAGCTTGCATGTCTTGAGAAGGAGTAGGGGCAAGTTGCATAATAGAAACTGAAGCTTCCTACTTCTTAGATCCATGGGTTTTCCTGCTAGAAATAATAGTCCATTCTTTAGTGTTTCCCCGTGAGCCATTAGTGAGAGTTGTGGGAGTGGTCGAGGGATTTACCTTATATTTCCAATCCCTCAAAGGGCACTCCCAAATTTTGTGAGCTATAGATTGACACGGGTAACATGTATTGGGAAAATTGATATAGGTAATTCTTTGCCTAAAGGATTGGTCCCCGATCTTGATGTTGATAAACTCTTGCAAATCCTTAGTAAGATCAACTTTGATACAGATCCTTATAGTGGGTCGAATGGAGAAGAAATTTTTTGGCTCAAGATAAACAAACTTACCTAAGGGGGCAGCTAAAGTATGCAAAAAACTCCAAAGGGGAATAGGAAGATCGGGGAATTCAACCCACACCGGGACCTCTAGTGCAGCTTGATCACTGACTTAGAAATCCCTAGAGTGGGGTTGCAGAATCAACAGAGAATTACAAATGATCCATGGTCCCCTAGACTAAACCTTCTATGCTTGAGCTGGGTCTAAAAAGCGAAAAATAAAATACCCTTTGGTAAGGTTTTTTACATTCTTCACTTTGACTCCATATGGGCCCTAGACTTGCTGGACCCAGGAACGAATAAGGGTATCATATGGGATACGACCCAGAAAATAACCCACCAAAGTATGACTTTCAAACCATTCACAAGCCATATTTCACTTCGTACTTGCATAGATTTAAATGTAGATTTATTTTACATGATCTTTGATTATTATAGTATAAGTTTTCCATGATTTAGCCTATTAAACTAGATTTTAAAATTTACTTAAAATTGAATATGGTTGTTAGTGATGTTTTAACCTTTTCAAATTAGTTAGACCAACAAGCATTATAATATTTTAAAATTATTAAATAATTTAATTTTAATAAATTAAAATGATTTTAAATTGTTATAAAATATTAATTATGATAATAATTTTTAATATTGAATTTAGCGAATAAATTTAATGTTTTATATATTTTTGAATGAATTTTATGTAGTTTCTATTGAAGAACAATTTCATAAAAAAATAATAAAATATTACATTTGTTAGATTACTTCATACTTGCATAGATTTAAATGTAGATTTGTTTTGCATGATCTTTGATTATTATAGTATAAGTTTTACAATTCAAATGTGTGGTTTGAAGGTTTTTTTAAGCTTCTAAACTATGAACAAGCTAAGGATTATAGAGGTTTTCTATGAAAAATTATAATTAAAAATAAAAAAATGTTATAAACTTAGAATTATTATTATTTTTAAATAATTTTCTTACTTTTAACCTATTAAGGTTTGAAGGCAAATGTTTTTGGCTTGTTAAATTGGACTTCTAAACTTATTTAGAATTGAGTTGTTAATAATTTTTTAACCTTTTTTAAATTAGTTGGATAAATAAGTAATTTTTATTTTTTAATACTATAAAATAATTTAACTTTAATTAATTATAATTATTTTAGACCACATTGCGAAAAAAAAAATTATAATTATTTTAATTTATAACAAAATATTAATTATGATAATAATTTTTAAAAATTAAATTTAGTTAATAAATTTAATGCTTTATATTATTTTTTGAATGAGTTATATGTAGCTTCTATGGAGACCATTTCCATAAAAATATTATATTTATCGCTAGGTTAATTAAACCATTATTTCCCTTCATGCTCACATAGATTTAAATGTAGATTTGTTTTACATGATCTTTTCATTATTATTTTTTGATTAGGTAAAAGAAGAGGTTTTGAAAGGGTCCTTGAACCTTTTACAAACAAGAAGCAAAAACTTCCAAAGAGAAACCAAAGCGAAACAAAAAGAGATCTGACCCTCCCAAGAAATCCAAAAACCAAACTCCAAACAATAACATAGCCAAGAAAATCCAGGATCCAGGAGATGAGAGAACCAAGAGATCCAAAGAAACAGATCATGCCTAAAGAAAGGACGAACAAAAATGAATTTTGAAAACCAATATTAGGGGCAAGAACTTTCAAACCCAAAGCGGTTCCCAGCTAAATTGAACCTAGAGAAATTTTCTAACTATTACTGCTCAAAGGGACAAAAATAAATTTAAAACAAGGGTGCCAAATAGCCCATCCACAAGAACCTAGAAACAACATTCCAAGGATAAATTCAAGATAACCATAAGTTCCAATAGAAAAACCATCGATAATTGAATGAAGAAGCCCTTGAGCAAGGACCCACTAAGACCTCTGCTAATTTGGAACTGTATTTGAAACAAAAATCACATTGAAACAACACCAGGATCTCTGAATTTTAAAACAAGCATTCCTACAGAAATGTCATTGGACCCACATGAAGCAGATCCACACAATCTCTCAAGGACGCCTTTCCAAAGGACTAGAACTATCAAGAACTCCATGTTTAACTTCTCCAACCAGGCTCCTACTTTTCTTTGATTCAAAATTTAAATTTAAGTTTTTCTCGCCCACCCTAAAAAAACCTTTTTCTAGAACTATTCTAGACTCTGACTTCCTCAAGTAGATACACATGATCAAACTTGTAATAGTTTAAAGATATTTTTAACTTATTTAAATGGAATTCTAAACTTACCTAGATTTAAATTTGGTTTTTGATAATGTCCTTACTTTTAACCTATTAGAGTTTGAAGGCATATATTTTTAGCCAATTAAAATGGAGTTCTATTAGAGTTTGAAGGCATATATATTTGGCTAATTAAAATGGAGTTCTAAACTATTCCAATCCCGAGCCCCTTCAAGGTCCCCCTCACTTGGAGTAAAATTTTATTGAGGTGGGGCAGGGGTACGGGTAGGGGATAAAATAATGGAAAAAAATGGAGTTCTAAACATATTTAGAATAGAATTTGGTTGTTAATATTGTTTTAATCTTTTTAAATTAGGTGGACAAACAAGTATTCTAATATTTTTTAAATTATTAAATAAATTAATTCTAATTAATTATATGTGACCCAGAGTTCAATCCCCATGGTGGATGTGTATAAGAAGTATTACTAAAAAAAAAATCTAATTAATTATAATTATTCTAAATTATTATTATAAAATATTGATTATGATAATAATTTTTAATATTAAATTTATTTAATTAAATGTTTTATATTATTATTATTATTATTATTATTGGTTAATATATTATTTTTTGAATGAGTTATATGTAGCTTTTATGGAGATCACCCTCATAAAAATACTAGAATATTGTATTTGTTGTTAGGTTAATTAAATCATATCTAACATACCTTCTTTTTTTTTTGGTCGGTTAAATTTAAATTAAAGTGGGTTTTTATCAAAGGACCCAAAACCTGATTACAACAAATCACTAGCCTTCATCAGGATAAGCCAAAGGAAAGCCCAAGGATGGACTTCAGGAAAGGCTTGAGGAAAGCCAGCAAGAAAACCTTCAGGAAGGCAAAAGGAAAGCCTTCAGGAAGGAAGAGAGGAAAATGCGCAGGAAGCGAGAAACTGAAATTTGAAAATCCTGCCTAGAGGGAAAAGGAAAAGGAGGAAATTAAACAGATTGTCCCGCATAAAAATAAAAAACAAATATTATCTAGCATACCTTTTTATCACAAATATTTTTCATTTCTTTTTCTATAAAATATATTCTTAACCTAAGAAAAGAAATTTATTTTTGGTTCATTCTTGGATAAAATTTGAGGAAATAAACTAGGGTTATGGAGGCTAGGGAAGAGACCTAGAGAAATTTTTCTCATGAGAAACAACATCAAATAGGATCAATCCCATCGAAGGGTCGTTCATAAGTAAGAGCCACGCCCAAAAATGGGGGTCATAGGTACTCTGGTACCAGATCCTCCAAAATAAGGAATCTCATACCTGGATAAACTATGTGAAACCCTAGATAGCTTTAGCGAGTGTTAAACACAAGAAATTATAATCCTAAACACCATGGGGAAGTTACAAAATGAGGATTCTTTACCTAGAAGGTGAACAAATATTTACCACAAACAAAAGAAATAGCAGTCTTGAAATTATAGAGGACTGGGTAGCCCAAGATAGTTTATAAGATAAAACACAACCTAATAGGTAAACTCAAGGATTTTAGACTATCCTTGCACTTATTCTATATGTGGATAAGGAAAAAATGGCATCTGGAAGGAGAATATGAGATTATAACTCTCCCAAATGAGTATCTTTTTGTGGATTTCACGTCAATGGAAAATCGACAAAAAGTATTTGAAGGAGGGTCATATCATCATGAGCAAATGGGATTATTCCTGCAACCATGGAATATGGTATTTGATTCGAGGGTGGAATTAACCATAGTACCAATATGGGTAAGATTATTTTCCCTTCCCCTTGAATTTTGAAAAGAGGAGGTACTCGAGGTAATAAGCAACTTACTAGGACATTATTAGGGTAGATCAAGAGAAACAATTCTAGGAAGATCGACAACTTTTGCTAGGATTTGTATAGAAATGAACCTCAGGAAACCTCTTCCAATGAAGATAGACTTGAAAATAGGGGATTTTACTTGACACCAACAATGGGATTATGAGATTGTTCCATTCAAATGTAGGGTGTGCCACGCTCATGAACATCTGGCTAGAATGTGCCCAATAGGTAAGGATTATCAATTAGAACAAGAGGGGATAAAATCAAATATTAACATGACAAGCCAATATCTTTAGTAGAAGGTAAATCAAAAGGAAATGGAAGGCCAAATAGACTCTGAGGGCTTCCAACAAGTAATCATAAGGCCAAATAGATAAAATCAACAAAGTAATCAAAGACAAGGACGAAAAATGAAAAGAATAAACAATAGATATGAGATATTCAAACAACTTGGAAGCTTGGAAATAGAAGGGAAATTTCAAATGAAAGGATTAGAGGAGGATATTCACCAGGTCACATCGAATAATTACAAACAATACTCCAATGTAGCATAGGGGAACAAGAAAGGAGCAGAACTAGACAAAACCTCTCTCATGGAAGAGGAGATTCAACCCATGAGGGAGATCACAAGAGGGGAAATGGACCAAGGGATTGTATTACCTTAGAAAATAGAGATGAAATAAGAAAATAAGAACATATATGACCCTACTTCATGGATTCATCAAATGGAGAAGAAACATAAACTAAACCAATCAACAGGGAAAAAGTCAAACAAGAAAATATGGAAGAACAAGGAATAAATATGAGCCTAATGAAAAGGTAGAATCGATGGCTGATTTCTTCTCTTCTAATACTCAATGATATTAATTACTTGGAATGTGATGGGTTTATGTAGCTATCCCATATAAAAAATAGTCAAAAATATTATCATAAATACGAGTCCAGATATAATATTTTTACATGAAACCAAAATGCACAGAGAAGACTTACATAAAATAAATAGGAGGATATGGCAAAAAAGAGAGATCCTTAATCAACACAGGGGAAATCAAGGGGATTGACCACTATGTAGAAAAACCAATTTTTCCTAGTGATAGGGGTGATCTCCATGATAGGGGTGCTAATGGTTCTTTTACAAAATAAGAAAAATGAAAAAAATTGACTATAGTTAATTTCTATGGAGCACAAACAATAATATTATAGAGGGATCAATGGATGACCATCTAGACATTTAGATACAACTACTCGAAGGACAAATGGATCATGGGGGGATATTTCAATGTAAAACTTGGAATAGAGGAACAACAAGGAGGTAGAGCCATGTTGGAGAAAAAATATAGATTCTTCTTAGCAATAACATGTCAAATGAACCTAATAGATATCGTAATTATGGATGGCTCCATGACATAGAAAAACAAAATAAAGGAAGGTGAGACGATTAAATATTACTTAGATCATTTCTTCATGGGGGAGTAATTATACTTGCATACCAAGCATCAAGGGAGGATCATGGATAGGCTTTCTTCAAACCATTTTCTAGTAAGCCTTACCATAGAAGAAGATAATCATAAAGTTGCAGGAACTTTTAGATTTGACTTATGGTGGCTGAAAGATAAGGATTTGGAGGATCACTTAAAGGAGTGGTGGGAAGTAGGGAGACAAGATTTGGTATATCCCAATTCAAACTCTACAAAAAACTAAAATATGTGAGGAACCAACTAAAGAGGTGGAGTAAACACAAGAATAAACTCACTAGAATCCATAATAAAATCTAGAATCAGAAGGAGAAGATTGCTAGAGGGATAAGAAAAGGAACTATTACAAAAAAAATTTTGAAACGTGAGGTAGAATTTCTTAGGAGAGAGGAAGCATTGGAGGAACAAGAAGATATTTACTAGAGTTAAAGAGCCAAAGTTACATGGTTAAAGGAGGGATATCAAAACACAATTTTGTGCCATAAGAGAATAACAACTAAAAGATAACAAAATATAATTATAGGCCTTATAGATATAATGGGTTAGGTAAAAACCAATGGAAGTGAAATGAAAACTATACCAAATTAGTACTTCCATACCCCATTTAGTAGCAATGGAAATTTGAATGTAGCATGACAAGAGAAGATACTAGAGGTAATTCTATAATCAGTCGAACCTAGACACAATAATTTATTAATGAAGGAAATTTCTTTGTAAGAAACATCACGGATCATACAAAAATATAAACAAAAAAGATCCTAGGACCAGATGGGTTATCCATTGAATTTTAAAATAAAGTTTGGGAACTTATGGGCCAAGCAATGGTGGAGGCACTAGAGGAAATCAGATAGAGTAAGCAAATGTTAAAATATTTGAATTAAACTTTTATTACCTTAATTCCTAAGGGCCCACTTGGAGATATAATTAGTAATTATAGGTCTATTTCACTATGTCATGTAGTATACAATATAATAACAAAGCTTATGGTGGAGAGGTTAAAACCTTTTCTACCAAATATGATTTCAGGTGAGCAAGGTGGGTTTGTTGAAGGTAAACAAATTTTATATGGAATAGTAGTGCCCTAAGAGGTGATACATAAAATAGAAGAAGGACCCAAGTATGTTTATTAAATTAGATATTTCTAAAACCTATGACAGAGCAGACTAGATATTTATGCAAAGGATTTAAAAAAAATGGGCTTTAGAGAGGGGTGGAGAGACTGGGTAAAAGCATGTACATAGACTACATTGTTCTCAATTTTGGTAAATGGTAGTCCCTCTCCCATGTTCATAGTAGGCAAGGAGACCCTCTTTCCCCTTACATTTTATACTCTATGCAGAGGGTCTAAGGATAATGTTAGAAAAATGGAGACAAGAGGGGAGTTTGAGGGGTTTGAAAATAGGCTCTCAAATTGAGGTTAATCACCTCCAATTTGTGAACATTGCCACTCTTATTAGTCAAGACAATCTCCTAGTAGCAAGAAACATAAAAGAAATTTTAGACGGATGTACTCAAGCTATGAGGTAAAATTTAAATATAAAGTGTCTCAAATAGTATGTTTCAATACATCAAATAAGGTGAGAGAAAATTATACAACTGTTGAACTTCATGGAAACTCCTTTATCCATAGAGTATCTAGGAGTACCTTTGTCTACAAAGAAAATAACAAGCAAATAGTAGAAAATGTTGATTGACAGACTACAAGCTAAAGTTGAGCAAATGGACACACAAATGGCTAAGCCTGGGAGGAATCTTACAATGATTAAAGTTGTGCTACAAGCTCTTCCAGTTTATAAATTTCCATACTTCAATATCCAAAGAGAAATATAAAAGATATTGACAAACACATGAGAAAGTTTTTGTGGTCAGGTGTAAGGGGAGAATAAAAATTAGCACTAGTTGGGTGGGAGAAGATATGCCAACCAAAAAATTTGGAGGCTTGGGGATAATATTAACATCCTAAAACAAGGCACTAGCAATGAAGCTATACTGGAGATGGATTATAGCTGATGGGGGCTTATGGAGCAAACTACTACAAGCTAAATATCACCTAGAAGTGGCTGAGGAGAATATCCCAAGACTTAGAGTGGAAGGAGAGGGATATACAATATGGATAATAATGGAAGGAGACCAAGAGTTAATAATTCCATACCTATATTAACAATTAGGGGATGTAAAGGATGGTTGCTTTTGGGAGGATTCATGGAATCAATCCCAACCAGTTATTAAGATATTCCTAAATATGGAGAGCTGGAAAGTAGAACTCCAAGATGTAGGGTGGTTGAAAGCCTCTTACTATATGAAATCATAGAATCAACATGTACCATAATTACTACAATGGAAACATCCTAGGGAATGGCCAATAAGGGGGATAGAGGAATTAACCAAGAAAATATGGAGATATCAACAAAGACATCCAATTCAAGATGGTTCCAAGAGGGATATACTTGGATGGGGAGGAATCTAGTTGGGAATATATAAGTAAAATGAGGGATACAAGGTATCTTGTGGATATGAGATTGCCCTAGCATCACTTCCATGGATAGTTATGTGGAAAAAGGAAGGATGGCCAAAAATTAACATTTTATCATGGCTGATTAACCATGGAAAGTGCTTGACATTTGATAATTTGAGGAAAAAAGGCTTCTATAGACCTTTCAAATGTGTTCTATGTGGGAAGGAAAATGATACCTTGAATCATCTCATTTTTAGGTGTTCTTTTTCCATAGATATATTTATCATTTGGTGGGGGTAGATGAGACAACACTAGGAAATATTTGCAAGCTGGGAAACCTTTTATGAGAAATGGAAACAATGTAATTTTAAGACTAAAACAATGAAATTGACATGGAAGTTGGGACCTAGCTTCATATGGTGGTATTTATGGCTAGAAAAAATGCACATATATTTAGATCAAAGCATAGAACAAGGGAGCAAGTATGGGAGAGGATTATTAGTAAGGTAATGGAAACAATGTCTATTAGATTACAAGAGAAAACAAACATAGAAATGGAGGAAGTGACTATTCTTAGAGATTTGGAATAACTATAAAAGAAAAATAACTAAGTACTGGATGCATAGGTGAGAATTCCCCAAGTGACACAAAGTGAATACCACCTTCCAAAGAGTGGGTGAAGGCTAACGCAGATGGGGCTTCTATTAAAAACCCTGCAAAAATTGGTTTTGGATTTCTCATAAGGAATTAGAAAGGAGAACATGTGTACTAGAGAGTAGAAGGTATGGGGGAGACAAAAAATAATGAAGTAGAAGGATAGACATTTTTTTGGGTGTCAATGATAGCTAAAAATATACACTTACATAGGCTATAGATAAAGATAGACTCTCAGGTATGGGATAAAATATTGGATTTTGATAAGACCCTTCCAAGTGTTGGGAATTGGGGAGAGAAGGAAGGAAAAAATAGTTTGAAATATTTGGAAGGCTTTTCAAGATGTCTTTATTATGCATATCAAGCAAGAGAGAAAACGGGTAGCAAAAATGGATAAAGGATTTAGAGGAAGGGAAATATGTGGACTTTTAGATGAAAAATTAGATAAGCTAGTGCCAAAAAATCCAAAGGATACGAGAGGTGGTATAATAAAATAGTAGAATAGGTAGAGTAGATAGTGATTCTAATGATTCTATCATAGTTAGGCCAATGAGTAAAAGCCTTGAAGGAAAAAATGATAAGTTATCCTAGTTTTGAGCTAGGTAAGCAAGTTTCTTGATTTACTACCATAGGTTCATGTGTCTCCATCTTTAGGCCATTGTTGCTTTACTATATGATATTACTACTAGTAGACTTAGAGTGGCCAAGATGGATGGATTTAAAAAATAGAACACACACAACCATAGGTATTTTATTGAGTATGACTAGATTAAGAGAAAATAAGCCTCCATCCCATAAAGCAATAGGTATGTCAAACATGATCAAGATGCCAAGAATGACTTCAAAATAGTATGAATATAGATGGATGGTCTACAAAATTCAAATGAACAAGGAAAATTGGAATTCAACTCAGGTGTTGTTGATGTGCATGGATAGTTGCATAATGGTGGCCTCAGGTGATGTTTTCAATGAATCCACCTATATAATTTTTGGAGTGCTTCATGAGAAGTGGTTTAAATAAATGGTAGTCAACATTGATCTCATGGCAACCTCCACAATGCTTAATATATTATTTATATACAGTTTTGAGTTACTCCCAAGGTAGGTTCATAATTAATCAAGGCCCATATTGAGATAAACATTGATGATGAGGATAAAAATTTCACCATGTGTATAGGTAGTTTTGAAGCTAGAAGGGATTGGAGGAGGCTCCTATTTCTCCCTTATTTTATATCTAGCTCATTTTACTTTTTAATACATATTCTATTAATATAATTTATTTTCCAATCTTAAAAAAATAATTCTTAAGATCCGAGGTATAGACCAATTGGTTCAACCAAACCCCATAAGGGGGGCAAAAAACCAAGGTTCAAATCTCAGCCCTCACTGGACTGAATGATTGTCCCTTTCCTGGTGCTTTCAGCAGCGTAAAAGGTTTAAAATGATTATGGCATGGTGGTTATAGGGGTAGACTGTGCAAAAAACTATGTGACAACTTCTAGGGTGGACATCAAAGAATATTGTGGCAACCATAAAATCCGGATAGCCTGCTCGGATTCATGGTGGCTACCAATTCCACCATGTCAATTAAAAAACAATTCTTAGATTTATCAAAGTGCTATGATTTCAAAATTAGCTCCTTCACATTTTTTTGATTAAGAGATAAAATATTACTTGACTAGTTACCTTCAAATATCAACACTACGATTGAATAAATACCGAAGTTCCTTCTCTATAAATATGCTCCCATTTCTAAGAGATTGCCTACAATAATAGATAATGAAAATTAGCATTATGATTATTTTATCCAATCATCACATCCATTTTTTTATAGCATTAACAATAATTTGTAATATATTTTCATCTTTTTCTAATTGCAATTTTAAAAATTATGAAAGGTAAAGTAGTTTCTAACATCTATGAGGCCATAGGCTATATGATATGAACATTATTTACCCAATATATAGTTATCCTCAACCATACTCTAATTACCAAAGCATGATGTACAACCCTACCCCTCATTATTCAAACCTTGAACCTTTCCAAATTTTCCACCCGTTGGGCTACATAGGCTATAAGAAGTCCCCTACCTTCTACATAGTTGTTAGTTGAAGCTCCATATGATTATCAATATGTGATGAGAAGTTTACCTCCATTATTTTGAAAACACCACCTCCACAAGCTTTTTCGATATTTTCTTTAAAATTATCATCAAGATTAATTTTGATAAACCCAATCTATGGACATTTACATTTTAACCTAGATTAAATTAGATCCTTTGTTTTGATGTCATTATCACAAATGACTCTTCCATGTATGTTCAAAGCCTATAACCAAGTTATTACCATTTTTTTGCACTTGAGACTTATCATGGTGAACACTACATTTGTAAACATTTTTTAAGAGAGGCAATAATATAATTCAAAACTTGGGCATGATTTTGATATTTTTTTTATAAAAATTATATTATTCCTTTTGATATATAAATTCAAAAAAATAATGGTAGGGTCAATCCTCCATAGAATATATAATGCTTTAGATTTGAAATAATTAATCCAACATTTCATCAACTCTTTCAATGTTGATGGAACTACCCAATATATTTTTATATTTTCAAAAAATAACCCCAAATGGTGTGAGCAAAGGGATAATGAAGAACTAAATGGTCTCATGTTCCTAAATCCTTTTCACACAAGGCACATTGGAAAGGTCCATGATATCTCTTTCTTTATAGACTCTCTCCTTTAATAATCTTACTTTGAACTTCTAACAAAAGGAATGTGTAGGCCTTAGGGAGAGGCTCTAGTGATAAAACATTCTTCCAAGAAAAATCTTTGGGAGTAGGAAATTTTGATTGCTCTAAATTAGGGTTGTGCATAACGACGAGTTATCATTAATTCACAAATATTAGAATTCTCAAAATTTGATATTGACGAATATGGGAACCCTTGACTAGGGCCCCACCCAAAATTTCTAGGTGCAATTTTTTTGGGTCGGCTCGTCCCACTTTGATAATAAATTCACCATTTTTATTTTAAATCACCAAAATTCTCACCTAAATCATGGACCTTTTTGCTTGAAAATTAATAACAATTTTATTTACACCATCAAATTTACCTATTATACCATCAATATATACCTAATGCGACAACAATACTCCTACATCTAAAATATTGTTTCTCCTTGAAAAATGACCTGTAGTAGTGAAAAATGATTTATAACAACAAAAAATATAGAGTAGCAACCTGTAGCAATAAAAAACATGTATCAACAACAAATGACATGTAGCAGCTTAAAACAACTTGTAACAATGAAAAATAATAGGCAAAAAGTAGAGACGAGATGTAATAAGAACATGTGATTGATAGGAGAGAAAAGCAGAGATGATTGAAAAAAAGTAGTGACAATCGGTATCATAGAAAAGCAAAGATGATCAACTAAAAGCAGAGACTATTGGTAGCAGATAAAAGCAGAGAAAATTAGTAGATATAAGAGATGATTGATAGTAGAGCAAAGCAAAGATTATCAACAAAAAGAAATATGATTGGTGGTAGATAAAATCACAGATGATCGATTGAAGCAGAGATGTTTGACAAAAATAAGAAATGATCAATAGCAGATAAAAACATCGATTATTGATATAAAGAAAAGTTGGTCGGTAGAAGAGACAAGAAGAGATGATCAACAAAAAGAAGATACAATCAAGAGTAAAGAAAAGAAAAGATGATCAACAAAAAGAAAATTTGGTTAGTAGCAAAGAAAAGCAAAGATGATCAACCAAAATAAGAGGTGATCAATATAAAAAAATAGAGACATCGATAGAAAGCATAGACGATCGACAAAAAGCAAAGACTATAGGCAACAAAAAGAAAAAGTGACGATCGACAAAAAGTAGAGACAAGTAGTAATTTTCACCATTTTTCACAACACCATGTTCATTTTCTTTGTTTTCTACAAAACAAATGTAAAATTTTTACCATTTTTTCAACATCATGTTTATTTTCTAACATGAAATACTTTTTTCTATACAGGTACAATGGTACCTACTGGCAATGGAAAGAAGGGAGACCAATCTTCTGCTAAAAAGACTATCCTAAAATATTTTAGCCATACATCAAAATCGAGTGATCCATTGACATGTGTTAAAATTCAAGGTACATACACATTTACCTACTAGATAATTAATTTTGGTGAGTTATTACAAAAATGATATAGAACACCTTTCTATGCACAAAATACTATTGACCTTGATATACCTTCACTCGAAGATATTCTTGAGGATGAAATTCATCCACATGAAAATTTTGTTAACAATGACATGCAACAATCACTTGAAGAGATTCTTGAAATCGACATGTCAACCAAAAAAGAAAACGATCATTGTAATAAAATATCAACTTTTGGGGAATCTTCTACTCGAAAACCTAAATGTAGAATGTTAACTAGGTGGACTATTAGAAGGATATTTTATCTTGAATGGTCATCGACATATCCATTTATTGAGCCAGTATAGTTGGAGAACAACAATGATATGCCAACATACTATAGTAGATAGAAACTAAGAAAGGACCACAAGATGCAACCTAAGTTGGATACAATAAAAAAATATTACAAAGTAGTTTGTGATAATAAAAGAAAGTGATCGAACAAATAAGAAAAGAATTAGGTGGAAGGATTCATTAGAATGTGTATATGTTAGATATGCACAAGAATATAAAAAATATATGAAACAACAACAAACTCTTGTTGAGAATGGTGGAACGATTCATGCTCAATTTCAAAAAATTTATAACATCATTTTAGCTTCCAAAAGTTTGTAGTTTTTTGTTGTATATACTATTCTTAAAAAGGGTAGACTTATGTTTGATTTTATTTATTTTAAGAATATATTTCAAATAGCTAATGTGCAAAACCTTCCCAGTGTTCATTGGTTAGATCGAAGTGGTTGGAAAATGGTAATGAAAACACGAGATTCCGGAAACAAAAAGGAAAGACTAAACGAAATCGTATTAAAAGGAAGGAACACAAATGAATGAACACAAGATATAAGAACAATATGAAATGTAGCCCTTTTTTTATTGATATTCTTTTCAATTCGTGTTACAATACGTCTCCTTCCTTTTTAGGGGATAGGAGCGTTAGATATTGTTCTCTACAACTTGTCTCTGAATTCCTTCTTCCGCGTGCCCACATATAAAATGGGCGAACCAAAACGTTGTCGCCGCTTGCGTTGACAAAGGTCGATTCCTCGTTGCTCCTTCAATAGACCTGAAATCTGTGTTCAAAGAAACAAACAAAGAATCGGTAGCACTTTGTGTATGAAAAATAAAAGATAAATCTAACTATAGCTGAAATGAATCTAAATGCACTAAAAACTTGATAAATGCATAAACATGAAACTAGCTAAAATACTATAAATGAAGTAAAGCGGGGAGGTGCCCGAAGGCAAACCACCCGCGGATAAAACCTTGCTTCGACACCAATCCGCTTGAGATGGGTCCGAAACCCGATGTGATGTGTTGTCGTCAAATTGATAGAATATTGTGGTCAAAAGATTGGGGTTTGGGCGCAAATCGCAAGTAAGTGAATTAACAACACTTCGTTGCTCAGAATGCTCCTGCTCGGTATCTCCTTTGGGTGAGGAAACTCACCATTTTATAGACCCAAGGGGTCTCTTTGAATTAACATGCAAAAGTGTTTCTTTGCATGAATGCTTTTGTTTGTGAAGAGAAGACTTCTTCTTGATCAAGGGCTTCTTAACTGCCTCTGTGCATGTCTTTGTGTGTTTTAGAAAAGCTCACTTGCACTCCCATGCAATGAAGGGATAACTAAGTGGCAAATCTGAGTTGTCTTAAAAAGCTTACTCTCATTCCCATGCAGTGAAGGGAAAGTCAATTGGCAGATATGAGTTGTCAAAAGAACTCACTCGCACTCCTATGTCATGCAGGAAGAGCTAAGTGGCAGTTCTGAGTTGTTTATATGCCAAGATTTGACTTTTTGCCGGTCAAACCTGACAATCGTCCCACCCCGAAGCGAGCGCTTATAATCGTCCCTGGGTGAGACGAGTATCAGTCAGCACTCGTTCCTGGGTAGGACGAGTAAAATTTGCACTCGTCCCTGGGTGGGACGAATAAGCAATAAAGTGTCTAAAAGGTGCCAAATTGGTTTCTGACTTGCAAAATTGTTGTGTGAGTGGTTAGAACCACTTTTTAACCTCTGAGGGCTGCCCTAGGGGCTGTGTGTGTTGGTGCGATCAGTGCTTGTAATCACATAATCGGATTGGTGCTGTTTTGGTGTCTACAGATGCCCCTTTTTGGGAAGCGTTGTGCAAGGCGCAGCGCTGAGCAAAAATATAACCAAAGCACTAATGATTAAGGTTTTCAGTAACCTAACCAACTCTTGATGCCCCAAGTATGGAAAGGGCACGCATTCTTGAATCCTTGCTTCTGACGAGCTAAGGAACTTAAATCAAGCATTAACCTGGTTCGGTGAGGTATTACTTGAACTTAGGCATTGATCAGTCATGAATAGGCAAAGGGCGCAACCTTTTGTTGTGGGAACCTTGAGTTCATGATTCACAAATGCTAAGTATATGATCAGTTTGTGATGATTGCTTGTTTGCTGCCCCAAGCAGGGGCGCGATTGTCTTTTGCAATGATCCTTTGAATGCGTGTCTTTTCCAAGACTAGGTATAATGTTGTTGATTGGCAACTAAGTGTGACTACCCCCTCAAGCGACGAATCGATGAGGGAATGACCGACATGAGAAAAGCGACGAGTCGCTTGACCCAAGATGACGTGTGCAAGGGTGCCTTTAGATGGTTTACCGCTAAGCATGCTCGAGCAGTTCTCCGACTGTGTTGACCTATTTTTGGTTTTGTTAGCATTGGTCATTTTTATGTTGTGGTTGTTTTTAATTTAATTTATTTTTTTTTTTATTCGTCCCGGGGTGGGACGATTGTCGTGATGTTACTCGTCCTGGGGTGGGACGAGCATGCCTCGGAGGATACTCGTCCCGGGGTGGGACGAGCGCGCTGAAAAGCGCTCGTCCCGATAAAGGACGATTACCAGCAAACAAAAACTATAAATATGCGAAAATGACGGATTTGGTTCATTTGCACTGTTCATCGATTGCGATTTGGAGCTGCGGGAGGAGGAGGTAGATTTCTGACGCGAAGCGCTGCCGGATTATCTAGCCACCATGAGTACACAGACCGGGTCGTCGAGCGGAGGAGCCGAGGCGAGACCAGTAAGTGCACTATCTCCTCGATTGTGAATTTCAAAAAAAATGCAAATGTGTTTTTATTGTTTTACGTTTATGAAAACACGAAACCCTACTTAATTAAATTAAAGGTAAATGAATGAAACCAAAGGAAACATGGATGCAAACCTATGGAAACTTAGATGAAAAACCGGATGAGAAACCCAAAATGAGACTTAGACGACAAACCGGATGATAAACCCAAAATGAAACTTAGAGTAACAACCTAGGGTAACCATGGTTAAAATGTTTTTCTATGTGAATGGTAAAACTTAGGGCGAAACCGTAGGTAAACCACACTCATATTTTTATGTTATGTTTATGGAATTAAAAATGGAAAATGAATGAATTTTTTTTTTTTTTGGTTGAAATGGTAAACGTAGGTAAAACCGTAAGTAAACCATGTCAAAAATTTTCATTGGTTTGGATGAAATTAAAGATGAATTTTTTTTGGTTGAAATGGTAAACTTAGGTAAAACCGTAGGGAAACCATGTCAAATTTTTATTGTTTTGGATGAAATTAAAGATGAATTTTTTTGGTTGAAATGGTAAACTTAGGTAAAACCGTAGGGAAACCATGTCAAATTTTTATTGTTTTGGATGAAATTAAAGATGAATTTTTTTTGGTTGAAATGGTAAACTTAGGTAAAACCGTAGGGAAACCATGTCAAATTTTTATTGTTTTGGATGAAATTAAAGATGAATTTTTTTGGTTGAAATGGTAAACTTAGGTAAAACCGTAGGGAAACCATGTCAAATTTTTATTGTTTTGGATGAAATTAAAGATGCAAAATAAATGATTTTTTTTTTTTTTTTTTGAAGTTTTGGATGTACATGTGAATGAAAAATAGTACGGTATAGTTATGCATTTTTGTACATGTGATGGTGATGTGATGCATGTTTTTGATGTTTGTTGTTTTTTTTTTTTTTTGTGATGTGCAGGTGGTGAAGAGTCGACATCGAGTGCCGACCATTTTTTCTAATGCCCGCGAGGCGTTGACTGATGATGACTGGGAGTGGCTTGATGCCTTAGGGCTCAAGCATGTGGCTCGGTTGGATGCAGTTGTGGCAGATCGGGCGTACATTACAGCATTGATTGGCCTGTGGGATGCTCGGACGAACACCTTCCATCTTTCGATAGGGGAGATGACTGTCACCTTGGAGGACGTGTATCGGATCTTGCGGATTCCGATAGACGGGGTTCCCATTCGGACGACTCCACGGGGCCAGAGGACAGCGGTACTGACACGGTACTTTGGACACGGAGGGGAGGGGGATGGGATGACCTCGTTGGAGAGGGCGGAGGCTGGATTGTCAGATTGGGGGGATACTAGTACGGTGGTGGTACGCGAGGAGAGTGTTGGGAGTGAGGCATGTAGTACTCATGAGCCTCATTTCCAACATGCTCCTGCCAGATTCATCAGGAGCGAGGTTCCCATGGAACCTAGTGGAGGTAGTATGGCAGTTGGTGGATTGCCCGGTGACAGAGCCGGTTATTATGAGGTGGGGCCAGACGCTACTAGCGCAGTTATATGATGAGTTGTACGAGGTCCGCTGTCGAAGGCGAAAGGGGTTGGGGTGCAATTTTTTATTGCAGTGTTGGGCCTAGCAGCACATAGCCATAGAGCGACCACGAGGGTTGCCCTGGACTACCCAAGCGGAGATGGTGGATAGGGACATTGGGTATGGTGCGCTATGGTATCGGTCTGAGGAGCGAGGGCACAGTCGACGGTTCGCGGGAGACGTCGACCATTACAGAGATGCCTTTGCACGACTGACTCCCGGGGATGTGGTATGGAGGCCATATCGGGATTGTCCCGCATGGCCAGAGGCGGAGGATTGGCTTCGACGGGTTCGGAGGGGGAGATGGGTGATTGGGCGACATGGGACAGAGCAGGAGTACTTCCATTACCTTCGAGTGACGCGACAGTTTGGGGTACCTCAGGGGTTGCCTGGGGAGCCCGTAGCCTACCGACGTCGGAGTGATGAGAGGACCCTAGCGGCGCCGATCCTCGAGCCACTAGGGGAGGAGTCAGATGCTGTGTTGGACATTCCGGATGTTGATGACGTCGGCGTGACAGCCGAATATCAGGAGTGGTGGACGCTACGGCAGTGGCGAGGGGAGGGGCCCTTGGGAGGAGAGGAGGCGGCGGGAGGCGGAGAGGGTGCGAGAGGCACCGGGAGAGGGTTGGGGAGCACCTGCGGATGTAGAGATGGTGGAGGTGGCGAGAGGTGGGAGATGACTTTGGGGAGGAGGAGCGAGCGAGAGATGCGGGGAGGCGTCGAGCCGGGCGGCTCGGGGAGACGAGAGGGGGGTTGCGCGCTGAGGTAGCGCGTTTGACGGGATTGTTGCGAGAGGCGGGATGGAGAGGCGGCGAGAGATGACGCAGGGAGAGGGATCTCCTGCGGACACGGTTGGCGAGGCGGGGGATCGCGGTGGCTGCGTCTCACCGGCGGGGCGGGAGATACAGATGCTTGCACGGGAGAGAGATCTCCTACGGGTGCGGCTAGCACAGCGCGACGATGCCATCGCGTATTACCGTAGGCGGGAGGCGGAGTCGAGGCTACGGGAAGAGGATTGGAGGCGACGAGAGGCCGCGTGGGGGCGGCATCGGTCGGAGATGGAGGGTGAGATTATCCGCCTGGGTGGGCGAATACCAGAGCCTCCGGCCAGTGGCTCGTCGTACAGGACGAGAGACAGCGGGACGGAGCAGTCGGCATCATCCCGTCGTCGGCGGCGAGATGAGGGAGGCGCGAGTGGGCGGGATGCGAGGCGAGCAGTCGCCCTGAGAGATCTCAGAGGACGGATACCGCAGGGGGTAGCTCTCGTCGCACCGATCCTGCGTGATCATGGTGGCCGACGCCCTAGGCTGGGGATTTTGGGATTTTGGATGATGGGAGGGAGGTCTGAGGACCAGTTTTGTAGCCTGCGGGCAATTTTGTTGTGATATATATACAGATGATTCTTTTTGGTGTTTATCTGTTTTGCATGATTTATTTTTATGTACATGTTTTTACATTGATGTATGCATATGCGATTATGAATGTGATGATTCTAATTTGTATGATGTATGCATATAGAATGAATGAAATGAATTGTGGATGATTTGTCGATGCACCATATACTGTACAAAATTGGAGTGATTTGCTATAGTAATAAGATAACTTTGTGGAATGCTTGTGCATATGAAAACTTTGTTTTTGTATTTTGTCTATTTTTTGATGGTGAGGTATGGAATGAAATGTATCGGTTGTTGGAAAATGTAGTTAAGCTTTTTTGAGATGCAGATATTTTTAACTAACTAGCCAAGACTATACATTTATCTCGCGAGGACTTTGGAACAAGGTCTAAATCCGACTTGAATTTAACCAAGTTATTTCACATCCCTGTGTGTGCAATTGAGTTCGTTTATGTGTTATTCATCAGGATACCGCCAGTGCCAGATGGGCTTTCAACCGAACCTGTACTGAGGATCACCTAATTAGCTCCACTAACTCCTGTATTGTATTTAGTCAGATTTGTCTGCGATGTTATCTAGGATACCATAAGCTAGCTCATCCACATGCAAACATTGATCTGCACACAAGTTAATGTGATAGATATATCGTCATGCGGGAGGTTTACTGCCAGTGACTGATAGGCTATCAACCAAACCGGTACTGAAGCTTGCCTCATGACCTGTCGAAATGCTGAAAATTCCAGGGATTCAAGGTCGACTCCCTTCTTTTCTTCAAGGGTATGGGGATACTTGCTCATTATAGTGATAAGATCACTGTTTATTTTTGTTTTATTGATTTTTTTTTTTTTTTTTTTTGGAGCAAGGGATTGAAATATGGAGTGACGAGAATCACTATTGTTTGTGCCTTTTGATGTGTGCACTGTAGGATGTCAAATTTTAGTGTTTTGACGTTTTGCAAATGTTTGATGTTTTTGCAACTTTTGAGAACTTGGGATTCATGGGGAATTGGGTAGGGAGGAAGCTTGTCCTTTTGCCAACTCTCGGCATTTCTAGGGTCAATTGCACGGGGGGATAAGCAAGATAGCCGTTTCGCTTATGGTAGCCGGGATTACGGTGCGAGGTTTCATCTTTCGTCCACACAACTTAGGAATTATTTTATGTGTGTTAATTTGTGTTGGGATGCTACGTACCAAGGTGGGATCCAAGTAAAACTTTCCCATGTAAAATGCTGCTTAACTGTGTACAGTTTTTGGCTAGAAATTTAAAGACATCTGAATGACGAAAACCCTATATACATTAGGCGACACGGACGATGCTAAAATAAAAGGATGATATGTGAGATGTAAGTGTTTATGAAAATGGATCGGAGGTGGAAATGATGGAGTTGCCAAATAATGACGGTCTATGGTGCTTTTGACTTGTATGACCTAGCGAAGTATGCAATGTATGGATGCAATGCTTAATGGAACCTATATTTTTGTATTTTGATTTTTATGAGAATGTATGGAATTAAAATGCAATTGTTTTTGTAATTTTGATTGATTTTTATGGGGATGCATGGAGTTGAAATGCAATTAGTTTTGTGAGTTTGATTTGTATTGATGAGGATGCATGGAATTGAAATGCAATTGTTTTTGTGATTTTTGATTTTTATGTTGACCAAGCAGTTGTGGTAACGCTTGGAGCTTTTGGGTTGACCAAGCGATTATGGGAATCCTTGGAGCTTTTGGGTTGACCAAGCGATTGTGGGAATCCTTGGAGCTTTTGGGTTGACCAAGCGATTGTGGGAATCCTTGGAGCTTTTGGGTTGACCAAGCGATTGTGGGAATCCTTGGAGCTTTTGGTTGGACTATGGCTCTCTAGCTGTGAAATGGCCTCAAATGAATGATGTTCAAGGGTTATGCTTCCTTGATTCCTTCAAGAGAGGCAAGCCGGTATGTTTCGGGTCCTATTCTACTGTCAATGATGTAAGGACCTAACCAGTTTGCTGCAAACTTGTCCCGTAGATGGGACGACAAATTAGAATTCTGCTGGTTCTCTTTTAAGACCAAGTCACCAACCTGAAATTCCCTGAAATGGACTTTCATGTTGTATGCTTTCTTAAGTCGCTCTTGATAGATACGCAAATGCTCGAGAGCATTGACGCGTCGTTCGTCAAGCAACGTCAGTTGATCTAACCGGGCCTGCCGTGCAGTGTCATCATCGATGAACTCTTGCATTGAAATGCGTAGGGAAGGAATCTCCAACTCAAAAGGCATGACTGCCTCGGAGCCATACACCAGCGAAAATGGAGTTGCCCCAGTGGGCGTCCGAATGCTGGTGCGATAAGCCCATAGGGCAAGCGGGATCTGAATGTGCCGGTCTTTATGATTGTCTGCAACTGTCTTTTTGAGAATGGCGACTAGCATTTTGTTTGACGCCTCTGCTTGCCCATTTGCCTACGGATAATAGGGTGTGGAAAAGCTATGCTGAATCTTGTACTTTGTGATCAAAGCACGCACATCTTTATTCTTGAATGGTGTCCCATTATCCGAGACAATTTTGGATGGAATACCAAAACGACATATGATGTTATGCAAAATAAACTCCGCAATGCGGGCTCCAGTCGTAGTGGTCAGCGGAATTGCTTCCACCCATTTGGTAAAGTACTATGTGGCCGTTAAAATGAACGTGTGACGACCAGACGATGCAGGGGAGATCTTTCCAATTAGATCAAGGCCCCACTATGAAAAAGGCCAAACCGATTGAATCGGTTGTAAGGCCTGAGAAGGTACGTGTGTCAAATTAGCATGGTGCTGACACTTCACGCACTTCTTCACATATGCGCAACAATCTCGCTCTAAAGATGGCCAATAATAACCCATGCGAAGAATGCGCTTTGCGATGGCCATACCGCTGAAGTGGCCACCACATGTACCATCATGAGCTTGGGTGATCGCCCAAGCGGACTCTTTCTGGTCCAAACAACGAAGGAGGATTCCTTCATAATTTTGACGATACAAAATGTCTCCTAACAAGACATGCTTTGCCGCTTTCTGTTTGAATGATCTTTTCGTGGCTTGTGTCAATCCAAGTGGGAGAGTACCTAGCTTGAGGTAATCCCGAATGGGTGTATACCAGTCTTGCTGATCAGAAACCTCGATAGTATGAACGGCCAATCCCTTTTGAAGTTTATCCCGAACAAAAGCTGAACGGGAAAGAACTTGTAAAAACAACGTGGTGTTGCTAGCAAGAGGGGCCGGGGAGAACAAGGACCCCCAGTTGGCTTTAATCAAACAATCTCGAATTCGAGAGAACTTATCCGGAGATGGTTCAATCTGGATCATGTGGATTTCTGGCGTCGAATCAGAGCTTGCACGCTCCATCGCAGATTGCGATAATGTTTTAACTCTGAATGGTTGTCATTTCACCAGAAGGGTCTTGCGGAATAAGTGACCCCAAGGAGGCCATAGTATCCGCAAAATGATTTGATGATCGAGGGAGTGCCTCGATGTCATACCATTCAAATTGTGCCAAGAATTTATCCACAAGGGCTTTATAAGACTTCAAAACTGGACATTTACATTGGTATATCCCTTTTACTTGGTTGACAATTAACAGCGAATCACCAAAGATGTTCAATCGTTTAATGTTCATGGTGATTGTTGTCTGAAGACCTATGAGCAAGGCTTCGTATTCTGCATTGTTATTGGTTAGCGGGAAGTCTAATTTAAAAGACAAGGGCATTGGAGCGCCTTGCGGAGTGAAGAATACAATTCCCGCACCACCCCCTTGCTCACATTTAGAACCATCGAAGAATAGGGTTATGTCAGCCTGTGACTCAGGCTCATCAGAATCTGGCGACTATGAAACATGGAAGACCCCATCATCAGGTAGTTCAAAAGTCAGAGGCTGATCGTCTTCAAGAGGAGCCTCGGCTAGTTGATCGGCGATGACTTGACCTTTTATAGATTTCTGTCCAATGAACTCTATGTCAAACTCCGTCAACAACATGATCCATTTCGCCGTGCGGCTACTATGATAAGTACGACTCATCATGTATCGCAATGGATTCTCCTTAGACACAACATACGTCTTATTACTAAGCATGTAGTGGCGTAGCTTTTTGGTAGCAAACACCATTGCCAAGCGAGTTTTTCAACATATGCATAGTTAAGTTCATAAGCCGACCGGGTGCGGCTAAGATAGTATGTAGCTCTGTTCTCGGTGAAGTTCATTTTTTGGGACAGACATGGCGCCCGGTGCCACCTCGGTGGCTGAGATATATAAATAGAACGGCACTCCTGGTGCAGGTGGTGCCAATGCGGCGGTGAAGCCAAGTACTTATTTAATGTCGTCAAAGGCTGAGTGGCACTCGTCATCCCAATGAAATGTGACCCCTTTATGCAATAATTTATTCATGGGTCGGCATTTGTCGGATAACTGCGCTATGAAGCGCTTGATCGACGCAACCTTTCCCTGTAGACTCCTGAGCTGCTTGATGGTGGTTGGGGGACGCATTTCAAGGATTGCCTTGACTTTGTTTGGATCAACCTCAATTCCTCGTTTGGAGACTATGAAACCCAAGAGTTTTCCAGAGGTGACGCCAAAGACGCACTTCTTGGGGTTTAATCTGACTTTATGCTCAATGAGGCGATCAAGGACCTTGCTCAAGTCATCGATATGATATGTGCGCAAAAGAGATTTGGTCAACAAATCATCCATGTAATCTTCCAAAGTTTTGTGCATGTAATCGTGAAAGATGTATGTCATGGCACGTTGGTATGTAGCTCCGGCATTTTTAAGGCCAAAAGGCATGACCTTATAGCAAAATGTCCCCCAAGGCGTTGTGAATGCCGTTTTTAGTTGGTCCTCAGGATTAATACGAATCTGATTGTATCTGAGAAACCATCCATAAGGGAAAGCATTTCGTGGCCCGCTGTAGCGTCTACCAACGCGTCGATGCTTGGCAAGGGAAAATCATCCTTAGGACTCGCTTTGTTAAGATCTCAAAAATCGGTGCATATGCGAATCCTCCCGTCGGGCTTCTTGACGGGAACCATGTTAGATAACCATGGCGGATAATCCACACCAGATGACAAAGCTGGGCATCCAACAACTTTTGCAACTCATATTTTACCATTAAGGCCACTGTTGGATGCATCTTGCGTAGTTTTTGCTTTACTGGCTTGATTGTCGGATCAAGCGTTAAATTGTGCGTGACTAGCTGTGGGTCTAGTCCCGGCATATCCTTGTATGACCATGCAAAAACTTCCTTCTTTTCCTTAAGAAGGGCAACATAATCGGCTCGCTCTTCGGGGGAAAGACTTACCCCCAGCTTGAGAATCCGTGGATTCATTGGATCTGTGCCGATGTCTACATCAGTCGTTGCTTCAACTGACATATGGGATCCGTCTTCCAACTGGTGTGGAATTGGGATCAGATGGATATCGTTTGCTGAATTAAGATCGTCATTAGGAACCTCAAGTTCCTCTTCAGCATGGAAGACATCCTGAGTTTGTCCTGGAGTGAAATGAAACATCCCACCGCAAGGCCAATACTATGATGGAGATGGTGGTGTGTCAGCGCGATCCCAATCAATAGCTTCTATGTCTAGATGCAATAATCATGTTGGATTGGCTGGATCATGGATGGGGGCGGTCAAATCAATGGAGACCATGTTAATGAAATGATTGTAATCTCCATTACCGCAAATGTGACAACTCTGATATTCTGGATGTTCGTGGTGTTGTGGATCTGGCTCTGTAGGCACTGGCACAAAGGGATCAGCCCTATATGCGGTCCTGCAAATAGGGTCCGCCCTAGACACTGATGAGTTGATAGGGTCTCCAGGCGAAAGATGTTCGTTGTATGCCTGGAGTGGCGGATGCGGTAATTGCTATAAGCTGCGCCGAGGTTGAAGTGCCTCCTAGGTCGCGGATCTATGTGTAAGTGTTCCAACCTTGTCATCTATGTCCAAAGGATCTTGTAATCTATGCTCACTAGGATCGTTCAATGGGAACATCCTCGGGAAGCTTTCCGATCGTCATTCATTTGATAGTCATGCGAATGATCGTCCTCCGACTCATCTTCGGAAGACCCTTCCTGGTCTTGTCCATCTTCCCCTTGTGGGTGAGTCCATGAGGTTTCTCCTTGTTCAGCCGTAGGGAAAGGGTTGTTGAGGTCAACAAGGTTATTTGTTTGCAATGGGAAATAATCCCCTAATGTATAAGTTGTATTTGGATTAGCATATGGATCTGATGCCAACCCATCCTTGTTGCCTATCCCTAGGCCTTGCATGTTTTCGACCAAGATGTCGAGGGGCAAAGGGTGATTAAACCCTACTCCTGACTTATCATAGGGCATTTGGTATCTTGGTTGACACAAAACACGCATTCCTTGTTCATACCGACCTAACCCGTATCCATGCCAATTGCATTGGCTAAGATATCTTAATGCGAAGTCTGGGTTAGCCAGATAGTTGACATCTTCCACAAAGGGATCTTCATCTTCCTCTTCTTGTCGGGAAGGTTCAACGCCATGATCCGGGCCCCCAAAAATGAAGTTTGTCCGATTAGGTGGGTAGCCTAAAGGAACCACGGAGCCTATGGGGAGTCGAGGTCTTCCCATGTCTTGCATAGACTGAAGTGTGGGCGTTGCAACAACATTGCGCACTATATACTCCCCCATGCCTGTGTTAGACATCTCAACAGTAATCGTTGGCGATTGAGAGGGGTCAAATGGGAGTTCTCCTTGAGTCCACTCCATGTGGGGTGAACTAGGTGTCTCAGCTTCCATTCTATTAGGCGTCTTTTATGTAGAGATGTTGGAAACGAGAGGTGGTTCTGCTTCTAGGGGCTTCTTTCCTTTGTCCGTTGGTGTGGCCACCGTAGGTGGCGTCGTTGTGGGAGGACAGGATGAAGAAGATGAACCCGCCTGGGAATGTAATTGAGTTGGCAATGAAGATTCTTGCTTAGTCGAACCCCGTTTAGATGGATTTAACTGGAAATCCACGTGCGTTGAAGGAAGGGTTGACTGCGGCATGATTTGCACTGAGTTGCAATACTTAAAAGGTTCCAAATCTGCGGGGACCACGTGCACTTGTCCTTCAAATGTATATTTCAAACATTGATGAGCAATTGAAGGGACACATTTCATATCTCGGATCCAAGGCCGCCCAAGTAAGATATTATAAGCCATCTCACCTTCTAAAATGTGGCACAACGTATGAATGGTCTTTTGTCCCACTTGTATGGGCAAGACAATTGTGCCAAGCTATCGAGCATATCGTATCATTAAATGCTCGAAGGGTATAAGTAGAAGGTGCAATGTGAGAGAGTTGGTAGTTTCAAATGTTTCGGTGCAGCGGTTGTAATAAGGTTCTTTGGACGAACCGGTGTCTATCAACACCCGTTTGTATGGAGTCCCGTTGACCCGCGCAATAACGTGCAGGGGTGGATCTGTTACATCGCCAGTCACCATTTTTAGCTCATCTTCTCTGAAGGTAATGACTGGTTCAGTACACTATTTGACATGCCCCACAAAATTGTTGAACGAATCCGCTTCATGGGGTTGCAATTCAATCGCCTTTAATATCTCCATAAGAGCTTCCCGATGGGGCGCTGATTGTTGAATAAGCTCATAAATGGAGAGCCTAGCCGATGTGGTCCTTAGACTTTGAGTAAGTCTAGATCGAATCGTGACCACTGGTCTAGGTGGGGGCAACTGTGTAGGATTTGGTTGGTGTTGTGACGTGGATGAGGCTTCCCTAGTGGCTATCGCGGGGACAACTCCTGGGTGTCTTTTGTTTCTTGTCACAATACTTATCATTCCAACATACCCTTCCATGGGGTAACTCTGTTGCACTTCATTGACATGTAGAGGTTTTGTTTGTGCATCATGTGTGGGTAAAGGATCTTTGAAAACACCCATATGTTGGTTGTTGGGTGCGATGGGATTATCCACTACCAATGTGTGATTGTCAATGAGATCTTGCACTAAACCTTTAAACGCCCAACAGAAATTAAGGTCATGCCCTTTCCTTCTATGGAATCTACAGAAAAGATCCTCTCTGTAGCCCTTAGGCTTTGGCGCATTAGGATCAATTGTTGGAATATATGGCAGATTAATCAAGTTTGCCGCTGACAAACGGTCAAACAAGGAATCTCTAGACTCAGTGTATGGTGTAAACTGTCGCTTTGGGCGACACTGCTGATTTTGATCTTGCTTCTTGTTATCTTTCTCATAATTATTGTGAGGCACCGCATTGATAGTTAGCTTTTGAAGGTTTGTGTTTCTTGGGCGGGCGTAGGGGCATTAATAGCAACTTGATTGACCGCGGCGGGTTTCTATTGCGTATTCCCTATTTTGGTATTCTTGTTCCACTCTTTTTTCTTAGGCTTGGCAATTTCGCCATCCTGTATCTTGATTTCTTCGATACGTCTAGCTTGCGCTAGAGCTTCTTCCAAAGTGGTGTATTGCTGCAGCTGCAATAGCACAGAGATCGATCGCAAACGGCTCTTTGCGAACATTTGAGTTAAATCGGACATAGGAGGGAGGTAAGACAACTTTGAAAGCATCTTGTCCTCCACCGATTCCCATATGCGACCATAGACTCCTCCTCATCTTGTTTGAGGCTAGCTAGATCAGCTGAGTGACGTCTTTTTCTTTGTATTGAAAGCAAAACGTTCTAGGAACGTGTCAACTAGTTGATCTAAGTTGTAGATGTTGTGCTTCGAAAGATGGGTAAACCAATCCGAGGCGAGATCCTGCGAATGTGGTTATGAATGTTCTCAATAATAATGCATCATTGTCTTGTATACCAAAGCAGCGACTCAAAAATCGAGTCACATGTTCTTGAGCATCTTCATCCCCTTTAAAGAGTGCCAAGCTGGGGCGGCTTGAAATGTTCGGGGTATGGAGGTGCTTGGCACGGATGGATGTATCGGATGACTACGAAGTTGGCGTAAGGTAGGCTTTTGAGGCCCACCGGTCTTAAGTTCCATATTCTCTAAGCGTTCTAACAACACTTTGTAGGCATCGGAGGATATAATTTCTTCCTCCTTATTTTGTTCTCTTTGTGGGTTGCGGGGAACTTGAGGCCTTTGAATGACTAAATGGTTAGCATCCCTTACGCCTAGATAAGGCGTTTCAGCCCGCTCTTCTTCTTGGTAATAATCCTCATAATCTTCTTGAGGAGTGTTTGGCCTAGGCCTATAAACATGGATGGGTGCCCGCGGAGGATGCCCGTCATGGTCACGAGGAATGGCCTCCCGCTCAGTTCTAGGAGGTCTAAGAGGCAATGTTTGCTGACGTCGCGGAGACCTGTCTCGCGCTAAGGGATTATGCCTCACATACATCTCAGATTGTTGTGCGCGAGGGACTGGGGCTTTCTCAGTCACATAGTTGTAAAACCTTTCAGCAGTCTGACGCTGAATGCGCTCTTGATCAAGGCGACACAAATGTTCTAATTCCTGTTGTTCTTGTTGAAGCCGCATGATTTGTGCTTGGCGGGCGGCTAGTTGTGTAAATGCCAAGTTACTTTGTTCTGTTGTCTCTTGTTTGATAGGCCTAGATGCTTCTCCTACATATCTATTTTGATCATAATACTACGAGACTCCTATATGTTGCTTCCCTCCGTCGAGGTTGGCCGCATTGACTTGAAACTACGGGTCTCAATAAGGGATCCGGATATAATGCGGGTGCGGACGTGCATCGTTTTGGCACTTGGAAGCTGACTTGGAGGAATGTAGTGATCCTCCTCTCTCTCTCTGTGATATGCATAAAAAGTGCGGGCGGAATTGTCTTGTCTGTTGGGAGGACTTGTCGTTACGGATATGGTTTACTATTTTCGACATTAATTGGGGGTAAATTAGGAACCACAAAATCATGTGGTCCTTCCTTTTGAACCCTTTGTTGTTCCATAGCATTATACAGTGCTTCATCACTAGGCCATCCATAATGAGCTTCAAAAGGAGGCTTCGTGCTTTGACCAGGTGGTATATATAAGTTATTGTCTTGAAAAGATTCTTGTTGCTTAGGAGTTCCCCTTATAGAAGGGGTTCTAAAGTCTCGTCTGTTGAAGGCCTGATTTGGAGAGCCACTCCTTGAGGCACCTCTAGAACCTTGTTCTATGACTGTATGGGTTGGAGTACCCCTCAATGATGGGGCTCTAGAGCCATGTTATGCATGATGTGAACTAACTGTTGTACCCCGTCGGTGAGGCGGAATGGCTAAGTCTTCAATGCTATATCGGAGACGAGTTGTCTCTCTTGGTGCATGTTCTGCAGCTTATGCCAGTGATTGGGCTTGGCTACGAGTATTCACCATGATAATGCTAACCTAAAAAATGCAAAACTTCTTTTTGTGATTTTCTTTTTATGATGTTTTTGGTCTAAACGAGAAAATAGCATACACACTCACAAGCAATGATTATCTCTTTTAAAGATTAATAGTGTGCCCTAAATCTGGTTTAGTGTGTTTTTGTTGTTTGTTTTGTTTTTGAAGATTTTTGTGAAACGTTTAAATGCAAGTATGAAGGCTCTTATGACTCCCAATATGGTCGCCCCTTCAATATACCATTGTCGGACC
Source organism: Wollemia nobilis (assembly GCA_028583015.1). Taxonomy (NCBI): domain Eukaryota; kingdom Viridiplantae; phylum Streptophyta; class Pinopsida; order Araucariales; family Araucariaceae; genus Wollemia; species Wollemia nobilis. The sequence goes on from JAQPPZ010005120.1 coordinate 2,393,917, forward strand.
GATATACCAACCTCTCTATATACCCGCCCTTACGTGAGGGAGACTATAGGTACGTGAGAGCGAGATGATACGTGGAACATAGGCGGTACGGAAGGGGAATCGCTCTGTTTATGACACCTACCATAGAAGACTTATCCTCGCGTCCTTGGGAATCACCCCAAGCTACACTCGGTCGGCTTTCGTCGGGATTTACGTCTAGCAACAGTCGCGATCGAGGTAATGGATGCAATATATCAAGCCAAAGTGATAATGGAATCCACCTTTGGTCTTGTTCAAGGGTTGGGGTTTTACGACCAACGCCTTGGTTTAAAATGCCTCGTGATGTGTGGGGTTCATTTTAATTGTGCAAAATTGAAACGAGGCAAACGAAAAGAAATCTTTCCCTAAGCCATACAAACTGAAAACCAGAAAACAGAAAAACAGAAATTTGACGAAAGTTGTAAAAACCCCTACCTCTTCTCTGCCTAACAGGATGTCTCTGATTTGCTCTGAAAATTGCACAAAATTATAATCGTCCCTGGGTGGAGCGAATAACAGACCGTAATCGTCCCAGGGTGAAGCGAATAGTTTATTCGTCCCGAGGTGAGGCAGTACCAATTACGTAATCGTCACGTGCGAGAGACGAATAACGATCCGAGGTTAAAAAAATAGGTACATGTAAAAACAAGCAATTTTAGATCGAGTAAATTAACCTAAAAAAAATAGAGGACAGTCGTCCCACAGTGATCGCCATTGAAAACACGAGATTCCGGAAACAAAAAGGAAAGACTAAACGAAATCGTATTAAAAGGAAGGAACACAAATGAATGAACACAAGATATAAGAACAATATGAAATGTAGCCCTTTTTTTATTGATATTCTTTTCAATTCGTGTTACAATACGTCTCCTTCCTTTTTAGGGGATAGGAGCGTTAGATATTGTTCTCTACAACTTGTCTATGAATTCCTTCTTCCGCGTGCCCACATATAAAATGGGCGAACCAAAACGTTGTCGCCGCTTGCATTGACAAAGGTCGATTCCTCTCTGCTCCTTCAATAGACCTGAAATCTGTGTTCAAAGAAACAAACAAAGAATCGGTAGCACTTTGTGTATGAAAAATAAAAGATAAATCTAACTATAGCTGAAATGAATCTAAATGCACTAAAAACTTGATAAATGCATAAACATGAAACTAGCTAAAATACTATAAATGAAGTAAAGCGGGGAGGTGCCCGAAGGCAAACCACCCGCGGATAAAACCTTGCTTCGACACCAATCCGCTTGAGATGGGTCCGAAACCTGATGTGATGTGTTGTCGTCAAATTGATAGAATATTGTGGTCAAAAGATTGGGGTTTGGGCGCAAATCGCAAGTAAGTGAATTAACAACACTTCGTTGCTCAGAATGCTCTTGCTCGGTATCTCCTTTGGGTGAGGAAACTCACCATTTTATAGACCCAAGGGTCTCTTTGAATTAACATGCAAAAGTGTTTCTTTGCATGAATGCTTTTGTTTGTGAAGAGAAGACTTCTTCTTGATCAAGGGCTTCTTAAGTGCCTCTGTGCATGTCTTTGTGTGTTTTAGAAAAGCTCACTTGCACTCCCATGCAATGAAGGGATAACTAAGTGGCAAATCCGAGTTGTCTTAAAAAGCTTACTCTCATTCCCATGCGGTGAAGGGAAAGTCAATTGGCGAGATATGAGTTGTCAAAAGAACTCACTCGCACTCCTATGTCATGCAGGAAGAGCTAAGTGGCAGTTATGAGTTGTTTATATGCCAAGATTTGACTTTTTGCCGGTCAAACATGACAATCGTCCCACCCCGAAGCGAGCGCTTATAATCGTCCCTGGGTGAGACGAGTATCAGTCAACACTCGTTCCTGGGTAGGACGAGTAAAATTTGCACTCGTCCCTGGGTGGGACGAATAAGCAATAAAGTGTCTAAAAGGTGCCAAATTGGTTTCTGACTTGCAAAATTGTTGTGTGAGTGGTTAGAACCATTGTTTAACCTCTGAGGGCTGCCCTAGGGGCTGTGTGTGTTGGTGCGATCAGTGCTTGTAATCACATAATCGGATTGGTGTTGTTTTGGTGTCTACAGGTAAAATATCTCTCATTGGTTGAGGACCTAAGAGAGAAAGTAAAACCAAATTTATTTCTTTCAATTGATGAGGTGACTATTTTTGACAAAACATATTTTATTTGCATTACACATTCCAAAATTATTTAAGGCAACCTCATTTACTAGCACTATATAATATGGTGAAAAATTATAATGCAAAAAACCTTTATAATGTTGTTGTAACCAGTTTAAAGGATATCATGAGAATGGATGATACAAAAATAACCACAAAGTTAATATGTGTTAGAGGTGATGGTGTTGTTATAATGCAAGGACATAGGAATTGTCTTTGTGTTCGACTTCAGATATTAGTTGCTCCATATTTTATCCCCATTCATTACATGGCTCATAGAATGAATCTTGCATATAAAATTATGAGAACATTTGAAAATGTTGCGAGAGTGGAAGAAGTCGTCCTTGAAATACATGCTTATTTTTCATGCACTCCAAAAATATTTGTAGAGTTTCAACAATTTGCACTAGGAGTTATTGAGGATAGAAAATTTTTAAAAATATATAGATACTTGATGGATTTCATTGTTTCAACCTGCATATAGAGTTTTTAAAGAATCTCAATCCTTAGTAGGGTTTATGTATGTAGATCGTAGGGTAGTTGATAAGGCAAAATATTTGCTGTACTGTATTACTAACTTGGAAACACTTCTCACGTTATGTGGTATTCTTTCAATGTTGCAAGAAGTGAATACTTTTATTAAACTTGCGCAACAAATATCCATTTATATTATCGGTTTCATTAGGATGAGAAAGCAAATATGTATGCATCTTAATAGGCTATACTTGTTGAGAGAAAATTTTAAGGATCCTTTGTTTGATAATTGGAGAACTTTAACAAACATTAATTATCCAAAAAGTTTTTTGAAGTTCAACATCAACAATCATCTTTGTATTAATGTTCATGGAAAGGAGATATCTTTATATTGTTTTAAAAAGCTATTACATATAGTTACAGACAATGTTGAATAAATGCCCATAAAATACAATGAATTTGATGTAGTTTTACACAATATAAAGATTAAATTGAGAAAAATAGCAAAAACCTTGACAAAAGAAATAAGAGAGCGTTTTCAAAGAGATGAGTTGCTTAAGGCCATGGGTGTGGTTAACCCCATGTTTAGGGATCCTTGTACTGACTACAATTATACAAGTGATTTTTTTACAAAATATATGGGTATTGTTGTTAAACATTTCACTAAATGTGTAGAAGTAAATGGTATTCTCAATAAAGATATTTTTAAAAACAATCAGGCCATTTTAGATTGAAAATAGTTGATCAAATTTTACAATTGACTAACCCTCATGAACTAGGTTCTAGTACACATTTGTGGATATCCTAGTAGTGTCTTATAAGATACGATTAGTGACTATTTTTATTTATATGAATTATGTCAAATAATTATTTTGGGATCGGTGGAAGATGAAAGAGTCTTTAGTGCATTATCTTTTGTGAAACCTAAAGTTCATAACAAGATGGATAAAAATTTGAAAAACTATTTAAGAATATACGTGTCATCTTATGATCTAGAAAAATATCTTTATGACAGAGCTTTGGAATATTGGAAATATCTAGTAGATAGAAGAGGTACCACTAATACTCATGATAATGAGGATTATGATACTTGTAGTGATCATATTGGAAGACAAAGAGATCAACTATGCGTACAAGTAATTTTGGACAAACCAAGAAATGTTTGTTTCAACTTCCTCCATTATGTTATTTGCAATATTTAAAATTTTTGATATATTTGATAATATTTGTTATTAGTTGTTGTCTACCGGATTATAAAAATTGGCTTTCTGGTTTACTAAAACTATCAAAAAAATAGTATGTTCATAAAATTTTATGTTTTATATCATAGCCTTGTTCATAAAATTTCATGTTTTATATCATAGCCTTGTTATTGGATTATCTATGTTCATAAAATTTTATGTTTTATATGATAGCCTTATTTTATTATCTACCTATATTCATAAGATTTTATGTTATATATATATATATATATATATATATATAGAGAGAGAGAGAGAGAGAGAGAGAGAGAGAGTATAGTATACATTTTAAATCCCCTTAGGTACATCTATTTTGCAAATAACTATACTATAGAAAGTCCTATATGGCACATTAGAGTGATAGAGTCCATAGATAGTTACTTGGGGCCAATCTAAAGTTCCAATAGTAAACATAATTGCATCATTATCATCAATTTTAAACATCTTTGCATCCATTTAATAAAAAAAAATTGAAATGTATTTCTTATTAATTTGAAAAGCATATCATTATATTTTACAAAATTGTTGATTGCCATACAACAAAATTTGCAATCAACTAGTGAAATTTGTGTTCACTTTTTTAATCTTTAGTTAGGGGGCTTGAAGCAAATTTTGGCTCTTCTTGAGGTTGAGGTTGTGTTTCCTCAAGAGTTTACCGTTGTAGTGCACCAGTTCTTACCAAGCCTTCCTATGTTGTGTCAAAACTTGCCAACAATGCCATTTCTTCTTTTGCAGGATCCTCTTTTAGTCTTGAATGCATTTCTCTCTTTTTTCTTAAGCAAAATCTCAGGATCTAAATTATGTTTTTTATGATCCTCATGAAGGCGTTCTTTTATTGTGATTATCTTCTATAGAATAACTTTGGAGGGAGTGGCCTAAATGGGAGGAAATGGACCAACCCACTTGACATATTTTTTGGGTGGGGACAACTCTCCTTCTATGGAATTTGTGGAAGAAGAGAAATAATCATATCTTAAATTAGGAATATAGAGACAACCACTTTGTTTGGCAAAGGATCATAACCAATATGAAGGAGTCAATCCAATACATGTTAAAAGAGCCTTAGAATCCTAACCAAAAGTGGATTCAAATAATATCCAGATTATAAGTGTCTCTAATGATAGTCACATAAAAAAGGGTAACCCTAAATCATGCACAAGTAATCAAAATGTGGAATTGGAAACATCCTCCAAAGAGACTAGGTAATATTAATAAAGATGGAGCTTCAAGGGGAAATCCAAGAAGAGTGAGTATGGGGGGAATAGACTGCCTTCTGAATGGCGCCCCTAATTTTTTCTTCATTAAAAACCTTGGTATCTTATCCAATAACTTGGTAAAGGCTATACCATTTTAAGGGGATTACAATAGGCTCGAAAGGTGGGATAGAAGAAAATTCAGGTGGAATCAGACTCCCAAATTATGATTAACTACTTAAGGACCAGGCAAGCAAAAGAATAAAGATTGGAGAATACAAATAATACTTTAGAAAATACAAATGATCCAACAACACTTTGAGGCGGTGAAGATCATATGCATCTTTAGAGATCAAAACAGGGTGGCAGATGCAATGGCTAATTGGGCTCTTGATCGAATAGACTTCACTTGGTATGGATATCCTTCTAAATTATGGTCTCAACGGACTAGGGAAGCTCTTTTTCCATTCTTACCATTCCATTGATGATAGTACTGTTTATTGTATATAGATTTATATATCCTTGTTCTACATGATTACTCTTTTTTTGTATAGATAGTTGTAATTTATTAGATGTGAGAAAGAATATTCTCGTATCCTGTGTGGCTTAAAAGTCTTCGATCCTGAATAGGAAGGAGATATAATCTAATTTTTCTAATTTAATTTATCAATCCTTTTTATTTTAAAAAAAAAATTAATTCAATTGGTTTATATTTTTCAAATTAAAAAAAAAAGATGTAGCATTAAAATCTTATTAAACCCAAACAGTTAGAATTTTACTAAACTATAAATAAATAATTTACAAACTATTATAATATTACTATATAATCATTATATACTACAAAATAAAACATTTCAATTCTATATATTCAATTAAAAAATAAAATATAAGATGAAATCCATTTTAGCTGTGAGACTAAATAGCTTTTATTTTTCTCGTGGTGAATGCTCTGTTTACTCTGTTCATCTTAAAAATATTAATTAACATTAGTAACTAGTCCCACATTTCATTAGCTAATAACTTTTCTGCGTGGATGAGGTATGATTTGGATGACATTGTGTGGCCAATTACGAAGCATAGAGTACAAGTCACAACCACACAATCAGTCATATTACTCTACTTCCTCATCACGTTCAATTCTCTCTAACAACATTCATAAATCGGGTCAGCGCATTCACTGTCTTTTTTTTTTTTCCCCTCCCTCTCTGAATCTCCCATGGAAGGCACTCGGCTTTCATCTTGTTGGAACTGCTCCCCAACAAAGCAACCTTTGATGTAAAACAACTTCAATATTCATTGGGTCAGCATCATCCACGCAGGTAAATTGGCGGGATATAATCGCAATTCCATTTTTTTTTTTTAAGGTCTTTTTTACTTACACCGTTTGCTTTCAGAGAGTGTTTTAACCAAACCGGTAGCTTTGTTTGTCAGACCCACTAGTGCATTTCATGCTTTCACATTGCACATGTTTGGATTTGTTGTGAAATAGAGGTGTGGGATATAAATAAGTTACCGATTGGGATGATTTTGTGTTAGATGTAGAGCAACCTATTTTTCAGAATAAAGGGTCCAGGTGTTGATATTGATAAAACACATAACTTGGTAGATTTTGATAGGGAGGCTTTCTCAGAATTTTGTGGGTAAATTTCAGCCTTGTACCCAAACTCCTGTCTCAGTAGAATTTCGAAATTCGTGCAGCAGTTCGTTCTGTAGGACTACTTAATGGAAGGCTAGATTAAATGCATAGCCTTTGCACCTTGTTGGTGTTTGGCCCAGGTAGATACAAAGATGTGCCAACATTTTTAACCTTGTTTTTTTTGCCATAAATTGATGATGTTTAAGTTATTCCAGTACCATTCTGAGGTGGCCTGCATGTAATTTCTGGTTAATTGGATATTATTGCTGAACTATCAAGAACTCAATTTACTGCAATTGATTGTAGGAACATAAAGCTTATTGTAAAAAGTTTGTATCAATATTTTTACCTTTTTTTATCATGAGCATGGAAGTGCATATTGCATTCAATTAAGAGATGCTTAGATGGAAGTCCACAAATGCTAGCTAGCAAACATAAGGAGTTGATTGTAGACGAGTTCACAATCACACTTAGGATTGAACTGCATAAGTTGTTTAATTGGCTTACAGGTACTGGTTTGAATTGGTACCAAACATGGTTAGGTACTAATATGAATATATATTACTGCATACATGTAGCCTTTTCACATTGAAACTTCCAAACTCTGAATCTCTAAATCAGGTTTGCTGGTACTTCCGCAATTTATATTGAAGTTTCATCTTGTGAGCATAATCTTTTTGCACGTTTTTGTTGCTCCAGCTCTTGAAAAAATTAAATGGGAAGTTGCTGTTATTAATTGGCTATACTAGTCTTTGACAGACTACATTTATGCAGAAGAGTAACGCAACTTGTTAAATGCACTAGAATTGAGATGTTCATGTCCTCTTCAGTCATTCAATTACAATCCCATATGGAGGCTGCATCAAGCAGCCATTCAGAAGGGACAAAAGTGACAGCTAATGGGAAGGAAAAGACCAAAAGACAAAATTATAAGCAGAATCCATCTGGCAAGGTAACCTTCTGCTTTTCTGTGATAATGAAATTTAATTCTTCGTAGGACCTCCTTGTCAAGTTTTCTTCGTGTTAATAATCCTGGCCGCCAAGTAGTTAACAAATGTTTATGGAAAATACAAGGATGCTACCATACTATTCTTTTTCCTGCTATTAGCTGTTAAGTCCTGTGCAGGTTGTATTGTTTTTATGTGCATTTGTTCTTGGTGGCTGCTAACTAGTGGCTTTGTTCAATATAGCACAATCATTTGCCTTGAACAAAGAGCTTAGGCCCTAAATGTAAAGGTCGGTGGAATTGAAAATGAATATCAATTTATTGATTTCTAGAGCTATAGCTGACTTCGTTTTGTTCTATTTTGCATTGTTGCTCTGCTGCTATGCAGTTACAATGTGCCAACTGTGGAAGCAAATGGCACTCATCTTCAGAGTGCCCAGCTGGCAATAATTGTCGTCAATGTTATGATAGCTCTGACCAAAAGCGATGTTGGATAGTTCATTCCAGGACAAAGATGATGAAATCATTGATACATAAGGGGAAGGCTAAGGAAGTTCAATCAGTTTTTGATAGCTTGATCGCTGATGGCCATAAGCCCTCATTGATTACCTTTACAACCTTTGTAAGTGCTCTCACTGCTCAAAAACTTTACATGAAGCTAAACTCAGTCATAATTCAAATAGAAGAATATGGAATGAAGCCGGATGTTATACTATACAATGCCATTCTAAATGGTTTCTGTCAAGCTGGGGATATGGAAAAAGCAATGGAAGTTTTTAGGAAAATGAAAGAAAGTGCCTGCTCTCCAACAATATGCACTTTCAACACCATAATCAAAGGATATGGGATTCTGGGACAACCAGAAGAGGCCAGTAAGGTGTTACAGATGATGGTTAACGCAACAAATATAAAGCCCAATAACAGGACATATAATATTCTTATTAATGCTTGGTGTTCAAACAAAAATTTGATGGAAGCTCAAAAGGTAATGAGCGTGATGAGAACAACTGGGATTCTGCCTGATGTGGTTTCTTATAATACATTAGCTAAAGCTTATGCACAAAGTGGGCAAGCAGAACAGGCAGAGGAGTTGATCATAGAAATGCAGAATGAATATCTGAGGCCAAATGAGCACACTTGCAGCATTGTTATAAATGGTTATTGTAAAGAAGGCAGGGTAGATGATGCTCTTAGGATTGTTTACAGGATGAAGGAACTTGGGGTACCTCCCAATTTGATTGTTTGCAATACTCTAGTCAAAGGATATGCAGACATGTTAGAGCCAGAGGGTGTTGATGAGGTAAGCCTATCTAATTCTTACATACTAATCATGTTTTTCGTTTTAAAAACATAAATTTTTAAATAGGTTGTAACCTATGAAAATGGAAAGAAAGAAAACTATGACAAAGGCATCCCATTATTTGAAAATGAATTGATTTAGGAATCACTATATGGTCTGTCTCGTATATGTCAAGATTTTTTTTTTTTAAATTCATATAAACACTAAAACAATTTTGTGATGTTGTATTTGGCATTGAACAATTTGTTAAACAGGTGATTCTATCTCTTTGTCACCTTTTGAATGTATAATTTGTTATTAATTCCTAGGGTCATAAATGGCCAATATGATATATTTTTTAATCTTTCCTCCTGCAATGCTCAGGCCCTCCTCCAATTTTAACTTGTACTAGTATTACATCTAAAGCCTTAACTTGTCTGGTATCCAAATATTGACATTTACTCAAGAGCCAATGAATTTAATTCTAAATGGATCATGAAATGGAGCACTGAACTGGGTTGCAGCTGGTAATAGTTTGCCACTAACAATGCCATCAGGACACTTAGATTCATCTCTTGAACATTCAAATTTGGTCTTATTAATTGCATATGGATGTGCCTAAGAATAAGCAACTTGAACATGCATCAGCTCTGAAAGGTTGGGTAGCTGTGACCCTTCCTTCTAATGAGATGTTGCAAATCTAGATGACTGTGAATCTATGTTCTTTCTTTTGCGTAGGTTTTGGGTCTGATGGAAGAATTTGGAGTGAAACCAGATGTTGTAACTTTCAGCATCATCATGAATGCCTGGAGCACAGCTGGGCTAGTGGACCAAGCTAAAGTTACCTTTCAGAGGATGCGGCAAGCTGGAATAAAACCAGATGTACATGTGTATAGCATTCTTGCAAAAGGGTATGTTAGAGCACAAAGGCCAGCAGAAGCTGAAGCTCTTCTTCTAGAGATGGTGGAAATGGGGTTATCTCCAAATGTTGTTATGTTCACTACTGTCATTAGTGGCTGGTGTAGTGCTGCCAAAATGGATGATGCAATGCGAGTATACAATAGAATGCTTGAGTATGACATCGCTCCCAATTTGGATACATTTGACACACTCATATGGGGATATAATGAAGCCAGACAACCTTGGAAAGCTGAAGATATGCTTAAGACAATGAAAGCAGAGGGAATTTTGCCTGATAAAAACAGCATTGAGTTGGTTGCTCAAGCATGGCGAGCTGTTGGATTGTTTGAAGAGGAAGATAGGGTTTTAAAGGTCCTCGCAGCAAATTCTCTATCTCCAAAATCAAAACATAGAGTTGATCTTATGATCAATGGAATGGTTTCAGAGTCTTCAGATAAACCCTACAAACACATCACAATTTCTAGTGCTTTTGTCCCATATGCTCTAGGGTCCAAAACTAACCGAAGAACTCTGGCTTCTACTTTGCATACGAAGTGGAACACGAAATGTTTTCCAGAACAACAAAGAAAACTTGGTCTAGCCTTATTTAGATACAGATACAGGTTGAGCCTAAGGACAGATTGTCTGTGTATGAGTGATTTTAAAAGGCATTTGAAAATGTCTAAACAGATGCTGAATTCTTGCAAGCCATTATTATTAGCATCACAATACACACTTTCATCCCACACAAGTCCTCTATTTTCTTTAAAGTTTTGATGAAGACAACCCTGGGTTGGACATGGCATCAACTCTCTTTGGTTACACATTGACCCTCTTGAAAGTCAAAAAGATTCTCCTCAAATTCTATATTTTCAGCCACATTTTTACAAACTACCAATCACATGTTGCATATTGTAATAGTTATATCCTCTTCATTTCTTGGAAAAATTCATTTTCATCAGCCTGTTCACACCGAATATGAAGACAGTGTTGGTTCTGATGCCTTAAATCTTGCAAGGATTAGAATTGATTCATGTGCAATATTTCATTGACTGGTTCAAACGAAAATGGTGCATACAGCAATTAAAGCATGTCACATACTACACGACACCCTTGCTCAATTGTTTATTTGTTTCAAATCTTTTTTATTATTCATTGCTCCTAGATAAAGAGAAAAGCGGTGAGCTAGCAACAAAGTATGATTGTTTATATTAAATATAAAACAATATTGATTGTTTATGTTAAATATAATACAATATTGTCTTAGCTTAAGAAACAGCTACATTTGTGTTGGATCCGATACATTTTAAAAACATCTTTAACTGAGACAAATTTTGAAAATAATTGGCCAACTAATCTGAGTTCCTTCTTTTATCCTATTAGCTTGCATTCTTTTAACTTCTCTATTTCTCTTTCTCTGAGTTCCTTCTTTTATCCTATTAGCTTGCATTCTTTTAACTTCTCTATTTCTCTTTCTATAGCACTTTCAAAAGAGCACTATAGAAGATTTAGGGGTATTCTTTTACCTGGTTTTTTTAGGTTGGGGTTCCAATCTTACAAGGCAATACTCTGTAGAGCTATGAGAACATTTAAAGATAGGGATTAAATAAATTTATGGTTATGTATGGACACAAGTCTAGTGGTCATAGATATATGGTTGAGGATGCCTATATTATATAGGCAAGCCCATCCTTTACAAGTTTTAAATTTTAAAGGTTAAATAAATTTATGATTAAAAAATTAAATAAATTTATAATTATGCATAGACTCAAATCTAGTAACCATAAACATTTGATTGAGCATGCTTATATTATAAATCCAAACCCATTCCTTACAAGTTTCAAATGTTAATCTTTTTTTGGGGCAAGCCATAGGGTGTGACAAGTTTCACACTCAAAGCCTAGGTTTCAATTCTTAGGATGGACACCTTACAAAGCCATGAGGACGATTATTTAAGGTAGGGTCAATTTTATGCATGGACTTAGGTGGCCGTAGATCCAAGTTCATGTTCATGATTTCCGTGAGGTCTGTGAGCTTTAACATTTTAAATAGATTATATAATTTCAAGTAATTAAAAATGGATTTTTTAATTGATTTGTTGAAATATAATACTAACAAATTTATGATATAGAATAACTTTGTTTCAAATTTATCTAACCATTTAAAAAATATACATACTAATGAATTAATATTTCTGAAAAGGATGAAGAAAATAACTAAGAAAATAGTTGACGGAGGAACTAGTCGTTTTATATCGTAGGGGCTTTGTGTAATTTAATTCAATCTTGCTGGCTGAGTGTCAGGAGGTCATAGGTGAAAAGTCTTGTGAAAGTTGGTGGTCATCAAAGTCCAGTTGTTAGACATCATACAAAAGTTGGAAGCAAAGGTCAAACGAAATGAACTCAATTTTGACGTTGTACATCTTGTCTCTGTAATGGACAATACAGACAATTTTGTATCTATGCCTAGGTGACTTTAATGATTATGTTTGCACAATCTGGTTTTGGGCAACAATTTTGTATCTTTGCCTAGGTGACTTTTCTGATTATGTTTGCACGATCTGGTTTTGGGCAATTTTATATTTTATATCTAATTGGTTTATTTGATTTAGTTCCTGTCTAAGTTGGCAGCTCTTGCGCTTGATTTTCTTATTTATTTTTATTTTTTTATTAATATTTTCAATAAAAAATTAATTCTATTTTATATAATTAATAAAAAAAATTTATTAAGGATGAAAGAAAATAATCATGTTAATTGTTGCTTTAAAAAAAATAGTTGCTAAACAGGCCATGGTCATTTTGTATTTTAATTCACTTTTATTTACGAATACAAAATGATAAAGACATCAACGGATTGCAATTATCATCGTTATTGTGTTGGTTGGTTATGTTAACATCTTCATAATGTGATGTTGACGGTGCAGAACCTTCTGGTCTTGGTTTCTTAGACCAATACGATCCTTTGCAAGAGGATTTTCACTAAATTATATATATATATATATATATATAAAAGCACATCCCAATAGGTAGTCACACTAATTTAAGTTGAGTTAGAAAGAGATTACTCAAAACAACAAAAATAGATATTAATATTTTCAATTCAGATACAAAAATAAGCAACCAAGTTATAGGTTGCTGGAGTTGTGTGATTATACCATATAGTTATTATTATTATATATATTTACATATGTTTTTGGTTTGAACTTTGGATCTAAAAAAAAATTAAAGTTCTAATTATTATTATTTTTTTGTTTGGTAATATTAAGTAACGGAGGTTTTGACCAGGAATCCCCCAACCTGTTACAACAACTCCGCCACACATCCACCTTCTCACACACTCACCTACGCCACTACAGTTATAATTATTACACTATTTTTTAATTATAAAATTTTCAATAATCTAATATATTAATAATTTATTAAACATAAATACATGTTTAAACTCCTTAACCTATTCAAAATAAAATTATATAACTTAAAAATAAAACTATAACCCAGTAATATACAGCTTAAAATAAAACTATTACCCATTTTCAATCAGCCAGTAAAAAAAACTAATGTAATTATATAGCTTAAAAATAAAACTATTATCATTGTTGAGCCAGTAAAAAAACTAATGTAATTATATAGCTTAAAAATAAAACTATTATCATTGTCATTTTCAATTACCCATATAAAATAATGTGTATCACTCAGTTACATGTTTAAACTCTTTAATCCATTCAAAATAAATTATATAGTTTAAAAATAAAATTATTATCAAATCATACTTTCCAAACAAACATGAAACAATTTTAATTTGCTTGGTATAACTTTGACCACGGACTTCATGTAATTCCCTATTGTGCTTAAAAAATAATTCCTTGATAGACAGACCTAAATACTTTTTCTTTAATCCTAACTTTCTAATAAATATTTTGCTAGTTTTTAATACTATATATTTAAGGAAATGCAACCACATAAAATGAGCATGCAATATTAACTATATGATAATGACAATATCTTAAACATGTAAATAGCAAGAGAAACTTTTGAAAATACTCATCAAATAGTCATTAATGAAAACTCAAGAAAATAAGATCTTCAAACAAAATATGAAATTATCAAATAACACATTTTTCATTCATGCTCTACATTCACTTGAGCACTACTCTACTCTAATGTGCTCATGCACTCTCTAACTTCCTCAACTCTTTTCTCTCTACTACAAAGGTCAATATCTAATGGAGTATGACTCTTGGTCTTCCATCTTCCTATGACTCACTATGTTCTTATTCTAGACTCATGTACACATAGACTATATCATTGCACATTTTATTAATACTTGTGCATTAATTGCATTGCATTAAGTAAATACTTAAACCCTAATCTAAGACACACATAATCTAGAGATGTACCCAAGATGGTACATTAACATGTACCAAATAATGTAATATATTACAACACCCAATGTATTATATTATTTGGTTATTGAAGTCTTCAATATAAATCTTCGTCTTCAATTTACTTTATACACTGTATGCCTTCTCTGTCAGGTTCCTCTTTTTTTTTGTCTTTATCATTAGAGTCAGTCTTCGTGCTATCATGAACTATTATGCTATCATCTGATTCTTACAAAAATATTCTCTTTTTCTTTGTCCTTCCTATCACAATTCTTCTTTAGTATAGAATCTTCTAAGCAACCACTTAAAGCATCATGATAAGATCTTGAGTTAGAAGAACTTGAAGTATCAATATTGCATGAAGAATGAAATATCTTCTTTAAGATGGATTCATCTATTTTTTTTGTCTCTTTAAGTGATTGAATCAATTCCTTTTACTCCATATTTTCTTCTTTGTAATATTTGAATATAAGTAAGGGCATATATAATATGTTACCAATGTCGAAAGGAATTAGAATATCATCTTTTCCATTATCAATCACTCAGTAATACTAGCATGTAGATAATATTCCAGAGTTTTAAAGTTTTCTTCTAAGACTTCACTATAGTGATTATATCATATAATGATTATAGATTTTATTTTAAAATTATTTTATAACATAATATATATTTTTACATATGTTTTGGTTTGAACTTTGGATCTCCAAAAAAAAATTGCAGTTCTAATTATTATTATTATTTTTTGGTAATATTAAGTAATGGGGGTTTTGACCAGGAATCCCCCAACCTGTTACAACAACTCCACCAGGGAGACACACCCACCCCCTCACACTCACCCACGCCACTACAGTTCTAATTATTATACTATTTCTTAATTATAAAATTTTCAATAATTTAATACATTAATAATTTATTAGACATAAATACATGTTTAAACTCCTTAACCTATTCAAAATAAAATTATATAAATTAAAAATAAAACTATAACCCAGTAAAATGTAATTATACAGCTTAAAAATAAAACCATTACCCATTTTCAATCAGCCAGTAAAAAAACTAAAGTAATTATATAGCTTAAAAATAAAACTATTATCATTGTTATTTTCAATTACCCATAAAAATAATGTATATCATACAGGTACATGTTTAAATTCTTTAATCCATTCAAAATAAATTATATAGCTTAAAAATAAAATTATTATCACTGTCAATCATACTTTCCAAACATGAAACAATTTTAATTTGCTTGGTGTAACTTTGACCATGGACTTCATGTAATTTCCTATTGTGCTTAAAACATAATTCCTTTATAGATGGACCTAAATACTTTGTCTTTAACCCTAACTTTCTAATAAATATTTTGTTAGCTTTTAATACTATACATTTAAGGAAATGCAACCACATAAAATGAGAATGCAATATTAACTATATGATAATGGCAATATCTTAAACATGTAAATAGCAAGAGAAAATTTTGAAAATAGTTATAAAATAGTCATTAATGAAAGCTCACGAAAATGAGATCTTCAAACAAAATATGAAGATATCAAATGACCCATTCTTCATTGATGCTCTACATACTAACTTGAGCACTCCTCTACTCTAATGTGCTCATGCACTCTCTAACTTCCTCAACTCTTTTCTCTCTACTACAAAGGTCAATATATAATGGAGTATGACTCTTGGTATTTCATATTCCTATGACTCACTATGTTATTCTAGGCTCATGTACACATAGAAAACATGCACATTTATATCATTGCACATTTTAATAATACTTGTGCATTAATTGCATTGCATTAAGTAAATACTCAAACCCTAATATAAGACACACTCATAATCTAGAGATGTACCCAAGATGGTACATTAGCATGTACCAAATAATGTAATATATTACAACACCCAATGTATTATATTATTTGGTTATTGAAGACTTTAGTCTTCAATATGGATCTTCGTCTTCAATTTACTTTACACTGTATGCCTTCTTTGTCAGGTTCCTCTTCTTCTTTTTTGTCTTTATCATTAGAGTCAGTCTTTGTGCTATCATGAACTGTTATGCTATCATCAGATTCTTATAAAAAAATTCTCTTTGCCTTTGTCCTTCCTATCACAATTCTTCTTTAGTATAGAATCTTCTAAGCAATCACTTAAAGCATCATGATAAGATCTTGAGTTAGAAGAACTTGAAGTATCAATACTGCATGAAGAATGAAATATCTTCTCTAAGAAGGATTCATCTATTTTTTTTTCTCTTTAAGTGATTCAATCAATTCCTTTTACTCCATATTTTCTTCTTTGTAATATTTGAATGTAAGTAAGGGCATATATAATATGTTGCCAATGTCGAAAGGAATTAGAATATCATATTTTCCATTATCAATCGCTTCAATAATACTAGCACGTAGATAATATTCCAGAGTTTTAAATTTTTCTTCTAAGGCTTCACTATAGATCACTTTTGAAGTAAGATCTAAGTTTTAAGTCTTTGTAAGTAAATTCTTGATTCCAATTTTTATGACATTTTTCCTTTCCTTTCTAATGATGTTTTCCATATCATTATTCATTGTATTCTTTGAAGTAGACATCTTTCTTTCTCTTTGGTTTTGATAGACTAATGTCACTTGTAAACCTTATATCTCCCTATCTTTTAACTTCTAAATTCTAAGTTGAATTTGAGTATATGATCAAATTCTAACTTTTAATTCTTCAAATCTTGTAGTATATCTTGTTTTCCTAATGTTTAGTGAATGATCAAATAATAGTCAACTCTCTAGGTAGAATTCCTTTTAGCTCTTTAGTATTGAGAACAACTTTGATAGAACCTTTTATCTTTTAAAGCCTTTGAAGTTGTCTACCTTATGACTCCCTAGTTTTGAGTATGTGATCAAATTTGATAATATCTTCCCAATTCTTAAGTTTTGAAGAATACTTTGTATCTCCCAAGTGTTTTGAATATAGTATGATCTTGATCAAATGTTTAGCTTTGAGTTGAATCCCTTTTATCTCCCTAATGTTCAAATTCTATTCTTCACCTTACTTCTTCCTATTTATGAATGGAAAGCTAAAGATATTTTGATGCACTTTCAATTTTGATGCAGTTTTTTGTTTTTCAAGACCTTTAAGTTGGAATTCTTATGTCTCGTTAATTTGAGCAAGAGACTAATATCAAAAGTAAATTTTCCAACTTTCTAGAAATTCTATGTTTTGCTTCTTTCAATAATGATATAGTTTCTAAATTTCAAGATATTTAATTTGGTGTTGAACTCCTTATAACTCCCTAGTTGGAAATTTAGAAACAAAGGTATTTGCAAATTTAATTTTCTATTTCAATATATAAATATTTATTCCTCCAAGTTAGACAATTTGCAAAAATATTTCAATGCAATTTGAATGAGGTAATTTCAAAAACCTTTATAAATATTTCTTTCTTCAAAAACTTTTAAGGCATTCAATAATATTTCTGAGGTTTTAAATCTAAACCCTATTTCTCCTTTTATCAAAAAACCTTAAGTATAATATATTAATTAACTTGCCTTCAATATTATGCCTTGTATCTTTTGCAAAGGTTTAAATAAGACTAAATATTTATTACCTCCTTTAATGTAGTGCTCCAAAGCTTTATCTTACTTGCTTTATATTGCAATATGCACTCTTCTTCCTCTATGATGCATTCAATGCACTCTAAAGCTCAAGATCCAAAGCTTTTTGCATCTTTCACTTCCCTTCTACGTAGCACATATGCCCTAATTTTTGTACTTCACTCTCTCCTCTTCACTGTCTTCTCTCTACGCTCTCTATGCTCATTGTTGACTCTTCAAATTGTTTCTTTCTATTCCCTTGACTCTTTGAATTGTGTCTTGATATTCCATTTAATGCATGTAGAAGGTGTTATGTTACGTAAATATTGACTCTTTCTTTTAACAAGATGCTTGGAATTCAAGTTGACATTGTGCTTGAGGATTGGAAAACACATTCCTTACGCGACGATTGGAGTTGTGTTTCTTCTATGGTGCTTGAATACTCCTTGACAATTGATGCTTTCATGACAAGTGTCTTTTATACCTATTGCACGTCACAACTTTCTACCTCCTAGGTAACGTTAGGGTTATCATTGTGCTTGTCTTGTTTGTTCCCTCTATAGGGACTATTTCACTCCCTTGGTGCTCAAACTCTCCTTATGGTGGTTGGCACTCAGTGTCTAATGTTCCAAATGCAAAATAGTAGCCTTATCTATTCTCCTTACGTACCATATGATTTCTAACACCTTTCCTTCCAATGTAACACTCTTTAATGAGCAATTTTCAACCAACTCTATCGCTCTTCCTTCTATATATGTTATGTTGGCTACAACTCAAGTGTTTTATCTTATTTTTGGATTATGTAGCAAGCGTTATATCCAATGATGATAGCCTCTTCACTCCTCCTTTGAAAGACTTGTTATTGAGTTTTGTGCAACCCTAATGGTGTTCTCTCTCCGTTGTCGTCAACTGTGTTCTTGGTTGAATGATGATGATTCTCTAGGTAATGTTCTTTGAAGATGGTGGTAACTCCTCTACATTGACTTGGTGGCTCTTCCACTTGTTTTATGGTTGCTCAACTTGACATTGATTGATATTTTTTAATTAATGGAGCTCTTACCTCTTTGTTTGGTATTTGACTCGTTTGGCACTTGGCTACGTAACCAACACTACTTTTGGGTGCTTAAATTCAATAGAACTTTGTGCTCCTTTGCTGTAATGTATTGCAACTCTTGTACGTAAATTTAGATAGACAATAGCTACTGCTTACCCCCTTGTATTTACAAAAATTCTTATGTTGTTATACTAGTTTTCTTGAAACTGTGGCTTTCTTATCCAATTTGGTGGTGCCTCTTCTCTTTGCCAAGAATTTATAATGGTGGTTTTACTTCCACGACAACTTCTCATTATTGTCTAATCTTAGAAAACAACTCCTCCTCATCTCTATGCTTGGCAACTTCTTCTTTGATGACTACAAGCTTCTAATTTGTGCCTTTCAAGTAGAATGATACTTCTATTTTCTTCTGCAACTTATTTACTTTTCAAGGGATAGTAAGGATATGATTTCTTTCCTTATATTATTTCTAACTTCTCCTTTCTTTATTGTAGGTTTTAATCCCTTGGGTATGTTATCTTCTCCAACAATGAAGATATAAACTTGAGACCTTTCCTTTTGCAACTTTAAAAACTTAAATGTGGTTCTTTTAAATTCTTAATAATAAGCTAATATGAATGTTCAAATAATATTTTTTTTTTGCATCAATATTGTATACCTTTTGGCCTCCTTTTGTAGCTCGATTTCTTGGTGATTTGGTTCACCTATTTGTTGCCCTGATTTTGTGAAACATGTTGCTTCAATTCCTATTACTTTTCTACCCTGAACTTATTAATTTTGCAACTCTTCTTGATATCTAAATCAACTCTATTTTATAGCTTCCAGTGCTGTCTATTTCTCCTTCAACTATGTTGTCCAAGAGTGTGTAATTTTGTAGCCATAATGTTGTCTAATCCTCCTTGTAAATCAGCCTTCAAGCCTTCAACGACAGTCTTCAAATTTCTTGAACTGGTGGTCTCTTCTACCTTATTTCTCCTCCTTAGCTCTTGTCAAATTTTGACTTAAAACTTGGTCTATTTAGTTAGTCTTTTTCTCAAGAATTTGAATGTCTTGAGATCTTCAAGAATCCCTTCTAAAATTTGGCAAACTTCTTGTAAAATCCTTCTTCCTTTTGGGCTTGTTGTTGGATGATGATAATTATCCCAAATTCTTCTTTTCAAGAGCTACTCCTTCTTGCAATATTCTATCTTGAGCTATATTCAAATATTCTCCAATGGCCACTTCTCCAATTTCTTTAATATTACTTCTCTAGCCTTCTTTCTCCTTCCAAATTTTCTTGAGATCTCTTCGTTTGGGTCTTCAATTGTTGCAGTTTCTTCAATAGGACTTCTTAGTCCTCATCTATCTTCAATATTCAATCTTGTATCTTCTGAATCTAGAAGTTCTTCAATGAGACCTCTTTCTTGGGTCTCCTCCTTCTAGAGTTGCTTTCTTCTTTATTCACTCTAAAGTCTTCAATCTTCAAGCTTCAATGGGGACCTCCTTCTTCTAATCTAATCTAAGACACTCTTCTATTCTAGAAATTTACTTAAGATGGTACATTAACATGTACCAAATAATGTAATATATATTGACTGGCACAATAATTCAATATGATATATTAATGATAATGTATATAAATACAAACCATAGGCTAAAGATATCCATGATAGGAATAGGAAATAACTATGCTAACGACTAACAACATAGATACTAACAATAAAATGATATCCTAATAGTATATGCCGACATAGGAATGTCGATAAAGTACTAACCCAGGTAAAATTAAACTAACCTAGGTAATAGTAAATAAACTAACTACCCATGAGCTATAGTAATTAACAAATAAGGTAATATAATCTAACATCCCCCCTTATTACATTATTTGAATAATACATAAATATCCCTCTATACAACAATATTTGGGTAAAGTATATAACTGCCTCAATATAGTAAAGAAGAAGAGAAATGAAAGAATGTTGGCTTGTGCTTTGTCTCTGGCATTGGCTCTGGCTCATGGATCTAGCTCTGGCTCTAAGCATACCTCTATATGTGTACCTCTAGGTCTATATCGGGATCTGCCTATGAATTTGACTCTAGATCTGCCTGTAGATTTGCCTCTGGAACTTTATCTCTGGGTCTGTCTTTAGGTCTGTCACTGGGTCATTGCCTCTAGGACTGCCACTCGGTCTATCACTAGATTTTCCTTGGGGTCTACCACAGGTTTTACCTTTTCTATAGAAGCCATACAAAATTTCTTTCATCATGGTCCATTGTGTGAGATCTGTCCATCCACAATCGATATGAACCTTGTTGGCCATTTTCAATTTGTACCAACAACTAGAAGAAGAGTGATTCGTACATCCACATGAATCACAAGGATGTAATTTCCAACATCTAGCTGCAACATGTCCTGTCTTTCCATAATGACTGCAACAATCCTTTTTAGGAGTTGTTGGAGATTTATATTTTACAAACATGGTATTACTGGTATTTGCATGTCTATTATAGCCAAGGCCTTCATTCTTTGCCCTGATATTTAGCATTATAGGAGTTTTAATGCCTTGTTCCTGTTTACCTAATCTCTCACCATTGAATCCCATTTTATTCATCAGTTTGGAACCAAATCCTTTGGTGTGTTGTTCAAAACACCCAATTTTATCATCTTCATCAATGATTTTAACAATATTACATTTGTTGCTATTGATGAGATTATGGAGCTCTATTTGAGGACGTTCAATTGTTGTCACTAGTGTTGCAAGTAGAATCTACTACTAAAATAAGATCACCTGTGCTACTACTGATATCTACCAATGAATGTAGGAGATCGTCTGTATCACAACAAGAATTGGCCATTATGGGCTCAATGTCACATGTGTCACAAGAAGCATTCACCACCATGGGCTGAAGGTCACTTGTATTACTACAAGCATCGACCATTAGGGGTTTGACCTCTGTTTCCTCACTAATATTATCCCTTTTCACTTTAAATTGTGCAATGTCAAGAGAAACTAATGACATGTATATTGCCATTACAACGCCAATAGGGATTAGAACACCATTTTTCTACATGTCTTCACAAGACGCAGAATCATTGATTATGGCATCTACACCATTTCGTAGTGTGATAAATGTGCCAGAAATGTGCCATCTTCATAAAAGTCTATCCCGTCCATGTGTGGGAAAAAGTATGGGCCTTTAACTAATTTAGCAACATCAGTTGATTTTGGGATAGTTTTCTTCTTTGATCTGCCCATTTTTAAGGTGTCGATCTCTACTGAAAATGCACCTTTTACAATGAAATTTTGCAAAAATAAATGTCTAAGGTGTCGATCGCTGCCAAAAATGCACCTTTTACAAGGATATCCCCCCTTGTTTTTGCAAAATTATATCCCCCCCAAAAAATTCTTAAAGTCTTCAAGTTGCAAGTTGTGTTTGAAATGTAGCATCAAAGTTCATCCACAAGAGGTTTTATTTGTGTTTAATTTTTCGAGTGTGGAGTATAGTTTGAAAAAAATGAACAAAACTAATTATTTAATGAAATTAAACATCATTTAAAAAAATTTCCTTTTTAAAAGTAAAAATACTTTAAGAAAAATTAAATAAAATGATATTTAATAAAAAATAATTAGTAAATCATTTTAATCAAAAAAATACTTTTAACTTTAGAAAAAAAACAAAATAATAACATCTTGTTTTACCTCGTGGAGGGTTGGAGGGTCTCAAACCCTCGACCTTTTCTTCGGGGAAAACCTTATCGCTGGCCCCTCGACAAACCGGGCTAGCGGACTGATTCAAAAGGAACAAGCATCACGTCCCTTTTGAAAGAGGTGGTAGTCCAATTTTTTTTGGATGGCGCCTTATCCCTATTGTGAGTGGGTGGTGCAACTTTCTTCTTCAGCGGCATCCA
Organism: Wollemia nobilis; assembly: GCA_028583015.1. Classification (NCBI taxonomy): domain Eukaryota; kingdom Viridiplantae; phylum Streptophyta; class Pinopsida; order Araucariales; family Araucariaceae; genus Wollemia; species Wollemia nobilis. Next base: position 2,416,662 of record JAQPPZ010005120.1, read on the forward strand.
AAGACACACGACCACCTCTGAGCGGCTATGGTGTTCTCCGAATGTATGCTACTTTGGGTTGGCTTCTCCCTCAATCGTATGGGCTAGTCTCTAGCGGTGCAACCTCTACGGTGGCTCTCTCCTCCCTTCGTCGATGGCGCAACGACACTCTGCAACGTTCTACAAAACAACAAGCCCCTCTGCTTCTATGTACAAGTTATGTGAATCTCTTGATGCTATGAGCTAGGAACTGCAAAGGGTTATCCGCTTTCATCCGTTGCGATGCATCGATCTCGTACTGGCGTTCTATTTTGCAAATCGACAAAAAATTTATATGGTTGTAGTCGTTCTAGACGTCTCAATGTCTAACTGCAACTCCTATTACGATGGCCTCCAATGGATATGCCATAGAGATTTTGGACAATCGACCACGTAGACGTGTATTTTTAGAAATTAAATCCACCAGCCTATCAAAAAATCGACTAGTAAATCAACATCTATAGCAAAAACAACGACATCTCCCTATCTAGATCTACAAATAAAATAGTGCCTAGGCTTCTGCGATGGTGAATCCTCTTCGAACACTAGATTTCTCAGGTCTTACTGTGATCTATGCGATGATAAAACAATTTTGGCTCATCTACAGGGAAGGCCACCAAAATCCTGCTTAAGCTCGTACAAAGCTATTATCCCACATGTGTTATGTACAAAAATTAATAGCGGTTTAAAATGAGAAAATCATAGGATGTATTATGACTGCCTTGCGTCAGTCACTCCCTCGTCCTTACCTTTTGTAAAACTGCCACGTAGCATCAGGTAAGTTGCCACCTTGATCTCCCCGTCCACCTTCGCGTCGCGTGTTCAGTCATTCAGCTCGTCCAAGTCCGTCTTCCTGTGTCCCTCCTAAGGTTGAATTCGATGTGTCAAGTCTGATCTCCTCATGATCCATGTTGCCAGATCCAATGGTCGGTCAACATCCAATCAGATCAGGCAGATCCGTGGCTAGGCATACATCGAAGTTTATAAGCTGCCCACTATGTCCAGCACTCAACCAGTGATTCTCGTCCATGTGAGAATCACGATCCCTCACGTCCATGTTAGTTGAGCTGGAGGTCAGATCCGCTTGCTATCCAGTCGAAGCTATCAGATCTGCTTGTTGATCTACATCCATGATCCGAGTCAGATCCATTCGGTTTGACTTTGCGCTTCATAGACATCGCTTGCTTGTGTAAGGCTCTCAAGTTAGATTCATAGGTCGGACTAGATTTAGTTGCCTTGTCGAGCAGATTGTCCTCTAGGGATTCGTGTCTACATAGGGTCCCGTGTAGCTAAGAATTGGTGGAATCAACCACCTTCAGATCCAGACATGAGTATCTGGTCAGCGTGCCATAGGTCAGGTCAACCTTGTCGAGCTACGATTTGACCCTTGACAGTTACGAGCTCTAATACCATATTGATTGGCACAATAATTCAATATGATATATTAATGATAATGTATATAAATACAAACCATAGGCTAAAGATAGCCATGAAAGGAATAGGAAATAACTATGCTAACGACTAACCACATAGATTCTAACAAAAAAATAATATCCTAATAATATTTGCCAACATAGGATTGTCGGCAAAGTACTAACCTAGGTAAAAGTAAACATAATGCGACACTATTTTATTATATTAGGAGAGTGAATAATACGATCATAATGTATTAATCAACAAAGTTTAAATAATACAAATTAAGGCTAAAGATAGCCTATGGTTAGCGATGCAACTAATATCGCTAACAACATATATTCTAACAAATATAAATATGTCAAAAACATAATATCCCCTAACAACTAATAAAGCTACCGACATAGGAATGTCGATAAAGTACTAACCTGGATAAAAGTAAACTAACCTAGGTAATAGTAAATAAACTAACTACCAGGATCTATAGTAATTCCCAAATAAGGTAATATACTCTAACAATATATTCCAACATATTCATCCAAATTCCATTAAACATAATTTTAGTTTTCCCCAAAAGCTTTACTTGCTTGTAAATGGGTGCATTCTACTTTACCCTTATAAACCTACTCTTTTGAATGGATTTATGTGTTGTTTTAACTTATTAACTTACCTATAGCATATAAAATATTATTATACATAGCTTTCTATTTAAGATATGAAATTCTCTTAAAAAAAAAAGATAAGTCATTATATTTTTCTATTCATATATGGAATCTTATTATAAAGGGATTGTTTTATGTTTTATCATGATATGAATCTCTATCTAATTCTAGAAAGTGGTTTGTTTTTCCTCAAAAAAAGTTAATAATTTTATATAAAGTAAATATAAAATTACATTCTTCATATGTCTTTTTGTCATTTCTTTAAAGCTTCAATAATGACCTAAAAATTAGGTCGCTTATACATCATAACTAGCTATCTCTATCAAGATAAGTTTTTTCCTTAGACACCTTTTCAATTTGTAAACCAATATCCTTTAAATCATCAAATTTTGAGTTTTTTGAAAATGTTGCTTTAACTATGCTTTTATTAAATGGAGTAAATTAATGCTCCTAAATAGAGATATCAACCAGTTGTAGTGCATCCACCTCACTAAATTCTTGTACTAAGCATGTACCTGGTTTAATTTGAAGTGCCTTCTTTGAGAGTTCATTTGCTTCCCTATTTAGTTCTCTATAAATATGTCAAAAAGTAAAAGCTTCACTTCGATCCACTTATTTTATTTGAGAGAATATGGCTTGTAGAATCATGTTTTCTATCCTAAATACACTAAGCATTGAGTTTATTACCACATGTGGGTCTCCTAAAATTTGGATTTTTTATATTCCTTTTGATTCTATTAACTAAACCAACAATTTGAGTGTCATAATTTCAACATAATTATTAGAACATTTTCTTAGTCCAACCTTGAATTTAAAATAATTAGAGTAAAAAATATATAGTAATCCTCCTGCTCCACAAACTCTAAGGACCCCTTGTCTAGCCCCATCAAAAAATCCCCAAGCATTTGATTTATTGATCTTTGGAGGGATGATTTATCTATTTACCTTTGTTGTTACCAAACCATTATAAATATTGGAACTTTTGATGATTTAGGAGGGGACCTGCCAAGTAGGCTTCTCCTAATCATGAAAAATTCTTGCGTTCCTAGATAACCATACTCCCCATGACACAAATAATAGGAGAGCTATAAAACCTTTGTATGACCTATTTTCAAACCAATATTTTAAGCACTCTCCTAAGGAATATTCTTGCCATCCTATAGGAAGCTTTAACTACGCTATAACCTCCCTCCAAACATGTCTAGTAAAGGAGTGAGCTACCAATAAATGATCAATTGTTTCATTATTTGACTTACATAAATGGCACCTTCCTAGACCATTCCAATTATTCTTTTGTAATACCTCCCATGTCAAAACTTTATTTTTTATGGAAAGCCATAGTAACAGTCTTATCTTCAATGGGGTTTTATTCTTTTAGAGTTTCTTCCACCACCATGTTGGATCATCATTCCAATATTCCAACAAAGTCTTATACCTCAACTTTGGAGTATACTCCTTTATAGCTCCATTCTTTGTCTAGACCAATTGATCATTTTCCTATTGCAACTTGGTATGTCCAGATTTAAGTCTCCCCACATATTCTTCCCATTGGTGTGCATCCTAGCCTTGAATCCCTAATACCATTGCTTCCTTACACCCCCAAATCAAGTTTGTAGATGACTATGGATCAACTACTTGGGCGAGAGTTCTAATCCCCCAAGTTCTTAGGGTCTAGATTATATTATTTGGTAGTCTATGCATATCACCACAACCAATCCAATGGTCTTAGCTTGGTATTATCCTTGAACCATCCCCTATTTTCTAGGTAAGTCAATCACCTACAATATAAAAGACCTAAATCATTGCCTTCCAACATATTGAAACATTACGGGTTTGCTTCATTGGGTCCCTTATGCACTCCTCAATTGTGAGTGTCTCTAAATACTTTCTATATGATCTTATTCCATAAGCCTTCCTTTGATATTATCTTCCAAACACACTTGGATTCTAGAGCCTTGCTAAATAGGAAGATGTTCTTAAGTACCTATCCTCCATTTTCCTTGGGCTTGGCTAAGGATTACCATTTAACTAAGGGAATACCTTCTTTTTTCCTTTTCCCTATCCATACAAATCTATAACTTAGCTATTTAATTTTATCCAAAACTCATTTTGGTATATGAGCCAAAGATTGCCAATATACTGGTATCACTTTCAACATAGACTTGACCAAAGTCAATATCCCCCCCAAAGAGAGCTATTTGTTGCACCATATATTAGTTCTTCCTTCCACCTTCTATATCAACAAATTATAGTCTTGTTTAGTGTAGTAATTGGGTTTCAAAAATAATCCTAGATATTTAAACCCATCTTGAAGATCAAATTTGTTAAAAGAAAAAAGTTGACCTATTACTATGGTCTAATCCTGATCCACATGGTTAAAAGAGATGATTGACTTTGGTGCATTAATATGCATACATGTTGCTATATAGAAGATATCTAAAGATTTTTTTTAACTTTTTTATAGCTCTTATTGTTCTATTTGTGGAAAGGAGAAAATCATCTACAAATGGATGACTTCCATTATTCTACCTATTCTATTTCCCTTTACTACTTCTACCCTCTTGGATTTTAAAATGCACCTACTTAATCTCTTAGCTACTAAAAGAAATAGTAGTGACAAGGGGTAACCTTGTCTTATTCCCTAAGAAGCTTTGAAGAACCAAAAATGCTAGCCTATTATTCGAAACTACAAAAGAAATAGAACAAAGACATCCCATAATATAGTTCACCATCTACACACAAAACCCAATATGAGTATTATTCTTAAATATAGCCAATTTAATCTATCAAAATCCTTGGAGAGATCCAACTTCATCACCATTGCTTGCATTTTCTTTGATTTTATGGTATGAAGACTTCCTAAGTAGCACCAATTGCTTCATGAACTTTTCTACCAAGTAGAAAATTGAACTACTTAATAGATATAGAAGCAGAGAGGAACCTTTTAATTCTTGATGCACTTAATTTTGCTATGATTTTTTACCCAAAATTACATAAAGAAATGGGTCTTAAATCATCAAAGGAAGAAGGATTATAATTTTTTGGAATAATAATAGTGAAGATAGAGTTGAAGATTGCATTTACCCTTCTTGTTTGTCTAGACTTCTCCACAACCTTAAGTAGGTCAGACTCCAAAATATCATAAAGCCCAAGAAATAATTTCAAAGTCCACCCATTAGGACTTGGACTCTTATCTTTTTGGAAGGTGGTTAAAACAACTTTGAGCTCCTTCTTTGATACTTCCTTAATCATCTCACCATTGGATTCCTCCTTTATAAATCTAGGAAAGAGAGAAGCTTTTATGATTATTTTGGCACTATTGACTTGACCAAGATCCTTGTATAGTTGACCAAAATGTCTTACTTTGATGTTTGATATTCCTTTAAAGGAGGAGACTTTACTTCCATCTAGTCCTTGTAGCTCCCAAACAATATTTTGTTGTTTTCTATTATTTATGAAGCTATGAAAAAATTTAGTGTTCTCATCCTCATTTGCAATCCAAAGTATTCTACTTTTGAGCCTCCATCATGCTTATGTCTCTACCAACAATATTCTCTTCTCTTCCAAACTTTTATACTTAAGTATTATTTCGTCATCTAGTTCTTTTTTAAAGTCATCTACTAGAAACATTGCCAGCTCCTCCTCAATCTTCCTTAGTTTTTGATCATCCATTAGTATATTTTTATAGATCCACTAAACCACTGCTACCTTAACCCTTTTTTAGATTTTCTACAAATTGAATACTAGCAGATTATTTTAGACTAGGATCAAACTTCACCCATTCTAATTTTACTAGAGTTACAAAGTTGTCCCATTTTAGCCACTCAGAATTGAATTTAAAAGTACAATATATATTTTTCTCCTCTTTTGCTATAATAAGCATGATGGGGGAGTGATCATAGTCTCCTCCAACTTCAACCCAAGACTTCAATCTATAAGTGTCATTTATCTCTAATACTATGAATCCGTCTAGTCTCATAGAAATTCTATCAACTCTTGTCCTCATGTTTCTCCAAGTTGGGATACACTTTATAGGCGCTAGGTCTACCAACCCCTTGGATTCAAAATTTTGGATGAAGTAATTATCTAGTGGATTAGTTCTAGTAGTAATACCCCACACTTCAGTCCTAGAAAAAGTTAATTTTAAATCACCTCATCAAATTAAATTATTAGTTTCTAAAAACATTTTATCCATAAGCTTATCCCAATATTGCATCTTGTCTTTATAGGGGCCAAAAATTGTCACCACTATCACTATTTCCTTGAGCTTCACTAAAAATAATTTAGTCCCTACTAAGTCAAGCAATGAAAGTATGGCTAGCCTAAACTATTTTACCTTCCACCTTATGGCCACTCCTCTCAAGGCTTCTACAACATCAAGGAACAAAAAATCCCATCCTTTAAGCAATTTATTAAGGTCTTCCATCACTTTCATATCTAACCCTTTTGTCTCTTGAATTAGTAGAATCTCTAGATTATGAACTTTGACTAGCCTACATAGAACAATTTTTTTTTTAGTTGCCCATCCCTCATAATATTAAAGGGGAGTACTTTCATTAATTAACTACATCATATTATCCCTGCTCTAAGAATATCCTTTAAGGATGATTACTTTCCTTGTTGAACTTCACAAAGGATTTTATTCTTAGCCAATGAAGTAAAATATATTTTACCTCTCCTACCAGCAAGACTTATTGCCCGACTCACATCTTTACTGAGCTCTCCCCCAAATCCTTTCCTTAGTTTTATTCTTCCTTTCAAGGATTATAGACGATACCTATGGGTTTATAGGGACACAAAATCTTCATGACCATAGAAAAAACAAAGTGGGGAAGCAAATTCAAATTGATTTACCTGTGAAGCATTATTGAAAAACTTACCAGATTCTAAACCAAGTTCTGGATCTACTTCCTTCAAGGAAGAAGAATTTGAGGGTCCTTCTTGCCCCTCAACTCCACCCTTACTATCTTCTAGGGGAGTCTTTTTACAAACTGGTAAATTTGGTTATTGGTTAGTTGAGGGACATAAAAAATAATTACTTGTAATCCCATATGAGAAACAATATTTGGCAATAGTTTTACTTTGAAAGCTTGTATTTGGATCTTGGAGCATGACATCCAAATTTTTCTCTAGTATTTCTAGCCAATCTAAGATGATTATGAATCCATTACTTGATCTAGCACAAAATGTTTTATCTCCACCTTCTCTACATCTATTTTCTCCTATTTCCTCTAGCTTGTGTTCCTTATGCATTTATTTGATAATATAATCAGTCTACAAGTCACGTACCTGAAGGAAAAATTACATCTCACTCTTACCCTTAAAGACCCCTCTGTCATTCTTACAATACCAAACCTTCCTTGAAAAAATAAAAGAATAGTCCCTTGCAATCTACCCATAATTATAACAAGCACACCTAAAAGGCACACCAATATAGTCCAAGGTTTGTACATGCATTCCTTTGTTATACTTCAACACAATTTCCTCCACCAATCCATCTCTTTGGTCTACATCAACAAGAGTCCTAGACACTATCCTCAAGCATGACGACTAATACCTCTCATCTACCTCCAAGAAACAACCAACGTAGGTGTCTATGGATTATAAAATATCTCTAGACCAAAATTCTAATGGAAACCCTGATAACTTTACCCATAAAATATAATAAGGTATTTGAGTGGTCCTAGGGTCAAACAAGGTTCCACAATTTGAGAATTAACAATGTTGACCCAAAAACCAATTCTCAAACAAAATATTTACCACATATTCCTTAGTATGAACTGAAATGACAACCACCCTCTTACCAAAAGTAAAAAACTAAAAACATACCCTAGGACTTTCATCCATTCCTTGGCCATCCAGTTTTCCAAATATTGTTTAGAAATTGCATGCCCATAGAACCTCTCGATACACATTTTTTATTTGAGAGTTCAATGGCTTCCTCCATTTTTGCATATTCTACTAGGACTAATTGCGCTCTATTAATCTTCCTTTGAATGCACTTGGTAGATCTGACAGGTGCGGTGGTAGCTATAACAATGATCCATAATTCTCATTATTCTCTTTTTATCCCCTTGACCCCTTCATTGCTAAATTTGAACCCCTAGGTAAATTTGACATCCATATACACCTTAATACAACATCCTATACTATTTTTTAGGCAAAAGTGTAGCAGTTTTAATATATTTCAAAATGTTTGATTCTCTCGCAAACTGTTGAAGGCCCTCTTCTAGCATAGAATTTTCTTCTGTAGTACATTCATGAGCAATCCCTGGGTTGTGCTTTAGGGCCTATGAATTCCCAGCGTTGTTCTCCATTTGTATTTTCATGAAATCCTAACTTGCATAGACTCTCACCTATCCGAATAACAAGTACTATGAAGTTTTAACATATTATAAACTTATTATTCTTTAAATACTACCAGCACCTTTGTATTTAAAAAAAATACCCTATACACAACTCCAAAAATAAATTTTACTTTCATCTAAAAAAGTAAACACTAGAGAAAAAGTACATATCAAGACATCCATAGCTTTTCACAAACCAAAAATTTCATAGTATCTCTACAACACCTGGATATTTTGAAGCTAATCCAATAGATGACCAAATTTGAATGCTTGACCTCCATGTGCATTGCAACCCAACAAACCCTTCCAAGGCCCTATAATATTCCTCCACCACAAAACCCTAACTTGCACAATGTATCGCTTATCCAAATTATTAGATTTGTGAAGTTACTATATCCTCCATATCTAAAAGTGACATATCTTGCTTCTTCCCTCAGTGTCATTTTACTCTCCTCGCTTCGAAAAATATATCACCTACCATAGAAGAAATTTATTGTTTACCACCTCACACTAGGGTTTGATCTCTCCTACCTTCAGAAAATATATCAGTTGCTTTAGAAAGTTGTTATATTTTTTTCTTCCATGTACCAGGGTTTGAACTCCACCACATACTTAAAAAATTGCTATATTTTTTCTCACTAGAGTTTTCTCTTTGTCGTTTGCTTTAGAAAATCTACTACTTGCTTCAAAAAATTGCTATAACTATGCACATTATTTTCATTACATTAGTTTTAAGGTAAAAGAGATATGTTAATTATTGTTTTAGCATGATTCATGGGAGGGGTTCTTGGGATTTGTTTTAGACCTTTATTTTAGGACCCTTGAGTCATAGAATGAATCTAATCCTATAAGGAGTTGTAGTGATATAATATCTAGGTACTAATAAATCTAAGAGTTGCAAGAATGCAATAGCTAGATTCTCATGATTGATACACCTTGAACATTGAGGATTAGATGTTCCAAAACTACAACTTAATAAAATCAATCATGAGATAATTGTGGTAGAACCTTAAAATAATGAGGTTTAGGTAACCATGCTCATTAATAGGCAAGTGATAATGATCTTAGTTAGCCCAAAGAGGTGTGTTAACTAAGCACCAAGACTCTACACTAGAATAACCTACATAGATGGACTTATGGATGGGTTAGAGAATAGGTGTTCTTCTTTAAGTGTTATGGGCCTTAAAGGATAATCCCTATGCTATGGTTGAATTTTCCTATATCGGTGAGGGTATAGGAAAGGTGGGGGGACCACTTTGGCATCCTTATAAATGGTGAGGTTTAGTAAGGTGAACCCCAAAAATATGGGATGTTGGCCACTCCTGTCCACTTGAGTGTCATCTATAGTGATACTAAACTCAATGTGGTGAAGCCTTGAGAATTCTAAAAATTATATTGGGGTTCTATTGTGATCCTACTTGTGTGATAATATATATATATATCAAGTTGGTTTTGATATGTTTTTATAGTTGGTATCAAATATCTAGGTTGTAGGACTAGAAGTTTCCATGGAGTGCACCTAGGATTAGCCTTGACTTGATGTGCTACTTTGGGGATACTTACTCTATTGGTTACCTTAACATGATTTGGGATAAATTGAGTATTACATGTTGATTGGACCAATCAAACAAAGGAGTAAAAATCATAGAGAGTATAGTTTCTTATTGAAAATGGCACCTTGCAGGTAGACAAGGGTGGCTATGATCATTATCAGTGAGTGATAATGGTCTAAGTTAGTTAATGAGGTAAATAAAATTTAATAACTATAAGTAAAATCGAGGAAATTGTAACTTATCCATATCCTTTGTATATATAGGATATGATACCCATTTTAAAAGGAGGATCGTCCAAGAAAGTAGGGTGTTGTACATGAGGAAACTGTAGTGCATCCCCAAAAGAGGACTAGATGAGCAATGGACTCTGATAAAAAACTAGGAGGACAAAGGACCCCAATATGAAATGTGTAACCTTAGTTAATTTTTTGACTACTATAAATATTGCATCATGTTGATACTTGGTCTTGGGTAAACCTACTATGAAGTCCATAGATATGACTTGCCATTTTTGGGTAGGTATATCATGTGGGTACAATTGTCCTGCAGGATGCTTGCATTTAGCCTTAACTTTCTAACATTCAAGACACCTAGTGAAAAAATCAGTAATATCCTTCTTCATCCCTGTCTAGAAGAAGGTCTTCCTCATATTTTATCTCATTTTGACCCCTCTTGTGTGAGCAGAATAAGGAGATCTATGGGCTTATTGCATTATTAGATTCCTTAAATTGTCCACTTTTTGTACGATGATCCTACCTTGGTAGCACAAAAGGTTATCGTTCATACTGAACTCCTTATTATCCTCAAGATCCCTACTCATTTTCACCCAAATTTCCTTGCAATATTCATCTCAAGATTGCTCCTTCCTTATCTAATCTATCAGATCCATATGAATCCTGGTTATGGTTGCTATATGCTTCCTCTTGCTTAAGGCATCAATAACCTTATTATATTTCCCTTTAATATATTCAATCTCAAAGTCATATTCAATGATAAAATCAACCCATCTCCTTCGTCTCGCATTGAGTATATATTGGGTGAATATATACCTCAAACTTTGATGGTCAATTTTCAGCTCAAAGGGTCTTCCTACCAAGTAATGACACTAGAATTTTAGAGCATGAACCACTGCAGCTAGCTCTAAATAATGCATAACATAATTAATTTCATGCTTCTTAAGCTTCCTTGAAGTGTATGCTAATACTAACTCATATTGGGAGAGTACTCCTCCTGACCCTTCTAGTGATGCATTAGTGCATATTGACAAGTTCCCTTGAGGGTTTGGGATCTTTAATATTAGTACCTTAGTGAGTTTTTGCTTTAGTAATGCAAAGGCAGTTTCACACTTTTCTGACCACTTGAATTCCTTTCCCTTTTTTTGGAGGTTAGTTATTGCAACTACAATCTTGGAGTAATACTTTATATAATGTCTATAATATCCCATAATCCCCATTAGTAGGGGGTGGCCAATTCAAAATGGCTTCAATTTTCTTTGGATCTACTATAATTTCTTTTTTAGATATGATGTGTCCTAGATATCATACCTTCGAGGCATAGAAATTATTTTTTGCTAGATTTCCATAGAGTTCATTCTCCCTTAACAACTCTAACATGATCTTGATATGTTTATAATGCTCCTCCTTGTCTCAAGAGTATATTAAGATATCATTTAAAAATACGGATAAACTGATCCAAATACCTCCCAAACACACTGTTCATTAGATTCATAAATGCATCTAGGGCATTAGTCAGCCCAAAGGATAGGATTGTAAACTCATAATGCCCATATACCTAGTTTTAAATACCATTTTGTGAGTGTCATCCTCAAGTATTCTTAATTGATGGTACCCTAATTTTAAATCAATATTTGTGAATACCATGGCATCTTTTAGTTGGTCAAACAAATCTTTGATTCTAGGTAAATGGTATCAGTTCTTGATTGTAGCCTTGTTAAGCATCATGTAGTTAATACATAACCTCAATGATCCATCCTTATTTTTAACAAATAACACCAGTGCACCCCATGGTGACACACTCAGATTTATCAATCCCTTTTATAATAGCCCTTGCAGTTGCACTTTTAATTCCTATATCTCAATAGGATTCATCCTATATGGAGATCTATGGATAGGTTTTGCTCCTAGCATATATTCAATAGTAAAATCAAATTCCCGTACAAGAGGAATTTTAGGCAAATCCTCAAGAAACACATATTTAAAGTCCTAAAAAATTGGGTGTTTCTCCAACACCTCTCTTTTATGATCTTTTCCAACTTCATTGAGTTTTACGATATAGACTATCCCTCCATTCTTGAGGGCTTTCTTTAATTGCATGGTTGATAACATCTAGGTTCTAAATGATCCCTGTTCGCTATGAATTATTAGTCTCTCCTTGCCCTTTTCTAAATATTTGATTCATCTATCTTGGAAATTGATCAAGGCTTTATGAGCCTATAACCAATCCATCCCTAGGATCATATCAAAAGCATGAAATGGAGCTACATATTAAACAACATTTAACGGTACCACTATTTAAAGTAATCTCTACCATTGAAAAACATTGGTTTACTGAGTAGGTTTTCCCAGAACCATACTCAACCTTCCACCCTTGGGCCAAATATCCTTTCCTTTCTAGCATATTCCTTCCTAAAATAGAAGAAATAAAACTAAATTTTCCCACTATCAATTAAATAATCTACTTGCTTGTTAAAAGTATTACCTTTGACAAGCAATGGGGTAATTTGCCCTTCTAGCTTTTGATTCCTGATTGCAACTTTAATCTAGTGGACAGGTTTTTTCCCCTTGGTATTGGATGTACTTGGCCCTACTTTATGTGGATACTAGATAGCATAGTGAGGGTCTCTATAGTTATAACACCCATCCTTGGGTCCCTAATGCTTTTCTAGGCCTCTACTAGGGTTGGAGTTTACGGTTTTTGAGGTTGAGGTTTAGTATTGTTGGGATTGTTGTTGGTTCTATTTTGGAAGTTCTTCTTGAACATTATATGTTTCCTACCATTTATATTCTTAAATTTTAGGGATTTCTTGGTATTTTGATCTTGTTTCTCTTCCCATTTCAAGAATTCATGACTATTCCTTTTTCTAATCACTTGTTTATCTTGCTCGTGTAGGACGAAATAGTTAAATTTTAAGTGAGACTCTGCCTTCTTCACCAGGTCATACACCTTCTATAGTGACTTAGGCTCATGCATGTTTACATCATGTCTCACCCTATATTCTAACCTAAGGATAAACATATGGATCCTCATATTTTCATCATATGCAGGTACATATTTAAGCAATCGAACCAACTTCTTATAGTATATCTCCATTTTTTTGGTCCCTTACCAAAGGTTGGAAAATTATTCAAATTTTAATGCATAGAAATGCTCTATTAGGAACCTTTTATTGAAGACTACCACAAATTCCTTCCATTTGAGATTGATGACTTCGGTATTATTTTTATCGTGGTAGGTTTCCCACAAATCTAATGCAACCCCTTCTAGGTATATTATTTCCCAAATTGTTTGGGTTCCTCGGGAGTAGCCCTTCACTATGAAATAAACTTCTAATTCTCTCATCCAGGCTTTGAATGCATCCCCTTTTCCTTCTCCACAAAATTTGGAGATTCAATTATTTTTTAGATCCTTAGCCAGTTCTTTTTTCAAAAGAGCTATGGCTTCCAATTTTTTGCAGTTAGTTAATTGGCTTGGCTAATATCTGAACCTCTAGCTTGTGAATTCTAATTTGAAATGGTTTCCAAAATTTACTTCATCTAATACTACATGGTGGTAACCATAGTAGTGAGGTTTTCTACCTCTCTATTGGAATTTATCGAATCCTCATCCCGGATACCTTATTCGACATTACTAAATAACACAAGCTTATATTGAGAGGGGGGTGAACAGTATAAGAGCACTTTTTACTTTTCTTTCCAAATCAATATTTTACAATGTATAGAGAGTAGTATCAATAATATTAATTAAAGCAATACATAAAACACCATACACAATAGAGACACCAATTTAACGTGGTTCACCTAAAGATGGCTACTTCCATGGAGAAAATATTTTGCTAAATTTTCTCAATCAATCTCTTGGGAATCCTTCCCAATTGCAATGTTTATGGACCTCTATCCAAAGGAGATGTTGATCCCCTAAACCTAGTTGTCGGATCTCTATCCATAGGAGAACTCCTTTTCCTCTTCTCTGGCTGGTGATACTCTAGAAGATTATTGCCTCCACTGCACTGGCTTGTGGGTCTCTCTCCACTGAAGACTCTTGTCCCCACTTAGAAGACCTGTTATCACTGCCCTAACTTATTGATATATATCCACTAGAGACTACTATCCTCTCTGCTCTGTCACCTCCAAAGCTCTGTCTCAATTTTATACTAAACACAGTCTAGGTGATCTAGCACAACTTTGCTCAACTCTTGTACTAAACACAGTCTATTCAATCTAGCATAAGTCTGCTCAACAAGCTCACTCAAATTTGTACTAAACATAGTTTATTCGGTCTAGTACAAATCTTCTCAATTCTTGTACTAAACATAGTCCAGTCAGTCTAGCATAAGTCCACTCTAATCTATACTAAACATAGTCCAGTCGATCTAGCACAAATATGCTCAATAGGTCCACTCGAAACCTGCTCAAATCCGCTCAATATGTCCACTCATAACCTTCTCAAATCTGCTCAACATGTCCACTCAGAACCTACTCAAATCTCCTCAATAGGTCCACTCAAAACCTGCTCAAATCTGCTCAACAGGTCCACTCAGAACCTGCACAAATCTACTCAACAGGTCCACTTAGAACCTGCTCAAATTTGCTCAATAGGTCCACTCTAGGACTTAACCAAATTTGTATTGTAAGATTCCATAAAATCTCACACAAAATCAGTCCACAAGTCTTCTCAAAGACTTGCCTCAAATATGCTTAACAAGTCTACACAAAACTTGTCCAATCTCATAGAAACATAAAGAGAATTGTTAGAGACTCAATATGTTCTACACTCAAAGCTCAATCACTTTCTCAACTCAAATCAATCTCATAGAAGCATAAAGATAATTGTTAGAGACTCAATATGTTCTATACTCAAAACTCAATCACTTTATCAACTCAATCTCATAGAAGCATAAAGAGAATTGTTAGAGACTCAATATGTTCTATTCTCACAACTCAATCTCTTTCACAACTCAAATAAAAATATAGAATAGTTTGTTTTATGGAACTTGAACAACCACTTCATACATCCACTTGACTAGGCTTAATCAACTTACTCAACCAATCACTCAAGAAACAACTCTTGCTCACAAACCCTAGTCCAAGCATGTATCATCCAAATCAAAATTTTTCCAACAATGCTCAACAACAAATCTCACATAACAATGATACTCATGATCTTTTCAAATTCTAGTTCAAGTTCTTTGCATTACAACTCACTTCAACAACCATGCTTATAAAATATTATTCATATAACAATGATACTCATTATCTTTTCAAACCCTAACTCAAGTTCTTCACACAACCAATGGTTTCAACAACAATGCTTATAAAATAAGGTTTTAATCACAACTCTTAATTTTAGAAAACCTTGAAGAATTAACTCAAACACTTTTGAAAATGAAACCCTAATCAAATCATTTTCACTCCAAACTTTATTTTCTAGTAAGCCATTCAATCAACTCAACCAAAGAAGAATTTACCCATACCTTTTTGCTTGACAAGTAGTTGATCTCACAAATCTGCCACACTCATAATTACTTATTTGCCAAAGAGGATAATTTTCTCAATAAAAAATAACACAAAAACAATATCAAATTTACACCTTATCACTCCAACTTGATTAATAATCAACACCCTCACAATAATAACAAAAATCCTTAATTCAAAATAACACAATACCCACAAAGTCTTAATCTTCCAATATACCACTATAGCAATTTAAGACTTCAAATTTAAAAATAGAAATCTCCTTATAACTCCTAATGACAATTCTCAGCTACCAAAAATTTATTACAAAGCAACCTTTCTAAACACAAACCACTAAACAACCTTATACCTCCAACTTAGGCATTTGATGAAAATTAAAACCAAAAATATTACCTCGTCTTTAGAGGGGATCGAACCCTCAAAGTTGCCCCCAATGTGCACCTTAGTTGCAGCCAAAGTTGCCACACGATCCAAGCGCTCATTTGAGATTAACGAAGCACCACATGCTTCTTAATCTCCTCACACCTTTCGCCTTGGGCAAAAGAACATTTTCCGTAGGTACCTTAACCAAAAAAACTCATGATTCACCCACCGATATTTGAACGCAAACCCTCTTACAAGCCAGCACTTTTGCGCTTCCCAAAATACCACTATGCCACATTGTCCTATGCAACTTCGAGGATTAAATATTCCTCCCTTAAACGCTTCTATGTCACGAATTTTGCAAAAATTCACGAGCTCTTTTCTTAGCATGCAATATTTTTTAATTTTTGAACAAGTATAATTAATTGAACTTTGGGCATTGTATTTATATGCTTCCTCCATTTTTTTGAAGACTTTGTCACTCTCCATGTTATCTTCCATGACGTCGGCAGAGATTATAAAGGCTTCGAATGCCTTTTGTCTTAAACTTGACCTTTTGTTTAAAAAAATATATTTAGACTTTATAAAACCCACTTTTGCATTATAAAATATTATAATAAAAATTATAAATATTTTATTTGAGTTTTCACCATATCACCTTTAATATTATAATAACCATTTTTATCCCCTTTGTTTCCTGCTGAATTCCTTGAAATTAATGATGACCTCATCTGGTGACATCAATGACAACTTTGACTTAGGGACTCAAAATGTCCAACAATCTCCCCCTTTGTCATTTATGGCAACCCATACTCTTCTTACCAAAACCTAACCTTTATTTTTATTCTGCTCCCCCTGGGACATTGCTCCCCTTGGCTCAATGCTCTCTCAAATATCAAATCTCTTCCCATTACACAAATCTCTCCCCCTTTGATATCAATGGCAAAGGGTCACCTTTAGGGCTCGGGGCTAAGAATGAGCCTCTTAGCTTAGCCCCTCCCCCACCTCCTTTTGAGGTGGTTAATTCTGGAGTGGGAGTATTTCTACTCCCAAAAGGTATTGTTATTTACCTTTATCCTCTTCCCTTATTTTTCGAGTTTTTTGATTCCTCTGACTGTTTCTATTCGTGTCATCATCCCTGTTCCTGTTCCTATTCTTGTTCACATCCAATTTCTTATTCCTATTCCTGTTCCTGTTCTCATCCATGTTCCTATTCCTATTCCTATTTTTGTTCATGTTCCTATTCCTGTTCATGTTCCTATTCATGTTCATGTTCCTATTCATGTTCCTTTTCATGTTCATGTTCCTATTCATATCTATTTCTGAAATGTCTGCTCTATACCATTTTTCTATGTGACCATCATTATTGCACTTATAACACTTAATGTTATTATTACTTTGAGGTGCAAATTATTACTTGGAGGTGCAAATGTCTTAGTATTTCTCCTAGTGAAGCCATATCCTCTTATGTCATGAACCCTACAATTCATTGCATTGTGAAAAAACTGATTACATGAGTAGCAATACCCATGGAAAAGTTGTCTATTCCCATATTCCTGTCTTTCATGTGTCTTGCACTATGAAGCCATGTGCCCAAACCTGTGACATGAAAAACATCTTCCATTGAAGCTTCCTTGTCTTGACCTCATTGGTATCCTATTCTGATTGCTATTCCATTTGTATCTTCTTTGTGCATTGTTCTTGTCTTTGTTGAACCCTTTATTGTCCAACTCATCCTCTGATGTCTCACTCCCTCTTACACTGTCTTCTTCTAATGTATCTTCATTTGAAGTTTCTTCTTCTTCAAGGCTTGAAGTTGACTCCTCTTCCCATTTCTTTTGAACCTATTTAGAACCAAGACCTGTTTTATTTTTTGCTCCTCTTTGTATCTTGATTATTTTATCCACACTCTTTGCATTGTTTACATACTTGTATAGCTTATTCTTGGAATCTTCTAAATCTTCCTTTAGTATTACCACTTCTTGTGCTAACTTCTTACATTCCAAAATCTTTGCTTCTAACTTGTCTTTGAACTTCCTTGCTTTAGCCTTTTATTTTTCTAAATCCTCTATGAGAAATCTTCTTTCTTCATCACATTATTGAAACTAAATTTCAAGTTTAGAGTGTTGCTTCATTACCTTCTTTACCATGTCAAGGGCATAGATAATTTCTCCCTTGAGATCATAACCATTCTTTGCTAAATAATCTTCTATTTTTTTGCCTTTTTCCACATCATTACTTTCTTTTGACTTATCTTCTATAGGATCACTCACTTCTTCTTCTAATGCCATTAGAAGATTTTCATCTAGTCTTTCAAGTGTATCTTCATATTAATCATCACTAAGACTATAACCATCCATTGTGCAATCATCTTCAAGATGTCCAAATTTATCACATCTAAAACACTTAAGAATAACTAGAGTCTTTTTCTTAACTGGTTCTTTTTCTTCAATCATAAATAGGACTTCATCTCTATCATTTTCTGAAAAACTAGCATCACTATCATTTGAGTACTTACTTGCATTATCCGCATAGTAGATCCTTTTTTTTCTTTGGAAGAACTTATTTCCTTGTCTGCTTTGTCCATCCTTGCTTTTCTTTTGATGCCTATATATTTTTGATTTCCTGTACCTATGATCGTGTTTTTCTTCACCATCGTTGTTCTTTGGTTCTTTACAATCTGTTGTAAAATATCCACACTTTCCATAATTAAAACACTTAATAGATCTTAGATCTATGGGTCTTCTGGAACCTTTATCTCTTCTACCATAATTGGCTTCTTCATCACTAGAAGACTCATTTCTTGATTATGACTTCTTACCCTTTGTTTCTTTGATTGCTTTGAATGTTGCTTTATTTTTGGAATTAGGATCTTTTGTTCTTATCTCAAAAGTTGTTAGCATACCAAGCAACTTATCTCTTATCAAAGTATCACCATCCAATGATATTTCTATAGCAAAAACTTGTTCACTGAATCTATTTGGAAGAGATCTTAAGACTTTATCACAAACATTTGATTCATCAATATTTATTCCAAGTCCTTGCATATCATTAAAAACCTCATAAATTCAAATTATATAAGCACTGATATTTTCATCATCATTCATTCTCAATGCTTCAAATTGTCCTTTGAGATTTCGTATCTTTGCTTTCTTGACACTTTTATCTCCCTCATATATACATTGCAATTTATCCCACATTTCTTTTGCAATTTTACAATGCATAACCTTCATAGATTTTGATCTACGCAAACCTCTCACAAGTGCATTCATTTATTTTGAATTATAGTGTTGTAGTAGCTTACCTTCCTTATATGTAGGAGGATTGACTGCTAGATCATATCCAAATTCCACTGCATCCCAAACTTCATTGCCAAGTGCCATCAAGTAGAACCTCATCATCATACTCCAATACATGTAGTCACTTCCATAAAATATTGGTGCTAAATTACTTGAGGACACATCCTTAAGATCCATTGTGTTCTTGTTAGATTTTCCTTAAAGTTGTTAAACTCTTTTGAAGGAACCCGCTCTGATACCAATTGAAGAATGCAAGCTTATACTGAGAACACTTTTTACTTTTATTTTCAAATCAATATTATGTAGTGGATAGATAGAAATATCAATAAAAATAACTAAAGCAATGCATAAAACACCATACACAATAGAGACACCAATTTAACGTGGTTCACCCAAAGATGGCTACTTCCATGGAGAAAATATTTCACTAATTTTTCTCAATCAATCTCTTGGGAATCCTTCCCAATTAAAATATTTTTGGACCTCTGTCCAAAGGATATGTTGATCCCCTAAATTTGGTTTGTGGATATCTATCCACAGGAGAACTCCTTCTCCTCTGCTATGGCTGGTGATCCTCTAGAAGACTACTGCCTCCACTGCACTAGCTTGTGGATCTCTCTCCACTGAAGACTCTTGTCCCCACTTAGAAGACCTGTCCTCACTACCCTGGATTATGGATCTCTATCCACTGGAGACTACTATCCTCTTTGCTCTATCACCTCCAAAGCTTTGTCTCAATTCTGTACTAAACAAAGTCCAATCGGTCTAGCATAGCTCTGATCAACTCTTGTACTAAACATAGTCTAATAGGTCTAGCACAAGTCTTCTCAACAAGCTCACTCAAATTTGTACTAAACACAATTCATTCGGTCTAGCACAAATCTGCTCAACTCTTGTACTAAACACAGTCTAGTCGGTCTAGAACAAGTCCACTCAAATCTACACTAAACATAGTCTAGTCGGTCTAGCACAAATATGTTCAATAGGTCCACTTAGAACCTACTCAAATTATCCTCAACAGGTCCACTCAGAACCTACTCAAATTTTCTCAACAAGTCCACTCAGAACCTGCTCAAATCTTCTCAACATGTCCACTCAGAACTTGCTCAAATATGCTCAATAGGTCCACTCATAACCTGCTCAAAATTTCTCAACAAGTCCACTCTAGGACTTAACCAAATTTGTATTGTAAGCTTCCATAAAAGCTCACACAAAATCAGTCCATAATTCTTCTCAAAGACTTACCTCAAATATGCTTAACAAGTCCACACAGAACTTGTCCAATCTCATAGAAATATAAAGAGAATTGTTAGAGACTCAATATGTTCTACACTCAAAGCTCAATCACTTTCTCAACTCAAATCAATCTCATAGAAGCATAAAGAGAATTGTTAGAGACTCAATATTTTCTATACTCAAAAATCAATCACTTTCTCAACTCAATATCATAGAAGCATAAAGAGAATTGTTAGAGACTCAATATGTTCTATTCTCACACTCAAATCAGAATATAGAATAGTTTATTTTATGAAAATTGAACAACCAATTCATACATACACTTGACTAGGTTTAATAAACTTACTCAACCAATCACTCAAGAAACAACTCTTGCTCACAAACCCTAGTCCAAGCATGTATCATCCAACTCAAAATATTTCCAACAATGCTCAACAACAAATCTCACATAACAATGATACCCATGATATTTTCAAACCCTAGTTCAAGCTCTTTGCATTACAACTCACTTCAACAACCATGCTTATAAAATATTCTTCATATAACAATGATACTCATGATATTTTTAAAACCTAACTCAAGTTCTTCACACAACCAATGGTTTCAACAACAATGCTTATAAAACAAGGTTTTAATCACAAATCTTAATTTTAGAAAACCTTGAAGCATTAACTCAAACAATTTTGAAAAGGAAACCCTAATAAAATCCTTTTCACTCCAAAATTTATTTTCTAGTAAGCCATTCAATCAACTCAACCAAAGAAGAATTTTCCCATACCTTTTTCCTTGACAAGTAGTTGATCTCACAAATCTGCCACACTCACAATTACTTCTTTGCCAATCTCAATAAGGGTTAGAGGATAATTTTCTCAACAAAACATAACACAAAATCAATATCAAATTTACACCTTATCACTCCAACTTGATTGATAATCAACACCCTCACAATAATCACAAAAACCCTTAATTCAAAATAACACAATACCCACAAAGTCTTAATCCTCCAATATACCACTATAGCAATTTAAGACTTTATTAAAAGTTAAAAACAAAAATCTCCTTATAACTCCTAATGATAATTCTCAACTACCACAACTTTATTACAAAGTGACCTTTCCAAACATAAACCACTAAACAACCTTATACCTCCAACTTAGGCATTTGATTAAAATTAAAACCAAAAATATTACCTCGTCTTCGGAGGGAATCAAACCCTCAACGTTACCCCTAATGTGCATGTTAGTTGTGGTCAAAGTCATCGTACAAGCCAAGTGCTCATTTGAGATTAACTAAGCACCACGTGCTTCTTAATATCCTCACACCTTCCACCTTGGGAAAAACAATGTGCATCGTAGGCGCCTTAACCAACACAACTCACGATGCACCCATCGAGATTCGAACGTAAACCCTCTTGCAAGCCAGTGCTTTCATTCTTCCCAAAATACCACTAGGCCATGCTTTCCTATGCAACTTCGTGGATTAAAGCTTCCTCCCTTAAACGCTTCTCTATCACGACTTTCGCAAAAACTCACGAGCTCTTTTCTTCTCATGCAATCTTTTTGATTTTTCGAGGAAGGATAATTAATTAAACTTTGGGCGTTGTATTTATATGCTTCCTCCATTGTTTTGAATATGTCGATACTCTCCATGTTATCTTCCATGACGTCAATAGAGATTATAAAGGCTTCGAATGCTTTTGTATTAATCCCAACCATTGGGCTTATAAAATATATTTAGACTTCATAAAACCCACTTTTGCATTATAAAATATTATAATAAAAATTTTAAATATTTTATTTGAGTTTTCACCATATCACCTTTAATATTATAATAACCATTTTTATCCCCTTTGTTTCCTACTGAATTCCTTGAAATTAATGATGATCTCATATGGTGACATCAATGACAACTTTGATTTAGGGACTCAAAATGTCCAACAATTACTTTGTCAAGTTTGCCTAGTTAAAGTCGTAGGCCTCTTTTTTCTATCCTTAGGTGCCATCTATCCTGGTCATAATCAATAAGAGAAGATTAGATTACATCTTCACCTTGAACTATACTACTAAGCCAAGCCAAAATACATTCTCTTTCTAAAACCATCTATACTCTAATTAGGGGGTAGCTAAGCTAGATAGTATCTTAAAATGCATATGTATATTCTTACTATAAGCAATGTGTCATAACGTTCTAGTCACCCCTAGGGTTAGTCCCCATTAGACTCTTAGCAAGTAGGAATTCTAAGTCTTCCCAATTTTATCCCAAAGCCTAGAATAGAAAAACATCCAAATCCCTTAAGCATATTAAGAAGCTTTATACCCTTATACCTAGATCTCTGATACAAATGTAATGACCCAAAAAATAACTAGGAAGAACTAAGATTTTTTTTGAAATACAAACACAACTAAAAGGGATCCATAAATCTCCCTCCCCTTATCTAGTATGCCCTTTAAGTTATTATACGTTTCAAGTTTACTAAACCACCAAAATCTACAAGGGTCACATCATACTCAATACCCTACACAAGTTTGTTTGTGTAGGTAAATTATGTGTACCATACATAAGCTATCCATCTCATCCTTCATGATGATCTAACTTATCACATTTAGTATAGTCAAGGGTATACGCCCATATCCATACCATGTACAAGTCTATCTATGTAGGTATGCTATGTGTACTGCGAGTTAAGTCATCCATCTCATCTTCACGATGAGCTAACTTAACCCATTTGTAGATAATCAAGTTGGTTCCAGTTTGGCATCTCCCTAAGAGGTCTTAATATCTTAGGTTTTTTTCTAAGTTCACCGTAAGAGGTCTTAATCTCTTAGGTCTTTTCCTAAGTTCACCTTAAGAGGTCGTAATCTCTTAGGTATTTTTCTATCGTTTCTATGTTTTTTTTTTAAGTTTACATGGTGGAATCGATAGCCTACACGATGATTCGAGCACACTATCCACCTTTTATGGCTGCCACATTATTTTGTGTTATCCGCATCGAAATTTTCCACACAATACTCGCACAGTATGCCCCTATAACCACCATGCCAAAATCATTTTAAACCTTTTACGCCATTGAAAGCACCAAGAAAGGGATAAGTTTTCAGTCCGATGAGGCTCGAGATTTGAACCTTGGACCTCCATCCCCCTTACGAGGTTTGGAAGAACCAATTGGTCTACACCTCGAGACCTCGTTTCTATGTTTATTAGAAATACAAGACTAACTTAATTTATTTAATCTAAACAAGAACAATATCTACCAAACATCTAATAAGTGCTTTAAATTAAAACATCAAGAATAAGATAAAACATTAAACAAAGGAATACTAAACATTCATAATTCCTACATATTACATAAACAATAAAATACATTCCTCATTCCTTCATTACATCATTACATGAATCCAAGTATGGTAAAATCTCCATACTTTAAAAGAATAAAGTATTATATTCATTTCTATTTAGGTATTTCTCCCTATAAGTCTAGTCTACTTGAATATAAATGCATTATTACAATTATAAAATAAACCAATGCATTGGTTCCAATTGTCCTCTTTGGTCCTCCTTGTCTTTCCATCGTTCTTTGAGGGTAGTAGGGGATTAGGACAACTCATGGTTCTATGAAAGGCATGCATCTAAATGCATATACTATTTACTTTGCCAAATTTCAACTATACAAATTTAATTAAAGCATTCAACCATCTACTGTCCAGTTGATTTCAAGAGAATATTCTCATTTCCATTCTTATCTCATCAACTTTAAGAGAGCCATTCAACAATTACAGATAGATTACAAGTCTTACTTTAATAAAATAATTACAAAAACCATTATTTCAAATAACTAAAGTTTTATTCCTTAATTAAGCAAATAATCTATATTCCTTTTATTTGAATTAATAAAAGTATCATTCCTTCAATTAACCAAATAAACTATAATTTATTTATTCAAATTAATCAAAGTCCCATATTTTTAACTAGCCAAATAAACTTTATTTTATTTATTCAAAATAATAAAAGTCTCATACCTTTAATTAACCAAATACCTATAATTCCTTTATTCAAATTAATCAAAGTCTCATACCTTTAATTAACCAAATAAACAATATTTCTTTTGTTCAAAATAATCAAAGTCTCATACCTTTAATTAACCAAATAACTATAATTATTTTATTCAAAATAATCAAAATCTCATACCTTTAATTAACCAAATAAACTATATTTATTTTATTCAAAATAATCAAAGTCTCATTCCAAATAAAATATATTTCCTTTATTCAAAATAATCAAAGTCTCATTCCTTTAATTATCTAAATAAACTATATTTCCTTTATTCAAAATAATCAAAGTCCCATTCCTTTAATTATCCAAATAAACTATATTTCATTTATTCAAAATAATCAAAGTCCCATATAAAATTATTCATTTATTTAACTAAATTATTTTCTCTTTAATTAATCAAAAATCTAAATAATTTATTTACTTGGCTCATAATTATCATGAACAATTATCATAAAGCTTCTTTCATTTTACAAATCAAAATATATTTTATTTATAACACCAATGATTTCTCCTTTTTAAAACTAGAAAGTAACTGATTTATAAAAGCATTTTCAAACTAAAATAAACATTCTCTTTCCATTTAACCTCGTACGCATCAAGATAAATGAGAGGGTTGAGACACTTGAAGACCAGTGATTACACAGGTGAACACAACAAAGCAAACTGTGATCGGTCGAAAGAGAGACACAATTGCTACTATAAGGCAAGGGCTATTATAGTAGTTGCACAGTGGTCCAATGACCAAACCATTGACATACTTATAGTATGGATAAATGCTCTACAAGTTTGCCACGTTGGCAAGCACATAATCCATTTCCAACATATCCCTGCATAGGATATCTTCTAGATGTATTTCAAATGAATGAATCATCCAAACGACCCAAGGTGATGACAATTAGGGGAAAGAAGAAATTTGAGGACATCAGTCAAAGTAATCTCATCCATGCGAACAACACTGGAAACTAAAATAAAGGTAAGTCATAACCTCAGTGGTTATCATAAAATATAAAAAGAACACACGTAAAGGAGAATTTAGACTAGCTTGGCCAAAATTGATAGGAGCTACTACACACAGACAAAATTTACCTTGAGCATTGATGATACCACAACAAATATGATATCGACATACAACAACAAGTTAAAGCCCAAAGTTACACCCAACACATGCACATTGCTCGACATGGGGAAGAAATACAAATATTTGGCGATGTAGTGATAGGTAGAACTAAAAAAAAAGAACCAGACCAAGGGGTTATAACAAACAACTGATAACATAAGCCAACTTGATGAAGGTACTCGTAATTATACTAGACCAAAGTCAAGGAACAAGTTAACTAGAACCAACGATGTCAACAAAGTTTAAAGATAAATGATTGACCAGGATTTTATTTTTAAAGCAAGCAATCAAAAGTTAATTCATTAAACCAACCTGTGATCACTTAAAAATGGGTTTCCAAGGCATCCAACTTTGCTCTTGATTATCCACAACTTCTTGTAACAATAAGAATTTCTCTCTTTTTGAGTATCTACTTCTATACCTCCTCTTTGTTCTCCAACTCCTTTTCTCTTTGCTACTCTTCTCAACACTTAGGGATAAAAGTCCTTGTTCCTCATGCTATCAGTTGTATCCCTTATTAAACTCATTTGTCTGCCATTGATATCTTCTCATCCAATCGATAACTGTAGGATATTTTTAGTTTAAAAAACATTTCTTCTCTTCTTTTGAAACTTCATCATCAATGAAGCTCTTCTCCTTAGTCGGTCGGAAGCTTCTTCTTTCTAGCCTTTAGTCTAATCTCCCTTTTTTAAACACTAAATGAGACTCTATTATTATCTAGGTAAATTCTCTATTGTTTAAATAAAGTTCTAATATTATTTAAATTGGGATCTTCTTATTCATTTAAATAAAATTCTATTATTATTTAAATTAGGATCTTATCATTAATAAAATTCTTTTATTATAAAGTTTTAATACAAATTTAAATAATATTAATCTATTATTTAAATTAAGATCATATTAAATAAAATTCTATTATTACTTAAGTTAAGATCTTATTATCTATTTAAATAAAATTCAATTATTATTTAAATAGATCCTATTATATTTTTACAAATATATAGGGTTCTTTCATCATATACTAACATCATGCCACTCTTACAATAATTTAGAGAATTCAAAGACAATCATACTTTTGCACTCTTTTCTCAAAAATTGATGATGTAACAAAGTGATGAAGTAAAAGGCAACCAAACATATACACATTTTTTTCCAACCCAAGATGCAGTAGAGTGATGAAGTAAAAGATAATAAATCATATGCAACAAACAAAGTGGGAGTCTTTCCATCAACCCAGTCACTTGTCTCAATCGAAGAATTTACGATAGCTACTAGGCTATCAATTGCGGCTCTAGGTGGTTGGTTAGTTGATGATTATCCCTTAAGCGATAATGCATACCTATATGAGGGTAGTCATCCATGTTATCCCTAGTTGTCATAATCATCATTTCCCCTACTTCAAGTACCTCATTCTTGGTGGGCGATTCTATTTCTTCCACCCCATGAGAGTAGTTGATCTTACACATTGATAATCATGTCAGCAGTTTCATGTCATTCAAAGATGAATCAATCTAAATATTGTGTAATAATTCATTTGCACAAGGTTAAGTATCAAAGCACTATTTATCATCACACGATTGTTCATTTTCATAGAACTAGGCATCAAAACACCATTAATCAATACATATTTTTCATACCATAAGGCTTGCCAGGGAGGGTCATGATAGATTTTATATCAATAATACAACCCATGTCAAATTATAATACTATTTTTCATTGGTTCTAAGTATGTAAGGAAACCATGGGTATTTTCTTATCAGGTATGAGTCAATAGGAGTTAGTAGCACAAAGGTCCATCCAATGATGATTACATGAGCAATAGAAAATGATAACCAATAAATTCAGGTAGGCAACATAATATCCTCATACCATATCAATAGCTTTCATCCATATGCTCTTACTAATTTACAAACCATCAGTACTTCTCCCATTCCTCATGCAAGTTCTAATTCTTTTACGTTGAGTAGTTTATTTAATCTACATAATTATTTGTCTTGTAAGCATGTATGTATGGCGTAAATAATAATCAATGCTAGTTCT
This sequence comes from Wollemia nobilis, assembly GCA_028583015.1. Lineage (NCBI taxonomy): Eukaryota > Viridiplantae > Streptophyta > Pinopsida > Araucariales > Araucariaceae > Wollemia > Wollemia nobilis. Next base: position 2,444,471 of record JAQPPZ010005120.1, read on the forward strand.
TAATAGACTAGGATATTGATGAAGCTTGATTCAATCTAGACCCAATTAGTCTAGATACTTGGAAAACAATTCTCTTTTTTCCTCCTTGAACTAAGTAGTGATTGCCTAATGAAGTCTAGTGCATTCTTGGGATGTATCAATAATATAACCAAAAGGTTTTGCTTCCTCTGCTAATGAGGTCTCTTTCCTATGGCTTGTGGTTCTACTTCTACTGCTTCCTTTGGTTCTATTGGCATCTTTGTAGCTCAACCTCTTTGCAAGGGGATTTCGTAGCCTATGGAGATTCTCAGTTTGCTGTTTCATTTTTTAGGCATGTGCGGGATGTTGTCTTGGTTTTATTATTTCATCCCTGTTGGAATATGTAATGCAACATTGTGTAAATTATTATTAGACTAAAATATAAAGTCTAAATAATAAGATTTGAATTAGAAGATAATTATATCTTATGTAAAATATTTCCACCCAATTAATAAATTAATTAAGGGTGCTAGGAATATTTAATTTCTTGAGAAAAAGTTATTTCCATTTTTTAGAAAATATTAGAAAGTAACTAATCACTTTCTAATATTTGATAAATGCCACTTATCACATATCTTAAATATTATATTGTGATAAAATTAGAAAGTAACTAAAGCACTTTCTAATATTTGATAGATTGTGATAAGATTTAGGGTTGTAGTAGAAAAACTTCTGTTTAAATAGGGGTGTTTTCTACTACATATTATTAGATATTATTGTATCTTGTCATAGTGACTTGTGTTGTAGGTTATGTTGATGCATATTGTTGCATAACATTGAAGCATTCTTGTACTGTTGAATCATTGAGTAATATAGTGAGCTTCATAGTGGATGTTTCCCTTCTTCATTTGACATAGGGTTTTACCACTTAATATGGGTGTTGTGGTTTTTTTATTTTTGTGATTGATCTTGTGGAGCATTCTTCGATCTTGGGGAGACTTTGCTTATCTCACATTTGGTATCAGAGAGGTTGGGATCTCCATCAAGTGTATTCAATACTTTGAGGTGAAAAACCCATTAAGGTATATTTTTTTGCATGCATTTGATATTTGGGTATTTTATGTAAACTTATTTTGCAAATCTGTCACTAGGGTTTATAGATTATTATGTTTTTAGATCTAGTTAAATCTTTTGCAAACAGTATTTTCATTTTAAACCTATAATTTTTTTTTGGCATTAAGCTTTTTTTGGAAGGGTTTTGGAGCTAAACGGACCCCATGGTTGCATCCGGAAGACCCAAAAACCCCTATTTCCATATATAGTCATTTTTTTTTATTTATTAAAAAAAAAACAGTCAGTTATATATATATAAACAGTTTTGCTTTTTGAAAAAGTTTTGCTTTATAAAAATATTTAAACTTTTTCATACCATTTTTTTTATTAATAAAATAAATTTTATTAATTTAATTGCATTTTTTTAAAGCAATTTTTTGTATTAAAAATTATTATTATTCTCCTTAAAATGCAATATATTTTTTCTCACATTAACAATGGTTGTTTGTGAGTTTGCTTGTTTTGCAAGGTTATCCAAGTATGTTTTGGAGTATACAAGGCAATTTTGGATCAACTTTTTCACTCTCTTGCCCTATTTTTATTAATTTCTTCTAATCTCTCTCCAATATATGCTTGAAGCATACTGAAAATTAATGTAACTTGTATCTCTCATTATGAAAGTAAAAGAGAATGAAAGTGAGAGAGAGAGAGAGAGAGAGAGAGAGAGTGTGTGTGTATTTGTGTTTTGCTTTGTGTCTCCACTATCTCTTGTTCATATTTCTTACATTTTGCATCTCAACTAATCTAACTACTAACTTGCTACTAAACAATCTACTAACCAACTAACTTGCAATTTACTAATTTTCATATTAATCAAGAAGGTTAAAAATGAATCAACTTCCTAACCACAACTTTAGTATTTGATTAAAATTTACTTAATCTTGCAACACTATTTATATTTGCTAAACATCTATTGAATCCAAAAGAATCCGCTCTATCGATAGCAAGTCCTTTTCGGGTCCTTGTACCCATACCCTTTTGGGTAGCTTGGTTGACCTTGGGTGAGATGAATTGGCAATTCATTAGGCTATAGCAAAACCTAAAATGAACACTAACTTACTAACTTATTGACTATCTAACATTTAACAAATATTTTATGGTTCAATTCAAGTTAGTTTATTTTGTTGCAAGATGATTGTTATGGTTAGTTACCTTCTTATTGCAAGTTGATCTTGGTTTATTCAATTGCAATATGGTTATAGTTGTTTATTGCAAGATGGTTATAGTAGTTCATGATTATCTTTCATGATGATCAATCAGCTATTGCCTTGGCTAAAAATTATGTAATGCATCAAAGGACAAAGCATGTTGAAATCCAAGCCCATTTTATCAAAGAGAAGGTATTGGATGGGACTATTCAGTTGGAGTATTGCCCATCATCTTCTAATTCTGCTGATTTGTTTACCAAACCTCTTCCCAATGAGCAGTTTTGTAAGCCGAGGGACTCACTTGGTTTGGTGAAGTTGTCCTCAAGGGGGAATGAAGTGTAGTTACACTTGTGTGATGACAACTTCATCCTTATGAGGTGTTTTGTGCTATATATATGAGTTGATATTTGGTGGTATAATTGCTTTTTGCATCTCTTTTGAGCATGGTACTTTCTTGTTTGCCTTATGCAACTTTTGTACATGTTACTTTGTAGATGGCATTGTGCAATTATGGTATATGATGCAATTGCTTTATGTGACTCTTTTACATGGTACTTTCTTGTTGCCTTGTGCAACTTTGTACATATTTTTTATGTAGTTGTCATTATGCAATTGGTTTATCATGGTACTTTCTTGTTAGCATTTATGCTACTTTTATACATGATATTTTATGGTTGGCTTTATGCAATCGGTGTGCACACTTTATTATTTTCATATACCTTATGCAACTCTTGTACATGGTACTTTTTTGTTAGCCTTGTGCTACTTTTGTACATGGTACTTTAGAGTTTGCATTATCATGATACTCCTTGTTTGCTTTATGCAACTTTGTACATGATATTTTTTTATCAACTATATGGCATGTGAATATAAGTATGGCTTGGCATATTTTTGTGATGACTTATAGTTCACTATTTGTTAGATCAGTTTTGTTATCATATTTGGATATTCATATATGTTGTGGTGAATATATTTATGATGATGTATCTAACTGATCTTATGTTGAGTTGCTTGTAGCTTGTAGGTACTTCCATTTGGGGTTTTGCAGGCTTACTGAAGACACCCTTGTGATGTTTTCTTCTTGTCATTTGCAACCACTTGTGGTTGATGGATGGCTTTGTAAGCTGCTTGTATCTGAAGCTACTCCGTTGGGGGCTTGTAGTCTCATTTTGGCCCATTTTGTATTATTGCCTTATTGTAGACCATTCTTGGTCATATAAGCTCATTGTAACTATATTACTCATTTGATTCTCATCCATGTTTATATCTTTAGGGGGAGAATGTTTCTTTGTCTCATAATTCCTTTCCCCAATATTTCATTAAGGGGGAGTGTTGGAATATGTAATGCAACATTATGTAAATTATTCTTAGACTAAAATATAAAGTCTAAAGAACAATATTTGAATTAGAAGATAATTATATCTTATGTAAAATATTCCCACCCAATTAATAAATTAATTAAGGGTAGGAATATTTAATTTCTTGGAAAAAAGTTATTTCCCTTTTCTAGCAAATATTAGAAAGTAACTAATCACTTATATTTGATAGATGCCACTTATCACATATCTAAAAAATTAGATTGTGATAAAATTAGAAAGTAACTAAAACACTTTTTAATATTTGATAGATTGTGATAAGATTAGATTGTGATAATATTTAGGTTTGTAGTAGAAAAGATTCTCTTTAAATAGGGGTGTTTTCTACTACATATTATCAGATATTATTGTATCTTGTTATATTGACTTGTGTTGTAGGTTATGTTGATGCATATTGTTGTATAACATTGAAGCATTCTTGTACTGTTGAATCATTGAGTAATATAGTGAGCTTCATAGTGGATGTTTCCCTTCTTCATTTGAAGTAGGGTTTTACCACTTAATATTGGTGTTGTGGTTTTTTTATTTTTTGTGTGTGATTGATTTTGTGGAGCATTATTTGATCTTGGGGAGACTTTGCTTATCTCACAATCCCTACGTGTTTCTCGGCCCTCCTTGGATGGGATTTTCTTCTTGGCAGCTCCTTTGTTCCATCCTTTTGTTTAGGGTGGTTTTGTGTTCAATAGTTTTTTTTTTTCCAGTATTTCCATGGTGGAATACCAGGTTCTGGTTTATCCCCTATGTGAGATTTTTCAAATTTGTGTTTTCCCTGCTTTGGAGGGAATTTTCAAATTTCTCACTGAGCAGGATTTTCAAATTTCTTGTTGGGTAGGATTTTCAAAAAAAAATCGCTTGGTGCTTCAGGCATGTTTTATTTAGGCTGTATTTTGGCCTTTCCTTTGGCCTTTCCTATGGCCCATCCTTGGGCTTTTCCTTGGGCCTTTCCTGTGGCCTTGTATTTGGTCTGGTGACCTGTTGTAAAAAGGTTTTGGGGCCCTTTCAAAACCCTTTTTAATGAAATATTAACTTACAAAAAAAAATAATATAATCAAAAGGAGATTGAATTCCTAATGGATGATCCTCCTCCTATAAGGAATTTTAAATTTTAAGATCCATAAATTTTTTATTGTTTACCTTACATGTATGATATAAGGTCCTTACAATATCTAGACATTAAATTCCTCTAATTGAATCCTTTTAGGTATGATTTTAGCTACTTGTACTCAAGCCATATGCATTCCCATGCTACCATGATATATCTTCTAGGTATTAGTTAGATTATTTTAGATTGCAATAGTAATTTTGAACCCTCTATAGGAAGTAATATATTTTTACTTGAATATCCTCATGATGTTCTTGTTTCTTCAATCTTGGATCTTTAAGGGAATGGATCCATGAAACTAGATATTCAAGATGGATTGTATCATTTACCTACACCCTATTTCTAAAGAAGGTTGTATCACCTCATAGTAGCTTCTAAGATGGGTACCCATGTTCATCAATGGATTCTATTCAAAATAAATAATTGTGAATATTATCTTTCATGGTTAAAGTCATAAAATATTTTTCTACTCATGTTTGATAAGGAACATTGTGCCTCTTACATGGTCCATTAAATGTAGACTAAATAGATGGAATGGATAGAGGACTATTACACAAAGTTTATGGGAATCCTCACATATACCTACCATTTGGATCCAATGGTGGTGTTATCAACCTATGGTCATGGCCGTAAGGATGACATCAGGTGATAAATTTATATGCATGATCATTTTCTCCATTATGTTGAGTGTTTGGATCATACAGGTAAAAAATTAGGTCCAATTGTTTCTCATTAACCATTACATGATTTCAATATTAAATGACCATATTTTAATAACCATGGTGATGGCATTCACTCATATTATTCTATTATATATGTCAATAATTCTATCCTTAGGAATAATCTTGTGTTGAGTGGCATAAATTTTAATTGAAAGTAAAGAATAAATCCATTTTAGAGGATAATGATCTAATCCCTTCTTAGTAGAAGTCGTTAGCTAAAATCAAGGATCATGAGAAAAAACTATATTCTATGGTCCTTAAAAAATTTGCCCTCCTTATGCTATAGGTTAATTATACCATTAAAATTCAAGAATTTATCATATAAAAAATTCTAATATGTTGATTTATTCAAGCAATTCTCATAATTTTATTAACATCAAGACAAATAAATCCTTGGGATTTTATATCAACAATACAACCCATGATAAATTATAATGATAATTTGAATAAGAACTTAGGATAAATTTAAAGGATCATATTACAAATATCAACATGTACATGGGTCTTTGTACATGGTCCAACCATCTTTATGCAAGGGTTTTCTCAGTTAAGGGATATTACTCTCAATTTATAAAGATATATGTATAATGGGTGAAAGATTGTAGGGTCATACATATCCAAGGTACCCTCTTCCTTATAGGGTTTTTATCTCCCACTAAATGGAAAATATTTTGAAGAAGGGTTATGGAGGCTTCTTTGCCCAAATTAATTACATGAAAGTACAACCTATTGAATACTCTCCTTCATATATTTCTTCTAACATATAGTATCTTATTGATAGATATGCTATAGTTATAGGAAAATACATGGGTCTTCAACCAAAATTGATGTATGTTTATTCCATTCATCTTATCTTAGAAAGTTAGCCATACAATTATCATCCTTACTACTATCACTAGTTTCAAATTTTAGATATAGAGAAGTTGGTTCAAGATATATTGAAGTAGGTAATTAGTTGTCCAAGAACTAGTCCTTATTCATTTCTAATGGTCATTCTATGGTGTAAGGACAATTTATGGCACATAGATCCTAATTTGCACCCTCTCAATAATATTGTTGTCAAAGACAAGTTTGTATACTTGTTATTGATGATTTCTTAGTTGAAATGCATTATTCTAAATAATTTACCAAGTTTGACCTAAGTTTTAGGTTTAATTAGTTTAGGGTTTGATAAGATCATAGTCCCAAGACTTACTTCAATATATATGAGGGTCACTATGAGTTCTTGGTCATTCCTTTTTGTATTACTAACGCCCCTTCTACTTTCCATAGTGTAATAAATTTTGACTTTTATTCTTTTGTTTGCAAGTTTACATTTTTCTTCTTAAATGATATCTTAGTTTATCCTTCAGTCTATATATTATATCTTAGTTTACTTCCTTCACATGAATTCAAATGGATTAAAATGGTAGGTGTTATTTCATATGATATATTAGTTTACTTCCTTCAGTATTTGTAGTGTTATTTCATATGATTATTAGTTTGGCTTGTGGTAATGTGTTGGTTCAAGTGTGTGATAATTATTACAAGACTCCATTGTATAAGATCAATCCATCCACAACCATATTTCCAAGAAGTAGGTAATGTGTTGGTTTTAGTGGTGTTATTTCATATGATATCTTAGTTTACCTACCATTTGATCCAATGGTGGTGTTATCAACATTTGGTCATAATTGATGAGTGAAGGATAATTCATATGATATCTTATTTTACTTCCTTAATTCTGTATACTATCATCCAATATGTTGGTTCCAATGTGTGGTAACGATTACAAGACTCCATTGTCTAAGATCAATCCATCCACAACCATATTTCCAAGAAGTAGGTAATGTGTTGGTTCCAATGGTGTTATTTCATTTGCTATCATTTTACCTACCATTTGGATACACTGTTATCAACCTTTGGTCATAATTGATGAGTGAAGGATAATTCATATGATAACTTAGTTTACTTTCTTTAGTCTATATACTATCATCCTATTTTTCTTTTGCCAAGTTTTTGCAAATTATATGCTTGTTTATTTCTTCTACACAATGTTTGGTATGCCTATTTATTATATTTATTTCTTCTATACATTTTGGCAAACACAAACATTTTTAACATTGTTCAACTTATTTGACATCCAAGTTGTGCTTCGTTCAATCTACATACTATCAACCTTATATTTTTCTTCTGCTAACTTCTTGAATTTTCTTAGCTCTCTCTTTAATTCCATTTTTCAACCTGGGTTTTAACTACTATTATTTTCCCAAACACCCATCTAATTAAACACGCATCTTCAAATTGATCTCATGTGATGGGTCCACTAAAATTTTATAAACCATGATGCAGTTACCCCACCAAAAGAATTATAGACCTTGCATTTTCATTTAAAATTATTTAAATATTTAAAAATTCTCCACCATCCCCTAACATCATTATTATTTTCGATGAATATTGATAAATCCATTATCTCAAATCCAAAAAATTTAAAACTTTGATTTTTTCCCAAATTGTTCCAAAATCTAGATTTTTTTATAACTGCCACTTCAAGACTGCTACCAAACTATGGACTTTTTATTTTATTTTTTAAACTATTACCAAACTATAGATCCTTTTTTTTACTACCACCAAATTGCAGACTGAGTATTTTGGCACTACTACCAAACTGCAACTGCTACTATGTGGACTACTATAAAACTACAAGTTGCTACTCTATAAATTTATTTTAATATTGATAACTACAACTTGCTCTATGAACATTTTTTTTAAAACAACTACCACTTTCAGATTGTTGGTAGACTACAAATTGTCTACTCTGTTGAAGCTGTGGAACTATTGTAGACTGTGGAAACTATGCATAGACTCTTGCTAAAGTTGTTTTTGATGGTTGTATGGACTTCTATGAAAATTTTGGCAATGAACTAGGACCTAAACTTTGTATTTCTAGTGGCTTAAGGTAAATCTCACTGGCCACAAATGTTGTCTAAGCGAGTACCACTCACTGATTACCAACAATATTTTCCTAGGGAATAATTGATGAGAAATCAGCCATGGTTTTACCTCTAAACGATAACTCTTTGTATAATCTCATAGGGTAAAATACTATTAACAAGGTGTGGGGCCATTGACCCTTTTCACTGGTGACACACTCAAACCAGTTACTCTGGGGTTCTTGAGGTACTCCTCATAATGATTTTTAGGGAAAATATTAGCCCAAGTACTTCCCCTAGTTAAGTGATCGGGACTTGCACCCAATCTTGCAAAAGGTTATTATCCTAATGTAGGTGCTTGTTAAGCACCCAAAATTTTATAGTTGAACTCAGTCCTAGAATTTCCTCTAGTATTGAAGCTTCTACAGTGAAACTTAACCTTGAAAAGTTCTCTTATACCACTTGTTATGAACCTCCTTTGCTTATCCACATAAATTATTACAATTTGTAGAAATATTAAATAACAACCACAATTGAATAATCCACATAATGTAAAACAAGACAAATATGTAAATTACTACAATGTATTCAATTTAATATTCAAACCCTTGAGGTAGGGCAACACCATACAATGCTCCTTATTGGAAGGAAGCCACTCCTTACAATATCTCAACTTGATATAAATACAATATTCTTCTCTTCATGTCCTCTCTATGATTCTTTGCCTATATTTATAATGTCCAACTACCTACCACTCCCACTTATCAATGCATGTGGTATAATTACATCTAATATTATATTATAATATTTATACAAAATATTATAATATTATACTTTTTTTGGGTACCTAACAATGCAAAAACATATCCACTCATGTAGAGGAGTTGGAGAGCAAGTGGGTAGTTAAAACTCTCCGGGGTTATCGAGAGGCCCAGGTTCAAATCTCTCCCCTCACATGTTACGGATATGTTGTATATAAAATATTCTTCATCCAAAAAAAAAAAACAATGCAAAAACATAAATAAACTTATGTTGTTTTAATACAACTACTAGATGTTGCTATAATACCCATCAACATTTGAACAACCAATATAAAATAACATCATCCACAATAAATGCATACTCCTATGTTTGTAAAAATTGGTATATTATCCATAAATTTATTTTGCATAACTCACAATACTAAACCTCCTCTTTAGGTTCAATATCCACATTAAATCGTTCTTTTTGGACAAAATGTTTTTCTTTCTAGATATTTTGAAATCATAAAGTTGTTGGTATTTCCTAGTTGTAGGTGTAATTATGAGTTACACGTATGTTTCTATTTTCTCTTTATTTACAAATCCAAATAAGAAAAATTTAATAAAGTTCATTTTTATCATCGTCCATATGCTACCAAATTTGAGATCTAAATTAATCCATTTGGACCTTCAAAAGTCTAAAATATAGGCTAGCCAACAAGCTAGCTACGAATGGGTTGATTTGGCATGTGTACCATGGCCCAAAGAGTGAATTTTGTAAGTTTCAAGTGGAATATATGTAGGAGAGAAATATGAACATAATTCCAAGCATAATTGGACTAGAAAGAATCTCATATATCAATAATCATCAATTGCATTATTGACTTTGGAAGTGCAAGAGACTAGATCAGGCTTAGTCGGGCATAGAAAAGGAAGGACAAGAGAGTTTTTGAATGGCCATGAGAAGGGAAAATAAATTTCCAAAATGAAAAGAGGAAAAAGACACTAAGAATCACTATGAAGACATGGTTTTAAGTCCATAGCAATTGTACATGTCATCAAAGGCTAAGTTGATGGCCAATATCTCTTGTATGTTCTTCAAATTTGTAATAATATGAAGCTTTATTAATTGAACAACGGGTTTTCTTCCCCTAGAAGGTTTCCCCACTTTAAATAAGTATCATTAATATTTTAAGTGTACTTTTCAAGTTAATTCATTAGTTAGTTGCATTCCACTTCATTCTATTTGGTTTACATTGATTCAAATATTTTTTCATGCTTAGAAACTAGCAAGTTTGATCTAGAACTAAGCATCATATGAAAAGAGTAGAAAATATTTGGTTTTGTAGAAAATATTAGGCATCACCAACATTTATCAAGCTATTTGTAAACTATCCATACTTTATTATTAGCATAAGGGTATGTTTTGAGGATAGAAAAGTACTATTGATGGTAAAACATAGGGGATTAGAACTAACTACTGAGTATTTTTGTAAAAATATAAGTGGATCCAAGCCAAGTATGAAAATGTATTTAAAAGATCTTTTATGGTTTTATTTATGTAAATTGTATATAAAAAACCTATTATTATCAATAAATGTTAAATTGATAATGAATTAGCCTAGGGTCTATAGGGACTATCACAAAATGATTTAGTGTAGTACGTAGTGTCTTTATGACCATAGCCTAATACTCTATTTAATAGTTATTCATGCCTACATAGGCCCTATACTATTATGGAGTAATACTTCCTACTTGATCTTATGATTGAGACATGGTTTCTATTATCCGTAGGTTTGGTTGGTAATAATTCCTAACATAATGAGGACCTCCATATATAACATGCAGGGGAAGGTACCACATTAGGTGAACTCTAGGAAGGCTTGGATTGTGCTACTTTGCTCAATACTAAAAAGTGAGTTCTTACTAGGAAGAGAAAAAGGTCTTAGAGGTACTCCATATCATATGAATCTTTTAATTAATCCATCCCTATATTTATTTTGCTATCTTTAAAGTGGATATTAAGGAGGTCATTGTTCCTCTTGTTTCATAGATGATACCTTCACTAAGGTTGAAGTTTCATTAGATATAAATGTTATATTGATAATTAAATATATCTATTGTCTATGGGTACTATTACAAAATAATTTAGTATAGTACCTCATGTCTTGATGACCATAGAATAATACTCTATTTTATGGTCATTACCAATTACATAGGCCCTATGCTATTATGAAACACTACTTCCTACTTGAGAAATTTGTTGAGACATAGTTTCTCTTATCCTTTGGTTTAGTTGATAATAATTTTGAGCATAATGAGCACCTCCACATATATAATATGCAAGAGAAGGTCCCACCCTCAATGAACTCTAGAAAGGCTTCGATTGTGCTACTTTACTCTTTACTAAAAAGTGTGTTTGTACTAGGAAGAAGGACAAGATCTGAGAGGTACTCCATGTCATATGAATCTTCTAAGTTGTCCACCCCTATATTTGTTTTGCTATCTCTAAGGTGGGTAGTAAGGAGGTCATTATTACCTATATTTCATAGATGAGGGCCCTCACTGAGGCTCAGTTGCCTTATATATAAAATCATAGATCTATTTTCTCTTTTAAATGAAACTTGGTATTTTTATTCCAATCCTTGAATCCATCCTCCATAAATAAATCTTATAAATGTACCTCTTTCCAAGTAGTTTTCTCATTTCTCCTAATAATGTGACTTATTCATGATCACATTTTGAAGAATAATTAACTCACAAACATGATATTATATTTAGGAGAAGACATGTCTCCAAAAAAATAATAAATTTTTGCTCATATTCCATTACCATTTTACCTTTCCATTATATGTTTTATATTTATTGGACTCTCTTATAAATGAATACTTTGAAGATATACTTATGTTGCAAACGGTTCTCAAATTGCATGTAAATAACTTCCATCTAATCATACAAATAATTACTTCATTACTTCAACATATTTGTGTTGGCCCTTCTAACAAATGGTAACTTTGACCTTGTATTTTCTTAAAAAAACATCTATCCTAAATTACCTTTGCATCTTAATAATCCATTATTGGACAATATTTCCTTAGATAGACTTAAAAAAAATTGGAGGTTTGATTTTCTTTAGGTTTTAGAATATATCTTCTTTTCCTTCTTGGACCATTGGTACCTATCATGACTCACCATATCAAGGCTATTCCAAATGAAGGATGTTTCTTACTTTAGAAGGTTGCATTGTCTCTTCCTTATCTATTTGGAAATAAACCATAATGACTTTGAAAAACATTTGTATGGTCTTAAATGCTTTAGTCATTCTTTAAGATGATTGATCATTTTCTTGAGAAGGAGAGACATTTTTGTCTTAATAAGACTCCACATCATGATTATCCCTTTTATGCATATCCTTCCTTGCTATAGTTGTATATATTTAAGGGGATACATAATATACCCTTATTCTATCCAACATCCCCACAAACAAGTTATTCAACCATCAATTTGTTTAGAACAAAATGTAGTAACTACACTATGATACTAAGTGAAATGACCTCCATAAGAGAAACTAAAACATAAGTACAAAATTATTTTATTTGAGAATAAAAATATAGGTCTTTGTAAGTCTCTAAAAAATATTATCATGAGTTGTGCATCATGAAGCATCAAATGCATGATTCATGAATGGTTATTTTTCATTTCCATGTAATTATATTTCTAGTAATGATAAGACAAACAAAGTTATTAAGTGGTTTCAATTCCAAATGGTCTTTTTAAGTTCCATAAATTTAATCTAAATCCCATTGAATTCCAATTTTTGTAACTTGGAGTATACCACGAGGAGTCTCAATAGGGTATCCTATAAAGAGATGACCTCAAAAATTATAACTCCTATCAAATTGATGATATACTCCTCCCAAGTGATTTGGAGACATTCCTTACAAACTACTCTAATTAATTGAATATGGTAGAATAATTTCAAATAATAAATCCGTCATGAATTTTCTAATTAATTAGTTCCCCATAAATCTCATTAGAGGTTCCATTTCATTTGAATTGCATTAATCATAGATTTGCATTCCTTTTTTATTTATTTACTTATGAATGGATTCATTATATAACTAATTTTTCTTCCATCTAGGGAAACAAAAGGTTATTTTTAGATTCATACAACTATGTATATAAATTTGAAATAATATAATTAAACATCACTCTACATCATGTAACATATCATTACATATATAACATTTTTAATATTTTGCTCATAACATGTTCTCTAACATTTTGGTTTTCTTTTGCATTATAGGAACTATATACATCAAATAAAAATTTAGACGAAAATCCTATAACCAATTTACCATAGATCCATAAACAATATACAGTCAAACATAGCTCCAATTATTGTTGGCTTTTGAAGCCTTACTACCACAAAATATCATAGGTTATCTCACAATATCACACAAGATCTAAATATAAAATAGCCACAATAATAAAGGTCAAATATAAAATTATAATGAGTAGAAATATATGAGCAAATTAATATGTATATCAAGGCTTATATAATAAATAAAATAACATTCATTTATATATTGAAATATGAATGTAAATATCATGAATCATTTATATACTATGCATGAAGAACAACTTATAATTTAATTGCTCAACATGCATACGTGCTTTATTGCTCATCTTCCTTTACAACTAGAATATGAATCCTTGACTATTGATTGAATTACATTCCTATGGAGCATTATATCCATAATATAGCCATAGTAATATGATTGTTCACATACTTGACTATTGATCTCCATATGCCAAGTCTCATGACTCTTGGCTTATCAACTTGCCACTTGCATACTTGATGGACACTTGACTCTAAAACACTTGCACACATCCACATGACTATTGGAATCATACATGCACTCCTAAACTAAGACACTTGTGCACATATTTACATTATGTATTTTACTCTTACATACAAGACACTTGTCCACATTCTCTTACATACAAGACTCTTTCATTTAGATTGTTTCATGTGTAGGTAGGATGGCATATCATTCTACCCATTTTTCAGTTCTATTCATTGACTGAATAATTGTTATCCCATTCACTAGTCAAATAGTTTACCTTCTATTGTTGGTTGAATAACTCTTGTTCTATTCATTGGTCGAATAGTTCTTATTTTTCTATGTTGGTTGAATGATCTTCCTTGCTTTTTGAAGACTTATCTATGTTTTTTGAATGGAATTTCCTTTCTTCTGTTGGCTTGATGGCTTTATTTTCTATGTGAAGATGAAAATAGCTTTTCTTTTCTTTACATTGTTGCTCTCTTGTTTTATGTTGCTTTAACACTTATGCTCAGTCATACAACTTGTTGTTGATATCTTATTTTATTCTTGATTCTACTTGTGTGATGTATGCTTAATGCTTTCACTATATTTTTTTTATTAACACTTTAATTATCTTCTTATGTGTAGTTCTCTCAACAGAGGTTGTTTTTCGGATGCACAGTGCATTGTCTATATGGTTTGCCTTACTATTATTCTAATTTCATTTATATTTCTTCATGTGTAGGTTGGATGGCCTATCATTCTACCCACTTTTTCATTCTATTTGCTAATCGAAAGCTTTCATCCTATTTGTTGGTCAAATAGTTTACCTTCTATTCATTGTTTGAATGGCTCTTATTATATTAATTGGTCGAATAGCTCTTTCTTTTCTATGCGGATTGAATGTCCTTCCTTGCTTTCTGATGACTTCTCTATGTTGGTCAAATGGAATTTTCTTGCTTATGTTGACTTGATGGATTTCTTTTCTATATGATGGCTAAAATGGATTTTCTTTCCTTTACACTATTGCTCTCTTGTTTTATGTTGCTTTAACACTTATGCTCAACTGTATAAATTTTTGCTTCTCTCTTTGTTTTTTCTTGATTCTATAGGGGTTTATAAATCCTTTCTCTTTTCTCTATATGGAACTCTTATATCTCTCTCATTTCCTCTATGGGCCTCTTGGGCCTTTCTATATTTCTTTCTTTTTTTTATATGGGCCTCTAGGGCTTCTCTTTCTATATGGACCTCTTAGGTATTTTTCATCTATTACAAATAATGTATGCCTTGAAGAACTTGCTTCAAAAATTGATCCATGACCAAGACTAAAATGATATTTAAATATTTTCAGTCACCTATTTCTTCAATGTATCCTAGGAAGATACTTCTTCTTTTCTACTTTGTAAACTTTTGATTCTTCTTAAAATATGTTAAGGTCAATTTGACCTAATTCTTCTTCTCTTTCTCTATTATTTTTTTGCTTCTTCTATTCTTTGATCTTAGGTCACACCTAATAACCTAATATGATTCTCCTCCTTACTAGTAAACCCAATATTAATGTTAGTATGGTTCTTTCATGAATGATCAATTATATTTAGAGTTGATTCTTTCTTAGTCTTCAATCTACAAATCCTTAAATTTTTCAAATCAATATTAGGGTTGGCTCTATCCCTAAATGACCAACTATTCTTGAGTTGGTACACCTTCAATCTAGTTGAGTCCTAGTCTTCACTAGTTTTCCTTCAACCTAGTGGAAAGACCCTAGCCTGATCTACTCAATATGACCTTTAAAATAGAGTCCAAGTCTTCACTGCCTTTAAAGTGGATAGACTCTAAAGTAACTTTGTTAAAATGGACAAAGATAATTAATGGTGGCTAATAAATAACTCTATAAAACTGGAAAATATGGTGGTAGCTCTGATACCACTGTTGGATTTTGAAGCCTTACTATCAAAAAATATCAAGTTATCTCACAATATCACACATGATCCAAATATAAAATATCCACAATAATAAAGGTCAAATATAAACTTATAATGAGTAGAAATATATGGTAAATGTGTATCAAGGCTTATATTATGGTTATGCATAAGGGGTTGGTCCCAAAATGTATTTATAAAAATTTGGTGAATCAGTTTTGAAATTCAAACAAATAATGTCCAAAAACATGTAGAAGGTTCACTATTATTAGGAGCAATGTTGGAAATTTAAACTTAAAATGGTCAAATTATTATAAAATTGGGGTGAATCGACCCAAAAATAAATTTACACCCAAATTTTTTTGGCTAATGGGCCTCGGTCAAGGGTCCCAAATATTAGCCAATTCTAAATTTTTAAAATCCTAATTTTAGCCAATTTAGTGATAAATAGCCACTGTGCATAACCATGGCTTATATAATAAAGAAAATAATATTCATTTATATACTGAAATATGAATGTAAATAGCCTAAATCATTCATGTACTATGCATGAAGAAAAAATTACAATATTAATTGCTCAAAATGTATACAAGCTTTATTACTCCTCTTCCTATTACAACTTGAATATGAATCCTTGATTCTTGATAGAATTACATTCCTATGGAGCATTATCTCCATAATATAGCCATAGTAATATGGTTGTTCACATACTTGACTATTGCTCTCCATATGCCAAGTCTCATGACTATTAGCTTATAAATTTATCACTTGCATACTTGATGGACACTTGACTCTACAACACTTGCACACATCTACATCACTCTTGGACTCCAACATGCACTCCTAAACTAAGACACTTGTGCATATTTTTTTACATTACATATTTACACTCTTGAATACAAGACACTTTCACACATTCTCTCTTACATGACACTTGTGCATTTCTTGCACATTTACACTTACATGACACTTGTGCATTTCTTGCACATTCACACTTACATAAAAGGGGAAATATAACTCACACTCTAAACTATTGACTCAACCCTAATCCCGTATTTACAAGTGTATCATAAAGGTACCATGGGGATACATTAGCATGTACCAAATAATGTAATATACCTCAAAAATGATAAGTACTAACGGTTATTGAATATAAAAGGGAAATATCCTAGGGTGCAGTTGCTACTAAAACATATAAACATTGTACAAAATATTTATATAATATTTCATAGATCTAATACATTTAATCAAACCATGTTATCAAAGCTATTCCATACATATTATCTATTATTATAATGGCTTTAGTAGTAATTCAATTATATTTTCCTCAATAGCCTCTTATTCCAATAACATTTAATGACCATACTAATCCATAATGACATGGTAATGATTTGTACGAATATAAATATTTATTCTTTGATATCATCTAGAAGTACTCATTTATAATTTATTACTTGTTCAATCTAAATAACAACACCAACTATTATACAAGAGCTTTTGCTTTCCATTCTCCTGTCAATACCTAACAACATGGACAATGTCATAGATTCCCTAAGAACAAGACCTTAGAAAAATATCAATGTTAATCAATCCATATATAAGAATGAAGCATATTTCTAGAGAATATCTTAGACTCAAAATAGAACATATTCAGATATATTAAGCAATGAACACATTATACACACATAGAAATAGCCATACTTGAAATCTAAGATGCACCTTGAGGCTAAATATCATTAGAGAATATCCAACCCTAGCATTGGAGTTGCCATTATGGACTTTAAAAATGCCAAAGCTCCAACATACTTAACCATCCAAATAGTATTAAATCTTGTATATCCAAACATCATGCTCTACAGGGCTCACACCATGCATATTCAACCATCTCAAGATAGATGCTTAAACTATGGAGATCATAGCCCAATGCTTGATTCCACATTGACGATGGTCGCTTGATCTATGGGGTATAGTTATCTTCAAGTTAGAATAGATCTAATGAGTATACTCATACATTCCTACTACATTGGTCTCAACTCCTCATATTAATGGGGCTTCACCATAGTTATGAATACATCTAATACAAGGTTCTATATTGGTTGCCTAATGCATTGTAAAAATTATCTACAAAATAAAAATAGAAATAGTCACACATTATACATAAATACACTCAATTTGCATTTATGACCTTACACATAATTATGCCAAAATATTTTATTGTATATTTAATTTAAACCAATTTATTTGTTTAGATCTACCTAGATTGTTAATTTTCTTCCCTTTATTCATAGATACGATAATATGCTTATATTGCAAGGCTTCCCTCCTTTCGCCATTATAGTGAAAATACTCCTACGACCAATTCCCATGCTAAATTTTTTAGTTCCTCTCTCCCTTTTGTACCTATGTAAAAACAGACCTCTTCCTCTCATTTTCTCCATCTCTCCTACTCCACACTCTAATTACTATCCCCTATCACATCCACTTCCACCTGAAATTTTCTTTATCAATCATGCTTAACATTTTTCTAAAATTAAATTATGTTTTCAACTTTTTAAATTACATTCTTTCGTATTCATAAATTTTAGTAATAAATGTTATAAATTATTACTAATATATCTTTAATATTTAACATAGTAATAGTTGGTATACCCAAGGTTCACATCTAAGAAAATAAAAATATAAATGCATGACATGACATCAATAATACAAGATCAAAACATGCCATGCATATCAACTTTCATGTCAAAACAAACTTGCACAAAGATACAATTATTCACAAGGTCAACCTAAGACACAAGTAATTCCTAAAAGCTAGCTTTTTGCACTTGTACTCACACCATAAATGTAGGTTTCTCCCTTGTTAGGTTAGACTTAGCATACATTTTGTACACAGATTTATTATTATATTAACTATTAAATCATTCAATTACATCAACTATTCAAAAAACAAATACTATCCCATCTATAATCCCATAGAAAATTAATCAAATATCATATAGAATTTCATAATTTAAAGCCAACAATAATTATAAACCAATTGCGTGATAATTAATCATTTGTTTCATTAGTGAAAAATGACATCAATAATATATCATCAACTCAATCCACAACAATTGTATAACTCATAAAGTTATAAATTAAACTACTAGTAAAAACAAAATCTAGTTTAATCAAACAAATGCTAAAATAGAAATAAGGTCTAGTTGGGTGAGGGAGAAGTGGGCATCACATGGAGGCCATAGGATATAAGTGATTATTTTTCTTGATTTTGAAATAGCCTTCTAACCTTGGTATGAAGTTTGCATGGATATCAATGGACCTCTCCTAGGTTGTTCAAAGTCTTCTCTTAGATGTCTTTGATTAGTGGAACTCCCCTTTCTCTTCCCCAAGACTATGGATTCTCTGGTCCTTTATCCTTCCTCACTTATTTTATGGAATTTAGAAGAAAATAAATAATAGGACCTTTAAGGATTACAAAAGAGATGTTGCCTATTTTTTTTCCAAAATTATCTTAGCTATTGTGGATAATATCTCTAATATGCACCTGGATAATAGTGGTGGTATCAAGGATGAGTCCATATTAGAGGAGAAGTTAGGTATTTAGTCTAGAAATAGAGTGTTGGCAGATCCTGGATTGAATGTTATATCCAAAACCAAATGAGCCTTCCCTTAACTGGGTGGATCAAACTCAATTTTGATGGAGATTCTAAAGGAAATCCTAGGAAATTTGGGGCGGGAAGTGTGATTAGAAATGATAAAAGAGAGATCATCCTTGCTTTTACTAAAAACTTAGGATTTTAGACCAACCATTTTGTGAAATCCAAATCCTCTTTCCAAGGAATAAGTTTGCTTGTTTCTATTTATTGTAAAAAAGTTGTCATTGAAAGCGATTCTTTAAATATCATTAACTCTATAAGTGGATCTCAAACCCCTAGTTGGAGTATAGCAAGCATGATAGAGGAATACAAAATAATCCTTCAAGCCCTGGAAGACTTCAAAATTAAACACACTTATAGATAAGGTAACAGATCTACAAATATCTTAGCCAATATAGGTTTGCACCAAGTAGGTCTAACAACTTGAAGGGAAGACTTCCCTCAAGGTCTTACTCAGATAGAGTAATGGGTTCAGATTTGTTCCCTCTTTTTCTATATTTTCTTTATGTGATCAATGATTTTGAGAATTTATTAACTTGCAAAGATGTGGATATGGCTCTTGTTTTTAATCTAGGACTTTACCTTTCCAGTATCTTGAGGAGAACTCTTTGGAGTTACAAGGTCCATTTTAAATTTGAATTCTCTCCTATGGGCACCAAAAATTTTGAGGTTTGGGATCCTAATCCTAGGTGGCATCTCCTTCATATCCTTATCAATGAACAAGTGGCCTTCAGTCAGAACCCATCAAGTGACAGATGAGATATTAAAATTTTTATCCATAAGAGCTATAGGTTTGTTTGTCCTTTGTTGATAAGGATCGATGTTTGATCCTTCATATGACCCCTCTAGTAGTTCCTAGCTAGGTTTGCATAGTTTATTTCTTGAAAATTAATAATTGTAAGTGAGTCTCCTTCTCACATGCACTTGTGGGCACTAGTTATCTTCTAGTTGTCATTTAGAGTGTTAGTTAGTAAGTGTGAACTCAAAGTAGGAAGTGTGTACTTCAAGATAGCTAAAATGGATCTTCTAGTTAGCATTATTCCTTTTCTCCTAACTTAGAAGTTACGTGCATTCTCCCTTGCACTTTTGTAGCTTATGGTTAAGCATATTGGATCAAATCCATGATTTGATGGGTTTGGTTATGTATTTTGGGCCATTAGAGCCTATAAATTGAA
This sequence comes from Wollemia nobilis, assembly GCA_028583015.1. Classification (NCBI taxonomy): domain Eukaryota; kingdom Viridiplantae; phylum Streptophyta; class Pinopsida; order Araucariales; family Araucariaceae; genus Wollemia; species Wollemia nobilis. The sequence continues at coordinate 2,465,121 of JAQPPZ010005120.1, forward strand.
TTGTAAATAATAGAACACTTAGTTGGATTTTCAATCCTTTTCATTGGTATCAGATCCTAGTTCATGTTTGCACTAGGGCTTGTGAGGTGAGAGGATAGGAGATAATTTTTTTATGAGAAATATTTTCTCATTGAGGACTCGGTTCAAGCTCAAGGGGAGCTTGAAAACCATACGTAGAAGGAAGTTCCTTAGGCGTCAAAATCCTCGTTCCAACTTTCTTCGTATGCTCAAGGAGTATAGGAGAAGTTTACCCCGTTTCCTTTCTTACAAAAATCCCTTGGCAGGTTTGGACTACTCCTACGGAGAGATGCGTATTAGGGAGCCATTTGTTCCTGCCATCGAAGAGTCTTGAAATTGGAGGAGTTCTATACCAGGTCGTGTGTCGACTTGGGTCTGGTTGCCTTTCAAACGCTGGTCATGTGTCGACCGGATCTTGAAAGGAGAGCTACTGAAGGGATCTGGTTGCTAATATTTTTATAGTTTAAGTTTTCATTGTATTTTTTTTAATTAGCCTCCCGTGGTTAATTTAAAAAAAAATTCATTGTTTTAGAAAAACTTAAATTTGAAATTAATATATATTTCTTTAAAATATATTAATTTAAAATTTTTATTGTAAAAAATATATATATATATATATTTTAGCCCTTGGGCTCATTGACCAGTTGTGCAGAGTAACGACAGGCGGCCGGCCAACACTACCTGATGGCGCAAAATAATGGTATGCGACCGGCCAGCACCACCTGACAGCACCCAGCACGCAGCTTTGCAGCAGGCGGCGGCCGGCAGCTGACGACCTGTGACTTTCGATCCCGATGCTGTTAGGCACGACAGCGTCTAGGCTGTGGCCATTGTTGTTAAGGCCGACAGCGCTTCGGCCTAACTGCCCGTGCTGTCCACTGATAGCATCAGGCCTGACGCCTAACACTTCTGTCAGGTGTGACAGCACTGGTCAGGCGCTTTGGCCTGATCGCCAGTGCTTTCTGCTGACAGCGCCAAGGCATTCACCCATTTGGCGTCTGGCCTAATGCCTGATGCTGTAGTCAGGTGTGACAACACTGCTGTCATACGCCTTGACCAGACCACCAACGCTGTCCATTGACAACGTCAGGGCGACGCTCAATGCTCGGGCATCAGGCCACACGCCTTACCCTGCTGTCAGGCATGACAGCACTGCTGTCACGGGCCTGGACAGCATCCGGCCTGACGGTGCTGACAGATTGCCAGCGTCAGGGCTCGAAAATAGTTGCTGCATGCCCGACCTGTAATTTGGTGTTGTGATTATGCTACCCCCGAGGAGGAACAGGCACTGAAATTCATGCCTTGGGAAGCATGCATTGGGGAATCTGGTAGTTTTTGAGTTGCATGCGGGTAAAAGTTTATTGTAAATTTTCAATTTAAATTTTTTTTCTATTCTAAAGGTTGCATGTTAATTTTATTTTTATTAATTTAATTTTTAATAACTTAATTAAAATTAATTAATCTTTGATTAATTAAATTTAGTTTTTACTTAAGTTATTTTTAAATTAATAAATTATAAATTGCAACCTTAGGCCAGTTAAAATTTTTCAAATTTGAGCCTTAGGAGTAATTTTCAAAATTCAGAGGCACTCCATTGTAACAAGGAAAAATTTCAATTTTTTTACCTTGATTTAGTGCTTTCTCATTTTTTTACTCCTGGCTTATACCCGGTTGAACATGGCTTCTGACTTGGCTGCCCAAGTGGCAGAACTTGCCCATGTTGTAAATGCTTTAGTAGATAAAGCTAATGATACTACCATGGCAGATGTTCTTGTTAACCTTGCAATGAAGGTAAATGACATTTTTGTGCATAATGCTTCGACTTTTGCTAGTGATTCTCGCTTGAGAGTTCGTTGTGAAGTGCCACTTTATGATGGATCCCGGAACCCTAAAGTCTTGAATAGTTGGATTCTTGACATGAGTTCTTGGTTTTCTTACACTCAACTTGCAGATGAGGATATGGTTCCATGCTAAACTCAAACTTTCTGGTTTAGCTAAAGTACTTGTTGAATGAAAAAGATGTCTTGATGAACTCACCTCATGGGATGAGGTTGTAGATTGTCTTAAGACCAATTTTTATCCTTCCAATTATTCTAAGGAATTGGTCATTAAATGGTTTCATTTTTGACAAAGTACTAATATGACTGTGCAGGAATATATCTTTCAATTCAACAGGTACATGATACTTGTGAATGTGGAGGAAGATATTAAAGCTTTGATTCTCAAATTTCAAAGTGGTTTGTTGGAACATTTGTACAGGGAAATAATGTTTATTTCTATGGACACATTGGATTCAGTTTTCAACCAAGCGTAACTTGCGGAGGACAAGTTTAAGGCGCATTCGCAGGCATTCCGCACACCTGTTACTCAAGTGGTTACAAACTCATCAAAAGGGAATAATTCTTTCTCACAAAATAAGAATTTTGCTCAAAAGAAGAATGTTTCTTCTCCATATCCTTCTTCTCCTTCCCATTCCACTTCTACTTCTTCTTCTAAACCTTCTTCTTCTTCTTCTTCTAAAAAGTTTTGTAACTATTGTAAGAAGAAAGGTCATGAAAAATTTGATTGTTTTAAGCTTAAAAATAAGAGTTTAGTCATTACTACTCAAGAGGAGGATGCTTCCAAAGGTCCCCTTGAGTTAGTAGGAGAGAGTAGAGTATATATGAAATTACGAGGTAAGCTCAATGGAGTTACCTTGGTAAATTTAAGTTCATCAGAGGGTGCTCGTGATGCTTTGTTCATCACTCGAGCTCATTTGCTCCATAATTTTGCAATAGATTGTATAGTGGATAATGGCTCACAAAAAAATCTAATTGCGAGGTCCATTGTCGAGCGTTTGAAGTTACCTATGGAGCCTCATCCTCAACCTTATTCTTTGGGTTGGAAGGATAGTGGAAGAGGCTCATAAATCACTCACACTTGCACATTAAAATTTGCACTTGGCCCACATTTCATAGATCAAGTCACTTGTGATGTGACTCCTATGGATTGTTGTGGGATTTTGCTTGGACAACCTTTTTAGTATGATAGGAGAGCTGTTTATGATGCTTTCAAAAGAACCTACACACTTCAAAAATATGGTAAGGTCTTTCTCATTAAAAGCACCAACACTCCTAACATCATTCTAAGTTCCAAGCAAACAAAAAGAGTAATTAAAAAAGGTGGTGATGTTGCTCTAATTTTCATTCGCTCTCAAAACACTTCTACATCCACATCCATTCCAAAGCAACACTCTTCAATGGATAAAATATTTCAAAGTTATTCACACATATTTCAGGAGCCAAAGTCTCTTCCTCCAATTCGCACAATTAATCACAACATTGAAATCATTCCTGGTTCTTCCCTTCCTAATGCTCCCATGTATAGACAATCTATTTTGCAAAATGAAGAAATAAAAAGGCAAATAGAAGATTTGTTGTCTAAGGGTTTCATTAAGGAAAGTACTTCTACTTGTGCCTCACCTATTTTGTTGGTTCTTAAAAAAGATGGCACTTGGAGATTATGCATTGATTTTCGTGCTTTGAACATAATTTTTGTAAAGAATAGATATCCATTACCACGCATTGATGATTTCTTAGATCAGCTTCAAGGAGCTAAGTTCTTTTCAAAAATAGATCTCAAAAGTGGATATCATCAAGTGCGTATCCAAGCTAAAGATACATGGAATACAACTTTTAAGACGAAGATGGGCCTCTTTGAATGGTTGGTCATGCCTTTTGGTCTTACTAATGCTCCTGCAACCTTCATGAGGTTGATGAATGATGTATTTCGTGATGTACTTGAAAAATTTGTAATAATATATCTTGATGATATATTGATTTTCTCAAAAACTTGGGAGGAACACCTTAGGCATATCCAGAAAACACTTGATCTTCTTGCGAAGAATCAATTATATGCCAATTCTTCCAAGTGTTCTTTTGGCAACACTTCAATTTCTTACCTTAGCTATGTGATTAGTGAAAGTGGAATTCAGGTAGATCCCATAAAAGTTGATGTTTTACTTAAGTGGTCCCCTCCTACAAATCTCACTGAGTTAAGGAGTTTTCTAGGACTTGCGAATTTTTATCGCAAGTTCATTCCTCAATATTCCACCCTTGCAGCTCCATTGCATTATCTCACTAAGTCTAAAGTTCCATTTCATTGGGAGAAAAGCCAAGAGATTGCCTTTGAGAAACTCAAAAATAAACTTTGTACAACACTTGTGTTAACTTTACCCGACCTCTCTCAACCTTTTGAGATTGAAACGGATGCCTTTAAAGTTGCCTTAGGAGCTGTGCTCAAACGGAATTGTCATCCAGTTGCTTATCATTCGGAAACTTTTTCTGCTGCTAAGTTGAACTATTCTACATATGACAAGGAGTTGTATGCATTAGTTCAAGCTATCAAGTACTAGAGACATTATATTTTGGGAAAAGATACAGTAGTACACACTGATCATATGCCTCTCAAGTTTTTACAATCTCAAAGTAAAATTGAAGAATCAAGACATATGAAGTGGGCCTCTTACCTCCAACAATTTCACTTGGTGATCAAGTACAAAAAGGGGAAGAGTAATACTGTTGCTGATTGTTTGAGTAGGCCTCCTGCCGCTCTTGCCTTAACAGTTATGTCCACTTCACACTTGGGATTTCAGACTTGGCCTAATCAGTATTCACGGGATCCTGATTTTGGGAAAATATTTGAGCAAGTGAGTAAGCCTTCTTCTTCCAATTTGCATCCTTTCCAAGATTTCTACATCAAAGAAGGACTTCTTTACAAATTGGACAAGGTTTGTGTTCCTTGTGAGCCTAGAGTGTCACTTCTTAAGGAAGCTCATCCTACACTTTATGGTGGTCACTTTGGGCAACACAAAACACTTCATCACTTGCAAAGATTTTTCTATTGGCCTAAAATGCAGAGGGATGTGTTGAGATTTCTCAAACAGTGTGCAGTTTGTTGTCGCTCAAAACCAGCTAACAAGAAGTTTGGCTTAGGCATGCCTTTGCACATTCCTTCCCATTCTTGGGAAAGCATTTCCATGGATTTGGTTAGTGGTTTTCCTATGACAGTGCGACAACATGATTGTGTGTTCGTGGTGGTTGACAGATTCAATAAAATGGCTAAGTTTATTCCATGCCACAAGACAAGTTCTGCAGTAGACTTAGCCCAATTTTTCTTTGACAACATTTGGCGTTCCTTTGGTCTACCTACCAGCATTATCTCGGATTGTGATTCATGCTTTGTGGGTCACTTTTGGCGTTCTTTGTGGAAAATTTTGGGAGTTTCCCTTAACTTTTCCATAGCCTATCATCCGCAGTCAGATGGGCAGACTAAAGTGGTAAACCGTACCCTTGTGCAAAGTTTACGAATCTAGCATCACGCTTCACCAGCAAAGTGGGACTTAAGTCTCACTCATATTGAACATGCCTACAATAGGGCCCTACATTCTTCTACAGGTCATTCACCCTTTGAGGTTTGTATGGGATTTCAGCCCTTGGCACCTTATGAGTTACCTTTGTCTTTGCCTTCTCCTGTCACTTCACATCTTCAGAAGGAGCAAGACAAGGCACACTCATTTATTCAGCATTTGCATAATCTGTAATCAAAGGTGGTTGAGATTTTGAAAAGACATAGCAGCAGTAGAAAAAGGCCATGGATCGACATCGAATTCCTCATCCATTTCAGGTTGGTGACAAAGTTTGGTTGCATCTTGACAAGTGACGTTTTACTGATAAGACTCATAGTAAAATCAAACCGATTCGCTATGGGCCTTATACTATTCTTCAACAGGTGTCTAAGAATGCTTTTCGCCTTGATCTTCCCGCACACTTGGGAATTCATGACATCGTCAATGTAGATCTTTTGAAGTTGTATTTTGACTCTACATTGGAGACAGCACCAGCTATCAGTCTTTGTATGTGAAAGTTGTTGCTTCCCCCTTGTAAAAGGTTTGGGGACCCTTTCAAAACCCCTTCCTTTACCTAATAAAAAAAAAGTTTGCATGGATATTTAATTCAAATGGTTTATTGTTAGAATTAATCTAACACATTTTAGTAGACCATAGACTATAACTTCATATAAAATATTTGAAGGATCATTTTCCTAGTAAGACTTAATTTAATGAGTTGTTACCCCCCAAGGCTCTTCATACCATTTTTATTTTTATTTTTATTTTTTAAATATAAAGGTTTAGTTTCTTGCATTAAAAAATGAATGTGGATTAGTGGTTTCTTATTTGACTAGTATTTTCTATTTTTAAAGGAATTTCAATATTACAAATAACAACTTTATGACTTGAAATCGATAATTTCTATTTCCAAAAGGAATTTCAATATTACAAATAACAACTTTATAACATGGAATCTACAAATCATGAAAATATTATTATCAACTATTTAAACTTTTGTGTTTAAGTTCCCTACATGCATAAACCTCTACACTTGTCAAAACATGAATTTAAGCATTTTCCAAGCCTTTTTCATTGAAGAAAATCCAACTCAACCATCAATCTCTTCTCGATAGATTATATAATCTATGGCCTTATGAGAAATGTTGATCATTGCTAAAAACTTAAAGGAGGTATATGATTTTTAAATATTTATAAACATGACTTATTCAAAATAGAAAATTATAAAAACACATTAGGTAGAACCATGGCATGAAAATTGATAATCCCTCTTCTTTGTGTCATTATATTCAACATAATTTTGCATAGGTTTTCTTTAGCTACTTCTTGTAATAGAATACACCATGGATAAAGAACAAAAGTAAGTATCTATAGCCTCAAATATTTAATGTACCATAGTGTTTATTATTGTATGGTTACATACCAGTCTTCAAGGGAATGTATGATATAGACCCTATTGAGTTAGAAATCGTGTATAGAATTTTTTATGGGTTTTAAAGTTGTGTATATATTATTCTCAATGGGAATAAACTAATATCCTTGAAGAACTTGGATTATATGGATCATTTCAACCTCTAAATCATAAGTCAATTACTTTATATTATAGAAATTCAATAGGATAAGTTGTACGATATAGGTTTGCTAGAATAAAATGACATCACGTTAATGGGTTCTATTCCTCAATTTTCAAGGAAAAAACTCAATTTTAAATATTACCAAGCAATACATACATAATAGCCAAGTTGTAATAATACAACTATGTGATAATTACGTAATATGGATGGAACTCATGTCAATCCTATGTAACTAATTAATTTTTTTTAGATCTACCAATATTTTTCTATTGAACAACCACTAAATATTTTATAAACACACCACTCTAAAAAAAAACCCATATTTTTTTTATTGAACAACCACTAAATATTTTATAAACACACCACTCTAAAAAAAAAAAAAAAAAACTTCTTAAAACACTGGCCAAAATAATACATATACAATAATTCATAATTTATTTATCTATCAAATTTTTATGCTTGTTTTAGTTTTCTATTATCATGCCCATTTCTTTTATCTTTACCCCCATTTAGAACCTTCATATAAAGTAAGAAAATTTATGTATAATTTTTCCTTTTTTTTTTAAGATCACGACCAATTACTTCAAGATTTTATAATTTAAAATAAATAAATAAATAACATCACATATTGCTTAAATATTAAGCAAAATAAAAAAAGAAAACATGTCTAACACCTGTTTGGTTACATAGGGGAGTTGGTTACAACCACTATTTTTAGTAACCTTTGTTACAAAAATCGGTAAAAAATCATCAAAATCGTGAGTTAATCGCGAGTCATTCACAAAACGAATGAATCGGCAACTTATTGTGAGTCCAATGATTTTTGACGATTTTTTCAAAAAATTATCAAAAAAATCAAAATCGATGATTTTTCAAAAAAATCATCAAAGAATCGGTTGCAGTCGCACAGGAAGAGGTTGCAGCTGATAAATATAAAAAAAAAATTTATTATAAGCAATAAATTTTTAGACATTAAAACAACTTCCATAATGTTTCTACCTTATCTAAGCTTGCTAGCCAATAAAACAGCTTCCAGAATATTGTTGAGGAGCAAAATTTAGTTCAGACATTGATGGTTACAGTGGTTTTGCCATTGAGGTTTTGAGGCTCTCCCCTGAATCCTGCAAGGGCGCTGCCCCTCGAACTCATGAGGGAGCAAGTGAGCGGTGCTGCTCCTCAACCCCGCAAGGGACATTGTCCCTTGACCCTGCAAGGGGGCTCCCGCCCCCTTGACCCCCGACATAGGTGACGATGGGTATTTCCCATCATGTTCATGATGTGAGAGTTGAAGCATATGTGTAGGGCATGATGCAATCCAGTCTTGTATGCAACCATGAAGGATATTCTGCCTAGGGTTTGCAGGTTGTAGATTGCAATGCTAAAATTGTATTTATGAACTGTAAATGCCATTGTTAATATAAAACTACTTGTATTTACTATTATCTAATATCTACCATTGTTGTTGCTATTGTTATTGTTTCTTCTATTGTTGTTATTGTTGTTGTTATTTTTGTTGTTATTGTTGTTGTTGTTATTGCTATTGTTAGGAGAAGAGAGATTAGGGCTAATGTTAGGACAAGGGGCAAAGGAAGACAATAGATAGTGGGTCTATTGAGGAATTTTGAGTCTTGACACATTTTGTAATTTGTACCTTTTCATATTATAAGTAATAGAGGATGTGTTTTGTGAATTTTTATCACTTTCATGTATATTTAAAGCTTGAGCCTTGTATGATGTCTTGAATTGAATTGTTGCTTTTATTGCAATATTTGATTTGCATAATGTTAATTCATTGTAATATGCATGAAAATTAAAAAAATTGTTTTATTTGGGTTTTTTTACTGATTTTTTCGATTTACTACCCGATTTCAATTTACTCTACTATTTTAGTAACTGATAAGTGCAGGGTTCAAACCCCAAGGACTGCTATCAACAACCTATTTGTCTTGTTGTTGTTAACCCAGTGTGAGATGGAGACCACCGATTGCTCAAGGTTTGTACCATCATCATCAATCTGGTGCACACTCAGAGGATTCAGCACAAACTACTACCTTTGCTAAAACTAGCAACGTGCCCCCGAGGTTTGAACTTATGTCTCTTCTTAGAGAGTACTTGAATAGTCAAGTCATTACCAATTCACCTAACCCTAAGGACATATACATAGTTTTTATTAGTGTTGGCTAATTCGTGTTTGTCATAAGATTTTTTTAGCAGTTTTATTTATTTATGGCATACTTTAGACTTTAATTTATATGTTTTAATTTACATTGGTTTGTGTTTAAATTGAGGTCTTCACTAAATTTCCAGTTGGACATGTAGTTGATGTTGTAGTTGTACATAAATGGAACTAGAATAGAAATAATAGACCTTTGAGTAAAGAGAATGCATCTCCATATTTTGCTTTAGATTTGTGTTCATCTTGAGGAGCAAGTCCTCCCGTCCTTGGAATGCTTGCACAAGTCCTCCCGTCCTTGGAATTCTTACGTTGCACATAGGACACCTCAGTTGCTTGGCATTGGCCTCTGTGAGATACTGACACCCTAGTTGCATGGCATTTACCACTATGAGAGATTGCCTTAAACTTAAGTCATCAATGTTATGGGTGCTCTTCTTTCTACCCATTTCATTAACTCTATATAAAGTTATCATATCAGAAATGTATGTATATATGCACTTTCATATAGTTATTCCAATATAAAATTGGAAGGGTTCATTTTTAGATTTGAACTGTCACCATTGCTTCAGGGATGGCAGAAATGGAATCACCTTCCACCATGCTCAAGAAAAATGTGGGTTGGCCTTCTTGAGCAATAAGATAAGAAAGGTAATAATGGTTGATTCATCTTGTAAGTTTAAGAGAATTTCATCAACCAAAAATTTGATAATTACATGTTTCACAATTTGAATAGATATGGGTCTCATGCAACTAATGAACTTGAGAAGCACACTTCAGTATTGCAAGGGTTGTACAGAATAAAAACCACTTGCTAATGGGGAAGGAGAAAATTAATGGAAGTCAAACACCCAATCTCATCTGGACCCCTCCCAAGGAGGTCTTGGTAACGGAGGGATCACATGGAGTGTCCACCTAGTTCTCTGCATTCCAAAGAGATTATAAGCATGTGGGACATGATTGTGTATTGCAAGGGCTCTACAAAATAAAAAGGAGAAAATTAATGAAAGTTAACACCCAAGCTCATATGGACTCCTCCCAAGGATATCTTGGTGATGGAGGGATCACATGGAGTGCCCACTTGGTTCTTTGCATTCCAAAGATATTATAAATGCGTGGGACATGCGGGTGTATTGAAAGGGCTCTAGAGAATAAAAATAACTTGCTAATGGGGAAGGAGAAAATTAATGGAAGTTAAACACCCAAGCTCATCTGGACCCCTCCCAAGGAGGTCTTGGTAATGGAGGGATCACATGGAGTGCCCACCTGGTTCTCTACATTCCAAAGAGATTATAAGCATGTGGGAAATGCAGGTGTTTTTCTCTTTTCCAACACAAAATGGTCCAAAAATAGGCCTCTTGGTTTAGGGAATCTCGAAGGAATTGATGTTGATAGGAATGGGATTTTAATTGGGTCTTATATGGGCTGATGTGGGTGAGAACGATTTCAACTTATGAGGAAGGGAAGTTGCAAGCACAAGTTATGACATCAGGCATTGGCACAGTACATATAACAAGGTTGCCTAGGTGGATTTTGTCATCCTAGAATCCCTTGTGTGTTTCCTTGAATTGGTCAATTTGAGGCTAAAATCAGTGCCCTTGAATTGGTCGATTGGAAGTTGGAGAGAGAGCACTCCTGCAATGCAGAGAGTTGGTTTTATTGTTTTTCTTGTGTTGGGTCTTGCAGTCTTGGAACAATTTCAGTATGTTTTGGCTAGGAATACATTGTCGAATGCAGATGCCCAGTACATTAGTCGGAGGCAGTTGTTGCATTACAGGTTTGGGTGTGAGGAGAGAGAAGAATGTAGATGTTGATCCCACATTGAAGTTCCCAAATCCAAGGTTGAAAAATGGCTACATTGATAAGCTGGACTATGTATGCAAATTAAAGAAAGCTCTCTTTAAACTAAAGCAAGCCCCTAGGGCTTGGTACTCAAGAGTCTATAAGTATCTCCGAGAACATGGTTTCAGAAAAGGTATAGCTGATAGTAATATATACATCAAAAATGATGGAAATAACTTGTTGATTATAGTGGTCTATGTAGATGATATCATTTTTGGAGGTAGTAATGATAAGATGTATCAAAAAATTGCAAAGTGTATGCAAAATAAATTTGATATGTCTATGTTTGGTGAGTTATATTTCTTTCTTGGGTTGCAAATTTCACAATCAGATAAAGGTATATTTCTCTTTCAGACCAAGTATGTGAAATAAATGTTGAAATTTTTTAGGATGGAGGATTGCAATCCTATGAGTACCCCCATGGATACAGGATGTAAGTTAAGTAAAGACAATGAGTCTCTTGAAGAAAATCAAATATTGTATAGATCCATGATTGGAAGTTTACTATATGTCACAACTACTAGACCAAACATAATGTAGGTAGTCAGATCAGTAGCAAGATTTCAAGCTGCACCAAAAGAAACACATGTACAGGCAGTAGAAATAATCTTTAAGTATTTGAAAGGAACTATGAGTTTTGGACTGTGGTTTGCCAAATGTAATAATTTCACACTCACTGCATATACAGATACGGATTGGGTAGGTAATATTGATGACAAAAAAAGCACAAGTGGAGGAGAATTCTTTCTTAGAGATTGTTTAGTCTCTTGGTTAAGTAAGAAACAAGCATTAGTATCCTTATCCACTACAAAAGCAGAGTACATTGCAGTAGTTGCTTGTTGTACATAGGTTTTCTAGATAAAGCAGACTTTAAGTAATTTCAAGATAGAACATGATCATCCTATCCCCATACTATGTGATAATACAAGTGCCATTAATATCTCAAAGAATCCAGTGATGCATTCAAGGACTAAGCAAATTTCAATCAAATATTATTTTTTGAGAGAGCAAGTGACTGATCAACAAGTCAAATTGGAATACGTTGCTACAAAGGAACATATTTTTGACATTTTTACCAAGCCACTTACAAGGAAACTTTTGAGTATATCAGAGGAAATATGGGAGTAACTTCACTCCCATCCCAAAATTAATCACCTCAATAAAAGGAGGTGATGAGGGGGCTATTCTAAGTGTCTTATTTTCAGCTCCAAGGAGCCCTTTGCCATTGATTTCAAAGGGGAAGAGACTTTAGTAAGGGGGAGCATCTTGTCAAGGGGAGCAGTTTGGGAATCCAGTTGTAGTCAAAGACATTTTTTTGTAAGGGTTACCATCAATGACAAAGGGGGAGATTGTTGGAAATATTGAGTATATTGAGTTGTCATTGATGTCAAAGGTTTGATGTCAAAAGGTGCATGATATTCAAAGAATATTCTTCAAGGTTGTTGAGTTTATGAGATTGGAAAAATTACTCAAGGTAAGGTTTATTACAAAGCAAGGCAAATATTTTTAAGGAAAAGATTATAATATTTAAATATTATAAAGAAAATGTTTAAGAGGCTTGGGATAAAAGGTTTAAAACCTTGAAACAAAAAGGTTTAAAGGATTGAGACAAAGGATTTAAAATTATAAAGGTTTGAAGGTTTGGGACAAAAAGGTTTAAATCAAAGAGGTTTAAAGGCTTGAGACAAAGGGTTTAAATAAAAAGGTTTAAAGGCTTGAGGACAAATGTTTATATGGACAAAGGATGGGACTTAAGTATGCATTATTTAAATCAAAAGGATTTAAATATTTATGGGTTTAAAAAGGTAATGTTATAATATTTAAATTAAATATTATAACCAAAGGTTTAAAATAAATCAAGGCACCTACGTTTTGGGAGATATTCAAAATATAATTTAAAGGTTGAGCCGACGTCTTGAAAATTTGAAGGTATGATAAAAGCATATAAATAACATTATCTCATTCCACCTTTCAACTAAAGCAAGCATTTGATTTGATATATCTTTCATGGTGATTATTATGAACGATAGAGAAAAGAAATACAACGATGTTTTAAAGGTGTGCAAGTTCTAGACAAAGTCAAATTCATGCATGCACCTACTTTGTCTCACTCGAATGGGGTAGCCTAGCAGTTCAATTGGATGGCTTGCGTGAGCGCTGTTGTGGGAAAGGTCGTAGGGTAGAAACCTCTAGGCATCATTTTGTTGTGTGTATAAAGCTTTGGTTTACGTGTTGAGGATAGTGTTAATATTATACGGTGCACCTTTTGGTTCTAGCTGCTATAGTAGCATAGACGATCATAAAAACTTGTGAGAATGTTTCATCGTGGGAGATCATGGTTTCAATCCATGGTAGGGCAAAGGTATTAATTTTTTATTTTTGGATTAAATTAAATTGAGTGGGAGTCATAAGGTTTTTCATGTCTATTTGGAAATTGTATTCTGTATGAAAGAATTATTTTTGCATATCCAAAGTGGGAATTATATGGTGTATTTTGTATAGTGTGTAAGAGGATTATTTTTGCATATCAAAGTGGGAGTTATATGGTGTATTATGTTATTTGAAAATTGTAATTTTGTCTAGTGTGAGAGATTTATTTTTGCATATTTAAAAATAAGGAGTTAGAAGGTGTAAGTGTGATTGATTTTAAAATTGTATTGTGAATAATAAAAAGGGTTCATAAGTGGATGATTTTAAATTTGTGCTAGAAAGTAAATATTACTAACTAGATTTTAAAGGAACAAAAAGGAAAAAAATTTTGAGACAGGTTTTGAAGGCACATCATCATCATTTTTAGAGGTATGGTGATTTAATTCTTTCTTAAGGAGGTTTTGTTTTAAGGAAATATTTTTGTTGTCATATAGTTGGAGACATAAGGAATTATTGGATATGAATTGTTTGAATGAAATTGGGATTATATGTGCAAGGGTTTGAGGATAAAGTTGAGCATTAGTGTTGAATGAAATTGGAAAGAAATTTGCAAGGGTTATAGATCAGTTTTGTGAAGCAAATTTATACATTGGTCTTGATTGATTTTGGGAGTACATAAGAAAATCAATTATCAAATGCTAGACTAGATCTATCCTTTAGAGTGCAATAAATGTGAGACATGTGAAAGCGATAAATTTAATGAATGTTAAAAGAACATATTGAGTATTTATAATGCATATCACTCTTTATATTTTCATGAAGAAAAAGAATTATGAGTAGAATATTTCTAAATTACTTTATTCAAATAAAGTACTTTAACATTATTTGTATGCAAGATTTGAAAATATTTGAGCAAATTATGTGAGCAATATTAAGGTAGATTTAAGCAGGTTTGTGAGAAGGTTTATGAGCAGGTTTTGTGAGCAGATTTGAGCAGAGTTGAGAGTAGGTTTTGGATCAGATTTGAGAAAGCCTTATGTGTAGGCTTGGAGAAGATTTGAGCAAGACTTGTATAAAGGCTTGGAGTAGATTAGAGCAAAGGATATTTAGGTCTCTTACGGACAAGAGGTCCACAAACCAGAGCAAAGGGGATTGGTGTCTCTTATGGATAGAGGTCCACGAACCAGAGTAGAGGGATTGGTGTCTCCTATAGATAGAGGTCCACAAACTAGAGCAAATGGGATTGGTGTCTCTTGTGGATAGAGGTCCACGAAATTGAGCATAGGGGATTGGTGTCTCCTTTTTTTTGGTACCCATAAGCATTGTAATAGGGAATTGGTTCCTAAGAGATTTGTTAAGAAATATATAAGAAATATTTCTCTATGGATGTAGCCCACATTAGATGAACCACGTTAAATATGTGTCTCTTATGTGTGTGATGATATGTGCATTCTTTCATTATTGCAATTGATAATATTGTATAATATTGCTTTGGAAAGAAAAATAAAAAAGTTTTATCTTATACTGTTCACCCCCCCTCTCAGTATAAGCTTGTGTTCTTCAGAGTTTATAGGTGTCATGCAAGGGATGACCTAGATGAGTAGGTAGACCTCATGTGAGGGATAACCTATGTGAGTTTGTAGACCTCATGCGAGGGATGACCGGGGTTAGTCCATAGACGTCATGCGAGGGATGTTCTGGGTGAGTCGATAGACCTCATATGAAGGATGACTTGAGAGAGCCTATAGTCATCAAAGCTGGGATGAGCAGAGAGTCTCTAGGCATGGAAGCAAAGACAACAAAAGTAAAACAATACTTTGAAATAAATTGCATATCTATAGTATTTTCTTTGTAGTCTTTTGTCTTTTGTCCTTCATCCATTGCCAATCACTCTTTTTCAGCTTCTTTGGTTTTGTTCTTTTTTTGGCTCGAATTTTGGCTTCTCTTTTTTTGGTCAAATGTTTAACATGTATGATTTGGTGTATATAGTGGGGCGAATTTGTCTAGGTTAATAAAATTATATATAATTTTAAGGTGAATTAGTCCAAAATCTGGGTGGAAGGGCTGGCGATTTAAAATTTTAAAAGTTAAAGTATTATAATTTTTGGGAAAACTGACCCAAATATTATTTTGTCATAAAATATTTTAGGCAAATGGCCAACGTCTAGTGTCCCGAAATTCACCAATTTGTATTTTTTGAAAATACTAATATTCCCCGTTGTGCATAACCCTACGGATTAGAATTTGAAATTTCCATTCCTATCATTGTGGATGTTACTGGCCTTCTTTTGGAGGGTGCTTGTTTGAGTAGGGAGAAGCATTCCCTAGCTAAGGAGGTCAAGATATTCTTGAGAAATGACAAAGAGCTAGAGAAGATCCAAAATGGGTACTTGTGAAGCTCCCTTAAGGTGCTTTGGGATAGGGTGGTGCTCGTCATAATGGAATGTTTCACTATCGATAACATCAAGGACATTCTCAAGATCTACCACTTCATATTCCTAAACCAGATCTACTACAAGAGAAGATTGAATATCCCTTCCTTCTTGCTTATGTCCCTAGATATTTGAGAAGTCTATGTTGCATGTTAAGAAGGGAGACTTATCGGACCTGCTCCACTAGGGTCTTGTTAAAATTATCTTTGATCATATGGTTAAAAAAATTGGTAGCTTGGGGAGGCTAACCTGACTTTGGTGGATAACCCTGTGGAATCTCCAACTAATGAGGATCCCCTTGCTTCTTCTTAGAAAAATTCTCTCAATTCTTAGTCCCCTAATATTGAGTCAGCCCAGCCTGATTCTAGCCTTGGTGGAAAGGTGTCAAATATGTTGAAGGGGCAAGGTGATGCTTCAATGACCCCTAGGGAAGCTGGTATAAGGGATGAGAAAACCAAGCGCTCTAAGTGTCTTTTCTCAAAATCGATGAAAGTAGATAAGACTCCCTTGTTTATCGATGAGTCTAATTAAGAAGGCTCTAGTTTACTAAGTAATAAGGTGAAGCCCTCCATAGAGTCCTCAAGGAGGAAGAAGGTGAAGCTCAATAGCTCTTAGGACCCCCCAAAAACCTCAAGAACTTCAAGAAGAATGATGAAATAATTAATGATATCATCAAAAAGTATGTTAAAAACGGTTATCTTATGTGCAAAGGAGATCAAAGTAATGATGAAATGGGATCAATGGGATCTGAAAGAATCTAAGGTAGATAAGGAAACAATGAAGGATAAGGTTCCAAAGGATTGAGGCTATTTATCTTAGTTCTCCTTGATCCTTCCTGAATATTTTGTTGTTTGTTTACTAGGTGGATGATATTTTATCTTGTTGTTAGTTCCACAGCGTAGGACAATATTTTTGGCCTGAAGGTTTTTGATATTGGTGTAGACAAGAAACATATGTATCGTGGTCTTCTATATTCTCTCGGTTCTCCCTATTTTTATCCTGATCTTCTTGTAGCTATGCTTTTGAGGGTGTTGTCTTAGATTGGTGTAAGTCCCACAAGGTGGGATAACTTGTCTGTTGTTTCTTGGCTTTGTATGTGGAAGTTGTAGCTTTCTCCTTGTAAAAGTTTTGGGGCCCTTTTCAAAACCCCTTCCTTTACCTAATAAAAAAAAGTTTGCATGAATATTTAATTCAAATGGTTTATTGTTAGAATTAATCTAGCACATTGTAGTAGACCATAGACTATAAATCCATATAAAATATGTTGAAGGAGGCAATGATAGGTTAAAATTATAATCATCCTTTTCCTAGTAAGACTTAAGTTAACGATTTATTACCCCCTAAGGCTCTAATACAATTTTTATTTTATTTTAAATATAAAGGCTTGGTTTCTTGCATGGATAAATGAATGTGGACTAGTGATTTCTTATTTGACTGGTAATTTCTATTTTAAAAGGAATTTCAATATTACAAATAACAACTTTATGATATGGAATTGGCAAATAGTGAAAATAAGCTCCCTACATGCATAAACCTCTACATTTGTCATTACATGAATTTAAACCTTTTTCATTGAAGAAAATCCAACTCAACCATCAATCTCTTCTCAATAGATTATATAATCCATGGTCTTATGAGAAATGTTGATCATTGCTAAAAACTTAGAGGTATATGACTTTTAAATATTTGTAAACATGACTTATTCAAAATAGCAAATTATAAAAACACATTAGGTAGAACCATGACATGAAAATTGATAATCCCTTTCTTGTGTGTCATTATATTGCAACATAATTTTGCATAGTTTTTCTTTAGCTACTTTTTGTAATGGCTTAGGCCATGGATAAAGAACAAAAGCAAATATCTATAGCCTGAAATATTTAATATACCATAGTTTTTATAATTGTATGGTTACACACCATTCTTTAAGGGAATGTATGATATAGACCCTATTGAGTTATAAAACGTGTATAGAAATTTTATGATTTTAAAGTTGTGTATATATTATTCTCAATGGGAATAAACTAATATCGTTGAAGACTTTGGATGATATGGATCATTTCAACCTTTAAATCATAAGTCAACTATTTTATATTATAGAAATTCAATAGGATAAGTTGTACGATATAGGTTTGCTAAAATCATATGACATCATTTTAATGGATTCAATTCCTCAATTTTCAAGGAGGAAACTCAAGTTTGAATATTACCAAGAAATATATGTATAATAGCCAAATTGTAATAATACAACTATGTAATGATGACGTAATATGGATGGAGCTCATTTTAATCCCATGTAATTTAAAAAAAAATAGATCTACCCATATTTTTCTATTGAACAACCATTAAATATTTTATAAACATATATCTGCGTGATATGGTCTACCAGCAAAGATGCCACTTACATTATTGATGGCGTGACCCGAATTCAATCCTGTGTATAAGAAGTATTTTTCAAAAAAAAAAAATTATATATAATACACACCACTCTAAAAAGCTTTTCAATGCTAAGCAAAACACACCACTCTAAAACAAAACCTTATTAAAACACTAGCCAAAATAATACATATACAATAATTTATAATTTATTTATTTATGACATTTTATGCTTGTTTTAGTTTTCTATTATCATGAACATTTCTTTTATCTTCACTCAATTTAGAACCTTCATATAACGTAAAAAAAATTACGTATAATTTCACCATTTTTTAAAGATTAATGATAAGTTACTTCAAGATTTTATAATTTAAAATAAAAAAATAAATAACATCACATCTTGCTTAAAGATTAATGGATTCAATTCCTCAATTTTCAAGGAGGAAACCCAAGTTTGATTTGAATATTACCAAGCAATATATGCATAATAGTTAAGTTGTAATAATACAACTATATGATGATGACGTAATATGGATGGAACTTATTTTAATCCCATGTAATTAATTTAAAAAAAAATAGATCTACCCAAATTTTTCTATTGAACAATCATTAAATATTTTATAAACACACCACTCTAAAAAGCCTTTCAATGTTAAGCAAAACACACCACTCTAAAAAAAACCTTTTTAAAACACTGGTCAAAATAATACATATACAATAATTCATAATTTATTTATCTATAATATTTTATTCTTGTTTTAGTTTTTTATTATCATACTCATTTATTTTATCTTCATCCCATTTAGAATCTTCATATAACTTAAGACAATTTATGTATAATTTCACCTATTTTTTTAATATCAATGACCACTTACTTCAAGATTTTGTAATTTAAAATAAAAAATAAATAACATCACATCTTGCTTAAAGATTAACAAATATCGGTTGTATAATGTATATCTTTAAGGCAAAAGTAGTTGTGGTGGATGAGGAAAAACTACTTTGCTAGGGTTTGATGAAGAAAAACTGCTCTATGGGGATGGCAGCAGCTTCTGGGGGAGGTCTAAAAAATTGGAGGAATGTCATGATGGCATTGGGTATGGCACAGAGAGTGCATGCTCGTGATGTTTTTTCATCTGAAAATTACTGGAAGGAACAGGATTTTCCAGTTCATGTCGAGAACCGCTTATTAAAGAACAATGGATGTTTGGAATGATGTAAAGTCAGGCTAGTTCTAGTGGTTCAACCAGACTCAGTGGCGAAATATGTGGAGTATCTAATCAAACATGTCCTTATTGACAAATTTTTGGGCATCTAAATTTTTCTCCCCTTTGTGGAGCCTTGGGTCAAGAAGACTTGGAATCTTAAAGGTGATGTGGAGGTGATGTTGAGTGCGAACAACTATTTTATGGTGATTTTATATTATATTGTAGATCATAACAAAGCATTTGAAGGGGGTCCTTATTTCTATAACCAAGTGGGACTCTTTATTAAACCCTGGCATGTGGGTTTCAACCCATCAGAGGAGCGGTTGTCGCGGGTTCCAATATGGGTGCGGCTTCCATGGCTCCTATTGGAATTCTGGAGAACTGATATCTTGCATAAGATTGCCCTTTTGCTTGGGAAGCCGGTTGGACCATCACAATAGACAAAGGATAAAGAGGTAATTTTTGTTGCTTGTAATCCTATTCTAGATTCTATTGAAATACAATTTGGATCAAGTACATGGGTTCAAAAACTTGACTATGAAGCTCTTCCATTTTGTTGCCGAATTTGTTGTGAATATGGCCACTTGCAAAGAAAATGCCCTAAGTTTGTCCCGCTTGTGGCTTCAAATCTTGGGCCCTCTCGGTCTGGACAAAGTTTGGATAAAGGAAAAACCCCGATAAAGGAAGGGGAACGGGATAAGGAAGGTTTTGTTCTTGTAAAATCTCGAAACATAGGATGAAGGGCAAACAAAGACCTTAAGGATAGCCAGCCATATGTTCTACTCAACCGTTTTGAAATATTATATGATCTTGATCAGTGCATGGAGATACCTGAAACGTCGCTACCTGATGCAAATATAACAACGCCGAATCAGATATCTCTTCTTGAGGGGGAACTTAAGGAATTCAATCTAGGGGGTTTAAATAAAGAACAAAGGGCTTTGGATCTGAGTATAGGGGACATGGTTGGATCTAGCCCTATAAGGAAAACTATTTTGAAAAGTGGTACAGATTTAGTTATGTCCTCTCCTACTCAGGCACTAATGCAGTCATCCTTGGACTGCAAAACTCCTACGGTGTTGGGATTGCAGCAAAAAATAATTAAAAAAATATGAAGGTGGGTCAAAAGAAGGACCAGGATAAAATTAAGTTAATGGGGGCAACTTTGGTGGAGTCAGGCTTGGTGAGAACATTGGATTCCCATTTTTATAACCCCAAAAAATGATTATCCTCTCATGGAACGTAAGGGAGTTGAACAACATCCCCAGACAAAAAGTTGTTCGTGATTTGGTTCGTGTGCATTCTCCGGATGTGGTGTTTATTCAGGAGACTAAATTGGCTATTGATAGTATGTTCAATATTGCTCCCAAGTTGTGGAGAAGGGGGCAATTCCAGTGTATTGGTGCATGTGGATATGTTGGTGGCATCGCTTGTTTATGGGATCCGGTTAAGATATCCCCTCTTACTTGGATTTCCAGCAAATGGTCTATTTCGATGGTCGGACATGATAATGAATCTGGTGAAACCATCCTACTTACAAATGTGTATGCTCCTGTTGATTACAATGGTAAAGTGAATTTGTGGGAGCACATTTGCTTTGTGAGGAGTTTGGTTCCCCTATACCCATGGATTTTGGCTGGAGACTTCAACTCTATCACTTGTCTGGAGGAGAAATGTGATGGGGTGGACCATATCGAGCCTTTTTCTTCTGTCTTCAGTGCTCATATCTAGGCCCTAAACTTGGTTGACATCAAGCAAGATAATGGGATATTTACTTGGCACAATAGAAGGTGTGGGGAAGCTTCCATCTCAAAGAGACTAGATAGGTTTTTGATATCCAGTTATTGGATGGGTAATAACAGAAGTGCTAGTTCTGTAATTTTGGAGGGTAGGGGATCTGATCATTGGACTGTCAAACTCTCTGCTTTGGATTTAGGGCTAAAAAATAATCCCTCTTTTAAGTTTCAACTTATGTCGCTTCGTGATCCTAAGCTTCATGATTTCATGCGAGGTAGGTGGACCACTAGAAAACCTCCTCATGGCACCGCTATGTATTCCTTTACAAAGCGACTACAATTTGTAAAACATAAATTGAAGAGATGGAATAGACTAAATTTTGGAACCTTTCCTTGGCTAAGTTGGCAAATCTTAGGAGGATGGAAGAAGCTTCAAGGAATATTAGAGATCAAGGATTCACAAAGGAGCTTCTTGTTTAGGAATTTGAGGCTGTGAAAGACCTTGATGAATGGGAACTGAGGGAAGAAATTTTTTGGAAACAAAAAGCTCGAGTATTGGCTTCAGGAAGGGGATAGGAATATAGCCTTCTTTTCTAACTCAGTTAAGGCTCGTCGTAATGGTAACCTGATTACCTCTATTATGAATTCTCAGGGTGCCCTGATATCTTCTTTCAGGGATATTTTAGAAGAGACTAAGAGGTATTTTTCCTCTCTCTTTAAGGAGGACTCCCTATCAGATGATGAGAATGAAAAGATTATTCTAAACTGTATTCCAGCAATTGTTTATAGAGAGATGAATGAGCACTTGATGGGTCCAATTTCCCTTGAGGAGTTGGAAAATATTGTATTCAAGATGAAAAAAGGAAAGGGCCCAGGCCCAGATGGATTTTCGATTGAGTTTTATTAGGAGTTTTGGGATTTAATCAAATTTGATCTTTTGGAGGTGGTCCATGAGTCTCAAAAGAACAAAAAAATGCTAAGGGCCCTAAATGCTACCTATGTGGTGCTTATACCCAAAAAAGAGGGAGCAAATTCCTTGGATGTGTTCAGGCCTATTGCTCTCTGCAATGTTGTGTATAAGATCATCACAAAAATTATTGCTGAGAGGTTGAAGATATGGTTGAGCAAAATCATCTTTGAGGAGCAAGGAGGTTTGTTGCTGGTCCACAAATCTTGGATGAGTTTGTTATTGCTACAGAAGCTATTCACTCGATGGAAACTTCTAAGGAGAAAACTATGTTTATTAAGTTGGAAATGGCCAAAGCCTATGATCGGGTCAGATGATCCTTTCTTCAAAAAGTTCTTGTTGCTTTTGGATTTGAGGAGGAATGGATTATATGGGTGATGAGCTATGTTTTTTCTTCCTCATTCTTTGTTCTTGCTAATAATGAGCCATTAGAGCTATTTAAGGCCTCAAGGATATTGAGGCAAGGAGATCTTTTATCTCCTTATTTGTTTATCATTATGGCGGAAGGGTTGGGAATATTGCTCAAGTCTCAAGTCATGCAAGGTCTCCTTCAGGGGTGGAAGTGGGATAGTAGTTTGCCACCTCTTTCCCACCTTCAATTTGTTGATGATACTGCTATGTTTGGAGTTGCCACTATCATGGAAGCTGGAAATATTAGATAGTCTCTTGACATATATCTTGGTGCTTCTAGACAGTTGATTAATGAGGACAAGTCTTCTATTTTCTTATTCAATACCCCTCCTCCTATTTAAGCCAGGATTGCTTGCATTCTAAGATTCTAGGTTGGGACTCCCCACTTCATTTATCTTGGTATTCCAATTTCATCTCATCCTCTACCTAGATCTTCTTGGAAATATATGCTTGATAAGTTTAGAAGGAAGGTGAATCACTGGAATTTCAGATGGCTATCCACTGTAGGTAGAGTGTTGCTTTTAAAATTTATTGTTCAAGCTTTATCCATTTATAGATGTTTTGTACAAATAGCTCCATCTCACTTCATCAAGGAGATGGATGCTTTGTCAAGACAGTTTTTATGGTTTGAAAAACTTGATCAATCTAAATGGAGTTTGGTTAGGTGGGATTCTATATGTAGGCCAGTGCAAGAGGGAGACCTTGGATTGCGAAAGACAACTCTTTTTGGGTAGGCTTTGGCTGCAAAACTTTATTGGAGATGGTGTACCTCTCAAAATCAGATTTGGGCTAAAATATTATCTTGTAAATACTTGAGGTATTTCTGAGGCTGAGATCCCTAGAGTCGGCTTGGTTGGGAAAGGTTCAATTATCTGGGACACTCTAAAAATAGGAGCTAATTTAATCAAGCAGGGTTTGTTCTGGATTTGCAATTAGGGATCAAATGCTCTTTTTTGGGAGGATTCTTGGGATGGTCACCCTCCTATCTTGAATCAATATCCTAGGTTACGTTCCCTAAGCATTTTTTTCTTGGAAGCAGGCTAGTCTCGTGTGGAGGACTTTAAAAAAATCTAGTATTTTAGAAATATGGAGATTTACAGGTGGAAATATCCGCAAGAATGGCCCTGGGGGGGACTGGCCAAGGATAGAGAGGTGCTTGCTCTTATTCTTATGGGGAGGCCTTGTTCTTCATTGAGGGGTAAAGATATTATGGCTTGGAACCCTGATCCTAAAGGAACCTACTCGGTAGCCTATGGTTATCAGGTTCTTGATAAGCAAAAGTATGGGAGTCTTCCTGTCACTTGGTGGAAAAAGGTGTGGAATAAATTTGCTTGGCCAAAATGTAACTTATTTCTCTGGTTGGTAGCTCGTAATAAATGCCTCACTTGGGATAATGTGAGGAAGAGGGGATTTCAGGGTCCCTCTTTTTGTGTCCTTTGCGATAAGAATGAGGATGACTCTTCACATTTATTTTTCCAATGCTCATTTGCCAGAGACATTTGGCACCGTTGGTGGAGCGCTTGGAACCATCCATGTTTTCATGTGCTATCCCTGGTGGAGTTTTGGAGTAGTCTGGGTAGACCTCCAACTAAGGCCCCCTTCCTTCGAGTGGCTTGGAATTTGGGCCCTTCTTACATCATTTGGAAAATTTGGCTTGAACGGAACCGATGCATATTTCAAGGCAGTTATTTGGTTGTTCAACAGATTTGGCAAAGGATCATGTATATGGTTCAGGAAACCATCCATAGCAAATGTGATGTGGACCCTCTTTTGGATTCTAGGGAGGAGAAGATACAGCAAGCCCTTGGTCTCTTTGGGGATGGTGTGAACTCTTCTTGCCCTAGTAGGGTTCCTCAACTCAGCAAGAAGGTTAGGAGAGATGGTAGGTGGAGGCCAGCCCCTAGAGGAGTTTTAAAAATTAATACTGATGGATCATCCAGGGGTAATCCTGGACATGCTAGCATTGGCGATGTTGGGAGAGACTCTACTGGTGGTGTCAGTTTTTTCTTTTCCATTTATAAAGGTGTTCACTCCAACAATTTTATGGAAGCTCTTGCAATTCTTGAGGCCTTGTAGAGGGGGTTTTCTCTTGGTTGGCATAGGATTATCTGTGAGTCTGACTCTCAAATTGTGGTTAATATTTTAAACAGTAAAAAGGTGGAGGAAGTTAATTTACAGTTGGCCTATGTAGCCGTTCAAATTTTTAGAATGAGTGAAGAGTTCAAATTTATATCCTTTGTGCACATTCCAAGGGAATGGAATGTGGTTGCTGATTACCTGGCCAAAATGGATTCTGAGCTCCTGGATCCTTGGAGTATCGATAATTGGGAGAGTCTCCCATCTGGGGACTCTCAACGCCTATGGGAGTTGATCCACAAGGATGTACAGACTTAATGTGATTTGTTCTTGTTGTCTTTTCCGGGTGTCATTCTAGTCTAGTGGTTTTAGCCTATTTGGCTATTTATTTGAGTCCTGGTTGGAAGCTCAATTGTACTCTGTAATCCAAACTTTTTATCAATAAATTTTTACCCCTTTATTTAAAAAAAAAATATTACCAAATATCTTCACTCCATTTAGAACCTTCATATAACGTAAGACAATATATGTATAATTTCACTTTCTTTTAACATCAATGACAAATTACTTCAAGATTTTATAATTTAAAATAAAAAATAAGTAACATCACATCTTGCTTGAGCATCACCATGGTAAAGAAGGCTTGAGCCTCATGCATCACCATGGTAGAGAGGGTCTGAGCCTCATTGTGGTAGAGAGGGCCCATGAGGGTTTCCTTGAGAGCTTCCTTTGCTAGGGTTTCATTCCCGCTTCGGCTTCGACGCTCTGAAACCCTGAGCAGGAGGTCTTCTTTCTCCCATTTTGGATCTGGTTGCTAGTCATGCTTAGTTTCTCTATTGTGGTTCGTGACCAGGGTGTTTTGCTTGCTAGGGGTCTTGTTGGTATGTTCTACTCTCTTATGGGTTTGGCATTATCACTCTTATCTAGGGTAGAGGGTCAAATGTTGACCCAAACCTGTAGGGGTGATCATGGGCCATTATAATATAGTAAAAAATTTTGGTTGTTGACCCCTTGGCTAGCTCTTGCTCTAGTTGGTGGGTGTGTTGGGTGGCTACGTGTTGTTTGATAGTTTCAGGGACTTGGTTGGATGGTGCAATATTTCTTTTGGGTTTGGTATTTTCACGTTTTTTTTTGCTTTCCAAGGAGCTTGGTATGGTGTTTGGTTGCAGAAATCTGATGGTGTTCCCTTGGTTGGCTTCGGCTCTAATGGCTTGGTTGCTCTGGTTGGATGGTGCTTGGATGGCTCTATTGCTAGGGTTCTCTACTAGTAGTGGGTTCATGGTTGGTTTGTACCGCTTTCTTTTGGGTTCGATAATTTCTTGTTGTATCTAGATGTTCTAGGGAGACAGGGCCAAATACCGATCCAAACCAGTTGGGGTGAAAGTGGGTTGTTATGTTGCGATGGTTTTTGGATTTTGACCCCATATATTTGGTGGGTTTCCTAGCTTCGACGGTCTGAAGAGATCTCTTTCTCCAGTTCTAGCAGTGGTGGTATGTTTGATACTAGGGTTCTAAGGCTTATTTTTTGGTATCTAACCCTTCTCCCTCTCAGGTGCGGTGTGAAATGTTGCTATCTCCTTTTTCTTGTACCTGAGAGCAATTGTTCATGAAACTTTTTTTTTTGGCTCTAGCGCAACGAGGTTTGCAGATTTCATAGATTTTCTTGTGCAGATATTCTGGATGGTTTTTATGCTGTGGATTTTGTTGGCCAGTATCTGTAGTGTTGTTTTCTTAAACCAGCTATTCTCATGAGGGGTTCTCATTTTATGTGCTTTGTTGGATAGATTTGTTGATTGTGATGATAAGATTTCTCTGTTATCCTTTCATGTTAGGCGGTAAATGCTTCGATTTGGGCAGTTTTTATTTGTAAATTTATTTTTAACCGGTAGCATTTTCATTATTTTGTTATTTTTCTCTGTTGCTTTAGATTCAGAGCACACGGTGGTTTGACCATGGGATAATCTCTTATATTTGCTTGATAAAAATCTACGACTTATTTTCTAGGAGGTTGTTTCATTGAATTGTCGGATTTAATTTGTGGAATCCAGCCGAGTCTTTCTTGATGTATTATTGCTAGATCTAAAGTTTGGGGGTACCTTTCAAAACCTTACTTGTAAAAGGTTTGGGGACCCTTTTAAAACCCCTTTTACTATCAATAAAAAAAAATTTAACAAATATCTTCACCCCATTTAAAACCTTCATATAACCTAAAACAATTTAGGTATAATTTAACCATTTTTTTTATATCAATAACATCAAGAAGACCAATTACTTCAAAATTTTATAATTTAAAATAATAAATAAATAACATCACATCTTTGCTTAAATATTAACAAAAATGAAAGAAGACCATTTACTTCGGGATTTTATGATTTAAATTAAAAATAAATAAATAACATCACATCTTGCTTAAAGATTAATAAAAATAAAAAAAACTAACAAAAATGAAAGAAGACCAGCTACTTCAAAATTTTACAATTTAAAATAAAAAAATAAATAACATCACATCTTGCTTAAATATTAACAAAAATCAAAGAAGAGAACATGTCTAATACACATAGATAATGTTTTAGATTTTTTTTTTTAGCCATTCATAAACCACTCAAGTCTCACAACTATTTATCAACACTTATCAAATGTTGGAGCTTTTAAACCACTCAAGTCCCACAACTATTTATCAAGTGTTGGGGCTCAAAACCACTTCAAGTTTGGATTATTAACACATGCACACTAACAAAAATAAAAGAATTAACAAAAAATCAAAGAAGACCATTTACTTCAAGATTTTACAATTTAAAAAAATTAAATAACATCACATCTTGCTTAAAGATTATAAAAAAAAATCAAAAAATAAAACATGTCTAACACAGGATAGATAATGTTTTAAAAAGATTTTTTATAGCAATTCATAAGCCACTCAAGTCCCACAACTATTTATCAAGTGTTGGGGCTAGTAAACCACCCAAGTCAAACTCATATTTGTCAAGTGTTGGGTGCTTGTAAACCACCCAAGTCCCACATTTTAGAAAGATTTTTAGCAATTTATAAACCACTCATATTTATAAGTGTTGAGGGTTACCCAAGTCCCACATTTTAGAAAGATTTTCAGCAATTTATAAACCACTCATATTTATCAAGTGTTGGGGCTCATAAACCACTCAAGTCCCACGTTTAAGAAAGATTTTTTTAGCAATTTATAAACCACTCAAGTCCCACAATTATTTATCAAGTGTTGGGGCTCGTAAACCAGTCAAATCCCATGTTTTAGAAGTCCGGCGTTTTAGAAATATTTTTTTAGCAATTCATAAACCACTCATATTTATCAAGTGTTGGGGCTCGTAAACCATTCAAGTCCCCTGTTTTAGAAATATTTTTCAGCTATTCATAAAACACTCATATTTATCAAGTGTTGGGGCTCATAAACCACTCAAATTCCACACCGGGTCAATGTGGGATTATTAACACACGCACATACCGCACTAAGGTCAATGTGGGATTATTAACACACGCACATACCACACTAAGTTAAAAAGTATTAAGGTTACAACTATTTATCAATTCCACAACCGGGTCAGTGTGGTATTAACACACGCACATACCACACTAAGGTCAATGTGGGATTATTAACACACGCACATACCACACTAAGTCAAAAAAGTAGTAAGGTTACAACTATTTATCAAGTGTTGGAACCGATAGGGGTGAGGAATCCCTCTAAGCAAGACCAAGGGCTTCCATCTTTAACCCTGCCACCCCATTGATAAAGAATTTGGTGAGTGTTGGGGCTTATAAACCACTCAAGTCCCACAATCAGGTCAATGTGGGATTATTAACACATGCACATACTAGACTAACTAAGTAGAAGAGATATTAAAGTGAAACGAAAATTCAATATAGGAATATGTCATTAGAAATAAACAGCTTGTACGAGAACACAACATCGCATGACTAGGTTAGAAAGCAAGAGGGCCAACTACCCCCACACACATACTGCTGCTCAAAGTTAATAGGAATGAGAAGTCTCACATTAAACTGCTACCCCATTAACAAAAAAAATTAGTAAAGATTGTTAATAAAAATAATAAATCGTTGAATAAAAAGAGGAGTATGTATCTCCTTTTGCTTTAAACTTGTGTTCATCTTGAGGAACAAATCCTCCCGTCCTTAGAATGTCTGCGTGTTGCACGTAGGACACCCCAGTTGCAGCATTGGCCACTATAAGAGACTGCCTTCAATTTAAGTCATCAATACCATGGACCCTCTTCTTTGTACCTATTTCATTAACTGTATATAAAGTTATCACATAAAAACTGTATATAAAATTATCAGAAATGTATGCACGTATATATGCATTTTCATTTTCAGAGAGTTATTCCAATATAAAATTCAAAGAGTTCATTTTTAGGTTTGACCTGTCACCGTTGCTTCAGGATGGCAGAAATGGGATCACCTTCCACCATGCTCAAGGAAAAGGTCGGTTGGCCTTCTTGAGCAATAAGATGAGAAAGGTAGCAATGGTTGATTCATCTTGTAAGTTTAAGAAAATTTCAGCAGCCAAAAAATCGATAATTACATGTTTCACCATTTGAATAAATATGGGTCTCGTGCAGCTAATGAACTTGAGCAGCACACTTTAGTATTGCAAGGGCTCTACAGAATAAAAACCACTTGCTAATGGGGAAGAAGAAAATTAATGGAATTCAAACACCCAAGCTCATCTGGACCCCTCCCAGGGAGGTCTTGGTGATGGAGGGATCACATGGAGTGCCCACCTGGTTCTCTGCATTCCAAAGAGATTACATGCGGATGTATTGCAAGGGCTCTACATAATAAAAACCACTTGCTAATGGGGAAGAAGAAAATTAATGGAATTCAAACACCCAAGCAAATCTGGACCCCTCCCAAGGAGGTCTTGGTGATGGAGGGATCACATGGAGTGCCCACCTGGTTCTCTGCATTCCAAAGAGATTATAAGCACGTGGGACATGCGGGTGTATTGCAAGGGCTCTACAGAATAAAAACCACTTGCTAATGGGGAAGGAGAAAATTAATGGAAGTTAACACCCAAGCTCATCTGGACTCCTCCCAAGGAGGTCTTGGTGATGGAGGGATCACATGGAATGCCCACCTGGTTCTCTTATAAGCACATGGGACATACGGGTGTATTGCAAGGGCTCTACAGAATCAAAACCACTTGCTAATGTGGGAGGAGAAAATTAATGGATGTCAAACACCCAAGCTTATCTGGACCCCTCCCAAGGATGTCAAACACCCAAGCTTATCTGGACCCCTCCCAAGGAGGTCTTGGTGACGGAGGGATCACATGGAGTGCCCACCTGGTTCTCTGCATTCCAAAGAGATTATAAGCGCGTGGGATATGCGGGTGTTTTGCTCTTTTCCAAGACAAAATGGTCCAAAAATAGGCCTCTTGGTTAAGGGAAGCTCGGAGGAATTGAGGTTGATAAGAATGGGATTTGAATTGGGTCTTAGCTGGGCTGATGTGGGTGGGAACGATTTCAATTTACGAGGAAGGGAAGTTGCAAGCACAAGTTGTGGCATCAAGCATTGGCACAGTACATATAACAAGGTCCCCCAGGCGGCTTTTGGCATCCCAGAATCCCTTGTGGGTTTCCTTGAATTAGTCGATTTGAGGCTAAAACCAGTGCCCTTGAATTGGTCGATTGGCAGTTGAAGAGAGAGGGCTCCTGCAATGCAGAGAGTTGGTTTTATTGTTTTGCTTGTGCTGGGTCTTGCAGTCTTGGGACAATGTCGGGATGTTTTGGCTAGGAAGAGGTTGTCGGACGCAGAGGCCCAGAACATTAGTCGGAGGCAGCTGTTGCATTACAGGGTTGGGTGTGGGGAGAGAGAGAAGAATGTGGATGTTGATCCCACATTGAATTTCCCAAACCCAAGGTTGAAAAATGCCTACATTGCTCTCCAGGCATGGAAGAAGGCAATTGTTTCCGACCCACAGAACATAACTGGTGATTGGGTTGGTAGTGATGTGTGCAAGTACAGTGGCGTGTTTTGTGCCCCTGCATTGGATGATCCTAATGTCACTACTGTGGCAGGCATTGATCTCAACCATGGAGACATTGCAGGGTATCTCCCGCTGGAGCTTGGGTTGCTCACAGATCTGTCATTGTTCCATATCAATTCCAACAGGTTCTGTGGGATCGTGCCCCATACATTCAAGAATATGACCCTGCTCCATGAGTTAGATATCAGCAATAACAGGTTTGTTGGGCGATTCCCCAAGGTGGTGCTGTCTATACCTAAATTGAAGTTCTTGGACCTCAGGTTCAATGATTTTGAAGGGTCACTACCAAAGGAGGTGTTCGAGAAGGATCTGGATGCCCTCTTCGTGAATAGCAACAGGTTCCATCTGGAAATCCCTCATAACCTTGGAAAATCCCCTGTTTCCGTTATTGTTTTTGCCCACAACAACTTAAGAGGATGCCTGCCTCTTAGCCTGGGTGACATGTCTGCCACCCTCAATGAGATCCTCCTTATCAATAACAATATATCAGCCTGCTTGTCCCCTGATATTGGGAAGTTGAAGAACTTGACTGTGTTTGATGTAAGTTTCAATAATTTAGTTGGCTCTCTCCCAGATAGTATTGGAGATTTGGTTAGCTTGGAACAGTTGGATATTGCTCACAATAAGTTGTCTGGGACTGTCCCTGAAAGTGTTTGTGCACTGCCCAATTTGCTGAATTTTACATTTTCCTACAATTACTTCACAGGAGAGGCGCCCAATTGTATGAAGCTTCCGTCCAAGGGAGTCATTTTCAATGACAAGGGAAATTGTATCCTCGGCAGGAATTCTCAGAATTCATTCAAGAGATGTGCCAATTCCATTTTACACCCGGTGGATTGCTCTAAATCTAGCTCCTGTCATCCAGTCAAAGCCCCACCACAATGCCTTGTACCAACCCCGCCTCCACCCCCTCCACCGTCTCCTCCTCCTCCCTCTCCCTCCCCACCACCTCCTCCTCCCCCATCCCCCTCCCCACCACCTCCTCCACCACCAACAACATCTCCTCCTCCACCATCTCCTTCACCACCCCCACCATCTCCCTCTCCACCCCCACCTGTTTACTGTGTTCGTCCGTCTCCACCTCCACCTTCACCATCTCCCCCACCACCAGCTTACCTTCCTCCACCATCCCCAACTCCACCACCTCCATCCCATCCTCCTCCCCCTCCAGCTCACCACTCCCCTCCACCGCCACCACCAGAAAATTACTATAACCCGCCTCCACCTCATTTTGCTTCCCCTCCACCACCACCACCAGAAAATTACTATAACCCGCCTCCACCCCATTTTGCTTCCCCTCCACCACCACCACCAGAAAATTACTATAACCCGCCTCCACCCCATTTTGCTTCCCCTCCTCCGGTCAACCACTCCCCTCCGCCACCAAACTCTCCATCTCCATCCCCACCTCCACCTTGCATAGAGTACCCACCTCCATCCCATTCCCCTCCACCGCCACCAGAAAACTACTAAAACCCACCTCCACCACCTACCCCCTCTTCTCTGCTTCCTGTTTACAACCCTCAACCAACCCCTCCATCTCCTTCTCTGCCTCACCCACCTGCATCGCCACCGCCAGCAACAGCATAAGCTGGATATCTTCCATCATATGTTTTGAGATGCACCGCATGCACCACCTCTTGGTTTTCATACAAGTCTCCTGCTCCTTACTATTTGATTATTTTTCTGAGCTTCTGTTTCTCTTGGAATCAATACTATTTTTTTAGGCCTTAAAAGTATCCTGTCTAGAGGGCCCTTGATTTGTGTGTATTTGACAGAAGCCAAAGCAATTTATATTTATAAATAATGCACCTATGGTTTATGGCTAGTCATGTTCTTTATCAATAGATATATTTGCAGCTATTCATTTTCTGAGTGCAATGTGTCTACGATTCTTTTGAGACATTCATAAAGTTTAATCAATGATAAATGTTTATATTATATGTCTTCACATACAATGCAGAAATAATGGTGCAATGTAACATTGAAAGCAGTCAAATTTATTTGTTTGACCAGTGACTCTGTATCATGGTGGACTAAATCTAAGGGATCAACAACAAAACAAAAAAATAAATGATACAGAAATACTTATATGCTTTAAAATTCATGAAAATAAAGGGTTTTAGCAAGTGTTTTTTTTTAAATTCTGTACAGCCCTTGCAAAACTAAAGTGTGCTTCTCAAGTTCATTAGCTGCACGAGATCCAATTTATTCAAATGGTGGAACATGTAATTATGGATTTTTGGCTGCTGAAATTCTCTTAAACTTATAAGATGAATCAACTACAATACAAACATTGAACAGGTAACTCGGTAAATACCCTCCAGAAATTCATGAGTAATGAAACCATTTCTTGTTTCCCTCTTTCTTTTGGCTGAAGATAATTGTATATCAATTTATAACGATGAGTTGGTTCAAAACAAATGTATGTATTTATACCTTACACAGCACATCCCTTATATAAGAGGAATCATGATAACAGAATTTGGCAAGTTCTTAAGTCTGATAACGAACTGGTATGACATTACTCGAAATCTCGTCCATTCTCTCAATTAAAAAATGAAAAAGGGATCAAACACGTTTGCCAAGATGACAAACATGTTTTAATTGTAAGCTTTGACTCATTAAAACTCGATGGCAAACAAAAGAAATCGGAGTCTGTTGAAACAGACTAAGTTCCATGTGGCAGCATTGTGTTAATAGACTTCCTCCAATCCATGTCACACTGCATTATTTATGTGTTTTTTTTGTCTCTATCAATAACCGAATGCGGTTTAGCTACATACCATAGACAACAACGTAGCCAACTTATCCCAAATTATTTGCAAATTGTTTAGGTTCCGTCATATGTTTGTATTTTAAAAGATGGTGGTGTTATTACAATGTTTGCAATATTGTAATAATCATTATTAAGTTTAGTTTTGATAATACTATATATATTTTATATTGACGGAGATCAAACTAAGTTAAAAAAAAAATCACATAGCTTGGTCCTCTATATATATATATTTTTTTGTCTAGATTTTAAGATTCTTTAGTTAATGAATGTATTTAATATATATATTTTATATTGATGGAGATCAAACTATGTAAAATAAAACTCACATGGCTTGGTCCTCTATTTTCTTTTTTTCTAGATTTCAAGATTGTTTAGTTAATGAATGTATTTAAACATTGTTAGATAATAACTGAGAGGATATTGTCAACATCATGAGTAGAGTTTAATAATGCCCAATAATAATAGCTTTGTAAAACAACTAGTTTAGTCGACCTTTCTATCAATAAAGTATAAACAAAGTCAACAATAATAAATGCTAATATAAATGAATAGAAAATACCAAGTAACAAAGCATCAACATAAAATCAGCCCAAAATAAGGTGGAAACATAATCAATCAATTAAAGCAACTAGGATCGTTGCTTTTGAGTGGTCATGGTTAAGCAAAAGAGACTACACAAAAGAGCAAAGTCAAAACCAATAGAATACATTGAAAACCCAAGTATCTAATAAACCAAAATGCTAGAACTAAGATTGCAAAGCAAAGAGCTATCCTAATTCAAGATAAATAAATATGAAACATTCAAGAGTAGCTACATTAAAATTATCCATAAAATATCAACAACCTACAACTAATCGTAATATGATAAAAATAATTACATGACACCTAGGGCAACAAGGACTATATCATTCAAAAACTGGAATAAAATAAATAACTCATTCCTACCATATCCTGAGTGTAACGTCACCACAATAATGTAAGGAGAGATCACACTTGGGATGTTTACAAATTGTTTGACCTACCTCAAAATTTGAATCTCAAATGACAATCAATGGCCTTAGGATGTGAATCCTAGTAGAGTCCCCTCCTCTGTGAAAGGCAGTGAACCAATGATAGATGGATTTGGTTATACCTACAAGCACAAGAGAGAGAGAGAGAGAGAGAGGTGCGATGCAACAACAACAAAGGAAACTAACATAAAAATAATATCATCTAGAAGTAAATGTTTAGTTTTCAAGAGTTGAGTATAGGGTAACTAAATATATGGTGATAAAATGAAGAAATGTGAGGGCTATTTATAGTAAAAAACTCTCCCTTTGGAGTCAATGACTAATTTTTTATTTTTTTAGGGTCATACAATCATAACAATTGGTCTAGACAATGTGTTGTTTGAACCCTAGGTATAAAAACACATGATCATCACTTAAAGTAACAATTATGGTACCATTGATTTTAAATAGTGTGCTTTAGGGGATATATAAAGACATCCCTTAACCCAACCTCTATTTTTATTTTTGAGTTTTGGGAAAGTTAGAATGCAAAAATATCATAAAAGATGGTAAAAAAGTGGAAATTGGGTTAAGAAAAGGAAACAATACCATTGATCAACATGGGTCATTGTCATCCTACCCAAGGACTAACAAAGTTAGTCTATCCTTGTCCTATAAATAGGAGGACGAGACTCTCCACCACCTACAAATAACTATTCGTGTTATTTTTACAAATACATATTGTCCCTCCCTAAGGACCATTGGTGACACCGCAAGGGATAGCCACTCATGATTCCCTAGGGAAAACAAGAAAGAAAAATAACAATATGTGATAGCCAAAGAAACACAAAAAATTCTATGCTATGAAACTAAAAATAATTTGATTGTTTATTTATATTATATTGACTATGTAAAAATGAAAAAACAAAATTGAAATAAACAATAGAAAAGATGTAAAAATTTAGCCAAAAATGTGAGAGTACAAAGAAAACACACATAGTACTTACCTATACATGGCCCTAAGAAATTTGGTTGGAATAAATTGACTTTTACCTGCACTAAGAACCTAAAGAGGAATTTACTTATAAAAATACTCAAAGCACTAAAAAATGTGAGTTGGATATAAAACGAGCCAAAACAAAGTGCAC
The DNA here is from genome assembly GCA_028583015.1 of Wollemia nobilis. Classification (NCBI taxonomy): domain Eukaryota; kingdom Viridiplantae; phylum Streptophyta; class Pinopsida; order Araucariales; family Araucariaceae; genus Wollemia; species Wollemia nobilis. The sequence continues at coordinate 2,500,646 of JAQPPZ010005120.1, forward strand.
AAATAAATTTGGAGTATGCCAAAACCTCTAGAAGCATAGTCTCTATGTTATCCCTACAAAACTCAGTAGAACATTATGTAAAAAGTATCAATGGCATATATTTATGATTTATGTACCATTCTATGGCATACCCATATTTGCTTTACATATACTTAAAATTCATGTAGCACGGGACAACATGATAAACATATTTTTATGATGCACACTCAATATTTGTGTAGCACACAATAATGCACTTTCATTAAATGTGATAGAGCATGAAAGATTTGAGTAGCATTTAGATACATGCTCAACAAATACTACCTCCCTCCAATATTGACCATGCATGGGATTGTGTGTCTCTCATAAATTCTACTAAAGTAGAAAGGTCACATGTAGTATTCAACAAATGCCAAGTACCAACAAATACACTTGTCACTATAGTAGAGTGGAATGGGAGAAACCAACCCATGCCATGTAAAGATGTAGGTATTTAACCCTAATCCTAACATAAATTATAAGAGAGGTATGGATGGATATTTTGGCAATCAATCATATCCATGCACTACTATGGGGGAGCTAGGGATGCAAACCTACACCACAAATGGTACACAAGTATATGTCACCAAAGCTAGCTCATGCCTTGTCATTCATAATGGATGCATTGCTCAGCAAGGAATGTCCACCACAACAAGGGGAGACAAAATATAATAGTAAGAATTGGGTGGGTTGTATACATGTTGCAACTCACCTTGAGAGAGGAAAATTCCATAGAAGATAAAGTTATTGTGGCCCTACTACAATGGGATTCACTACTATAGTATCCAGTCAACTGTATTGTTCAAAAAAGTACACTTGCCACTACAACAAGACACCAAAATATTAGAAGATAATAGAGATGTGCTAGATACACACTACAACTTAGCCTTGAGGAGGGAGATCCCATGTAAAGTAAATTTACCATGCTCCTACTATAATGCGGTTAGCCACTATGATATTCAATCAAGTGCATTATTTAACAAAGGATGCTTACCACTATAGTGGGACACCAAATGGTTGATTGATTGGAATGATTGATTTTTTTGTTTTATTGCATGAAAATTTAAAGAAATATTGCCTTGGTATTTTGACCACATAATGTATGGTAGATGCATGGGTTGAACTATGGCAGTTTGCTTTATGACACTTAAAGGAGGGCACTAACACAAGAAATCCTTTGAAGACATCATGGTGCTCCTTACTAGAAAGGGCAAAACTAATAATAATAAATATAAACAAAGCATAATCAAAGTCAACAACAATAAATTCCAAGAAAAACAAACAAAAATATCAAGCAACAAAATAACAACACCAAAATAAGACAAAAACATAATTGAAGAGGTAGGGTGACTGGAATCACCTCTTTAAGATGCATTTAAAAGAAATCAAAGGAATCCACTCATAGTATAAAACAACAAAGCATGACCAACATAAGAGACTATAAACTAGACGTCTAAGATTACCACTTTTAGGGGTGATCACAATCATGAAAAGAATATACAAAAAAAAAACACATAGAAATGTGCCAAAGTGAAGAATGTATAGGACTGACACACATAAATAGAAAATTAAAAGAGCCAAAGTGAAAAAAAGGTATCAAAGTCAACATGCAAACCAGGAAAATATAAATATTGTACAAGTAGGCTAGAGAGGAATACACATAAAAGCATTTGACATGCATAGAATTGGTAAATTTATCCAACTCAAATCCATCCATTATCTACAATTTCATTGACCTAGATCCAAATAACTCTTTGATAGTATATGGACTAAGCCATTTGGGTATAAGCTTTCCCTTATGCTTCTTATGCACATTATCGAGCTTTAGGACTAGGTACCCAACTTTGAAGTTATGATGATAAAATTTCTTATTATATTGCTCAACAAAATGACTCTTATAGGCTCGATCATGCTAAAGGGCATGTAGATTCCTCTCATCAAGAGTTGTAGTATTGGTAAGACAAGACTCTCTAGAATCCTAATAATACTCATCATGACTCCAAATTTTTCAAAGAAACATGTAAAAAATTAAAATCTCAAGCAGTAAAATAGTTTTAGTACCATAGGTAAAAAAAAAGGTTACCCCTATAGACATCCAAATATTGCTGCAATACACCCTCAATATGGGATATAACATTAGTGCTAATATTTTATCAATTACTTAATTATATTTTTCAAAATATTAACCAAAATTGTATTTCTAGATTCAATTTGGCCATTTCCTTGTGTATAGAAAGGCATAGAAAATTGGTATTGAATCCCTAATTGAGAGGTCAAATATTGCATTTCTTTATTTTTGAATGGAGTAATATTATTGGAAATGATAATAAACAAGACACCAAAGCAACACAATTTGATTGAAAATAAATTTGAATATGGTGAGAGTTGTTTGATTTGTTAGTGGCATAGCTTCCACCCATTTTGTAAAATATTCTATGGATGTGATAATAAATTTATGCCCATCAAAGGACACATGAAATATAGGTTCAATAGGGTCAAGAACCTGAGTGAATAAAGTCCAAGGATACTTGATTAGATGAACATGGGATAGGGGCATGGATTTCAACTTTGTGAAACTAACAATCATCACAAGATTTAACATATTTATTGGTGTTAGCATCCATTGTTGACTAGACATAACACATTCTTTGTAATTTATGAGTTGTAAAAAGACCACTAATTTTCCCTCCATAGTCACCACTATGAATATCAAAAAGAGGTTTGGGTGACATAGCATCGATAAGAGCATAAGAGAACACCATATAAATTATGATAGTACAAGACCCCACCTTGAACAACATATCTAAATGCACTATTACAAATACGAGTCGATTGCTTAGCACTAGCTCTAGGTTGGTAGGATTTATCATCGGGGAAGCATAAATTATTGGCATACCAAGTCATTAAGAATAATTTAGCAATCAATAGCATTGAACTCAATAGTATTCATGTCCATTAGGCCTTTAGTGATAGAAATAATAGGTTCATCATGAAATTTGACCATAAAACTAGTCTAAAAATTGTTTTTATGTAGTATAAATTTACTAGCCAAAGTGGCTAGGGAGTTAACCTCAACATCATCTCTATAAGATACAAAATTAGTACCATATAAACCAAAATTCTAGAACTAAGACAACAAATTTGTAAATTAACAATAAATGCCAAAAGATATCCTAAATCAAGAATAAATAAATTTGAATAATTTAAGAATAATTGCACTAAAATTATCCATAAATACCAAAAAGAGAGGGCTAATACTAATGTAGTGAAGTAATTACTTAACACCTAGGGCATCAAGGACCATATCATTCAAAACAAGAACAACTAGGATATTTGTAGAGGGTTTGAACTACCTCAAAATATGGTCCTTGAACAATAATTAGTGGCCTTTGGATATGAATCCTAGTAGAACATCCTATCCTCCTCCATGCAAGGTAACAAACCAATGATTGATGTCCTTGGTTGTACTTGCAAGGTCAACCAAGACAAATAGAGAGAGAGAGAGGTGTGATGTGATGACAATAGAGGTAAATGTCATGAATGCAATATTATCAAAAAATAAATATTTGGTTTTTGAGAGATGAATATATGGTAATTGAATGGACGTTGAGAAAATTAGAGGGTAAAAGGGCCATTTACGATAGATGAAGTAAAAATAAATTTCCTTTTGGAGTTGACAACTAATTTTCATCACTCTCATGGTTATAAAATCAAAAACATATGTTCAAATAACACATCATTCAATTCCTAGGTGTAAAAATACACTAGCATCATGAAAATGCATCAAAAACCCTAAAATTTAACCAATGACCATGATTGTCAATTAAAGTGGAGATCATGATGCTATAAATATTTAGGATGGGTGCTTTGGGGGACACATATCAAAACATTGCGTAATATTACCTCTATCCTTTAGATTTTTGAAAATTTAAAAGGCAAAAATATTTGAAAGATGGCATAAAAGTGGAAATTGGGTGAAGAAAGAGAACCAAAATCATAAATCAACATGGCTTGTTATCATCCTATCCAAGGACTAACAAAGTTATTCCACCCCTATCTCGTAAATAGAAGGCAAGGAATCTCCACCACCTACAAAGTTAGCTATTAGTGTTCTTTTTATAAATATGTATTGTCATTCCCTAAGGACTGCGGGCAATACCACAAGGGATAGTCACTCATATAAGTCCTCACGAAAAACAAGAAATACAAAGAGAAATATGTGATATCCAAATCAACAAAAATAAAAACTCTATGCTATGTAACAAAAATATTTTTTTGTAATTTTTTATTCTATTGTCTATGTAAAAATGTAAACTTTTTGAAAACATTTAGCCAATAATATGAGAGTATAAGAAAATATACCTGATGCTTTTTTTTGGATTGATTGAAAGGGTTTATAAAGGGACCCTAAAACTTTTAAAAAGCAAGAAGAGATAAAATCTAGCAGGGTTCAACTTAGAAACCAAACCAAATGGAGAAAATGAGAAACAAGAACAACCTAAGCCAAACAGAAGGAAAGGAAACCTAGACAAAATAAACCAAGTCAACAAGACAGGAATAGTGAGGATATCAAAAACCAAATAGGAAACATGGATAAAAACCCCATAAACCCACAACTAATCCATCACATTCTTCTCACTATACTTTTTATGGGTGGTTTTGATTACCTTAGTCATTTCGCTTTTACAGATTTTTTTTTTTGCTTTGACCACTCGAATCACATGCTAGAGAATAGTTTGGGTTTCGCAGAAAGTTGAGTAAGCATTTTCTAGTATTTTAGTCAAAATTACTGAAGGATCATGTCTGGCCTTTGACAGAAGCTCTACATCCTTCAGAGAAAGAGAGGGGTCTTCTTCCTCCATCATAAATTTAGTCTTGACTGGATAATCATTTAAGGATTCTTGTTCACTGCCTAAAATTTTTCATTGTGTGGCCAAGGTTCTAGATGAGCGGCACTGAGATTCATGATTCATTGATCTTAAAATGCATCTCACCTTGATTTAGACGTGTGCCTTCATGAGTGCTTTAGGATTGAATTCTAAAACCACCAAAGCAAATTTTTATGGGACCATAAACAAATTGGAAATTGGTCCTCTGCAATAATTCATGAGCTTGGATTTTGTGCTTAACTTGATGATCAACCTAAAGATAGTGGTTGATCAAAATTAAGATAAGAAATCTGTGAATGCACTTGATTTGAGAGCAACCTATCAAAGTTTGGGTCTCGAGGTTGATTTTGGAAATTTGACTCTGATTAACAAAGGACTCAGACACCTAGGATTCGATATTATCATAGACCAACCTATGAATCGGTTGACTAGCATTATCATATGACGAGAAAGGATTTATTTAAAAAAAGGGGTGATTTTGACGAGGATAGGACTTGGAAGAATGACTTTGGTTGACCAATATTTCTGACACCAAGGAATTTAAACTCTTTAGATGGCTATTGAGTTGACTAGGATTGCTAAGAAAAGAGATAGATTTCCTTTTAAACAAAGTATGATGACTAGGACTGAGATTGAAATTCACCAAATGAGGATTGAGTAGTCAATTCAACATTGAAGAGACATTAAAGAAAGCAAATTTCATCATCATTGTTAGTATCCTTGAGGAACTACAAAAAATTAGACTACCAGATCTGGAGGGACTCTTCACTAACACCCCTATTGGTAAGCCAATCGACAACCTTATTCCTTTCTCTATAAACATATTTTATGAAATATTAGAATACTTATTCATAAGTCTTTTGCATTCGCCAAAAATATTGCATAGATTCCAGATGGGAGATTGGGTATCTTTAAGGCAATTGATAACAAGTAAAGATTCCCCTTCAACAATGATATTATCGAAGCCAAGCCCATCCAAAATTCCCAAGACTTGGTATAGATCTCTTGCTTCTACCATGTTATTAGATTGAAGGCCAATGTTTTCAACAAAGACGAGAAGAATTTTCCATGATAATTTCTAATGATACCTCCACCACCAAATTTTCTAGGATTATATTTTATAGTGACATTGAAATTGAACTTACTCCATCCTATAAAATGAGGTGTCCAACTAATCCTTGATCTGTCCACATAAGGATGAGAGGACCCAACAGGGTTGTTAGGAAGTTTGAAAAAAATAAAACATACACATCTCAAGACCTGGTTTGGGAATTTCTATCGAAGAAACAAGCTGGGAATTCTAGAGGCAAAGGTGATGAAACAAAGGAAAAAAGAATGAGTGTCTTTGGAAACACCAGTGAATACTGTTGTTTCACTCAAGCCAACTTTACCATAGGTAGTTATGTAAGCATATGGATTAGAGAAATTTATGTTGAGGATTGTAAAAGTGATTGGGCCATTGTTTAAAAAGTTGGATGATGGATGATGGTTAAACCAAAGTAATTAAAAATATCAAAGGAGTTTAAAATGGATAATGAGATAATACAATCTAGGAAAATATGGAAGGTCTACTCCCAATTTGAATTACAAATAGGACAACGGTTGGGGATATACAATTCCCTGGTAATTAAATTGTCGATGGTTATTATTTTGTTTTGGGTAGTAAGCCAAGAGAAGAAACCAATCTAAGGAATCCAATTTTTTAGCCATATAAAATTTGTAGGGGCCCAACACTCTAGAAGAGGATCTTGAATATGATAAGCAAATTTTATAGTAAATTGACCATCTTTGCAAAGTTTCTAGATAGGAATTTATTTAGATTGGTTATTTAGAATAACATATAATCTTAAGATATTAGCTAGTTCTTTGGCAGTAGGTTTGAGCCCATTGTTGATAATATTGGTAGGAATGATTTTCCACTAACATCGACTAGAGATTTGAGAAATAAAATTTGCAACTTTGCTACCAAAAATTTTATCAGTGAGAGGCTTGATAATTTTTAGGTTTGGTTTGTTGAGAAGAGGTTGATCCATCAACCATGACTCTTCCCAAAACCTGATGAGTCTTCCACATTTGAACCACAATATTTGACCTTTCTTGATAATATCCCTAGTTTGAATGACAAAGTTCTAAAAATATGATCTATTGAGAAGGGGATGCTCGTACATGAAGGAATTTTGTTGAAGGTATTTACCTTTTACGATATCAATCTATGAAGTTGGAGCATCTTTGAAAATCCTCCATCCTTGCTTGGTCATGAGAAACATATTCATTTTGTGGACTTTCCTAAAGCCAAACCCCCTTGCTCTTTCTTAGTGCAAACCTTATCCCAAGCTACTAAAGGAAACATGTTATTATTTTCATTTCCAAACCACAAAAATTTCCTTTGATTTTTTTCTATATTTTGGCATATAGAGGTTGGGACCTTGAAAATAGACATGAATAATACTGGAATTCTTTGGAGGTAATCTTAAACTAGGGTTACCTTAGCTGCTTGACTCAACATTGCTTTCTTCCACTCAACCAGTTTCTTAGTATTTTGCTCAATGACATTATTCCACATATTATCTGACAAGTTACCATGGAACAAGGGAAGCCCCAGATAGGTGTTAGGAAGTTTAGAGATGTTACATCCCAAGGTTCTAGTAATTTTGATCTGTATTCAGATTGGAGTATACAAGAAGTAAATTATGATTTTCTTAAAGTTGATTTTTTGGCCTACAACTTCATAAAAAATTAGGATGGTTTTGATATTTTAGCTTCATGAATGGAAGACAAGATCACTAGAATAGTGTCATCTATAAATTGTTGGTGAGTGACCACCCTAGACACTGAGGATGGCTTGATACCATAAATTAGACTCATAGAACAAGATTTTTTGAGGGATATACCAAGAGATTCTCCCAATATGATAAAGAGGAATGTTGACAAAGGATCACCTTGTTTGAGACCTTTGAAGCTTTTGAAATAACCCATAGCAGAGCCATTGATAATGAAAAAATCTAGACAAATGTTATACATGCTCTGATAAAAGTGATCTAGTCCTTGTGGAAACCAAATTTGGCAAGAGCTGTAAAACAAATCCTAGGAAACTCTATCAAAGACTTTGCTCATGTCAAGCTTTAAGAATAGACCCAATTTTTTACTCTTGGCTACTGAATGGATAAGCTCATGGATTGTGATTATACCATCAGTTATAAATATTCCCTAAAAAAAAACTCCTTGGCAGTGGTCAATAATACTTGGAAGAACTTCCTTTAGCTTGTTTGCCAAGACTTTTGAGATAAAATTATAGATGATATTACAAAGACTAATGGATCTAATATCAGACATTGGTTTGTTGTTTTGAGATTTTGGGATGAGTGAGAAGAAGGTGGAGTTGACATACTTGGGTAAGGATTTGGTGTGATGGAATTCTTGGATAGCTTTATTGATTATTTGGCCAACAATATCCTAAAAATTCTATAAAAAATGAGGAAAGCCATTGGGTCCAAGAGTTTTATATGGGTGCATTGAGAACTAGCTTCTTTGATTTATTCATTGGTGAATGTTTTGAGAAGACCTGCATTCAAATATTGGGATGTAAGGCATGGAATTTTATAAATAAGAGTATTATAGGTTTGAGGAGAGCATGAAGGGCAAGGCCCCAAAACACTTTCAAAGTGAGATATTGCTTTAGACCTGATGTCATGGATATTGGAGTTAATTGAACCATCACTCTTTGAAATCTTCTTGATTCTATTTTCACTTCTATGCCTGAGTGTTGACATGTGAAAGTATTTGGTGTTAGAATCTCCTTCAACCATAATGCTCTGGATTTTTGCCTCCAAAAAATATCTTCTATGGCTAATATGTTATGGTACTTTTTAAGGAGGTCTTTTTCTTTCTACCCCAAATTAGGGTCTAGGTTCTCATTCTGGATGTGGCCTTCAATGGTATTTAGTTGATCTACAATCCATTATTTGTACTAGAATATGTTTATGAAAACCTCTTTATTCCATACTTTTAAGTTGAGCTTAAATGGAGATTTTTGGCTATTTGAACTATAGGTGGGCCAACAAAATTTTTCTTCCACCAATCATAGATACAATTTCTAAGGTTTGAATGCTATAACCACATTGATTCAAACTTGAAGTGTGATTTGAAAGGAAGCATTGGTCAAAGACTTTTCCAAATTAGAGGGTTATGGCATGAACCAATTTTTGGGAGGGAATGAAGAGTAGCATTACCAAAAAATTGAATAGCTTCCCTGGACAGTAAAAATCTATCAAGCCTCAACTGTATAAGTTGATTACTTAATCTCGTATTGCTCCATGTACATTTACCTCCTTTTAGATAAATGTCCATTAATTCATCCCCATATATTAAAATCAATAGCTTTTTCAAAGCACCTGGATGTGATAGGGGCTCCTTTTTTATCATAAGGATATAAATGAGTGTTGAAATCACCAACAAGCATCCATGGTTAATTTTAGAAATTGTTTCTCATTTTGTTTAAAGTGCCGTACAGGTCACAACATCCTAATGGGTTGTTAGGAGCATAAATATTTGACAGGATCCATTGGTACCTAGTATCTTTATTGTAGAATAAAATATTAATAATTCTCTTTGATATAGATATAAGTCTACCTTCTATTTTTCTAGGGCCCCATATGCCTAGGAGACCACAAAATGTACCACAGATTGTATTGTGAATGAATTCACTATTTTCCATAGCAGTTTGACAATCCTATCATTGTTCTCCATATCAGTTTTGGTTTATTAGAGTAAGATGATACTGGGTTTGAGTTCTTTCCTCATGGACCTAGCTAACCTTTTTTTGGATAGTCCATTGAAGTCTCTCACATTCCATGAGAGGATATTCATATAATAATTTTTGAAGAGGATTTATTTCCCCCTTCCTTGCCCTGGGATGAATGTGGTTTGGATTGTTTCCCATCATCCTTTGGGAGGGTAATGTTGGTTTGATCTATAAGAGATAAGAGAATAATAGACTGAATGCCATTAGCAATGTCATTTTTAATTCCTTTGCATCGTTTCTCTTAGTTGGAGGGTCTACCAATTTTTTATCATTGCCAACATCACTAGAAAATTTATTTTGACTTCTTGTTACCTATTTTTGTGGACTTGAAAGCACTTCCAAACTAGGGGAAGTGATAATATTCATGGGAATGGTTATGAGATATTCCTCGAAAGTATGGTTATTAAGAGGATTTGGAGAAGCAACAAGAGGTAGAGGGTATGATGGTTCTGATATGCTAGGGGATTGAGGAATATCATAGTTGTGACCTAGGTCTTAAATGGAATCAATGGGAGCTTCAAATTCACCAGAATTTAGTTCAGCTATCGCAATATCTTGATCAATTAACAACAAGAAAGGGTTGGGATTTGTAGATAAATAATATGCCTAGTTGGAAGTATTCTTGGTTTAAGATGACACCTGAGGATGATAAATTGGTTGCTTGTCTTTATCATTTTGGTTTTTTTTAATAAATCTGCATTGGTTGACTACTACATGGACCACGCTTATCACGAAATCTATCTTTCTTTATTTATTTCCTAATAAGAGGGCATTGGGATTTGAGGTGACCTTGTTTATGGTATTCGATGCAAAATGCTAGTTTTTTCTTGTATTCAATGACTTGGCATTTATGGTATGATCCAAAAATAGGGTCAACATATGTAGATAGCTCATAATCTAGATTAGTAGTGACACAAATACAAGTATGGGTTATTTGGGTTCTTACTTTGGTTACCAAATCAATAACAACCAGATCTATGATGGTTTAGGCTATTCCTTTAAGGATACCAGTGTACTAGAACTAAGTTGGTAAACCTAGAAGTCTAATCTAGATTGGTGCCATGTTTATGGTTTGGGTCTCTCAATTCAAATATTCTCCCCTCAGAAAGAGGCTTATTTTACCAAAAAACTAGGGCCCACCCGTGAGGATTCGACTTATGTCTTGAGGGTTGTTTAATTTGATCATGAAGAAACCTCTAAGAAAGGTAACCAACTCTATGTTGTAAATGGGATGCCATTTTTCAAAAGCCCATTTATGAATAGACTCAATGTCAGGTTGCATGCCAAAAAACTTCTCGACCAGTAACAACGATTCTTGGAAAATCAGAGTTGCCATGACTTATAGAAATGATAACCTCTCTACCAAAAATATTGAGAGGGATTGAATATTGAATGGTAGAGATGGTTGACCCCATTCTATTACAAAATTTATCCACAAATGATCCAAAAAAATTGTTATGAGGTGAGTTTGTTGGGGGGTCCCCCTGATACTCGTGACTTCCTCACTATTGTTTAGATTATCTACATCCTCTAAATATTCGTCATCGAAATACTCATATTCGATTGAAATACCACTGTGATACTCAACCCCTCCTGCCATCCCGCTTGGATTCTCACATGGATTCCCACCATTATGAAATTAAAAATTTTGAGAGTTGATTGCTCTTGGAGAACTGCTCTCTATAACTCTAATCACTTGTAAAAGTAACTTATCAATACCTAGAATTTAATAGTATCTCCTTCCTTGGAAAATGAACAAATATGAATGTAAAAGCTTTTATTTATGATTTTAACTTAGAGAATTGTGAATGAATAAAATATACCTGATACTTACATGTACATGCCCCTAAATATTTTTTCCAAAAAAAATATTTTTGCTTGCCTCGTACAACTAGAAATGAATTTACCTATAAAAATACCCAAAGCACTAATTCTAGTTGGATGTAAAAGGAGCCAAAACAAAGTTTATAGATGAGTCTCAGGAATGCCAAAACCCTAGAAGCACTATCTCTATGATATCCCTACAAAAAATGACAAAATGTTATGCAAAAAAATCCATGGAACATACTTATGATTTGTGTAATATTTGATAACATACCTACATTTACTTAATATATACTTAATATTTGTGTAGTACATGGTAACATGTCAAATATATTTTTATGATGCATATTCAATATTTGTGTGGCACATGATGTCACATCATGTATTTAATTTGATGTATTATTTTTATAACATTCAATGTCATGCATATGCAAAACCACCTCCATTCAGGATTGGCCATGCATTGGGTGGTGTACCTTTCATACATTCCATTAAAGTAGGTAATTCACATGCAATATATAACAAGTTCCAATTACCAACAAACAAAATTTTCACTATAGTGAGGCATATTGGAAGAAACCAACCCATGCCATGTACATACACAAGTATTTGATCTCAATCACAATACAAACCAAAAGATATACATACATGGATACTATGTCAATCAATCATGTCCACCCACTACTCTAGGGGGCCAATGGATGCCAACCTATGCTATTAAAAATATATAAGTATATGTCCCCAAATTTATCTCATGCCATATTTTTGATGATGGATGAATTGCTTGGAAAGGCACATTCAACATGACAAGGGGAGAAGAAATATAAGAGAAAGAAATGGGTGGGCTATATATGTGTTGTAAATTTTCCTAGAAGAGGAAAATCCCATGGAAAGGAAAGTTGCTATACCTCTACTACAACAAAGTTCACCACTATAGCATCTGATCAATTGCATTGTTCAACAAGGTATACTTGCCACTAGAGTGAGACATCAAAATGATAGAAGAGATCATAGATAGGATAGATACATGCTACAACTCACCCTAGAGGAAGGATATCATATTGAAATTAAATTCACCATGACCCTACTATCATAGGGTTAGACATTATAGTATCTAATCAAATGCATTGTTCAACAAGGCTTGTTTGTTACCATTCTGGGATACCAAATGATTGATTGATTGGAAAGATATAGTCTTTATTTATTGCAAGAAAAATTTAAATAAATATTGCCTTGGTGTTTTGACCACATATCATATGGAATATGGCATAGGTTGAACTAAGATAATTTGCTTTATAGCACTTAAGTAGGGTACTAACACAAATAAGAATTTGAAAACATCATGGTGCCCCTTACTAGAAAGAGCAATAACAAGATTAAGAAATGTAGACAAAGCACACACAAAATCAACAATAATAAATGCCAACAAAACAGATATAAAATACTAAGTAATGAAATAACAATGCCAATATATACTAAAATATAAAAATAAAATTGAAGAGGTAGAGTGTCTAGGATCACCTCTTTAAGAGGCGTTTACAACCAGGAAAAAGAAGCCATTCATACTACAAAACAATAAAGCACAACCAACAAAAGAGACTGGAGACTAAAAACCTAATTCTTAGGAATTATTACAATATAGACAATGAGATTGCAAGTTCAGTAATCACTCAACACATGGTATGTAAGGTCCACTAGAGGTAAAGGGTAGTTGTAGGATTAGTTAATATTTGTTATACCAAAATTGTAAATCCATTGTATTTAAATATCCATCATTTCATAATGTATATAATCAAAGAATGGAAGCATTAAGGATTCTCATTGGTATTAGAGTAGGTTGAAGGAATATCCATCTCTCCTTCATTCCCTTAGCTTCAATCTAGATATTGTTGTAAAAACACTCTATTTAACTATGATCTCAAGGTAAATCAACCCTATCAAGGACTATGAAGGTTAATATCCAAGGAGAGAGGTAACCATTTACATTTAAAGTAGAAATCTTCAATAGCCATGAATTTATGAAGAAAACACATCAAATTTTATGTTTTCAAGATGTTCACTGCTATCACTTTCAAGCATATAATCTATTCCTATCAAGAATCACAAATATCATGTGGAAAGTTACACATTTAGGTGTGTAAAAGAGTAGTTACAACCCATTAAAGTGAAGTCAGAATAGAAAATAAATTAGGCATCTTGTTAGTGAGCCATAGGTGAAGTAGAAGGATCCAAATCCAATAACATGTATTGTTCATCAGTTATAGAGAGCAACCAAAATATTTATCATGTCCTAAGTGACTAATATATTTTTTATATGCAATATTCATGTTCACAAATGAAAATAGTAGTATGAACTACTTATTTGCTATTGGATTGAAAAATAGTAGACTCTTTGTCAAAGTATTACTCTTTTTCCATGCAGTAAAACAAGATTCAATAGTTTCATTCAAAAGCATAAAGAAACAAATATTTAATAGCTCAATTTTTGAATAGATAAATAATCAAGGTATTAATATTTCTCCCTACATGATCCATGTTCTGATAGAAAGTTAGACAATATATATAACATAGGAGATGAAATAAGAATAAAGCTTTAAATACACATTCAAGTACAACATAATTGTTGAACATCAAATAAGGTGTCCAATTTTATGAAGGAACTCTTCATAATGGTTATTCCCTATAGGAACTTATCATCGTATGCAATCCCTATGAAGGCTAGGAGATTATCATAAATAGTAGTCATTACATGCATGCACTGCTAGTTAAGGTAAAGAACAATTTATAACAAGAGTGTGCGCAATGCTCTTCACGGTGTACTCTTTAATGTCTCCATCATCAGTGATCCATGTGCAAGACCAAAGATATTTAGACTAATCATCTGACATCATCTTCACTCAAGATTTAATAAATATCAACCACCCTTTAATAAAATTAACCAAGTCAACCAGTGGCCAATTCATACTATCACACTTGGCTATCATCAATCAATTATATTAATCCTATATTGGTTGTGGTAAGGCTCAAAAAATCCTATAAGATTTTTTGTTTTATTCCTTTATTATTGTAGGTGAAAAAGGAGAAGCATATAATTTTGGATAATCAAAACATTCAATGTTCCTTAGAATAAGACTACTCCCTCTACTTAATATTTTGCCCTATAAGATATTGTTTTTCTCACAATTTGAGGCATCAATTAAGATGCAAGCATAGCCTTACATATACTATTTGGAAATCATTTTTTTGTTTGATACAGTGGAAATGAAATTTTCCACTTTTGAAATTTTTTAAAATGGCTAGTAGTGCATCTCAACTATTTCGAGGGAATAATCATGTTGTATGGTAGACCAAACTCTGAACACAACTCAATTTTGAAGAAGTATGGGAAGTTGTAGACATTTCCATTACCTATCCTAATATAGAATATGAAGAGAAATTAAAATTTAATAAGGTGGATTAAAAATTGTGACCAATCATCATGTTTGGAGTAGCTTATGAAGTACAACCATACATTTGAGATTCTACCACAACTACAGATTCATGGGAGAAATTATAGATATTTTTTTAAGTAAGAAATCAAAATTAAATCTTATTCCTCTAGAGCGAGCTCCATTGCTTGAAGATGAAGAGTGGAGAAATACTCAATTCTTTATGAAGAGAATTGTTAAATTATGAGCATCACTACAAGCATTGGGAGAAAATGTATCTAATAATATACTAGTTCAAATTATTTTAAGATCTCTCCCTTATCAACATAATGTATTTGTGACTACCTTAAATATCACTGAGCAAATGTTAATATTTGAAAAGTTGGTGAACCTACTTAAACAAGTAGAGGTCTGGAACACAACATAAGAAGAAGAACAATTACTTATTACAAATAAAAAATAGAAGTAATCATTCAAAAAAGGAACATGACCTTGACAATGGTTCCAAAAATAGATAAATAATTATGATATGCATGGTATCAACAATGGAGAAACAATACTCACATGCAAGTTTATAAGCAACATAACACCAATTTTCATACATAAAATATGTGTGAAATTTATGATAAGAATGACCACATAACGAAAGAATGTTGATATAATCCCTTCACAATGGATCTCATTCATAAGAGATGCATTAGTATCAATATAGGTCATTATAAAATAAGATAAATCCAATATAGAAAAAGGTACATCAAAGTAATGTAGCCAAAGAGAACCAAATTTGAGAAGAATAAGAACAAGATCATTCAAAAGAATTAGAGCATGCTTTTGTTGCATATGCATAACTGATTCAATCCAATCATATTTGGTTCAACTAACATAAGCTTCACAACACTAGGTTCATCAACATCATTGATATTAAAAGCAACAAGGTGGATTTTAACCCATAAGCAAGGACACCAAACTAGACTACAAGTTCAAATCCATTAAGCAAGAGGTAATACCACTAAGATACAAAGGTAGACATGATAAATCCAAGAAATGTAATACTTATTACATTGATCACTATAAATCCAAGAAATATAATACTTCCTATAATAAATATAGATTGCTCAAATTTAACTCCTTTACTATTCTCTTTTCCCTATACAAAATAAAATATTTTTAAGATGAATGGCATATCATGATATGGACTCTAAAGGAGAATGTTATAGTTTATAAACTTAGTCATATGAAGAGAATAATGTTTATGTCTACAACTCACAAAACTAAGCATCCTTACATCATTATAAAAGCACACGATCTCATAAAACATATGTCAAGGAGTGTACTAACACCATAAGCAATCAAGATAGTGGATGATAAAATGCAATGTGATATTATCAAAATTGGTAACACAATCTAAAATAAGGAAATATTTTTTTAATTATTTAAGTTATTATTGGGCCCTAATGGTTCAATGCTAAAAAAATTCAAACTCTTATTGGATTGCTACATTCTTGTTCAATAAAAAACTATGGCAACTACGAGATAATTTATGGGACTAAAACAAGTACATAGAATGCTAAAGATTGTATTAGAAACATAATACTAATTTTCATATCAAGAAACTCATGACAAATTCGGAACTTGCAAAATAAAATTGTGATGGAAAGTAGAAGAATACAAAGAAGTAGAAGGTGATTGATATTACTACAATTGATGATCAAAATATGAAATGGAAACAAGTCATTGAAGCCATCAATATACAAAATATAGAAATAAAAGAAAAATATCCTATAAGGAAAGAAAAAAAGAAAGAATATTATTGAAATATATCTTTTGTGAATAGATATGCATATCTCTATCCACAAGAGGATCGTCAATAATGTGAATTTGTAAGTGTTAGGTATTTGAATTAGTAATGTGTATTTTTGGAGTGCATGACTAGTGGAACCTAACACTCCTATGTATTAGAGTATAAAGTCTACATTGAGGGGGGGAGGGAATTCCCTCTATTTAAAATTTAGAGATTCCAACATCATCCTAGAAAATATCTTCCTTCAAGTCTAAATCCAAGAGTAAACACTAAAGCTAAGAGCTAAAGCTAGAGAGAAGAGCAAGCACCATAGCCAAAGTTAAGACTATGATTTAATAAGGGGGATATATTATAAATTATTACATCATAGATAATATGATTGTAAGCTAAGTAACAACTCAACACATGGTATGTAAGATCCACTAGAGGTCAAGGGTAGTTGTAGTATTAGTTAAGGTTTGTTATGCCAAAATTGGCCATCCATTGTATTTAATATCCTCCATTTCATGATACAAATAATTGAATCATTGAAGCATTAAGCATTATCACTAATAAAATATTATAGTTGGCCTAAAAATAAAACACCATAAACTTCACTCTTACTTCATTAGGCTTAGTACCAAATGCAACCCATAGGATATTTGAAGTTTACCATTATAAGCATAGCAACAACTTGTAGTATAAAGGATATTTTCTCATGGGATATATAGTTTATCTATGAAGGACAATGATATAACACATGGAACACTCTCTTTATCAACCAAATCCCTACAAACTACCATATTGTTATAAACTACTATTATCATCAATGGTGGGTCATTAGCCCTTTGCAAATTAATCAAGAGCAATCATGTTTTTCAACAAAAAATGACATCCAAGTCACAACTAGTATGTACTTTTGTCTATATGATTGAATATACTGCACTTCAAAAGATCCTATAATGGTGGGATTAATATTATCTATCCTTCGTCCAAGAATCTCCATTTCATCTAGTAAATCTCTTAACCTTTTTATTTTATAGGGAGATGTCCTAAGGAATTCTAGGTTTGGGACCTTGCAAGGAGTTTTATACAACTCTTCAATAGTATCCCATGTTTTTATCTTGTTTATGATTACTTTTAATAATAATTCTTTAGTTAGGTGACATCCTATCATGTTTCTACTATGTGTATCAAGATCACTACATTAAGTAATGGTCGTGATATTTCATTATTTTATAAAATCATAGGTTTTTTAAACTGATTATGGTCTTCTTAAAAATATTTTCTATAGTTTTGAATGTTTTTGTATTTGTAACAATTTCCTGGATGAACAAGGGAGGGATTAAAATTTATCAATAATAGTCATTGCTTGAATAGTTTCTTTTTTGTCCTTTTTCTTTTTCTTCTTTAGGAGGTTGCTTCTTTTTATATTAAGGTGCACTTCTAGTAATAACAAAATTTACTATTACAAAGATGTCATTGTTTCTCTTTGCACCTTTAAAATGTTAATATATTGAGACACATTTAGTTGACTATAGATATACTCACCACTTGGGGTAGGTTGGAAAAAAAGTTAATTAACTTAATAGGTATTCTACAAAGTGCTAGCTCTAGGATTTTGATTTTGAGAATAATTACCATTTTAACTCTGGTAATTTTGATTCCCTCCTTGGTTGCATTGATTAGAGTTGCACCCTTGATTTTGATTCAGTACTTTTTGTTGATTGGGAGGTTAATATTCATGGTTGGAAAATGGGATTTTATCTATACCTAACATTTGGTTGCAAGGATGATTAAACCTCTTCTAAAAATTCTTTTTTCTTTCATGGAATAAAGCACTCCTATCATTGTTAACTTGAACAATATTGAAATTAGGACCAAAGTCTTGCCTAACGTATAATTTTTCTAAATATTTACAAGTGGAATTTTCATGACCATAGATTCCATGCCAAGAGCATAATTTGTTAGCATCATGCCATTGGATCTTCAAAACTATTATTGATATGATAGTGTTTCACCTTAGAAGGTGGTTGGATTTTAAGAATTTCTTTGCATGTCCATAAGGCCATAATATTCTTAGGTTTTGGACCATCCCCATATTTAGTTAGAATGTAGACAAGAGCTCCAAAAATTTCTATTTTATGGGAGGTATCTTTGACATATACATTGTAAAATCCATCCTATAGAAGTTTTATTAGAATTTTTAGGTTTTAGGGCTTTTTGGCCATCCTTCTTTTTCTAGTGTTCAAGGATTTTTACAAAATGAATAACTTTATCAAGGGAAGGCAACCTATAAGTATTATGTTTCTAGATATTATCCTAAAAATAGGGTTTAAGCTTGTTTATAAGCATAATAGTAGTAGCCTCTTCAGTTAAATTAATATTTGCTTGACATTTGAGTCTTTCCACCATTTATGAAAACCGATAATGGATTCCTTAGGGACTTGCTTTGTGTTTACAAAAACATCCATTACTTCCATAATAGTCATATCGTCATCAAAATATTATTTTTATCTATTAACAAAAGTATCCATGAAGTCAACAAAATATTTTGGCAAAGTTTCAAACCAATAAAGAGCATTTCATACTAAATACCTAGTCATTAACTTCAGTAAAGCTTTCTCATTATGAAGCCAATCCCTATAATATACCATGAACATGTATATAAATGGATGGAATTTACTATTCCCATCAAAAACTATATTAAGCACATGCCCAGATAGGTTTATAGCTTCCACATTAGGGGCTAGATATAAAATTTGATAATTTCTTAATGTTGGACTAGTTGATGTAGGTAACGCCTCCCTAAGGTTAGATTGTGGAGGAGGAGGAGGATCATTAGGGTTCATCATTAAGGGAGGAATAATAGATTTTACTATAGAGTTTCTATTATAACTCAAATTTTGAGCCATATTGACTATCAAATATTGAATTTGCTTAGTTGTTTCCATCCTAAAAGCATCTAACTTTCTCCTAAAAATTTCTAACTAATTTTCAATATCATGCTTATGACTATGTAGTTGTTAGGTACCTAGGGATATGTATGTGGGGATATCATATAATAGTGTATATGGGTATTATGGCATGGGCCACACATAATAGTATAATATAATAATATATGGCATGGTGCCATATTATAATATTATGTATGTTGTAACTCATGAATCACCATATGGTGACCTAATTCATGGAAGGTGAACCATCACATTCTTGTATGAAAATAGATGCACCCCCAATTATTAAATAAAGTTATATCCTATATTATTTGTAATAGTATTGGCTCATGGAGCAAAGATTAGAATGATTCATTCCTTAAGGAGTAATATTTGGTGTTGCCCTACCTTAAGGGTATTATCTATATCTACTTTTGTATGGATTATTTTTTTGGAATATTATTTGTGGATGGATGTTTGATATTTCTACATATTGGTGAGTGAATTTTTGCTAATGAGAATTGAGGTTCATAACAATTGGTATTAGAGCAATGATTCTAGTAAAGTGGGGATTATGTTGTAAAGCTCGAAATTTTTTTGTAGAAAAATATCTCATCTTGCAAGAGTTTTATCTTTTAAGCCATAATTTTTAGAAGATTCTTGCACTAGTATGCATATAATTTTGAGTACTAAAAAAATAATTGATCATTTATTAAATTATGACAAGCATTTAGGAAGTTATGGCTATTTGAAGTTGGGTTATTTGTGTTGCTAAATTCATAACATTTCTTTTAGCATTTATTTTTAGAATATTCTTGAACCATTTCAAAGATATTTTTGAATACTACAAAAATGATTTCTCATTCATTAAATTATAATAAGTATTAATGGAGCATGGATTAGGAGAAAAATAGGAAGCTATTACAGGAAAAGCAAAATAACAAAAAATAGAGTTCAAGGAGGAGGTAATAGTAGATATTGAAGAAGCAAAAGTAAAATCCAAGGACAAATCAAAAGATTGGAATATGATAGAAAAGCATAAAATAGAAGAGAAAAGGATTTTTTAGTGATTTCTTAACTACAAGTGAAGTTTCTTGCCTTAAGAGATTTATGAGAAAAATATATCATGAAGGCAAGATGGTGAAAGGTAAGGAAAGATACATGGGATAGATGAGAGTAGGTGCTACTTTACAAGCATTCTAATTAAGGGATTGAAGTAAGAGCCCCAAATACTTGTTCATCCTAGGTTCCAAAAAAGGTAGAAAGAAAAAAGGGATTGGTAGGTGCAAGAGAGAAAAGGGACCTCCAATGATTTGAAGTTTTTGAAGTTTTGAATAAGAAGAGGAAAGAGAAGTTTTGAATCCAAATTATGCAAAAAAAAAAAAAAACAATAAAAAAGGTCCAATGGGAGGGCAAAGAAAAATTCTTTCATGAAGTATTTCCTACAAAGTTCAACCTGATGTCAAATTTTTTTAAATTTGTGATAAGAAGAGAAAAATGAAACTTCTAACAAAAATCATCATCTAAAGAAAATTGAAAGCACTTTAGGAATTAAAGCATGCACAAGCCCCTAGAAAGGGTAGATGATATAGAATATGCCATTATTAGGGAAGGATAAAAATTACCTATTAATGTCATTTCAACTCAACAATCCAAGAAAAGTAGGTGGTCTATTGAAGACAAAGGCATGGCACCTACAACAAAAACAATCACAAAAATAACAAGAGTAATGGGATAAGGTGATTCCATTCAATTTCTTATGACTCCTAAAGAGCAATTAGGGTTGTAAAATTATCCTACAAAATTTGGAGGGGAATTCTCCCTATTTTATAATATATATAGTATTTAGTTTAACATTGTAGAGGATTTATGAGTTGTATAACATTCCCTTAATTTTTCTTAGTATACTAGTACTCAGATTCCTTACTAGTTTGGAGGGTATTATTTTGAGCCTCCACTTTTGGCATATCTTGTAATATTTGATATTCATATATATATGCTTGAGGTTGTGACAATTTTATTTCTATCATTTTTGATGTATGTATTTGTATTTATTTGTGTATACTTGAGGCTACGACTATATTTGTCCCATTTCCTTTAGATATTAATATGCTCAAATGAGTAATTTTTCATCTTAGGGCTATCAGTGCATTAAAATCATGATTGTTGTGCAAGGGAATCTTATTTAGATATTGGTGCATGGACCCTTGTTAGGATAGGCTCTCTTAGTTTTGTTATTTCCACTATATTTATTTTATATATTTTCTCTAACCCTTTTTCCCATAAAGTTGGTAGATTAGGAAAGTGCACTCAAGATCATCTCTTAAAAGGATCCATACTTGTAATAAATCTCAAAGGCACTCAATTGAGCCCAAAACCATGCTCTCATATTATCCCTATTATATTGATCCACATGAAGCATGATAGTCTTGACTACCTAGTCCCTACATCTAGTAGTCAAGACAATTGGAGAGGATAATAGTTTAATGACATGCTTGATGAAACCCAATCTATTCATATTTTGGTCCCATAATTAGAAGAACCTATAGTCTGAGACTCTAGTCAGGGTCCCTATCTATCTTCTTGTGTGATGCACTTAAAAAATCTCATCTAGCAACTCTACTTAAGAAAAATATCTAAAATAAGACACACTAAAGAAGATTAGATTGAGATTATAGTGAAAATCTTAATTTATCAACTTAGAGAGCACATGCATTCACCTAGCAACTCCATTCCAAATAAAGGACCCAAAAGTGTATGAATGAGAGACTTACTACCAAGTCCTTTATTGTTGTAAATTTGCAAAAGTTGCTTTACCATTTAATACCATTCCACAAAGAAGAAGAGCTCGAGGCTAGAATATGGTTGCTCCATTTCCACCCAAAATATTCCCTAACTAGAATGAAAAAGGTCCCTTGAGATCTACTTCACATGAAGTATGGGAGTAGATACCAATGTCTACTCTAAAATATCTCCCATATGTCATAGGGGAAAACCTAACTACTGATTGAGCATCTGAACTACATGGTGAGTCTATGCATACTTCATTATATATATGTGGCTTTAATATTATTGGTGGCCTCATTTAGAGGCTAGTATTGTAAATGGTATGTTGAAATTTAACCTAAATCAATAGTTGGGACCAAATAGCTACCCTATTCATAGAAATATCTAGATAAAACGTAGATGTAGTATCTCTTCTAGAACAAATATCAGCTATAAAGAGTGATCCGATGGAGGTAGTGGACAATTTCAACCTTATATTTCATAAGATATTACATAGAATACCTAAAGATATTAATATGCTTCCATGTATGGAATCAATATTCTACCTAAAGGACTTAGATTCTAAAGTATTATTAATGATTAATGCCAAATGTGGAAAATCCCTAACAGAGGCCTATGACATAACCATTCAAGTTGAACATGATTTGATTCAGAATGAAAGGTTTATCCCTAGGTTTTCTATGCTTTTGTACCCTACTATGCAATCTCCATATCAATATTTCCTAGTCATCCAACCAATGACCTTACAACCAACCTTAGTCTCATCGATAGTAACTCCTATCCTACCTACTTCAATGCCATCTACTTCAAATGACTCAAAGCTTAATGCAATATAAAGACTACTTAAGCTAGTTAAAAATGAAATGTTAACCATTAGGATGGAACATTATACTTAGAGGTACCCATACCAAAACAATCCAAGACCCCATTTCCTACGAGGAAACTAGTGTAATAGGTTTCCATCCAATGGCTACCCTAGGCCCCAATTCTAGGCCAAACAAGAAAATGGTCAAGCTCAAAGCTAGAACCAACACATAGTGTTAGTGTTAGTACCCCTATAGAAATAACCTCCCAACCATGCTAGGGGGATACCTCTTGTAGTGATTTCTCACTACACTTAGAAGGAGAGAGAAATAGCAAAATTTCATGAGATGGCCTTGGTGGAAGATGAAGTGACAAATGATAATGGGCAAAATTTTAATCAAAAAAATTGAAATATGGAAGGAAAAAGAAAGTGTAAAGAGTAAATCTTCTTATATGATGATAGTTTAGATAAAAAAATTATGACACTTTTAATAGTTCTGATAAAAATGGGAAAGCATAAGGTTTTATTGATATGCAATATCTAAATCCTAAAAATTGAAAGGTAGAGAAAAGTCCTAAAAGGTGCAAAAAGAGTGAAACGTTTGAAGATCAATTGTTTTAATAGTTCCAACAAAAGGAAAAAGTTAAAATTTTTTGAGGGATAGAGCAAGAAACCTTTGAAGGATGAAAAATTTTAAATCCTCGATGGTCTAACCAAATAAACTTTTGACAATAAGAAGGATCATTCATCTCATTAATAGAAAATATACAACATCAAGGCACATACCATAGATGCAATATTTTATCCCATAAATAAAATCCCCATGATCACCTACCTACACATCTCAAGTATAAAAAAATAAAATGGATGGTTGATGCATTAATGGTGACAATATGGGAAGTTGCAACATGAGTAAACCCAAAATTGGAGTATTGATTATAGATATTTCCTAAAATCAAACTTTGGAAATTTGCAAATTGATCAAAAGGTAATAGTGGAAATATCAAATTATTCCAAGGCTCCTAATCATCCAACATTAATGGGCTCAAATCTAGGGACCTCAAAGAAACTAGAATATTAAATGAAGACATGGCCTAACACTTACAAGAGTAGTCAACACATCCTAACACTTACAAGAGTAGTCATTTTTTTAAATCTTTACACAATTTTGGATGGTAAATATCCCCTTTCTAATATCCATAGTAATTAGTTTGGCATTTTAAAGGATCGAAAAGTTATAAATCATATATCCTTCCCTTCATTTTATCTATACAGTAGCACCCAAACCCTAGGTCATTTATGAATATGTTTTTGAATCTCCATTTCTATCATAACTTGTAATTTTTCATATATAGAGAGAGGGGGTCATGACTATTTGTTTATTTATGTTGCATTTTCTTTATGTATGTGTGTATATCAAAGGTCATGACTAACTAATTTATGTCTCACTTCTTTATACTCAACATGTGCTTCATTATGGTAAGAGGAATAAGTGTTCCTTGAGCATTTTTCATGCAAATTCATACATACATGTGTTTTGTTGTTATGTAGTAGACTCTTATTCTGATATTGGTGCATCACCTCTATTAGCTTATGTTTTTTTCGTTTCTACTAACTTTTATTGTTTGCATATTCTCTTTCCCTTTTACCCATGAAGTAGTTAGATTAAGACTATCTGCTCAAGGTCACATATTAAAAGGATTCAACCTTGTAAAAAAATATTGAAGACCCCCAATCAAGCCAAACCCCATGCTCTTGGTACTAGCCCTAATGTGTCAATACATGTGAGACATAATCATCCTGACCATATGGAGCAATCAAAGAGAACAATAGTTTAATGACATGCCTAGTGGAACCCCATTGATTCATCATTGGTCATGAAATCAAAAGAACAATTAGGATCTAACTCTAGTGAGGGTATTTGTCTATCTACTTGTTGAAGCACCTTAAAAATCACTTGGTGACTTTGATCAAGAATGAATACTTAGAAGAAATTTGAAGGACACTAGATTGAGGTTTTGGTAAATACCTTAGTCTATTTACTCATAAAGCACATATTGTATTCAGATAGTGAGTCCACTCTAACCAAAGGACCAAAAAGTGTATAAATGAGAGACCTACTACCTGCTACTAGATCCTTTGTTGCCACAAATATTCAAGAGTTGTGTCCTACACTTGACACCATTTCCCAAAGAAGAAGACCTCAAAGCTAAAATATGGTCATCTTACCACTTAGACTATTTCATGCTTGGAATGATATAAGTCCTCTACAATCTCCAAAGTCACTAACTGTATTGGGGAATACTCAAATGTTGACACTAGAGACCCTACTAGACTACACTAAGGGAGATTCAACAACAACACTGGAGTATCTATAGGATATGATGTTCTTGTATCAACTACATAATATTACATAATAAAATGCAACTCTTAGACTTCTAGTGCATTTACTCAAAGGAAAAGCTTATATATAATATGATTCCCTTCCACTACACTTAATTGTTAATTGGGACCAACTTGTGACCCTTATCATGGAAGTAATTAAAGAAAAATAAGAACCTACCAACCATGATAAGGAGATAGCTCATAAAATATGCAAAGGATGTGTATGTTTGTTAATACTTATTTCTAGATCCTCATTATTTTGGCCATGGAGACTACCAATAGACCATGCATATTGTGTCTCAATCCACATTTCTCTAACCCATTTCATAAGCCTCATGGCATACTCCTCAAATGACTACCTTAGGTGCCACTCCAAAAACTAATATTGGACCATCAAAACAAATGCTAGTGATGTGGGATGAAGGTGGTGTACATATAGTTATTAATGGATCTAGAGCTCTAGTGGATGATGAACCATAAATGCAACTCAATGCCCCCACTAGAGGTTAAATCAAAGCTACATTAGAAAAATAAGTAGACCCACTGGTCCTAAGTGTAGCACCAAAGTGTGGTAATGCCAAATTTATGAAACACAAGGTATGCACGCCAAGAGTCAATTACCAAGGGAAAGGTTGGATAAATATGACAAGGTTTGGGGGAACCAATCTAAGAGGGGGAAAGGAAGATCTTGAAAAATGAAGAAGGAACCCCTCCCAATCACATAGAGAATCTGGAGGAGAAATACATTCATATAGATGACAATGATCTTGGGTGCTTTTGTGAAAATATCAAACAATATCTAGAGCATTGGGAGGAGTTGATGGTTAAACCACAAGTGGGGGGTGAGTTTCCCATGTTTAATTTTAGCACAATAGTATACATGGACCTAAGAACTTATCACTTCCTAAAGGTAGCTAGCCATCAAATCTTGGATATGATCAATCACATGTTCAAGCCAATAAATAGAAAACATTGGAACAAGTTTGGATTAATCTGGTATAGGTATTATAGGTTCTGATAAAGGGACCTTGCATGAAACTCCTAGTGTATAAAACATGCCAAAATAATGTATCATATTATAAATAGACAACACATATAAATAAAGCTGATAAACCTAGGTGTCATAGTAGCCATTTTCTAGGTCAAGTAGTGTCATGTATAAAAGGGTAAGACATGTTGGAGTATATTACATTATTCGGTACATGCTAATATACCTCCATGGTACATATTGTAAATAATAGATTAGGGTTAAGTCATATATTAGAGTTTGAGTTATATTTCCCCTTTCATGTGGGTTTGCATGTGCAAGAAATGCACAAGTATCATGTAAAGTTCTAATGTGTAGGAAATGCACAAGTGTGAGATGAGTAAGTGTGCAAGTGTAAGTTGAGTCTATGTGCTCAAGTGTCTTGTATGTATGAGATAAAATATGCAATGTAAAGATGTGCACAAGTGTCTTAGTTAGAGTGTTCAATTTAGGTAAGTGTAAGAATCATGTAAGTGCCATACATTATAGAGTCAAGTGATCATCAAGTATGCAAGTGTCAAGTAGAGAAGCCAAGAGTCATGATACTTGGCATATGGAAAGGAATAGTCAAGTGTCCTAATAGTCATTATACTATGGATATATACTCTACAAGGATACTTTATATCATATAGAAGAAAAATATAGAAGAAGAATATATAGAATAAGAAGAATAAAATATGTAACACATTACAGAAAAAATAAATATCACTATCATATTTGTAAGAGAAAAAAGAACAACAAATATTTTATACATTTTGAGCAATTAATATTATCAGTTGTTCTAAATACTTTGTACAATATGATTTAGGCTATTTACATTCATATTGTTTCTTATTATTGAATCTTATTTGATATATTATAAGACTTGATATACATATTAATTTTCTCATATTGCTTTACTCATATTTTATCTTGACCTTATTATATTGTGTCTACATTATATTAGATACTTTGATATCTAACCTATGCTATTTGTAATAGTATCAAGGCTTAAAAATCCATCAAGGAAAATTTTGGAAAATACACCAATTGAGTCATAAGCATGCTTAAGGGAAGGTTGCTCAGGCCATAAGGCCCAATAATTATTTGAACAACTAAGGAGGGAGAAACTGTCATGACTGAACATGAAGTAGAAAAATGGATAGCCATGCATATTTCTAATTAGACCAAATAAAATGGGTCATTTCTTGATATCTTGATAGACGAGAATTGAAGGATAGAGGAACCAATGGTATAAAGGAATTCAAGTAGCTTTCCTAATTGGAAATTCTTTTAAAAGGAAATATTCTCTCACTGCATCTCACAAGCTCCTAAATAGAGCACTTTAAATGTCCCCTATGAGTTGCCAAACTATAGTGAAATTTTACATTAGGCAAATACAACTTGAAGTAGGAATTATGAATATGTTTTCCATATAGAGTTGAGTATGATAAGAGGACTAAAATTCCCTTCTATATATCATACAACTGATGCTAAGAATGCCAATGAGGGAGAGACTACACAAAAAGTTGCTAGCAAGTTCAAAGCTCCCTACACCATGAGGTAACATTGACCACCCAAATTAAAAAATTAGAAATCTATAGCCTTTTAAATGGTAAATAAGATAGGAATAATATTAGTTAGAATCCATAAATCGTTTTTGGTGGTAACTAATATGGCTCCATTGTTGGCAAAAAATTCATTTTCTCAATGGACATGAACCCATCCCTTAATCCAAGAGATGAATTTTGGAGAATAACCACCCTCTTATGTTAATTAGGTTTTAAAGTGTTAGCTATAAAAATGGAACCAAAAACATGTTCATGAAATGGAACTCAAGGGTCATGGAGGAAGGAAAGAAAGGAGACAATGTTTGCAAGAGTAAGGTTAGTAAGCTTTTCAAGTGGGCTAGACAATCTAAATATTCCCCTAAAGGATTGTGGAAAAAGAAAAACAAGGAGTAAACCAAGTTGAACAAAGAGAATATCTTAGGTAAACTCACCACATGAAGAGCCTCATATGGTCCATGCATGAAGGAAATTTCAAATAATCAAAAAGCAAGTAAAGAATAGGATAACAACAATGGCGACATTTATTGGAAAAACATATGATTAAGAAAATTGTAGCCAAAACTCTATGCATTTTCCATAGCATTAAGGAATAAACCTCAATCATCAGGGAGTAGTATCAATTTTTTCGATATTAAAAAAAAATAGTAATGACAAGGAGGTACAATTGTAGACCAAATGCTCAATGTTTCCCTACTTCCACCATAATTTTCACTTCTTGACTCCACGTTGAATGGATAGAGCAACACATTTCTCTAGGTTCTTTATATTCATAAAGATGAATATCCCTTACGAGTTTTTAAAAGTATAGTGAGTTCTTTCTAGACCTAGAAGGAGAGATCCATAGAAAGAGATCCATAGAAAAAAATTATAAGATGACCTTGGCAGAAGATGAAGTTGGCGGATAAGCATGGGAAAAATTTTCAACCAAATTTTTTTGAAAGACATAAGGTGAAAGGTGTAAAGAGAAAATATTCAAAGATGATGATAGTTTTGATCAAAACTCAACAACACTTATGATAGTTTCAAGAGGAAGGGGAAAATAAAATGTTCTAATGACATGTGATATATGAATCTAAAAAACTAGAAGGTGGAGGAAAGTCTCAAAAGGTGCAAAAAGAGTGAAATGTATGAAGATCAAGGATTTTAAAATTTTTGATAAAAAAAAAAAGATTTTTTTTTTGAGGGATAGATCAAAAAATATTTGAAGGATGAACAATTTAAAAGCCTATATGGTAAGAAAATCCAAAAATATGATAACACAAAGGATCAACCATCTAAAGAGAAGAAAATTCATGACATCAAGGCATGTATCTCTAGTCATCCAACCAATGACCTAACCAAACTCAGTATCATTGGTAGTAACTCTTATCCTACCTTATTTAGAACCATATCCTTCAAATGAATCAGAGCTTAACACAATGCATAGACTTCTTAAGTTGATTACCAATGAAATATTGACCATTAGGAGGGAGAATTATGCATAGAGGTACCCATATCAAAACAACCAAGACCTAATTTCCTACAAGGGAACTGTAGCACCATAAAATTGGCACAGTAAACCTTAGTAAATAATTCAAATTTGAATTTTAACCCCGAACCGCCCGTTAATCGCCTGTTAAACCGCTTCCCTCATTTTTCATGCCATTTTTAGGATTTGTTGTGACCGTTGGATGATATCATCGCCGATCAGACGATATCGCCTCAGATCGGATGAATTCGTCTGGAGTAGAACGTCTAGACGATTTCATCCCAAAACTAATTTTTCATAATTAGCTTCTGTTTCAACGGCATCTCTAACCGGGGCAAAAGCATGTCTGCGTGGTTAGAGACCTCCCCCATTGGAGATCTCCCAAATTGGGATGATCTCCAACCTCCCAACCTCCTTCCTATGCCTATTTAATCTTAGGCCCTCCCCTTGACCTACCCCTGGCTGAATTTTTTTGAACACTAAGTTTTGCATGCACTAGTATACCTTATTTTGCTATTTGCCCTTTGTATTTTTTCAATTTTCTTGCAGGAACTTCATTATTCTTCAGTCGGAGCAAGCTCAGATCATCGCAGATGATCCTGTACGATCTCGGATGATCACGCCAAAATTCGAGACGATTTCGTATTCTGCAGACGATTTCGACTGTAGCCAACATTGGGGGCAATCAGTGCCTAGAGTTTACGTTTTTCTATTCTTTTCTGTTGTTTTATTCTGCATTCAATTAAGCTTATTGTTATTTCCTATTATTCTGCATCTTGGAGTTCACCCATGTAGCTTAAGTGCATAATAAAGTCATAATTTGTCATTAAAACATCATAATTTACTTGAATTTCTATTTGTAATTATCATCTTAGCATCTATATTATCATTTTACATCATTTTCCTTTGTTGGTATAGCTGCATTTTTGTATTTTGTATCTATTTCTCTGATTGTAGGTCTCTGACAAATTCGTCTAATGAATTCATCAGATCTCAGATGATCTTGTCTGATCTCAGATGATCCTGTCATATCAGAGACGATCTGGACTGCTTCAAAAATTAGAACCTCCATCAGACATCCGGAATCAGGTATGGATTTTCTCATCTAGCATATTCTCTGTGTTTTCTATTTAATTCTGTTTTCTGTATTCATTTAAATCTGCATTTCATATAGAACAATTTAGATTCATTTGGCCAAACCTAGGATTTGAATGATTAAAGATAAAACTGAACACATCAAACTCATTCCCAACCTAGGCGTGGAAACTGCCACTAAAAGTTTCCTGGTGAACCCCACCATCCATCAAAAAATCACCTTAATACCCCTCCCTCGAGAGGCGCGACCTTCAAAGGGCCTCTCAGTCCGAGGTACCGTCCCATCCTTCTCGCATCCCCCTTTCGGGCGCGGATCCTTTAGCCTGAAGGTAAGGGTGCAAAAAATTTGGAACGATACATTTTGGTGAACCCGACGTGAAACTAAAACCTTCTAAAAAAAAAATAATAATAATAGATGCATTTAAAATCATTAGAAAACTGCTAAGTTGCATATCATGTTTAGATGGTAGCTCCTAAGAAAAGACTAGTTGTCACTATAAATGTTGAGAACCAATTAGCAGCCATAGAAATTAATTCTGTGCTTAGTGTGCCTGAAATAGATAGAAACCAACTTTTGTGGGACGAACTTGATAGGAGACTAGGTATCATTTCATCTAGGTCAACAGAACTTAAGCAAATCAAGAGGTTTGTCCTAGATAGAATCCTGGATCCTCATCAACTGATTTTGTACCATGAACTTCAGAGAGCTTGCTATAGGTGGTTAGCTGATAGAAGAGCCCTTGTGTCTTCAAGATTGTACACCTTTGAGGAATACCTCGAGAACGCAGTTGTAGTACACCAATTCCTAGGTCATATAGAAGATCAAGAGGTCGTTCTTACAGATAGGGAAAGGTGGAGGAGAGTTCCTAGAGCTGTGTTATATCGAGAGTATTGCCACGAGCTTTATTTCTACCAATCAGAGTCTGAAATAGATAATATCACTATAGCACACTTTATACAATTCTTGAAAGAAAATTTCCAATTTGAAGAAGAACATTTCATGACTCCTGAAGAACTTGAGCCCATTAATGATATTCATAAATTATTTATAGAAGACTAGATTATTTCTTTTATTGTTATTATTTCTTGCATTTAGTGTGTTGTTTGTTATCTTTATAATATTGTTATAAAAACAAAAACAAAATCAAAACATTTTATTTTAAGTATTATAGTAGGTATATAATTAAAATATATACCTCTCAAACTTGTTGCATATATATATATATATATATATATATATATTTGCTGAAATCTAAGTTTAAGCACAATGACTAGACTTAGGAATGGTAAACAAACTGAAGAAGAAGAAGATTGGTTAGGAAAGAAAACAAAAAAATCAAATGCCCTTCCTGAGGATCCAATTCCAGAAGGAGGAACTCTAGAACAACCAGAAGATGAGCTGGTTGAAGAAAATGAACAAGAAGAAAATGTTAGAGAGGAAGGATCCTCATCCCCTAGAATGGCTCCAGATGAAACTGTTACTTTTGATAACATAGATCATTTTTGGAAATTCTTCAATAATAATATTGGTGCTCTTAATATGGCAAAGGAGCTCGTATTGATAGGGGACAAATTAGTGAAACTCAAGCAACCATGGAAGATATGTTTAACATACACACTAATCCCTTGTCCTTCGTTGATCAAGAAAGTGATCAAGCTGAACCGTCTAATAGGGATGTGGCCACTATAATCCAGAACAAGCAAAAACAACAGGTTACCCAACCTCCTAAGGAACCTGTTATTGAGCCTAAAATCATTCCCACACAAAAGAGACCTTCATTCACTGCTTTATTTCGCCAAACTATTGATCAATACGCCTCAAATCGACAAAAACCTAAAACCAAGCCAAACATCAATTTCCAACAATCTGGGATACAACATAATACAACTTCAAAACTTCTTCATAATACCCTTCCTATCAACACTTTACACAATAGCAATATAGCATCTAATCCTTATGTCATGCCATCATATGCTCACAAATCCCATACTCATGCTCCACCGAACCAATATGGTGGGCAAACTGGTAATCTGGAAGCCATGGTGAAACAGTTAGCTTCCCGCATGGACCAGATAGATCCCTACCGTCCCTCGTACAATTATCGAGAGATGTGTAGTCAGCCTTTAGATCCCATAGTTGTAGCACAACCATACCCTAAACACTTTCCTATGCCCATCCTGCCTATATACAAAGGAACTGAAGATCCCATAGAGCATCTTCGCATGTTTAGGATAGCATGTCATGATATATCATATGATGACTTGTTATTACTAAAAATGTTCCCAAAAAGCTTAGGAGGAATGGCATTAGAGTGGTACTATCAATTGCCCACCCATTCTTTGAGGAATTTTGAAGAAACAACTGAGTCTTTTGTCCATCAATTTAGTGCCTACATTGAAAGGCATGTGACCATTAAAGATTTATACAACTTAAAACAAGACAAAGATGAATGCTTTGCTGATTTCCTAGCTAGATGGAGGCAGTTGACAGGAAAACTGCACTTTGTGCTACCTTATAGGGAAATGTTGGACATATTCATTAATAATTTACAAGACCAAATATCCTATGAGTTATCAACTGCCACCTTAACCACCTTCGATCAAGCTATAGATTTAGCTCGAAGAGTGGAGGATGCTCTCATTAGGAGAGGTCAGCTTAAGAAGAAAGATGATGAGAAAACATCCAGAAATCAATATAAAAACAAACAAGTTGTGGGTGATGGAGTCACTGATAGCAGAAATGTTGCTAATGTCAATACAACAAAGACAACAGAGAAATTTATATTGAAACCTCCTGATAAACCTCCTAGAGAATTTACTAGATTGAATCAACCGCTATCAACTATTCTACCGCAATTACTCGAAAGAGGTTTGATTCAATTACCTAATATCCGGGAACCTGATCCAACTATACCCGGATACAGAGCTGATTTACATTGTGATTTCCATAGAGGACCTGGACACTCTACCAACTCTTGTAAAATATTGAAACATAAAATACAAGACTTGATTGATAATAATGAAATGGAGGTGCAAGCCTTCCAACCTAAACAAAATCCTCCTAATAATGCTCAAAAGAACATTCCCCAAAATCAAAATCAGAATGCCAATCAATCGTTAGACATATTTCAACATCCTTTACCAAAGCATGGTAAAGAAGTGGCCAATCAAATTGAGCATCATAATGTTCCCCCTCCTACCCGATATGTAGGAACCATTAGTGGACATTTACCTACTCATGATTTACAAAGTTTTGACACAACTTTATCCATGGTCACGACCAGGCCTCTACATAATATTCAAACTCCTGATCTTAGTGATACAAAATATGAAACTGAAAGTGACATGGAAATCACATCAAATCAATCGAATAGTTCTGAAGATGAATCAGATGCTATTCAACCTATTACAAATTCTATGGTTCCAGAAGAACCATTTCCAAGAAGAGTCACTACTAGACCATCTTCTCATCAATTACTTTCTAATCAACAAGCTATAAACACTAGACCAAGACCTATTCATCATCCGCAAAATAATATTGTAGGTACCATTGGAGCTGTTACTAGACAACAAGCTCAAAATTCTCAACAAGATCAAAATTAGAATGATGGATCAGCTCCATTTGTTTTGAAAGTTCCTAATAAAGGGAATCATGCTCCTAATATTCAACCTAAACCTCCTTATAATATTAATGAGCAACTATCAAATACTACGGCTCGAATTTCTCTTTTGGACCTTTTGAGATCTTCTCCTACACATAGAGATGAATTGATGCTCACATTAAGCCAAATGATGGTACCACAAGATATTCAACCCGAAGCCATGACCAATACTATAATAACTCGAGAAGTCGATTGTATTGACTTTCGGGATAGAGATATACCACAACATAGTTTACATAAGGATAACCCCTTATATATTACTGCCCTAATAGGAGATGTAGCAGTCAAAAGGGTCTTGATTGATAATGGTTCATCTCTAAACATTTGCACTTTTGACTTCTACCAAAGATTTGGGTTTAGAAGTGATGAAATGAAAAAAACTGACATGATCATAAAAGCTTTCAATGACGAAACACAAGAAACGTGTGGAGTTATCACCATCCCATTGCAAGTTGGTCCGAGAACCTTAGATATGACCGTGTTTATTGTACATTGCCCCGCATCATACAATATACTCTTGGGTCGCCCTTGGATCAATGCAATGCGGGCTGTCCCATCAACTTTACATCAATGTGTTAAATTCAAATTTAAAAATCAGTTGGTCACTATTCATGGTGATCCTAGACCCTTTGATATGTGTGCTTTGGCAGAACCTGTTGGAGTTCAATTTTGCCCTGCTCTGTCATCCACACATCCTAATTCTCATTTTTCATCTAAACGTGTGAAACACACACCCATAACTTCATCTACATCTTCTCCATCAATTCCACCTTTACCCATAGCTCAACCATCCTCTAAACAAACTACATTAGAACCTTGGAAAGATCCTAATCCCACAACCAAGGTTTCATGTTCTACTCCTACAATTTCTATACCTATAGACCCATTTATTAACACCTCTACATCATCTACATCTACCAAAGGCATATCTTCCACATCAAAAGATATAGGGAATGATCCTTCTACCTCTTACGCTCTTTCTGATGAGCTCTTACCTGATTTATCTAAAATTCTCATATTAGAAAAAACAAATGCTTCTATGCAAGATTCCCTTATTCTAAATAATTTGCCGCCATCTCCTCATACCTTGGGCCTCCCACAGCCTATGGGAAGTACTTACCAAGTCGGGAGTTGTGCCTTTATTTATAAGGGATATGACTGGGGAAGAATACCCAGGAACATCAAAACTCATTATGATGGATATGCTCGATGTTATTTTACTAATGAGTATACTAAAGCTAAACCTATAATGCTTAAAATGGGATATAAAGGGAAAGGTTTGGGACCTTTCCAAGATGGTATGAAAGAACCTTTTGAGGAGGAACCATGGCCCGCCCGATGTGGTGTGGGCCTATTTCCTAGTAAGGGTCAACCCTTCCCTTTTGAAGATGATGATCAACTCATATGTTATCAAGATTATTTGGATGGACGTGATACTTTGCGTCTAACAAATCAGCCATTTACATGTAATATGCTATCCTTAGCTTATCTTGAGATGCTTGCTGAATCCGACGATGAGTTGGAGGGAGATATCTTTCATGATGTCTCCGTTGAAGAGTTGTTACACAACGAATTTTATTTCAATGGTTCTATACCTACTATAGCCCATCTTGAGGCCACGAATCCTCAAGACGAATTATCCAAGCTAACCTTGGAAGAATTACAAGAATTGGGCGTCTCACCCGCCCCACCTAATTTTGAGAGAGATCTACACATGGAAGTAGAAAACGTCATAAAAGTTAACATTGGAACCGAGGATAATCCTCACATAATCAATATTGGATCAGAATTAAGTAAAGAAAAACAAGATCAATACATCACATTTCTTAAAGAATATGAAGATGTCTTCGCTTGGACATATGAAGATATGCCAGGTTTAGACCCTTCTGTAGTCATGCATCATCTAGTAGTCCATCCGGATGCTAAACCTGTTAAACAGAAACTTAGAAAAATGCATCCCAAAGTGGCCTTGCTAGTCAAAGGAGAGTTAGAAAAACTCTTGAATGTTGTTTTTATACAAGCTATTGATTATGTTGAATGGATCTTGAATGTAGTTCCAGTAACCAAGAAAGAAGCTACCAAAGTTAGGGTTTGCACAGACTTTAGAGATATTAATGTTGCATGCCCTAAAGATGATTTTCCTCTTCCCAACATGGATCAAATCATTGATTTTACTGTTGGGAGTGGAATGATATCCCTAATGGATGGATTTTTTGGTTATAATCAGATCAGGATAGCTCCTGAAGATCAGGCTAAAACAGCCTTTATTACCCCCTGGGGTACCTTTTGTTGGAAAGTGATGCCATTTGGTTTAAAGAACGTAGGTGCAACATATCAACGAGCCATGACTTATATCTTTCATGATATGATGCATGATATCCTACATGATTATGTAGATGATATTATAGCTCGTTCTATTAATGAGGATGATCATTTAGATGATTTGAGAAAAGTATTTAATCGGTTAAGGGAATACCTTATCCGATTAAATCCAGCCAAATGTATATTCGGAGTCAAGTTCGATAAATTATTGGGGGTTATAGTTTCTTTACGTGGTATCGAAATTGACCCTCTCAAGATTGTGGCTATCACTGATATGCCCGCACCTACAAATATATCTGAATTACGAAGTTTACAAGGTAAGCTTCAAGCTATCCGTCGCTTCATCGATAAGCTGGCGGACAAAACCGGTCCCTTTCTTAAGCTTCTTAAGAAGGATGTCCCTTTCAATTGGGATGACGAATGTAAGGAAGCATTTGAACTCCTCAAACAATACCTCCTTAACCCACCTGTGCTTTCACCACCTAGACCTGATCGCCCATTTATCCTATATATTTTAGCTTTAGATTTTGCCTTAGGAGCTATGTTAGCTCAACTTGATGATGAGAAAAGAGAACGTGCTAATTATTATATTAGCCAAACTTTAATCAGTTATGAAACCCGCTACACAACATTAGAAAAACTATGTCTAGCAGTCGTATTTTCTACACAAAAATTATGCCATTATATGCTCAGTCAAAAAACGTATGTCATTGCTAAATCTGATCCCTTGCGGTATCTCATGAGTCGACCTTATTTATCGGGTCGCACAACGAAATGGGTTCTTGCTCTAAGCGAGTTTGAACTCACGTTTATAGGACAAAAGTCTGTTAAGGGTCAAATCATAGCAGATCAATTAGCTGCTGCACCCTTAGAGTCTACCCATCCCCTCATCATTGAGTTTCCTGATGAATGCCTTCAATTAGAGGCGGACCATGCCTGAACAATGGTCCTTATACTTTGATGGAGCCCGATGCATGAGTGGGGCTGGTGCAGGTATTATTTTAATATCTCCACAAAAGCACATTATCCCTTTGTCCTTTAAATTAACATTTGCTTGTACTAATAATACTGCTGAATATGAAGCTCTAATCCTTGGATTACGAGCTGCCTTGGCACTAAAAATTAAACATCTGTTAGTTTTTGGTGATTCTCAACTTGTCATAAACCAGATTAATGAAGTTTATCAGACCAGAGATGATAAATTGCGCCCATATAAAGCATATGTTTTACAATTAATATCTTTATTTGATCAAGTTACCTTGGAAGCTATTCCTAGAACTAGCAACCGTGTGGCTGACGCTATGGCTGCAGCTGCATCTCTTCTGCCCTTGGAGTTAGATGACGAGTATGCCACTATCATCATTCATCGACTCCAGGAACCCACTTCAAATAAATCATGCTTAGAACCTTTGGATGTGTTTCTAATCAACGAAACTACTCCTGAACCTTGGTATACAGATATATTTGATTTTCTTCAAAATGGGACTTTCCTTGCCAGTTTTAATAGAAACCAACACCGATTATTACGTAGACGAGCAAGTCACTTTGTAATAATTGGCAATACTTTATATAGGAGATATTTTGAAGGTATCCTATTGAGATGTTTGAATCTAGAAGAGTCTAGATCAGCTTTGAGTGAAGCCCACGATGGATCTTGTGGAGGACACTTCAGTGGTAGCGCCATTGCTAAAAAACTCCTTAGGATAGGATATTTTTGGCCTACCATGGAGAATGATGCACATGATTATGTGCGCCATTGCGACAAGTGCCAGAAGCACGCTGACCTTGTCCATGCCCCTGCACAAGAACTGCAGGCTATTTCATCCCCTTGGCCCTTTTCAAAATGGGGCTTAGACATTATTGGCAAAATAAATCCCGTGTCATCTGATGGACACAAATTCATCATAACCGCCACTGAGTATTTTATGAAGTGGGTTGAAGCTATGCCTTTAGCTTCCTGCACTGGAACCCAAGTTTCCAAATTTATTTTTAATCAAATCATTTGTAGGTTCGAAATTCCTGCAAATCTCATCTCAGATAATGGAACTTGTTTCAAAAATAAAGATGTCAAAAAATTATGTCAAAAATATAAAATTCAACATCGCTGGTCCACTCCCTATTATCCTCGGGGTAATGGCCAAGCAGAAGCATCTAATAAAACATTAATTAAAATCCTTAAAAGATTGGTCAATAAATTTGGCCGCGACTGGCACATTCAATTATATCCTGCTTTGTGGGCATATCGAACTAGCGTTCGTACTCCCACGGGCACTTCACCTTTTGTTTTGGTTTATGGCATTGAAGCTGTTTTTCCATTTGAATTAGAAGTTCCTTCTTTGGCTCTACTACTTCAAGATACTGAAGTAGGAGATGAATATCGTGCTGGCAGACTTAGTCAGCTGGAACTCTTAGATGAGAAGCGCATCAATGCTTTGGAGCATCTTCGTGCCTACCAAAACAAGCTTAAATGATCATATGCTCAAGAAAGTTCATCATCGATCCTTTGAGATCGGTGACCTTGTTTTAAAAGAAAATAAAAAAAATACTAATGCAACTAAAGACCTTAAAGGTAAATTCGAGCCCAACTGGCTTGGACCATATATTATCACTGCTAAATTTGGCTCGGGAGCATACAAATTAGCTACCTTAGATGGTAAAGATCTTAAAGAACCTATGAACATTATGCATCTTAAACGCTATTATGCATAAATCTGGTCATGTTATCATTTGTATATATTTTGCATATTATTTCAGTTTTCATAAAACATATAAAAATTTCAAAAACAAACAGCAATATTATTCATTCTCTCAAATCATACACAAAATAACAAAATATAATATAAAATGTATAAAAACATATAAAAACATCAAAATCATCAAAATCTTCAAAAATATTTGTTGTGTATATTTATTTATTGCACTTGTTAGATTCTTGAAATATTGCAGTTATATTTTCATATTATTTCGGATAAATTAGCATTTATTTGGAATCCCTCACATTTCACAAACACATGAATAAAATCTTGATTTTATCTGGCATGATTACTTATCTCTCTTATATCAAAGTCCACATGTTGAATTAAATAAAGTTTGAGCATAGAGAACTGATCTTGTTATTTACTTAAACCAAGTGCACTTTTTCACATTAAAATGATTACATTTGCAAATTCAACACGATGCTACATAGTAGAAGTGGTTTCTTGAGCGAAAAGTTTCCCCTGCTATCCTATCATGCACATGGTCTAGAATCTTTGAGAATTGACAAAAGGACAAGCTCACCCCTACCCAGAATAAAAATCCCTTGCTCTACAGCCAATCCGAGCAAGTATCCCTAGAATAGGAAGCAAAAGAAAAAGAAAAATCAAGCAAAATCATGAGAAAAAGAAGCATTATTTCAGTATCATTTTGTACTATCTCAGCATTATTTCAGCATTATCTCAAATATCAAAGCAAAAATACAAAAGAAAAAATACAAAAGAAAAGAAAAGAAAAGAAAAAAGCAAAAGCAATAAAATCCCTTTTCCCTACCCATTGAAAAGAAAAGAAGGGTGAATGAGCTTGAATCCCTGGAATTCTCAATTATTCAAAAACTGTGAGGTAAGCCCCATAACAAGTGGTTTGTGCCCAACCCGCTTGGCCTTGGGTAACTCCTAGCGTGGTGATATGTCTGTTACATTAGCGACCTTCTTTTGTACAGACCTATGTCTGCTTATGGATTAGCTAGCTCTTGATAACCCGACTTACATAGTAGTCTGGTACGGTTACATGCATATAAATCATGGTCAATGAACATTTATTTGGTTAATTCAAATCACTTGTATCAAAGTATCTTGCTCAAAACTGGTAAATGCACAAAGCAATTGCACACACATTTGTATTTGAGAGATTCTGTATCATTATGATAAATCAAGAATGGTAACGAACTCATATATGCACATGGGATTCTTTATAAGTCTAAATTTTGTCTTTGAGATAATGTAAAATATTTATGCAAATCTTCTGGAATGATTTCATTTACAACAATTACATATATTTCTTTTCAAAATCAAAACTGCTTTCAACAAAAATATGCAATAAAACCACATATATATATTGTCGACTTTCGCGACGATGGTATAGTTCCAAAACTTAAAATGGAATTTTATGCCTAGCGCAAGTCCTCATATTATATTTTTTCTGTTTATTTCAAAAACAAA
This sequence comes from Wollemia nobilis, assembly GCA_028583015.1. Lineage (NCBI taxonomy): Eukaryota > Viridiplantae > Streptophyta > Pinopsida > Araucariales > Araucariaceae > Wollemia > Wollemia nobilis. Next base: position 2,541,619 of record JAQPPZ010005120.1, read on the forward strand.
AATAAAAAATCAACCATGCAATAAAACTATTATATCAATCTCTTCTTTGGATTTCGCGATGATGGTATAAGTCTATACCTAAATATTCTATGCCTAGCGCAAACCATTGTTTTAATTTTATTTTCCCATTTATTTAAAATCATAAAAACATATGACTTAAATCATTATGTTACACAATTATGCTTTAAAAAGAACGAATACTTTGCTATTTCATGTCATTATGTCAAACTTCAATTTTGCAATGATGGTATAATTCCTAGGGAATTATTCAACAATTTTATCACACTTAGGAATTTATGCCTAGCAAAAATCATTTTTTTAATATATTTCATGCATAATATTTTCATGGAAATCTGAAAACAAAACAAATCATCATCATCATCACCATTTTTCATCATCACAACATCAAAGTCTTAAGACAGTCTCTTAAGCACTCTTTTACTTTTTAGCAATATTTCTATACCGGGATTAGCTTGACGACCTAGCGAGCGATGACTCCATGAAATGGTCATAAATAGCGACAATGTCCTTTGAAATTATTGTTAAAAGTCCCTTTTTATTTTTATCAAATCATTCCACAAACAACCAATTTGTTTCACATCAGATTATTTCATTTAAAATTTTAAAAGCATGACATAAAATCATAATATTTCCAAATGACATAATTACATGAATCATCAAATCAATCAAATCAAACCATTAAAGCATCATACAAACACATAAGACACAAGTCATATGATCAAAAATATCTCATATATATATCTCAACAAAATATATACATCATCTCAAAACTGGATCGGTATGCCACAATCTGTACCTCGGCATACTCAATCCTCTATCAAAAATAATAAACAATATATATCAATCTGTGTAGTGCAGTCAGCAGGCTAGCCTCGAGAACCCCTCGAGCTCTCAGCCTCATCTCCTCTCTCACCCGAACGTGAAGGAGGTGGCCCCATCGTAGTACGTGTGGTACTGTGAGTCCTAGATGCTGATCGTGATGAGGACCTAGATGACCCCATCACGACAGGCTCTACCATGTGAGCTGGTAGTGGTACTCTCCACTCCGCTGGCACTACCTGGTAGTACATCCCCTGGTAGAATGTAGTCTGGGCAATAGCCCATGCTAGGTCCCGAGTGCTCGCCCCTCCGCTCCATGCCTTGAGTCGTGCGACCTCATATCTGAGTTGTGTGGCCTCAGCTCGGTGTCGTGCAACCTCATCCTGCAAGGTCTGCACCTGAGCCTGGAGATGGGCATTCTCTGCCCGGAGAGTAGCCATCTCGCTACTCTCTCCTATATCCACACCCTTGCCCTTATCGGGCGATGGTGGCCTCTCTCTCTATGGAGAAGGGGGTCTCTCCTCCCTCCTCTCCTGCTACCATGGCCTCTGTTGAGCCTGTGGCCTCCTCTGCTCTCTCCCTTCATGACCCTGTGCCGCCTCAATAGCTGCCTAGTGCCGCCTCCCCATCCGATGCACAACTACATGAATCGGACCCTGAGCCCTCATCATCCGAGGAGGGCGGATGCCTATGTACCAGGCATCATAGCCATCGGCTACCCCAATGTCATCCCCATCCACTGGCTGGATAGGGGCATCATCCATGTCCTGGATCTAGAACCGCTGCATGTCTGGAGCCCCGCTCACTATGGTGTTATCCCAGATAGTCTAGGAAAACTCATAGTCCCTGAGCGATGGGATCCCCTACTGTAGACCGAACTACCTCAAAACTCGGTCGTAGCGGTGGAGCTCCACCTCTCCCCTCTCCATCCTCAGCCAACAGGTTCGCCTGATGTGAGCCAGCTCCTGTCTGTCCTCGGCCCACCCTGGATGCTCTCTCCAAGGCCTCCAGGTGATCTGGTCGGAGACAAGGTCATCCAATAGTCTCTGGGACATTGGCAGATCTATCCACCACTGTGACCCTCTCCGGAGCCACCAGTAGAAAACTCGGGGCCTCTCCCCATCAACCCCTATCAAAGGAAGCCCTATCGGCCTTTGCACTACAATGTGCTCCCAGCACCAAACCTATAGAAGAGATGTCATGACTAGACATCGACCGCCCTTGTACACGACCCCATGCAGGATCCTGTACAATCGGCATAGTACAAAGCTCCCTCAGGCAAACCCGTACTCGTGGTCTCTCATGTCATAGACCACATATATCAGTACCCATGGCAGTCTGCATCCACTCTGATGGCATAGCAGCAGACCACCTACTACCCCTGCCAACACCTGTGTCAGTCTAGATGCCCCAGGCATCTGGCGTAGCGACTCGATATTCACTCTGCCCTTCTCCAGGGTGAAGCTCGGATCTCCGCATAGTCGCATCATCACGTGGCCCTGGTTGGCCATGGGAGTTATCAGCCATCCTTGTATGGGGATCCTCAAGATCCTCCATACATCCTCCAATGTGGGAGCCATCTCCCCTATCGGTAACCAAAAACAGGAAGAACCCGGATACCACCTCTCTGCTAGGGCTGTCAATAGCCCCATATCCGTAGAAACCTGTGGCATGTCTGCCACATGCTGCAAGCCGACCTGGGCCAACTGATCTCGCTCTGCCTAAACTAGAGCGGCCAAGTCATCCCGTAGACCCCCGTATTTCCATTCTTGGCTCTTTAGTAATCCCCTCTGCAACATAAACAACAAAACAATAAAAATCATTAATAAAACAGTGATTAAAATCAATTAAATGCAAGTAAAATCAGTTCAATTTCATACAAATGATGATATCGTCCACTATTGGATGATATCGTCCTAAATTTGAGAAAATTCATCCTTGATAGGACTAAATCATCTCTAATTTTGCAATAGGGAATCGTCCCTTATTGGACGAAATCGTCCCCATATCGTCGATTTCGCCCTTGGATGAAATCGGCGATATCGAGACGATTTCGACGAAATCGGGACGATTTCGTCCCGACGACGTCGATGGCCCAAAAATGGCCGCGATGATCAAAAATTGCTCATAATTAATCTAAAAAGCATGTAAATTCAAATTAAAGCATTCTAAACTAAGTTTGGATCCTTACCCGTAGCCCGCGTTGGACCTCTGTCGATCTGTGCGTTGTCTCGACCATCTTGTCTACAGAGCTCTAGAAACCAGAAAAATGAACAGTAACAATGAATTAGGGTTTTACCCTATTTTTCTTAATTTTATTCAAAAACAATTAAAAACATTTTTAAATTTTGCTTTTTCGCATTTTTACCTCAAACGTTCGATTTGGGTAAAAACACGGAGGGGGCACCATAGTAAGCAGTCGTACGATTCGACCTAGAATCGTCGCCTAAAAATTGGAATAAATTTTTGCTTTCTCGTAAATCGAGAAGAACTCATCTTTAACGCATTTTCCTCGAAAAATTCGCTAAAGAGGGGGCAAAATGTAGCACCCTAAAATTGGTGTAGTAAACCTTAGTAAATAATTCAAATTTGAATTTTAACCTTGAACCGCCCGTTAACCGCCTGTTAAACCTCTCCCCTTGTTTTTTGCATGCCATTTTTAGGATTTGTTGTGACCGTTGGACGATATCATCGCCGATCAGACGATATCACCTCAGATCGGATGAATTCGTCTGGAGCAGAACGTCCAGACGATTTCGTCCCAAAACTGATTTTTCATAATTAGCTTCTGTTTCAACGGCGTCTCTAACTCGGGCAAAAGCGTGTCTACGCGGTTAGAGACTTCCCCATTGGAGATCTCCCAAATTGGGATGATCTCCAACCTCCCAACCTCCTTCCTATGCCTATTTAATCTTAGGCCCTCCCCTTGACCTACCCCTGGCTGAATTTTTCTGAACACTAAGTTTTGCATGCATTAGTATACCTCATTTTGTTATTTGCCCTTTGTATCTTTTCAATTTTCTTGTAGGAACATCATTATTCTTCAGTCGGAGCAAGCTCAGATCGTCGGAGACGATCCTGTACGATCTCGGATGATCACGCCAAAATTCGAGACGATTTCGTATTCTGCAGACGATTTTGACTGCAGCCAACATTGGGGGCAATCAGTGCCTAGAGTTTGCATTTTTCTATTCTTTTCTGTTGTTTTATTCTGCATTCAATTAAGCTTATTGTTATTTCCTATTATTCTGCATCTTGGAGTTCACCCATGTAGCTTAAGTGCATAATAAAGTCATAATTTGTCATTAAAACATTGTAATCCACTTAAATTTCTATTTGTAATTATCATCTTAACATCACTATTATCATTTTACATCATTTTCCTTTATTGGTATAGCTGCATTTTGGTATTTTGTATCTATTTCTCTGATTGCAGGTCTCTGACAAATTCGTTTAACGAATTTGGTAGATCTCAGACGATCCTGTCAGATCTCAGACGATCCTGTCATATCAGAGGTGATCTGGACTGCTTCAAAAATTAGAACCTCCATCAGACATCCGAAATCAGGTATGGCTTTTCTCATCTAGCATATTCTCTGTGTTTTCTGTTTAATTCTATTTTTTGTATTCATTTAAATCTGCATTTCATATAGAACAATTTAGATTCATTTGGCCAAACCTAGGATTTGAATGATTAAAGATAAAACTGAACACATCAAACTCATTCCCAACCTAGGCGTGGAAATTGCCACTAAAAGTTTCCTGGTGAACCCCACCATCCGTCAAAAAATCACCTTAACTCCCCTCCCCCGAGAGGCATGACCTTCAAAGGGCCTCTCAGTCCGAGGTACCATCCCATCCTTCTCGCATCCCCCTTTCGGGCGTGGATCCTTTAGCCTGAAGGTAAGGGTGCAAAAAATTTGGAACGATACGAGGAACCAAGGAAATAGGTCTCCATCCAATGGCTACCCTGGGCCCCAATTCTAGGCCAATCAAGAAAATAGTCAATATAAAAGCTAAAACCAACAAATAGCACCAATGTCAATCCCCTATAGCAAGAGCATCCCGAACATGCTAGAGGGATAGATCTTGTAGTTATTTCTTACTACACTTAGAAGGAGAGACCATAGCAAACTATCATGAGACATCCTTGGCAGAAGATGAAGTGGTGAATGAGCACTATCAAAAGTTGTGATCAAAAAGTTTTGAAATATGGAAGGAAAAGAAAGTGTAAAGGGTAAATCATCTTAGATGATGATAGTTCTGATAAAAACTCAATGACACTTTTGATAGTTCCAACAAAAATTGGAAAGCAAAAAGTTTTGATGACATGCAATATCTAAATCTTAAAAATTGGAAGGCATAGGAAAGTTCTAAAAGGTGCAAAAAGTAGAAAAGTTTTGAGGGATAGATCAAGAAATATTTGAAGGATGAATAATTTAAAATCCTTTATGGTCTAACCATTAAAAAGTATGATAACAATAAGGATAATCCATATTATCAAAATAAAAGCCATGACATCAAGGCACATCCCCTAAATGCAATAGTTTATCCCATAAAGAAAATCCCCAAGCTCACCTACCTACACATTTCAATCCTGATAAATTCAAAGGGATGGTTGATGCATTAAAGGTGACAACATGGGAAGTTGCAACATGAGAAATCCAAAATTTGGAGTATTGATTATAAATATTTACTACACTTAAACTTTGAAGATCTACAAAAGGAGTAGAACACAATAGTGGCAATAACAACTTATCCAAAGCCTCATAACCATCCAACATTAATTGGATCACATCTAGGAACCTTGATATGACCCAACACTTAAAGAAGCAACCTTTTTAGAAGCCAATAGAGGAAATATCATATTAAACGAAGACATGGCCCAACACTTAAAGGAGCAACTATTTTTAAAATCTTTACACAAATTTGGAGGGAAAATATCCCCTTTCTAATATATGTATATAGTAATTAGTTTAGCATTGTAAAGGATCAACATGTTATAAGTCATATATAATTCCCTTAATTTTCTCTAATAGTAGAACCCAAACCCTAGGTCATTCATGAATATATTTTTGAATCCCGACTTTTGACATAACTTGTAATTTTTCATATATACATATATACATGGGATCATGACTATTTGGTTTTTTATATCCCATTTTATTTATGTATGTGTTTATATGTGTGTATATTGGAGGTTGTGACTAACTAATTTATATCTCACTTACTTTATACATAACTTGTGCTTCATTATGGTAAAGAGAGGAAGTGTTCCTTGAGCATTGTTCATGAAAATTCATGCATATATGTGTTTTGATGATATGTAGTAGAATCGTATTCTGATCTTGGTGCATCACCTCTGTTAGCTTAAATTTTGTTCTTTCTACTATATTTTATTTCTTGTATTTTATCTTTCCCTTTTCCAACTAAAGTTTTTATATTAGGACTATGTACCCAAGGTCACAAATTAAAAGGAGTTTACCTTGTAAAATATCCTGTAGGCCTCTAATCGAGCCAAACCCCATGCTATTGGGACTAGCTCTATTATACCACTTCATGTGAGAGGTGATTGTCTTAACCATCTGGAGAAATAAAATAGAACAATAGTTTAATGGCATACCCAATGGGACCCCATTTATTTATCATTGGTCTTGCAATCCAAAGAACAATTAGGATCTAACTCTAGTGAGGGTCTCTACCTATCTACTTGTTGAAGCACCTCAAAATTCATTTGGTGACTTTTCTCAAGAATTAATACCTAGAAGAAGCCACTTTGAAGAACACCAAATTGATATTTTGGTGAAGACCTTAGTCTATCTACTCATATAGAACATATTGTATTCACCTAGTGACTCCACTCTAACCAAAGGATCCAAAAGTATATAAATAAGAGACCTGCTACCTGCTACCAGGTCCTTTTCTATTATAAATATTCAAGAGTTACTTCCTACACAATATAAAATTTCCCAAAGAAGAGGATATAAAAGGTAAAATATGGTCATCCTACCACTTAAACTCTTTCATGCTTGGAACAATAGAAGTCCTCTACAACCTCTAAAGCCACTAGCTATATTGGGGAATATTCCATTGTTGATACTAAAGACCCTACTAGACTACATTGATGAAGATCCAACAACACCAGTAGAGCATCTATAGGATATAGCCTTCTTGAATCAACTACATAATATTACATAACAAAATATGGCTCTTGGAAGACTAGTGCCTTCACTCAAAGAAAAATATTATAGATAATATGAATCCCTTCCCCTGCATTCAATTAATAATTAAGACCAACTTGTGGTCCTTAATAGGGAAGGATTTCAAGAAAAATAAGAGCCTACCAACCATGCTAAGGAGATAACTCAAAAACTATGTGAAGCATATGTATATTTGTTAATACTCATTTCTAGATCCTCACTATTTTGGCCATGGAGACTCCCATCAGACCATGCATCCTGTGTCTCAAACCATCTTTTCCTAACCTTCTTTACAAACCCTATGGTATTCTCCTCAAATGCCTACATCAAGTACTAATCCAAAAAATAGCATTGGACCACCAAAAAATGCTAGTGATGTGGGATTAAGGTGGAGTACATGCAATTATTAATGGATCTAAAGCTCTAGTGGATGATGAACCACAAATGCAACTCAACATCCCCACTAGAGGTGAAAGAAAATCTACAAGATAAAAGTGAGAAGAAGATCCACTGGTCCCAAGTGTAGCACTAAAGCATGGCAAAACCAAATTGATAAAACAAAAGACCTGCACATTAAGAGTCAATAACCAAGTAAAAGGTTAGATAAAGCTAACAAGGTTTGGAAAATTAATCCAAGAGGAGGGAAGTAATATCTAGACAAATGAAGAAGGGTCCACTCCCTATCATATAGAGAAGCTAGAGGAGTAAGACATCCACCTATATGATAATGATCATGGATGCTTTTGTGAAAATATCAAGTATCTCGAGCATTAGGAGGAGTTGATGGTTGAACCACATATGGAGGGTGAATTTCCCATGTTTAATTTTAGTATAATAGTTTGCATGAACAAATGGACTTGTCACCTCCAAAGAGCAACTACCCATCAACTCCTAGATATGAACAATCACATGTTCAAGCCAACAAATAGGCAAGATTGGCACAAATTTGGATCAATCTAGTCTAGGCATTACAATTTTTGATGAAGACACTCTATGTGAAACTCCTAGTGTGCAAAACATATGAAAATAATTTATTATATCATAAATAGGTAACATTTATAAATAAATCTAATAAAGCTAGATGTCCTATAGCCATTGGCTAGGCCAAGTAGTGTCATGTATAAAAGGGAAAGACACACCAAGGAATATTTTGGAAAATATACCAAGTGATTCAAAAGTATGCTTGAGAGAAGGATGCTCAAGCCCAAAGTCCCAATAATTAGTTGAAAAAATAAGGAGGTATTATTTTTCATGATTGAACATGAAGTGGATAAATGAATAGCCATACATATTGCTAATTCAACCACATGAAAGGTGCCATTTCCTGATAGCTTGCTAGAGGAGAATTGAAGGGGAAAGGAATCAATAGTATAAAGGAATTCAAGCAACCTTCCTTTTTAGAAATATCTATAAAAGGGAAAATTCTCTCACTGCATCTCACAAGCTCCTAAGTAGAGCACTTCAAATGCTCCCCATGAGTTTCCAAACTAAAGTGAAATTTCACCACATTGGGCAAATCTAGATTGAAGTAAGAATTATGAACATGATTGCCATCTAGATTCAAGAAATATAAGAGAACTAAAAGACCATTTTATCTATCAAGTAATTGATGCTAATAAAATGTTAAGAATATCGATGAGTGAGATTCTATGCAAAAAGCTACTAGCAAGTTTAAAGCTCCTTGCATGATGAGGTAACATTGACTACCCAAATAAAAATTTAGAAAGCTATAGCATTTTTGGTGGTAACTAAGCTAGGTATCATATCATTTAGGGTCCCTAGATACTTTTTGGTGGTAAGTAATGAGGCTTCAGTATTGGCAAAAATTCTATGTGCTCAGTGGACACAAAACCATGCCTTAACTCGAGGTATGGATTTAGGATTTTAACCACCCTCCTATGCTAATTAAGTTGTAGAGTGGTGGCTACAAAATGGTACCAAAAAAATGCTCATGAAATGGAATTCAAGGGGTATGAAGGAAGGAAATAAAGGAGATAATATTTGTAAGAGTATGGTCAATAAGCTTGTCAAGCAAGCTCGACCATCTAAATGTTTTCCCAAAGGATTGTGGCAAAATAATAACAAGGAGCAAGCCAAACCGAAAAGAGAATACTTTAGGCACACTCACAAAATGAAGAGCCTCAAATGATGCATGCATGAAGGCAATTTCAAAGCATCATAAAGCAATTAAATAATAGGGAAACAACAATGGTAGCATTTTTTGGACAAAAATATGATTAAAAAAATGGTCGCCAACACTCTATGCATTTTTCATAGCATCAAGGAATAAACCCTAGTCATCAGGGAGTAATCCCAATTTTTTGAAGATTAAAACAAATTTAAGAATGAAAAAGAGGTACAATGGTAAATCAAATGCTCAATGTTTCCCTAGTTCCACCATTATTTTCACTTATTGAATCTATACCTAATGGATAAGGTAATAAATTTCTGTAGGTTCTTTATATTCAACAAGATGAAGATCCCTTACACGTCATTAGAACTATAGTGAGTTCTCACTAGGAATAGAAGGAGAGAGCCATAAGAAAAACTTTATGAGATGACCTTGGGAGAACATGAAGTTGGTAGATGAGCATGGGAAATTGTTTCAACCAAAATGTTTTGAAAGAAATAAGGTGAAAGAAGTTGTAAAGAGCAATTCTTCTTAGATGATGATAGATTTGATCAAAAATTGGTATCACTTATGATAGTTTTGATAGGAACTAGAAGGTGGAGGAAATTTCCAGAAGGTGGAGGAAATTTCCAGAAGGTGTAAAAAGAGTGAAATGTTCAAAGATAAAGAATTTTTAAATTTTTGATAAAAGGAAAAAGCAAAAATGTTTTGAGGGATAGATCAAGAACTCTTTAAAGTATGAACAATTTAAAATCCCTTATGGTTAGAACAATAAAAATTCTAACAACACAAAGGATTAACCATCTAATAAGAAGAAAAGCCATGACATCAAGGCATGTCTCCAAAAGGCGATAGTTGAGCCCATGAAGAAAATCCTCAAGCTCATATAATTACACATCTTAATCCTAATAAATTCAAAGGTATGGTTGATGCATTAATGGTGACAACATGGGAAGCTATGACAAGAGTGACCTCGAATTTGGAGCATTGATTATAGATATTTTCTACAATAAGACTTTTGAAATCCCTAAAAGAAGTAGATGACAAAGTGGTAATAGTAGCTCATCCAAAGTATTAGAACCATCCAACATTAATGGGCTCAAATATCAAAACCCCAAAATAACTAGCATATTAAATGAAAACATGACCCAATAATTAAAGGAGCAATCATTTTTAAAATATTTATACATTTTTGGAGGGAAAATCTCCACTTTGTAATCTATTTATAGTAATTAGCATAACATTGTAAAGGATTTGCAAGTTATAAGTCATATAGCTTTCTCTTAATTTTCTATTTATAACAACACTTGAACCTTGGGTAATTCATGAATATGTTTTCAAACCCTCCCTTTTGGCATAACTTGTAATTTTTCATATGTTAGGAGTAAACTGATGGGATATTTTATTGATAAATGGATTATAATATATAGGCATAAGCCTATATGAAACACATGAAACTTGTCAAGAGAAACTGAAAAGTGTCAAGGTGAAGGCATAGTGCACTTTAATTCTAACATTCCCCCTTAAAGTGCACTATCCTAACTAAAGAAAGAAAAAAAACAAGTCAACATTAGGTAACATTCCCCCTTAATGTTGACTTGTCTAAAAGCAACATATCATCCTCTTTTATTGCTGATTTGGTCTAGGCTCATGCTCTTTGTGCTTGGCTCTCCATCTGTGAATAATGCTAGATTCACTGTGTATACATCTCAGTCTGTTGCCTCAGGGTTAGCCACTTCCACGGGTTTGTTTCCACTGGTTCAGCCATCTAAGTGCCTCAAGGTCATCATGGGTGCCTTAGGGTCAGCCACTTCTAGGTCTATTGCCTCTACAAGTCATCCTCAGAGGATGTTGCCTCTCGTAGGTCACTAACTAGATCCACCATGAATATCAAATCCCTCCTCATGGTGAACTCAATCTAGAAGGTGTCGGTCTCTGTCAAAAATGCACCTTAATACATAAGATAAAATGAGCCATGAAATACAATCAAAAAAGCCATAGAAGTCAAATACGGAGGATAAGGAAGAAGAATAGAAGATAATCTTCTGAAGTGTCTTCGTCTGTAGTCTTCAGAAGTAGATCTAGAAAAAAAACCTTGAATAGAGTCTAGGGTGTCTATGTCTGTAGTCCCTAGAATAAGTGTCCTTATGGTAGTCACCTCATCTTATTGGAATGCATGGGTAACCAGTCGCTGCATCCGCTAAGTAGAAAGAGGAGAATACTAGATACTAGGTTCACTTACAAGTGCCTTAGGAGTGTTGGGTACAACCGAGATTGCACTCCAAGATAGAAAAACTTTGAGGCTAAAAAGACTCATTTGAAATAGCCTCAAAATTACAATGACACCACCATTGTGTCCGTCTCAAAAAAATATTTCCAACGACTATAAACATGGCTATAGTCGGATCTCAATAAGTCCTTCATCCATGGGAAAAACAACAGTATGTCACTTAGGCAACAAATACCTTTTCCTCCTTACAACAGAAATAACATGGGCCATGTGGGCCATCATCTAAAAAATACAATAAGAGGCCATGAGGGCCTTCTTCCACTTCCACTCTCCATGTGGAAAAAACAAGGCAATAATGTTTTACTGTCGGCCGCCAAAAGAACTTCATGCACTAACAAAAGCAAGTCACTGTTGAATCCGTTGTGCTCTCGCCAATGATTACACAGATAAGAAAAAAATTTCATATCCGAAATCTTCTGCAAACCTCCCCAACGATTCTGCATATTAACTGGAGTTAATCACAGTCTTCAAAATTGACGTTTTTAAACTCTGCCACGTTGCATCCAATTTCACCGCATCGTGGTGCATTGGGAAAGGTGCCAAACCACTTCAAATTTGCCTTCTCCTGCAACGTGGTCCCCCGAAAAGAAAATTTGAAAATTATTTTGGCCCTCTCTTCATTTTTTTTTGGCAAGTCGATGGTTATCCCATTTCTCTGATGACATTTTACCAGCTCCCCGATCAGAGTCAGTAGCCACACACTCAGACGCATGAGCTTGTAGCTATCATCCACCATGGACGACTAAATTCCTCTGCTTCAATTCAATGTCTCATTCATTGTCACCAGTTCGAACCCTCACAAGCCTCTAAGACCATGGTGGAAGTGCATCATCTGTGGTGTCCGTCATGTTGGATACTACGAGTTTTGACCCCGCGTTGATTCCAACACAAAATCCCCCTCTCATCCGCTGCACTAAACTCCAAGCAAAATTTTGATGATAATATCTCCTTCCCAAAGACAATTTTTAGAAAACTTCCTCTTAAAAAAAAATGTGTAACCGACACTAACGACGTCGACCAGTTCCTATGTGCCACAAGGCAAGACGACTGGGGCTGTTCATATATCTTCATGACCAGATCCACAGTTGTCCTTCTACTTTGAATCTTAGTGGCCCACTTAGGCTAACCTACATAGCCATTTCAGAGGGCTTCAATACATTTTCTTATATGTCTATGGTGGTAAAACAGGGAGCTGATTGGACAAGAGACATCAAGGCGTCCATGTCAGATCCCATACATTGCGTTCAGCCCTACACCACCACCTGTGGCATGTAAATTCTGTCCTGCTCTAGCACCTGGCTGTAGGTCCTCTGCCTCACGGTCTATAGACTACTGACAAAGGGGTCTTTCCACCCTAGGTAGTCATAGCTCTACCAACACCACCCCTGAGCGGTGCCCTTAGCTGGCTTCGATGCAGCGAAGGCCGACGCAGCCTTGAACCATGACCCGCACGTTGTTGCCACAGAGTGACATCACGACCCCAGCATCGCCGTTGTTTAATCTGCCAATCGCACTGCTAGGTTCAGTGGCATTTTTGATTCGATACATCCTATTGTGGATTCTGTTATGGTGTTGTCGAAGCCCCCTCTCTAATGGTATTTATAGATGTTGTTGGCTCCTCCACAACACACAATAAACACAATGCAAAAACTGTGGGTGACATATCTCGTATGCACAACAAAAAATATTTCTCATGTGAAAATCGCCTAAAACAAACAATGCTCCATTATCAACTGGGAGAATAATCAGTGTGCAACACCTCCACTTCGTTCCACTAGTTGAAACAAGCAGATCCATTGCATGCAATGCTATCGTTGGTGGGAATCGAGGCATTTCTTTGGATCTAAAATGCAAAATCTCCATATTGCAGATGAAATGGATCTCTCCACCATAGGATTGCATAGTTGGGACCATGTGGATCGCTAGGAGCTATAGCATATCTTGGAATATTACCAGACCGTGGAGAGTACGAAATATTGCACGATCCATAGGCACTTAATAGAGGCTAGGGCTATTTGGCCTTGCGGCATGACAAGGATTAATTCCACACATAGGGAAGATACCGTTTGATGGCTAGGTAGACCACAATACGAGGGTCTACTCCACAAGAAAAAAACCATCTGGAAACTTGGGCTTTCTCATAGGGCTTTCACGGTCCGCCATGACTAATAATAATATGTTACTGATTAAAAATAAACATAGGTAAGGGCCAGATGGGGATGGGAGGAATATTGGTGTCAGATAACGCTTCAACCCCATTTGAATTTGAAAAACTTCTCCATTTTCAAAGTTTACGAGGAGGCTTTTCGTTGGTTATTCGCAACATATCTCTCGCAGGGATGCTAAAGCCCACTCCAGTAGGCGACGACGAGCTCATCCCATGAGAAAGTGTGCAATGTGGTGAGATGCTCTTTCGATGGAGGCAACGGCTTTGGATTTGCTTTGTTTCTGTTGGAAGCCACTATAGGCTTTGGTGCAAAAAATATCGCATTTTAGGGGCGGGCAGCGGAAGAGGCAACGGTGGCCCACCGAAGGTGTGGCCACTGTTATGGCAAATGGGGCTGGAGCACCTAAAATTCGATGCAGGTAACTCCAAATCATGAAAATCCGTGGGCGATGGAGCTGAATGATAGAGAGTAGGCTACGGCGCCAAAGTTCATTGTTCACTGTGACGCTTCGCTACCATCAAAGTTGCAACAAGACAAAAAAAAAAAAATTTCCCAAACTTTTTTTTTTTTTTAAATCGTACCATCTGGTTTTTGATCTATCAAATGATGGAGAGCATACTCCCTCGGTAAAAAAAATTAAAAAAAAATAGGGAAAAAAAAATCAGGGGGAGGGAGGATTTCCATGAGGGAAATCCCCCCTCAAAGGTTTCACAGGTAGGAGAGGGAACCTGCTCTGATACCAAATGTTAGGAGTAAAACTGATGGGATATTTTATTGATAAATGGGTTACAATATATAGGCATAAGCCTATATGAAACACATGACACTTGTCAAGAGAAACTAACAAGTGTCAAGGTGAAGGCATAGTGCACTTTAATTCTAACATCATATTCATATATATAGATAGATAGATACTAGAGGCCATGAATAGTTGATTTTTGTCTTGATTCCTTTATAAAAAACTTGAGATTCATTATGTTAATATGTGGAAGTGTTCCTTGAGTGATGTTCATGGTGATCCACACATACATGCATTTTTTGTTATGTACTAGAATCTTATTCTGATCTTGGTGCATTGCCTATATTAGCTTAGTTTTTTTCTTTCTACTATATTTTATTTTTGTATTTTCTCTTTTCATTTCCTTGTAAATTATATTAGGACCATGTGCTCAAGATCACATCTTAAAAGGAGCTAATATTGTAAGAAATCCCAGAGGCTTGTAATAAATTCAAACCCCATGCTCTTAGGACTAGTCATGTGTCATTTTGTGCAAAACATGATTGTCCTAACCATCCAAGATAATAAAAGAAGATAGAAAATTCCATAATGAATAAAAAAATAGACTATGCATCATGGTACTTATCGGCTAAAGATACTCAACCTATGTTTATACTATATAAATTGCTCCACTTATTGTATCCATGTCAAATAAAATTATGCCTTCTCAAGAATCTACATCTTATTCAAGAAATAATTCTCAAATGGTAAATCAATGTACTCCTTTTTCCTCTATCCCTAAGTTAAATTGCACTCAACTGGAGTAAATCTTAGTCACATGGGATGAGGAAGAAGTGTTCATGGTATCTGGGAGAGTGGGTAATTTGACAACCAACTGCTCTCAAGTTCAATCAAACTATATGATGAGGTCCAAAAAGTCGATAATGGAGAGGTAGGACAAGAGCAATTTGATGGTCCCAAGTAACCATATTAAACTGGTAGAGCTAAGTCAAAAAACCTTCTCCAAAATTGTGTATTTATGCCCCCACTAGCATCAAAAGAGGCAATCAGATGGCCTTGAGTGGTCAGATTAGAACAACCAATACCAATCACAAAATCCTAAAAATAGTACATCCAAGAATACTAGAGCCCATAATGGTTGTCAGGAAAAATATCTTAGATATCTCGAGGTAGTAGATATCTTGATCAAAACTAGCTAAATTCCTTAACAAATTGAAGATAAACCAAGGTTTCCACTACTAGCACATGCTAGTGTAACAACCCTCCTTGGCATAACTCTTTATTGATAATGAACTATGTATTATTGTGAATATTTAATTGCATAACTTAATTTTATGATGTCTATATGATGAGGTGATTGCATTCTTTTGAGCTTGGAATATGGTACTACTAATGTATTTGTGGATGTAGGACCAGGTGCTCTCATTGGTGGGATCATATGGGTGAACCACCTATGATGAGAGATATTTTGGGAAATGATGGTGATGACTTGCTCATCGATAGCTAAGGGTAATAAAATACCATTCATGTAGATGCATTGCATTTTGATTATTTTATATTCACACCATTGGTCCAAGAGGTTGCTTATGCAATGAGTCTTCTTAATAGGTTGGTGATAACATTAGACCATATTAAAAATGCACCACCTACTTAGGGATAAAACAATGGTGTGTAATATTATTACTGTAAATCTATGTTGGTATGTGGTATGCATAAATTTTGTGGGATAAGATCTATTAAAGTATTAATTAGTTGGTGACATTAATACTTAGAGATATTAGCATGCTAGTAACTAATATTAAAAATTAAAAACTAATTATTAAATGAATTCTTGGAGATACTTTAATTATTGCATTATCTCCCTGATGTTTGGAATAAAAAATGATTGGCTTGCAAATTTAATTTAGCCTTTTTTTATTATTACCATGCTTAGGTGGCACCTAAATTGGTACAAAGGTAGTGTTGGTAAAGTAACATATTCTTGATATTGAAAATAAACACCACTTATTCCATGCAAAAGGGTGTCTTATTCTATTTGAATAGAGTAGAATGCTTGGGGGGCATAATTTGATTTTTGGAAGAAAAAGTAAGGATCAAAGACTTGGAGGAGAAGTTGTATTTTGGGTAGCATGATTTCAAATGAGGGGATGTTGGAAACCTTTGATTTAGGTGCATTATTTGTTGGTTGGGTGATATATGCTCTTCTATAGCTTGAATCTTCTCTTTGGTTGTTATTCTTGATTTGATGTTATTTTTACACTCCTTTTGTTTTACCTTTAACTTAATCTAAGTATAGCTACGTATTGTTTGGTACACTCCTTGAGTGTTGTTCAAATTTTATGCTATCCCTTTTATTATGAGATTAGACACAATTTTGGATGGTGGCACACATGTTTTTTAGTGCATTACTTATCTTCGCTTGTGTGTATTGGTGAGCAAAAAATATGTTTTTGAAAATAATTAATTATGCTTTCATTTAATTTTATCAATATGAAAGTTCGTAAACTTGCTGAGTACTAGTGCAAAGTATATACCTGTAGTAAAATAGAGATGAGTACTATGTGTCACTTTGGTCTGGAGGGGTGGTTTTTGGTGTAGTTGGAGTTTAGCAAAACCAACAGAATTAAATTGCAGGAAAGTAAATTCTATAGGAAATTTTAGGAAAACTAATTTAAATTATCAAACATGTGACTTAAAGAAAATTTACAAGAAAGTAAATTGTGGGAAATTAAACACGCTTACAAAATCGAATAAAGTAGAAAAATGCAAAAATTAAACACATTGTGTAAAATTAAATAAAATAGGAAAACACAATTGCAGTAGAAGAGTAAATAATGATAGCTAAAAAATAGGGGAGGAATACTACCTGGTGTGGGCCCAGGCTCATGCAGACATCCTCACGACCACTCTCTGAACACAACAAATTAATCAAAACACTCAATATTTTATTAGGCAGTACCAATTTACAAAGCAAGATCAGGATCCTTTCTTTAGGGGTAGCCTGTGTTTTTATACAAAACACGATCGTCCCATGTTATAAATTTATATGCTTCTAATTTATTCATTCTATCATGATTTGCTATGATAGGTGTGCATAAATTAAACACCTAATAAAATAGGAGTCACACTAAAATTAACCTTTACGAGATAATCATAGCATTCCGTATGCTTTATTAACAAAATGCATCTAATTTTGTACATGGTCTTCAAACTTTACAGTCAACATGCACTTTTTTATTCTATTGGGTACACACGTTGTTCAACCTATCGTTGGAAACAATAAACATTTTTTACCTGTCATAAGGATAAAGACATCGTATTTAGCCTTTTCTTGTTCACTGAAGATCATCATTTTTTGGGTGTCAAATAGTGAGTGCTTTATTCTATCATCAAGAGACAAGCATCGTCCAACTTGTTGTTGGAAGATAGGTGTTTGTCCTGTGTACTAGGAGACAGGTACCGTCCAACTTGTTTTTGGAAGATAGGCACTTGTCCTATGTACTGGGAGACAAGTTCTTCCTTTTCATTGGGATATAGGTGCCTTCCAACCTGTGGCTGAGAGATAGGCACTGTACCTTAGCATTTTTGGAACACCTTACTCCTTTTTCACTATCATCGTTTAATCATCAATCATTCCTTAATCACATTATGAAAGTTATCAAATGTTAGGTTCACATGGGAACTTGACTAAAAGGTGCAAAAAATTCATAAGGTACTGCATCTACACACAATTTTCACTCAAAACACACATTAGGCATAATACGTCATTTTACATTAAATGTATACAAAAATATCATAAAAAATGAATTTATAATGTAATAATGCCACACATTTATTTCATTAAAATATACAAAAAAAGAGCATTTTTGGTGCTCATCATCCCTTCATGCCTAATTATTGCTACATCCTCATGGCACTCGATGCTGATAATCCTCTATTTTAGCAATGGCCTTCCAATATTCATTATTTCAACATTTTCTCTCCCTAGCTATGGATCTATCTCGTTCCTTGTTACGTTTTTGTTTGCTATTCTATTTCGGTTGAGTGGGACCTGCTTTTATCTCACGTAATTTCTAGTGCTAACTGCGTTGTAAGGGCTAGCTAGGTCCTGCCCCTATATCCGACTTATTTTTGATCCACCCCTTCTTACCTGTAACTTCCTCTATATAGAACCATATGAATGTGGTAGAATCCTTCTAGAATGCAGGCTCAACTTGTATTCATATAGAACCATGTGAATGTGGTAGCATCCTTTTGATTTGCCATGGGGAACTCAGGCTTATTCCAAGGTGGATAATGAGATGTATCATGTACCTAGGCCTTCAAAAAATTTACCACCTTTGGATTGATAATTGTGTCATCTACATCATTCTCCTCTATATATTCAAGTGGTAGAGACTCGGGTGCTCGAACTGGTGATGGTATCATTGGTTCTTTGTTAAATATGCCCATATTCTATAGATATTATTGCATCCATTAAGGATTTCCATAAATTGAACCATACAAGTTCTATAATTGCCTTGGCTAGGTAGGGTTGATAGAAATGCTTGGCTCTATAGCCATTTGTTTGTGAGCCTTGCGCTCCTTAATAGCCTTTTTTAGGCCCTTTTGGAGCTCCTGGAACTGCTCCCTCTAGATGGTGAAAACTTTCATGGATGCAATCCATTATTCATATGAGTTTGGGTCTAGCTATACCATCAAATTTCATTAGGGTGCTTTCTACTTTTGTTGGTGTACTATTCTGGACCTTGTTTTCAACCTTCTCTACGGTGCTCTCTCTGGTTTTTATTTGGGTTGTAATTTCTTGGTTGGTCTAAGTGCTGCTACATCTACTATGGATGCTAAGGGACCAACCTCCTTTGCCTTCTATGGAGGTAGTATTTCTTGGATCTTATAAGACTCTATTTATTGCATATCCTAATCCATTGGTGTGTTTATAGTTGCTTTAGCCATGATATGCCCCTTAAATTAACTAGTCATGGTTTGGTCAATTTTTGGTTTACCAATTGAATATACAACATTTGTGGGATTAGATGACTCCTATGGGTGGTCTACCTCATGTGCTTACTCCTTCCCTACCTCTAACTAGACAACAAGGTCAGATACATGCATTTCATAAGCAGCTTGAGTGACATCCATCTATGCCTTAGACTCCCTAGTTGACTAGGTAGGTCTTGCTTGGTCATTTTGCGGTTGACTATCTGATTGGGTATCCATAGGTGTTATTGCTGATTCCTTAGCCTCATTATAGTTTATTTCAATTAGAGGGGGTTCCTGTTGCATATAGGGCTCCCTTGTTCCTAGGAAGTAGTCTTTACAAGGGCCTTTGATTGGTCCCTATTTCGATCTTCTAGTTGTATGATGCCCTCCTAGCATTGGAGTGAAATGCTCCTGTGGATGCAATTTAATCCTTTGATTCCATGAAATAAAGTTCTATGCAAATGGCCTAGTCGTTTTACGTGACAACATCGACCTTATCTAGTTTGGCGGCCTACAACTAGTGGACCTTGTTTGCCAATTGCCACACCATATCTTGTAGTTGCCATAGAGAATCATTCACTTCATACTGCCTTATTGTGGTAGCATATAAATATTCATAAAATTTAGCCTACTTATTTTTATATTTTCCTCCCATTTAGAGGCTTGTTATTTCATGCTCTATAGCTAGCTCTTCAGGTCTTCTTCTTGAGCATTACGATAGGATGTGTCACCACTGGCTATGCCATGCAACACTTGAGCATCTAGTTAATTATTTATCATGGGGGTATCTTCTTCTTCGGATGGATTATAATAAACTAGAGGCTCCTTTTGTGATTTGATTTTGGTTGTTGCTGGTGATGAAGATCGAAATGGGCTTAAAATAGTTTGGTTTACCTCCCACTTTGAATGTTGGGAGACAAGCAATGATGTTGCCCATGATAAAATATATTCAGTTTGCCCTACCTCCCTTGTATAATGGCTATGCTAGGAGGTAGGTGATGGTATTATGGGAGAAGGGCCTGATTCTACCTACCCTATTGTTTCTGCAGCTTGGTGGCTATGGGATTTAGGCTCCTCTTCTTCCCCCTACTGCTCCATGGATGCATCTGTAACAACACCTCCTTCATCTTCTTCATATTATTATTGCTCTTCGATTGTGTCTACAATATTTTCTCTAGCATCTAGAACATCCCTATGCACCTTGATATATCAAACGACAACTAAAATAATCCTATGATGCCCTAATTCTGTTATTGTTCCTACTCGATATCGACTAGATTCATATTTTAGAGAACACATTAAGTAATAGGGAATATTGATTTTATCCCCATGTAGTAGATGATTGAGAAATCTGAAATGGTTGGCATTCAAATAGGAATACTTTCCAGTGCAAGTGAAAAATTGAGCCACTTTCTCGAACACATTCCTCCACAAGTTTGGTATATGCTATTTTGGTAATCTTGCTCATGTTTCTACGTTGATGGTTACCTAAAAAATTGTTGCACACATTATGCTATACTGTCTTCCTTATACGTTCAATCCCCTGTATGTGGAAGACCAGTCACCTCCGTAATGTATGCCTCTATGATTGGTATGACTAGTCTGCACATCCATATGACATCATCATCCATTGAGGTTGCAAATTCATGTGCTACTACAAGATCTTGGTCATGGCTAACCAAACGATAATACCCCATCCATCCAGCAACCTCAAACCGGTTCCTAACATCTCTAGTTATGCCTAAAAGATCCCAAGGCTTATTCTTATTCAAAGTGTGATTAGTTGAAGGTCCTCCCATGGTGGTTATTGGTTATGTTATCTAGATTTCTTTGTGTTTGCAAAATTTGCACTATTATGTAGCTTAAAATATGCTGAAATGTGTAACTGTATCTGTGCATACATGATATCTATCTTCCTGTAATAAATAGTAATTATGGGTAATCTATGTAATTAAATCTAAAATCGTATGCCATATTTTGATGGGTACTGTTACAATCGCTTCCTTCCATTTTATTGGCATCACGTGGTGTAGTGAAGATTTAGGATTTATATGATTGGATACGAGTTTTGTGGGACATGTACCAACACATTATACAAAAATATTTCTTTATGAAAATAATGCACACACATAACAAAAATTTCAATACATACCTAGATGGTATTTTATGATTTATGATATGCAAATGTCAGTGATGCAATTTGATTGACCAATGCATGACAATAGTGTCTTTGGAACAAATGAACGGTGTGCATTTTTTCCATGCGAAGTAATCGCATCAAATAAATCATCATTGGGTACTGCAATTTTATTACTCTCAAGGTCTCATGCAAAAAATAAAGAACAAATAGAATTTTTATTTTACTATGGGACGACATACGTTCCCCCTTAGAAGTTGTTTTATTTATGCCTTGGAAGTATGCACGGGTCACCGATGGAAAATAGCGAACTCTGTTAGTTAAATAATGAGAAGTAAATAGAATCCATAGATGAAAAGAAAAATAGACATACTCTCATCCATGAATTTTTTTGACTTTGACTGCACATGGATTTTAGCATGAACATGGCTCTAACCGCTTCTTCGATGCCGAAGATAGGAGTCACCACTATGTTGGAATACATGCACCCTTATTTGTGTGGAAGGCAGGTGGCCTTATTTGTATTGTAGATATAGGCACTTGTTTTACTAGAAGATAGATTCCCTTCTTTGTATTGCAGATACGGGCACCCATGTAACTGGAATACATGCACATTTATTCTGACACTTTGGACATTGGCACTTATAAAAGATAGCATTTTTTTACCTGTTGTATATGGGAGATAGGCACCTTTTGTAAATACATGCACCTTAAAAATGTTACGGATGTAGGTATCTTTGCTATATGTAGAATATAAGCACCCTCTCTCAACTAGATAGTCAACATCCACTAGATTGACCCACAATTAGGCACCTTTCATCAATCCGAATATAGGCGCTTCTCCTTGGTGACAAAGTCAGCATTCACTGCCTTGATCCCTATACAGGTTTTTTTTTGTGAGGAAGTAGATACCTGTACACATGTACAGTTGTAAGTAATCCCATCCTAGTGGGTGTTGGCACTTATTTCGTTTGTCTATCCTCCTAGAAAGCTAAAAAAATGTAGGGCAGTATGCCCTGTGCTTGATAGGCCTAGTTTTACCTAGTTGCCTACAAATTGCATTTAGGTTCATGTGTCCAACCAAAAATAAACACACACATAAAGCATAAAATAGGAATCATGACATATGCTTGATAGGCCTAGGTTTCCCAGGATGCTTACAAATTGCATTCAAAGCTCGATTTACTGCAAAATAATAAATAAAACAAAAATAGAAAATAATTTATAGTAAAAAAAGAATAATAATATTTTTTTGTGGATGCATACGGATCCATCAATTGCTGGAAAATAATTTTCATTATGATGGGGTCTCCCCCATGCCTACTTTATATCCAATCACATTGATTAGTGGTGCATGATATAGCCGCAACCGGTGGCCATTAACTATCAACATGATACTACTTTCATCTATGGTTTGGAAGTGAAAACACCATTATTGATAATTTCAACCACTTCGTACGATCCCATCCAACACTGCATAAGCTTATCCTTTTACTCTTGGAACTAGAAGTCATACATAAATGCTGAATCTCCCTCTTTGAAATATTTTGGTCATATGTGGCGATCATGCCACCGAGCCCTCTCTTTCTGCATGATCTATGTTTGCTACAAAGCATACTGCTAGTACTCATCCAACTGGTTGTGCTATTGAATATGGTATTTCTATGCAGCATCCAGAATTAAATTTAATTCTATAGCAGTCTGCAAGGTTTTAATTTTGAACTCAATTAGCATCATGTATTTTTTTTGTACACCAATTGGAATGGTGTAAATCCAATGGTGGTTTTCTAGGTAGTGCAATATGCCCACACTACTTCTAGTAAACAAGTTACCCAATCCTTTTGGTGTTGTTGTACCATCTTAGTAAGAATGTTATCCAACTCCCAATTTGTGACTTCCACTTTCCTGTTTGGTTGCGGATGGTAGGGGGTAGTTTTTTTGTGCTAGATTTGATACTGCTACATCAACTCCTGAACCACTTTTGAGGTGAACTGAGGTCCTTGATTAGTGGTAATTTTTTTAGGAACACAAAATCGGGTGAAAATAGATTCATATAGGAAATTGACTACAGTCTTCTCCTTCGAGTCCTATAGTGCCTGCACTTCAACCCATTTAGCCACATAGTTAGTAAAAACCAGAATATACCTTTTTTGCCTTACTATGGATTAATGGGCCCCAAAAAATCCATTCCCCACTTATCAAAGGGTTCACTATGCACATGGGGCTAAAGTGGTATCTTGTTGATCATCAATCCGGTATTGCATTCTAGGGCGGGTAGGTGGATCAATGCCAAACATATAATAACCATCACATCAGGATAGGGTAGATGATATCCGAATGAGGTCGGTTCCTTCAGGGGGTGGTTCCAGCTATCTACACCACAAGACAAGAAAAGAGAAAAGAGCAAAAAAGAATAAAATAGTCATATCCATAACTCATAAGGATAGGTATAAAAACATCAAGACCTATGCAAGTGATATGCAATGTATGAAACACAGACCCGACACCTAATAGATCATTCAACTATGCATTTTTTATAGCTCTTATCAATGGTGGGAGAGAGGTGAATTCCAAGACCAGCGAACAAGTGCATGACATCCAAGATGTAGAATCAAAGCACTCCTATTTGACTAGATTTAATAGAAATAAACCCACAACCCATATCTACAAATTTCCACTCACGAGTCACTCAAGTAAACCCTATAGAATCTAGACAACATAATAACATAGGATAACTTAAATGACCAAAAAAAAATAGACATCCATACAATTAATAAAGAATAGGGAGATGAAATCAGAGACCAAACAGTGTAAAATCTATATTTACATAGAGGTAAATCTTACATATGAATTGTAATGGATAAATATTTGCCCTTATAAATGACCAACATTCCACTATTTATAGTAATATTTACATAAATTAAAAAATCAAACATTAATGACAGAAGGTAGGAAGACAATCCTTGCAACAGACAAGCATTCCACTGGTATACTATTCCTTTGGATAACACCAATATTCTAGAAGGAGTTAGATGTATTTGGTTCAATCTGGGCCTTTAGATCTTTTGATGCTTTTGCCCATATCATCAATTCTCAACTACCTCGTCCTTCTCCTTAATTGGAAATCCTTTGATTAGGTGGCGAGTGATAGGTTTTGAGGCACATTGGGAGTAATGCATCAAAAATCTATCACATACACTTACATTGTCAGGTACCCAAACTGTTACAGTTGTGTGTATATTTTTATCTTAAAAATTTGGGCGATGGTGGGAGTTTTGCATGCTAGACAGACACTTTATTTGCTCTTATTTCCACCCGTGGGGGTACTGGGAAGTGAGGGCAGGTATTTTTATGAGGTCCTTCCTATTTTGCACTTGTATCTCCTACTCAAGATGGATGGGATTATATATCCTTCCAAAGGGTGGGCTTTTATAATTTGTCTACCCATGCTGCCCCTTTGAAATGTCCTCCTAACTAGTTGGGTGGATCTTTTGGGAAGTTCCACCCAAAGTTAAAGGTGAGTGTCCACCCATTATTTTTGCCCACCCCGCTTCATTCTACCATCTGCCCGTTGGTTTGGTATGCCTACGGTTGCTATTGCTACTATGATATCTCCCATCCATATATCAATTCCTTCAAAACTTGGTGAACTTCTCAAAGAGAATCATCATCTTTGTAAAAAAATATGGGGTGCAAAATTGCACCCAAAATCTTGGTAACTCATAGGAACTTTTCCCTTACGGGAATGGAGGACCTAGAACACTACATTTTGAAATACACAAAATAAAATGAGGAAAGGGGATAGTGAGGGCACAAACAAAAGTAGTTGAGGAAAGCTGCAAGACAATGGAGGAAGAGAGCCAAAGGTGAATGGAAAATGAGGGGGAGGAGGGCAAAAGAGAAGAAAAGAGGAGAGATAACAAGTGGAAATAACAAACAAAACTAGGAAAAGAGAACAAGAGAGGAAGAGAGGAGGGAGGGGAACACAAGAAGCAATAGAAGCAAGAATATATTTGCTACTAACATTATCGGTTGGCAGTTGTGAAGAACTAAGGAAAGAGAAGGAAGAAAAGGATGTGTAGAAATTAAAGAAACAAAATGGAAAGTGATCGATGGGATACCCCACAAACCACATTCCTGCTAACATACCTCATCAAAGATCATGGTAGATTCAAGAATGAACCAAATGCCAAAGGTATTTACAAGTTTTGGTGCAACACCGTTTTTGATACAATCTTGTAAGAACCTTGTCTGCTCATTTCCACTCTCATAGGGAATCCTTAGTTGCAGTATCATTTTTATATTTTCTTTGATTCATGGTGCTTCTACCCTTTAGGGTCTTACAGAGTTCATTTCCCATCGTTTGAGGAGTGGACGCTGCTTCCTAGAAGCAGGTGATATTTTTTACAAGATTATTCATAGAGATACTTGAATCCTAAGCCTTATATCCATTGGGAATGAGGACACAACAACAATTAAGTAGGAAAATGAGTGAATTTCAAGCTAGAGGATCCTCATGATCTTTCTCCAACCACCAAGGGTCATATGATGTCACTTTGACATGTGCCTACAGTACTTTCTATTTATTATCCAACTTATATACACAAAATCATGGCATGAGTGGCACACCACAACCATTGATTCATTTTAGAGCTTATCCAGTGAATCTGTAATGACCAAATTATATTGTATTGTACTTGAGGTACCTTTTGTACTTTTATTGAAATTGCTAACTTTTCCAAGTCATGAAGAAACCACAACTTAGTAGATCATCATGCACACTAGTACTTATGCAATTGGTGATTAGGATGGCAATAAATTTTACCATGTGGGAGCCTGCCTTTCATACTGATTTATCTAGCAACAGGATTTGATGTTTATAGACTTGGGGATTCACCTATTTTTAAATCCATGCTTCACACGCCTTTGCCATCCTTGCACTCTTATTATTACAAAAATCATTAATTAAATCTATTATTGATGGGTCCTCCTTAGAAATTGGGTATTAAATGACTATACCACCATCAAGATGACCTAGTCCTTGCTAATTGCTCTTCTAGATATAAAAAGGGTGCAAAAATACTCCCTTCTTATGTGTGGTGTTTCCACCCTGGTCTAGATCCTCCACCTCCTAAAATAAGGTGCTAGCATTAAAGTAGTTGCTTTCAAGGATAGTGCTTGAACCTCTCTCGTCTGGGCTCAAGATGATATCCAATCCTTGTATTTCTCTAGATTGCACCCTTAGCTCCTGCACATATTGAAATGACATCCATATTGGATACTATGCAATAGGGTGGGGAATAGTGGTATATGGAAATGGGGATAGGAGGGTAGAGTCTCCTGAGGATGTTATTACTACTTGAAGCAAGAGTTGCTCCACTTGTATGACCTCCTGAAAGACTTGAGGGAATATTTTTTCTCTAGATTGTAGTAGGAGGAGCCCTATATTTGAGCTTAAAGCTCAAACATAGTATAGGTGAGCTTGGGTGAGTTATGGCTGGTACTCAAGAGGAATCCTCTGCTAAATCCTCTCAAATAGAATGTTGAAGTCAATGAGGGATTTAAAATTTGCCCTCTTGATGAACGAGAGATGTGTCAAGAGTTGGAAGGTATCCATGGCACCATCGAATGTATCTATGAGAGCTCCTACCAAGTTCACCCATGAGTAGATGGATTTTTGCCTAAGGGCTTGGTACCACAATAGTGCCCTTACCTCTAGTGACATGAACAAAAGTTTGATCATGATGTCTTGATGGGTAATTCCATGGAGGGTTCCAGTGCAAAAAAATATTCAAGATTCTCTCAAACCATTCCCAAGGTGCCATTGTATTTGGTTAGGGCCTTTAGGGCACCCTTGGGAATCTCATGCGAGCAGTGGAGGTTTAGTGGACTAGGGTCATTCTATTAGAGGAAAAAAATCTAAGCCATTAAGGCACCAGTCTTCAGAGGTCTTGGTTAAGATATCAAAGTTGCTATATGGGTATGCTACCTTCGCTTGTGAGGTCAAGGTTGCTCATCATACCTTGAATCATCCAAGATGTTTGGAGTTTTAGAATGGGTATGAAACTGGTCTCATGATATGGATATTTCATGTAGTCAGAGTCACTAGGTGACTTTGAGAAGATCTAGGTAAATAAAAAACCACCAAACTATTATTTCCTGAAATACGAAGACTTAGTGAGTTCCCCAATAAAGTCACCAAAAAATGTTGGTTGTAAATATAGCATAGCACGCTAGGATGGGTAGGTGGATCAAAAAAAGCATAGAACATATGTTTTATAGGGATAGGATGGATAATATCTAGAGGATACTGGTTCCCTCAGAGGGTGGTTCTAGTTATCTACGTTGCAATAAAATAAAAGAGAAAAGGGGGGAAATAAATAAAATAGACATAATCAAAACTCACAAGGACGGGTATAGCTGAATCAAGACCTATGCAGGCGATATACCACATATGAAACATATACCCAACACCTAACATATCATCCAACTACACCTTTGTTCTATCTCATATCAGTAGCAAGAAGGAAGAAAATTCTAGGACCAACAAACAGGTGAATGATATCCAAGATGCAGAATCAGAGTGCTCTTGTTCAAATGTCTTTAGCAGAAATAAACCCACAACCCATATCTAAAAATGCCCACTCCTAAGTCACTCAAGTAAACCCCATAGAATCTAGACAACAAAATAACATGGGATAACTTAAATAACCAAACAAAAATAGACATCCATGCAATTAATAAAGAACAGGGAGATGAAATCAAAGACCAAATAGTGTAGAATTTGTATTTACATAGAGGTAAAACTTACATATGAATTATAATGGCTAAAGATCCACCCTTAGGAATGACCAACATTCCACTATTTATAGGTATATTTACATGAATTACAAAATTGAACATTAATGGTGGAAGGTGGGAAGATAATCCTTGTAGTAGATAAGCACTACACTGGTACACTATTCCTCTAGATAACATCGATCTTCTAGAAGGAGGTAGATGTATCTGGTTCAATCTAGACCTTTAGATATTTTGATGATTCTGCCCATATCATCAATTCTTATCTACCTCATCCTTCTCCTTGACCCGTGATCCTCTGATTAGGTGATGGGTGACAAGTTTTGATATGTCTTGGGAGCAATGCATCAAAAATCCATCACATACACTTATGTTGTTAGGTACTTGAAATATTGTAGTCACATGTATGTCTTCATATTTAAAATTTAGGTGATGGTAGGAGTTTTGCATACTAGGTGAGCGCTTTATTTGCTCTTATTTTCACCCGTGGGGGTACTTGGGAGTGAGGGTACGTATTTTTTGAGGTCCCACCCCTTTTGCACTTTTATATCCCACCCGATATGGGTTGGAGTCTATCTCCTTCCCAAGGTCAGGATTTTATAAATTTTTCACCCATGCTACCCCTTTGAAATGTTTGCCCAACTATTTGGATGAGTCTTTTGGGAATTTCCATCCAAAGTTAAGGGCAGGTGTCTGTTCGCTCTTGTTGCTTGCCCTACTTCATTATGCCATCCACCCATCGGTTTGGTTTGCTCGTGTCCACTAATAATACTATGATATCTCCTACCCATCCATAAATACTTTCAAAACTTGGCAAAATCCTTGAAGAGAATCATCATCTTTGCAAAATAATATGGGGTGCAAAATTACATCCACACAACTCATCTCGAATAGTTGGTCTACCCATTCGTTGGCATTGATCACATTGGATAACGTGTTTGGCTGCATATTTAAAGAAAGAAGGACAAAAATATCTAGCCTACAAAACTTAAAATGCAATCCTCCTTCCTAAAAAATGACTACCACATAGTTCATCATGGCAAGCCTTGAGGATATTTGTGGTTTCATTATCTGCAACACACCTCCACATGATTTTACCGAGTCTAGTTCTATACAGGAATTTATTAATCCATGAGAAGGTTGCACTCTTCTCTATCAAAGTTTTATCTTCTCAAGGTTAGAGTGTAGGAGATACTTTGCTGGTGGCTAAGTAATTAGCCATATATGCATACCATGTAATCTATTCATCTAGAGCAAAAATTTGCTCATTTGGAAATCGATCCTCAATGGTTGTATGATCATAAGATATTAATCTGGAGAGAAAATTTATGATAACATTATCCCTATCAGGTTTTTCAACAATGGTTACATAAAATTCCTACAATAGAAAAATCCACCTAATAATTCTTCCACTTATTGCAGGTTTATTCATCAGATGCCTGATGGCTGTATGATTTGTATGCACAAAAATATTATAACTTGTAATGTAATGGTAGAATTTATTAATAGCATGAACTACTACAAGGAATTCTTTCTCTGTGATAGTATAGTTGAAATCAACACATATAATATGTTTACTGACATAATAGATGACATAAAAATCATATCCATATTTCTATCCCAATGTTGCCTGTATCACATTGTTAGATGCATTAGCGTAAATGTGAAATGAGAGGGTCCAATTTAGACCTCTTAGCATAGGAGCGGTGGTTAGTTTTTTCTTTAAAATCTGAAATGCTTGCTCACACTCACTGGTCCAAAAATACTGTTGGTCATAAATCTGACACTGCGTGAAGGACAAGGGTGGATCGAAACCAAAATTGAATGGCCACCATGGTAGGATAGGGTGATCGATATACAAAGGATTTCAGTTCCTAAAAGGTGGTTCTATCTATCTACATCACAAAATGGAATAAGGGAAAGGGAGGAAAATAATGAGAAAATGGCTATAGTTAGAACTCATAAGGATGGGTAAAGTCACATCAAGACACATGCAGGCATAACATCACGGGTGGAAATACTAACAAAACACCTAACATATCATCCTAAGACACCTTCATGAAGCTTTTTGAAGTGGTGGACGGAGGATGAATTCCAGAACCAACAAATAGGTGCATGAAATCCAGGATATAAAATTAGAGCACTCCTATCCGATTAGCTTTAGTAGAAATAAACCCCCAATCCATGTTTGTAAATGCATACCCTTGAGTCACTAAGCAAATACTATGAAATCTAGATTGCAGAATAACATGAGATAAATTAAATGACCTAGAGAAAAATAAGCATTCATACATTTAATAAAAATATGAAGGTAAAACTAGAGACCAAACAGTGATGGATATATATTTGCACAGTGGTAAAACCTTACATATGAATTGTAACGGCTAAAGAGCCACCCTTAGGAATGACCAGAATTTCATTATTTATAGTCATTTTCATGTTAGATTCAAAATTTGAACATTAATGGTGGTAGGTAGGAAGACACACTTGGAACTGATAGGCACCTAACTAGTGCACTATTCCTTAAGATGGCAATGATATTCTAGAAGGAGGTAGGTGCATCTGATTCAATATAGATTTTTGGATTCACTGAAAATTCTACATAGTTCATTAATTTTGTCTCTCTCATCCTTTTTCTTGGTCGATGATCCCCTAGTTAGGCAGTGCATGACTAGCATTGAAACACCTTGGGAGCAATGCATCTCAAACCAGCCACTTATACATATGGTTGTGAGGTACTTGGACTGCTATAGTAGTGAGTATATCTTTGACTTGAATTTTGGGTAATAGCGGGAGCTTTGTGCATTGAGTGGGTGTTTTCTTTATATTTCTTTCCACCCACAAGGACATTAGAGAGGAGGGTAGATATTTGTCCAAGATTTTTCCCAATTTGTGCTCACATATCCTACCTAATATGGGTGGGAGATTCTGTCCTCCCCAAGGGTGGGGTTATATGAATTTTCCACTCTTGGTAGCTGCTAGAAAGGTCTGCCCAGCAAGTGGGCGGGCCTTTCGGATAATTATACCAAAGGCTAAGGGAAGATCATCCACCCACTCTATCACTTACCCTACTTAAATCTGCCATCCACCCACTACTTTAGTCCATCCATTACTCCCACCACTTGATATATTCTGCTCATCCATAAATGTTTCTCAAAATTTTGGTGAACTCCTTCTAAACAAAGGGAATTACTTCCTAAAGGGAAGAGTGGGTGAAGGGTGTAAAATTTCACCCACACTTCTAGCGACTCATAGGGGTTTTCCATATTGTGGAAAAAAAGGAACCCAAAAGGATAAGGAAATGTAATAGACAAAATAAAGGAACAAAGGAGAGGAGAGAAGGACAAAGAGTAAAGGAGGATGTGAAGACAAAAACAACACAAGGGGAAGACTAGGCATGAAAATATGCCAAAATAAGCGATACATTCAACACAATAAAAAATAGAGCGGAAAAAAAGGAATAGGGACACAACCAATGAGGTAAGATGAGGGGAAAAAGAAAAAAAATTATAGAAGAGTAGGGTCAAAATAGATAACACAGAGAGGACTGATGTGAATAAGAGTAGAAGGAAGACAAGTAGTGGAAATAGTAAGCAAATACTTGAAAATCTTGCTAGAAGACACACCCGAGAAGAAGGGGCAACAAGAAACAGTTGAGTTGACAAAGCCTTTGTTACCAACTAGAAGAGTTATAGGCAATAGAGGGTAGAAGAAGACAAAAGAAAGGGAAGGGTGGGAGAATGGGGAGACACAAAGGGAAAATCAATCTGGAGCTTATCAAGTGAAATTGATAAGGCATAGACCCTTCCCCATGAGGTATTATTTTAGATTGAATCCCCTTAAATGTAACCCATCGAGGATTTGAGATATTCTAAGAGAAGATATATTACCACTATTATTTATATCTTTTGTTCCAGACCTTTTTTAAACATAATCCAACAATGATCCTATTGTACTAATTGCTATTGACCAGGAGGTCATTCTATATCAAATATGCTTTGCGGTTTACTGCATCTAACCATATAGGCTATTTATAATATATTCAACTTGTCTTGTGCTTGCATCTATGAGTTCCAAGGCTTTGCTGTAGCTTCCACAGATGAGTTAAGAGGTCTTGAAAATTGCTAGATGCATCCATTGGGATATGGGGTCACAAAAAAAATAAAAAGAAGAACATAAAACTAGGAAGACAACACAAATATGGGGGAATGTTACATTTTATAGATAATTCTTGGGGTATCCTTTCTTGGTGCCTCATGGCACTTGACCAAGTGGTAACCTTTCATAGGGTTTCACTACCCTAATGATCATTGACAAAAATTATGATTTCCAACACCTTGGACCTACATAACGCAAGGCTTTATTTACTTGCTGTAAAATTACAACGTGATAGGTACACCTGAGATAGGATATCATATGGAAATCATCCTATAAATTTGCAATGGCTGGAACATATTACAATGTATTTAAAACACACTTGTAATTCATCTAGCACCATCCACACTGGATCACAATTACAATGAAATCATAATTCTTATTCCTGAGCTTTTGGACTCTTAGGCATTTGAAACATAAGATGGAAATGACTTCTTCCATTGTATTTTACCCTTTAGGTGGTGAGCTATTAGGGACCAAATTTTCATGTTGTGTCAATATTATGACTAGCTCCTCCACCATTGGATCCATTTCCTGCTCATGGACCTCCACATCCTTGCCTAGACTCGGATGAATCTAAGGTTTATTTATCACATTATCCTACTAGATGTGGTCATCGTGGCACATTTGCTCCTGATGTATGCTCACTGCATGATCTAGTACCAATTATTGAAAGGAGCTGGTTGGGTAGATCCTCCATGTCAGAACTTGCTTGGCTTTGATGGATTCCTCATAGAGATGTGGAAATCTATTTTCTTTAGACTAGTGCAAAAGGAAGCTGAGGTCCAGACCAAGATCTCGAATGTAGAATATATATGCCTAGGCAGAGGTTGGGAGTATTTGTCATGGAATCCTCTTCCAGCTCTTCTCAAAATAGACATTGAAGTTTACCACATTTTCAAGAGGATTCCTATTGATAAATGTGAATTGATTCAGAGACTGAAAGGGGTCCTCAAGTTCACCAAACATATCCATGAGAGGCTCTACTAGATCCACCCATGTAGAGATACTCCTAGGTTATAGGGTTTTGTACCAGAGCCATGCTCTACCTTCAAGGGAAGCAACCAATAGCCTGATCATCACATCCTTGTGCATGATATTGTGAAGGATGGCCAAAGAAGCCATATTTTCAAGGTGTTCCTTCACATCTCCCTTGAAACCACTATATTTTATTAGGGCATTGAAGGTAGCTTCTGGAATATCATATTGATCAAGGAGACTGGGAGGACTAGAATCATTCCAGTGCAAGAAATTCATGGTAGCACTAGTATTTAAATGTCTCATCGATTTTGGAGTTGAAGTTGCTAGGTGAATATTTTATCTTTACTAGTGAGATCAAGGCTATTCATCACACCTTGATCCTTCGATATGTTTGGATCTTCAACACGAGAAAATGAATGGTCTCATGATCTAGAAGTGTTGTGCAGTCAAAGTTGCTAGGTAATTTTGAGAGGATATAGACAAATAAGAGTGTCACCAAACTCTAATTTATTGAAACATGAAAACTCAGTGAGTTCCCCAGTAGAGTCACCAAAAATTGTTGGTCATCAATATAGCACCGCATGGAGGGTAGGAGCAGATCGGTGTAAACATTGAATAGCTATCACATCGAGATGAGGAGGTCAATCTCTGGAGAAGGTCAGTTCCAACTATCTATACCATAAAAAATAAAATGGAAAAGGGAGGAAAGGAACAGGAAAATAGTCATAGTCAAAACTCACAAGGATGGGTATAGTCGCATCAAGACACATGCAGGCACAACACCACAGGTGGAAACATAGAAACAAAACCTAATAGATTAGCGTAAGACACCTTCATGAATCTCTTAAAAGTGGTGGATGGAGGGTAAATTCTAGAACCAACAAATAGGTGTATGAAATCTAGGATGCAAAATTAGAGCGCTCCTATCCAACTAGCTTTAGCAAAAATAAACCCCCAATCCATGTTTATAAATGCACACCCCTAAGTCACTAAGCAAATCCCATAAAATCCAGATTGTAAAATAACATGAGACAACTTAAATGACCTAGATAAAAATAAGCATTCATACATTTAATAAAAACATGAAGGCAAAATCAAAGACCAAACAATGATGAATCTATATTTACATAGTGGTAAAATATTACATATGAATTGTAATGGCTAAAGAGCTACCTTTAGGAATAACCAACATTCTGCTATTTATAGGTATTTTTACATTAGATTCAAAATTTGAACATTAATGGTAGTAGGTAGGAAGATACACTTGGAGTTGATAGGTGCACAACTGGTACACTACTCCTCGACATGACATTGATATTCTAGAAGGAGGTAGGTGCATCTGGTTCAATTTGGGTCTTTAGATTCACTGACAGTTCTGCCCAATTCATTAATTTTTGTCTACCTCATCCTTTTCCTCAGTCAAAATCCCCTAGTTAGGTGGTGCATGAATAGCATTGAAAATCCTTGGGAGCAATGCACCTTAAACTAGTCACTTATGTATATGGTTGTCAGGTACCTAGACTAGCAATAGGGAGTACATATTCAATGTGAATTTTGGGCAATGGAGGGAGCTTTGTGCATCGGGTGGGTGTTTTATCTATTTTTATTTTTTCTCGTGGGGACATTAGGGATGAGGGTAGAAATTTGTCCAAGGTTCCACCCAATTTATGCTCACATCTCCTTCCTGATATGGGAAGAAGCTTTTATCCTTCCTAAGGATGGGGTTATATGAAATATTTTTCCTTAGTAGCCACTTGAAAGGTCTGCCCAAAAAGTGGGTGGATATTTTAGATAATTCTTCCCAAGGCTAAGGGTATATTTTCTACCTGCTCTATCACCCGCATTGCTTAAATCCTTCATCTACCCACTACTTTAGTCTGCCCATTACTGCCACCACTTGATATATTGCACCCATCCATCAATGTTCCTCAAATGTTTGGTGAACTCCTAAAAAAAGGGAATCACTTCCTTAAGGGAAGAATGGATGAAGGATGCAGAATTTCACCCACACAAACTAAATTTTTTTAGACAAAAATGTATGCAAAGGTTTGGAAGTCTTGTAAAATCTTGGATAAACCACCTATAGTATCCAATAGATACTATAAAACTATGGACATCTCTTTGAGTTTAGGGAGTAGGTAGATTTTTAATCATTTCAATTTTCTATTTATCTACTTTAATCCCTTCAGTTGAGATATGGTGTACTAACACTATCCCTTCTTGCAATAGCATAAAATACTTTTCATTACTAAGGGATAGGTTTATTTCATGACAATGTTGGAGTAATTTCTCCAGATTGACTGTAGATTCTTCAAAAGTTTTACCATAAATAGTGAAATCATCCATATACACTTCTACAGTTTCTCCAACCATGTCTAAAAATATACTAAGCACCACCCTTTGAAAGGTGGTAGGTGCATTACACAACCCAAATAGTAAGACCCGGTAAGAAAAAGTCCCCCATGGATAGGTAAACATGGTTTTGTCCTAGTATTCATTCTTTATTTGAATTTGGTTGTATCCACTAAATCCATCTAGGAGTGAAAAATATTTTTGTCCTACTAAGATGTCGAGGACTTGGTCAATAAAGGGTAAGGAGAAATGGTATTTCCTAGTGTATTTATTGAGCATCCTATAATCAACACAAATGCACCACTTGCCAATTTTATTAGGCACCACCACTAAAGGTGATACCCATTGAATATCTGATATCGGATAAATAAATCTAGGTAAAAATTTCTTTTGTAATTTAGCTTTGATAATTTCTTTCATTGTTGGATTCATTCTTATTTGGGGCTATCTTACTGGTCTTACATCATCTTCCAAATATATCTTATGTGTGTAGACTACAGGTGCAATCCCCCTCATGTCTTGTAATCCCATGTAAAAGAAGTTTTATGTTTGACTAGTATTTCCTTTAATTTGTCCTCTTAAACAATTGAAAATTCATTGTCAATATTCAATACTCTATCAGGTGCTACCTTTATTTTTTTGACATGATTATACTTAATGCCTACAAGTGGAGATTCTAGAGGAACATGTGAGGATTCCCTTTGGAAAAAGTGTGTTTTGATTTGTTCTTCATAGGTGTCATCCTCAATATCATCTAGAGCCATTATTGGTTGAAGCATAGATAAGGCATAATTATTTAAGACTTCACAATTTGGTTCTCCCAAAAAATCAATGGACTGTGTAGGTGGATAAATGATCAAGTTTTTAACATTTTATCCATCTGAGATCATCATATATCCTATATTACAACTTATATAGGCATCAATTATGGCTAACCAAGGTTTGTCTAATATAAGTGGATACCCATAAAATCTAGTTATATATTGTAACACTAGGCAAATCTTCCGAATACTCCCATGCATCCACTATGACAACAACATATTCTAGTATTCCCTTTGGGATTATTGTAGATCGATCAAACAATTGAAGGATAGCTTTAGTTGGCCTCATATTTGTGAGTTGTAGTTTCTGCATGGTTTCTTGGGTTATGAATTTTATGGTAGCCCCTAGATCTACTAATGTATTGGGTAATTGAAAGCCTAAAATTTTAACTATTAGCATTGGGCTTCCTGGATCAGAGTATTTGGGATGGTATGTATTGCCTAACATGAGATCAACCAATTGTCCTACCATATTTACTACTTTTGATCATTTTCTTCCTATTTTTTTAAACTTAACTCTCTTATGGCCTTTGTGTAGATGAGAACATATCTAATGTCCTGATAAAGGGGAATCATAACTGTGAGGTTTTTGAAGCCTTCCATAATATCAAATTTTGACTGCATTGGATTTTTGGGTTCCTATAATATTTTTGAAAAAGGTGGAACCCCTTTGTTTTTGTGTTTCTCAGTAGTTTCTTCTTCTTACACCTCTTCTACTAAAGTTGGTTCTTCTACTTCTAATTCTGCATCCTCTTCCTCCACTATAGGAAGAGGATGTTGATTCTACTCCTAATTATCTACCTGATCTAAGTTCTATAGGATTGTAATCTACTCTAATATGATACATGGGAAACATCTCAATTTATACCTTATAGGTGGGCTCATTTATCTTATTGTTAGGATTTGGAGTTGGTTGTGAAGGTAGCTAAATTGGTCTTGAAGTAGGAGGTGTAGGTAAACTAGGCTGCAATAGGGCTTGAGTTATATTTTATAGAGGTGAAGTCCACACATTGTAATTCTACCATTGTGGTCCTTTTTGCTGATAAGGCATCCATATATATGGGTTGTAAGGAGTAGAACCTTGGGTGGAATTCATCCAAGGAGGTTGACCCCACCATCACATGTTGGGTGGTTGAGTCTGACCTTGGTTCATATAGTTGACTCCCCCATAAGGTGGCACTCCCCTTACCATACTATTTCTCATAGAAAACTATTGCCAGTTTCTCCTGTTACCCATAAAATAGGTTTTTGCTACTTTAAGTTCCTCTTTGAAATTTATTATTTGTGGGCACAACCTCATTTTATGATCCTTTTGATAGATCGCACACACTCTAACTTAATATTTTGGACACTATTTTTTAGGATGTTTTCTCCTACATTTTGGGCAAAAGTAGTCTAGTGCTACTTCAGTTTCTTGCTTATTTTTTTGAAGTAGGAGTGTATCTAATTGAAGTGTGAGATATGAGAGCATATCAATATTCACATCATCTAGCATATTTCCTGTTTCAGCCTTAGTTACTGAGGTTGTGGTTTTTGTGACTTAGGGAGTTGGTTTACCTTTTTTGCATGAATAATTTTGACACAAGTATCAAATGTTTGACATTTGATGTTGGTAAATATCACCTCCCAATAGGGTTATGCATAAGATATTGGATCCAAAATATACTTGTAAAAAAATGGTGAATCCTAATAAAAATCAAGGTGAATCCTAAGCAAATCAAATCAATCATCTTCATACCAAAATTTAGGGGCATTTGAAGCTTTAAAAAGTAAGGTCATATTTGGGTCAAATTTTGACCTATTAAATAACCTTATAACTTCATAAAAACACCCCCATTATATTAGGCTTAAAAATATATTTCCAACAAGTACAAATATTCCTATGTTTGGATATATATTGTGGCAAATTGATCCTAAGAAAAAATTGGTCCAAAAAATTTTAGGTGAATGGGCCGACATTGAGGGTCCTCATATTCGCCAATTTCCAATTTTGGAAATCCTAATATTCATCCAATTTGTAAATATTCACCAATGTGCATAACCCTACCTCCCAATATTAAATTCAAAGCTTCTAGAGACTCATTTGTGAGACCTGTCAAGAATATTATTCTTAAGGACTTCTCACCCAACTTGGCATAGGGTGATCTTTTCAAATTAAAGCTAAATCTATCCCAATAGTCTTCTAATGATTCTTCCTCTTTATGAGTTATATTTAGGACTTCTTCCTTAACATATTGTGCCCTCCCAAAGTTTTGGTATTGGTCTAAGAAGATCCTTCTCATATCTTCCTAGGTT
Organism: Wollemia nobilis; assembly: GCA_028583015.1. Taxonomy (NCBI): domain Eukaryota; kingdom Viridiplantae; phylum Streptophyta; class Pinopsida; order Araucariales; family Araucariaceae; genus Wollemia; species Wollemia nobilis. The sequence goes on from JAQPPZ010005120.1 coordinate 2,580,506, forward strand.
GTAATGTGTAAAATTTCCAAACTAATGAACCATCGTAGTGTTGAATCATCTAAGGTGGAAGGAAGTAATTTTAGCTTTTGGGCATCTGATTTGTAATCCACTAACTTGCATAATACATCAAATTTAATAAGGAATAGTTAAATTTCTTCAATTGGAAGTCCCCTAATAGTAGGAGGATGAGCAGGAGATATGTGTTTCATCTTAGTTTCTCCCCTTGCTTCCTCAATTAGGAGGTCAAAGCTGGTTGAAGATTCTTCAATTTTAGCCATATTGTCAAGTAATGTAGGTTCTGCACCTGCTGCTTCCAAGACAACTTTCAATACTTCACACTCATTTTGTTTATCTACTAAAAGTATTCCTAGGTTAACGCATGAAATGGTTCCTTCTTCAACTACTTTCCACTAGTGAATCTTCAATAAATATTTCTTAGATTGAGTTCTTTCAAACAAATGTCCTACACCAAAGTTTGAAACTAGTCCTCCATAAAAATATGGTTGCCTTAATTTGTGATAAGAAATTTGTTCAAATATTGGGTGACTACGCCAATGTATTGCTATGTGAGATGGTAATTCAGTTTCAGAATTTGTTTCAATTTTTTTGGAAGGGATTTTAGAAGGTTTTTCAAGTAGGAGTAATATATTTACTTTTTAGAAAATAACTATCCAATCCTCTTAATCTTGGTGGAATCATACAATATCAGGTAGAAAATATATGGGTAAGCTAATCTAAACTATAACTTTTAGGTTTGACTAACCTATAGATTTGAATACTACAATTGGCACTCCCCAACAATGGCACCAAAATGGTGAGCAGAAAATATGTTTATGAAAATAGTTAATTATGCTTCCATTTAATTTTATCAATTCGAAAGTTCATAAACTTGCTGAGTACCAGTGCAAAGTATATGCCTTTAGTAAACTAGAGATGAGTCCTATGTGTCACTTTGGTTTGGGGGGGTGGTTTTTGGTGCAGTTGAAGTTTAGCCAAACTAGCAGAATTGAATTGTAGAAAAGTAAATTCTATAGGAAATTTTAGGAAAATTAACTTAAACTATTAAACATGTGACTGAAAGGAAATTTATAGGAAAGTAAACTGCAAGAAAATAAACATGCTTACAGAATTGAATAAAGTAGGAAAATGCAAAAATTAAACACATTATGTAGAAATAAATAAAATAGGAAAACATACTTGCAGCAAAAAAGTAAATAATGATAGTAGAAAAATAGGGGAGGAATACTTCTTAGAGTGGGTCCAGGATCCTATAGACACTCGCTCGGCTAATTCATGTGATCGCTCTCCAAACAGAACAAATTAATCAAAGCACTCAAGATTTTATTATGCAGTACCAATTTACAAAGCAAGTTCGAGATCCTTTCTTCAGAGGCAGCCTATGTTTTTATACAAAATATGTCTATCCTCTATTAAAAATTTAGACATTGCTAATTTTAATTATTTTCACACTATTTTCTAAGGTGGACATGCATAAATTAATTAAATACCTAATAAAATAGGAGTCACAATAAAATTAATCCTTATGGTATAATAATAGCATTCCTTATGCTTTCTAAACAAAATGTATCTAATTTTATATATGGTATTCAAAATTTACAATCAATGTGCACATTTTTATTCTATTGGGTAGATGCGCTGTTCGGCCCATCACTGGAAAACATGCATCTTTCCAGCCTATCGTTGGGATAAAGGTGTTGCATTTAGTCTTTTCTTGTTCGCTAAAGATTATCATTTTTTTGGGCATTGAACAGTGAGTGCTTTATTCTATCATCGGGAGATAGGTGCTATCTAGCCTATTTTTGAGAGATAGGTAATTGTCCTATGTACTAGGAGGTAGGTGTTATCCAACCTATTGTTGGTAGACATGCACTTGTCCTGTGTATTGGAAGACAAGTGCTTCCTTTTCACTGGGAGATAGGCACTTTCCAACCTATGACCAGGAGATAGGCACTGCACCTTAGAATTTGTGGAACGCCTTACTCCTTTGCCACTATCACCATTTAATCACCAACTATTCCTTAATCGCATTATGAAAGTTATCAAATGCCAGGTTCACATGAGGCCTTGACTAAAAGGTACAAAAAAGTCATAAGGTACTGCATCTACACACAATTTTCACTCAAAACACACATTAGGTATAATACATCATTTTTCATTAAATGTATACAAAAATCACATAAAAATGCATTTCTAATATAATAATTCCACACATTTATTTCATTGAAGCATACAAAAAATAAGTGTTTTTGGTGCTCATCAGGTATTGTATATCCGCTTATTGTTGCATATATTTTTTTTTGTTGCACTAAATAATGCTAGTTTTGATATTTGTGCCTTCATCTTCTTAACATATGTGGATATCTTGTGTAAGATCGATGAGGTATCTAGAATCCTTGTAATCTTGTTTCCAGTTGTGGATCATCTTATTTTTTGGTTTAAGTGTGATCTACTTCATTGGTAGAAGTTAGATCGATGTGTTTACTATTTTATTAAGTCACTTGTACCATATTATCCCTTACATTGAGTTCTCGCCTGCATGTGGATATTTAGATGTAAGTTTTCGATGGTTGTGGAGTGATATTTGGTTATAGCTTAGTTGTGATTATTATTTGGATTGAATCTCTTTTAGGTTATAAACATACTATTTAGAGAGCTCTTTTAGATTCTAGAAATGTCTTTTTTGTTATAAAGATATGAATGTTGATTTAGTCTTGCAAAGGTTATAGATTTTGGAGAAGAGACTTTTAATTGGATAATAACTTGCTAAGGAAGATGTGGTTTTAGATTGGATACTATTTTATTGTTAATGCTTTAGTTTGTTGTTGTAAACTTGAAAAAGAGAAGTAAGAGTCTTTGCTTAAAATGTTAGTAAAGGAAATGTTGTTGGATGCATTCAAGAGTTGGAAATTATAAAAAGAGAACTCTTTTAGTTTTATGCTTTAGCTTGGTTATTAGGAAATGATTTTCCTATGTTAATGGTTTTTATTTAAGAATAATAGATGTATATTTTTGTTTTGAAAGAGAAAATATTAAATTAATTCTTGAAACTTATGTGGGTTAAGGGATCATTATAAAGAGAAGTATTGGATTCACTTTTATACGATGGATTAATGAATTTTAGTTTTGAATGAGAACCTATTATAATGATTCCTAAGACTTGTGTGGATTAATTGATCATTGTAAAGAGAACTATGGGATTATCTTTTATAATATGGATTATTGAATTTTGGTTTTGAAAGAATAACTATTATAATAATTCTTGAGACTTATGTAGGTTGAGGGATAATTATAAAGAGAAGTATGGGATTCTCTTGTTGATGGTTTATTTTATCATGTATTTATGCATGGTTGCTTGTATAGCATTAATATCATGATTAAGTTGCATTGCATTTAGAGTTGTCCTAATCCCTAAGTATTCCTCATGAGTCATGGGTATATTCCATTTCATGAAGGATTATAGATTTATATATGGCTTGTAGATCCTTGTGAATGACTTCATGGTGCCTTTGAATGTATAAAATGCTATGGAAAATAGAAGCTATGTAAAATAATGCTTTGTACAAATTAAAGGATTGTATTACATTGCTTAAATGTTATCTTGGGTTTTGATCAATAAGATGTTTTTGCAATATTTTAAGTAGTATACATGGTCATGGGCTCTATCAATTTCTAGGCATGCATATTTACATAATTTTATGTTAAGAACTTGGATAATTTAAGTTATGGCATCTAAACTAAAAAAATGTGTCTTTATGTAGTTTTATGTCAAGTATTTGAGTTAAGTAAACTTTTGGCTTTCATTAAAGATGCTTCCTTGATAAAATAGATGATGATTTTTTATTTGATTAAAGTGATTATAATATTATGTGATGTATGTTGCTTTACTTTAGAAGTATGTTTTAAAGTGCAACAAAATTTAATTAGAGATAAAGTTATCTTGGGTTGGTTAGAATCTCTTATGGGACCCAAGTCATATAAAAGCCCAATCTTGGGAGGAGTTGTGTGAATGCAATAACCAGGTAGACATGAGTCTTAGAAGGAGTTGCAATAATGAAATAGCTAAGAACTCATGAAATTGGAAGGAGTTGTGCAAATACAATAGCTATATTTCTTGAGAATCATCGCACCTTCAATGAGTAGAATCATGTGCATCGCAACTAGGACTTGTGGAACCCTTCATAAGGTAGAAGTGGTGATTCCTTGAAAATTTAGGTTTGAGTAATCATGTCTAATACCAAGTGAGTGGTATTGACCTTTGATGGCCTATAAAGGTGTGGTATCTAAGCATGAAGAATTTACGCTTGATTAACCTACCTAGATGGACATAGATTGTGGTTAGGGAATATGCATTTCCATTCAAGTGTTATGGACCTTAAAGGATAATCCCCATGGTATGGTTGCATTGTCTTGTACCGTGTAGTGTATGGAAAAATTGGGAGTTCTACTTTGGCATCCTTATAAATGATGAGGTTTACCAAGGTGAACCCTAGAAAATAGTGGAAGGTTGGACACTCTTGTATACTGAGTATCATCTACAATGACATAGAAATCAATTGTGGTGAATCCTTGAGAATGCTAAAAGAAAAACATTAAGAAATCTTGAGAACCTTTCTTGTGATAGGTTTTAAAAATATTTATCTCTCAGGTTGGCAATTTTTGGTTGTTATAGTTTGTATCAAAGCCCTAGATCATAGGGTTTGAAGCTTTCATGGAGTATGCTTACAATGAGCCTTGAATTGATGTGTGACTTTGGGTTTGGTACCTTGTAGGAATGCAAGTGTAACCTTGATCATTATCAATTGAGTGATAATAATTTGTTAGTAAATAAGGAGAATGAAGCTAACTAATTGTAAGTAAAATTAAGGGAAAATTATAACTTACCCAACTTATTTTGTGTATAGGAGATGACACATGTTCAAAAAGGAAGTTTTTCAAAGAAAACAAAAATGAATGCACAAGGGGTAATGTAGTGAAAAAGACCGGATGAACTATAAACTCCAATAAGAAAACTATGAGAGTAGTGACTCCTAGTAAAAGGGCTAAGAGGACAACAAACCCTAATAGGTATGTTAGGGGAACAACATGATCTGATGGGAGAGTAGAATATCTCTCCTTAATATTGAAGATGCTTCAAAATTTGGAACATTGATAAAAATTGATATAAATCTTGATCAATAATGAACCAATACTAGAAATGTAGAGGGTAGGTAGGAAGAGAACCCTATTAAAAGAATCCAAGAGGGTAGAGCTCTAATAGAGGATGAGCTAGCAAGAGAACTTAATAATGTGAAAGTAACTAAATTTAATGGGAAATAAGGGGGGGATGCGGCCAAGTCATGGTTGAAAGAGTTATAAACCTTATTTTCCATGAAAATTTACTCCTCTAAAACATGAACTATGTGGGCTACCCTTCTTTTGGATGCAACCCTAGAATGGTGGGATATGTTCACTATATATAAAAATATCCAAAACACAAAATTTAAGTGGGATGATTTCGTTGGGACTTTTAAGAAAATGTTTCTTTTGGAGCAATTTTATGTAGATAAATTTGAGAAATTCTCTATTCTTAAACAAGGATCACTATCGATAGAGGTGTATTTTTATAGATATGTGAAACTTTTGAAGTATGTACTAGAGTATGAGAATAATGAGTTCCTGAAGGTACATAAGTTCATTCTAGGGATAGACCCTAAAATAAGGACAATGATTAATCTGCTCAAACTTTAAATTTTGCAAGAGGTTTATGACTTGGATAGACAAAAAGAAACTAATCTACAGACTAAAAGGTTTTTCTTCAACTATTTAGGATTGATAAAGTTAGAGGGATAGGACCTTGATAAAAGAAAGAGTGTAGGCTTTATGAAATTATAAGGAATAAAACAAGAGAAACAAAGGTAACCCAAAGTTTAGTAATAGGAACAATGAAAATCAAGGGCAAAATAAGAAGAAATTTTAGAATAAGGACAATTTCAATTCTTATCCCTCAAAAAAATGAATTAGCTCAAAAAGAAGAAATGAGGGATAAAAGGTAAGAGATACCTAGGCACCTAGGGTAGGTTGTTACATTTATGAAGGTCCCCATTATGCCAAAAAATGTCCTTGCATTAATTATATACTGCTATTGGAAGCCAAAACTTGGATGGAAAAGCTACACAAATGTTACTAAATGGTAAGTTGTTTGATAGAGATGTAAAAATTTTAATAGATAGTGGAGCTACATATAATTTTATTTCCACAAGTATTATTGGGGATATGCCAAATAAACCTAGATTTTGGCACAAGGGTGGAAGGTCGAGTATGGTTTTAGATAAACCTACTCAGTAGATCAATGTTTACCTACAATAAAAATAAATCTAACCAATGGATCCACTATATGGCATTTATATGTGGCACCCCTCCATGATTTTGATTTTATCCTAGAAATAAATTGGTTAAAGGTTCATGGGACCTTAATCAATTTCCAAGATAGGTGGATGGATTACACAGAAAAAGAAAAAAAAAGAGTGAGAGTAAAAAGTAGGAAATGATCTTTTCAACCTCATTTTTTGTCAGCCATGCAGCTAAATAAAGTGATGGGGGATGGAAAATTGCACCCTCATGAATTCCAAATTTCATTCATTAATCTGGAATGTCTTCACAATAACAGCCCATAGGCTTTACAAAAACTAGCGCTCGACTTAGTTTTCTCATCTACACTCTACGTGCAATCTCCAATCCACCACCCCTAGCCTATTACAATGACTGGGTTTTTATAGAGGCCCCGACCCTCTGAAATGTCATTTGGCAAATACGGGCACAACATCTGATCTATGGCTCCACTCTGCACAGCTCCTGTCATCGCCGCTTCCTGTCAGATCACTCTACGCGACCCTTTGTCTCCATTCCTCAACTCATCATTTTTGTTTCCCGTGCCTATTGGTATTCACCCACCTTTACTACACCTTGGTGCCACGTGTTGTCCCTACTCTACAACCGTCACCTGACCTCTGTCATCTTCTTCTTCCAGCTGCACTGTAATAGCCTCTACATCTGTCACCTGATCCGTCGTTAGACATATGCTAACTGTCACTGTCATTCTATCATGGCCCCCAAAAATACAGTATGTTGCGATATCATGACATTCTTGCTTCCTCTCATTCTCTTTCCTCCTTGGGTCGCGATATCGCGACATCTTCCCATTCTTGCCCTTCCTTTTCCTTTTTGATCGTGATATCGCGACATGTCACGATATCGTGACATTTCTCTTCCTTGTTCCTCTTCTCCACTTTGGGTCATGAAATCGCGACATGCCACGATTTCGTGACATCTTCCCTTTCAACTTTCTTTCGCTCCTTCGGGTCGTGATTTCGTGACATGTCATGAAATCATGACATCTTCTCGTTCTGCCTTCTCTCTCCTCTTCGTGTCATGAAATCGTGACATGCCACAAAATCATGACATCTTCTCTTTTCACCTCCTCTCTATTCTCCTTGTCACAAAATTGTGACATGTCACAAAATCATGACATCTTCTCTTTCCGCCTCCTCTTGCTTCTTCCTGTCACAAAATCACGACATGTCGCGATATCGCAACATCTTCTAATTCTTCCTACTTTCTCGTCTTTGCATCACCAAATCATGACATGTCGCAATATCACGACATCTTCCTTCCTTGCCTCCTTTCTTCTCCTTCAGGTCACGAAATCATGACAAGTCATGAAATCACGACATTTCAACTCCCTTGCATTCTCTTCTTCATCGGGTCACGAAATCATGACATGTCATAAAATCGTGACATCTTTTGTCCTCTGGATCCTTCTATCGCTAGCTGGTCGTGAAACCGCGACATGTCGTGAAATCATGACATCTTCCTCCTCTGGCTCCTTCGCTTGCCCTCTGGTCACAAAAATGAGACATGTCATGAAATCATGACATCTTTCTTCCTTGGATCCTTCTTCTCCTTCTGGTCGTAAAACTGTGACCTGTCGTGAAATCATGACATTTCTTTCTCCTGGCTTTCTCTCTCCTTGGCGGGTCGTGAAACTACGACATGTCGCAAAATCATGACATCTTCTCCTCTGTGCCTTCTCTCTCTTCTGCGGGTCACGAAACTAGGACATGTCATGAAATTGTGACATCTTCCTCTTTCGCTCTTCATCCTGCCTTTGGGTCACGAAATCATGACATCTTAGCTTTCGGCTTTCTCTTTCTTCCTCAGGTCGCGAAACCGTGACATGTCATGAAATCGTGACATCTTTGCCTTTCGTACTCTCCTTCTACTTTTGGGTCACAAAATCGTGACATGTCGTGAAATCATGACATCTTTGCTTGCAGCCTCCTCTTGCCTATTTGGGTCATGAAATCATGACATCCTTGGCACCCTTGCTTCTCCTATGGAACCTGTTGTGATATCGCGATAGTTGGCCCTACTGGATTCTTTCTCCATTTTGTGTTGCGATATCATGACACATTGTCTATCGTGATATCGCGACAGCTTCTCCTTTCTCACTCCTTTGCTTTACTTATGTCACAATATCGCGACACATTTCCTGTCATGATATCACGATAGCTTCTCCTTGTTGACTCCTTTGCTCCATTTGTGTCACGATATCGCGACACATTTTCTGTCGTGATATTGTGACAACTTCTCCTCATTGACTCCTTTGCTCCACTTATGTCATGATATCGCGACACATTTTTTGTCACGATATCATGACAGCTTCTCCCCACTAGCTTCGTTCTCCGCTTGTGTCGCAATATCGTGACACATCTTCTGTCATGATATCATCATAGTTTTCTTCGCTGGCTTGTCTCTTCACTTTGTGTCATGATATCACGACACTTTTTCTATCATGATATTGTGACATATTTGTCTCCTTGCCTTCTTCTTCTTCTTTTGTCATGATTTCGTGACATGTCACGAAATCGCGACGTCTTCCCTCCTTAGCCAATTTTTAGAAGTGGCCCTCCTGCCACTGGATGCTTCTGCATCAGGTGCCACTGGATGCTCCTGCATCAGACACCCGGGGTTGGTGGAGAAGTGACCTTCACTTCTATGTTGTTCGATCATCGCCTTCGGTAACATCTCCAAATGTGCACCTGCCTCTGCAGCCCGCTCAAACCCCGTCTCCTGGCCAAAATAACTTCTGTCTTCCTCCAGACAGATTCTACCACTGCTGCACACTTCCTCGTCTACAGCCTGCTTGAACTTCGTCTCCTGGCCAGATAAATTTCTGCCTTCTTCTAGGCAGATCCTGGCACTGCTGCACACCTCTTTGTCTACAACCTTCAATGGCTTCAACTTCCGACGCACTCCATCCTCTCTTCTTTTCTATTTTTCCTCACGCCTTCTACGTAGCTCCTCTTGTAGGGCTTGCACTTGCCTCTGCAAAGCTTTGAAGTCTTCCTCTGGCACCATATCTCTCTCACCACCATGGCTTCTTTATGGAGGCATTCTTTTTCACTTTTCTCACAAGCTTAATCGATCCTGGTGTAGCCGCCTCACTTTTGATGATCTGCTCACTCACTCAGAACCCTAACTCTCTCTTCTCTCTTAGAACCCTTCCATAGATCCTGGTGTAACTGCCTCTCATTCAGCGATCCGTTACATGCTCAGGAACATTAGCTCTGATACCACTTGATGGGGGACAAAAAATTGTTCCCTCACGAATTCCAAATTTCATTCATTAATTTGGAATGTCTTCACAATAACAACCCGCAGGATTTGCAGAAACTAGCGCTCGGCTTAGTTTTCATCTACACTCTACATGCAATCTCAAATCCACCATCCCTAGCCTATTACAATGACTAGGTTTTTATAGAGGCCCCGACCCTTTGAAATGTCATTTGGCAAATACGGGCACAACATCTGATCTATGGCTCCACTCTGCACGACTCCTGTCACCGCTGCTTCTTGTTAGATCACTCTACGTGACCCTTTGTCTCCATTCCTCAAATTGTCATTTTTGTTTCCCATGCCTATTGGTATTTGCCCGCATTTACTGCACCTTGGTGCCATGTGTTGTCCCTGCTCTATAACCACTGCCTGACCTCTATCATCTTCTTCTTCCAGCTACACTGTAATAGCCTTTACATCCGCCGCCTGATTCGTCGTCTGACATATGCTAGCTATCACTGTCATTTCGTCGTGGCCCCCAAAAATAAAGTGTGTCATGATATCATGACATTCTTTCTTCCTACCATTATCTTTCCTCCTTGGGTCACGATATCGCGACATGTTGCGATATCGCAACATCTTCCCGTTCCTACCCTTCCTTTTTCTTTTCGATCGCGATATCGCGACATGTCGCGATATCATGATATTTATTTTCCTCGTTCCTCTTCTCCACTTCGGGTCATGAAATCACGACATGCCACGATTTCATGACATATTCCATTTTGGCTTTCTTTCACTCCTTCGGGTCACAATTTTGTGACATGTCGTGAAATCGTGACATCTTCTTGTTTCGCCTTCTCTCTCCTCTTTGTGTCGCGAAATCATGACATGTCGCGAAATCATGACATCTTCTCTTTCTGCCTCCTCTCTATTCTCCTTGTCATGAAATCATGACATGTCACAAAATCATGACATCTTCTCTTTTCGCCTCCTCTTGCTTCTTCCTGTCGCAAAATCGTGACATGTCGCGATATCGTGACATCTTCTCATTCTGCCTACTTTCTCTTCTTTGCATCGCAAAATCATGACATGTCGTGATATCGCGACATCTTCCTTCCTTGCCTCCTTTCTTCTCCTTTAGGTCACAAAATCATGACAAGTCGCAAAATCATGACATTTCGACTCCCTTGCCTTCTCTTCTTCATCGGGTCGTGAAATCGTGACATGTCATGAAATTGCCACATCTTTCGTCCTCTGGCTCCTTCGCTCGCCAGTTGGTCGTGAAACCATGACATGTCATGAAATCTTCCTCCTTTGGCTCCTTCTTTGCTTGCCCTTTGGTCACAAAAATATGACATGTCGTGAAATCGTGTCATCTTTCTTCCTTGGCTCCTTCGCCTTCTAGTCATGAAACTGTGACTTATCGTGAAATCACGACATTTCTTTCTCCTGGCCTTCTCTCTCCTTGGTGGGTCATGAAACTGTGACATGTCACAAAATCATGACATCTTCTCCTCTGTACCTTCTCTCTCTTCTATGGGTCATGAAATTGTGACATGTCATGAAATCGTGACATCTTCCTCTTTCGCTCTTCATCCTGCCTTCGGGTCACGAAATCATGACATCTTAGCTTTCAAATTTCTCTTTCTTCCTTAGGTCACGAAACCACGACATGTCATGAAATCATGACATCTTTGCCTTTCGTACTGTCCTTCTACTTTTGGGTCGTGAAACCACAACATGTCACGAAATCATGACATCTTTGCTTGTAGCCTCCTCTTGCCTGTTTGGGTCACGAAATCGCGACATCCTTGGCACCCTTGCTTCTCCTATGGAACCTATCGTGATATCATGACAGTTGGCCCTGCTGGCTTCTTTCTCCATTTTGTGTTGTGATATCACGACACATTGTCTGCCGCGATATCGTGAAAACTTCTCCTTGCTCACTCCTTTGCTTTACTTGTGTCACGATATCATGACACATTTCCTGTCGCGATATCATGACAACTTCTCCTTATTGACTCCTTTGCTCCATTTGTGTCGTGATATCGTGACACATTTTCTATCGTGATATCACGATAGCTTCTCCTCGCTGACTCCTCTGCTCCACTTGTGTCGCGATATCGTAACACATTTGCTATTGCGATATCACGATAGCTTCTCCCCACTAGCTTCATTCTCCGCTTGCATCACGATATCGCGACACATCTTCTATCGTGATATCGTGACAGTTTTCTCCGTTGGCTCCTCTCTCCACTTTGTGTCGCGATATCATGACACTTTTTCTGTCGCGATATCACGACATATTTGTCTCCTTGCCTTCTTCTTCTTCTATCGCGATTTTGCGACATGTTGCGAAATCATGACGTCTTCCCTCCTTAGTCGACTTTTCAAAAGTGGCCCTCCTACCACTAGATTCTTCTGCATTAGGTGCTACTGGATGCTCCTGCATCAGAAAGTCATTAAAATAGGTGGTATGTTGTATGTTGTAAATATTAATGAAAAGACTAGAGAAAAGGGGGATGAAGAAGTATTTAAGAAATATCTAATTATCCATGAGTTTTTAGATGTATTCCTTGAAGATCTTCCAGGTATACTCCCTCTATGGGAATTCAACTTCACTATTGAGTTAATACTAGGGGTTGAACCTATTGCAAGAACACCTTACATAATAACCCCAATTGAGTTACAAGAATTGAAGGTACAAATTCAATACTTGTTTGAAAAGAGTATGATCAAATATAACGTGTCATATTAGGGTAATTGAGTATTATTTATGAAAAATAAATATGGTTCCTTGAGGTTATGCATAGATTATAGAATGTTGAATAAGGTAACCATTAAGAATAAGTATCCTTTGCCCAATATTGATGACCTCTTAAATCAACTAAAGGATGCTACCATATTTTCAAAAATAGATCTAAGATCAAGATATCATCAGTTAAGGATTCAATAAGAGGATACTCATAAGACAACCTTTAAAAACTAATATGGGAATTATGAGTTTACAGTATTACAATTTGGTGTGACAAATGAATCGACAAATTTTATGAATTTGTTGAATAGTGTGTTAAAAAAATATCTATATCGATTTGTCTTTGTATTCCTAGATGATATTATGATATATTCTCATTTTTGGGAAGAACATGACCATCACCTCAAGTTGGTATTATAAGTAACAAGGAAAAACTAGCTATATGGGAAGTTGTCCAAGTGTGAATTTTATACCCCATAGATGCAGTATTTAGGATACATCATCTTGATAGAGGGAATTGTTGTAGATCCAAAGAAAATTAAGGCTCCACAAAAAAATGTGATAGAATTAAGGATTTTTGTGGGACTCACTAGATATTATATGTGTTTTATGAGAGATTACTCTAAGGTTGCCTATTCTATCACCAATATTTACAAAAAGGGAAAATGGATGGATAAGTGTGAGGTTGCATTTGAGGATTTAAAAAATAAGCTAACAATGACACCGATTATCAAAATACTAGATCCTCTTTGGAATTTTATTGTGTGTATAGATGCTTCCCTAGAAGTTTTGGGTGGGGTATTGTCTCAAGAAGAGGCTACAATATCCTATGAGTCTATAAAACTCAAGACGCTTGAGGTAAACTATGCTACACATGATCTAGAATTGGAAACAATTGTGCATACCCTAAAGGTTTGGAGATATTATTTGTTGGACAAACCATTTGAGCTAAGAATAAACCATTAAAGTTTGAGGTATATATTTACCCAACCTATGTTTAACACAAGATAAAGAAGATGGGTAGAGTTCTTAGCTTAATATGACTTTGATATTGAGTATATCAAAGGAAAAAAGAATAATATTGTAGATACATTGAGTAAGAGAAGATACATAGCCGCATTGACCTAGAGCCATATAGACTTGATGGATAGGGTCAAGGAAATGTAGCTATAGGACCCGTATTGCATAGAAATCCAAGATAAAACTAAGGAAAATCCTAAAGATAATAAAAGTTTCAACATAAAATATGGAGTTTTATGCTTCAATAATAGGGTAGTTATACCCAAAATTGGTTACCTAAGGAGATTGATTATGCAAGAGGCACATAATTCTTCCTATTCTGCTCAACTAGGAGGGTCAAAAATGAGGGAAACCACAAAAAGACATTCTATTGGGATGGAATGAAGTAAGATATCACTAGTTTCATTACAATATGTTTAAAATACCATAAGGTGAAGGTAGAACATTCACACCGAACAAATAAATTGTACCCACATGATATACCTATGCATAAATGGTAGGTAATTTCTATGGATTTTACTGTGGGTTTACCTAATACTAGGTACCAACATGATGTAATATTGGTAGTGGTTGATAAGTTGACCAAGGTTACACACTTCATACCAGAGAACATCAAGGATGATGTAATGTTGGTGGCAAATAAGTCTTCCAAAGAAAGTTTTAGACTACATGGGTTTCCTAAGATGATCATATCAGATAGGGATTCTAGGTTCACCTCAAAATTTTGGTAAACTCTACAATGTGCATTGGGCACTAAGTTGACTATCAAATTTTCATATCATACTAAATTAGATGGTGAAATAGAGAGGATAAACCAAGTTTTAGAGGATATGCTATGCATGTATTGCATGGACCAAAATTATAAATGGGAGGACTTTTTGCATCTTGTTAAATTTCCAAATTAATAATGGGTACCATGCATCATTGGGGATGACCCTATTTCATGCCTTATATGGCTAAAGATGTAGAACACATTTATCACTGGATAATTTGGGGGATTGAGTGATGATCATACTAGAAATTTTTTGAGAGGTAAAAGAACAACTCAGAGTAATCCAACTTAGGCTCAAGGAAGTGGTTGATCACCAAAAGAGCTATGCTAATATGAAAATATCACCAAGAAAATTATCTGTAGGAGATAAAGTCTTCTTAAGAGTTAGACCCATAAAATTTTTGTCAATTCAACTAAGTTGGATTCTCACTATGTTGGGCCCTTTGAAATCATTGAAAATATTAGTCCAGTAGCCTATAGGCTCACTTTGCCACCCAACCTATCAAAGATACATGATACTTTCTACATATCCTTGATTAGGAAATATGTTGTTTATCCTAATCATGTGTGGAATGTTTCTAAATTGTATGTGGTAGATCCATCATACATTAAGGTGAGACCAGTAAATATTCTAGGGTTTCATTCCAAGATGTTGAGAAAATGAACCCTAGATCAATGTAAGGTATAGTGGGGTGATTGCATTCTTTTGAGCTTGGAATATGGTATTGTTGATGTATTTGTGGGTGTAGGACTAGGTGCTCTTTTTGGTGGGATTATATGGGTGAACCACATATGATGAGATAAATTTTTGAAAATGATGGCGATGACTTGCTCATCATAACTTAGGGTAACAAAATACCCTTCATGTAATGCATTGTATTTTTCTTGTTTCATAATCACACCATTGGGTTGGGAAGTTGCTTGTGCAATGAGTCTCCTTAATAGGTTGTCAACAACATTAGACAGACCACCTAATTAGAGATAAAACAATGATGTATAATATTGTTGGTGTGAATATATGTTGGTACGTGGTATGCATTTTTTTTGTGAGATAAGATCTATTAAAGTATTAATTAGTTGGTGATATTAATACTTAGAGATATTAGCATGCTAGTAACTAATATTAACAATTAAAAACTAATAAAGTGAATTATTAAATTAATTCTTAGAGATACTTTAATTATTGCATTATCTCCCTAATGTTTGGAATAAAAAATGAATGGCTTGTAAATTTAAGTTTACCCTTCTTTTTAGGATTACCCTTCTTAGGTGGTGCCTTAATTGACACAAAGGTGGCATTGTTAAAGTAACATCTTCTTGAGCTTGAAAATAAATGCCACTTCCTCCATGCAAAAGGGTGCCTTATTCTATTTGAATAGAGTAGAATTATTGGGGGATGAAATTTGGTTTTTTGAAGAAAAAGTAAGGATCAAAGACTTGGAGGAGAAGTAATATTATAGGCAGTATGATGTCAAACTAGGGGATGTTGGAAAGCTTTGATTCAGGTGCATTATTTTTTGGTTGGCTAGCATATGCTCTTCTATAACTTGAATCTCCTATTTGGTTCTTGGTATTCTTGCTTTGATGTTGTTTTTGCACCCCCTTTTATGCTACCTTTAGCTTAAATTTGAGTTTAGATGTGTATTTTTTGATAGATTCTTTTTTGGATTTGATATTAATATTATTTTTATGCTAAGCTTAGATATCATTTTGAATGTTGGTGTGCATGTTTTTTTAGTGCATTTTTAGTGCATTTCTTGTCTTCAATTGTGGGTATTGGATATCCAATTATATCTATGTCTATTTCTTGTTGTTGTTGTAGTGGACAATGTTGGTTTTGACCTGTGCACCTTCATCTTCTTAACTTGTATGGAAGTATTGTGTAAGACCGATGAGGTAGCTAGAATCCTTGTTGGTGGAAGTATTATTTTGAGGTTTAGGTGTGATATTATTTGCTGATAGAAGTTAGATTGGCATGTGTTTACTATTTTTGTAAGTTGCTTGTACCATATTATTCCTTGAATTGAGTGCTAGCCTATGTGTGGATTTTTAGACGTAAGTTTTTGATGGTTGTGGAGTGATATTTGGTTATATATTAGTCATGATTATTATTTGGATCGAATATATTTTAGGTTATAAACATATATTTAGAGAGCTCTTACAGATTTTGGAAATATCCTTTTTCATGAAAGATATGAATGTTGCTTTAGTCTTGAATAAGTTTTATATTTTAGATAAGAGACTAAATTGCTAAATAAGATGTGGTATAATATTGGATACTCCTTTATTGTAAATACTTTAGTTTTCTATTATAAACTTGAAAAAGATAAGTAAGAGTCTTTACTTAAAATGTTGCAGAGTGTTTACTTAAAATGTTAGTAAAGGAAATGTTGTTGGATGCATTTGAGAGTTGGAAATTATAAAAAGAGAACTCTTTTAATTTTATGCTTTAGCTTGGTTATTAGGAAATAATTTTCCTATGTTAATGAATTTTCTTTAAGAATAATAGTTGGATATTTTGGTTTTGAAAGAGAAACTATTAAAATGATTCTTGAAACTTTTGTGTGTTAAGGGATCATTATAAAGATAAGTATGAGATTCTCTTTTCTAATATGGATTAATGAATTTTGGTTTTGAAAGAGAAACTATTATAATATTTCCTGAGACTTATGTGGGTTAAGGTATCATTATAAAGAGAAGTATGGGATTCTCTTTTATAAGATGGATTATTGAATTTTGGTTTTGAAAGAGTAACTATTATAATTATTCCTAAGACTTATGTAGGTTAAGGGATCATTATAAAGAGAAGTATGGGATTCTCTTCTTTATGGCTTGTTTTATTATGTTTTATGCATGGTTGCTTGTATAGCATTAATGGTATGATTAAGTTGCATTGCATTTAGAGTTGTCCTGATCCCTAAGTATTCCTCATGAGTCATGGGTAGATTCCCTTTCATGAAGAAGAATTACATATTTATAGATGGATTGGAGATCCTTGTATATGACTTCATAGTACCTTTGAATGTATAAATGCTATGGAAAAAAACTACGTAAACTAATGCGATGTAAAAATTAAAGGATTGTATTACATTGCTTAAATATTACTTGGGTTTTGATCAATAAGATATTGCAATCTTTTAAGTAGTATAGATGGTTATGAACTCTATCAATTTTTGGATATGCATATTTACATAATTTCATGTTAAGCACTTGGATAATTTTAGTTATGGAATATAAATTAAAGAATAAATATTTATGTAGTTTTATGTCAAGCATTTGAGTTACTTTGGCTTTCATTAAAGATGCTCCCTTGATCAAATAAATGATGGCTTTTTTATTTGATTAAAGTGCTTCTAATATAATGTGATATGTGTTTCTTTAGTTTTGAAGTATGTTTTAAAGTGTAACAAAATTTAATTAGAGATAAAGTTATCTTGGGTTGGTTAGAATCTCTTATGGGACCCAAGTCATATAAAATCTCAATCCTAGGTGGAGTTGCATGAATGCAATAACTAGGTAGACATGAGTCTTAGAAGGAGTTGTGAGAATGCAATAGCTAAGAAATAATGAACATGGAAGAAGTTGTGTGAATATAATAGCCATTTTTCTTGTGAATAATTACACCTTGGATGAGTAGGACCAGGTGCATCCCAACTAAGACTTGTGGAACCCTTCACAAGACAACAATGATGATTCATCAAACATGTAGGTTTAAGTAAGAATATCCAATACCAGGTGAGTGACATTGATCTTAGTTAGCCTACATAGGTGTGGTATCTAAGCACCAAGACTTACACTTGATTAACCTACCTAGATGGACTTAGGTTATGGTTAGGGAATAATAATTCCCCTTAAAGTGTTATGAGTTTTAAAGGATAATCCCCATTTTATGGTTGCACTGTCCTCTACCATGTAGGGTATGGAAAATTTGGGGGGATCACTTTGGCATCCTTCTAAATAAGGAGGTTTAGCAAGGTGGACCCTAGAAAAATATGAGAGGTTGGCTACTATTATCCACTGAGTGTCATTTGTAGTGACATAAAAATAAAATGTAGTGAAGCTTTGAGAATACTAAAAGAAAAACATTGGAAAATATTGAGAACCATGCTTGTGATGGGTTTCAAAAAATTATCTCTCTCTTGGGTTGGTAGGTTTGGGTTGTTATAGATAGGAAAATGGATATCACCCTTGGATCACTCAATATTGTGGACTATTTGATGAAGCCCACAATATTAGTGCTTGTATGGTATATCTTGTCTATCCCTAGGCAAAAGGGACATCTAAGAATAGCTCTAGAGGATGGGAATAAATAGTACAATAATCAAGAAACACTAGTAGTCCTTTGATTCTTATCCCTAAGATCAAGAAGATCTAAGCCACCCCAATTTTATCTGTCTTTAATATATGAAGATATGCTTATTGATAATTTTACGACATATTTAGGGGCAAGTGCATTGGTTATACCAAAAGGTGTACTTTATGTATTAGATGTAAGATATAAATCCATAGACAAGAGGGTGGTGTAACTAGATGATAGTGCAATACAAATTATAGGATTCTTGGACGGATTCACACTCTCCTTGCATGCATGCCCAAGTCTAAAAATTGCATGGGATATAACAGTAATTGACCTCGTTACATATTTTAGAATTTTATATTTGAGGGAATTCACTACCAAATTAGGATGATATTTGTACTCAGATTGGTCTCTTATGGTCTTAAGGGCATGATATAAGACCAAAATTAAAATACCATTGAAGCCACTCTATTTGAACCATGTTGAATACATACCAGTATTTGGGCAAAATGTTGACCAAATTATAATGTCAAAGTAAGAGTGGCCCAAGTAAAATATTTTGGTTGAAAAAATACATTCATTTATCCCAAATGATTGAGTCAAATAATGGATAGCCAAATTATAGGATTTAGATCCTTGTAAAAGATTTAGATTTCTAGGCATGGGCTGATATTTAAGTGGAAGCAAGATATTGACCCTAGGGTCATGTACAATATATCTATATATATATATATATATATATATATATATATATATATATATATATATATATATATATATATATATATATAAATATCCATGTGTGTGTAAATAATTAAACATATTGTGAAAAATGATACAAGGTCTAAGATGTCAAATCAAGCACAAATGGAAAAAAAAGGTATCCTGTACAATGTAGCCACAAAGGAGGCAACTCTAAAAGCAAAAGATTTGAAATTAGTCAAATTCAAGTGGTGGCACATAGACCAAGTAGTTTCTCTATCCAAGAAGGATTAGGGTCATCTAGGGTAACCAAATAAAGACCTAATGCTATAAGCACATTAAAGGAAAATTCAAAGTACTAAAAAAGTTATTAATACTATTCTTGCTCCCTAGGTTAGTTCCACACTTTATCAAAGTAGCCCTAGGGAATTTTAAAAAATGAATACAAGCCAAGATTAAAAATTAGAGAGGTTGTAGTGGCCATGGAAGATACAAATAAAAATAAGGTTACCATAACACCCTCAAAACCAACTATAAAATAGGTTACTTGTACTTAAACCATAATAACTGAGACTTTGAAGCACATAGAAGATGCAACAAAATATGTGGGATACTTAGTTGAAAAATATGCAAGGAAAATAAGGGATAAAATGTGTTAGAAATACCTTGAGGTAAAAGGATAATCTTTTATAGAAAAATATTAAGCCAATTTCTTAGCTCAACATCTTATCCCAAAGGTCCATTCTTGCTATGAAATGATATAAGCATACATATTGCATTACGATTCTTGTAAAAATATGGTTATAGCAACCTATAATGACACTTTTTAGGTGATCATGTATAGAGAATATATACAGGATATGTGGCTACTATTGAGTGGGATAAATATAAATCTAGATATAAAAAATTGGTATTATGTAAAATAAAGATAAGATAAATTTCTTGAAGCAAGAGCTCAACAATTCTGTAATTATTGTGCTAGAATTTTCTTTGGAATAATATATGTTCAAAATATAGGACAAATATATCTTGAGTATGGAAACCTTCATCTTTGGCATCAATGATGACAAGGAGGTAGCACAAGTTCAGTAACCACATAGCCCAAAAAATTAATAAGGCACTTAGCAATTTCATGGAGAATCAAAGATTTAGGTACTACTCATTCCTAGCTTATTTGGCACTACATAAAAATACCTAGTTGCTCGAGCATATAAATATGAGGATCATGGATAAATAAGGACAAGCAAAGCCAACCCCCTTTTGGAAGGAAGCCATATACTAGAGCTCCTCACATTATAAATTCCTAGTAGAATGTTTAGTGTTATATGTAAGTGTAATCAAGGGAGAATACCCCTGATGTATACCATAGGCTATTGTTGAGATTATATAACTTCAAATTAAAGAGGATTGGTACTTCCTATAGGAGACCACAATTTTTAAAATTTTTGGTTTTAACAAGCCTATCTTCTTGTTACCAAAGTATCTAACCAAGAGAGTGGCATGTATTGAGATATTAGGGCAAACTGATTTAGTAGATGCCTTTGATGTAACTAGGCAAGAAAAAACAATATTTTATAGAACCCAAATTCAAATGGGGACTATAACTCAAGATAAAAGAAAATTAGTTGATGAGTTAGAGACCAGGATGAAGGATCTAGTGTTAGAAGTAATAGATGATGCTTGGAGCTATGACCTAGAAATAAATGCCTAAATTTTTAGAATACTTATGCATGAGCCCAGGCTTGATCTTGAAAATTTTATAATTATAAATAATGGGGATTTACCTCCCCTTTGAAAGGAACATTTCTTGTTAAAGGAATCTAGAAAAAGGCTACATGATAGCTTATATATAACGATAAAGGATTTTGATCCCACACTTTCACTCAAGGTAACTACGAAGAAATTATTGTAAAGCAAAAAATAAAGTAGTAATAAAATCAGATCCTGGTGGAAATTTCATCAATAAATTGATCAAATTGAGGTAAAGTTTAGGTGATTAGACCTAGATGAATATGAAGTCTTCAGTTGATGCTATAATGAGAAGCACTTAGAAAAAACACCACTCAAGATGAAGGATAAAGACAAAAGAGACATAAAAAAGGGGGATATGATCATAGAAGCTATCCTCAAACTTCCAAAAAACTAGAATTATTTAGCTAGAGCCTTTGAGCAAGGAAGTAATGCAAAAAATATCAATAAGAAATGATACCCCTCATAGAAAGTGAAAATTAATGCTTTAGACAAAATTTCCTAAGGATAAATGAATGTAACATCACATTAAAAGACTCCTCAATCACCAAAGTTGGTTACTAAATTGATTGACCAAACATAAGAGGAAGTAATGCCAATTGAAGAAGATAAAGTTGCAATATTAGTTACCATCCTTGACCAAGTTTTTGATCTAAAAAGGGCAAGAAAAGAAGGGAATGAGACCATTGAAATTGAACTACATTCTAAAAAATCCTCCCCACTAGTCTCTCCATACTCTCTCATTGATGAGCCTATAACTTCTCAAAATGATACAATTTCACCAAACCAGATGCTCACTATTATAAACATATCCATGAATGGTCATATAAAGTCCCTGGTAGACTCAACCATGAAGAACATGTGCTTATACTGAGAGGGGGGGTGAATAGTATAATATAAAAATTTTCCCCAAATAGTAGCATCAACATTAATAAAACAATAAACATCACACAAAGCATAACACACATGAGAGACATCATTTTAATGTGGTTCACCCAATGTGGGCTACCTCCATAGAAAAAAATTTCCTCTAAATATTTCTCAAATAAAATTTTGGGAATCCTTCCCAATTATAATGTTTATGGACCTCTGTCCAAAGGAGATGTTGATCCCCTAATATCAAGTTCATGGATCTCTTCCATAGGAGAACTCTTTCCCCTTATGCTCTGGCTAGTGATCTTCTAGAAGACTGTGTCTCTCTACTACACTGACTGGTGGATCTCTCTCCACTTGAAGACTCCTCACTTAGATCTATCTTCAATTGTCCTGGCTGCTAGATATCTATCCACTAAGACTCTGTCCTCTATACTCTATCACCTCCAAAGCTCTGTCTCAATACTATACTAAACATAGTCCAGTTGGTCTAGCACAACTCTGCTCAATCTCTTGTACTAAACACAATACATTCGGTCTAGCACAATTCTGCTCAATAGGTCCACACAAAACCTGATCAAATCTAATCAACAAGTCCACACAAAACCTGATAAAATTTGCTCAACAAGTCCACATAGAACCTTCTCCAAATCTGCATAGCAAGCTTTCATAAAATCTTACACAAAATCAGTCCACAAACTTTCTCAAAGACTTACCTCAATTCAGCTTAACAAGCTCACACAGAACTTGTCCAATTTCATAGAATCATAAAAAGAATTTTTAGAGACTCAATATATTCTATACTTAATGCTCAATCAATATCTCAACTCAATATCATAGAAGCATAAAGAGAATTGTTAGAGACTCAATATGTTCTATACTCAAATCCCAATCTCAACTCAAATCAAAATATAGAATAGTTTGTTTCATGGAACTTGAACAACCACTTCACACAATCACTTGACTAGGCTCAATCAACTCTACTCAACCAATCACCTCAAGGAACAATCCTTTCCACAAACCCTAGTCCAAGCATGTATCAACCAACTCAAAATGTTTCCAACAATGCTCAACAACAAATCTCACATAACAATGATACTTATGTTCTTAACTCAATTTCAAGTTCTTTGCATGACCAATTGGCTTCAACAACAATGCTTATAAAACAAGGTTTAATCACAACTCTCAAACTAGAAAACCTTGAAGCATTAAACCAACAACTCCTCAAAAAGGAAACCACAATCAATCCTTTTCTCTCCAAAGATATTTTCAAAAATCAATCACCCAAAAATGTCAATGAAGAATATTGCCCATACCTTTTTGATGCCTTATGAGTTGTCCACTAAATCTACCACACTCAACACATTTTATTTTTCCAATATCAACAAGGGTTAGAGGTCTTGAGTAATAACACAATAATAAAAATAATATCTCAATAACACCTTATTACTCCTACTCAATAAAATGCACCATATCCTCTTATGCAAGAAATAAACCCTCAAAAGAATGAATAAAACTTACTTTTGAAACTCCTTGAAAAAACTAGAAATATCTCCTTGCACACACCTTATTTCTCCCTCTAATAAATCTAAACAAATAGCTCTCGAAAATAGCTTTCCAATGATATATAATATGATATACTTCCAAAAAGAAAATCAGCAAAAATCTCTATCTTTCCTAGGGCATACCATATCCTTATTTCTCCTTAGGCAACCTTGGCAAAAATTAAAATATTAAACAATATCAAAAATTAAATCCACTTGCCTTGCCCTCGGTGGGATTCGATCCCCCGACGTCCTCCTTCCTAATGCCTTAGCCATAGCCAAGCCACCATTTGGCCATGCGCCCTGACGTGTCTAAAATGGCACGTCCACTATAAAGTTTCCACAAACAACGCTCCTCCGAAAAACAACAAGTTCTTCAAGTGCTTCTTCCTTGCAATCCAAAAGGTCTCACACGAATCAAATATAGGACCTCCTCCTTAGTACCAAGCCAAAATACCACTAGGCCATGCTAGCCTTTGCGCTTAGAGCCTCCGAACCTTCACACCTTTAGCCTTTACTAAATCGTAAGGCCTTCGAAAAACAAAACCTTTTCGCATGCGCTTCGAATAATAATTGCAAGGGATGCCTTGGTAAATGTTTTTGATGGCATTTATATAATGCCTTTGTCCTATTTTGCAATCACATCCGTGCTTCGAATAATTTCGACGTCGACATGATTTTTAATTTATAATTAATTTAAATTTAAATTTTTTTTTTTTAACATGGTGGAATCGGTAGCCTCCATGAATCCGGATAGGCTGTCTAGTTTTTATGGCCGCCACAGTATTCTACACTGTCTACCCTAGAAGCCACCACATAGATCTTCACATAGTCTGCCCTATAACCGCCATGCCACAATAATTTTAAACCTTTTACGCCGTTGAAAGAACTGGGAAAGGGACAAGCGTTCAGTCTGTCGAGGCCCGAGATTTGAAACTTAGACCTCCGCCCCCCTTATGGGGTTTGGATGAACCAATTGGTCTACACCTCAGAACTTAATTTAAATTTAAATTTAAATTTAAATATTATAAATTAAAAAGAACCAACCTTAGGTTTAATTTAATTAAACCTTAGAACCTTGTCTTAATGCCCAATCTTGGTGTAATTAAATATTATTTATAAAATTTAAATTCCTTGTGAATTTAAATAATTTATAAATAATTATTAAACCTCATTTTTAACCTTTGCAATAACCCATCTTGGGTTTTTATAAACCAATCACTTAACTTGTGCTCCCAATAATATTAAAATATTATGGAGCCATTTTCCTTTCACTTTTGCACTAATGAAGCTTTTTCCTGGATGACTTGGGCGACTTTATTTCTTTCCGAATTCCTTAATAAGAGTGATAACTCTATCAGGTGACATCAATGACAACTTTGACTTAGAGGACTCAAAATGTCCAACAATCTCCCCCTTTGTCATTGATGGCAACCCTTATCCTTTTACTGAAACCTGAACTTATCTTATACTCTCCCTAGGACTTTGCTCCCCCTGGTTCAATGCTCTCTCAAATATCAAATCTCTCCCCATATCAAATCTCTCCCCAATATACACAAATCTCTCCCCCTTTGACATCAATGGCAAAGGGTCACCTTTGGGGCTCGGGGCTAAGAATGAGCCTCTTAGCTTAGCCCCTCCCCCACCTCCACATGAGGTGGTTAATTCTCGGGTGGGAGTCTCACTCCCAATTTTCCTCGAAGATACTCAAAAGTTTCTTTTGAGAGTGGCTTAGTGAAAATATCTGCTATCTGTTCCTTTGTAGTGACATACTCCAATCTGACCTGTTTATCTGACACCTGTTCTCTCAGAAAATGATACTTAATCGGAATGTGCTTTGTCTTGGAGTGCATTACCGGATTTTTTGAGATACATATGGCACTGGTATTATCACATAGTATAGGAATGGGCTGATCATGCTTTATCTTGAAGTCTTCTAAAGTTCTCTTCATCCATAACACCTGTGTACAACTGGATATTGCTGCAATATATTTTTCCTCTACTGTAGATAGTGATACTGAAATATGCTTCTTACTTAACCAAGAGACTAGACTTTCTCCAAGAAAGAAAGCTCCTCCACTTGTGCTTTTTCTATCATCAATGTTGTCGGCCCAATCTGCATCTGTATATGCTGTGAGTGTGAAACTGTCACTTTTGGGATACCAAAGCCCAAAATCCATAGTCCCTTTTAGATACCTAAAATTTTATTTTGCCACATGTGTTTCCTTAGGTGTTGCTTGAAACCTTGCCACTAATCCCACTGACTAGACTATGTCTGGTCTTGTAGCTATGACATATAATAAGCTGCCAATCATGGATCTGTATAGTCTCTTATTTACCTCTGGATATTAATCATCCTTACTCAACTTGCACCCTGTGACCATAGGAGTACTTATTGGTTTGCAATATTCTAACCTGAATTTCTTCAACATCTCCTTGATGTACTTGGCTTGAGAAAGAAACACTCCCTTTCCTGATTGTGAAATATGAAGACCAAGAAAGAAGGATAATTCACCAAGCATAGACATCTCAAATTCACTTTGCATATTCTTAGTGAATTATTTGCACATCTTGTCATTGTTTCCCCAAAAAATTATGTCATCAACATAAACGACCACTATTAGAAGATCATTTCCTTCATTTTTGATATAAAAATTACTATCTGCTATTCCTTTCTTGAATCCCTGTTCCTGTAGATACTTATCCAATCTTGAGTACCATGCTCTGGGAGAATGCTTTAAACCATACAATGCCTTTTTCAATCTGCATACCTGATCTAGTGTATCTACTAGTATGAATCCCTCTGGCTATTCAATGTAGACCTCTTCTTCTAGAACCCCATTTAGAAAAGCTGACTTGACATCCATATGATATACCT
Source organism: Wollemia nobilis (assembly GCA_028583015.1). Classification (NCBI taxonomy): domain Eukaryota; kingdom Viridiplantae; phylum Streptophyta; class Pinopsida; order Araucariales; family Araucariaceae; genus Wollemia; species Wollemia nobilis. The sequence continues at coordinate 2,606,702 of JAQPPZ010005120.1, forward strand.
TAAAGTTCTTGAAACTTGCAAAAGCTAAAAACATCCTTATAGCTTCAAGTCATGCAACTGGAGCAAAAGTTTCATCAAAGTCAATTCCTTCTACTTGTGCATAACCTTTGCATACTAACCTTACTTTGTTTCTGACCACTTGTCCATCTTCATTCAACTTATTTCTGAAAAACCATTTTGTGCCAATCACATTTTTGTCCTTTGGTCGTGGAAAAAGCTCCCAAGTTTTTCTCTTCTCTATCTGATCCAATTCCTCATTCATTGCTTTAACCCAAAATTCATCTTCACTAGCCTGAGTGAAATATTTTGGCTCAATCTTAGATAACAAAGAAAAATTTGCTTATTGAAATGGTTTTATTATTCTTCTCCTTGTCTGTCTTTCATCTGGATTCCCGATGATCTGATCTTTTGGGTGATGTTTTTGTACATACCTGGAAGGAGTCTTAGGAAGAAGCCTTTGTATTTCTTCTTCATCATTATCTGATTCCTCACAAAATTCTTCTTGAAAACATCCATCTTCTTGGTATACAGTTTGCTGAATTGATTCTCTGGAATCTATCTTCTCATCAATTGTTACATTCATACTTTCCACCATAGTGCATGTTCTTTTGTTGTAACATTTGTAAGCCTTGCTCTTTGTAGAATAACCAATAAAAATTCCCTCATCACATATTGGATCAAATTTGCCCAAATTTTGATCTTCCCGTCTTATGTAACATTTTCTTCCAAATATCTTGAAATGTTTTACAATAGTAGGTCTTCCTTTCCAAAGCTCATATGGAGTCTTGTGATGATTTACCCTTAATTGAGCCCTATTAATTATGTGTACAACTGTAGATACTACTTATTTCTAGAAACCATCTAATAACTTAGATTCATTTAACATAGCTCTAGCCATATTTTCAACAGTCATGTTCTTCCTCTCAACTACTCCATTTTTTTGGGGGGTTCTTGCTGCTGATTACTCTCTCTTAATTCCATGTTGTTCATAGAATTATACAAACTCATTTGAAGTGAATTCTCCTCCTCTATCGGATCGTAGACACTTAACCCTTTTTCCTATTTCATTTTCAACCAAATTCTTGAATGCTTTAAATTTTTTGAAGGCCTCTGACTTCTCTTTTAGGAAAGTTACCCAAACCATTATGGAATAATCATCTACAAACAACATGAAGTAACTCTTACCTTGAATACTTTGTGTTCTGGTAGGACCACACAAATCAGTATGTATTAGACTCAAAGGCTCAGATGACATATAGCCTTTTGGTTTGTAAGTTGTCCTAGTTTGCTTTCCATGTTGACAAGGTGCACAAATTATGTTTTGAGGTCTTCTTATTTTGGGTAAATCTCTGATTGCCTATTTATTGCTTATGTTGACTATGTTGTCAAAATTCAAATGACCCAATCTTCTATGCCACAACCAGCTCTCATATTCTTGTGATAGAAAGCACTTTTCCCCTTTGATCTCATTGAGCATGTATAAGTTGTTTGGGGTCTTTATTGCATTTAAAATTATTCTTCCTATTTTTGTTTTCCTTATCTCACATCTATCTGGATGGAAGGTAACCATATATCCTTGATCACAAAGTTGACTTATACTCAGTATATTATGTTTTAATCCTTTGACATACAAAACATTCTCTAATTTTGTTTTTCCATTGTCTAGACTTAGAGTACCTCTCCCAACAATCCTTGCTAATCCATTATCACCAAAACTTACTGATCCTCTATTTGTTTCCTTTAGAACAATGAACTTGTCTTTGTCTCCTGTCATGTGACTAGAGAAACCACTATCCAGATACCATTGTTCTTCTTTATTTTGAGCATGCAGGGCTATTTGTACTAACATATATCTGGCCCTAACATTCTTTCTTTCATCATTCCTAGTTGTTAGAATTATTTTTCTAGACTCAGGGAATATCATTTTACACCACCTAGCCTTATGCCCAAAATTATTGCATTTGTAACATATAACATCATCATCAATGAGAGGTGCAAAGGAATTGAAATTTCTATTGTATCTTGCATGATGAGTACAATGTGTAACTATATGACCATATTTATTGCAAGAAAAATAATGACCATGAAAGAAATTAAGTAAACCTGTTTGGAGATCTTGGATATTATGAAGAAGTCATTATCTTCTTGTGATTAACCCTTATCCAGGGTTCCTCTTTGTTTTCTTCCTTTATGATGTCCTTTACTTGCTTTTATTTGTTTAAAATTTTTGCCCTTTGGAAGCTTGATTCCTCTTCTTGTTTCTCATATTTTGTATCTTGTAGTATCTTGATCCCTTCCATTTTATTCCTAAGGAGAAAAATTTCTACTTCCAATATTCCGCATTCTATTTCCTTGGCTCTCAGTAGATCTGTCATATCTTGCTTAATTTTATTTTCTTCTTCTACCTTAAGCTTAAATTCTATAAGGTTCTGTATAAGTTCCACTCTTGCTTCTTTGTCTTCCTGAATTTGTTCTTCCAAGCTTGAATTTTTCTCTCTAAGTCTTTCCAATTTTATGAGAGCAACAAAGAATTATTCTTTTATATCAAACATACTCTCTTTTTCACTTTATGAAGTCATGTGTGCTATCGAAGGATCCTCTTCCAAGTTGTTAGACTCTTCACGGAGAGACCCGCTCTAATACCAATTGAAGAACATGTGCTTATATTGAGAGGGGGGGTGAACAGTATAACATAAAAATTTTCCCCAAATAGTAGCATCAGCATTAATAAAATAGTAAACATCACATAAAGAATCACACACATGAGAGACATCATTTTAATGTGGTTCACCCAATGTGCACTACCTCCACAGAAAAATATTTCTTCTAAATATTTCTCAAATAATATTTTGGGAATCCTTCCCAATTACAATGTTTATGGACCTCTATCCAAAGGAGATGTTGATCCCCTAATCTCAATTTTGTGGATCTCTTCCACAAGAGAACTCTTTTGTTGTCAATTTTGAGTCCCTAAGCTAAAATTTTGTCATTGATGTCAAAAGGTTATTTGATGTCAAAAGGATCTATGATGGCATGCACTATGTTTTGTGAAAGTGCAAGGAAGGGTTTTTGTGAAAACCAAGGTAGGAAAAATAAAAGGTTTTATTTAAAATCATGGATGGGAAATTTGAAATGGGTTTTTCTTAAAACCCAGGTTGGCTTTTAGTTTCATCGAAAAAGGAGTCCCGACGACAAAGTTATTCAACTTTGACGTTTAAGTTTTAATTTTAATATTTTAAAATTTAAATTTAAATTTCCAAAGTGAAAATTAATTCCGACATCATCAAATTCGATTAAGGGCCGAAGTATGAAAATTCAAGGAAATATGTATAAATACCATTGCAAAAAATTCATTTGGCAATAATTTGAAGGTGTGTGAGTTTCGTTCGAACAAAAAGAAAAAATATTTTAGCGTAATCGAAACCTGTGAAGAATGGGAGAAATAGAAGGAAGGGAGGACCCTTACCATACACCGTAGGTTCTTGTGGGCTAGTGACAAGAAGGAGGCAGTCAAGTTGTTGTGTGCTAGGAGATCCGAAGTTTGAATCTCGTCGACGCTGGTTTTTGCAAAGTGGAAAGGAAGTACACCTTTTGGTGCATGTGTCTTATGGGGCACGTTTAGAGGAAGTAAAACAGAGTGGCTGCACTCACCATTTAATATGAGTGGTTGGATCACATGGTTAGTGGCATCGCGCTTAGAGTGGTGCTTGGACAATGATAGGGGATCGAATCCTGCTGAGAAGAAAAAGGCAAGTTAAATTTTTATTTTAATATTTGTAAGAAAAGCTTTGAGGAGAAATAAGGCTTATGAGTTGTTTTAGAAAATTCTGAAATTACTATTCCTTTTAATTTTGGAAGGGTGGCATATTATATATCATTGGAAATAATTTTTCAAGAGCTATTTAATTTTCTTAGAAGGAGAAATAAGGGTTGTGTAAGAAGATATTTCAGGTTTTGTCAAGGATTTTCCAAAATTTGTTTGATCCATTCTATTGAGGGTTTATTTCTTGCATAAAAAAAATTTGGTGGATGTTAAAATAAAGTAGGAGTAATAAGGTGTTATTTGGACATTAGTTTATTGTTGTCTTATTATTCAAGATCTCTAACCCTTTTTGAGATTGGAAAATAGAAAAATGTTGAGTGTGGTAGATTTTGTGGATAACTCATAAGGCATAAAAAAGGTATGAGTAACATTCCCCATTGATTTTATTTGGGTGGTTGATTTCTGAAATATCATTGGAGTGAAAATGATTGATTGTGGTTTCCTATTCAAAAATAGTTGGTTTAATGCTTCAAGGTTTTATGGTTTGAAAGTTGTGATTAAAACCTTGTTTTATAAGCATTGTTGTTGGAGTGAGTTGTTGTGCAAATAAATTGAACTTGAGCTAAAAAGAACATGAGTATCATTGTTATGTAAGAGTTTTTGTTGAGTATTGTTGAAGACATTTTGAGTTGGTTGATTCATGCTTGGACTAGGGTTTGTGAGAAATAGTTGTTCCTTGTGGTGATTGGTTGAGTAGAATTGTTTAAGCCTAGTCAAGAGATTGTGTGAAGTGGTTGTTCAAGTTTCATAAAACAAACTATTCTATATTCTGATTTTAATTGAGTTGAGAAAGAAATTGGATTTGAGTATAGAAAATATTGAGTCTCTAACAATTCTCTTTATGCTTCTATGAGATTTCTGAGTTGAGATTGATTTGAATTAAGATTGGGATTTGAGTATAGAACATATTAAGTATCTAACAATTCTCTTTATGCTTCTACGAGATTGCTGATTTGAGATTGATTTGAGTTGAGATTAGGATTTGAGTATAGAACATATTGTGTCTCTAACAATTCTCTTTATCCTTCTATGATATTGAGTTGAGATTTTGTTGAGCTAATTTGAGGCAAGTCTTTGAGAAGGTTTGTGGACTGATTTTGAGTAAGATTTTGTGAAAGCTTGCTATGCATATTTGAGCAAGTCATAGAGAGGACTTATTGAGTAGATTTATACAAATTTTGAGTGAGCTTGTTGAGCATATTTGGACAAGTTTTGAGTGAGCTTGTTGAGAATATTTGGACAAGTTTTGAGTGAGCTTGTTGAGAATATTTGAGCAGGTTCTGAGTGAACCTATTGAGAATATTTGAGTAGGTTCTGAGTGAACCTATTGAGTAAATTTGATTAGGTTCTGAGTGAGCCTATTGAGCATATTTAAATAGGTTCTGAGTAAGCCTATTGAGAAAATTTGAAGAGGTTCTGAGTGAACCGATTGACATAGATTTGGAGGTGATAGAGTATAGAGGATAAAGTCTCAATGGATAGATATCCAGTAGCCAGGACAATTGAAGATAAATCTGAGTGGGGAGTCTTCAAGTGGAGAGAGATCCACAAGTTAGTGCAACAGAGAGACAGAGTCTTCTAGAATATCACTAGCAAAAATATAAGGGGAAAGAGTTCTCCTATGGAAGATATCCATGAACTTGATATTTAGGGGATCAACATCTCCTTTGGATAGAGGTCCATAAACATTGTAATTGGGAAGGATTCCTAAGAGATTTATTGAGAAATTTTTAGCAAAATATTTTCTCCGTGGAGTAGCCCACATTGGGTGAACCACGTAAATTTTTGTGTCACTTTTGTGGATGATGTTTTGTGCATTGATTTGATTACTGCTATTGATACTGCTATCTATACACTGCATAATATTGAATTGAAAAGAAAAGTAAAAAGTGGTCTTATACTGTTCACCCTCCTCTTAGTATAAGCTTGTGTTCTTCAATTGGTATCATAGCGGGTTCCTTCAGAAGAGCTTGAAAACTTGAAGGAAAAGTGATCTAAGAACATGATGGATCAAAAGGATTAAAGAGAAGAACCCTTAAATAATGTAGTACCAATATTTTATGGTTTTGAATATGCACTTGAAAGACCAGGTGAGAATATTCTAATGGCTTTAGAAGATGAAGTAAGTGATCCTATAGAATACAAACCAAAAGGAAGTAATGATAAGGACAAAGGCAAAAAAATAGATTATTAATCAATGGAGAATGATTATTATCTCAAGGGAAAACTTATCTATGCTCTTGACATAGTAAATAAGGTTAGAAAGCAACACTCCAAGCTTGAAAGTCAGTTCAAGAATGTGATGAAGAAAGGTTATTGCTCATAGAGGATTTAGAGAAGTCAAAGGCTAAGACAAGCAAGTTCAAGTATAAGTTAGAAGTAAATATTTTGGAATGTGAGAAGTTAGCACAAGAAGTGGCTACTCTAAAAAAGGACTTGAAGGACTCCAAGATCAATATGAAGAGTTTCACAAATAGCTCTAAGAACTTGGATAAGTTCATATGTGGACAAAAATGAACATCATGTTCAATAGGTATTGGATTTGGAAAGGTTCAAAAGAAATTGGAAAAAGAATCTACTTCAAGTCTTGATGAAGAAGAAACTTCAGAAGAAGATACATCAAAAGAAGACAGTTTAAGTGAAAGTGGGATATAATAGGATGATTTGGACAACAAAGAGGTCAAAAATAGGAAAAATGCACAAAGAATATACAAATGGAACAAAAATCAGAATAGGAGACCAATGAGGTCTAGGCAAGGAAGCTTCAATGGGAGATTCTTTTCATGTCACAGGTTTGGGCACATGGCTTCACAGTGTAGGTCATATGACAACTTTTCCATGGGTATTGCTACTCATGCAATCACAAAGCAATAAATTGTAGGGTTCATGGTAGAAGAGGATATGGTTTCATTAGGAGGTATTCTAAGACATTTGCACCTCCAAGGAATAATAACATTAAGTGTTATAAGTGCAATAATGATGGTCACACGACAATATGGCGTAGAGAAAATATTCCAAAAGTAGGTATGAACAGGAATAGGAACATGAATGAGAATAGAAATATGAAAAGGAAAAATAACATGGATGAGAATAGGAACAAGAACATGAATAGGAACATAAATGATAACATAAACAAGGATGATGGCTTGGAAAAAATAGTGAGAGGATTCAGAAAACTTAAAAAGGAAGAGATAAAGATAAAGCTAAAGAGTAGTGCTTTCAGGGAGTAGAAATACTCCCACACCAGAATTAATCACCTCATGTGGAGGTGGGGAAGGGGATAAGCTAAGAGGCTCATTCTTAGCCCCGAGCCCCAAAGGTGACCCTTTACCATTGATGACAAAGGGGAGAGATTTGTGTATATTGGGGAGAGTTTTTGATATGGGGAGAGATTTTATATTTGAGAGAGCATTGATCTAGGGGGAGCAAAGTACCAGGGGGAGCATAAAAGAAGGTAAAATTTTAGTAAAAGGATATGGGTTGCCATCAATGACAAAGGGGGAGATTGTTGGAAATTTTGAGTCCCTAAGCTAAAATGTTGTCATTGATGTCAAAAGGATCTATGATGGCATGCACTATGTTTTGTGAAAGTGCAAGGAAGGGTTTTTGTGAAAACCAAGGTAGGAAAAATAAAAGGTTTTATTTAAAACCATGGATGAAAGATTTGAAATGGATTTTTCTTAAAACCCAGGTTGGATTTTTGTTTCATCAAAAAAGGAGTCCTGGTGACAAAGTTATTCAACTTTGAAGTTTAAGTTTTAAATTTTAATATTTTAAAATTTAATATTTTAATATTTAAATTTAAATTTCCAAAGTGGAAATTCCCGCTGACGTCATAAAATTCGATCAAGGGCCGATGTATGAAAATTCAAGGCAATATGTATAAATACCATTGCCAAAAATTCATTTGGAAATAATTTGAAGGTGTGTGAGTTTCATTCGAACAAAAAGAAAAGATATTTTAGTGCAATCAAAACCTACGAAGAAAGGGATAAATAGAAGGAAGGGAGGACCCTTCCCATACACCATAGGCGCTTGTGTCCTAGAGGCAAGAAGGAGGCAGTCAAGTTGTTGAGCACCAGGAGATCCGAATTTCAAATCCCATCGGTGTTGGTTTTTGCGAAGTGGAAAGGAAGTACACCTTTTGGCGCACATGTCTTCTGGGGCACGTTTGGAGTAAGGAAAACATAGTGGTTGCACTCACCATTTCATGTGAGTGGTTGGCTCACATGGTTAGTGGCACCATAGTTAGAGTGGTGCTTGGACAGTGATAGGGGATCAAATCCCGTTGAGAAGAAAAAGGTAAGTTAAATTTTTATTTTAATATTTGTAAGAAAATATTTGAGGAGTTGTTTTAGAAAATTTTGAAATTACTATTCCTTTTAATTTTGGAATGGTAGCATATTATATATCGTTGGAAATAATTTTTCAAGAGCTATTTAATTAACTTGATTAGAAGGAGAAATACAGGTTGTGTAAGAATATATTTCAGGTTTTGTCAAGGAGTCTCTAAAAGTAAGTTTGATCCATTCTATTGAGGGTTTATTTCTTGCATAAAAAAACTTTGGTGGATGTTAAAATAAAGTAGGAGTAATAAGGTGTTATTTGGACATTATTTTATTGTCGTGTTATTACTCAAGATCTCTAACCCTTGTTGAGATTGGAAAAAGGAAAAATGTTGAGTGTGGCAGATTTAGTGGACAACTCATAAGGCATCAAAAAGGTATGAGTAACATTCTCCATTGATTTTATTTGGGTGGTTTATTTATAAAATATCATTGGAGTGAAAAGGATTTATTGTGGTTTTCTATTCAAAAATAGTTGGTTTAATGCTTCAAGGTTTTATGGTTTGAAAGTTGTGATTAAAACCTTGTTTTATAAGCATTGTTGCTGGAGTGAGGTGTTGTGCTAAGAACTTGAACTTGAGCTGAAAAGAACATGAGTATCATTGTTATGTAAGAGTTGTTGTTGAGTATTGTTGAAGATATTTTGAGTTGGTTGATTCATTCTTGGAATAGGGTTTGTGAGAAAGAGTTGTTCCTTGTGGTGATTGGTTGAGTAGAGTTGTTTGAGCCTAGTCAAGAGATTGTGTGAAGTGGTTGTTCAAGTTTCATAAAACAAAATATTCTATATTTTGATTTGAATTGAGTTGAGGAAGAAATTGGATTTAAGTATAGAAAATATTGAGTCTCTAACAATTATATTTATGCTTATATGATATTGTTGAGTTGATATTGCTGAGTTGAGATTGGGATTTGAGTATAGAACATATTGAGTCTCTAACAATTCTCTTTATGCTTCTATGAGATTGCTGAGTTGAGATTTATTTAAGTTGAGATTGAGATTTGAGTATAGAACATATTGAGTCTCTAACAATTCTCTTTATGCTTCTATGAGATTGCTGAGTTGAGATTTATTTGAGTTGAGATTGGGATTTGAGTATAGAACATATTGAGTCTCTAACAATTCTCTTTATGCTTCTATGAGATTGAGTTGAGATTTTGTTGAAATGATTTGAGGAAAGTCTTTGAGAAGGCTTATGGACCAATTTTGAGTAAGATTTTGTGAAAGCTTGCTATGCATATTTGAGAAAGTCCTAGAGAGGACTTATTGAGCAGATTTGGACAAGTTTTGAGTGAGATTGTTGAGAAGAATTGGACAAGTTTTGAGTGAGCTTGTTGAGCATATTTGAGTAGGTTCTAAGTGAACCTATTGAGCAGATTTGAGCAGGTTATAAGTGAACCTATTGAGAAGATTTGATCAGGTTCTGAGTGAGCCTATTGAGCAGATTTGAGTAGGTTCTGAGTGAGCCTATTGATCATATTTGAGCAGGTTCTTAGTGAGCCTATTGACAGAGCTTTGGAGGTGATAGAGTATAGAGGACAAATTCTCAATGGATAGATATCCATAAACCAGGACAATTGAAGATAGATCTAAGTGAGGAGTCTTCAAGTGGAGAGAGATCCATAAGTCAGTGTAGTAGAGAGACAAAGTCTTATAGAAGATCACTAGCCAAAGCATAAGGAGAAAGAGTTCTATTGTGGAAGAGATACACAAACTTGATATTTAGGGGATCAACATATCCTTTGGACAAAGGTCCATAAACACTATAATCGGGAAGGATTCCTAAGATATTAATTGAGAAAGTTTTAGAAAAATATTTTCTTTGTGGAGTAGCCTGCATTGGGTGAACCACGCAAATTATTGTGTCACTTTTGTGGATGATGTTTTTTGCATTGCTTTGATTATTGCTATTGATATTGCTATCTATACACTACATAATATTGAATTGAAAAGAAAATTAAAAAGTGGTCTTATACTATTCACCCCCCTCTCAGTATAAGCTTGTGTTCTTCATATTTCCCCTTCTACTCTGGCTAGTGATATTCTAGAAGACTCTATCTCTCTGCTACACTAACTGGTGGTTCTACCTCCACTTCAACATTCCTCACTTAGATCTGTCTTCAATTGTCCTAGTTGCTGGATATCTATCCATTGAGACTTTGTCCTCTATACTCTGTCACCTCCAAAGCTTTATCTCAATACTATACTAAACACTGTCTAGTCAATCTAGAACAAATCTGCTCAATCTCTTATACTAAACACAATACATTTGTCTAGTACAATTCTATTCAATAGGTCCACACAGAACATGATCAAATCTGCTCAACAGGTCCACACAGAACCTGATCAAATCTGCTCAACAAGTCCACACAGAACCTGATCAAATCTGCTCAATAGGTCCACACAGAACCTTGTCCAAATATGCTCAATAATTCCTCTCTAGGACTTTCTCAAATCTACATAGCAAGCTTTCATAAAATATTACACAAAATTAGTCCACAAGCTTTCTTAAAGACTTGCTTTAATTCATCTTAACAAGCTCACATAGAACTTGTTCAATCTCATAGAATCATAAAGAGAATTGTTAGAGACTCAATATGTCCTATACTCAATGCTCAATCAATATCTCAACTCAATCTCATAGAAGCATAAAGAGAATTTTTAGAGACTCAATATGTTCTATACTCAAATCTCAATCTCAACTCAAATCAAAATATAGAATAGTTTGTTTCATGGAACTTGAACAACCACTTCACACAATCACTTGACTAGGCTCAATCAACTCTACTCAACCAATCACCTCAAGGAACAATAATTTCCACAAAACCTAGTCCAAGCATGTATCAACCAACTCAAAATATTTCCAACAATGCTCAACAATAAATCTCACATAACAATGATACTTATGTTCTTAACTCAAGTTCAAGTTCTTTGCATGACCAATTGGCTTCAACAACAATGCTTATAAAACAAGGTTTAGTCACAACTCTCAAACTAGAAAACCTTGAAGCATTAAACCAACAACTCCTTAAAAAGGAAACCACAAACAATCATTTTCTGTCCAAAGATATTTTCAAAAATCAATCAACCAAAAATGTCAATGAAGAATATTTCCCATACTTTTTTGATGCCTTATGAGTTATCCACTAAATCTGCCACACTCAACACATTTTCTTTTTCCAATCTCAACAAGGATTAGAGGTCTTGAGTAATAACATAGTAATAAAAATAATATCTCAATAACACCTTATTACTCCTACTCAATAAAATGCACCATATCCTCTTATGCAAGAAATAAACCCTCAAAAGAATGAATCAAACTTACTTTTGAAACTCCTTGACAAAACCAAAAATATCTCCTTGCGCACATATTATTTCTCCCATTAAGAAATCTAAGCAAATAGATCTCAAAAATAGCTTTCCAATGATATATAATATGATATATTTCCAAAAAGAAAATCAGCAGAATTCTCTATATTTCCTAGGGCATACCATATCCTTATTTCTCCTTAGGCAACCTTGGCAAAAATTGAAAAATTAAACAATATCAAAAATTTAATCCACTTGCATTGCCCTCGGTAGGATTCGATCCCCTGACATCCTCCTTCCTAATGCATTAGCTGTAGCCAAGCCACCATTTGGCCACGCGCCCTGATGTGTCTAAAATGACATGTCCACTATAAAGATCCGTGAACAATGCTCCTATGAAAAACAACAAGCGCTTCTTCCTTGCAATCCAAAAGGCCTCACGTGAATCGAACCTTAGTACCAAGCCAACATACCACTAGGTCACGCTGGCCTTTGTGCTTAGAGCCTTCGAACCTTCACACCTTTAGCCTTTACTAAATCGTAAGGCCTTTGAAAAACAAAACCTCTTTGCATGCGCTTCGAATAAAATAATTGCAAGGGATGCCTTGGTAAATATTTTTGATGGTATTTATATAATTCCTTTTTCATCTTTTACAATCATGTCGACGCTTCAAATAATTTTGATGTCGGTGTGATTTTTAATTTTTAATTAATTTAAATTTAAATATTATAAATTAAAAAGAACCAACCTTAGGTTTAATTTAATTAAACCTTAGAACCTTGTATTAATGCCCAATATTGGTGTAATTAAATATTATTTATAAAATTTAAATTCCTTGTGAATTTAAATAATTTATAAATAATTATTAAACCTCCTTTTTGACCTCTACAATAACCCATCTTGGGTTTTTATAAACCAATCACTTAACCTGTGCTCCCAATAATATTAAAATATTATGAAGCCTTTTTCCTTTCACTTCTGCACTGATGAAACTTTTTCCTGGATGACTTGGACGACTTTATTTCTTGCTGAATTCCTTAATAATATGGAGCCTTTTTCCTTTCACTTCTGCACTGATGAATATTTTTCCTGGATGACTTGGGCGACTTTATTTCTTGTCGAATTCCTTAATAAGAGTGATAACTCTATCAGGTGACATCAATGACAACTTTGACCTAGAGCAATCAAAATTTCCAATAGACCATGTAAGAAATAATACCTTAGACATGCCTAAAACAACCAATATCATCAACATCAGATACATCAGTTCCTCCTCCATCAATTCTACTTTTCAAACCTTTGGTCATGTTTATGGTACCTTTAGGTAAATAGGAAGATTAGTAGATAACCATACCAGTCTTGAATCCACTATAGGAGCTTCATAGGGTTCAACAATAGATAGAGTAATACAATAAAAATAAGTAGGCTCTATTGGCACAATTACCAACTATGACACAAATACTAAGTCACTTTATCTCACAAAATAAGGCTTTATTAATCTTGTGAAAAAACCACTAGTATTTAAATCTGAAGAGGAAATGATAAAACAAGATTGAAAATTAGTGGCATAATAGATTGAATTAAGAAATATCCAATCTAAAGATAAATTCCAAATCATGCAAGTGACTGAAGAGGTGATATCATACAATTTTGAGTGCTTGAGTAAAAAACTATTAATATGGGAGCAAGAATTGAAGTAAGAAAAATGTACTTCGAGCAACTCTCATATGGAAGAAAGAGCACTCTAAAGCCAAATCAATATACTAGTGTCTAATGGAGAAACCTATGGAGTATGTTCTAAAATAAAAAGAATAAATCAAAATCCTATCAAAAATATTTATTGAACAAGAAGCTAAATCTAGCCAGGAGATTAAAAATATCCAAAAACAACTAAAGGAACTAAAGCTAAAAAGTAAGGGTATGGAAAAGCATTCAAGGAATTGGTAAGAGAGATAAGTGATGCACATTGGAATGAGATAACCATGCTTTTGAAAACTTTTAGATTTGATGAGTGTTAAAACAACACGTATTTTATGCAAGTTTAATCCATTTTCTATCTGTAAATTTATGGAAATAAATGTATTTTGATGATCATTTTATCTTGATTGTATGATTTATGAATGAATTTGATCCATAATGATAAAAATGATTTATGCTTGTGTTTTACGCAAAAGTGTGCAAGTTTCTGTGTGTTTTGGTAGGAGAACATTGCAGGAGCTTCGCAAGAGAATGATGCGGCAAGGCACGGACCAGATGACAAGCGTGGATAGACTAGCCATGAGGATGATGTGCTAAGGAGACTCATGGATGAACGCTACAGAAAGGCGCTACGGAATATAGCTACGAAAATTTGTTACAGAAAGCGTCTACTGAAAGGCATTACAGAAAGAATATTGACCAAGTCAAACTATCCAATGCATTGTTGTGCCACGTCCAGTGACAACGTAGCATCCTTATGAGGCATATACAGTCAACACAGTTGACTGACATGTTGGCATTATGCACGAGATTTTATATTTATTAAAGTTGTTATAAAGTTGTTATTAGAAAGTTGTAAGATTATTACGTTGTTAAGATGTTTAGATTCTGATGCAAGCCTATTTTATCTCTTCCTAAAATGAAGGATGAATAGTTGTATTTGCTGCGTCAGTAGATTATTTAAATTAAGAACTTTTGTTATGTTAGTTCGTCAGTTTGCCACTTGGACCATCATGATTGTGACGAAGTCCAAGGTGGTTACAAAATAGTATTAGTTTAGATTATTATTGTTAAAAGGTTAGGAGTCGCATCATCAAGCCGATAAGACACATGGCAAAATACGTGGAGGAATTTCATTAAGAATGTCCAAGCGACATTATAAAATACAAGAGAGACCTTTGAAAAGGTCTAATGTTGAAATATCGAAATAGTGGAATTCTAATAGTCGGATGTATAATGTTCAAATATTTTTGTATACAATTTTTGCTATTTTGAAGGCTTGATGTTCGAAGATCCTGTACATTTGAATTTTTAGCAATAAAGCAGCAACACTTTTCGTCATGTATTTGGTAACTGTGTCATTTATTTCATTATGATGTATTTGCTTATGTAATCTTTACTGTATTTTCCTGCATTCATAAATTAAAATAATGTTAGTAGTATTAATGCACATTAGTTACTGAAGTAAAATAGTTTAGGGGAGAAATATTTACACTGTCCTCTAGGAGGTAGGGCCCACTCCTACAACCAGTCCCTATTCTCTCACCCCTGAAATAGGTTAGGATTAATTAGTACATAGAATTAACTTTAAATTATCAATTAAATTAAATTGCATCACTTTAGACTATAAGGTAAAAATAGATAGTTAAATCAATAGGTTGCACGTGGATCCACATCAATAAATATAAAAAGCATTTAATTAATATAAATCATAAAATTGCATTTTATTTTAATTCAACATAATTTATTTTCCTATAACTTTTATTATTTTCTGCAAACCTGAAACTAAGAAAAATAGAATTAAGTCTAAGATTAATCATTGTGGTATAATCTATATTGGATTACTACTCTTTAAATCGTTCACCCTGGATTGATAAATAAGTGTAGAGTTTACAACTAGACATTTTGGCACCATTGTCGAGGAGAGCAATGTCATAATTTTTAATCAAAGACTATTGGTTGTGCAAGAAGAGAGGCTTACCTGTATGTGGGAAGAGGTACGAGTCCTTGGCATGCATACGGGTCAGAGTGGCACAAGAAGTCCCAACAAGCCCCTTTGTTCGACATTGCTAGGTTCTTTTTCTTAGGATCATTTTATTGCTTTCGTAGTTAATATTTCATTTCAACAAATTTCAAAGCATTGGGTGGTTGTTGTTGCTTGCTTTGGTCTGGGTTCTCTGACCTATGAAAATAGGAAGTAGGTGTGATTGAGTGACACAATCATAGTGAAATTCTCCTTAAAATCAAAGAAGTAACAACAATTTAACCTTTTATTTCAACAATTTTATTTCCAACAAAATTTACTTTTCAAGCAATATTTCATTTTACTTTACTATGCTAAGAATTAGTTGTATAAATTCATTGACTATGAATTGCACCTAGTTTTAAGTGATAATAAAGTTATTTTAGAAATAGAAATTTTATTTTCCTCCTATTGTGCTAAGATTAGCACACATTTTAATTTTACTTTTTAAAATTAGTTGTATAAATTCATTGGCTATGAATTGCACCTAATTTTAGTAATAATAGGATTGCTTTAGAAATAGAAACTTTACTTTTCTCTTATTGTACTAATATTAGTTGTATAAATTCATTGGTTATGAATTGCACCTAATTTTAGTAACAGTAGGATTGCTTTAGAAATAGAAACTTTACTTTTCTCCTATTGTGCTAAGATTGGTTGTATAAATTCATTGGTTATGAGTTGCACCTAATTTTAGTAACAGTAGGATTGTTTTAGAAATAAAAACTTTATTTTTCTCCTATTGTGCTAAAATTGGTTATATAAATTCATTGGTTATGAATTACACCTAGTTTTAGTAACAATAGGATTGTTTTAAAAATTTATTCTTTCTCTTACTGTGTTAAGGTTGGTTGTAGAAATTCATTGGCTATGAATTGTAGATTGAATATTAACAATAGTAGGATTATTTTAAATTATTGAAAAAAAAACAAAACAAAAAAAAAAAAAAAAAAAGAAAAAAAAAGAGAAGTAAAAATATTGCTAGATGGTAGAAAATTGCATCAAACAGTCTGCTCTGATTGACCTTAGAAAATTACTACTAGAACAAGAAGTTAACCTCCTTTTTAAGCAAAGAGACAAAACATCTAGAAAAGAGTGGGAATACCTGTGTGAGCACCTGGATATTATAAAAGAAATATCAGACGAATTGGGTAGAATCAAGAGAGTAAACATAGCTAAAATTCTAGGGCTAGATTATCACTCACCCTACCTTGACCTTATAAGGAGTTGTGAATGATGGCTTGGAGATAGGAGAGCAATAATAAATTCAATCACTTACCCTTGGGATCAGTATTTCAAGGACTCCATTACCATCCATAGTTTCCTAGAAAAGATAGAAGATAGGGAGGTGAGCCTAGAATATAGCAAGAGATATCATAGGGCACCTAGAGTAGTACGCTTTAGAGAACTATGTCAAGACTTACATTATGAATTACAGTTTGAGAGCCCTAACCCAATTCCAAAATAGGATTTTATTATCCAATTGATTACTCTGGTAACAAAAGACTTTGAATTTGAGGAGGAGCATTATATGACTCCTAAACAACTCGATCCAATTAACGATATCCATAGGTTGTTCAAAGAAGATTAAAAAGGTAAAAATTTATTGCAAGAACCAAAGAACTTGGAAATTTCATGAACAAACCTAGAGATTCAAAGGGAAGATTTATTAAAATTAGTGAACTAGAAGCAGATTGCCAAAGAAACCTTAGTAAGAAATCTAAAACTTCTGAGTTAAAAGAAACTGAAACTACAATCCAAACATCTACAGATTCTGCATCATCAACAAAGTAGATTGAATTCCTAGAACAAGATCCCAAAACATATCTACTACCCAAACCAAAGTTTGATGACCATATAGATCCCTCATCTATATTTTTTGAACCTATACCTAGTCCAATTCTTGAAATCTTATATTCAATCATGGCTGATCAAGCTAGTGAACAAGGGGAAGTAAATAGAAACCAAAGGGAACATATGCAAAGGACTAATGATCAAGGAGAAGTAGAAAATAAAAGGGGGGTGGACAGAGAAAGACTTTTGCCTTCCCAATTCCTTCTTTCGAAGATAGGCTAACAAGAGAACCAAAACTAATCTCTATTGTTATTTTGCCTACCTTCCATGGGAAACCACATGAGGATCCTGATGCATTTCTCTTTGAATTTGAAGTGGTGTGCCAAGCCTATTTTTACACCATTGATGAGAAAAAATTAAGACTATTTCCTTCTACACTTAAGGATGTAGCCTTAATATGGTTCATGGGTCTAGGAGAAAGTATTTGCAATTGATGGGATGGAGAACATGGATTAAAAGATATATTCCTTGAGAGATACCAAGATTATTGTAGAGTTTGGGATAAGAAAGCCGAGTTGTTTTGCATGAATAAAAAATATGATGAATCCCTTGAAGATTATCTTGAGAGATTTCGGTTTGTGGGATCAAGAGTAAACATTGAGTTGGATGAAGAAATTCAAAAATAACTTTTTCTTAAAGGGCTAAAGGAAGATGTCCTTGACATACTAAACCTTATGGCAAAGGGGGATATTCATCAGATGGGATTGGGAGAAATTGTAAATATTTGCAAAAATTATTCAAGAAATAAGCCATTAAGAAGTAATAAGCACCCATCATCAGGAGGGGGAGTAACACGAGCTAAAATTGGCAATATGCTAGAGAATCTCAAAACTGATTTATTGAGTACATTAACATCTCTCGACCTCATGGACAAGAAACCAAAAGAGCAAAACATTGAAGAAATATATTGTCATAGATGTAGAAAGAAACACAACTTGAGGGAATGTCCTCTCAACATTACAAACATTTCCAACATCTCTACTTGTTGTAAAATCTGTGACAAGAACCATAATACCAAAAATTGTAAATATATTTTAGCTATCAAAACTACTATAAAAGAACCTGAGGTCGAAGAAGCAGAAGATGTTTACTTTATAGCTCAAAGAAGGAATGGTCCATTTAATGGTCCACCTAATTGGTCAAACTCTAACTATTCCAACCAAAAAAGACCTAATTATTGGTCAAATGCTCCAAGTTGGATGAATTGGAATCAATCTAATCAAGATTGGAACATGCCTCCTTGGGCTCAATTCATGTCCAATCCATATGGAAATTCACCTCCATGGATGGTAGGACAAAATCAAAATGCATCTAATTGGAATATGAGTGGCCAATACAATCAGATAGGACCTAGCTGGTCTCAAGGGCAGCCCCAACAACAAAAATTTCAAAATCAATTTAGGGGGCAAGTACCTCAAAACCAACCTCAAAATAGACTCCTTCCACCTCCAAATAATGTAAACAATCCTCCTAAGAAGCCACATTTACCAGCTCAACTAGTGCCTAATCCTAATAATAACAAAAATGTTCAATAGGTCTATGAAACAAATGAGACATGCTCAATATCTATGGTACCTTGCCAACAGATTCAATTAAGATCTGGAAAAATATTGGACAATACTAGAGCTACTCTCATAGAAATTGAAGAACCCATAGAAAATCTATCTGAAAAAGTAAACGAAGATGAAAGGCCTAAAGAAGAGGTGGTAGCTTTACCAGAAAATATTCTAGAAAAACAAAAAGAGATCCAAATTCCTCAAAGGAAAGAAGTGGAGATACCATTTCCTGAAATACTAGCAATACCAAAGGAACCATCTAAACCAACTTTCAATTTCCTTCAAGAGTTAGAAAATATCACCATTAAAATTCCTCTGTTACAAGCCATCAAGGATATTCCTATCTATTCCAAATTAATTAAAAATATATGTACAAATTCAGGAAGGAAAAAGAAGAATGAAGCTCAAACCATTCAAGTTATTGGACAATTGTCTGAGATAATGATTGGAGGTAGGTTATTACCAAAATACACAGATCCTAGAATACCTATACTCACAATTCACATTGGTAAAATAGCCTTGCACAATGTTTTGGTCGATTTAGGAGTTGCTATTAATGTCATGACCAAGGAAATAATAGAATCCTTAGGAGTACACAAATTACAACCAACTTCTATAGTACTCCAACTTGTAGATAGGTCTACTATCAGGCCAGAAGGAAAACTAGAAGATGTTATAGTCTCTATAAGTTCATGGGAATACCCTATAGACTTTGTAGTCTTACAACCCAAGAAGAAGTTAGGGGGACATCCCTTAATTCTAGGATGCCCATGGCTTGCAACAATTGATGCCTACATTAGCTGCAGATCTGAAAACATGACTATTTATGATGGCAAGAACACTAAAGACCTTAGCCTATTTCCTAAATCAACATTAGATAGAGATTTTCCAAAACAACTATGGTATGATTTCCCTCATGATTTGGATGATATCCAAACCTTATCAATCAATGTTCTGAGTGAACACCTACAACAAGAAATTGAGGGACCATTATCATTGCTACTAGGAGATCAACAGGAAGATCAAGGTCAAGATAATAGTTGTTTATCTAAATCTACTATGGTCATTAATGAAGCAAGCACAAGTCAATCTCAGCAATTGATACCATACGACTATCACTTGAATGTTCTTGAACATGAAATGATGGGAATAGATGCAAATACTAAAAGTTGCAAACAAATAGATATCACATCAAGAAGGACTTTGAATATTAGTAATGAGCTTACAAGCATACAAGAATCACAACTGATAGATGTGCTTAAGAAGCATCAACTAGCATTTGCATGGAACTATGAGGACATGAAAGGAATACACCCAAATATTTGTACCCATCACATATTTATTCAAGAAGGTTGCCACCCAGTAAGACAACCCCAAAGAAGGTTGAATCCAACTATGAAAGATATAGTTCAGGAAGAAATCATTAAACTCTTAAATGCAGGATTTATATATCCAATTTTTGATAGCCAATGGGTATCACCATTAGTAATAGTCCCTAAAAATAATGGTAAATGGAGGATTTGTGTGGATTACAGGGAATTGAATAAAGTGACAAAGAAGGACTATTTTCCCTTACCATTCATTGATCAAGTTCTTGATACCTTGGCTGGGAAGAAATACTTTTATTTTTTGGATGGCTTTAGTGGGTATAATCAGGTTTCAATAGTTGAAGAAGATCAGGAAAAGATAACTTTCACATGTCCTGTAGGAACCTATGCTTATAAAGTCTTACCTTTTGGATTATGCA
The DNA here is from genome assembly GCA_028583015.1 of Wollemia nobilis. NCBI lineage: Eukaryota > Viridiplantae > Streptophyta > Pinopsida > Araucariales > Araucariaceae > Wollemia > Wollemia nobilis. The sequence continues at coordinate 2,627,057 of JAQPPZ010005120.1, forward strand.
ATGCACCTACCACTTTTCAAAGGGTTGTTTTAGCTATTTTTGCTGATTTGATTAATGAATGTGTAGAAGTCTATATGGATGACTTCACAGTCTATGGTAACACCTTTGAAGAAACTCTATCAAGCTTACAAAAGGTTCTGGTTAGATGCCAAGAACAAAACCTCTCTTTGAGTCATGAGAAGTGTTTCATGATGATGAGAGGAGGTATTGTTTTAGGACATTACATATCAGAGGAAGGTGTTAAAGTAGATCCTACAAAAATTCAAGTTATCCAATCCCTCCAACCTCCAAAAACACAAACAGAGGTAAGAAGTTTCTTAGGACATGCAGGATACTACCATAGATTCATTAAATACTTCAGCAAATTTGCCTCTCCTATGCTTAAGCTCTTAACCAAAGAAAGTGAATTTAATTGGACTAAAGCATGTCAGGAAGCCTTCAAAATTATAAAGAATAAATTGACTACTGCTCCAATCCTGAGGGGACCAAATTGGAAATTACCCTTTCATATACATTGTGATGCTTCAGGATATGCAATAGGAGCAGTACTACAATAAATAGAGAACAAAATACCTTATGCTATCTATTATGTGAGTAAAAATTTGCATGGGGCTGAACTTAATTACATAGTTACTAAAAAAAGTTCTTAGTTGTAGTCCATGCTATTAATAAATTCAAACATTACATAATAGGGTATGAAGTATTTGTTCACACTGATCACTCTGCCATAAGATACTTAATGAATAAAGCTACAATAGGAGGTAGAGTGGTTAGATGGCTTCTCTTATTGCAAGAATTTAATGTCACAATTATAGACAAAGTAGGCAAGGATAATGTCATTGCAGATCATTTATCTTGTATGCAAATATTTGATGATGATGAGTTAATTCTTGATAATTTCTGGATGAACATTTGTTTGCTCTCTCTATTTTCACTCCTTGGTATGTTGATATTGTAAATTATTTAGTAACAAGAAAAATACCTCAAAATTTTACATCGCATGAGCATAGAAAACTAATACATCAGAGTGCCCCTTATATGTGGATTAATGGAGTCTTGTTTAAATATTGCCCTGACCAAGTAATTAGGATATGTGTGCAAGAAGAAGATGTATATGACATCATTCGGGTAGCACATGAAGAACCTTATGGAGGCCATTATGCCACCCAAAGAATAATTAGTAAATCTTCAAACTATTTTGCAAAAAAATGATGTTTGTTGATAGATGTGATGCTTGTCAAAGGGCTAGTAAACCTACACCTTCAATGGAGATACCTTTGGTACCACAAATAATGTTTGAACCATTCAAGAAATGGGGAATTGATTTTGTTGGACCAATAGACCCTCCAAGTGTAGGTAATAAACACATACTTGTGTGTACAGATTATGTCACCAAGTGGGCTGAAGTAAAAGCCTTACCACGAGCACAAGCTGAACCTGTAGCTGATTTTATTTATGAAAACATCATGCAATACTTTGGAGCACCTAGAGAACTAGTTTCAGATCATGGATCCCAATTTATCTCCAAAGTAATCAAACATTTTATTGAAATCTATCAAATAAAACACAAGAAGACTTCGCCATATCACCCTCAAGCTAATGGACAAGTAGAAGTTACAAATAGAGAACTTGAAAATATCATTACAAAAATTGTAGTTGTTAATAGGGTTGATTGGGTAGAAATATTAAAAGAAGTTGTATGGGCATATAATACAACTTGGAAAACTACCACAGGATTGTCACCTTATGAAATGGTCTATGGCAAGCAAGCTATTATACCTATTGAATTTGAGATAGAAACTCTTCGCACAATGGTACAACTTGACATGAACTTGGATCAAGCACAAAAATCTAGATTGGAAAAGTTAAATATTCTAGATGAAAGAAGACTAGAGGTATTACACAAGACTGAATTAACTCAAAAACAAAGAAATAAATGGCATGATAAACACATTGTACCATGAACATTTCAATCAGGATATTGGGCCTTGTTATTTGACTCCCGCTACCAATATTTTCAAGGTAAGTTAAGGACAAGATGGCTAGGACCCTATGAGATTGAAGAAATGTTTGGAAATGGTACAATTAAACTTAAGCCTATAGATGATTCAACAAGAAGATTACTAGTAAATGGGCATAGGCTTAAACTCTACAAGAAGCCATTATCTAAAGAAGAATTCATACACCATCTCAAGCAATAGGTTGATTTGTAGTGCATTTCTGAACTGCAATCAACTATTATTGAATGACAACTTCTCTTTCTTCTTAAATAAAAAATATATATATATATATATATATACTAATAAGAATAAAAATAAAATAAATAAATGTATTATACACCACTTGGCAAAAGAAAAAGAAGATTATCATGAAAAATCACTCTCTAAACATACTTCCTTTATTTCATGATGGAGTTCCAATATCTATAATATTTTCATCTTATTTTTCATCAATATTCAGTCTCAATATTTCAAAAGGCTCCAAAGGGTACCTTCTTCTATTAACTTGAAAACTTGTAGAGAAATTACTGCCACATCTTGCATAACACTTTGTTTGCTAAAAAAAATCTAGGTGTTTTCAATCACTCAACCACCACTAGTGTTTTAAGAAAATCTCCATTGAAAATCAAACAATCCTTAAGTGCCATAAGTTGTTCCTAGTCAATCAAGTTTCCTCTTGGACTACGCACATTATAACAAATAAAAACATTGTGAAGTTTAGGAAAGAATAACTCATGAGTTACTATTGCCATAAAGTGAATGGTTTCCCCTACTTATCCAATTATGTGCATGGTCTAGAAAGCTAAATAATTGGAAAAAGGACAAGCTCCCCCTTCACCCTTGAAAAAAAAATCCCTTGCTCTCTCTCAAAATGAGCAAGTATCCCAAAAAGCAATAAGAATTTCCTTGCTCTTCCTCAAAATGAGCAAGTACCCCAAAAAGCAATAAAAATCCCCTTGCTCTTCTTCAAAATGAGCAAGTATCCCAAATAAAATCCAATAAAATAAGGGAAAGGAGCTTGAATCCCTGGAATTCTTAGTGTTTCAAAAACCATGGGGTGATCCTCATTACAACAATGGGTTGAATGAAACCCACCTAGAAATAAGGTATCCTTACGCGTGGTGCCAAGTCTGTACATAGACCTATGGATGCTCATGGATAAGCTAGCTTGTTGGCATAAGTGACCAATGGATTAGTCAATCCTTACTCATAATGAGAAATGAACATTCACTGCACACACAATTGGTCCTTAAGATGCTTGAAACCACTAGGACAACCTTAGCATCATATCGATTTGTGAGATGAATAGATGAATTTGTTTAAGATCACTAGGATGTTTGAGTCTTTGTAAAACAACTCTAGATCATTTATACCTAAGGCAAAAAGAGTCATAAGCAAGTTTCCATTCCATACCACTATCACATTGCCATACATATATCATAATCCATTTCATCCTACAAAAATGTGGCTCGAATTCCCAAAGCCTTAATATTCACTTGTAGGGACAAAGTAGTAAGGATAGGGTTACAATTCCCATCAAGACTTTGATAGAGTGGTTGGGAATCCAATTTCCCAAAGCTTTGCACCCCTATAAGAGTAGCAAATAGATGCATATTTCTATAGAAAAGGCCATCAAGATGATACCAGAATGACTATCCTATTTGTTCTCTTCCAAAACAAGTTTTGAAAGCACCTAAGCCTTTGATGAAGATCTATTTTGCAAATATTGATGACTGATATCAAGTTTAAATCCATTATTTTTCTCTCACATGGAACTCCTTAATGAAATTAAAGAAATAAAGACAAGAAAATAACATCCCTAGGGCATTGGAAGGAATTGTTAACAAGACCATGGGATCATTTATTTAGAAGCCAAGAAGGTAAGTACATTTTGCAAAAAGGTTTATTATTCTACAAGCCTATTTAATGGCTTGACAACATAAATAATACATAAGTAAATCCCCCATATCCTTAATTAAATAAATAAAACAAATTATTATATATATAATATTTGCCATAATATAAATTTTTACAAAATAAAACCCTTTCTATCATGTTTTGGCTATATAGCCAAAAATATAGTTTGGGGGAGGTAAGTAAAAGATTCATTCAAAATTCATGATACAGTTTGGGAGGAGAAAAAAAAAGGAATGAAGAATCAGGTAAAGTATTCTTTCAACTCTACAATTATAGTTTTTGTAGACATTTTCTATAGACATTTTTTATAGATAGTTTTTGTAGACATTTTTTAGACAATTTCTTTAGATAGTTTCTGTAGATATTTTTTGTAGATAGTTTTCTGTAGATATTTTTCATAGATATTTTTGTAGCACATTTCATAAAAAATTTCTAAGTGTTAACGCTCATATTTGTACAAAATAAGATGACACGTGTCAAAGCAGAATCATACAAGGTAATTATTAAAAATTATTTATACAAGGGATTTTGAAGAAAAAGAGGTAAATTCACATGAATATTTAAAAATTACCATAAACACCATGGCATGAATATTTTTCAAACCTATGAATCATGACACGAAAATCGAAACATGGACTTAATATTGAAAATAATGCACAATAGAATGGGATGACCAAGAAGTGACTTTGGGAATCATGTGCATAAGGTTCGGTTTAACAAGCTGAACACTCTAACCTTTGCATGAAGACATTGAAAATTACAACTTGGAGCACTAAGGATGATGCATATATTTATGATTGGTCGAAGAAAGGGTGTCGTGAACACATTTCAATTAATAATTTTTGGGAAGAAAGTAAAATGCGGATCAAATACCACCAATTCATGGAAATAATTACGTGGACATTGACCAAGAGGTAAATAAAAAATAGGGCATTATATGGAGATTATAAAATTTAAAATTTAAAATATGGTGAAAGTGTTATGAGGAAGCCAATGTCAATAGATGATAGGATAAAGAAATGCACGTGTTAAGGCATGATAATAGATGTCAAATGAAGAGGGTACACATGTATGAGTCCAAAGGGAAATTAAGATTAGGGGTTTTAAGTTTTATTAATTAAATATAATCTCCCTTCGACAATCGAACTCATAACACAAGACATTATTATTTATTCCCATGCAAGGTGTTGGAAAAATGTCACACCAAAATATGAAATGTGCAAGAGAAGTTGACCACCTCACGACCCTAGTATCGATTATCGACACTTGGCCATATAGACCAATGAGAGAATATGCCATGGATCATGATTCTAAACCATCGATTAGGAGGAAATGGAGGGCCATGATCTAGTTTGATTAAATTCACATGATACTAATGAAACTTTCCCTACAAGCTAGCACCGACCACCATGCATGAAGAAGGGTGATCATCGACACTTGGCCACTGAAGTGAATAAGGAGCATCACAAATCAGAATTATAAGCCGTTGATCAAGGAGAAATGAAGGGCTAAGATTTACCCATGTTTTTATTACATGATAAACCTAAAAAATAAAATTAACCCTAATATTTTCATAGCAAGCTCTACAACTGCAAAGGAAAACTCTTTGCATGATCGAAGATGAAACCATTATGCAGCAAAATTAAAATTATCGAGGAGGATGAAGAAGAGAGAATTGTAGATGAAATATAATGAAGGAATAAATAAATTTGACGATGTAAAATTAAGTGAAGAAGAGTAGGTAAGGTGGTGAACCCATTTTGAAATAAGAAATATTTTTTTACAGAAGATATTTTATAAAATAAAGCTACATAAAAAAATATATCTTCTTTAATCATTTTTCTATAAATAAAGGAAACCCTCTGATTAATCATGTAAGAAAAAAATACATATATAATAATGCATTAAAAAATTTGATGTTACATTTTTTTGCATGGGTTAAAAGATATGAATATACACAAGAATTTATTTTTGTCTTATATGCATGTAAATATTTTATCGAATTCATTTGCAGGTTTTCCTCTCAGCTAAGTAACTCCATGATAAAATTCTAAGCAAAGGCTGAAGCATATTCCAAACTACCTTACCTATCTTCCACTAAAACCCTACCCTATCCATTAAACCAATCATTATACCTAGAACTACCTTCCATAAATGAAGTGAACCCTCATCTATCCATACCCAGAACCCTAGTGATGCCATGAAAAAGTTGTTCCAAGAGGCGCACTGGTGGGATGCCCTAACAAAATTCCAAGGGCATGACCAAGGCGTGGCAAAGCAGTTCATCATGAACTGCGATCCCATGACCATGGTGACCCATGTAGGTGAAATCCAAATTAAAGTCACCACCAACCTAATATCCAAAGTTCTAAGCCTTTCTAAAGTTAGTCAACCCTATTATAAATCTACCTACAAGGGGGTAAATCATATGGTCGAAAGGTTCAGGGAAATATGCACTGTAACCCGAGATAGAGATGGGTGGATAAAAGGTGTAGCGACTTCCTCATTCCCTATAAAATGGTAGGAAGCTACCACAATTCTTATAAAATTCTTTACCCTAGAGGGGAGATTATCCAATTGTGGGGGTTACCACCTCAAGATGATGTTGAAACTTAAAATACCCTAGGCATGAGGACTGTATAATAAACCTCCCATACTTTCTCTACCACTCAATTAAAGCCATAGTCACTCGAGTCTAACCTAAAAATTCCAAAGACAATCCCAAGTTTCACTTAATCACCCATCATGGGTTGATAAAATTGATAGTCTTACATAAAGCATTTGAAACTAGGATTCCATGGGATACTATAGTAGAAGAAGCTAACCTGTCCATTCATTATGAGCCGAGTGAGTCGAAATCCATTGGGGATAGTGTGTCTGAGGAAAATTCTGAGTCTGAGAGTCAGGAGGAGGAAGAATCCCCTATGCGCAAATGCCCTACCCATTCCAAGCCATCCAAACCCTCTCGACCTACAAGGAAGACCAGACATGAGAGATACATTCCAAAAAATCAAGAAATAGGGGAGACATCCAACCCAAAAATAAACCCACTTACACCAGATCCATCTGTAGAAATTCTTGGGCAAATTCAAATGCAGCAAACTATGTTGCATATCAAGCTGGATAGACTCAAGAATGAGTTTACCGAGCATGCCACCCTAGTGAGACGTGCCCTTACTCTCCAGCTTGATATCCTCAAGTAGATATCCATGGATAGGGTGGTGAAATAGGTTGATCCAGTCATCCAACTAGTAATTATTGGTACCTCTCCCAACAAAAGCTCCACATCCGGTAAAAAGCCAAAGAAATCGATGAATTTTAGCAAGGTCATTGACTTCACCAGAGTACTTGAAGAAGATAGCTCGATTCCATTTGCCAAAGTGTTTCAACAGAACCATCCTCAAAGACCAGAACCATCCATTGAAATAGGGATGCCTCAAACAAGATTACTCCTTAACATTGGGATGCCCCATGACATAGATACAATAATCAATCATATCATTGAAATAATCAAACCTCCTCCTCCTCTAAAAAAATAGGATGCACAGTATGAGTCATAGGATGGAGGATCTATAGAAGTCGAGCATGTCAAAACAATATCTATTGAATTACCACTTGATCCCAAGGAGGCCAAAGAACAGGTGCAGAAGGTGAAGCGAGAGAAGAATTTGCCAGCAAAGAGACCGAAACCTACATGGGTTTCATCCCGACTTAGATCTAAAGTCGAACAATCCATAACAAAACTTTGATGAACTTGCATATTTATGCTTATAAACTTTATTTGATTTTAATAATGTTGATCTTAATTATTTGTAAAAGTTTTTAGCATTTTATCTTTATATCTACAAGTATTTTCCTGTTGCATATCTAAAAATAGTTATCATCTTCATTTTGTAGTATGTTATTTCATATTTTAGCAGACTTATTTCCATAAATGAATGCAAATAATTCATGTAAATTACAGTTCCTTGTTGATAAGAATTGTCAAGTGAATTCTAAAAATAATTATAGTGTCTTACTTTATATCTATGAAATTATTTACGTAACATTGTAATATTCTATTTTATGTCTACAAAAATGTTGAAGTGATTAAACATCTACTACAAAGTTTTTATTGGACATACTATAATTTTAATTTGTATGCATGAGGACATGCATCTCCTTCAGTTTGGGGGAATGATGAGTGTTAAAACAACATGTATTTTATGCAAGTTTAATCCATTTTTTATTTATAAATTTATGAAAATAAATGTATTTTGATAATCATTTTATCTTGATTGTATGATTTATGAATGAATTTGATCCATAATGATAAAAATGATTTATGCTTGTGTTTTATGCAAAAGTGTGCAAGTTTCTATGTGTTTTGGTAGGAGAACATTGTAGGAGCTTCATAAGAGAATGATGCGGCAAGGCACGAACCAGATGACAAGCATGGATAGACTAGCCATGAGGATGATGTGCTAAGGAGACTCATGGATGAACACTATAGAAAGGTGCTATAAAATATAGCTACGAAAATTTATTACAGAAAGCGTCTACTGAAAGGCATTACAGAAAGAATATTGACCAAGTCAAACCATCCAATGCATTGTTGTGCCACATCCAGTGACAACGTAGCATTATTATGAGGCATATACAATCAACATAATTGACTGACATGTTGGCATTATGCATGAGATTTTATATTTATTAAAGTTGTTATTATAAAGTTGTAAGATTATTACGTTGTTAAGATGTTTAGATTCTGACGCAAGCCTATTTTATCTCTTCCTAAAATAAAGGAATAGCATCATTAGATTATTTAAATTAAGAACTTTTGTTATGTTAGTTCGTCAATTTACCACTTGGACCATCATGATTGTGACAAAGTCCAAGGTGGTTATAAAATAGTATTAGTTTAGATTATTATTGTTAAAAGGATTATTTTAAAAGTCGCATCATCAAGCTGATAAGACACATGGCAAAATACATGGAGGAATTTCATTAAGAATGTCCAAGTGACATTATAAAATACAAGAGAGACCTTTGAAAAGGTCTAATGTTGAAATGTCAAAATAGTGGAATTCTAATTTTGGATGTATAATGTTCAAATATTTTTGTATACAATTTCTGCTATTCTGAAGGCTTGATGTTCGAAGATCCTGTACATTTGAATTTTTAGCAATAAAGTAACAACACTTTTCATCATGTATTTGGTAACTATGTCATTTATTTCATTATGATGTATTTGCTTATGTAGTCTTTATTGTATTTTCTTGCATTCATGAATTAAAATAATGTTAGTAGTATTAATGCACATTAGTTACTGAAGTAAAATAGTTTAGGGGAGAAATATTTACACTGTCCTCTAGGAGGTAGGGCCCACTCCTACAGCCAGTCCCTATTCTCTCGCCCCTAAAATAGGTTAGGAATAATTAGTACATAGATTAACTTTAAATTATCAATTAAATTAAATTGCATCACTTTAGACTATAAGGTAAAAATAGATAGTTAAATCAATAGGTTGCACGTGGATCCACATCAACAAATATAAAAAACATTTAATTAGTATAAATCATAAAATTGCATTTTATTTTAATTCAACATAATTTATTTTCCTGTAACCTTTATTATTTTTTGCAAACCTGAAACTAAGAAAAATAGAATTAAGTCTAAGATTAATCATTGTGGTATAATCTATATTGGATTACTGCTCTTTAAATCATTCACCCTGGATTGATAAATAAGTGTAGAGTTTACAACTAGACAAGATTCATTGAGGTATCCACTATACAAAGTACCCAAGTGAGCCAAGAGATTAAGTCAAATATTATCAATATTTCTACAAAATTTTGGAAGGTAGGGCTTATCAAGAAAAACTAGCCTTTGCATCATATTGTGAGCTATTGACTATTAGAGTTCATGATAAGAAGTGGAAAACACATAATATAGTTAAATTAATCCAAAAGAAATGATTTATGCATCAATGTAAGGCCCAAGTGACTTCCCTAAGTACCACTACTACCAATCTTAGAAGCAGAATCAATACATTGGTGCAAAAGGGACTCCCATATCCCTAGACTATAGATGGTAGACTCATATTGGAGAAAAATTATATGCAGATGATAAGACTCTACAAAAGCAACAATTTCTCTTCTGATCTATGGTCATATCCTCTCAAAATAAAGGACATCGTTAGAGTTATTAAGCATGTAGTAGGAATAATAACCCAAATGCACATGACCATAAAAAACAAATGGAATTTGTTCCCCAAAAACTAATGTGATATGAAATTAATCCTTGAATATTATAGAATGATATAGTGTCCATCAGATTAGGAGTGGACACAAAATAAGCAAATGATGAATAAGTTGCTAGCCTTTTGAAATTTTATTTTTATTTTATTTTTTGTTTTCTTTTTGCAAATCCTTTCAATTTTGACTTTGCACCCAAGGATAAAGGTAATTATTCTAAATTATCTTTTAATTAGACATGAAGACCCCTATGAGTCACTAGAACTATAGTGATTTCTTCACTACATACAAATATTATTGCCTTAGAGGATTTTTGAGAAAAACAATATAATGAAGGCAAGATGGCAAAATGCAAGGAAAGAGACATGTGATAGATGCAAGCATGAACTACTTTGTGAAAGTTTTTATCAAGGGAGAAAAGCAATAGATCTAAACACTTGTGTAGCCTAGGTTCCTAGAAAGACAAAAAGCAAAAAATGATTGACATGTGTAAGAGAGAAAATAGACCTTTGATGATTATAAGTTTTTAAAGTTCTAGAGAAAAAAAGGAAAGATTTTTTTTGAAAGATATATCATGCAAGACAAAAAGGAAAAATAGTTAAATGGTTCGATGTGAAGACAAAGTAAAATACTTTCAAAAAATATTTTTAACAAAGAGTTCAACTTGATGTTGAAAATTTTCAAAGTTGTGATGGGAAGAGGAAAAGAAAAATTTCAATAAGCATCATCATCTGAAGAGAGTTGAGAGCAGTTTAGAAATTAAATCATTCACAAGACCCTAGAAAGGGTAGATGAGCTAGAATGTGCAATTATTAGGGGAGGATAAGGATTACCTATTGATGTTATCTTAGTTCAATAATCCAAGAAAAGTAGGTGGTATATTAAATATAAAGGTATGACATCTGCAATAGTGGCAGTTCCAAAAGTGACAAGACCAATGGTATAAGGTTCTTCTATTCGAGCTTTAATGATCTCTACAAAGATCATTTGGGATTTTCAGATTATCTTGTAAATTATGAAGGGAAATTCTCCCTATTTTATAATCTATATATAGTAGCTAGTCTAACATTGTAAAGGATTAGTAATTTTTATAACTATCCCTTCATTTTCCTTTGTATAATAATTTTTGGATCCTTAAGTGGTGTTGCAGGCATGCTTTCAAGCCTCCACTTTTAATATATCTTGTAATATTTGCTACTCATATATACATGCTTTAGGTCATGACTATTTTCTTGCTATCCCATTTCATGTATATGTGTGTTTATGTGTGTATAATGGTGGAAATGACTATCTCTATTCCATTTACTTTATATACAAACTAGTGCTTAAAATGCTCAAAGGAAGCCTTTATATTAAGGCTATTGGAACATTATACTTAGGGTTATTATGAAGGGGAATATTATTTAGATGTTGGCACATCACCGCCTATTAGGATAGACCAACTTAGGTTTTATTATTTTTCTAAATTTATTTTATGCATTTTCTCTAACAATTTCTCCCTAAAGCTAGTATAGTAGAAAAGTGTACTCAAGGTAACATATTAAAAGGAGTAAGCCTTGGTAAAAACCCTAAAGAAACTAAGTTGAGCCAAACCTTGTGCTCTTGGATTTGCCCTATTGTGTCACTCCATATGATACATGGTAGTCTCAACTTCCTGGTCCTTGAGTTTGATGGTCTTGACAATCAGAGAGGATAAAAGGTTGAAGAGTCAACTAAGGTAGAACATTAAGCTAAGGTTGAAGTATCTCACCATCCATACCACCATGAGAGGAAACAATAATGGAGACATGACATAAAGAAAAAAATGAGCTATGACAAACTTACATGGAATCCAAGGATTAATTATGGATATTCAAGTGGCATAAGGGTAACTATGGATCATCATAGACTACCACCAATTAAGATTTAACTTGAATGGTGGAATAACCAAGATTGATACCAATTTTAAGCATTTCTTAGAATATTGTATTATTTAGTTTCTTCCTATGTTTCAAGGATAAAATATTTTGTAAGGGGGGTGGAAAGTAAGGTACCTAGGGATATGAATGCGGGTATATAATATAATATTGTAAATGGGTATTATGGCTTGGATTACACATAATATTGTAAAGCATGGTGCCATATTGTAATACTATGCACTTTATAACTCATGGAAGGTGAATCATCATATGGGTGACCTTCTAACTTACAAAAGGTGAACCATCACATTATTGTATAAAGAGAGATGTACCTCCAATTGTAAAATAAATTCATATCAAGTATTCTTTGTAATAGTATTATCTCATGGAGTGGAGATTGGAGTGATTCATTCCTTAAGGAGTAATATTTTGTATTGCCCTACTTCAAGGGTAATATCTATCTCTATTTTCTTGTGTGGATTATTGTTATGGAATATTATTTGTGGATGGATGTTTGATTTTTTTTATATATTGCTAAATTATTTTATGTTAATAATAATTGAGATTAATAACACTAGTTGGTAAGCTAAAGATATCCTAAGGGTCATCATGTAGAAAACTTGATTTTCATCATTAATTTTAGAATAAGTATTGGATCTTGGGATCTGGTTATCAAAATGTGTTATTCATAGGAATTATTGTTGTATTATGATTGCCACATGTTGGGGCAACCATGGCTACATCACAAATATCTCATTTTAAGGCAATGTGGTTATGCCATGAAACCTCATTAAGGGGCAATTTGGGTTTTTTGTGATGTTCATATTCACTGTCTAACATTGAAGTTGCTATAGCTCATTAGGACACTATGGTAGATCTATAGATTTCATCAAAAATAATATTAGAGTCATTTTATTCTTCTAAATTAGAATCCTTATTAGACCAATTCTTAATCCTAGGTTCATCATCAAGAGTTATCAAAGGAGGATGGTTGATATAATTTTGAAGGGTAATAGGAGTAAGACCTTCTATTTCTAAAATTTCTAGAAATACCTCTTCCTAGTCCTAGTAATCACTTTAATGCCCTTGGAAGAAGTTGGAAGAAGCATAAAGGTAAGCAAAAAATAAAATCAAGAGTAATAAGGGGTTTTACCAAAATGTTCTACCCTTAAGTCAACAAACTACCCAAAACCCTTACAACAAATAAAACTTGATTTTTTTTGAAAAACTATGGCAATTTATAATTAGCATGCAACAAAGAGTGACTTATCACACGAGCCCTATGACAACTAACCTAAAAAACTCTAGGGGTTAAAAAAAAAAAAAAAACCTCAAAAGGTGGTTTTACATTAGGTTCACAAAAATGTTTGTAGGAAAAAGAGGATATTTAATATAGCTATTCAAATTAATACAAGATAATCCAAAATACTAGAGCTAAGATAAAGAAATAGTAAATTAATAGTAAATACCAAAAGTTATCCTAATTCAAGCACAAATAAATTTGAAGCATTAAAAAATAACTACACTAAATATATCCATAAAATACACTAAATGATTCATGGCTTTCTGATCAACCTCTTTCCTTGGATCCAAACCTGGTGATATCTAAAGCATCATCTAGAGCATTGGGGTGTTGGAAATTAGTATATTTTATTCTCCATGACAATATGCATAAAATATGGAAGGATCTGCCTATGGAGATTGGGGATAGGGAGGTGCAAGATGCTTTGGAGAAGATAGCGGCTCTTCTAGATCGCCAAGTCCTAACTCATGTAGAGGTGGAGGATAAAGTTATTTGGTCAAGAGAAAGTGATGGATCCTTTTTATTGCATTTGGATTATGTGTTGATAGAGCCGAAGTTTCAGTTTTGGAGCCCAAGAAGAAAAATTTGGATCAAGAATCTTCTTTCAAAAGTCAATATATTTTTCTCGTTGGCTACCTACAATAAGATCCAGACTATAGAGAATATTCAAAAATTAGGTATGGTTCTTCCCAATAGATGTTATCTATGCGAAATTAATTTGGAGATGATAAACCACCTCTTTACAAATTGCTCATTTTTAGAGGTGCCTATGTGACTATTTTGGAGAAACTAGGAGTCATTTGGGTGTTTCCAAACATTTTGGATGATATTTGCTATTAATGGGTTCCACCCATAGGCTCTCAAAGGATTAAATGCATGTGGAAGTTACTTCTCCCTCACCTCCTATAGGGTCTTTCAAAATAAAGGAATGCTTGAGCCTTCAAAAATTCTTGTCATAGCTGCTCACATGTTGGTCTCAAATCCCTTTGGATTTTGGTGGAGAACATCTTATATATGGCCTTAAAGCTAGGTAATGGCCACAATTGGACCCCAACTATGAAAGTGGAATGGGAACTGATTTTAGGCTTTCACTTGGCCAATACTTCTAATCTAGTTCTTAATCCTAGGCTCCCTATCCGATGGAGCCCCCCCTTAGTGGATGGTTAAAACTTAGTTTTTATGGGGATTCTAATGGAAATCCTAAATTATTAGGGGCAGGTGGAGTAGTCAGAGATGATAGTGGTAGCATTTTGGTGGAATTTTTTGAATACCTTTCTATCCAATAATTTTTCTTTACGAAGGCCAAGGCAACTTACCAAGGATTTTTGATTTTGCAAGTGTTGGGGGCCAGGAGGGTGATTGTGGAAGGGGACTCCTTAAGCTTGATTAATATGATTAAGTTTGATAAATCCGCAAATTAGAATATCTAGAACATGGTGTTAGAAATGATAAGAATCATACAACAAATAGAGAAAGTGCAGGTTGCACATATCTAGAGAGAAGGGAATAAATTGGTGGACTACATGGCCAACTAGGATACTATTTAGCCTGGGATGTTAGCATGGAGGTCCAATTTCCTAGAAAAGTTAAATTGCTTACTCAATGATGAAAACCTTTAATTTAATTTTTCAACCCTTTTGGAGATGCCACTACAGGTGGCTTAGTTTTTCCAATTACCACTCTAAAAATTACCTTAGGCTAACTCTCATTCCAAATTTGAATTATTTAATGTGGATCCTAGGTGCAAGCTTTTGATGTGAATCTCTCTACCTCCTTGGTGGTTTCGTATTTTGGATTCGCCCTGAGTCCTTTTCGTCTAGTTGTACTGGAATTATCTTAGCACTTGGAATGTCATGTGGGTTTTTCACACCCCATGGGTTATTTATGGCATGAAAGGTTAATGGTTCAACACTCAACTTGGGGGTTACTTTTTCTAAATTTGGTTAAGGTGGATTAAGATTTTGAGGTAGCATCCACTAAGGTTTATAATTAGAATTATGTCAAAGTATCATGTATGACGTTGATGTGGCATGTGGGTTCTTAGGTTTCTGATAGACCCAATATATGACTATCAACCTCAAGATATGTTTAATATTGATCTTTTAATTTCTAATGTGACTTGGCTAACAGATGGAGGTTTATACTTGAGGTCTCATCATCATGATCTAAAGTGGCAGTTGAATAGTTATATAATTGTTATGAACATTGATTATCCTAGACATCAGTGTGATGATTGTTTTATATGACAACCTTCCCACTTCATTAAGTGAATCTCTAATTTTGTCTTATGTTTCTACCAAATTTTTCTCATCCTTTAGCCCACTCAATTTTTACCTATAAATTTGGTTAGTGAGAACACCTATTTTTGGTGGTGGGAGTCAGTAATGGGGAGGGCTAAGAATTTGAAGTCGAGACTCTCATTGCCAAAGCTACAATTGGAGCCTACCTCCCTGATTGGTGATGAGGAGGTAAAGTGAATTTTGAAGAGGGGAGGCCTCCTAGAGTGCATTCACAAATTCCATGGTCATAATTTTATGATTTTTAGATGCATGGCCTACTAATGGAATGAGGGTTCAGTTAAGGTAGGGAGCCTATAATTCAATATTAATGTGGAGTTTATAGCTAAAGTTATAGGTCTCTCACTCTATGGTTATAACCATAAAAAGGAAAAGCATTTCCTAATTAGGGAGTTAAGTTTCTTCCTGGATGAGGGTGAGCACTTGCTGAGGGAGCAGAATGGATTTAGTGCTAAAGCTCTTAAATCTTCATGAGACTATGTTACCATTGTCATCATGTATTATTTCATGTTGGACCCTTCAAAATATGTAGTAAGAAGCTATCATGTGATGTTCCTTAACCAACTGAGAAGGGAGAGGTGGATGGATATCCCTACTTTTCTATTTTAGTCGATGCAAAAATCAATGATGAATGTAAGGAGTGGGAGAGGTTTGGAACCTCTCCACTAGGGCCTAGCTATGTTAATATTTGAGTTTTTAGCTAAAGAGAGATGCGGAGGTTGTGGATATTATTAAGGTTATTGAATCTAAATCTATTCCCTCACCTGGAGGATCTCTCCATCTCCAATAATTTTGGTAACTCAAAGTATAGAGCAAGCCATGAATCTTACCCCAAGGAGACCAAGACTGATAGGATGATATAGGGTATCTTTATCTCCCCTATAGGTGTGAAGGGTGGCAAACTACGTAGTTCCAAAATATTTAGTTCAAACTGTTTGGAGTTTGTTCAGGTCAAGAGTCTATTTGACTTGTTTAAAGTGGTTTGTAGTACTAAAAGGTCAAGAGGAATCTTAGTGATCTCTAGAGGTGTTCAAGGAGGAAAGATAAAGTTATTATCTAGATTATTTAAGAAGAAAAAAATGAGGAATTATCAATTTTGGTCATCCACTCTAAGTCAGTGGACCCACCCACTATGAAGAAAAATATTAAGATCAAAGGGGTAGAATTTCTTGCTACTCCCTAATTTGAGACCCCATGCAAATATCTTCAGGTGATCAAACTGGTAGAGGATAAGCAAAGATCAATATTGGATACTCTCAGTGTTGTGGTGGAGTTCATTGAGGAAGTGAAATATCTCTTAGGCTGGATTCTAGAGAACTCTACCATTGGAAAGAATGAAACTAGTGAGGCATGAGTGATGCCTTGAGTCTAGGTTGACTAGGTTCTTATATTTTTATAGGTTGTTGGACCTTTTTTTTTGGGTTGACAACCAGTTGTATTTCTATATGTAGTTGTTATTATATTGTACGTAGGCTAGTAGGGTAGCTGGATTTCCTTTATTCAGTCATGTCTTCCTTATTGGTTGGATAACCCTTTTGGGTTTTTTGGTTGTTTGACTCCATATGGAGTTTTTATTTTAGGTTGTGGGATCCTCTCAAAAACCTCACCTTATCAATATATCAAAAAATAAAACACCAAGCTAGGACTAATTCTAATATAGTGAAAATAATTAATTGACACCTAGGGCATCAAGGACCACACTATTCAAAATTTAAATAAGATAAAAAACTCATTCCTACCTTATCATGCTTGCAATATCACTACAATAAACTAAAGAGAGAACCAAACTAGTACTTTTATAGAGGTTTTGACTACCGCTTAATATAGTACTCAAATGGTAACCAATAACCTGTAGATGTGATTCCTGGTAGAGCATCCTATCTTCCTCCATGGAAGGAAGTGAACCTATAGTTGATCACTTTGGTTGTACTTGCAAGGATATAAGAGAGAGAAAAATAGAGATAAATAGGGTGTATGGTGATACCAATAGAGGTAAATATCATGAAAGCAATATTGTCAAGAAGTAAATGTTTCATTTTTAAGAGTTGAATATATGGTGAAAATGAGAGAATGAAAGGGGCATTTATAGCAGATGAAATGAAATATTATTCTTTGGAGCCAGTGGTTGATTCTATCCTTTTTAAAAGTCATAAAATCATAACTGTTAGTCCAAATAACATGTTGTTTGAACTCTATGTATAAAAACATGCTACCATCATGACCATACATAAAAAAATCCTAAAATCTAACCAATGATCATGATCATCAATTATAGTGGCAACTGTGGCACCATTAAATTTTTGGTACTTGCACTTTGGTGGAAACATACCAAAACATCCCTTAATCCTTCCACTATACTTATTTTTGGGTTTTGAAAAAATTAGAAGGTATTAAAAGCATGAAATATGATAGAAAAATAACAATTTTGTGAAGAAAAGAAACCAAAACTATTGGCCAAAATGGCTCAATATCATCCTACCTTAGGACTAATAAATTTAACCCATCCTTATCCCATAAATATGGTGATGGGACTCTCCACCATCTATAAATCCAGCTGTTAATGCTACTTTTATAAATACAAGGAGGCACAACACCATAAGCCATGATATATTTCATATGTGTTAATAATCAATGTCTGATTGGATAAACATCTTCATGAGGATCATTATATATGGCCTATAGTCTCATGGACATCAAAAAACACTTTATTTCACATGATATAAGGAACATATAAACCATCCATCACATTGATCATGAGCCCTCATAATCTCATAAATAATGAAATAAAATCAACAAATGAGAGAGCCAAATCACTTTAGTCTCAAAATATCAAATAAAATTTATAATCAAATAAATTTAAATATGCTTTATCATTATATTCATAATTAACATAGATTACTAATTGCCAATTTATCTATTTGATTGTGTATACTTGGCCTTATGATTTTACCATTAATGATGATGTATCTATGTAGATACCTCTAGGTAGGATTTGCATGTTCCCCTTTCTTTTATGGAAAGTCCAAAATTATATTAGTTAAAAGTAAGATAAATAATATCTCAAGATATTTTTATTATAATTTGTAAATTATTAATAAAAATAAACAATACTTATGCTATCATTATTCATTTTAGGATCAAAATATTGTCTATCCTTTCTCAAGACCACTACTTATTTATCCCCATTAATTTCTCATATTTATCACAAATCCTTTTGTATGCTCCTCAAAACCACACATATATTTTTTCTCATTATATTTAATAATAGCAACACCATTATATCTCTTTAATTTAAACCAAAATGACCATCTCTCATCTAATAAAATTCAATCTAAGTTAAAATAGTTTTGCATAAGGGATATCAAAGTTTCTAAACTATAAAGGTAGTATTGAATATTTCACCGAGATTAGTGAAAAACTTAAAAAATATATTTATTATACTCAAGAAATAATTGTCAATAAAATTATTATTTTTATTGGTAAAATTCAATCTACGATATTGGGTCTTGGGTAGAAAATCATGTAAATAAAAATTTAAATGGAAGTAGTTAAAAGCATGAAAACATTAAGCCAAAAAATAATAGAACATCTTATATCTAGGTCCTTGGGAAATTTTTCTTTTTTTTAATCTATGAATGCCTTCACTATGTCAACTACCATCTTAATAATATTTTTAAGATACTAAGAAATTCATAAGAGGGATACAAAATATAGATTTCTATAAAATATAAAGAATCTAAAAACTAGAAAAATCTATTAATGTATAATGCACTTAGCTTGAATATCACATGATTATTTTAGTTGATAATGGGTGCCTGGATATTTTATTTTCACTTTGTTAATTAATAAGTCATCTAGAAAATTTAGATACATGGGAAAAGTGTGGAAAACATGTACTTTTTGTATGCCCTATGGTTATGCAAATATAGGTCTTCATCTTGTGCTTCTATACCCCAATGATGTTATTTTAGGAGTAGATTAAGTATAGAATCACTTGGAGGGATAAACACCATAAGAATTATTTGAATTGATGATATGGATTAAAATTTTGAGATTTATTGTATAAAAATGAATTAAGCTAAGGATACCTCTAACTATGTTAATCAAGAAGAAAGATTAAAAAATCATCAACTCTATACTATTAGAATAAATGATCCAATAATGCATATAATAAATATTTCAACATTGAGAATTTTTTAATATTAAAATTAAAGGATTTCTTATTTCACCTTTTACTTTGAACAAAAATTTACCAAGGAATTTATATAGCCTAATATTTAAAAAGTTAAAATACCTTAAGGCACAATTTTGTATATGGATTTGTAAGAGGATAACTTAGAATACATGTCTTCATAGAAATCTACAATAATATTTATCAAGAGTAAGGATGACATCTTGTGTCTATGTATAAATTATCAAACACATAATAAGATGACCATAAAATATTTAATAATTTTTGAAATATTACAACGAGAAAAACCCTTTTCCAAAATTGATCTAAGAATAATATATCATTAATTAAGGATTAAGGATTATTATTTTTCTAAAAATATTATCAACACTAGGCATGTGTACTATGAATTCATATTGATATATTTTGACATGATAACTCTCATGGACCTTATAAATAGTTGTAGACACCAAAACAACACCAATCCGATTATGTGACTGCAAACACTGATCGCATTGACACACACAGCCTCCAGGGCAGCCCTCAGAGGTCAAACAGTGGTCCTAGCCACTCACACAACAGTTTTGGAAGGTCAGAAAGTAATTTGGCACCTCCAGACACTTTGCTCCAAATCCGTCTCACCCCGGGATGAAATGCAAACTTGAATTCATTCCGACCAGGGATGAATTCCAATCCGTCCCTGGGTAGGACGAATTCCAATCCGTCCCTGGGTAGGACGAATTCCAGGTTCAACGGGCAAAAATAAAAAGCATGACAAGCGGCAGTGGAAGTCAGTTAATCACTGCTCCCTGCCTCGCATGCGCGCAAGTGGGCAAAGTGGACTGTCACAAAGGCAGACAAGCATGGGGGACCAAGCCAGGGAGGAATCTCCTCCCTCATGCATGAACACCAAGTGACATCCTTGCATGCCCATACAAACTGCACCCCTGAGGTCTATAAATTGGGGAGCCTTCTCACCCAAAGGAGGACAGGTTAGGAGCATTTTGAGCAATGAAGTGCTGCCAAGTTAATACCGTGCCTTCCCTTTGATTCACCTCTTCCACATCCTTGATCTCTTTTGCAAGGGAGGTCATTGGGTGGATATTGGAAGTGTGAATCCGGATCCAAGGACCCAACATTTGATCGCATTGATCCATCCATTCGCCGACAACACTTAATATTTTGCTACTGTTCCTTTTGCATTTGATTTCATGCTTTTTGAATAAGTTACATTTCAAGTTTCAGGTTGTTTCAAGCATTTTTCATCATGTTTCCATTATGTTTTGTCCTCCCTAACATGCAGGTGATTTTGTCAGATCCCCGGTGATTGAAGCCGAATCGGGGCAATCTGACCTTCTGGGTTTCCTCAAAATACCCCTATTTATCTAAACCCTAACTTTGTAGGCCACCCGGAGTTGCGAAGATGAGACATTTTGGGCATTACTTTTAACCGTTTTTGTGCAGGTTTATTCGTCCCTGCCCAGGACGAATCCCAATTTGATACAGTCTTATTCGTCCCTGCCCAGGACGAATCCCATTTACTTACAGTTTAATTCATCCCTACCCAGGATGAATCCCATTTACTTGTAGGTTTATTCGTCCCTGCCCAGGACGAATCCCAATCTGCTGTAGTTTTACTCGTCCCGACCCGGGACGAATATCAATTTACGACGAGTTTACTGACTGTTTCAATCATAGTAGTCTCCTGGTTATGTTCTCTTGCTCCTATAAAATTTGCAACCTATTTTGATTTAGTTAGCTCATATTTTATTCAGTTTCATGCATGCATCTTCCATTTGTTTTAGAGATCAAACATTTCAATCTTTGCAACAGGTGCTACTAACGATTTTGTTGTTTCTTTGAATGTAGGAGGAGCAGCAAGGATCTAGGATTCATCAACACAAGTGGCGGCAACACTTTGGCCTGCCCATTTTACATGTGGGCACGCGGAAGGAGGATCACTAATCACGATTGTAACCAAAACATGTTAACGCTCCTAGCCCCTGAAAAGGGAGGAGAGGCATTGTAACCGATATTTGGAGATAGATATTAATAAAAAGGGTTGTGCTTCCTATACTTCTTTTATTTTGGTTTTGATTCAATTACATTCATCCTATTTCATGCATCTCATTCTGTAGGACTTACATCGAGTTAGTTTTGTTTATATTGCATCTTAGTATTTCCTTCTTTCGGAATCTCATGTTTTCAGTGGCGATCATGGTGGGACCCTATCCCCTACTTTTTGAGATCAAGAAACTGATCAAAATTTGTGTTTTCTTGCTTACAGGTACCATTTTTCGAACTCTGACTATTGTTCGTTCCAACTTATGGCGAATACAGTACTGGAATTCATCTGACCCTGGGACGAATTTGAATTCATCTCAGCCTGGGACGAATTCTATTCTGGTATTCGTCTCACCCAGAGACAAATTTTTGTCTATGCAGTTTTAGGGCCGAGAGTCAGAGACAACCGATTTGGGCGGAAAAGAGGTAACAGTTCTTAATAGTTCCTATCATTTTCTTGTTTTTTTTTCTATTTTTGTCCATTTTTGCTTGCTTAGGGAAAGATGTTGTTGCTTGTTTCAATTTCATTAAAATGAACCCCACACACATCACGTGGTAAAATTAAACCAAGGAGCTGGTCGTAAAACCCCAGCCCTTGATCAAGACCAATGGTGGATTTCATCACCACCTTGGCTTGATTTTGCATCCATTACCCCGATCGCGACTGTTGCTAGACGTAAATCCTGATGAAAGCTGACCAAGTGTTGCTAGGGTGATTCCTAGCGCATGAGGATAAGTCTTCTATGGTAGGTGTCATAAACAGAGTGATTCCCCTTCTGTACCGCCTATGCACCATGTATCATCTGCTCTCACGTACCTATAGTTTCCCTCTCGTAAGGGCGGGTATATAGAGAGGTTGGTATATCGGCCTGGCAATGGTATATCGAAGGGGCGACCATTTATGGGAGTCATAAGAGCCTTCATACTGCATTTAAACGTTCTTCAAAAAGTTTTCAAAAACAAACATTAAAACACATGAAACCAGATTTAGGGCACACTTTTAATCTTTAAAAGAGATAATCATCGCTTGCATGTGTGTGATATTTTCTATTTTGTGTAGCATAAAAATTAGAAAATCATAAACAAAAGATAAAAAGCATCTACGCACTTTGTAGAGAGGTATCACAATGGTGTTCACCCATAGCCAAGCCCACTCACGGGCGGACGCTATGGAGAATGACCAAGGGGGCACAAGTCACCTCCGCTACAGCTCCAAGGACTTGGTTATTCCACCTTGGCAGCCCGACACACACAATAGTCCACTTTGTGCCTTGACAGAATGAGGTTATAGGGGCACCCCTTCGAGAGGCACGCCCACTCAACATAGCCCCTTTCGGGAAGGATCCATACATGTGGCACTCAGTATAGATGGGGAAGATCCCATAAACACCCAGTATGCATAGTCACCGCATAGTGAAGTGCTAGGACAATGTAGGGTTCGACGGGAGGGGCCACATGATTACACTATCCCTCCTTTACCCCCTCTTGTTGTCAGAACTACAAGAACCAATCCAGAGCACAAGGCTCATCAGATGGGGCGAGCCAACTCCGCCCGTCCCTTTTTCACTTATGAAAGAGAGCATGAGGAAGACCCTTACCTTCCTCAAGAGCAATATACAGCATGGGAGCAATGCGCTTCCGCACCCGCTAGGTATCAGGGCCACCCACTAAGGCCAAAACCTCAAGTAAATGCTGCCAATATCGACAGAGGGAAGCGCCACATAGAAGTCTTTGATCCCTAAAATCGAGACAGATACATAGGAGAGGCGACTAGGCCTCCTAGGATCAAAATGATAGAGCAAATTGACCTAGCATTTGCTAGACATGCCGCCCGCCAAGCGTAGATCAAGCAGCTTGAGCAGGATCAACAACAGCTAGAACAATTATATCACCTTAGTAAAGAGCGCATCCGATGCCAAACAAATGAGCTGCTCCGCACCACTATGCCTGAAAGGGTTCAGACCCCCCAAACATAGAGGGCAAAAAGGTACGAGAGGCACAACCCTATAGTGCAAGATAGGTCTCCAAGACTTTACCAAGAGGTGCCTCTAAGACCCCCTAGACATGAGCGGGAGGCCACTCCCAGGAACAACGATGGGTACCCTCCACGGGCGCCCACCCCTGTTCATCGGGCTCTCCCAGTAACTCCTCGAGAAGCTTATGAGGAGTATGAACAAGAGGAAGAGCAGGCCGAAATGCCCTATCAAGGCAGAGGAGGTGCTATCCGGCCACCCCTCCATAGGCCTCCAGTTACCCGCAACACGCAACGGGAACAAGTTACGGAGGAGGAGATTAAGTCCTCCGATGCATACAAAGCGCTCTTGGAGCATTTAGAGTCTATAGAAACTAAAACTTCTGGGCACCAAAAGCCCACTCTATGATTACTCCGTAGTCATCCAGTGCATCCGTCGATGCCAGCACCTCCTTACCCTGAACACTTTAAGCTGCCCTAGTTGGCACTCTTTAGAGGGGAGGAGGATGCCCAAGAACATGTTACCAGATTCCTGAGTCAATGCTTCGGCATTCAGGATAATGATGCTTTGTTATTAAGAACATTCATAACCACGTTCGTAGGCCCTGCCTCGGATTGGTTTACCCAACTGCCAAAGCATAGCATTTATAATTTAGATCAATTAGTGGATGCGTTCCTTGAATGTTTCACCTTCAACACCAAGAAGAAGGCGTCACTGAGTGACCTAGCCAGCCTCAGGCAATACGAGGAAGAAACTATGGTTGCCTATGGGAACCGGTGGAGGGCTTTGCTTTCAAAGCTGCCTTACCTCCCTCCTATGTCCGACCTCACACAAATGTTCTCAAAAAGTTGTTTGAGATCGATCTCTATGCTATTGCAGCTGCAGCAATATGCCACTCTAGAAGAAGCCCTGGCGCAAGCCAGAATAATCGAAGAGATCAAAATTCAGGATGGCAAAATTGCCAAACCTAAGAAAAAAGAATGGACTAAGAACAACAACAAGACAGGGACAACGCAACAGAAACCCGCCATGGTCAATCAAGTTGCTATTAACATGCCTCCGCCTGCACAAATGATACAGCCCCAAAAGGCTAACTATCAGGCGGTTCCTCCTAACAATTATGACCAAGAGAATAATCGACCAAAGCAAAATCAGCAACGTCACCCTCAATGACAATTCACCCCCTACACGGAGTCCAGAGACTCCCTGTTTGACCGCTTGTCAGTGGCAAATTTAATCAACCTACCTAAAATTCAACACATAGATCCCAATGCGCCAAAACCTAAAGGCTATAGGGAAGAATTATATTGTAGGTTTCATAGAAGAAGAGGGCATGACCTCAATGCCTGTTGGAAATTCAAAGGCTTGGTGCAAGACCTTATCGATAACAAAACATTAGTGGTCGACAATCCAGTCGCACCTGGCAACCAACAGATGGGAGTCTTCAAAGATCCCTTACCCACACATGATACACAAACGAAGAATGTGCAAGTCAATGAAGTGACACAAGATTGTCCCATGCAAGGATATGTGGGAATGATTAGCATAGTGACTCGAAATAAGAGGTATCCGAGCACAGTTACCCCTGCGACAGCTACAGGAGAGGTGCCAACAACATCACAACCTCAACAACACTCTCCTCCATCTAGACCAATGGTTACGATTCGGAGCAAGCTTACCCAAAGCTTGCGGACCACGTCGGCTAGACTATCCATTTATGAGCTTATACAACAATCACCACCTCATCGAGAAGCTCTCATGGATATATTAAAAGCTATTGAGCTGCAACCCCATGAGGCAAATGCTTTCAACAATTTCATGGGGCATGTACAAAGATGCACAGAGCCAGTCATCTCTTTCAGAGATGATGAAATCAAAATAGTGACTGGTGATATGGTGGATCCACCCCTGCACGTTATCATGCGGGTCAATGGGATTCCATACAAAAGGGTGTTGGTGGATACTGGCTCGTCTAGTAACATCATTACCATAGCGGCATTAAAACACTTGAAGTTGCCCGCCTCTCACATAGTGGCCTCCACATACACACTGTGAGCATTTAACGATGCAATATGCTCAATAGTTGGCACAATTGTCCTACCCATTCAAGTGGGACAAAAGACCATTCCAACATTGTGCCACATTTTGGAGGGTGAGATGGCATATAACATTTTATTGGGCAGACCATGGATCAGGGACATGAAGTGTGTCCCTTCAATCACTCACCAATGCCTCAAGTACACTTTTGAAGGGGAAGTGCACGTAGTTCCAGCAGACCTGGAACCCTTCAAGTACTGCAACTCGATGCAGTTAATGCCGCAGTCGACCCTTCCATCAACGCATGTGGATTTTCAATTAAATCCATCCAAACGGGGTCCGACTCCACAAGCACCATCATTGTCAAAGCCCTCAGATCCTCAGCCAGGTCCATCTTCATCGACTGGTCCTTCATCAATAGCGCCACTTACGGTGGACACAACGAAGGATAAAGGAAAGCAACCTATGGAAGAAGTACCATCGTCAGTCTCAACCATCTCTACTGAAGAGATGCCTAGCAAGATGGAAGTTGAGATGCCTAGCCCACCTGACATGGAGTGGACTCAGGAAGGACTTGCTTTCCCTCCCCCTCAATCGCCAACAATTACTATTGAAATAGCCAACACGGGCTTGGGGGAGTATTTAGTGAGAAACATCGTTGCAACGCCTACATTAGAGTCCATGCAGGACATGGGGAGACCTCGCCTTCCCATTGGCAGTGTTGTTCCTTTAGGTTACCCGCCTAACCAGACAAATTTTGTGTACGGGGGCCTTGATCATGGCATTGAACCTTCCAAGAAAGAAGACGAAGATGAAGACCCCTTCATAGAAGATGTCAATTATCTGTCAAACCCGGATTTTGCTTTACGCTATCTTAGCCAATGCAATTGGCATGGATACGGGTTAGGCAGGTATGAACAAGGAATGCGTGTCCTCTGTCAGCCTAGATACCAAATGCCATATGACAAGTCAGGAGTGGGGTTCAACCACCCCCTACCCCTAGACATCTTGGTAGAAGATATGAAAAGCCTAGGGATAGGCAACAAGGCTGGGATGGTAGTAGATCCATACGCCAACCCTAACACACAATATACATTGGGAGACTATCTCCCATTGTTAGCCATAAACCTTGTTAGCCTTAACAACCTTCTCCCTTTGGAGGCTCCTATCGGGCCCATGCCATTGCAAGAAACTCAGGTCTCCCCGCAAATCATGGAACAACCCCGTTGGGACCACATCAATCCGATTGAGCAAGACGAGTCTAACATGTCGCAGGCAGCTGTAGGAACCAATGAAAGTTTGTTGATTTTTGATAGTGATTATGAAGATGAAATCGAGATGGTGACCCATCTTAATCAAATGCGACCGCAACAACGCCCTTTGGACATTAATGACCTATTTGAACAAATGAACATAGTGCCAGGGCATGAGTGGCATCTCAACCCCGTGCAATGGGACCAAGTGTTGAATCCGCCACATGAGGCATATAGAGAGCAACTTCCGCCTAGGGATCCTATTGAGTTACCAGTGCCAAGGGCAGACCCTATCCTTTTATCCGCTCATAGGGCCGATCCATTTGTGCCCATACCTCCAGAGCCAGATCCTGCACACAAAGATCATCCAGGATGTCCGAAGAATCACACCCACGGTAATGGAGACCAAATTCATCTCATCAACATGATCTCCATTGACTTAACCGCCCCCATCCGCAATCCAGCCGATCCAACACAGCCATTGCATCTAGACATGGATGCCATAGACTGGGATCGCGTTAACACACTTCCATCCCCATCAGAGTATTGGCCTTTCGGTGAGATGCTTCATTTCACCCCTGGACCAACTCAAGATATCTTTCACGCTGAAGAGGAACCCGAGGTTCCCAACGCCGATCTTAATTCAGCAAATGATATCCACTTGATCCCAATTCCACATCAGTTGGAAGATGGATCTCACATGTCAATTGAAGAGACAACCGACGTAGACATCGGCTTAGATCCAATGAATCCATAGATTATCAAGCTGGGGGTAAGCCTATCCCCAAAGAGCAAGCCGACTATATTGCCCTTCTCAAAGAGAAGAAGGAAGTTTTTGCATGGTCATACAAAGACATGTCGGGGCTAGATCCATAGCTAGTCACGCATAACCTGACGCTTGATCCGATAGTCAAGCCAGTGAAGCAAAAACTACGTAAGATGCACCCAACAGTGGCCTTAATGGTCAAAGACGAGTTGCAAAAGCTGTTGGATGCACAGTTTGTCATCTGCATGGATTATCCGCCATGGTTGTCCAACATGGTGCCCATCAAGAAGCCCGACGGGAGGATTCACATATGCACTAATTTTTGAGATCTAAACAAAGCGAGTCCTAAGGATGATTTTCCCTTGCCAAGCATTGACGCATTGGTAGATGCAACAACAGGTCACGAAATGCTCTCCCTAATGGATGGTTTCTCAGGATACAACCAAATTCGTATCAATCCCGAGGACCAATTCAAAATGGCATTCACAACGCCTTGGGGGACATTTTGTTATAAGGTCATGCCTTTTGGCCTTAAAAATGTTGGCGCCACCTACCAACGTGCCATGACGTACATCTTCCATGATTACATGCACAAAACTTTGGAAGATTACATGGATGATTTGTTGGCCAAGTCCCTCTTGCACCCAGATCATCTCACTGACTTGAGCAAGATCCTCGATCGCCTCATAGAACATAAGGTCAGACTAAACCCCAAGAAGTGCGTCTTTGGTGTCACATCTGGAAAACTCTTGGGTTTCATAGTCTCAAAGCGAGGAATCGAGGTGGACCCAAACAAAGTCAAGGCAATCCTTGAGATGCTCCCCCCAACTACCATCAGGCAGCTCAGAAGCCTGTAGGGAAAGGTCACGTCAATTAAGCGCTTCATAGCGTAGCTATCTGACAAGTGCCGACCCATGAACAAACTATTGCACAAGGGGGTAGCATTCCATTGGGATGACGAGTGCCAGTCAGCCTTTGATGACATAAAATAATACTTGGCTTCGTCACCAGTATTGGCACCACCCAGACTAGGAGTGTCATTCTATTTATACATCTCAGCTACTGAGGTGGCACTGGGTGCCATGCTAGCCTAGAAGAATGAACATCACAAAGAACAGGCTACTTACTATCTTAGCCGCACCCTGGTCGGTTACTGAACTTAACTATGCATACGTCGAGAAGCTTTGCTTGGCAGTGGTGTTTGCTACCAAAAAGCTATGCCATTACATGCTAGGCAACATGACGTATGTTGTGTCTAAGGAGAATCCATTGCGATACATGATGAGTCGTACTTATCATAGTAGCCGCACGATGAAATGGATCATGTTGTTGACGGAGTTTGACATAGAGTTCATTGGACAAAAATCCATTAAAGGTCAAGTCATAGCCGATCAACTAGCAGAGGCTCCTCTTGAAGACGATCAGCCTCTGACAGTAGAACTACCCGATGATGGGGTCTTCCATGTCTTCGAATCGCCAGATTCTGATGCGCCTGAGTCACAGGCTGACATAACCCTGTTCTTCGATGGTTCTAAATGTGAGCAAGGAGGTGGCATGGGAATTGTATTCTTCACACCACAAGGGGCTCCAATCCCCTTGTCATTTAAACTTGACTTCCCATGCACCAATAATAACGCTGAATATGAAGCCTTGCTCATAGGTCTTCAGACAACAATCACCATGAACATTAAATGCTTGAACATCTTCGGTGATTCGTTGCTAATAGTCAACCAAGTGAAAGGGGTATTTCAATGTAAATGCCTAGTCCTACAGGCCTACAAGGCCCTTGTGGACAAACTCCTGGCAAAACTTGAATGGTACGACATCGAGGCACTCCCTCGATCATCGAATCATTTTGCGGACACTATGGCCTCCTTGGGGTCACTTATCCCGCAAGACCTCTCTGGTGACATGACAACTATCCAAGTCAAAACACTATCGCAATCCACGATGGAGCGTGCAAGCTCTGATTCAATGCCAGGAGTCCACTCGATTCAGATTGAACCATCTCTGGATAAGTTCACTCGATTCCTCGATCATTTAAAACATGCCGACTGGGGGTCCTTGTTCTCCCCTACTCCCATTAATAGCAACACAATGCTATTCTTGCAGATGCTTTCCCGCTCAGCTTTCGCTAGGGAGGAACTTCAAGAGGGATTGGCTGTTCATACCGTCGAGGTTTCAGATCAGCAGGATTGGTATTCACCTATCCGAGACTACCTCAAGTTAGGTACCCTTCCACTTGGATTGACGCATGCCGCAAAATGAGCATTCAAACAGAGAGCGACAAAGCATGTCTTATTAGGAGACATTTTGTACCGTCGTAACTACGAAGGGATCCTCCTCCATTGTTTGGACCAGCAAGAGTCCACTTGGGCGATCGCCCAAGCACACGATGGTACCTGTGGTGGCCACTTCAGCGGTATGGCCATCGCAAAGCGCATTCTTTGCATGGGCTATTATTGGCCATCTTTAGAGCGAGATTGTTGTGCTTATGTCAAGAAGTGCGTAAAGTGTCAATACCATGCTAATCTCACACACGTACCTTCTCAAGCCTTGCAGCCGATCCAATCGGCTTGGCCCTTTTTGCAGTGGGGCTTTGATCTAATCGAAAAGATCTCCCCTACATCGTCTGGCCATCACACGTTTATCATTACGGCCATCGAATATTTTACCAAATGGGTGGAAGCAATTTCGCTTACCTCTACGACTAGAGCCCGCATCACGGAGTTCATTTTACATAACATCATATGTCATTTTGGTATTCCATCCAAGATCCTTTCGGATAATGGGACATCCTTCAAGAACAAAGACGTGCGTGCTTTGACCACAAAGTACAAGATTCAACATAGTTTTTCAACACCCTATTATCCGCAAGCAAATGGGCAAGCAGAGGCGTCAAACAAAATGCTAGTTGCCATCCTCAAAAAGACAGTCATAGACAGTCATAAGGATTGGCACATACAGATCCCACTTGCCCTATGGGCTTATCGCACTAGCATTCGGACACCCACTGGGGCAACTCCATTTTCGCTAGTGTATGGCTCTGAGGCAGTCATGCCTCTTGAGTTGGAAATTCCTTCCCTATGCATATCAATGCAAGAGTTCATCGATGATGACACCGCGCGACAGGCCCGGTTAGACCAGCTTACGTTGCTTGATGAACGACGCGTTAATGCTCTCGAGCATTTGCGTATCTACCAAGAGCGACTTAAGAGGGCATACAACATGAAAGTTCACCTGAGAGACTTTCAGGTTGGTGACCTAGTCCTAAAAGAGAACCAACAGAACCCCAACTTGCCTTCCCATCTTCGGGACAAGTTCACGGCAAACTGGTTAGGTCCTTACGTGATTGAAAGTAAAATAGGACCTGGAACATACCGACTAGCCTCCCTTGATGGAATCAAAGAACTAGAACCCTTGAACATCAGTCATTTGAGGCCATTCCATATCTAAAGAGAGCCATAGCCCAACCAAAAAGCTCCAAGGATTATCACAATCGCTTGGTCAAACCAAAAAGCTCCAAGGATTATCACAATCGCTTGGTCAAACCAAAAAGCTCCAAGGATTTCCACAATCGCTTGGTCAATCCCCAAAATGCTCCAAAGGTGCCCACAAACCCTTTGGTCAAACCAAAAAGCTCCAAGGATTCTCGCAATCACTTGGGCATCATCAAGAAAATTCAAAAACAACAAAATCATCAAAAAAAAAAAATCTGCATTTTACTTTCATGCACGCTTCAAAAATAAAAAATACAAAAAAATAGTTGCATTAGGCATCACATCCATACAATGCATATTTGTTGGTCATACGGCTCAAAGGCATATAGACTGTCGTTACTTGGCAAACCCATCATTTTTCACATTTTCCATTTCATATACAATACCGCAAAAACAACACCATACACAGAGTCACCATATCATAAGTCAGGTTGTCATTTAATGTATCTAGAGTTTTCATCATTCAGCTGTCATCAAATTTCTAGCCAAAACTGTACACAGTCAGAAAGATTTTACAAAGGTAGAGTCATACTTGAAATACGCCTTGTTACGTAACATCCCATCACAAGCTAAAACACATAAAACAATTCCCAAGTTGTGTCAATGAAAGATGAAACCTGTAAAGCAGTCTAGGATACCATACAGTGAAAAAGGTTATCTCGCTCATCCCCCTGTGCGAATGACCCCAAGAATGCTGAGAGTTGGCAAAAGGACAAGAATCTTCCCTACCCAATTCCCCAAGAATCCCAAGTTCTCAAAAAGTTGCAAAACATCAAAAATTTGCAAAAGTCAACACCTCAAAAGATTGACATCAAATCCCACACAGTGCATACATCAAAAAGCACAAACAATAGTGATCCTCATCACTCCAAAATTCAAAATCCCTTGCTCAAAAGAAAGAAACACAAACAAAAATAAATAGTGATTCTCATCACTACAAAAGAGCAAGTATCCCAATACAAATGAAGAAAAGAAGGGAGTCGAACTTGAATCCCTGGAACTCTCAGCATTCAAAAAGGTCATGAGGTGAGCCTCAGTACCGGTTTGGTGGATAGCCTATCGGTCATTGGTGGCAAACCTCTCGCATGATGATATATCTGTCACATTTACTTGTGTGCAGATCAATGTTTGCATGTGGATGAGCTAGCTTATGGTATCCTAGATCGCCAAGCAGAATAATCTGATTAAATACAACAAAGGAGTTAGTGGAGCTAATTAGGTGATCCTCAGTACAGTTTTGGTTGATAGCCTATCTGGCACTGGCGGTATCCTGACAAATACCACATAAATGAACTCAATCACACACACAAGGATGTGAAATAACTTGGTCAAAAACAAGTCCGATTCATACCTTATACAAAAGTCGTGTCAGATAAAAGTACAGTTTTGGCTAGTTAGTTAAACCATCTGAGTCTCAGAAACACTTAACTACATTTTACAACAACTGTCATATATATTCCATTCTTATATCATCATCAAAAAAATACACAAACACCGTATATACATATAACGTCATTCCATCAAATCCTTGGAGCTTTGTCAACGCAGTTCATAAAACCATTGCACACTACAAGTCCTACACAGTCTACGGTGCCAACGCCAAGTTATCAACAAATCATCTCATCCATTCCATCACATGGCATATAAATCAAAAACATTTACATTCATCATATCATATGCATCCATCAATGTAAATTCACATACATTCATAAACATCAAACACTATGCATAAAATCAACACAACAAGTGTATAAACAAAATAAAGTCATCTGTATATATATCATCAAAAATGCCCACAGGCTACAATAATTGGTCCTCTGACCCCGCAATCATCAAAAACCCAAAAACCCCAAGCCTAGGGCGTCGGCCACCAAGATCACGTAGGATCGGTGCGACGAGAACTACCCCCATAGTGTGGGTCCTGTGGGACCCCTCAGGGCGGCTACTGCTAGCCCCCGCATCACGCCTACTAGCCCCTCCCTCATCTAGTCGCCTACATCGAGAAGATGTTGACTGCTTAGTCTCACTCCCTCTCGAGCGACGCGACGATCCACTCATAGACAATGTAGAACCTACCCACCAAGACCTCAACCTCCCTCTAGATCCAACCTATCGCACCACTCCCTCTCCCATTGATGATACCTCCTCCACCCTTAGCATCTCCCCTCCCAACCATCTTCCCCCCCCAAGCGCCCCTCCCCCATGTCTCCCATCTCTCCCTATTAACTCCATCACCACCTATCTCACCCAATCCCGCATCTAGCATCCCCTGGAGGCCTCGATGCATAGGCCTCTCTCGAGACCCAGCTCGCTCGAGCTCCCACTGCTCTAGAGCATCTGGCATCTCTGGCTGCTCTGTTCCCCCAAAGTCCTCCCTCGCATCCGCAACCTCTACCATCTCCACATCTGTATGGGAGCTCCCCAACCCTCTCCTGGTGCCTCTGCACCCTCCTCGCCGCTGCTGCCTCATCCCCTCCCAATGGCCCCTCACCCCGCCATCGCCGAAGTGTCCACCACTCCTGATACTCGGCTGTAACCTCGACATCATCCACATCTAGGGTATCAAGTACTACATCTGCCTCCTCCCCTAGTGGCTCGATGATGGGCGCCGCCAAGGTCCTCTCATCGCTCCGATGTCGATAGACTAAGGGCTCCCCAGGCACCCCCTGGCGCACCCCAAACTGTCGTGTGACCCGGGCGTAGGGAAAGTACTCCTGCTCTGTCCCGTGTCGCCCAATGAGCCACCTCCCCTTCGAACTCATCGGAGCCACTCCTCAGCCTCAGGCCATGCGAGACAATCTCGATATGGCCTCCACACCACATCCCTCGCATAAGTCGTGCAAACATCTCGATGTAGTGCTCTACATCACTAGAAACCGTCGACTATGTCCTCGCTCCTCTGACTGGTACCATAACGCTGCATACCCAATGTCTCTATCTACCATATCAGCTCGTGTCATCCACGGTAGCCCTAGTGGTCGATCCACCGCTATATGCTGCCAGGCCCAGCTCTGTAACAAGAAACTATAGCTGATCCCCTTTCGCCTCCGACAATGGACCTCATACAACTCATCATATAACTGAGCCAACAGTGTCTGGCCCCACCTCATAATCAGGGGCTCCTCAATCGGGCAGTCCACCAGCCGATACACCACCTCTAGCAGGTTCCATGGGAACCTCACCCCGAAGAATCTGGCAGCAGCATGTTGGAAATAAGGCTCATAAGCAGTGCATGCCTCGCTCCCAACACTCCCTTCTCATACCACCACCGCACTAGAATCCCCCCAATCTGACAGTCCTCCTCCGCCTTCTCCACTGGGCTCTCCACACCCACCTCCTCTCCATGTCCAAAACATCGAGTCACTACATTTGTCCGCTGACCCCGTGGTGTCGTCCTAATAGGTAACCCATCTATTGGAATCCGAAGGATCCGATAAACATCCTCCAAAGTCACTGTCATCTCCCCTGTCAGGAGATGGAAGGTGTTAGTCCGCACATCCCATAGACTAATCAAAGCCATCAAGTAAGCCCGATCCCCAATCATTGGCTCCAATCGAGTCACATGCTTGAGCCCAAGGGCATCAAGCCAATCCCAGTCCTCCATAGTCAACGCCTCTCGGGCGTCAGAGAACACGGTCGGCACCCGATACCGACTCTTCACCACCTGCACATCAAAAAAGATAAAAACATCAAAACATTGAAAACCAAGCACAAAACATAATGTACAACATTACATACAACACGCATCATCACAATGTACAACTAAGCAAAAGCAGTTCAAAACACTTGTCAGTACCCACAATTTCTAAACTATAACGTGCAAATTGACAGGAAATAAACAACACACAAACAAACAAAATAACAACAGTTTAACTATGGTTTTCCAGCATAGTTCTAACTGACAAAAACAATCAACAAAATAAAACTAGTTTAACTACGGTTTAAAAACAGTTAACTAATTAACATAGTTTAAACACAAAAACAAAACAAAAAAAAACAGTTTAACTACGGTTTTTCATAACCTAGTTCTAACTGACAAAAAAAATTATTATTAAATAAAAATAGTTTAACTATGGTTTCCTAGTTCTAACAAAAACAAAAAAAAAACAATTCTACCTATGGTTTACCTAGTTAACCAAAAAAAAAAAAAATCATATCATTTTAATCTATGGTTTACTAGTTAACTCACAAACAAAAACAAAAATCAAAATAGTCTAACTATGGTTTTTAACCTAGTTCTAACCAAAACAAAAAAAAAATCAAAAATATTTAACTAGGGTTTCATTTAATCTACAAAAACAAACAACATAATAAAAACAATTTATTTTTAGGGTTTCGAATCTTAGTTAAAACTGACAAAAAAACAATTAAAAACACAACAAAATTTTTGACATGGTCTACCTACGGTTTTTAACCTAAGTTAACCATTCAAAAACAAAAAAAAATTCATTCTAATCTAGGGTTTCATTTAACTCCAAAAAACAAAAAAATCTAGGTTTCATCTAGGTTTAATTTAGGTTTCACCTAGGTTTAATTTAGGTTTCATCTAGGTTTTAGTCTGGGTTTTAATCTAGGTTTAATCTAGGTTTAATCTTAGTTTTAATCTAAGTTTTAAATCTCGGTTTTCATTTACGTTTAAGTTGGTTTACCCTAAGGTTTACTGCCAAGTTTCAGTGTAGTGTTCAACATGGTTTTCCAATCCATTCATTCACCTTTTATTTCCTTAAATTAGGGTTTCATTTCTTTAAAAGAAAAACACACTAAAAATCAAAGTACAATTTTTAACACACAATAAAAATAAAATAAGAGTAGCGAGTGCACTTACTGGTCTCGCCTCGGCTCCTCCGCTCGATGACCCGGTATGTGCACTCATGGTGGCTCGACAATCCGGCAGTGCTTCGCTTCGTAGAATCTCTCTCCTCCTCCTCAGAGCTCCGAACGCCAGAAAAATCGAATGCAAATGAGCCCAAACCCTACTTTTTGCCTTTAAATAGACCTTTTTGGCCTGAATTCATTCCTTCCTGGGACGAGCGCTCCAGTTAGCTCGTCCCACCCTAGGACGAATTCTAAATAGGAATTCGTCCCACCCTGGGATGAATTCAGAACAAGAAAATAAAAAAACAACAAAAATAGCAAGAAATACTCCAAAAACATGCAATAAAGCTACCGAAAGAGAGTGCCTTTGCACTTGACATTCTTGGCATACAAAACTGATGTCGAGGTCACAAATTGTCACTATCCTACTCCCCAAGAAGGCTATCATAGCCGGACCGCTCCACGGGAGGACGGATTTTTGCCAATTTCATCCCCAAGCAACGTCGCCAAAAGGGTTCCAACCCACCAAAAATAGGTCCAAATGTTGGGAAACTGCTTA
Organism: Wollemia nobilis; assembly: GCA_028583015.1. Taxonomy (NCBI): domain Eukaryota; kingdom Viridiplantae; phylum Streptophyta; class Pinopsida; order Araucariales; family Araucariaceae; genus Wollemia; species Wollemia nobilis. The sequence goes on from JAQPPZ010005120.1 coordinate 2,663,846, forward strand.
AGCATTCAACGGAAAACATCTGAAGGCACCCTCACCTAAGTCATCTTGGGTCAAGCGACTCGTCGCTTTTCTCATGGCAGTCATTCCCTCATCGATTCGTCGCTTGAGGGGGTAGTCACACTTAGTCACCAATCAACAAATACACACCCAATCATGGAAATGACACGCATTCAAAGAATCATTGACAAAGACAAATCATGCTCCTGCTTGGGGCAGCAAACAAGTGATAATCACAAATTGATCAAACGCTTGGCATTCGTGAATCATGAATTCAAGGTTCCCCCATGGACAAAAGGTTGCGCCCTTTGCCTATTCATGACTGATCAATGTCTAAGCTCAAGTCACACCTCACCAAAATAGGTTAACACTTGAAATCAAATTCCTTAGCTCGTCAGAGGCAAGGATTCAAGAATGCATGCCCTTTCCATGCTTGGGGCATCACAAGTTGGTTAGGTTACTAAGAAACCCTAATCATTAGTGCTTTGGTTATCTATTTTTGCTCAGCACTGCGTCACCCATAGCGCTTTCCAAAAAGGGGCATCTATAGACACCAAAATAGCACCAATCCAATTATGTGACTGCAAACACTGATCGCATTGACACACACAGCCTCCAGGGCAGCCCTCAGAGGTCAAACAGTGGTCCTAGCCACTCACACAGCAGTTTTGGAAGGTCAGAAAGTAATTTGGCACCTCCAGACACTTTGCTCCAAATCCGTCTCACCCCGGGACAAAATGCAAACTTGAATTCATTCCGACCAGGGACGAATTCCAATCCATCCCTGGGTAGGATGAATTCCAATCCATCCGGGTAGGATGAATTCCAATCCATCCCAGGGTAGGACGAATTCTAGTTTCAACGGGCAAATAAAAAGCATGACAAGCGACAATGGAAGTCAGTTAATCACTGCTCCCCGCCTCGCATGCGCGCAAGTGGGCAAGGTGGACTGTCACAAAGGCAGACAAGCATGGGGGACCAAGCTAGAGGAATCTCCTCCATCATGCGTGGCCCCCAACTGACATCCTTGCATGCCCATACAAACTGCACCCTAGAGGCCTATAAATTGGGGAGCCTTCTCACCCAAAGGAGGACAGGTTAGGAGCATTTTGAGCAACGAAGTGCTGCCAAGTTAATACCACACCTCTATCTTTTGATTCACCTCTTCCACATCCTTGATCTCTTTTGCAAGAGAGGTCATTGGGTGGTTATTGGAAGTATGAATCCGGATCCAAGGATCCATCCATTCGTCGACAACACTCGATATTTTGTTACTATTATTTTTGCATAATGATTTCATGATTTTTGAATAAGTGACATGTCAAGTTTCAGATGGTTTTTAGCATCTTTCACCATGTTTATATTATGTTTTGTCCTCCCTAACATGTAGGTGATTTTGTCAGATCCCCGGTGATTGAAGCCGAATCGGGGCAATCTGACCTTCTGGGTTTCCTCAAAATACCCCTATTTATCTAAAACCTAACTTTGCAGGCCACCCGGAGTTGCGGAGATGAGACATTTTGGGCATTACTTTTAACCGTTTTCATGTAGGTTTATTCGTCCCTGCCCGAGATGAATCCCAATTTGATACAATTTTATTCGTCCCTGCCCAAGACGAATCCCATTTACATGCAGTTTAATTCGTCCCTGCCCAGGATGAATCCCATTTACTTGTAGGTTTATTCATCCCTGCCTAGGACGAATCCCAATCTGTGATAGTTTTACTCGTCTCGACCCGGGATGAATATCGATTTACGAAGAGTTTACTGACTATTTTAATTACAGTAGTCTCCTGGTTATGTTCTCTTGCTCCTATGAAATTTGTAGCCTATTTTGATTCAGTTAGATCATCTTTTATTCCGTTTCATGCATGCATCTTCCATTTGCTTTAGAGATCAAACACTTCAATCTTTGCAATAGGTGCTACTAACGGTTTTGTTGTTTCTTTGAACGTAGGAGGAGCGGCAAGGATCTAGGATTCATCAACACAAGCGGCGGCAACACTTTGGCCCGCCCATTTTACATGTGGGCACGCGAAAGGAGGACTACTAATCACGATTGTAACCAAAACATGCTAACGCTCCTAGCCCCTGAAAGGGGAGGAGAGGGATTGTAACCGAATTTGGAATCATATTAATAAAAAGGGTTGTGCTCCTGCTTTCTCCTTTATGTTTGGTTTTGATTCGATTACGTTCATCCTATTTCATGCATGCTCATTCTATAGGACTTAGCATCGAGTTAGTTTTGTTTATATTGCATCTTAGTACTGCTTTTCTTTCGGAATCTCGTGTTTTCAATAGTGTATTATAAGCTAATTAAAAAATTATTCTTATGTGTCTTTATGACAAGTTGATATTGTTTTCAAATTGAACAGGATCATGAGAAACATTTAAGATTGGTTTTCTAAAAAATAAGATAGCATTTTCTATGAGAAAATGTGCCAAAATGTAAGTTTTGTAGTGCAAGGTCCACTCCCTTATACATGCTTTCAACTAATGAAATATTCATGGGTCAAGCTATAATAGATGTGATAACACCAAAAAAACATTATAAAAGTTAAAATTTTCATAGGTATAGATGAATGAAAGTCAAATATTTATAAAATGTTATTCTTTACAAAATTCACATCACTTCTCTAAAAAAAAAAAAAAATGTTTGAATGGATTAAAAAGTGTGAGGTCATATTTATGAAACTAGAAGAAATTTTGACAACTATATCTATTTTGCAAGTTTCTAATAAATACACCCAATTTAACATATCTATAAATATCTTGATTGAAATTTTCGGTGTGTTAACATAGAACAAGAAATTGGTTGTTTATCATTCCCATTAACTAAAGGATTATGATTAAATCCATCCTTCTAATGATTTGTAATTAGTCATAGTAGTTCATAAATTGAAAATATGCCATTGTTACCTTATGTAATAATCATTTGAATCAAAGAAATACCATCAAAGTATAGAAATATGATTCGTATTTAGCATAACTCAACTATTAATCAAAATAAGTAGTAATTTTATTTTTTTATTATGGTATAAATAGGTTTTAAAAGGGATTGTACCCTTATACAAAGAAAAATAAAGTTAACTAGGTGTTACATTATAAATAAAAATAGAGCTACCTGGAAACCAATGACCAATATTACACAAATAACAAACAAAATAGAAGCTGAAAATATAGCTACAAAGTACTATAGACACAATTACATAAAGACACAAAAAATATTCTTCAATAAAAAAAACTCTCAATAACTGATCACATAAAGATATCACTTCTCTTGGGGTAGATGGAGAAAATCTTCATCAATGTCTTCAATAAAGGGACAAGAGTCAAACAATAAATCTACCATGTCTATGTTTGGAGCACCTTGTAGCATGGGCTACTAACTGGTTCACATTCATTCTCATACATTAGACTTTAACCATAAATAAACTAGGAAGGATGTTTTATCTTCCTAGACTATAAATTTTAGTAAGATTAAACCTTTTCATTCCCACTTAAGTTGGACTCATTTTCCCTAATTATAATTAAATAATAAATTAAAGGTAATAAAAATAGATTAGTTGATTCCCTTAGCATGATAATTCATATAACATCGATGACCACTTCTTAAAAACAAACCTCACATGATGAATCATAGAGAGTATTAAATAGGATGAACTACATAAATGGTTAAGCAATCAATTTAAGATTTATAAAAAATTATCAAATAGTTTTTCAAAAAGATATTTCAACTCTTAATACCAATAAAATATCACCAAAATATATCCTTGGTATTGTATACCAATATGCACCATTTTAATTTTTATATTTATTGGTTATTTTATATCTAATTCCATTATTTTTTATATTGTAATGCTCTGTATTTAAGCCATTGTTTTTTTTTATAATATATTATAATTCTAATTGTAGCTTCAGGAGATAGAAGATCATTCCTATAGATAAATTTTTATTCCTTCATGTAATCATATCTTAGTTTATGATACTTCAAAAAGTGTTATTTATCTCTCAATTAAGAATATATGATGATGTTGCTCAATATATTAGGATTCTAATGCATCCCATCCTTATTGTATTTGGTAATAATGTGCCATATACATATATAAACTCTATAGTAGATTTAGATATATAGAGTGAAAACACATATGAGGTATTATATAATTAATTTTATGCAAAGGCATTGATTAAAATAAAAAAATATCAAACAATAATTGTAATATGATTTCAATAACTTTTTTTAATTGATTTTAGATATTTGTGCAAGGAATAGTTTGATGCTAGAATTATCTAAATGTGACTAATGCAAATAAAAAAATAGTTGCCTTCATTTCAATCATACATATCTTTTAATTCATGTGTTGGATTATAATGTCGTTTTTCTTATTATGAAGAAGGTTTGAATACCTGTCATATGATCTATTTTAAAGTAAATTCCTACGAACTATTGCTATAAAAATATGATCTTACAATTTTTATTAATTTCAATCTCAAAACTATAATATACAAAAACAAATTAAAATAATGAGTAATAAGAAGGGATTAAAAGAGATATAATCCTTATTAGGAATACAATATATAAGGAAAATGTTTCTTAATGTATTTAAAAATATTTAAATACTTAACACTTTATTACAATATTTCACTCAAGAGAGAGGGATAAAGTATTGATGGGAAAGTCATGGAAAGGCTAGACATGGACTTTGTTGAAAAAAGTAGAACATGCAATTGGAAATATGGTCCAAATTAGGGAAATAAATAGAATTCTTAAATCCATGGTTATAAATTAAAGAAGGATGAATACTAAAATAATAATAAAAAATAATGAATTTGGAATCATACTCAAGTATAATTAGCTAAATTAAAATAATTGAATTGGACAAAGAAGATTAGACACATAAGCCAAGAGGAAAATGACATACAAATTCAATACCATTATTAAACTAAAAAAAATCTATTGGATTCAATTGAAATCAATTAAAAAATACAATGCATGGGAATTGGAAGTGAAGTAGGATAAACACCCCCCAAAGATGGAACTCTTCCAAAATTTATATTATGGAGAAACTATTATTTCAAATATCAAGAAAAAAATGTAGAGATAGATCACCAAATATGGAACTCTTCCAAAATCTAGATTATGGAAAAAACCTTAAAGTGATAAAAAAAATAGATTCATAGATGGATAAAATACAACTTGGAAAATCATAAACCTAAATTTGAAGGATTATGATTAAAATGGACAAAATTTCAATCAAGTTACCTTATAAGTGTATACTAATGTGAAACATTCCTTCTTTAAAGGCTTGATAGGGTCACATTAATTATTTTCCTCACATGCTTCAAGAATGAACACCTTCAAAGAGGAAGACCATGTTGTATACCAAAATACAATATTTAATGTTTATGTTTACATATTTTGTATTTAAGCCTATAATTTTATATTTGGAGCTAGTTTACATTTAATCCCTTAGTTTTTGTATAAAGTTTTATAATTCTAGGTTAAATGTATCTGGACAAAAATGGTGTCTCAAATAGTAAGAAATCTTTAGCATAAGGATTTATCCCTTTCTATAATCATATTTTATTTTTTTATAGTCAAAATATATCATTAATCTCTTGGTTAAGATTATAGAAACAAGTTCTTCCTTCATGTTTGGTGTTGGAATCATCCTATCCTTATTGTATTTTTTGGTACTATTTTATTAACACTTAAGATTACTACACTTAGGCACCTCACATACTATGATTTTTTTATTTTGAATCACAATATTTACATGGTGGTGTTACTCGAGTAAACAAAAAATATATCTATATAATAACATAATGAAGGAGGGATTAAATAGAACATTTATTGATAATTCAAATTGTATTTAATTACTTGAATTGGTTTACAATTTTTTACTCTTACATGATATATTGCATCTAATAATTAAGAAGGACAAACTTATACACAAAATATATCTATATAATAACAAAATGAAAGAGGGATTAACTAAAATATTTATTGATAATTCAAATTGTATTTAATTACTTGAATTGGTTTACAATTTTGTACTCTTACATGAAATATTGCATCTAATAATTAAGAAGGACAACATATCATCAAAGCTTCAATCCATGTTTTCTTATATCATCTTCACAATAGAACTCAAATTTTATGACTTTAAAAGCATTATCTTTCTCATATAAGCATAAAACACTTGGTTATTAATGATGGATGGATGCCCCCACGGTAGATGCCTTTTTCTATTTATATGACTTGTCACATATCCTATTTTTATTCTCTTTAGACTAGTTGGAGGATTTATTTAATAACTTTAATATAAAATATATTATGTTAATTTGTGTAATGACTATTATAGTGGTTGAAATTTATAATAATTTGTTTCATGACCATTATTATATTGGTTGACATTTATACCATTGGTTCTCATAATGATATGATATATGCATGAAATAGTTGATAAGTGATGAAACCTTATGTATATGATGATTAATCAATTCCAATAATATATCAATTATATAATTTTGATAATGAATAAACATTGGTATCTTGGATAAAACAAAATCTAAAAGCATCATATTAATTTCAAGCAAAATCTTGATAATTAAGCACATAACTTGTGGCAAAATTTGAACCTTGGTCTCCCCCTTAAAATTAAGGAATTTAACTAGTAAAATTATTACAATTTAATTATTGTAAAATTATTATTATTAAAAAAAAATACCCAAGAGATTAATGAACCTCTAAGAATACCCAAAAACCAAGAGATTAATGAACCTCTAAGAATACCCAAAAACCAAGGGCTTTCCATAAACCTCTAAGAATATCCAAGATTGATCCTGGGAAAATGGAGTTAGGATGTCTTAAAGCAGTTGATGGAACTCCTATTGTTAATTTTGATATGGGTAACATTCAAACTGGCATTGAAGATCTGGAAAAAAGAAGAATAATTTGTCGGTTTGTGGATTTTGTCCGAGCCTACTTGCTTTCAAAGTTTGGGCTATAAAAATTTGGAAAACTAAAGGTGAGTTATAAATATCTATCTATCCAAATGGTTATTTTCTTGTTTTATTTGCAAATAATGAAGATAGAGAGAAAAATTTTCAAGGGGTCCCTAGTTTTTTGGAAGGGCAGGGCTTTTCATGAAGCCCTGCCATATTAAATTTAAAGTCGAAGAAGAGATGCCTTCTATAGCTCCCGTGTGGGTTAGAATCTTTGGCCTTCCTATTGAATTTTGGAATCCTACTATTTTTTCTTCAATTGAGAACTCTTTAGGAACTTTTATGATGACTACTGATTGTACTCAAAATTTTGAACATATTATTTATGCTCGGATTTGTATTTTAATGGATTTTGAAAAACTCCTAATTAAAAATATCACATTAAAAATTTGGGGAAGACACTTGGGATCAAGTAGTGGACTATGAGAAAATTCCTTTTCGTTGTAGAATTTGCCATGAAAATGGTCATTTGGCTAGTGCTTGTCCAAATAAAATTCCTGATCAAAATAAAGAAGATAAAAACTCAACACCAACTGCCTAAGAAGAATAACACTCAGAAAAAATCATTTATGAAAGATCAAACAAAGTCATCTGCTAATATGTTGGAAATCCTTTCTACAAATGATGTCCCAAGTGAGGAAGGGGAAATAGTAGAAACATAAATCTTAGAAACACAATTTGAATATGAAGGGAAGAACTCAGAGATAAACCAACAAATCAAAGGTTTTCAACAGGGGAAAAAGGGAGAAAATTTACACAATAAAAACAATCCTTTAAATGTCAAAATTTCAAATAATACAGGTCCCAATATAGACTCTATTGAACCCTCTAGTAAAATTCTAGCTGTGTACAAGCATTCTTCAAGGTTACAAGCCATCTTAGATTCAATTGGAGTAAGTCAATATTTAAGGAAAAAAAACTAAATATGGATTCTAATCAAAAGGCAGGTCGCAAGACCAATCAATATTATATGGTAAAATAAGGTGAAAAGCTTGTAGAGGAAGGTAATATTAATGCCCTTCCCAATTTTTTTGGCATTGGATTAATGAAGATCATCACTTGGAATATTAGAGAACTCAAAGGGAGTATTTCAAAACAAAATGAAATTAGAAGAATGATTCAGATAAATCATCCACATCTTGTTTTCCTTCACGAAGATGTCAATGGAGGATATGGACTCAATTGCTAGTAAAATTTGGCCAGCTAGAAAAGTGATTTACCTTAGTTCCTAGGGGACTTATGGTGGCATTGCTTGTCTTTGGGACCAAAAAGAGGTAGTTATTCACCATATGGTTGGTAGTTTGGGTATTTTGGCTATAGCTATTGAAAGTAGACATTCCAATCAAATTATGCTCTACATTACTGTTTATGCTATGACTGCTTTGGAGAAAAAAAGAAGTCAGTGGAAGAATATTACTCACATTATCTCTCCCTTTCCTAAAGTTTGGATCTTTATTGGAGGAGATTTCAATACCATCCTCTCTTTGGATGAGAAAATGAGAGGAAACAAAAATTTGGACAAACACACTAACCTCATGAGAGAATATATTTTAAACCTCCATCTTGTGGACATCCAACTAGATAATGGCCTTATGACATGGTCTAACAGAAGGTAAGGCTTAGCATGTATAATGGAGATAATGGATAGGTTTTTGCTTTTTGAAAATTTCTTAATCCAGGGTCACACTCCCAAAGTGAAGACTCTTAACAATGCCTGTTCGGATCACTGGCCAATCATGGTGGAAATATGGAAAACCAATGTTAGTTTCTCTCCTTTTAATTTTAAATTAATGTGTCTTAGATATAGTTCCTTTAGACCTCGTGTGCAACAATGGTGGAAGGAAGGTAAGCCTAGGTATGGGACTAAGATGTTATATTTTGCAAAAATACTGTAATACATTAAATCTAAAATCAAGACATAGAACTGAAATGAGTTTGGGGATGTTCATAAAAAAAACATGAAGTTATTGCTCAACTTGAAAACTTGAATAAGAAATTCCATTTTTATGGACTCATAGAGAATAGAAGTGCAGATAAAATTAAGCTCACAACTCAGTTAGAGGAATGGAAAAAAAGAGAAATTTTATGGAAGAATAAATATAGAATTCAATGGCTCAAAGAAGGAGATCGAAACATGAATTTATTCCATGAATATCTTCTAGATTGTAGATCTCACAACTTTATTTCTTCCCTAAAATTAGATTATGGAGATATCATTTATAATTGGGATGGCATGAGCTCTATTGTTATCGATTACTTTTCCAATATTTTTGCTACTACTCCTCTTGACTCAGCTTCTCAACAATATGTTATTCAATATATCCCTTCTCTTATCACTTCTGAGGAGAACTCTATTTTAACTATTTTTGTTACTATCAATGAGCTTCAACATGTAGTTTTTAAAATGCAAAAATGGAAAACCCCATGTCTCGATGGTTTTCCCATTGAGTTCTACCAAGAGTTATAGGATATCCTTCATGCTAATTTATTAGGAAAGCTAAAGATAGTTTTAAGGTTATCAATAAAACTTATATTATTCTTGTTCCAAAATCTCAAGAGGTTTATCACATCTTAGCTTTTAGAACTATTGCTTTATGTAATGTTCTCAAAATCATTACTAAGATCATGGCAGAAATGTTGAAGCCTCTTTTACATAAGATTATTACCCCTGAACAAGGGGGTTATGTGGAAGGACGTAAAATAGTAGATGAGATAGTTCTAGCTTAGGAAGCCATCCATTCCATGGATATGTAAAAATATCCTTCCATGTTCATTCGATTAGACTTATACAAATATTATGACAAAGTGGATTGGCACTTCCTTATCAAAGTTTTGAGGTGATTTTTTTTCTCTAAGAATTGGAAAGATTGGATTATGGGATGTATCTCTTCAGTTTCCTACTTAGTTCTTATCAATGGCAGACCTTCTCAGTAGTTCCCTGCTTCCAAAGGTATTAGGCAAGGTGACCTACTTTCCCCTTATTTATTCATCATTCTCACTGAATGCTTGGGGAGGACTATAACCAAGAAGATGGATAAAAAAATCCTTGAGGGAGTTACCATTGCTCGTGGAGCTAGACCTACCTCTCATCTTCAAATTTTTTATGACTATACTCTTTTAGGTAAATCTATAGTTAATGAAGCTTCTAAATTTAAGCAAATCATTAGTTGTTTTTCTAAGGCTACTGGGTAGTTGATCAATGAAGACAAATCTAAAGTTATTTTCTTTCGTTGCTTTTCCAAACAAGAATCCATGGTCTTGGATAAATTAATATATAATAAGTCCTCTCTTCTGATCACTTATTTAGGTATTTCCATCAATATTCAATGGTAGAAAAAAAATATTGGAATTGGTTGTTGGACAAATTCAAGAAGAAAATTGGAAAATGGACCAATAGGTGGCTTTATTTTGGGGGTAGAATCACCTTGGTAAAATCAGTCCTTCAAGCTATTACTATTTACGTTTCTTTCGTGTTGAATATCCCAAAGGCCATTCTTCGAGATCTAGATCAAATTAGTCATCGATTCCTCTGGAGTGGTACTAAGGAAAAAATAAAATGGGCCTTGGTGAAATGGGACACTTTATGTCTTCCTAAGAATCAAGGGGGTTAGGATTTTGGTCTTCTATTAATAACAACAAATCTTTAGCTGCTAATTTATATTGGAGAATGTTGCATAACCTCAATGCTCTTTGGGCCAATAATCACCGTGCTAAATATACTGAGAACAAAATTTGTGAAGATCTTGTTCGCTATCATCTTCCTACCAAAGGTTCTCCCATTTTAGTAGTTCTTAATACTGGTGAGGATTTGATAAAAAAAATTTATTTTGGATCATTCATAATGGTCAACAGACAATTTTTTGGATCGATTCTTGGGATGGTCACAAGCCTTTGATAAATCAGTTTCCCGATTGGAAGCCTTGGATGGAGGAGCTTCACCGAGTTAACTGGATAATGGTGGCTAATTATTGTCAGTACCATACTGGTAATTCAAAGGTTGGTAGATATTGGATCCCTATTAAGGACTGGCCTATTCAAATCCTAGAAAGGCAAAGACAAAATATCCAAGGCATCCTTCATATGATGTCTCTCTCTTGGTCCCATGAAAAATATTATTTTGGATGGAACATCACTACTAAGGGTGAGTATTCAGTTTCTCAAGGTTATTTGACCTTATGCTATAATAATCCCGACCAAATATTCTGACATATTTTCTCAGTTGTGGGCTCAAAAGCTCTGGCCTAAGGTGAGGTTATTTATTTGGATTTTATTGCATCGTAGGGTGCTTACTGGTGAGCAACTTATGAAGCATGGTTTTCATGGCCCTTTTAGATGTAAAATATGTGGAGAGAATGTAGAAAATTTCAACCATATTTTTATTGAGTGTACTTTAGCCTCTAAGCTATGGAGGAGAATAACCACTTTACTTGTCTTATAGTGGTCCAATTTTTCAACTTTTGAACATATTTGGAGGGATTGGCCTAAACAAGAGGGTGTTGATCATTTTATTAGGCAATTAGTTTGGATGGGTTCTACCATTCTTCTTTGGAATATCTAGAATGAAAGGAACAATAAAATTTAGACAGGAAGGATATTTACTATATTTTGTAGAAGACCATAACCAACTTAGTTGAATCACTCCATCAACTCCTTAATCACCCCCAAAAATTCTACCAAAAATTGGATAAAGTGATGCAAATATTGAAGATTAAATCTACTAAGGGCAACCATATTAAAGGGAATGTGAGTATTTGTAATATGGATAGGACAAGAAATTGTCAAACTCCTCCTAAGAATTTTGGTAAAGTCAATACTGATGGAGCCTCTATGGTAGACTTTCAGATGGCTCCCTGGTATTCTTTCCAATAATCTTTCTTAGGGGTATGGTATCCTTAGAGGCCTTCATGAGGCTACTAAGGTTGGATGGGAAAAGGTGTTAGTGGAGTCTGACTCTCAACTCATGATTAATATTTTGAATAATCCTTCTAAGAATCATAAGGTTGATTGGAGAATAAAAACAAATTATTGAGAAGATTCAATTAATCCAAAGGGAATTTTAAAAAGTTGATTACAATTATGTGGTCAGAAATCAAAACAAGAGTGCTAATGCTTTAGCTAATTGGGCTTTGGACAAAGGTGATATTATTTTTTATGGCCACCCTCCTAGATGGTGGGCTTCATAAAAAAAGGAAGCTCTTCTTTCTATAATTTCTTTGGATGGCTCCAGTTCGGAAGGTACCTAGTTTCTTCTTGCTTTATGTTTGCTTCTCTTTTATGTTCAATTTTTTTTTTGAGATGTACATTTGTTTTGTTTTGTTTTGTTTTTTGTTGTTCTTGTGTTTTTGTTGTTTTATGTTTTTTCTATTTGTTCTTGTGTTTTTGTTGTTCTTGTTCTTGTGTTTATGTATGCTTGTGTTATTTCTTGTTTTTTGTGTGTAAGTATTTTCTATATATTTTGTTTTTGTTTACTGTCTATTGTTGGTTATTTTTTATTTTTATTTTTATTTATTTATTTTTTAGGTTTTTTTTGTTTGTTTGTGTTTTCATGTTTTTGTTGGTTATGTATTTGTAGTGGTCTGTTGTTTTTTTCATGTTTGTATTTTGGTATGTTGTTATTGTATTTTTTCTATGTGGTTCGTGTTGTATTTTTTTTTCTTATTTTCTATGTGCTTGGTTGTGCTTTATATTTTTGACACACTCAAGGAGCATGTTTTTTATTTTTTATTTTTTATTCTTATTTTTATTTATTTATTTATTTTATATCTTATTGTGTGTTTGTTAGCTCCTTGAGTATGTCAAAGGTGGTAGGCCAGGATTGTGCCCTAGGCAATTTTTGCGGAATGGATACCCCTACCTCGAGTTTTACCTGAAAGTGGCACACCTTTTGGGATGTTTTCCACAAATAAAAACAAAATCTCGTCCATTTGCCAAGATGACAAACATGTTCTAATTGTAAACTTGTAACTCGCTAAAACTCCATCGTAAACAAAAGAACTAGGATTATGTCAAACTTTACGTTCCATGTGGCGATTTTATTTTAATAGACTTCCTCCAATCTAGGGTTATGCATAAGGAGTTGGAATCAAAATTTACTTATAAAAAAATGGCGAATCCTAATAGAAATAAAGGTGAATCAAGGCGAATCTTAAGCAAATCAAATCAATCATCTTCACACCAAAATTTGGGGCATTTAAAGCCCTAAAAAGTAAGGTCATATTTGGGGAATTTTTGACCTATTAAATCATTTTATAACTACATAAAAATACCATAATTAGATTAGGCTCAAAAAGATCTTTCGAACGAGTACACATATACCTATGTTTGGATATATATTGTTGTGAATTTACCCTAATAAAAAATTGGTCCTAAAAATTTTAAGCGAATAGGCTGATGTCAAGGGTCCTCATATTCACCAATTTTCAATTTTAAAAATACTAATATTCACCCAATTTACGAATATTCACCACTGTGCAACCTTACTCCAATCCATTCCTCCAATCCATGTCACACTGTAATATTTATTTATAAGTTTAAGGTTATGCATCCTCATTTCAAAAATGATCTCTCATAAGAGTGAGAGCTCAACTTATCAATAGAAACCAAACACACAACCATACACAAACCCACCGCGTCACACAAGTTATGTTTAAACCTTGGACCTCTTAAACAAGAGCCAAAGCCCAAACTATCCAGCGAGATATTTATTTATTTATTTTTATTTCTATAAATAACTTAATGTAATTTAGCTATATAATTATTAAATTTTTATAATAATAGGACTATATTTTTTTGATACATAGAGGAATGGTAACTACCTTTCATGTTTAACAACTGGTCACAGGGTCAAGTTATATTGCCTTGATTGTAGCATCAAATCATGGTGCTACCACTATAACCCCTATATCACCTCAATAAACATGACATAGACCTAGAGTGAGGGGCACCCCCCAATGGATTGGGGTTAGTACCATCATCATCAAGCTGATGCATACTTAGTGGACTTAGGTCAGACTACTACCTATGTCCATATTGGACATACCTCCGAGGCTTGAACCTAGGTCTCCTCTTTGTAAGTGCCCAACATCTTACCAATACAACATATTTTATAATCATGATATAATATGGGTGGGTCTATGTCAAATATCATATAACCAATTGAAAAATAAACTTTTATTATAGTAAATTAATTCTTGAAAAATAATATAAGGACTAATATATTTTTGTTTTATGAAGGTAATGCGAAGTACAAAATAGGAGACACAACTAGGACCACACACCCTCATAGCATAGCAAAACAGACCCTCTATAAGAATTTGAACTCAAGTCATTGAGATGAAACACTATAATAAATTAACTCTTGTTAAATTATATATGTTAATTAAATTTTGATAATTTATAATAATTTAAATTTAAATTTTAAGTTGATATATTTTTAATAAAACATGTTATGAGTAAAATTAAAATAAATTTTAATGTTCATATGTATCATATCATCTTTTATTCTTTAGATAATAGTGTGTAATGATATATTCATTTTTATTTTATATTATTGCTTCAAAATGACTATTTTGGAAATATAGTTATGGTGCAAACACTCCTCAAATGTAAGTAAATTTCATCTAATCATATAAATAGTTAATTCTTTATTTCTTCAACATAGTTGCATTGGTCCTTTTAACAAATAGTAAATTTTACCTTGTATTTGATTAAAAATCATCTATCCTAAATTACCTTTGCTTCTTAATCATCTATTCTTGAACAATATTTCTTTTAATTTTTTAATTTTTTTTTTTAAAGGTTTGATTTTCTTTAGGTTTCAGAATATGTCTTCTTTTCCTTCCTAGACCATTGGTACCCAATAAGACTCACCATATTGTGACTATTCCAATTGATGGTTATTCCTCACTTTAAAAGGTTACATTCTCGTTTTTTTTTTTTCTACTAGGAAATAAACTATAATAGCTTTTGATGGGAAATTAATTTGGGATCGGATGGATGCTCTTGTTTCCTTTTAGTAGTCAAATTTGTGAGTAATTGGAATAATTCTCATTAATCTGGCAAAATATAAATAATACATTTCAAGCCAATAATAGTTCGGAGGTTATGGAACCACCCGAGACCAAAATAGGCGTTGTTGCAACAAATAACAATGAGCCTAAAATAAATACAACAATATAATATTGTTAGGATCAAAATCAAAATAAGAAATATTTAAATATTCTAACATCCCCCCTTATTACAATATTTGAGGAAACATATAACTACTAGCTATACTAGCATCTTCCCTGCTTACATTATTTTGTAATACATAGAGAGATGCAAAAAAATTCAAATTTGACACGTACAAGTGCCTTAGTGAATATGTCTACAACTTGAGCATTGGTGGAGATGAATTGAAGCTAAATTTGGTGCCTTGGTACTTCATCTCGAATGAAGTGGCATTGTGTATCAATGTGATTGGTTTTCTCATGATGCACTGGATTCTTAACAAGGTTCAAAACACCCTGGTTGTTGCAGAACAAGTATATTGGATATTTTGATGGAAGATCCATACCGGTAAAAATGCAACTCAACCATATCACTTCGCACATAGCTTCACATGTGGTGCGATATTCTGCCTCTATTGATGAGATAGCAACCACCTGTTGCTTCTTGCTATGCCAAGAGACAGGACCAGATCCAAGATGAAACAAATATCCTGAAGTTGATTTACGATCATTGTATGACCCGATATAATCTGAGTTCATGAATCCCTGTAAGAAGAATTTGTTGTTCCTCTTGTATTCTAGACCATATTCCATTGTGCCATGGACATAGTGAAGAACTCATTTTGCTGCTTTCCAATGTGTAGTCTTAGGTTCCTGCATGAACCTCGAAAGATAGTTGACAACAAATATGATATCTGGCCTAGTGTTGGTCAGATATATGAGACTACCAATAAGCTAATGATAGAGAGTAGCATATACCTAAGGTGATCTGTCATATCATGATAATTGAAGTCTTGATTCCATTGGTGTTGCCATCGACTTGCAATCAGTCATGTGATATTTTTCTAGTAGTGTATTGGCATATTTTTTTGGGACACTTTGATGTAGTGCTCCTTATGGTTCACTTTGAGGCCAAGACAGTAATGGAGAAGTTTGAGATCTGTCGTCTCAAGAGATTTATTCAAATCCTATTTGATAGTAGAGATCATAGTTTTTGAACTCCCTATAATGAGCAGATCATCAACATAGAGTACAAGCAACACTATTTCAGAGCCTTATTTCTTGAAATAGAGGTTTACATCCGATGGACATCTCTTGAATCCATGCTATAGTAGGTGATTATCCATTTTTATATACCAAGCCCAAGGGGCTTGTTTCAAACCATATAAGGATTTGACCAATTTGCAAACTTTTTGCTCTTGGAATTCCACTTCAAATCCTTTAGGTTGAGTCATGTAGACTTCCTCTTGGAGATCACCCTTTAGAAAGGCACTCTTGACATCCATTTGGTGCAATTTCTACCCATACTGTGCTGCCATAGCGTAAAGAACTCGAATGGTTGTCATCCAAGCAGTAGGTGCAAAATTTTCCTCGTAGTCAATGCCTTCTCTTTGAGCATAGCCCTTTGTAACAAGTCAGACCTTATGCTTATATATTATCCCATATACCCTGTACTTGACTTTGTACACCCATTTGTAGCCTATGGGCTTCTTTATGTATGGTAGATTGACAAGCTTCCAAGGTTTGTTTTTCATCAAAGACTTATACTCTGCATCCATAGCAGCCTTCCACAGTGGCTCACTA
Source organism: Wollemia nobilis (assembly GCA_028583015.1). Lineage (NCBI taxonomy): Eukaryota > Viridiplantae > Streptophyta > Pinopsida > Araucariales > Araucariaceae > Wollemia > Wollemia nobilis. The sequence continues at coordinate 2,680,641 of JAQPPZ010005120.1, forward strand.
AGGGCATATTTCACTGAACCAGGTTCATGTTCATCTATTGAAGAAATAAACACCCTATCATAATAAATATCCATATCTTATGTGTCTCTCTCCGAATCTACGGAAAGCTCCTCAAAATATTGACAAAGATCATCAACCTCAATAGTCTCTGCTGTTGCTCTCTCCTGTTGAGCCATGCTACGAGTACGAGGTCTATCCAAAGTTAAATCTAGTGGAGTGGATATCTTGGAGTCTCTGATTGCAATTGTATACCACTTTGGATTCTTCTTCTGTGGTGTTGAAGAAGATGAAGAAAAACCTCCAATATTTGATGATGAATGAGACTTATCAACTTTGGATTCCACAAGATCTAGGTATACATATCATGTGTTTTTTGATGTGAAAGCCTCATCAAAAACATCTCTACTGATGTGAATCTTCTTGGTCAAGGGATAAATCAATCAATAATCCTTAGAGTGCTCATCATATCCAAGAAGAATACACTTCAATGTGTTCTCATATATCTTCTTCCTTTTTTCTTTTGGTATGTGCATGAATGCTTTACAACCAAAAATGCATAGATGAGAAATGGAGGATTTCCTACCAGTCCATACTTCCTATGGAGTTATTCCTTGTAGGGCCTTTGTGGGTGCCCTATTCAACAGATATACTGCTATGGTGATAGCTTCTACCCGATATTTTTGCCCAATTCTAGCTCCTGTGAGCATGCAACGAACCATTTCCATGATGGAACGATTCCTCCTTTCAAAAACTCCATTTTGCTTAGTATAAGTAGTAGTTAACTATCGTGTGATCCCGTTATCAGTAAAGAATACAAAAAATTCTTTAGAGGTGAAATCCCTCCCTCGATCTGAGTGGAGGGTCTTTATAGAAGTCCCTAACTCGTTTTCAACAAATTTCTTGAATTGTTGAAAGAAGCCAAATGCTTTAGATTTTAGTTGAAGAAAGAATACCCACATATTTCATGAGTAATCATCCATGAATAATTGGAAATATCTCTTTCCCCCATAACTAACGGGTGTAAAAGGACCGCACAGATCAGTGTGAACCAACTCCAGAGGTTTCTTTGCTCTTGTAGAGCTTCTCTCGAAAGGTACTCTATGCTGCTTTCCTACCAAGTAGTCAGAGCAAACTAGCAATGTGGTAGAAAGGGAAGGAATATCCTTTACCATCTCATACTTACTTAACTCAAGTAAGTAACCAGAACTCATGAACCTTGTAGGTTTTATCATCGACAATAGTGACAAGTTTGCCCTATTTGTCCTCAAAAGACTCAAACCATGATTTGTTGCTAGTCATGTGCTTATTGGCTCCAAAATCGACATACCAAACATGATTCGTCTGCTTGGAGACTATGGTAGTCATGAGAACTTTGTGTGCTCGCTTAGAATCCATGTCAGATTCCTCAATAGCAACATTCACTTTGGGTTGCTTGTTTTTGTGTGGTTTATTCTAGCCTTTCTATTTTGGTTGCTTATTCTTATGCCAACATCTGTTTGTATCATGACATTCCTTGTCACAGGTATTGCAATATCTCTTAGTCTATTGATTTGGTTGAGTTTGTTTCCCTTTTGAATCCTTTTGAGAAATTTATCCTTTCTAAAAATTACCCTTATTCTTAGGTCCCTTCTTGTTGGTGTAGAGGGTGGTGTTAGAAGAATCATCTTGTTATAGTTGGCATGCCTCCTCTTCTTGGAGAAAATTTACCAACTCAACAAAGGTAACTTTTATTTGTGATACTTGAAGTGAGGTGATCAACACTTGAAAATAATTAGGTAATGCTCTCAATACCACTGAGGTAAGGAGCTTATCAGCAACTGGTGCTGCCAAAGAATTCAACTTTCCTTTCAACTCAGACACTCTGCAAAGAAAGAGTTCAACTGTCTCTTCCTGTTTCATGCTTATATTGTGTAATTGAGATTGAATAAATAGAATGTTGGAGTCATTATTTCCTTCATATATAGTTTTAAGGGCATCCTATATCTCTTTACTATTTTGACAATAAAAAATATGGGGTTGAACTTCATCAGAGACAACAAGCAAAATGTGCAGTTTTACCTTACTATCTATCTTATCAAAGTCTTTCTGATCAACAGTGAGAGTTGTAGCTCCAGTTGTAGATGAAGCTCTTACTATTGCTCCAAAAACAACATCTCAAAGATCATTAATCTCTAGGATTACCTTCATTTTGTTTTTCCATGGTGTATAGTTTAGGCCTTTCAACAACTGATGAGAATAAGTCATTAATTTTGCAGATATTTTCAAGGTTCCTTATAACACAAAATGGTCCCCCCTTCGATATACCTTAATTCCAGGCCGTTAACCATACAAAATACCTACCCTTACATGAGGGAGACTATAGGTATTTTGAAAAACTAGAAAAATTACCCGCCCTTACGTGAGGGAGACTGTAGGTAATTTTAATGATTATACGATACGTGGTACTTAGGCGGTACTAAAAGGGAATCACCTAGTTGATGGCATCGACCTTATAAAGCCTTCAATCCACATGCATGGGGCATAAATTCCCCTAAACACTTTGGATATCCAAACTTTTATTTGGATTTAAGCCTAAACATGAGAGTGATTGCGGTAATGGATGGAGTTAAAAAATAACAAAATGGCAAACTTATATCTCCATGACGATTAATAGAGAACAAGCTCAAACATTATTTTGGCAGCTATATTAGGCGACGAATACAATAGCACAATCATGACAACTTTACCTATAAGTGCTGGCCAGAGGTATCACAAATACCGAACACTGTAGTGCAATAAATTGCACAAATGGGTTTTAATTATTTTGGGGACTTAGGGAGTGAATTTGATTTTAAATTTTAATGAAGTAGTGCAAAACATGAAAAAATGCAACATACAACATAAAAGTGCCCACAAAAATAAACCACTAGGTGTCGGGCGTTGCCGAAAATGCACCTTTACAATAATGCCAAAATTGCCTTTTCAAAAATTTACTCTCAATCCCCCATTGATTTTTGAAAAATAATACTCCACCACTTTAAAAATTCTCCTTTAAAGCATCTTTAATTTTTTTTTTTTACAACTAGAGTTAATAAAAACATTAAATTATACTTCATAGAAAAAAATAATTATTAAAAAAATAACCTTTTTAACTATATAAAGAAACAATAATTTAAAATTTAATTATTAAATCTAATTAAAAAAATTAAAAAAGAAAACTTTAGGAAAAACTTTTACCTTTGTTTTTGGGGGGGTTCAGTAGGATTTGACCCCACGACCTCAGGGCTCCCTGAGCCCTTACCACTCGGCTCACAACCACATGAGCCAGTGGGATGATCCGATAGAGGATCAAGGTACCCACTTTCTTATTGAGAAACCATAAGCTCAAAGCTCGATGCGACCACTCTACCACCTTAGCCACGGCTTAGGTGGTGCTCAGGCAACGCTCGAGCGGTGGCTCTTGGGCTGCGTCTGGGTAGCGCTCAGGCGGCGCTCGAGGTGGTGAACTAGAGAAGATAAAAAATCATGATTTTTGCACTCAAAAACCTCATTAAATGGTTCGTTTGAGATCTAAGTGCTCTCAACACTTGATTTCCACCTTCTATGCATTCAAAAAACTCAACAATGGATCACAAAACTCTACAACGATTACTGCCTGTGACATCCTTTGAGATGGAAAAATAATTTTTGGATGAAATTTAAGGATAAGAATGAAATTTCAATCTAGCCAATATGCTCGGATTGGCCCCCTCTATCCATGAAATATCTCAAAATTGAGTTTCATCGATCTTAAAGATAAGGAAAAATAGGAAGTCCTTCTCAGGTTTGACGCCATTGATGGGTTTCTACATAGGTGACAGAGTTCATGAATGTTTATAAAAAAATATTTATCCCATAGGTATGGGAAATCGAGGCACTTAAAGGTTTAAAAACCTTTATACTCTGATAAGGAGTATCTCCTCTCGAGAAGATGCTCTCTCGAGAGGGCGTGGGCTCTCCTCCCGTGTTGTGTTGGCTGCCTTGTTGTTGGCTACCACACGTGCCTCGCGCCTTGTTCCTTGCTCCTTGTTGTTGTTATTTTTGATCTGCATTTTGACTGGTTGGTCGATATTGATTCGACTCTTCTTAGACTGGTTGGTCGATCCCAAAATTTTGGGATAACTTGGGCACATATCCTAATAAAAATTTGGAATACTTTCTCCACCCAGGGCATAGATCCCTCCAAAAAGCTTTGATCTATGTAATGAAGAATTAAAAAAAATTCTCCAATGAAAGATTAAAAAAAAATCTCCTCCTCCAAAGCTTCGCTACCAAATCCAAAAAGCTCTGCTACTACAAGATCATTTCAAAAAATGAGAGTGGCGGAGTAGGCTCTGATACCATGTGAGTAATTGGAACAATTCTCATTAATATGGTGAAATATAAATAATACATTTCAAGCCAATAATAGTTCGGAGGTTACGGAACCACCCGAGACCAAAATAGGTGCTATTGCAACAAATAACAATGAGCCTAAAATAAATCCAACAATATAAGATTGTTAGGATCAAAATCAAAATAAGAAATATTGAAATATTCTAACAGAATTCAACTCAAGAGGAATGAGATAGTGGGATCTACCTCCAACCGATATTATGTATATGGATGGATTCACGCTTCTTCCAAAGGCGATTCATTCCATTTGTGGATCATGGAAGGACTGAAGCATCTGAGCGGGAAATCCTTCCCCCGTATTCCTAGCTGTGGGAAGTGGACAACAACTCTTTTATAGAATAGAGAGGTCACACGGCGAGATTTTCTTTTTAAAGTCGGGCTTTTTATTTTTAAAACAGGGAGCTTTTAAAAATGGAGCAAAAAATGGACTAGAATGACGAATTCACGTTCTTTCTTTAGAACATAAGTTAAAATACAATCATGATGGTTGTTTTATTCTATATGATGGATGCGTATCCATCCATTCTTTCTACACATAGAACTCTGCACTTGTTAAAACTTGAATTTAAGCATTTTTCAATGGAGAAAACCCAACTCAACCATCAATCTCTTCTTGATAGGTGATATAAACCATGACCTTATGAGAAATGTTGATCATTGGTAAAGCTTAAAATATTAAAAATAGGTTTATGACTTTTAAATATTTGTAAACATGAATTGTTCAAAATAGAAAATTATAAAAAACATATTTGGTAGAACTATGACAATAACATTAAGAATCCTTTCCTTTGTATTATTATATTGTAACATAATATTACATATAAACTATGCTTTAGTTACTTCTTGTAATGTTTCTCATCATTGAAAAGAAGCAAAAAAAAATATTTATAGCCTCAAGTACTTGATGTGCCATAATGTTTATAATTGTATATTTACATGTCATTCTTCAAGGGAAAAATTCATATAGACCCTATTGAGTTGGAAATTAAGTATACAAAATTTTATGGATTGTGATATTGTGTATATATCATTCTAAGGAGAATAAACTATATCTTCTTGAAGAATTTGGATGATATAGATGATTTTAACCTCTAATTCATAAGTGATTACTCTAGAAATTCAATAGCATAGGTTGTATAATGTAGGTTTGTTAGAATCAAATGGTATTAACTTAATGGATTCAATTTCTCAATTTTGAAGGAGGAAACCCAAGTTTGAATATTATCAAGCAATACATGCATAAATATCATATTATTTTAATACCCATTATATAGTGATGATGTAATATGAATGTAGTTCATTTTAATCTCATGGAACCAATTAAAAAAATTAAATCTATCAAAGTTGTTCTCCATATTTTTTATTAAACTACTGCTAAACATCTTATAAAGACACTATTCTAAAGAACCTTTTAATTTTAAACAAAAACACTACCAAAATAACATATATACAATAATTAATCAAAATAATATATATATATAAAACTTGCTTTACTTTTCTATTATCATGCCCATTAATTCTAATTTTCACAATTTACTTTAAAAAAAAAGCTCATGAGGAGCTACTTCGTGATTTTATAATTTAAAATTGATAATAAAAAACATCACATCTTCCTTAAATATTAGGAAAAAAAAAAAAAAAAGCGAACATGTCTAACACGACAATATTTTAAAAGTCTACATAGTCTTAGTGTTGGCTAATTCTTTCAGTGTATGCTATAATTTTTTTTAGCAGTTTTATTTATTTATTTATGGCACAGACTTTCGACACTATGTTAAAATTTACGTTGCTCTTTATTCAAATTGTTGAGTCTTATTGAATTGCCCGCTGGGCACTCTTGGAGATTTGGCACGTGTATTTGATGCTATTGTTGCACAGAAATAGAATCGGAATAAAAATAATAGATCGTTGAATAGGGTGAGAAATATGTATCTTCAGATTTTGCTTTAAACTTGTGTTCATCCTGAGGAGGAAGTCCTCCCACAGTTGAATCTCTTTAAATGTACTTCACCTGCCCCAAGTATGATCTACTTCTGCAACAATATTCAACACCCAAAACAAATGAGCTAATAATTAAAACAATTTTTTGTAATGAAAAATAGCAATGACTCAAATGAAATCTCCCTAACTTACATGTCATGAGGATTACCGCCATAACTAGTAACCTCCAGCTTGCTCCAATCAATACTATCCTCGTCTACCACCACCTTCAAAGTCACTCTTACTTTACCGAAGGCCTGAGGCATGAAGAGGTCCCATAAGAGTTGTCCTCCTTTGGTATCAGTTTCTTCAAGAAAATAATCCATGAAGAACCATTGAACCTGTAGTGCTGGTATCCCTCCGCGTAAAAGCTGAGAAGGCTGAAGTTCCATGTATCAATATTTATCTCAGCAGGAATACCAGCTGGAGGAAGGGATCGATCCTGAGACCAAAACAAATACTGAGCAGTGTATGGAACGAGAAGTTTTTGTCCAATTTCATTACAAGAAGAGGGAGGAATTCCGCCCTTGAAATGCTTGCATTGCACGTATGAGACCTCAGTTGGATGACCATGACCACTGTGAGAGACTGCCTTCAAGGCTTCAACAACAAGTCATCAATACCATGGGGCTTCTTGTTTCTACTCGGCTCATTATATAAAGTTATCATGTCAGAAATGTATGTATTTATGCATTTTCAGTGAGTTATTCCAATAAAATATTCAAAGGGTTCAATTTTACATTTGATACCTGCCACCGTCCAATTTTAGATTTGACACCTGTCACTGGTGATTCAGGGATGGCAGAAATGGGATCACCTTCCACTATGCTCAAGGAAAAGGTGGGTTGGCCTCCTTGAGCAATAAGATGAGAAAGGTAATAATGGTAACCCACTGCTCTATAATTGACGTTACCATTACCATTGTCATGTGAAGAGAAAAGTTTTTCCGTTGCTCCAATCATTACAAGTTAATTTATAGAAAATAGTTCATTTTCAAGTTCCTTCTCAAAAAGTAAATAACTTTTACAAACTAATGAGAAATTTCGAGTTCCACAAGTAAAGGAAAAGAGTGATCCAACTTCCAACGAACAAGGAAAATAGAAGTATATCCTAAAACAAGGTGATAACGAGAGGATGAAAGAATACATAGGGTCAAAGAAGAAATTGAAGTTTCTTTTTATCACCAAAAGGCAAAGAATTAAAGCAACTCAACAATACAAAAGGATATTTAGTGAGTATACGAGGCTAATTCTTCAGGAAAATTTGATTTCAATATTGTAGAGGAATTGAAGAAAACTTCTTCTAGAGCAAGTATATACGATACACTCTTCATCCCTAGTCAAATAAAATTATCAAAGGCTTATCTAAATAGAAATACTTAAGAAAAAGAGATATCTATTGTATACAACTTAGCACATGGACAAGAGAAAATGACTCTAACAACATTAAAGAATAAATCTTTTCCTTTTTATATTTCTTGAAGGATGGAATAATGGAATTTTCACAACTGTATGATAGATTCATGAGCATCAACTATGGTTATGCCAAAAGTAGTTTGTGAAAAAATGGGTATGGAGTACACTTGTTCATGTCCAAGAGTCTTACAGTTAGATGGAACACCAGTGAAGGCCTTTGGGATAGTCAAATATGTCCTTATGAAGTTGCATAGATCCCCAAAGGTTACTATAGTCTTAGAAATAGTTGTAGAGGATCTAGAGCCTTATTTTGACTTATGCCTTTTAAGATATTCCTTGCTAAATTATGGGGACATATTTATTTAGATTAATCTTGTATGATGATTCCCCACAAAGGCAAGAGGATAAAGATAATTTTAGAGAAGCTAGTAGCCTATCACATTGAAAATATTGAAGATGATATATAATAACTCTATTTTTGAAGAACCAAAGTTGGTGGAAATACTAGAAGATATGGAAATAGAGGATGACCTATCATTTGGGGATAATTATAAATTATTTAAAACTAGATTGGGTGCGTACAACATTTATTCTAAAAAGAAGAAAATAACTCCCACCATATACAACCAAACCCTAAGGAAATATAATTTAGACCATGTACTTTGATGGAGCAAGGTGCAAAAATGGGGCTAGCATTGGAGTTAATTTAAAGTCCCACTAAGAAGGTTTTAACAACTTTCACTTCAGGCTAACTTGGTATTGCATAAACAATGTTGTAGGATATGAGTCCTTATATCTAGATTTGATGCAGGCTGATAAAATGGGTATAAAATTACTAGAAATTTATGGTGAGTTAGAGTTTTTAGTGAATCAGGTTATTAAAAAATGTAATAGAAAACATCACTACTTGAAAACATATAGGAATAGAGTATGCGACTTAATGGAATCATTTGATGACTTAAACATACATGCTATTCCTAGACGATAGAATCTTTTAGTAGATGTCCTAGTTGTCAAAGGTTCTAATTATACTCCAACTAAGAACAAAGGAGTCAGGCTAGTTTTTAGATCCTCAATACTAGACAAGCAAATATTTTGGTAGGTATTTGAGAGTGATGACCAAATTATTAATTTCTTAGTTAGGAAAGCAATTTGTTTCAACCTACAGGAAGAGATACCTCAGGAAATTGAAAAACAAGATGTTATACAACTGAAGAACAATCATATACCTAAGAGATTGATTACATTAGAAAATATTTTTGATAGAAGATGGAAAGAAATAAAACTCTATGCAAATAGATGATAAAATTTACAGAGAAGTGGAAATTAAAAATGGAATAAATCTTAAGATTGGTATTTTATGCACTCTAAAGGAATTTGAAGAGTTCAAAGCTTTGTGCCTTTAATATCAAGATATTATAGCTTAGACTTATGAAGAATTGAAGGTCTTTGACAAAAACATAATCCAACACATTATTAAATTAGTTCCTGAGGCTAAACCATTCTAAAAAAAAATAGAGGCTAGTGAATCCTAAGATTGAGTCAACCATGAGATAAGAATTGCTTAATTTGTTAAAGGAAAAAATTATTTATCTTTTTAAGCATTGTACATGGGTTGTCAATCTTGCACCAATGAGAAAGAAAAATGATGGTATTTGTTTATGTGTAGATTTTAGAAATTTAAATACGACATCTCTCAAGGATCATTATCCTTTACCTCAGATAGAGCAGATTTTAGGGGATGAAATTTTTCTATGTTAGATGGGTTCATTGGCTATAACCAAATTTGGTTTTAAGATGAAGACCAATATAAAAAAAAAATTACTATAAAATGAGACACTTTTTCTTACCAAAGGATGAAATTTGGTTTATCCAACGCAGGAGCTACTTTCCAAAGAACTATGGATTATGCCTTGGAAAAATTGATAAATAAAATTATTCTTATATATGGATGACATGATTATGTTTTCTCATGAAAAAGGTACACCTGAAGTATTTGGAATAGATCTTTCAAAAGTGTAGAGAATTTGGTATATCCCAAGAAGTCAATATTTGCAGTTTATGAAGGAAAGTTGTTAGCACATGTGGTGTCCAAACAAGGAAAGTCAATAGATCCAGATAGAGTGAAATATATTATCTCTCCATATTCCTATGAATAAAAAGGCTTTATAGTCCTTTTTTGGATAGATTAACTTTGTAAGAAATTTCATATCTAATTTTACCCAAACTATAAAGCCTATTTTTGAGCTCATTAAGAAAAATATAAAATTCAAATGGATTGAGAAAAGAAAACAAGCTTTTGAGCTAATTAAGCAGGCTATAACTACTACCCTAGTTCCGGTAAATTTGGATTTTAATAAAAAAATTATCCTATATGCCTATGGTCCTGATGAAAGCTATGTTGCAGTATTGACACAAAAGGATGATGCATGTGATTAACATCCTATATTCGTTTGGAGTCATATTATCCATAAATACCAGATGAAGTACAATTTTATTGAGATACAGGTATTTGTAGTTATAAAGTCACTCAAAAAATTTAGATACTACCTAGATTAGAGGAAGACTATGGTATATGTAGTGCATATAGATATTAGAAATTTCATCCTACAAGGTGAGTTAGGTGACAAAAGAGTAGGTTGGATTACTAAAATTTAAGAATATGATGTGGAGATCCATCCTACAAAGTTGGTAAGAGGAAGAGCATTATTTCAAGAGCTAGCAGTGAAGGAAGACAAAGATCACATGGTATCTTGTCAATCATCCATATTAGATCAAAAGGAGGATAGTCTTATAGAGAATGCATATTGGGTAGACCAGCTCACAAATTACTTCCAAACAAGAGTATACCCTCAATATTTGAATGTTTCACAAATAAGAAGATATAAGATATAAGCTTTAAAATATGTTCTTCTACCTAAAGTAATATATAGAAAGAGCATTTATGGAGTTCTTTTGATATGTGTTAAAGATGATCAAAAATAAAATATTCTAGATGAATTTCATGAGGGGCTATCAAGAGGTCATTAATAAATTAGAACAACTATGATGAAAATACTAAGAGCAGGCTAATATTGGCCTACTATTTTTTATAACAACAATATCTTGTGATAAGTATTAAAGATATATGGGAAGAAATAGAAATGCCTCATTTCCACTCAGGCCAATTCAGGTTAAAGAAATTTTCCAATAATGAGGGCTTGACTTTATTGGAGTGATAAACCCAAATTATTTAGTAGATCATAAGTATATATTGACTACTACAAATTACTTTACTAGATGGGTTGAAGCAATACCCACTAAGAAGGTTGATCAAGAGGTTGTTAATGAATTTATTGAAAGTCTCATTACAAGGTTTGTTATACTTAATGCTTTAGTGAGTGATAATAGTTTATCTTTCATTAGAGAAAAATTCATTGAATTTTTTAGTAGATATGGTATTTACCTAAATAATTCCTCAAATTATTATCCTTAGGGAAATGGTTTAAAAAAATCTACTAATAAAAATATACTTAGACTTTTGAAGAGAGCATTGGAGGACAATAAGAGAAGATGGCATCTAATGATAAATTTGGTATTATGGGTATATAGAATCACCATGGAAAGATCAATTAATACACTCCCCTATGCACTGGTGTATGGAAAATAAGCCATTATTCTCACACATATTGAAATACTTACTCTAAATTTGGATGGCCAAGCTCATTTACCAGATGAAAATCTAGTAGAAGCAAGGCAACATCAAACACCCATGATCATGAGTGAGCTCTATGTCATGGTTAGCATTAACAACATAGGAAAATTCCAAAATATCGATCATGACCAATCTAATATTTCCATCAAGCTTCCTTTTAGGTATTGAGAGAAATTTTGAAATTTAGAATTTAGTATCTAAAAGGGCTACTCAAATACCAAATTAATTTTGATAAAGGTGGACTTAGATTTAAAGCTAAAAGGTTTAGAATGTATTTATTGTTTACAAAGCTTCTAATATTCAAAGAGTCTAGAGCTTAGAGCATTGTCAAAAAATTGTAGAGAGCTCAAAACTCAGAACCTTACCTTTTATTTTGAAGTGATTCAAAACTTTAAAATAAAAGGATTATTTATAAACACTAATAGTCATTATATATTCAATCAATAAAACATCTACAGTGTCCGAGTGACATAGATAATCAATTTCAATATGTGGTTTCTAGGGGTACTGATATGACTATGATGTGGAATACTATGGATTAGCCCAAAGTAGACATTGAGAAAAATGTGTTACAAGGCATCTCATCATTAAGCCCATGTTCTCTTGCTCTACATTCCCTTATTTTTATATCTATAATCATGTTTATATCTACCTTGAACTAGTATATACCATAGCTAAATTCTATGACCCAAAGAAGAGGTTAGTACAAACTACTTAGGGAAAAACCTTTTTTTAGCTAACCCTTAAGGTTTTTTCTAAATTGTTTTCTATGGGAATGAAACCTAACATTAAGCCTAAACCCTAAAATCCTAAGGAATAATCTATATATAATACTCTACAAGGTCATGTGGATGATGGGAATTACCTCAAGGTTTGGTTAGGTGTGTAGCTAAAAAACGTAAAGGTAGGTAACACCTTTCCAAAAACCCCTATTATAACCAAATAATTTTAGAGCCTAGAGATATTTTCAATGCTGGAAATATTAGCAAGATTAAATTTTGATAGGCTAGTCTATGATTGGTAGATAGCCATAACATATTGCATCTCAAACCCCAAATACTATGACACATATTTAATGGAAAATAATAGTAGGACATTGTTTTCTGAATGGCCCTCCTTCCTTTGGAACCAAGTGCACGAGTAGCTGACAAAAATGAAAAAGGTTCCCAAGCTATCTCATTCAGACACTAATCTCACTTAGCTTGGTTATTTTTTAACTTTACCAAGCAAGAGGTGTTGTGGATAGCTCTAAACCCCAAGGATGAATAGGTAAGTCCCTTGCCAGTTTACACATGGAAAAATCTGTTAACTAAGACTAAGTCCTAGTATAGCATCAATAGGGAACTTTTGGGGCCAGACCTTAGGATTATCTATGGAAAATTAGCTAGATTGTCTCCAAAAGCAAGGAAAGTGTTACAAACTACACATGTAGAAGAGGGATACTGGTATATTTTAATCTAGGGTATAATGGTTAGATTATATGGCTATGTTATGAAGCTATTTTTTGTTTCCTCATTTTATCATAGGTCACCTATTTGCTATGGAATATTATAGATAAATCAACATTATCAATTGCACTTTTGGTATAGGGATTAATAAGAAGGGTACATGTAGTCATAGTTTTAATCTATAAGATGTGACCATAACAAGGAAAGGTCCACATGAAAGTATCTCTAAGGAAATGCAAAATTTAGGTTTAAGGGAGCTCCCTCACCAATGGAGGTACGACCTTGCCAATAGATTTCTTGATAAACTGAATCAAATTAACGCAGGGAAACCTCCAAAGTTTAAAAAATAGAGTGGCCCTATATTGAAAAGTTTAGGAATAACAAGAAGTATTCAAAGTTAGAATACAATATTAGCCATTTGCAAGCATTTCCTCCATGGAGATATTTTTATGACCAACTAGTAGATTATGATCCTAAAAACAAGCAACAACATGTATTGAAAGAGTCAAATATCCAAGCCATGCAAAATAAAACCAAATGGGATGAAGCAAAATATTAGAGTGGTGGATCATGAGAGTTGAAAAAAATACCACCAACTCAAATTATGGCACCAATTTGGACAAGGAATTCTCAAAGAAATATGATAAATCCTATAAATCATGGTAGAATCATAATAGAAAAAATATAGCCTTGAGTTTTGATAAGTCAACCACATGAGAAGTAGCAGATAAAGAACAAGGAAAAGTAAAAGAGTTAAATATAGAAAAGAGCAAAGAAACCCAAATGCCTCCACTATCTTCTCCTCCTTAAGCACAAGAGCAAGCTAGTATAGAGGTAGCTCCCTCTTACAAAGCTAAAAAAGCACAACCTGTATTTGACCTGATACATGAATAGTTACAAACATATAAAAAAGGAGTACAAATAATGAAAAATTAGGATATGCCAAAAATAATTGGGAAAAGATGAAATATGGTCTACAAAGGTGATCCAAGTTGAATAAATGCCTAAGCATTTAGTATTAGGACTAGAAGCCACAAAGTAGGAAAAGGTTGAAGGTAGGGTAAAATATAAACATGGCACCTCTCTGATCAAGTTTGGAATCATCCTATCCTTATTGTATTTTTTGGTACTATTTTATTAACACTTAAGTGTGTTACACTTAGCCCCTCTACATACTTTGGTATTTTTTTCTTGATGCTCAATATTTGATTGGTGGTGTCACTCTAGTAGAAGCTTATCATACACAAAAGATATGTATACAAAAATACAATGAAAGAGGTGTTAAATAAAATATTTATTGATAATTTAAATTGTATTATTTTATTATTTGATTTAGTTTATAATTTTGTACTCTTATATAACATACTACATCTAATAATTAACAAGGATAGACTTTCAACCAAGCATATGATAAAAAATTTGTTAGAATAAGTAAATATTCTCTTAAGTTCCATTAGGATACACACTTGAGTTTCCACTCCTCCATGTGTCAGGAGAACTCTCAATGGTGTCTTCATCAGGTTTGATGAGTTGTTGTAATCCAACGGCTCTCAATGATCAACTTTGCTATTTATACAAAGTTGATCCTTGGAATAAATCAATCAGTTCTATTTTGCTTCTTCAAACTCTTGTAATGCTTTGCATATCTATTTGGGAAATTCTAACATGGTACCAGAGCAGGATAGATTCTGCTAGCATTCTCTCTTGAAGGAAGTTCTTCGAACTGGTTCTTATTCTCTTTTTTCTTTGTTTTTTAAAGAAAAAGTTTTTTTCATAGATGCATTTTTTTGAGATATTTGCTTATGGTAATTTGTTTTAAATTTTTTTCTAAAAATAGTTTTACCATTTATGCAATTTTTTTATCTCAAATATTGCTTCTTAAATAAAATATGTTTTAATGCCCTCCTCTATTGCACTTAGTTATATTTTATTCTCCTTCTTCAATCGCAACAACTCTGCATAATTTCAAAGGAGAAAAATATACTAGCAATCATTTAAGAGGCCATTAATTTTTTTTCCCTTATATATTAGACTACATTTTTTTTTCCAAAGAGTTGTAGGTGATTCGGCTTCCATAGCCTTCACTGCAACTATCGTGGAAGACGTAGCCTTCTTTAAGTTGGAAAATCTTAAAAGATTTTATTTTGTTCTCGTTAAAGTCTTCGTCAAACATTAATTTTGATTTCCCTCATCACATCATATATTGGTTTAATAAATAAACCAAAGCATCATTTCCTCCAAGAGGAAACGTGGCATTGTATACCACGTTATGCTTCGGCGCGCTCAAGTTTTTTGCCCAACGACAACTCCAAAATTAATTTTTTCAAAGATTTGGTGATCTATATCGATCTTATTCCCATTTTTCCCTTTTGGCGCTCTGGGAATCCTTCAATTTTTTTCTTTATAAGCAACTTCATTAGCATATCAAATAAGATACTTATGCTGTGAGTAGTTGTTAAATATTTCAAGCCCATCACTACATG
Source organism: Wollemia nobilis (assembly GCA_028583015.1). NCBI lineage: Eukaryota > Viridiplantae > Streptophyta > Pinopsida > Araucariales > Araucariaceae > Wollemia > Wollemia nobilis. Next base: position 2,696,074 of record JAQPPZ010005120.1, read on the forward strand.
CTTTGCAAGCTCTATGTCCTGCAGTTTTTTCTAAGGCGCCTTCTTTCAGTTTGAAGGGGGTTCGTGATCACAGCGCCATGTAGCAACGCTGCCCTGGTCATAGTAGTGCTACCCTGGTCGTAGCATCGCTGCCCTGGATGCCTTCCTCTTCAGATTCGATCGCTGGTCTCTCAAAGATGTCATCTACAATTTTAAACAAGGGGGGCTCGTCATCCCCAGCGCCATGTAAACAATGCTTCCCTTGTCGTCTTCCCTTCTGATGCCTTCCTTAAAGCGGCATACGCCTTCCTCTTCAGATTCGATCACTGCTCTCTCGAAGACGTCATCTGCAATTTTAATAGGGGGGTCCGTTCGCCTTCAGCGTTACACGGTCGTCATCACTTCTGACGCCTTCCTCTTTAGTTTCGATCACTGCTCTCTCAAAGACATCCTCTGTTATTTTCTCAGGTATTGATAGAAAAAATTTTATTTTTTATATTCTAACCTTTGGAGTGCAGATAAGGTGCTAGTCTGTGGAAACAAAGTTTTGGGCTTCCAATTATTTTTGCTTCTCATCGCTAAGGGTGATCCCATTCTCTCCATTTTTATTTTAAAAAGGGCTATTAAAAATTGTATTTCTTTTAAATTCCTGCACGTCTGTAGCTTTTGGAGGAAAAACATAAAGTTTTTTCTTATTTTCGGCCTTCTCTTGGCTCGGATATCATTGTATTTTTTTAATAAAATTTTGGGGGTTGATAAGGTGCCTTTCTTGCACCTATCAGATATTGGGGGGTGTCTCTTTGCATCATTTTCTTAAGCCTCTTTTTTTGCTCTTAAATATTGGTTATTTTCATTAACTATAAATATCTCTAAATCAAAAGTTTTTTTAACTTTACTAAGTTAGAGATCTATTACATTAAAACTAAGTTATTAATCCTTTTATTAGTTTCACAAAAGTATTTCCTTTATTGTGATCTCAATTTGTTTATTTGCCTTTTAATTCATATTTTTTTTAATAAATATAATTGCATTCTATTTTATACAAATTCTATAGTGATCACATATTTTATTGTCTTAAATTTTGTTTTAATATCTTTACATTAAAACTAAGTTATAAGTTCATAATCAGATGTCATCACTTATTTACAAATTTACCTTCTTTTTTGCAATTAATTTATTCAAAAATCTCACTCTCATTAATTATTATTTTTTCATATTTAATAAATTATTTAAAAGGGGGTTGTATCTTCTTACAGTTTCAGTTATTTCCTTTTAAATTCATTTAAATTAAAAGGTGTTTCTAAAGAACTTATTATCTAAAAACAATCCTCTTCCACTTATAATTTATTAAATTATTTCATATAAATTTCTTTCATTTATATCATAAAAGTTTTGGCTTAATTTATTTAGAAAGTTTTTTTCTAAATATATCTATCTTCTCTAAAAAGAAAACTTTATAAATTTTTCCAAATCTAATTAGTTTTCCCTCAAAATATATTTGCCTATGTTCCATGTATCATTGTCTCTAAACACTTACAGTTTCCCTCAAGTAAGGGCGGGTTTTTGGAGACTATTGGTATAAAGGCCTGGCATATATTTTTCTTCATCAACCTTATATACATATTGGATATCTCTCTTACTTATAGTTTCCCTCTAGTAAGGGTGAGTATTGAGTAATCCATATTTAAATCTGGTTGCTATCTCTGCATTTCAAGCCTTCATTCCTTTAATTCTTCTCCTTACTTATAGTTTCCCTCAAGTTAGGGCAGGTTTTGAGAAGAACATAAAGGGACTTGGTAATTCTAAAGCACCATTATAACAAACTCAAATACTTATAGTTTCCCTCTTGTTAGGGCGGGTATTTTGAGATTTGCTATATTGAAAAGCTTCATAATTTCTTTAAATCAATTGCATTAATCCAATCATTGAAGTTAAAAGGGGGGATATATTGGTTATAACTTCACTTTTTCTCTTGTGTAAAAATGATGAATTCAATTGAACCTCTCACCCCTCATAACTTTCACACTTGGAAACCTAAAATTTTGAATCTTATCTCTCAAAAAGGTCTTACTCATTTGCTAGAAGAAAAGCAACCTGAGTTTGATAAAGAATATGAAAAATTTGTTCACAAAGGGAAAATGCATGAAACTATGGGTATTATTAGCTCTAATGTTCATGAAAGTTTGTGGTTTCACATTATAGATTGTAAAACTCCTCATGAAAGTTGGGAGAAACTAAAAACCTTGTTTGGGAAAGTAGATCAAATTAGATCAATGCAACTAGAAGCAGAACTAACAACTTTGTCTCCTGAATATTTTAGCAGTATTGTTGACTTCCTCACCAAATTCAAAGAAGTCCTCACTCAATACAAAGGTAGTGGGAAGAAAAATACTGACGAAGAATGCATTTATCTAATTTTGTCTAAACTAAATGGTGTATTTCAAATCTTTGCAACCACCTTTCTATCTACTCAAGATGCTCTTGGTGCAACCTTTAAAATACCCTCTTTAGAAGAATTTTGTGATAGACTAACTAGGGAAGAAACAAAACTTGCAAGATATGAGATATATTCCTCTTCCTCTTCCTCCAAAGCCTTAGTAGCCTCCACCTCTACTAAAGAAAAATTCAAAAATAAGGAAAGGAATCCCATAACTTGTACTCACTATAAAAAGAATGGTCATTCTGCAAACAAATGCTGGAAAAGATTACAACAACTAGAGGAAGCTATGAAGGATCAAAAGATAGACAATAAAAAGCAAATAGGGAAAGCCCTAAATGTTCAAAGGAAAACCTCCAATTCTTCCTCTAATTACTGGGTTCTAGATTCTGGAGCTACTCATCACATGTCTACTTCAGATGAGTCATTCTCTTCTATCTCCTCTAGTTCTACATGTAGCATAGAAGTGGGTGACTCTTCCTTTATCCCAGTAAAAGGAAAGGGGGACATAATAATTGATGGTGGCTCTATAAATAATGTTCTCTATGTTCCAAACATTGCCATAAATCTCCTCTCCATATATCAAATTTGTACTTCTGGAAAGGGGAAAACAATTCTCTTCTCTCCAACAGGAGTTGAGATAAGAGACTTTCAATATCCCTATTCTCTTATAGCTAAAGGAGATATTGATCACAACACTCACCTATTTCACTTCAAAGGATTCAAAAATCTAGAAGGGGCCTCATGTTTTGTGGCTCATGGAGATCTTGAAAGAAAAATTTGGCATGAAAGGTTTGGACATCTTAGTTACAACTACCTAAAGGAACTGAGCACCCATGATATGGTAACAGGTTTACCCCAAGTCTCTTCTATTGATGGATTTTTTCCTGGATGTGCTCTTGGAAAGCAACATCAAGACCCTTTCCACCCAAGTAGTTCTCTAAAAGCCTCATCCCCTCTAGAACTAATCCATAGTGACTTGATGACTTTTCCTGAACCTTCTTTCAAAGGAGAAAAATATGCTCTAACCTTTATTGATGAATTTTCTAGAAGAACTTGGGTTTACTTCCTAAAATATAAAAGTGATGTTCTATCCCACTTTAAAGTTTTCAAAGCCTTAGTTGAAAATCAGGCCTCTTGAAAAATTAAGAAGATTCACATAGATAATGGGGGGAATACTATAGTAATGAGTTCTCCATGTTTCTATCAAGTCATGGTATCATTCATCAACATTCTATCTCCCATAATCCTCAACAAAATGGTATTGCAGAAAGGAAAAATCAGACATTAAAAGAAATGGCAAATTGTATGCTCCATTCAAGAGATCTTCCAAATTTTTTTTGGGTAGAAGCTATTAACTGTGCGAATTATATTCAAAATCGCACACCTCATAAAGCTCTAGACCATTTAACTCCTGAAGAAGCATGGTCTGGCTCAAAACCAGATGTTTCCTACTTCAATATTTTTGGGTGTACTGCTTGGGCTCACATCCCAAATAAGAAAAAGAAGGCTCTAGATAAGAAAAGCAAAAAGCTCATATTTATCGGTTATTGTGAGGAAATGAAGGCTTACAGGCTCCTTGATCCCTCAACTCATGAGGTATTATTTCATAGGAATGTCCAATTTGATGAAACATTCCCTCAAAAAGATCCTCAAACCCCCTCTTCCTCCATTGAGCCTTCTCCTATAGTAGAACCTCAATATTATGAAGAGCCAACTCTTGAAGTTAACTTGGTAATTGATAATCAAGATGAGGAACCTGTAACTCCAACTCAATGTCTTTCAACTCCTTCCACTATGCCAAAATGGGCCCACACCATTGTTAAAGAAGCTACTCCTTACATCCAAAATCTTCCATCTACCAGATCATCCAACCCCATAGGCATTGGTCTTGTATGTCAGTCTATTTCCTCTGATCCTCAATCCTTCAAAGAAGCATCAGGTATCAAAGTATGGGATGATGCCATGGAAAATGAATTTTCTTCCTTAATCAAAAACAAAACTTGGGATTTAGTTCCCTTGCCCAAAGGAAGGAAGTTAGTTCATTGTAAATGGATCTACAAAACAAAATATGGGCCTAATGGAGAAATAGACAAACACAAAGCTCGCCTAGTAGCAAAAGGTTTTTCTCAAATTGAAGGTATTGATTATGCAGAAACCTTTGCTCCAGTTGCTAAAATGGATTCTGTTAGATTGGTTCTTGCTCTGGATGCTTCCCAAAAGTGGTATGTCTATCAAATGGATGTAAAAAGTGCTTTCTTACATGGGGACTTAAAAGAAGAAATATTCATGGAACAACCTAATGGTTTCACTCAAGACTCCTCTCTTGTTTGTAGGCTTAAAAAGTCTCTCTATGGCCTCAAACAAGCCCCTAGAGCTTGGTATGAAAATATGGACTCCTTCCTTCTTTTCGTAGGTTTTTCTCATTGTGAGTCTGATAACATAGTCTACATTTGGAGAAATGAAGGCAAAATCACCATTCTTGTTCTATATGTTGATGATCTTCTTCTCACTGGTAGTAACTTCACTCACATTCAGACTATAAAAGACTCCCTCTCTAAAAAGTTTGAAATGGCTGATCTAGGTCTAGCTCATTACTTCCTTGGGATTCAAATAAGTCAAACAGATGTAGGAATTTCCTTGTGTCAACAAAAGTACACTCTAGATCTTCTTCAAAGATTTAAAATGATAGATTGTAAACCTTCTCCTACCCCTTTTCAATCTAGAATTCATCTCAGTACTTCTTGCTCATCCCCTCTATGTGATGCAACTCTATACCATCAGCTTGTAGGGAGTCTACTATACCTTACTCATACTCGCCTAGATATCTCATATGCTGTTGGCCTAATATCCAGATTCTCTCATCAACCTCACTTTAGTCATTGGAAAGCAAAAAAAAGGATCCTCCGTTACTTGCAAGGCACTACACACTTTGGGCTCTTCTATAAGGGAAAATCCATGGGTATAGATATCATTGGCTACACACATTCATATTGGGCAAGTTCAATAGAAGATAGATGTTCAACCTTAGGCTATATATTTTGCCTTGGTTCTTCACCAATAGCCTCGTTATGCAAGAAACAACAAGCAATAGCCTTATCTTCTACAAAGGCAGAATACAGGGCAATAGTTTTAGCTAGTCAGGAAGCTCTTTGGCTTCATCAAATTTTGAGAGAATTTGGTTTCACCCATGAAAATCCTATAACTCTTTGGTGTGACAATCAGAGCATAATTCATATTGCACACAATCCAGTTGAGCATCAACGCACCAAGCACATTGAGATACACATGCACTTCATAAGGTAGCATATTCAAAATGGGGATATATACTTGGAATATATTCCAACTGAGAATCAAATTGCAGATATCTTCACCAAGTCATTTCCTTCTCCACGTTACCTTCAATTGCAAGATAAGCTTGAGATTATACACCTACATTGATTGGTTTTATGAGGACAATATTCGCCATACGAAGACAAGCCTCTCTTCTTCTCATAGTTGGTTTTTCCCCATAGAGGTTTTTTCACCAACTATATATTGTATATGAGTACCTAATCAGGCCAAGTTGTCTGGGACTCATATTTCTTTTTTGTATAAAGAGGACAATATTCACCATACGAAGACAAGCCTCTCTTCTTCTCATAGTTGGTTTTTCCCCAAAGGGGTTTTTCATCAACTATAAAATGTAAATGAGTACCTAATCAAGCCAAGTTTTTGGGACTCATCTTTTTATTTTTGTAAAAGAGGACAATCTTCGTCATACAAAGACAAACCTCTCTTCTTCTCATAGTTGGTTTTTCCCCACAAGGGCTTTTTCACCAAATAATTATTGTATTAATAGGACAATATTCGCCATACGAAGACAAGCCTCCTACTTCCTTTTGATTGATGGTTTTTCCCATTGGGTTTTTACCATCTCTTCAAAAAGAAGTTATTGTACATGAGCACCTCATCAGGTCTTGTCGCCGGGAGTCATTTGCATAATCTTCCCTAGTATCACTTAAGTTCCACTAGGATAGACACACTTGATTTTCTACTCCTCCATGTGTCAGGAGAACTCTTAGTGGTGTCTTCATCAGTCTGATGAGTTGTTGTAATCCAACGACTCTCAATGATCAACTTTGCTATTTATACAAAGTTGATCCTTGAAATAAATCAATCAAATCTATTTTGCTTCTTCAAACTCTTGTAATGCTTAGCATATCTATTTAGGAAACTCTAACAAGTTTTAATCCACGTTGTCTTATATCACCCTCACAATAGAACTCTAATTTTGTGACTCTAAGAGCATTCTCTTCCTCATATAAGCATACAAAACTTGATTATTCATGATGGATTTTCCGAGTGTGAATGTCTTTTTCTATTTATATGACTTGTGTCATACCCTATTTTTATTTTCTTAGACTAGTTGGAAGATCTATTTGTTGACATTTACATCATTGGTTCTCATGATGAGATGATAGATATATGAGATAATTGATAAGTGATGAAACCTTATGTATTCCATAAATAAACATTATAATAAGATATCAAGTACAAAATTTTGATAATGAATAAACATTGGTTTCTTTGAAAGTATTCTTTCTATTTAAGATCTAAAAGCACCATATTAATTTTAAGCATATTATTATAATAATTAATTCTAAAAAAAAAAAATTGAATGGGTATATGGGATTGAAATGGCTCCACCCATCATGAACACATGGTGGTATTACAACAAGCTTGACAATTAAGCACATATCATTTGACAAGATTTAAACCTTGTCTCTTCCTTACAATTTGAAAAATCTAACTCATTAAGCTATTGTCATTTAATTATTATTAAATTATTATTATTAACATAATTATTTATTTTCTTTATCCTAATAATAAATTATCCTTGATGTTAATAAGTTTTAAATCAAAATTTTAAGGAAAAATATTATATCTTTAATATGTTATATCTTCTTATAACCTAATTAAATTAAAAAAATAACGGCTTCATTAGATTTATTATTTAAAGTACCATTAAAACAAATAGTCTTATGTTAAGAATTTCATAACCATTTAAAATTGAACGTCTAATTGGTATGACATTACTCGAAATCTCGTCAATCCTTTCAATACAAAAACGTTTGCAAAAAATTATTCAATTTTTATTTATTTATGGCACAGATTTTCCTATCTATGTTTAGATTTAGATTGATCTTTATTCAAATTGTTCAGGTCTTCATTGCCCGCTGGGCACTTTTGGAGATCTGGCCCGTGTATTTGATGCTATTTTTGCACAGAAATAGAATCGTAATAGTCTACCGTGGCTGTACTCTCCACCTTCAACGTCACTCTTTCTGATGCGTGTACAAGAAAAAGTAACGCAGTAAATGCCCTCCAGAAATTCATGAGTAATGAAACCATTTCTTGTTTCCCTCTTTCCTTTGGCTGAAGATAATTCTATAACAACTTAAAACGATGAGTTGGTTCAAAACAAATGTATGTATTTATACCTTACACGGCACAGCCCTTATGTAAGAGGAATCCTGATAAGAGAATTTGACAAGTTCTTAAGTCAGATAATGTCAAAAATTAATAAAAGGGATCAAACACGTTTGCCAAGATGACAGACATGTTCTAATTGTAAGCTTTGACTCGTTAAAACTCGATGGCAAACAAAAGAAATCGGAATCTGTCATACTTTGCGTTCCATGTGGCGGGGTTGTGTTAATAGACTTCGTGCAATCCATGTCACACTGCATTATTTATTTACTTCTTGTTCCTATCAATAACCTAATGGCGGTTTAGCTACATAATCACACACGACAACTTAACGTACTTTTCCAAAATTATTTGCAAATTGTTTATGTTCGGTGACATGTTTGTGTTTTAAAAAACGGTGATGTTATAGGCGGTTTGTCCAATATCGTCATAGTTAAGTTATGATAATATTATATATTTTATATTTGAGGCCAAACAAAGTCAAAGAAACACTTGGCTTGCTTTTTTTAATTTTTAATTTTCTTAGATTCCGAAATTGTTTAGGTAATGAATGTATGGAAACATTGCTATACAATAATTGATAGGACATTGTCAACACCATGAATAGAGTTTAATAATGTTAGTTGTTCTAATGAACCTTATATTAATAAAGCACAAACAAAGTCAATAACAACAAATGTTAATATAAATGGATGAAAAACACCAAGTAAAAAAAAGCATTAAAAATAAAAATAAAGTAAAAATAAAACAAAATAGTTAAAATAATTATAATGATCATTTTAAGTGGTGATTACAATTAAATAAAAGAGACTACATAAAAGAGTAAAACAAAAACTAACAATACTTTGAAAACCTAAATATCTAATAAACCAAAATGCTAGAAAGCATATTAATTCAAGATAAATGAATTTAAAACATTTAAGAATAACTACATCAAAATTATCCATAAAGTACCAATAAAGATTTATTAACTACTACAGTGAAAATAACTACATGAAACCTAACAAAGATTATATATTTCAAAAAAGGAATAAAATAAATAACATCACAATTGTGCGTCAAAAACCATAAAAATAATTATATGATCGTGACCACCAATTAAAGTAGTGATCATGGAACCATAGATTCTAAGAATCATGTTTTGAAGGACATATGTCATGACATCCCTTAATCCATCATCGATCCTTATTTTGGGGTTTTAGGAAAGTTAGAAGGCAAAAACATCATAAAAGATGGCAAAAAAGTGGAAATTGGGTGAAAAAAAGGAATCAAAACCATTGACCAATATGGCTCGTTGTCATCCTACCCAAGGATTAATAAAGTTAGTCCATCATTGTCTTGTAAATAGGAGGACAAGACTCTCAACCACCTACAAAGTTAGTTGTTAGTGCTCTTTTTACAAATACATAATATCCCTCCTTAAGGACCATGGTCTACATTGTAAGAGATAGTCACTCATGAGTCCTTAGTGAAAACAATAAAGAAAAATTCAATATGTGATAGATAAATCAATAAAATTAAAATGTCTATTCTATAAAAAAAAAAGTTTTTTTTTGTAATGTTTTATTATATTATTTATGCAAAAAAAAGAAAAATAAAAAATTGAAAAGATATAAAAAATTATCCAAGAAATAGAGAGTATAAAGAAAACATACCTAATACTTACTTATACATGCCCCTAAAAAGTTTGGTTGGAAAATTTTGATTTATTCTTGCACCAAGCATCTAGAAAGGAATCTACCTATAAAAATACCTAAAGCACTAAAAAATACCAATTGGATATAAAATGAGCCACAATAAAGTGCAAAACTAAGTTTGGAGTATGTCAAAACCTCTAGAAGCATAGTATCTATGATATTCATGCAAAAATCAATAAGATATTATGCAAAAAATATCATAGTATATACTTATGATTTGTGTAGCATTTGACAATACCCATATTCATTTGATATATACTTAAAATTTATGTAGCACATGACAATGTGTTAAACATATTTTTATGGCGCATACTATGATAAATCATGAAATATTTGAGTAGCATTTAGAGATATGGTCAACAAATACTACCTTCCCCCAAGATTGGCCATGCATGAGATGGTGTGCTTCTTATAAACCCCATTGAAGTAAGAAGGTCATATATAGTATTCATCAAGTGCTAAGTACCAACAAAAACACTTATCACTACAATGGGGTGTATTGAGAGAAACTAACCATGCCACATATAGATGTAGGTATTTTACTCCAATACTTACATAAACCACAAGAGAGGCATATATGGACACTATGGCAATCAAGCATGTGTATGCACTATTACAAGGGATCCATGGGATTCTAACCTACACAACAAATAGTATATAAGTATATATCTCCAAAGATAGTTTATACCCTCTTGCTGATGAGGGATGCACTGATTGGCAAGAGACATCAACCATGACAAGGGGAGACAAAATATAAGAGTAAGAAATGGGTGGGCTATATACATCTTGTAGTTCATTCTAGGAGAAGGAAACCCCATGGAAGAGAAAGCCATTGTGTCCCTACTAGAATGAGGTTTATCACTATAATATTTGGTCAAAAGCATTCTTCAATAAGGTATATTTACCACTACATTGATATATTGAAATGATAGAAGAGAATAGACATAGGCTATATACACACTATAGCTCACCCTCGATGAGGGAGATCCTAGGAAATAAAAGTCACCATACCTCTACTATAATGAGGCTAGTCATTATAGTATCTATAATAAATTCAAACTCAAGTCATTGAGATGAAACACTATAATAAATTAACTCTTGTTAAATTATATATGTTAATTAAATTTTGATAATTTTTAATAATTTTTTTTGAATTTACATGGTGGAATTGGTAGCCACCATGAATTTGGGTTGAATGTCCGAATTTTATGACCACCACAATATTATACATTATTCTTCCCGAAAGCCATCACATAATTCTTCGCACAGTTCACCCCTATAACTGTCATGCCACAATCATTTAAAACCTTTTATGCCATTGAAATCACTAGGAAAGGGACAAGTGTTTAGTCCGATAAGGCTAGAGATTTGAACCTTGTACCTCCACTTACCTTACAGGGTTTGGTCGAACCAATTAGTCTACACCTCAAACCTTATTTAAATTTAAATTTCAAGTTGATATATTTTTAATAAAACATTTTACAAGTAAAATTAAAATAATTTTTAATGTTCATATGTATCATATCATCTTTTATTCTTTAGGTAATAGTGTGTAATAGTTATTTTTTATTTTTATTTTATATTATTGGTTTAACATGACTATTTTGGAAATATAGTTATGATGCAAACACTTCTCAAATTGCATGTAAGTAACTTTCATTAATCATATAAATAATTAATTATTCATTTCTTCAACATAGTTGCATTTGTCCTTTTAAAAATAGTAATTTTTGCCTTGTATTTGATTAAAAAATCATCTTTCCTAATTTACCTTTGTATCTTAATCTCTAGTACTGAACAATATTTCTTTCAAAATTCTTATTTTTTTTTAGGTTTGATTTTATTTAGGTTTTAGAATATGTTTTCTTTTACTTCCTAGACCATTGGTACCCAATAAGACTCACCATATTGGGACTATTCCAATTGAAGGTTGTTCATCACTTTATAACTTTGCATTCTCTCTTCCTTATCTACTAGGAAATAAACTATAATGACTTTTTATGGGCACTTCATTTGGGGTCGTATGGATGCTATCGTTTCCTTTCACTAGTCAGATTCAACCGAAGAGAAATGAGATAGTGGAATCTACCTCCAACTGATATTATGTATATGGATGGATTCACGCTTCTTCCAAAGGCGATTCATTCCATTTGTGGATCATGGAAGGACTGAAGCATCTGAGCGGGAAATCCTTCCCCCGTATTCCTAGCTGTGGGAAGTGGACAACAACTCTTTTATAGAATAGAGAGGTCACATAGGGAGCTTTTAAAAATAGAGCAGAAAATGACTTCGGCAGTTCACGTTCTTTCTTTAGAGCATGTGTTAAAATCCAATCATGATGGTTTTTTTAGTCTATATGATGGATGCATATCCATCCGTTATTTCTATGCATAGAAATCTACATTTGTTAAAACTTGTATTTAAGCCTTTTTCAATGAAGAAAACCCAACTCAACCATCATTCTCTTCTCGATAGATGATATAAACCATGATTTAATGAGAAATTTTGATCATTTCCAAAGCCTAAAATATTAAAAAGGAGGTTTATGAGTTTTAAATATTTGTAAACATGACTTATTCAAAATAGAAAATTATAAAAACATATATTTGGTAGAACTATGGCAATAACATTAAGAATCTTTGATGTTAATCAACGTAAAATTTGGAGCACGCTGAAACTTGCCCTTGATTTAACGGAGAATGTTTCTAGTCTGACCGTAAATGTCTCTCAAGGTGTGCATAAGTTAGGGTAGAACCTCCTTAGTTCTCTCTTCTTTGCCATATTTTGGTCTGGTTTCCTCCTTTTTTCTGGTTTGCCTTTGGTTTTTCCAGGCTTGTTGGGTTTTCACCCGTTTGTTTTCTCCTTGTAGTGGTTGTGGGATCCCGTTAAAACCCTCTGCTTTTAATAGTACCAAAAAAAAAATATTAAGAATCCTTATCCTTTGTATGTGTATATTGTAACATAATCTTACATATAAGTTATGCTTTAGTTACTTCTTATCATGTCTCTCATCATTGAAAAGGAGCAAAAACAAATATATATAGCCTCAAGTACTTGATGTGCCATATTGTTTATAATTGTATGTTTACATGTCATTCTTCAAAGGAAAAATTTATATAGACCCTATTGAGTTGGAAATTATGCATACAAAATTTTATGGATTGTAATATTGTGTATATATCATTCTCAAGGGGAATACACTATATATCCTTGAAGAATTTGGATGATATAGATGATTTTAACCTCTAATTCATAAGTGAATTACTCTATATTCTATATATTCAATAGCATAGGTTGTACAATGTAGGTTTGTTAGAATCAAATGGTATTAACCTAATCAATTCAATTTCTCAATTTTGAAAGAGGAAACCCAAGTTTAAATATTGTCAAACAACACATGCATAATAATCCTATTATTTTAATACCATTATATGCAATAATATAATATAAATGTGATTCATTTTAATTACATGAAACCAATTAAAAAAAATTAAGCCTATCAAACTTGTTCTCTATCTTTTTTATTAAACAACTGCTAGACATCTTACTGACACACTATTTTAAAGAACCTTTAATTTAAAGCAAAACACTAATTTATATATATATATATATATATATATATATATATATATATATATCAAAATAATATATATAAAACTTGTTTTACTTTTCTATTATCATGCCCATTTCTAGTAATATATATTACTTGCTTTATTTTTCTATTATCATGCCCATTTCTTTTATCTTCACGCCATTTAAAACCTTCATATAACATAAGACCATTTATGTATAATTTAACCATTTTCTTAAAAAAAAAAAAAAATCCTCCTGATCAGCTACGTGGAGATTTTATAATTTAAAATTAATAATAAATAACATCACATCTTCCTTAAAGATGAGAAAAAAAATAAGCGAACATCTCTAACACCACAATATTTTAAAAGTCTACAGAGTTTCGTCACTATGTTTAAATTTACATTGCTCTTTATTCAAATTGTTGAGTCTTCATTGAATCGTCCGCTGGGCACTCTTGCAGATTTGGCCCGTGTATTTGATGCTATTGTTGCACAGAAATAGAATCGGAATAAAAACAATAGATCGTTGAATAGGGTGAGAAATATGTATCTCCAGCTTTTGCTTTAAAGTTGTGTTCATCCTGAGGAGGAAGTCCTCCCACTTCCCACAGTTGAAACTCTTTGAATGTGCTTCATCTGCCCCAAGTAGGATCTACTTCTGAAACAATATTCAACAACCAAAACAAATGAGCTAATAATTAAAACAATTTTTTGTAATGAAAAATAGCAATGACTGAAATGAAATCTCCCCAACTTACATGTCATGAGGATTTCCGCCATAACTAGTAACCTCCAGCTTGCTCCAGTCAATACTATCCTCGTCTACCGTGGCTGTACTCACCACCTTCAACGTCACTCTTACTTTACTGAAGGCCTGAGGCATGAAGACGTCCCATGAGAGTTGTCCTTCTTTGGTATCAGCTTCATCAAGAAAATAATCCACGAAGAACCATTGAACCTGTAGTGCTGGTATCCCTCCGCGTAAAAGCTGAGAAGAAGGCTGAAGTTCCATGCATCAATACTTATTTCAGCAGGAATACCGTTCGGAGGAAGGCATCGATCCTGAGACCAAAAAAATTACGGAGCAGCGTATGGAACGAGAAGTTTTTGTCCAATTTCATTACAAGAAGAAGAGGGAAGTTATCATGTCAGAAATGTATGTATGTATTTATGCATTTTCAGTGAGTTATTCCAATAAAATATTCAAAGGGTTCAATTTTATATTTGATACCTGTCACCCTTGATTCAGGGATGGCAGAAATGGGATCACCTTCCACTATGCTCAAGGAAAAGGTGGGTTGGCCTCCTTGAGCAATAAGATGAGAAAGATAATAATGGTAACCCACTGGTCTATAATTGTTGTTACCATTGCCGTTGTCATGTGAAGAGAATGTTGAAAATAGATCTACATAAAGCAATCTAAAATGAACATAATAACATGGGATGAACAATAACCATTTTTGTATACACAAAATGTTGATGAACAACAACCATTTTTGTATACACAAGATGTTCACATTGATGTTAAGGAGGAAGAATCATATTGATGATGATCACAATAATATTGATCATTTTATGATTAAACATTCAAAAATATTGATACACTTTATAGGAGTACAAAATAGTTAGATGCGGTTTTCATAACGAAACCAAACTGATTGCATACAGCTAAGCACCTAACTATTGCTTATCAAATCCTTAAGCATTACAAATAATTAAATTCTCCAAAAAAGCTTTGATACCATTTGTACAAAATAATATTTACACAAAGCAATCTAAAATGAACAATATAATAATAGGGGATGAACAATAATCATTTTTGTATACACAAGATGTTGATGAACAATAACCATTTTTGTATAGACAAAATGTTCACACTGATGTTAAGGAGGAAGAATCATATTGATGATGATAACAATAATATTGATCATTTGATGATTTTATGATTAAACATTCAATAATATTGATACACTTTATGTGAGTACAAAACAATTAGATGCGGTTTCCATAACAAAACCAAACTGATTGTATACCACTGAGCACCTAACTATTGCTTATCAAATCTTGAAGCATTACAAATAATTAAATTCTCCAACAGAGAAAATATTTTCTATTGCTCCCATGTGATTATATTTACAATCAAGAAAGAAATCATTACAAGTTGATCTATAGAAAATAGGTCAGTTTTAAGTTCCTTCTCAAAGGAAAATGGAATAAACTTTATCAACTAATGATAAATTTTTAGTTTCACAAGAAAAGGAAAAGAGTTATCCAACCTTAGAAAACAAGGAAAGGATAAGTATATCCCAAAACAAGGTGATAAAGAGAGGATGAAGGAACACACAGGATCAAAAGAAGAAGTTAAGAAGAAATTAAAGTTTCCTTCTCTGACCAAAAGGCAAAGAATTGAAGCAACTCAACAATACAAAAAGAAATCTGGTGAGTCAAAAAATAAATATGGATAATCCTTTAGGAAAATCTTATTTCAATATTGTAGCTGAATTGAAGAAAACTCTTTCTAGAGCAAGTCTATATGATACACTCTTCATCCCTAGTCAAATAGACTTATTAAAGGCTTCTCTAAACATAAATGCTTAAGAAAAAGAGACATCCATTGTATACAACTTAGCACATGGACAAGAGAAAATGACTCCAACAACATTAAAGAATCCTTTTTATGTTTCCTGAAGGATGGAATAATGGAATTTTCACAAATGTATGATAGATTCATGAGCATCAACTACGGTTATGCCAAAAGTACTTTATGAATAAATGGGTATGGAGTACACTTGTTAATGTCCAAGAGTATTACAGTTAGATGGAACACCAGTGAAGGCCATTGGGATAGTCAAATATATCCTTATGAAGCCACATAGATCCCCAAACGTTACTATAGTCCTAGAAATAGTTGTTGTGGATCTAGAAACTTATTTTAACTTATGCGTTTTAAGATAATTTCCTGCAAAATTAGAGAGAAATATTTATTTATATTACTCTTGTATGATGATTCCCCATAAAGGCAAGAGGATAAAAATAGTTTTAGAGAAGCTAGTAGCCTATCACATTGAAAATATTGAATATGATATATATAATAACTCTATTTTGGAAGAACTAGAGTTGGTGGAAATACTAGAAGATCTGGAAATAGAGGATGAGCTACCATTTGGGAATAATTAAAAACTATCTGAAATTGGAAAGGATACATACAATATTTCTTCTAAAAAGAAGAAAATAAATCCCACCATATACAACCAAACCTTGAGGGAATATGAAATTTAGACCATGCACTTTGATGGAGCATAGTGCAAAAATGGGGCTAGCATTGGAGTAATTTTAAAATCCCCTTAAGAAGGTGCTATGAGCTTTTTCTTTAGGCTAACTTGTTCTTGCATAAAAAACATTATAGGATATGAGTCCTTATGTCTAGGTTTGATGCAACCCGAGAAAATGAGTATAAAATTGTTGGATTTTTATGGTGACTTAGTGTTTGTAGTGAATCATGTTACTAAAAAATTTAATAGCAAACATAACTACTTGAAAACATATAGGAATAGAGTATGGTATTTAATGGAATCCTTTGATGCCTTAAACATACATGCTATTCCTAGATAATAGAATTTGTTAGTATATGCCCTAGCTATCAAAGGTTCTAATTATACTCCAACTATGAACAAAGGAGTTAGGCTAGTTTTTAGACCCTCAATACCAAACAAGCAAATATCCTGGTAGGTATTTGAGAGTGATGACCAAATTGTTAATTTCTTAGCCACGAAAGCAAGTTGTTTCAACCTACAAGAAGAGATACCTCAGGAAATTAAAAAACAAGATATTATACAACTG
Organism: Wollemia nobilis; assembly: GCA_028583015.1. Classification (NCBI taxonomy): domain Eukaryota; kingdom Viridiplantae; phylum Streptophyta; class Pinopsida; order Araucariales; family Araucariaceae; genus Wollemia; species Wollemia nobilis. The sequence continues at coordinate 2,713,074 of JAQPPZ010005120.1, forward strand.
AAGAACAATCATATACCTAAGGGATTGATTACATTAGAAAATATTTTTGATAATGAATATGGAAAGAAATAAAAAACTATGCAAATAGATGATAAAGTTTATAGAGAAGTGGAAATAAAAAATGGAATAAATCTTAATATTGGTATTCTATGCACTCTAAAAAAATTTGAAGAGTTCAAAGCTTTGTGCTTTTAATATCAAGATATTATAGCTTGGACATATGTGTTAGAATATTATTATTGTTATAATGTGCACTATGCCTACAATTGATAGGTTGACATTTGTCTTCTATCACTTGGTTGACATTTGTCTTCTGCTACTTGTCCCTATCTTTAGTTTGAGTTGGAGTGGTGTCTTCTGAAAGACACTTGGAGTGGAGCTTATGACACTTGTCATATCTCCCTCCTAAGCTTGATGCTTATATATTGTAAGATAACTTGTAAATAAAGAGTGCCTTATTTTTTAGTCCCAACATCTGGTATCAGAGTGGTGAGATCTGCCTATGGGGACCCTTAGGGTTTGAGAGTTTTTTTTTAGGATTGAATTTTTTCTCTGAAGTATCCTCTTCACTTGCTAAGTTGATCCTATGAATGAGAAACTGAGAGAATTTTTTAAGAGTTTTGGCGATTCTAGCAATGTGGGGCTATTTTTTTTGTAGGGTGAAGACATTTAAAAAAAAAACGTCACATTTTGCAGCGGAAATTGTTTTTTAGAGTAGTAATCTTCAGAATATGAGTACACCAGCACGTATATTAGGAGAAGTGCTACAAAATTGAGTACTCGCATGCAAAAATCATACAATAAATGAGCAAGATATGGTTGTTTGAAGATGGACTGTTGCAGTTGTTTTTTTCTTGCACGATTTTTTCCAAAATGGAAAACTTTTTATTAATTTTTTTAGCAGTCTTTTTATTGATGTTTTTGCTCCATAATATAGATTATGAGAAGTAATACAACATCAAGTACTCACTTGCTTAATTCGGTAATGTATTGAGCAAGTTATAGCTGCTCAAAGTTGGCTATTTGCAGCAGTTTTGGGACTGCAAAAAAATTATTATTTTTGTTAAGGCACATCAGTTGCCAATTGTTGGATTGAGAAACATCTATAGCTGTAGTAGGTAACAATAAGCTAGATTGTAAAATTTTTAGTCATTCCCTCCAAAATTTCCAGCTCGATCATTTCAAAATTTTCTCGCCGAAACAGTTTCAAGCCAAAATTTCAAATTTCAAATTTGTAGAGGGCAATCTGTCCTATTTTTTGCCTCTAAGAAGTCTTGTTGTATTTTATTAAAATCAAGGGTAAAATTGTAACCGACTATAGCCTTATATATAGTCTATGGAAAGGATTTTTTGAGGGGAATCCATTGGTGCAGTTTATTTTTAGTTTTGAAATAATTTAATATTCTAAATTGAAGATGGAATTTGACATTGTAATTTGGAGTTCATTTTTGGTAGTATCCGAAACTCCTTGAAAAAATATTTGACAAACTTGTGGGAATATCAATTTTAAGTCTTTGGAGGGGACATTATGCCAAGTCATTCATTGAATTTGGCAAGTATGAAGGCAATCTTGTAAAAGGAGGCATTGATATTGTCTCATCTTTTGGAGGCACATTTGGGGCTAATTTGTTTTTAGCCAAATATAAATAATCAACTTAAGGGGTGATTTAGGGCCCCTTGTCCCTTGTCGGTGGATTCATTTTGTGGCACTCTCTTGGCCACTAGGTGTTTGTTGCTTGCATCTTCTATTTGGGCTTTGTCTACATTTTATGCTTGCTATTACCCTTGCATGACTTCGAGTTTTATAATTGTAATCAAGTGTAGTTCCATTTCATACACACTTGAAACTAAGCCATATACAAGCAAGCAAACACATACAGGCAAATTCTTATAAATCAATAATACATTGGCACATCTATTGTAACGATTCTACAAAAAACAAGCATCACATCACATTTTTATAACCGCCTATGTTCCACGTATCAACTGCTCAAATACTTATAGTCTCCCTCATGTAAGGGTAGGTAGATTGAGCAGTTTGGTATAAAGGTCTGGCAGATTATTCCCTTTTAGAATCGCCTATGTTCCACGTATCAACTGCTCAAATGCTTATAGCATCCCTCACGTAAGGGTGGGTATATTGAGAAGTTTGGTATAAAGGTCTGGAAAAATCCTAATTCTTACTCTCTTTGGATAGAAAAAGACACTTATGTTCAACTTAACCCTCCCACTGTTGGAATCACTTGAATATTCAGAGTGGAAAAACTAGGCAAACCCTCCTCTAGATCTTCAACGGTGTACCCTAGATTTTTTTGAGGGCTATAATTTGGCATTTGTCATTCTTACTTCCTCCTTTGTTGAGCTCCCTTTTCTTTTGATCCTTTTCTAAATTATGGCTACTACAAATCTATTAAGTGGACTTACAAAGAAACTTGAAGGAGCACAAAATTTTGCAAATTGGAAGTATGAGATGGAATCAATATTAATGATGACTAACATGTGGGACTTTGTGAAAGATAGGAAGGCTAATGAAGACCCACTCACTGCACCTACAGACCCTAAAGAAAAAGCACAATTTGAGAAGAATTCCAATATAGCTTTAAGTATAATCAAGCTAGCTATAGTAATTCAATGCAAAGAAACTGTAAGGGCTACAAAAACACCTAAACAAGCATGGGATGCTCTCAATAGATTGTTTGATAGGGCAAGTCAAGATAATATTTTGTATCTCAAACAAAAATTGCACAATATATGTATGAAAGGCTCACTTACCGATTATCTTATGGAAGTCAAGTCTATTAAGAATGATTTCTTAGCTGCTGGTAAAACCCTAGATGATAATGAGTTAATTACAATAATGTTGCATGGTATTCCTTAAAATTTTCACTCCTATGCTATCATGTTAGACTTGAGTGGTAAAAAAATGAATTCCATACTTGAGGATATTGAGATCCTACTTAAGAAACATGAGCAATCCCTAATCAAATATGAAGAAATTGAAGCCACATTAGCAAATTTTGCCACCAAGGCAACTTTACAACCTAAAAAAAACAAGGGTCAAAAGTAGCATAATTAGAATCAAAGGGGTAGACAACATCAGAGATACACATAGTACCAATAACAGCCAAATCAATAGTACCAGTAGCAACCATGTTAGCAACAGTACCAACAACAACCAAATCAACAGTACTAGCAGCAACCATGTTAGCAATAGTACCAACAACAACCAAATCAGCAGTACCATCAGTAGCCAAATCAGTAGTAGTACCAACAACAACCAAGATGGCAAACAAGACCTCAAGGGGGTCAAAAAAACAATCAACAAGGGTGTGAATATTGTGGAAAATAGAATCATAATGTTGCTAATTGCTATAAAAGGCAAAGAGAATAGGGAGAACCACAAAATAATAATTTGAACACATTGTATGCAACCAACCAAGTTAATGTTGAAGATAAAAAAATGTTGGTATATTGATTCTGGAGTAGCAAAGCACATGACAGGAAGGCAAGATTGGTTGACCAAGGTTCAGCTTACATAAAATCAATTCATTACTTTTGGTGATGAAAGTGCTCTACCCATTGAAGGTGTTGGGGAGGCACCACTTACTTTGCATGATGGTAATAATGTTCCTGCAATGGATGTTTTGTATGTGCCTGGTCTTAAAAGGAGTCTTCTTTCTATTGGAAAACTTACAAATAAGGGCTATAATGTCTATTTTGAAAAAGACAAATGCTACATTAAGGAACCCAATGGCAATGTCAAGGCCATGGGAGTGAAAAAGGATGGTGTTTACTACCTCTTTACAAAATATGTAACACAAACATCTTTACATATAACAACTACTTTCTCTTTGGAGTACATGTGGCATGAAAGATTGGGATATTTAAATTTTAATAATCTTCAAATGATGGCTACAAAAAGATTAGTTAAAGGAATTCCACATCTTAAGGAGTCAAAATTTTTTTGTGAGCCATGTGTAATAGCCAAACACCATAGGCAACCATTTGAGACAAGAAAGGCATGGAGAGCCAATAGACCTTTGCAATTGGTTCATTCAGAAATTTGTGGGCCAATGTCTGTTCAATATTATACTGGGGCTAAATACTACATTACTTTCATTGATGATTACAATATAAAGGTATGGATCTACCTAATTCAATATAAGTGGCAAGCCCTTGATAAGTTCAAATAATTCATCACACTTATTGAAAGAGAAAGTGGCTATCAAATCTCCACCTTAAGATCATATAATTGTGGAGAATATGTCTCCAATGAATTCTTTAATTTTTATAAGTATCATGGGATAAGGAGGCAATTCACAACCCCTTATACCCTGCAACAAAATGGAGTTGCTGAGAGGATGAATCAAACAATCACAAATAGGGAAAAATCAATGTTACATGCTGCTATATTACCTAACTCATTTTGGGAAGAAGCTGTTCTTACTACTGCATACTTGACTAATAGGTCATACACAAAGGCCTTACATGAAAGAACATTTGAAGAAGCATGAAGTGGAAGGACGCCCTATGTGGGCCATTTGAGAATCTTTGGATGTGATGCCTATGCTCATATTCCTCATAAGAAAAGGAAGAAGTTTGATGATAAGAGCCAAAAATACATCTTTGTTGGCTATAGTGATAGTGCCAATGCATATAAATTATATGAACCTATTTCCAAGAAAATCATTTTATCTAGGGATGTTACCTTTCATGAGTATCCCCCATATAATCCTCCTAAGGCCCCCACTTTATAAATAACTAATAAAATAGTTGCTCCATTCATGCATACAATATCATCTAGTCCTTCTCCTTCACTCATAAATCAAGAAATTCATCCACAAGAAGATCTTCCTACAAATGATCCATGTCCTCTATATCCTCCTCCTAATGATCAAGAAACATCATACAATCCTTTACCCAAGTGGGTTCAAGCCATAATAGATGAAGCCCAAAATCATTTGCCCACCTATACAGGTAAAAGGCCTTCAGCCCTAAGACACCAAGTGAATTATGCCCTAATGGCCAAAGTCCTTATCCAAACTAAACCTTCTAATGTCAAAGAAGCTCTTGGTGATCATAAATGGGTTCACGCCATGGATCAAGAATTATATTCCATTGAAAAAAATTACACTTGGGAGTTAGTTGATTTACCTAAAGGAAAATATACCATTGGCACAAAATGGGTATACAAAGCAAAATATAAAGCAGATGGCTCACTAGATCGCTACAAGAATCACCTAGTAGCTCAAGGCTATAAGCAACAAGAGGGAATTGATTATGAGGAGACCTTTGCTCCTGTGGCTAAGATGACTACAATCAGGACAATTATTGCTATGGTAGCTCAAAAACATTGGCTAATATATCAAATGGATGTCAAAAGTGCATTTCTCAATGGTCATTTGAAGGAGGAAGTGTATGTGAAACAACCACCAGGGTACATAGTTGAAGGCCAAAAAAACAAAGTCCTCAGATTAAATAAATCTCTATATGGGTTGAAGCAAGCACCCCGAGCTTGGTATGCAAAGATTGACTCCTATTTTCTCAACCTTGGTTTCACTAGATCTGTAGCAGAATCTACTCTCTATGTGAAACATTGGAGGAACTGTATCATTTTGGTTACATTGTATGTGGATGATATTCTCATTACAGGTGATGACATAGAAGGAATAAGGTTGCTCAAGGAGAACTTATGCAAGAACTTTGAGATGACAGATTTAGGCCTCCTCCACTATTGCTTAGGAATAGAGGTATGGCAACAACTTGGTAAGATTTTTATCTCACAGGCTAAGTACATTCAGTCTATTTTAGAGAGATTTCACATGAAAGAGTGTAAGCCCTATCTAAATCCAATGGAAACTAGATTGAAATTGGTAAATAATAATGAAGAAGAAAGGGTTGATGGTACACTTTACAGGCAACTAGTTGGAAGTTTGATCTACTTAACTTCAACTAGACCAGATATTTGCTATTCAGCTGGCCTTATTTCCAGATTCATGCAGGATCATAAGAAGAGCCATTGGATAGCAGCTAGGAGGATTGTGAGATTCCTAAATGCCACACCTCATCATGGCCTTATGTATAAATCAAGTGATAATTTTTATTTGATTGGATACACAGATTTAGATTGAGCTAGTTGTCCTGAAACTAGAAGATCTACATCAGGTTATTGCTTTCAATTAGGCCAAGGCTCTATTTCATGGAGCATAAAGAAGTAGAACATAGTTTCACTATCTTCAACAGAAGCATAATATAGAGCAGCAGTTGAGGCAACTAAGGAGGCAATATGGTTGAGAAAATTAATTTAGGATATTGGGCTATTCATACATGGTCCAACATATATATATTGTGACAATCAAAGTACCATCAAGATGACCAAGAATTCAATTTTCCATGCTATAACAAAGCACATTGAGATCCATCATCACTTCATTAGATAAATGGTCCAAGAAGACATTATACACATGAAGTATGTACCAAATCAATATCAAGTAGCAGACATCTTCACCAAGTCACTTGGGAAAGACAAGTTTTATCAGTTTAGCAATTTGCTATATCTATGTAAAAGAAGTCAACATTAAGGGGTAATGTTATCTAATGTTAACTTATCTTTTTATGATAGTGCACATTAAGGGGGAATTTTAGAATATTATTATTTTTATAATGTGCACTATGCCTACAATTGATAGGTTGACATTTGTCTTCTGTCACTTGGTTGACATTTGTCTTCTGCCACTTGTCCCTATCTTCAGTTTGAGTTGGAGTGGTGTCTTCTGAAAGACACTTGGAGTGGAGCTTATGACACTTGTCATATCTCCCTCCTAAGCTTGATGCTTATATATTGTAAGATAACTTGTAAATAGAGAGTGCCTTATTTTTCAGTCCCAACAATATGGAGACTTGAAGGTCTATGAAAAAACATAATCCAACACATTATTGAGTTATATCCTGAGGTTAAAACATTTTGACAAAAACAAAGGCCAATGAATCCTAAGATTAAGTCAGTTATGAGACAATAATTGCTTAATTTTTTAAAGGCAAAGATTATCTATCCTGTTAAGCATTTTACATGGGTTGTCAATCTAGCACCAGTGAGATAGAAAAATGATGGTATTTGTTTATGTGTAGATTTTAGAAATTTAAATACGACATCTCTCAAGGATCATTACCCTTTGCCTTACATAGATCATATTTTAGGGGATGAAAGGTTCCTCTATTAGATGGGTTCTTTGGCTATAACCAAATTTAGGTAAAATATGAAGACTATTATAAAATAGCTTTTACTACAAAATGGGGCAATTTTGCTTACCAGAGGATGAAATTTGGTTTATCCAATGTAGGAGCTACTTTCCAAATATTTATAGATTATGCCTTTAGAGAATTGATAAATAAAATTATTCTTATATATATGAATGACATGATTATGTTTTATCATGAAAAAAGGCACACCTGAAGCATTTGGAATAAGTCTTTGAGAAGTGTAGATAATTTGGTATATCCCAAGAAGTTAATCTTTGCAGTTTATGAAGGAAATTTGTTAGCATATGTGGTGTCCAAACAAGGAATTTCAATAGATCCAGATAGAGTGAAATATATATTGTCTCTCCATATTCCTATGAATAAAAAGGCTTTACAATCATTTTTTTGATAGATTGACTTTGTAAGAAAGTTCATATCTAATTTTACCCAAATTGTAAAGCCTATTTTTGAGCTCCTTAAAAAAATATGGAATTACAATGAATTGAGAAAAGAAAACAAGCTTTTGAGCTAATTAAGCAGGCCATAACTACTACCCTAGTGCTGGTAAATTTGAAATTTAAATAAAATTTCATCCTATATGCCTATGATCTTGATGAAAGCTATGTTGCAGTATTGACATAAAAGGATGATGTAGGTTATTAGCATCCTATATTATTTTGGATTCATACTCTCCATGAAGACTAGATGGTACAATTTTATTGAGATATAGGTATTTGGAGTTATAAAGTCACTCAAAAATTTAGATAGTACCTAGCTCAGAGTAATACTATGGTATATGTAGTGCACCTAAATGTTAGAAACTTCATCCTACAAGGAGAGTTAGGTGATAAAAGAGTGGGTTGGATTACTAAAATTTAGGAATTTGATGTGGAGATCCATACTACAAAGTTGGTAAGGGGAAGAACATTATTTCAAGAGCTGGCAGTGAAGGCAGATAAAGATCACATGGTAGCTTATAAATCATCCATATTAGATCAAAAGGAGGATAGTCTTTCAGAGAATGCAGATTGGGTAGACCAGCTCACAAATTACTTCTAAACAAGAGTATACCCTTAAAATTTGAATGCTTCACAAAGAAGAAGATATAAGATATAATATTTGAAATATGTTCTCCTACCTAAATTAATATACAGAAAGAACCTTGATGAAGGTATTTTTGAGATGTGTTAAAGATGATCAAAAATAAAAGATTCTAGATGAATTTTATGAGGGGCTATCAAGAGGTCATTACTCAAGTAGAATAACTGTGATGAAAATACTAAGAACAGACTATTATTGACCTACTATTTTTGTTAACACTTTTAGAATAACAAGATCTTGTGATAAGTATCAAAGATATGTGGCAAGAAATAGAAATGCCACTCAGGCCAATTCAGGTTGAATAACCTTTCCAATTGTGAGGACTTGACTTCATTGCAGGGTTATCTATTTATAAATTGAAGGCGAATTATCTTGGAATATCGATAAAAAATGGAGAAGTATACATGAGGAATTCCAATTATTTTTCTCCAAAAATTTTCAAATCGTGGCAAATTGCAATTATTTTTCTCCAAAAAATTTCAAACCATGGTGATTTTTTTGTTTTTGGGACCATGAATATCGGTTTTGTAAAATCTAAAAATGTACAGTATACTTAAAAGATTTAGGCCGATATGAAAGACATCAGGATGACATGACGATAAATGGAATGTCGATTGGTTGCAGTCATGACAATCGGTTACAAGCATACCGATTAGTTGTAGCTATAACGACCAATTGCAACCATGAAAATTGGTTGCAGATATGCCAATAGGTTATAGCAATGCCGACCGGTTGCAACCATGACAATCAATTGTAGTCATGCCGACCGGTTACAGTAATGACGATCGGTTGCAACCATGACGATCGATTACAGCCACGTAGATTAGTTGCAAACATGCTGATATGTTACAGCCATGGTGATCAGTTGCAACCATGATGATCAATTGCAACCATGTCGATTAGTTACATCCATGCCAATTGATTATAGCCATATCAATCAGTTGCAGCCATACCAATCAGTTGTAGCTATGTTGATTGATTGCAACCATATCTATCAGTTGGAGACATGATGATTGGGTGCATCCATGATGATCAGTTATAGCCATATCGATTGGTTGCAGTCATGATGGTCAGTTGTAGCCATGATGATCAATTGTAGCCATGATGATCGGTTGTAGCCATGACAATCGATTACAACCATGTTGATCAATTGCAATCATGATGGTCGGTTGTAGCCATGATGATCGGTTGTAGCCATGATGATCGATTGTAGCCATGATGATTTGTTGCAACCATGTTGATCAGATGTAGCCATATCGATCGATTGTAGCTATACCGATTGGTTGCAGCTATGACGATCGATTGTAACCATGACGATCAGTTGCAACCATGCTGATGTGCTATAATAATTGAGTTCTCACTGATAGCAACGATGCTCTGTGCCACATGTCATCTATCCATTAAACGATTGCATGCAGAGGACATGTGTCATACATCTGTTAAACGATTGCATACATAAAAGTCTATATAAAGGGAATTAACAGTCATTTTTTATCTCATTTTAACGCTTTCTTATCCCTTTTTCTCTTATTTTAATGCTTTCTTATGCATTTTCCTCTCGTTTTAATGCAATCCGAACCCTCTTCCTCCATTTTATCTTGGTTTTTATAATTTACCTTAATTTTTAAGTAGTTTTTAACCAATTTTATCTCATTTGAAACCTTTTCCATTGTATCTTATTATCCATACCCGTACACCCTATGGCATCCCCTACAACCCCTAGAATGTTTAAAGTTAATTATAAGAACCTGGTTTGCCCCTTGATTTTAGAAATTTTATCAACACCGGGTTACGACATGTCTTGGATCATGGACTCTGGTCTTCGGGGTCTTGTTTCAATACCCCATTTTGATATGGACCTTAAACTGGTGGAGAGGATCATTATAGCTTATGATATGGATTTGAAAAGGTAAATCTTGTTGCTGACAAGAAAAACATCATTCTTTCTTTCTCAGCCATTGATGTCACGAGATTGACAACATTTCCCCACACTGGTGTTGAGCCTGTCACTTCCAAATACCAGTTAACTGATGAAAAAAAAACTCTACTTAGAGACCACCTTCAAAGTGCAGTCAAAATATTTTCAAGGTATAATTGTTTTTTTATTTAATTGATTTTAAATTCTTATTAGTGATTGAACATACAATTACTAATTTTAGTTTTTTTTGTAGTTAATTCCACCAAGTCCATAAGGGGTTTGACCGTACCGACGATTGAAAATAAATTTCTTTGGGCATGTTGTGAATTCTTCCTTTCTAGACTCGTTCTGCAAGGAAGACCGACATAAATTCTGATGTGGGTCTTATTGTATTTGGTTTGTTGTATAGGACACCAAAAATTTTACTGGTGCACCTATGTCTCAAATTAGATCAGATTGAAAATAGAGAACGTGAAAACCCATGCTTCACCCTCGTCGACAGTTAGCACATGTAATTATGTTATTGCTTTTTTTTATGAATATTTTCATAATTTGCAGAACACTCTAGTACCAACATCTTGGCACTCAATCCTTGTCAATTTAGCCATGATAAAACAACAGGTTTAGGTAATTTTTTTAATATTTAAGTAATTTTTATTATTTTTCCATTGTTTATATTTTTGTAATTTTGATATTTTATACCAAACATATAAAATGGCATCCTCTTCCTCTTCAAAGCGGGATGCTGATGTCAGAGGTTATAATCCAGAGGAATCTAGAGACTCCGAAACACCTACAGAGGAAGCAACACCACTGATAAGGAAAATATCATCAAGGAAATATAGAAGATCTATTTCTCCTATTTTTTGACGATCTCCACATGCTACTGCACGTCCGTTTCCAATGGGCGTAGTTACGTATGAGGTTTCATATTTTAGGAGTAAGTTTTAATTACTATCGAAACAATTTTTTACAATATTTTTACTATTTTTAATTAATTTTGTTTTTTTTTTTATATGTACAACATGACCACATTCCATTTGCAGCAACATCTATGCAAGATGTTTTTTCTTCTACCGATAAGTGTTATAACAATGTTTGCAACCAATTTTCATAATGTAATTTTATAACTAGTTTTTATTTTCTACCTTCACAAAAATTTTAACTAATTTTTATTTTTATGTTTTAAGGTCCCTCGCAACAATGTCATCAACAAAATCAACAAATGCCAACCCCTCCTCCACAACACCCAAATCAAATGCAAGGTCAATGCTTCCCAGTTGGAAAACACTTTCTTCCATCTAGGCCACAAAGAGAAGCAACACAACAAATTTTAGAGAGAGAAGCATCAAAGACTTTTTCCGGTTTTGGTCATATATCTGTTAATAATTTTACTTTTAAGGATATACCGGAAGCTTCTGGTACTATGTTGGCTAATGTTCCACTTGATAAAGATTACTTTTTGCAAGATAACATACACACTCAATTTCAACTATCAGAATTAGTTCAAGATAAAGTAAATGAAGGTGTAGAATGTTCAAGAAAATATCCCTCCAAGGGAAAGCACCCGTCACGCTCCTCCTCGACAAGAGGATGATATAATAAATTTTTCAAAAAAATATTTGGTTTTTGATAATGTTGAATCTACAATTAAATATTTGCTACTTCCAGATATAATAGAAATGAAAAAATGGGAGTATCAGGCTAAGGTGTTTATAAAGGAAATTAATGCCCAATACAATAATTTTTCAAAAAGAGAAAAATTTCTATTGTTTAAAATGAACTTGAAAATATGGAGGCTCTTCTACAACAAGTAAAATCTTGCATATTGAAGTTGAATACATCATACACAGATGACATTTTAAAGTTTATTATGAACAGATTGGAGAATATAAATGGTGAGGCCCAAGCTTATTACAATGAATGGGCAAATGATAAGAAAAAGGTTGCTATTATTGTAGCTACAAAGAATGTTGCTGAGGTTTGACTCAATCGCTTTTGTGTTCAAAAATTTGTTGTTCTCTTTTTTAAAATATAATTATATTTTCATGTTGATTAACTTTTTTTCCTTTTACAGGTAAAGTATGAAAATCTCAAGAAGTAGGTTCAAAACCTGCAAGACTATCTTAGGATGGCAAAGGAGTTCTTAAATGCTTCCATGGCAATAAAAAAAATAGCACAAGAATCAGTTCAACAAAATAAAATTTTATGAAAAATCATTATCCGCAATGGATTGGATCCTGATGTTATGCTTAAGGAGAAGGGTAAAGAAGTTCAAGGACCAACATATGAATATGTTGGCAAAGAAGAAAAACCCTTCTCGATGGAATGCAAAATGTTGAGATGATCCTTGTCAATTATGGAACAATTGATAGTACTGTTACCCAGACCGAGAAAAGAGTCATCAAAATGTAGGATGTGGTAATCATGGAAGTAGTGGATGTGGAAAAAGGAGCTGAACAAGGGAAATATGAGGGAGGGGTCATTGCTATGGAGACTATGGAAGCCATTGAGAAGGAAAAATTAGTGGAGGAAGGGGGAAAATATTCTGAGGGGAAAAAATGAATTTTAAAAACAATTTTAAGACATTTCATATGTTTTCATTGGAAAACAAGATACTTGCTTTTATTATTTTACTATTACACTATTTACATTTATAATTGTGTGTTATTTTCATCTCTTAAGTATTATGGTGTTTCAAATTTCAAATATGCTCGAGTTTATGTAGAATATATGCATATGTATAGATTTACATGTTATTCAATATTATTCATGTTGAGATATAAAAATGAGTTTTGTCTTGTGGATTTTGCTATGTTGTTTTTATATTTCAATATTCAAATGAGTTTGAATTTTTAGTTTATTCAAAGTCATTCTTATTGTTGTATAGAAATGTGGTTTGTATTTTTTATTATGCTATATTGTTTCATATTGTTGCATGTATTTAAATTTTAGTTTATTCATATTCATTCTTGTTGTAGTATAAAAGTGAGTAATTTCATTTCTATTTTGCAATATTGTTTTTATATTTCAAGTGAATATGGTCATTTGTATTATAGTTGTATATATCTATGCATGGGTTTCCATGTCGATTTATTGCAGCCACGCCGATCGACTACAGAAATACCGATCAGCTGTAGGCATGTCGATCGACTGTAGACATGTACATTAGCTACAGACATGCTGATCGACTGTAGACATGTCGATCGACTACAGGAATGAGGATCAACTACAGATATGCCAATCGGTTGCAAACATACTGATTGGCTACAGACATGTCGATTGGTTGTAAGCATAGTGTAGACACAAAAACAACACCAATCCGATTATGTGACTGCAAACACTGATCGCATTGACATACACAACCCCTAGGGCAGCCCCCAAAGGTTAAACAGTGGTCCTAGCCACTATCAAAGTAGTTTTGGAAGGTCAGAGATCAATTTGGCACCTTTTAGGCACTTTGCTCCTTATTTGTTCCACCCAGGGATGAATACAGACTGGTATTCATTCCACCTAGGGAAGATTACTAGCGCTCGCTCCTGGGTGGGGCGAATAGTAGGTTTGACTGACAAAAAAGTCAAACCTCGACACATGACAACTCATATCTACCACTTAACTATCCCTTCATTGCATGGGAGTGTGAGTGAGTTTTTTTGAGCATGCAGAGGCAGTCACAGAGGTAGTCACAGGGGTAGTTATGAAGCCCTTAATCAGGAAGAAGTCTTCTCTTCACTAAAAAAGCATGATTGCCAAGTGGCACCTTTGCATGTTAATTCAAAGAGACCCTTGGGTCTATAAAATGGTGAGTCTTCTCACCCAAAAAGATATATAGAGAAGGAGAATTTGAGCAACGAAGTGCTACCAATTTACATCCCCATTCTTGCGATTTGTGCCTTTCACATCCTTAATCTCTCATTCGAAAGGGAGGTTATTGGGTGACTATTGGAAGCACAAATCCGGACCCAAAACCTGATATTTTGGCCACAAAATCCTACCAAATTTTCCAAAAATCCCCCAAAAGAGGTTTTGGACCCATACCAAGTGGATTGGTGTCAAAACAAGGCCCCAAACGACGGGCGCTCTGCCCCCAGGTGCCCCCCGCACTATCGTAGGTCTAATCGATTAGAAATATGTGGTATATTTCCTTTATGTTATTTTTGCATTTTATTCTAGGCTGTTCAAATAGGCTATAGTTTAAATTTCATGCGATTTGGATGAGTTTTGATCATGTTTTTGTCATTTCTCGCCTTTACTAACTTGCAGGTAGCACCATCAAATTCTTGATGAAAGAGGCAAAATTGGGAAAATCTGACCTTTTGGGTCTTCCCAAAATACCCCCTTTTACCTAACCCCTAACTTTTCAGGTCATTTGGAGCCTCTGGGATAAGACATTTAGGAGAGTGCTTTTTGATAGTTTGTTGCAGGTTTATTCGTCCCACCCCAGAGCGAATACAAATCTGCGGTAAATTTTATGATTGTTATTTTTGCAGTGCCTTACTAGTGATGTTTTTATGCCTCTATGAATTTTTTAGTTCATTTGGATCTATTTCAGTCATCGTTTTATTTATATTTTGCATGCACTAATGGAAGGCATGGGGATTGCATGTTTCATTTTATCTACAAGTGCTATTGACTATTTTCTATTTCCTTGAACGTAGGATACCAACATTAGAGGAGCAGTAAGGAGTCAAGACTCATCAACACAAGTGGCGATGACATTTTGGTCCACCCATTTTACATGTGGGCATGCGAAAGAAGGCTTACCAATACATGTTGTAATGAAGCAATGTTTAATGCTCCTAGCCCCTGAAAAGGGAGGAGACGTCTTGTAACCGAGATTTAAAGCATATCAATAAAAGTTCCGTCATTCCAATATTGCTTTCATATCTCATTTTCATTTCACCTTTGTTTCTTTCCTTTCATGCACTTTTCAATTTCTAGGACTTAAGCGTTAAGTTTGTTTTGCATGCATCGCACCTTGGTGTTTGCATTTTTGTTTCCGTATCCTCGTGCTTTCAGTGGTGATCACGGTGGGACCCTATCCTCTGATTTTTTAGATCAAAATTCTGATCAAAAATTGCTTCTTTTTTCTTACAGGTACCAATTTTTCAAACGTTGGACTGTTGTTCGTTCCAGTCTGTGACGAGTACAGAGCTGGAATTCGTCTCACCCAAGGATGAATGAGAATTCGTCTCACCCTATGACGAATACAGTTCTGTTATTTTCTCACCCAGGGACGAATAGCTCTCTATGCAGTTTTAGAGTAGAAATTTAGAGGCATCTTGTTTGGGTAGAGAAGAGGTAGGGGTTCTGAACAACTTCTATCATTTTCTATTTTTTGTTTCTGTGTTTTTCAGTTTTCTTTGATTGCTTAGGAAAATTTTTGGCTGCATGTTTGATTTCTTTGCAAAAATAAAAATAACCCCACACACCACGTGGTGATTTAAAAACCAAGGAGCTGGTCGTAAAACCCCAGCCCTTGAGCAAGACCAACGGTGGATTTCATCACCACCTTGGCTTGAATATTTGCATCCATTACCCCGATCACTACTATTGCTAGACGTAAATCCTGACGAAAGCTGACCAAGTGTAGCTGGGGTGATTCCCAGTGCATGAGGATAAGTCTTCTATGGTAGGTGTCAAAAATAGGGTGATTCCCCTTTCGTACCGCCTACGTACCATGTACCATCTGCTCTCACGTACCAATAGTTTCCCTCACGTAAGGGCGGGTATATAGAGAGGTTGGTATATTAGCCTGGCAATGGTATATCGAAGGGGCAACCATTTTTGGGAGTCATAAGAGCCATCATATTGCATTTACTACAACACTTTATTTTACAAAATTGTCAAAAAAACAAAAATCAAAACACACTAAACCAGATTTAGGGCACACCTTTAATATTTAAACGAGATAATCATTGCTTTGTGTGTGTGTGATCTTTTCTGTTTAGTGTAACCTAAAAATCAAAAAAATCTTAAAAAATATAAAAAAACCTACGCATCTTGTAGAGAGACACCACCATGGTACTCACTCGTGGCCAAGCCCAATCATGGGCAGAAGCTGTAGAGAGTGTACAAGGGGGCACAAATCGCCTCCGATACAACCCCAAGGACTTGGTCATACCACCTTGGTGGCAGGACACACTAGACAGTCCCCATCATGCCATGATGGAACGGGACTATAGAGGCACCCCTTCGAGGGGCACTCCCTTCCAGAACACATCCTTCTAGGAAGGGTACATCCAAAGGAAAGCTCCATTAGATGCTCACTATGAGTGGCCACTATGCGATGAAGCGCTAGAACAACATAGGGTTCACAAGGAGGGGCCACATGATTTCTTCATCCCTCCTCTACCCCGCATTATTGTTAGAAACAACGAGCAAAATCCAGAGCACAGGGCTCTTCAACCAGGGCGAGCTAACTCTGCCCACCCCTTTCACACATACGAAAGGGAGCACGAGGAAGACCATTACATTCCTCAAGAGCAACACACAGCACGGGAGCAATGCGCCTCCACACCTACTTTTTATCAAGACCACCTATGGAGGCAAGAGCCTCAGGTGAATGCTGCTAACCTCGACAGAGGGAAGCAGCCTATAGAGATCTTGGATCACCATGACCGAGATAGATGTATAGGAGAGGCATCTAGGCCTCCTAGACTCAAGACGGCAGAGCAAATTGACCTGGCCTTTTCCAGACATGCCGAACGCCAAGCGTAAATCATGCAACTTGAGTAGGACCAACAACAACTAGAGCATCTATATCGCCTTAGTAAAGAGCGCATTCAATGCCAAATAGATGAGCTACTCCACAAAAATGTTCCTGAGAGGGTACCAACCCCTCGAACACAAAGGGTAGAGAGGCATGAGAGGCACAACCCCTTGGTGCAAAATAGAACATACCAAGTGTGGCCTTCGAGACCTCCTAGACTTGAGCGGGAGGCAACTCCCAGAAACCATGATGGGCAACCTCTGTGGGCACCCACCCATGTTCATAGGCCTCGCCCAAAAACTCCTCAAGAAGCCTATGAGGAGTATGAGCAAGAAGAAGAGCGGGCTGAAATGCCCTATCAAAGCAGAGGGGGTGCTATTCGGCCACCCCTCTATAGGCCTCAAGTTCCCCACAATCCGCAATGGGAACAAACTAAAGAGGAAGAAATAAAGTCTTTCGATGCATATAAAGTGCTCCTAGAGCGCTTAGAGTCTGTGGAGACCAAGACTTATGGGCCCCAAAAGCCCACTTTATGACAACTCCGCAGTCACCCTGTGCATCCATTAGTGCCGGCACCCCCTTACCCTGAACACTTTAAACTGCCCCAGTTGGCACTCTTTAGAGGGGAGGAGGATGCCCAAGAGCATGTGACTAGGTTCCTGAGCCAATGCTTTGGCATTCAGGACAATGATGCTTTGTTGCTAAGAACATTCATAACCACATTCGCAGGCCCTACCTCGGATTGGTTCACTCAATTGCCAAAGCATAACATTTGTAATTTAGATCAGCTAGTGGACGCGTTCCTCGAACGCTTCACCTTCAACACCAAGAAGAAGGCGTCACTAAGTGACCTAGCCAGCCTCAGGCAGTATGAGGAAGAAACCATGGCGGCCTATGGGAACCGGTGGAGGACTTTGCTTTCAAAGCTACCCTACCTCCCTCCTATGGCCGACCTTACCCAAATGTTCTCAAAGAGTTGTTTGAGATCGATCTCCATGCTATTGCAGCTGCAGCAATATGCCACTTTAGAAGAAGCCCTGGCACAAGCTAGAATCATTGAGGAGATCAAAATTCAAGATGGCGAGATTGCCAAGCCAAAGAAGAAAGAGTGGTCTAAGAACACCAAGACAGGGACAACACAACCAAAACCCACTGTGGTTAATTAGGTTGCTATCAACATACCTACGCCTGCACAAGCAACACAACCCCAAAAGGCTAACTATCAGGTGATCCCTCTTAACAATTATGAACGAGAGAATAATTGATAAGAACAAAATCAGCAGCGTCGCCCTCGGTGACAATTCACACCATACACGGAGTCTAGAGACTCCCTGTTTGACCACTTGTCAGTGGCAAACTTGATCAACCTACCCGAGATTCAACCCATAGACCCCAATGCACCAAAACCTAAGGGTTACAAGGAATATTTGTACTATAGGTTTCATAGATGAAAGGGGCATGATCTTAATGCATGTTGGAAATTTAAAGGCTTGGTGCAAGACTTGATAGATAACAAAATATTAGCAATGGATAATCCCGTAGCACCAGGAAACCAACGAATGGAGGTCTTCAAGGACCCCTTGCCCACCCATGATGCGCAAGAAAAGAATGTACAAGTCAACGAAGTGACATAGAACTACCCCATGCAGGGGTATGGGGGAATGATAAGTATAGTGACTCAAAACAAGAGGTATCCGATCACAGCTACCCCCGCGGTAGCTATAGAAGTTCCAACAATGTCACAACCTCAACATCGCTCTCCTCCACCTAGACCAGTGGTCATGATTCAGACCAAGCTTACCCAAAGCTTGAGGACCACGTCGGCTAGGCTCTCCATTTATGAGCTTATACAACAATCGTCGCCCCATCGGGAAGCTCTAATGGAGATATTAAAAGCCATCGAGTTGCAGCCCCATGAGGCAAATTCCTTCAACAACTTCGTGGGACACGTCAAATGATGCACTAATCCAGTCATCACCTTTAGAGAGGACAAATTAAAATCAGTGACTAGTGACATGGCGGATCCACCCCTGCACGTCATCGTGCGGGTCAACGGGATCCCATACAAGAGGGTGTTGGTAGACACTGGCTCGTCCAGTAACATCATTACAACAATGGCTTTGAAGCACTTGAAGTTGCCCGCATCTCACATAGTGGCCTCCACCTATACACTGTGAGCATTTAATGATGCAATATGCTCAACAATTGGCACAATTGTCCTACCCATCCAAGTGGGACAAAAGACAATTCCTACATTGTGCCACATATTGGAGGGTGAGATGGCTTATAACATCTTGTTGGGCTGACCATGGATCAGGGACATGAAGTGTGTCCCTTCGATAGCTCATCAATGCCTCAAGTACACTTTTGAAGGGCAGGTGCACGTAGTTCCAATAGACTTGGAGCCTTTCAAGTATTGCAACATAGTACAATTTATGCCGCAATCGACCCTTCCATCAATGCATGTGGATTTTCAGATGAATCCATATAAACAGGTTCCGATTCCATAGGCATCCCCATTGTCAAGTCCCTCAAATCCCCAGCTGGGTCCATCTTCATCGGTTGGTCCTTCACCAACGACGCCACCTATGGTGGCCACAACGAAGGACAAAGGGAAGAAACCCATGGAAGAAGCACCACCTTCAGTCTCAACCATCTCTACTGAAGAGATGCCTAGCAGAATGGAAGTCGAGATGCCTAGTTCACCCGACATGGAGTGGACTTAGGAAGAACTTCCTTTCCCTACCCCTCAATCGCCAAAAATCACTATTGAAATGGCCAATACGGGCCTGGGGGAGTATTTAGTGTGGAACATTGTGGCAACACCCGCACTTGAGTCCATGCAAGACATGGGGAGACCTCGCCTCCCCATCGGCTCTATTGTTCCTCTAGGCTACCCGCCAAACCATACAAACTTTATGTACAGGGGCCTTGATTATGGTATTGAACCTTACATGCAAGAAGAAGAAGAAGACGAAGAGCCCTTCGTGGAAGATGTCAATTATTTGTCCAACCTAGACTTCGCTTTGAGATATCTTGGCCAATGCAATTGGCATGGATATGGGTTAGGCAGATATGAGCAAGGAGTGCGTGTTCTTTGCCAACCAAGATATCAGATGCCATACGACAAGTCGGGAGTAGGGTTCAACCACCCCCTACCCCTTGACATCTTGGTAGAGAACATGTAAGGCCTAGGGATAGGTAGCAAGGATGGGTTGGCATTAGATCCATATGCCAATCCTAACATGACATATACATTGGGAGATTATCTCCCATTATTGACAACCAACCTTGTTGACCTCAACAACCCTTTCCCTTCGCTCGAGAGAGGAGAAAGCTCAAGGACTCACCTACATGAGGGGTATAGACAAGATCAGGAAGGATCCTCCGAGGATGAGTCAGAGTATGAAATAGCACCATGGGACCCTTTTGAATCGGATAGCAATCATTCACAAGTGACCCCCATGGATGACTATCAAGAGAGCCTCTTGACAATGTTCCCCTTGGGTGCTCCAATCGAGCCACTACCACCTCAGGAAAATCAGGTCCCCCCGTAGAGAGCGAAACAACCCCGATGGGACCATATCAATTTGCTCGAGCAAGATGAGCCTCACATGTCGCAAACAACTGTCAGAGCCAACAAAGGTCTGTGGATCTCTGATAGTGATTATGAAGATGAAATTGAGATGGCATATCTCAATCATGCACAACAACAACATTACCCCATTGATATTGACAACATGTTTGAACAACTAGGCATAGGGCCAAGGCATAGGTGGCACCTAAACCCAACACAATTGGACCAAGTGTTGCATCCGCCACTTTGGGCATATGGAGAGCACCTTCCGCCTAGAGAACCCATAGATTTTTTAGTGCCAAGGGCAGAACCCATCCTTTTATTCGCACATAGGGCCGATCCATTTGTGCCTGATAATGGAGACCAAAATCATTTCATCAACATGATCTCCATTGACTTAACCTCCCCCATCCGCAATCCAGTCGATCCAGCATGGTCATTGTATCTAGACCTAGATGCCATATACTGGGATCGCGCTAATTCATCACCATCCCCATCAGAGTATTGGCCCTTCGGTGAGATGCTTCATTTCACCCCAAGGCCAACTCAGGATATCTTCCATGCTGAAGAGGAACCCGAGGTTCCCAATGCAGATCTCAATTCAGCGAATGATATCCACCTGATCCCAACTCCACACTAGTTGGAGGATGGGTCCCACATGTCAATCGAGGAGATGACTAACGTAGACATCGGCTATGACCTAATGGATCCACAGATCATCAAGCTGGGGGTACCTCTATCCCCCGAAGAGCAAGCCCATTACACCAAAAGCTCCAAGGATTCCCACAATCACTTGGTCAATCCCCAAAACACCCCAAAGGTGCCCATAAACCCTTTGGTCAAACCAAAAAGCTCCAAGGATTCCCACAATCACTTGGTCAAACCCTAAAATGCTCCAAAGGTGCCCATAAACCCCTTGGTCAAACCAAAAAGCTCCAAGGATTCCCTCAATCTCTTGGTCAGCCCCCAAAATGTTCCAAGGATTCCCACAATCGCTTGGTCAACCCAAAAATGCCCCAAATGTTCCCATAAACCCTTTGGTCAAACCAAAAAGCTCCAAGGATTCCCACAATCGCTTGGTCAATCCCAAAAATGCCCCAAAGGTGCCCATAAACCCTTTGGTCAAACCAAAAAGCCCCAAGGATTCCCACAATCGCTTGGTCAATCCCAAAAATGCCCCAAAGGTGTCCATCAACCCTTTGGTCAAACCAAAAAGCCCCAAGGATTCCCGCAATCGCTTGGTCAATCCCAAAAATGCCCCAAAGGTGTCCATAAACCCTTTGGTCAAACCAAAAATCTCCAAGGATTCCCAAAATCACTTGGTCAACCCAAAAATGCCCCAAAGGTTTCCATAAACCCTTTGGTCAAACCAAAAAGCTCCAAGGATTCCCACAATCGCTTGGTCAACCCCAAAATGCCCCAAGGATTCCCACCATCGCTTGGTCAACCAAAAAAGCCCCAAAGGTGCCCATCAACCCTTTGGTCAAACCAAAAAGCTCCAAGGATTCCCACAATCACTTGGTCAACCCCAAAATGCCCCAAAGGGGCCCATAATCCCTTTGGTCAAAATATCCAAGGGCCCACAAGAGTCACTTGGTCCGCACTCATGCGGAATAAACCAACCATCAAGAAAATCCAAAAACAACAAAATAATCGAAAAATACAAAAAAAATCTGCATTTCACTTTCATGCATACTTCAAAAATCAAAAATATAAAAAGATAGTTGCATTAGGCATCGCATCCATACATTGCATATTTGTTGGTCATACAGGTCAAAAGCACCATAGACTGTAATCACTTGGCAATACCATCATTTTCCACATTTTCCATTTTGTCAATAATCCAACAAAACAATAAACATCATCCATAGTTTCACCATATCACTTGTCAGTTGTCTTCTAATGTATCTAGAGTTTTCATCATTCAGCTGTCATTAGATTTCTAGCCAAAACTATACAAAGTCAAACATATTTTACAAAGGTAGAGTCATACTTGGATCACACCTTGTTACGTAGCATCCCAACACAAGTTAAAACACATAAAATAATTCCCAAGTTGTGTAAACGAAAGATGAAACCTGCAAAGCAATCCAGGATACCATACAGTGAAAAGGTTATCTCGCTCATCCCCCCGTGCGAATGACCCCAAGAATGCCGAGAGTTGGCAAAAGGACAAGAATATTCCCTACCCAATTCCCCAAGAATAACAAAATTCTCAAAAGTTGCAAAAACATCACAAAATTTGCAAAAGTCAAAACTCCAAAAATTTGACATCAAAATCCCACAAAGTGCATACATCAAAAAGCACAAGAAATAGTGATTCTCATCACTCCACAATTCAAATCCCTTGCTCAAAAGAAAAAACAAAAAAATAAACAAGTGATTTTTATCACTATAAAAGAGCAAGTATCCCAATACAAATGAAGAAAAGAAGGGAGTCAAACTTGAATCCCTGGAACTCTCAGCATTCAGAAGGTCATGAGGTGAACCTCAGTACTAGTTTGGTGGATAGCCTATCGGTCATTGGTGGCAAACCTCCCGCATGACGATATATCTGTCACATTAACTTGTGTGCAGATCAATGTTTGCATGTGGATGAGCTAGCTTATGGTATCCTAGATAGCACAGCAGATTAATTTGACTAAATACAACAAAGGAGTTAGTGGAGCTAATTAGGTGATCCTCAGTACAGGTTTGGTTGATAGCCTATCTGGAACTGGTGGTATCCTAACAAATACCACATAAACGAACTCAATTGCACACACAGGGATGTGAAATAACTTGGTCAAAGTCAAGTCGGATTCATACCTTGTTCACAAATCTTGTAAGATAATAGTACAGTCTTGGCTAGTTAGTTAAAACATCTGAGTCTCAGAAAACCGTAACTACATTTTAAACCAACTGTGATATCATTCATTATTTCATCATCAAAAAATACACAAAAACATAATATATACATGCAAAGTCATTTACCATAGCAATCACCATAGAACAAAAAGCCATAAGTCCTGTACAGTCTATGGTGCCACCACCAAAAACCACAAATTCAATTCATCCATTCCATAAACATATCATATAACTTAGAAACATTTGCATTCATCACAACATAAGCATACATCAATGTAAATTAACATGCATCCATCAACATCAATCATTGTACATAAAATCAAATCACAACACATGTATAAACCAAAGAAAGTCATCTGTATATATATCATCAAAATCCGCCAAACAAAAGGGACTTACAAAACCGACGTCGGGGTCACAAATTGTCACTATCCTACTCCCTAAGAAGGCTACCATAGCCGGACCGCTCCATGGGAGGATAGATTTTCACCAATTTCATCCCTAAGCGGCGTCAACAAAATGGGTCCAAACCCACCAAAAATAGCAATAAAATTATCGAACAAAGGCGCGTATGCGCTCAAAATTCAATGGCATACAAAACCGATGTCGGGGTCACAAATTGCCACTATCCTACTCCCTAAGAAGGCTACCATAGACGGATCACTCCACGGGAGGACGATTTTTTACCAATTTCATCCCCAAGTGGCGTCACCAAAAGGGTCAAAACCCACCAAAAATAGCAATAAAATTGCCGAACAAAGGCACTTTTGTGCTTGACATTCAATGGCATACAAAATTGACGTCGGGGTCAAAAATTGTCACTATCCTACTCCATAATAAGGCTACCATAGCCGGACCGCTCCACGGGAGGACGGATTTTTGCCAATTTCATCCCCAAACGACGTCACAAAAAGGGTTCCAACCCACCAAAAATAGGTCCAAATGTTGGGAAACTGCTCAAGCATTCAACGAAAAACATCTGAAGGCACCCTTACCTAAGTCATCTTGGGTCAAGTGACTCATCACTTTTCTCATGTCGGTCATTCCCTCATCGATTCGTCTCTTGAGGGGGTAGTCACACTTAGTCACCAATCAACAAATACACACCCAATCAAGGAAATGGCATGCATTCAAAGAATCATTGACAAATACAATCACGCCCTTGCTTGGGGTAGCAAACAAGCAATAATCACAAAATGATCAAACACTTGGCATTCGTGAATCATGAACTCAAGGTTCCCATAGACAAAAGGTTGTGCCCTTTGCCTATTCATGACTGATCAATGCCCAAGCTCAAGTCACACCTCACCAAACTAGGTTAATACTTGAAATCAAGTTCCTTAGCTCGTCAGAAGCAAGGATTCAAGAATGCATGCCCTTTCCATACTTGGGGCATCAAAAGTTGGTTAGGTTATTGAGAAACCCTAATCATTAGTGCTTTGGTTATCTATTTTTTCTCAGCGCTGTGCCCCGCATAGCACATCCCAAAAAGGAGCATCTATAGACACCAAAACAACACCAATCCGATTATGTGACTGCAAACACTGATCGCATTGACACACACAACCCCCAGTGCAGCCCCCAAAAGTTAAAAAGTGGTCCTAGCCACTCTCATAGTAGTTTTGGAAGGTCAGAGGTCAATTTGGCACCTTTCAGGCACTCTGCTCCATATTCGTTCCACCTAGGGAAAAGTACAGACTGGTATTCGTTCCACCCAGGGACGATTACTAGCGTTCACTCTTGGGTGGGGCACATATCAGGTTTGACCAAAAAAAAGTCAAACCTCGACACATGACAACTCATATCTGCCACTTAACTATCCCTTCATTGCATGGGAGTGTGAGTGAGTTTTTTTGAGCATGCAGAGGCAGTCACAGAGGTAGTCATAGGGGCAGTTATGAAGCCCTTAATTAGGAAGAAGTCTTCTCTTCACTGAAAAAAGCATGATTGCCAAGTGGCACTTCTGCATGTTAATTCAAAGAGACCCTTGGGTCTATAAAATGGTGAGTCTTCTCACCCAAAAGAGATATAGAGAAGGAGCATTTTGAGCAATGAAGTGCTGCCAATTTATATCCTCATCTACTTTTGATTTGTGCCTTTCACATCCTTAATCTCTCATTCGAAAGGGAGGTTATTGGGTGATTATTGGAAGCACAAATCCGGACCCAAAACCTGATATTTGGCCACAACATCCTACCAAATTTTTTGACAATCCCCCACAAGAGGTTTTGGACCCATCCCAAGTGGATTGGTGTCGAAATAAGGCCCCAAACGACGGGCACTCTGCCCCTGGGTGCCCCCCACACTTCCGTAGGTCTAATCGTCCTGCCCCAGAATGATTAGAAATGTATGGTAGATTTTCTTTCTATTGTTTTTGCATTTTATTCTAGGTTGTCCAAATAGGCTATAGTTTAAATTTCATGCAATGTGGATGAGTTTTGATAAGGTTTTTATCATTTCTCGCCTTTACTAACCTGCAAGTAGCCCTATCAAATTCTTGGTGAAAGAGGCCGAATTGGGAAAATATGACCTTTTGGGTCTTCCCAAAACACCCCCTTTTACCTAACCCTAACTTTACAAGTTATTTGGAGCCTCAGGGACAAGACATTTAGGAGGGTGTTGTTTGATAGTTTGTTGCAAGTTTATTCGTCCCACCCCGAAACGAATACGAATCTGTGGTGAATTTTTTGACTGTTCTTTTTGCAATGCCTTCTCGGTGATGTTTTTATGCTTCTATGAAGTTTTTAGTTCATTTGGATCTATTTTAGTCATCAATTTATTTATATTTTGCATTCACTAATGGAAGGCGTGGGGATTGCATGTTTCATTTTATCTATAGGTGCTATTGACTATTTTTTGTTTCCTTGAACATAGGATCCTGATATCAGAGGAGTAGCAAGGATTCAATATTCATCAACGCAAGTGGCGGCGATGTTTTGGTCTGTCCATTTTACATGTGGGCACGCGGAATAAGGCTTATCAATACGCATTGTAACGAAGCAATTGTTTAACGCTCCTAGCCCCTAAAAAGGGAGGAGACGTCTTGTAACGAAGCTTTAAAGCATATCAATAAAAGTTCTATGATTTGAATATTGCTTTCATATCTCGTTTTCATTTCACCTTTGTTTCTTTCCTTTCATGCATTTTCAATTCATAGGACTTAAGCGTTAAGTTTGTTTTCATTTACATCGCGCTTGGTGTTTGCCTTTTTATTTCCATATCCTCGTGCTTTCACATAGCGTTGCATCTGTGACACGTATCAACCATCTATGAAATGATTACATTCATATGGTATGTGTCAATCCTATGTGAAATGATTACATGCAGAGGCCATGTGTCACCCATCCATAAGCTAATTGTATGTAGAGAATTCTATATAAAGGGATTAAAAGTCATTTTTTCATCTATTCTATCAGTATTAATCATTTTATTCCCTTTTTAATGCATCCTTACCCCTTTTCCTCTTGTTTAAATGCATTCTTAACCCTTTTCCTCTATATTTATCTTAGTTTTAACGTATTTTTCATAAGTTTTAAGCCAATTTTAACCCTTTTCCTTCATTTTGAATCCTTTTCTATCAAGTGTCGTGTACCATTCTTTGTGTCTTATTATCCATACCCGTACACCCTATGGAACCCCCTGCAACCCTTGGAATGTTTAAAGTTAATTATAAGAACCTAGTTTGCCCCTTGATATCAAAAATTTTATCATCGGTTTATGACATGTCTTGGGTCATAGACTTTGGTCTTCGGGGTCTTGTTTCAATGCCCCATTTTGACAGGATGTTAAAATGGTGGAGAGGATCATTGTAGCTTATAATATGGATTCGGGTAAGGTAAATATTGTCACCGAAAATAAAAACATCATTCTTTCTTTCACAACCGTAGATGTTGCTAGATTGACATCATTGCCCCATGCTGGTGTTGAGCCTGTCACTTCTAAATACCAATTAACTAATGAAGATAAACTCTACCTAGAGACCAAATTCAATGTGCAGTTGGAATATTTTCAAGGTATAAATATTTTTTTATTTAATTGAATTTAAATTTTAGTCATTGGTGTATTACTAATTTTGTTTCTTTTTGTAGTTATATCCACCAAGTCTAGAAGGGGTTTGTCCATACTGGCGATTGAAAATAAATTTCTTCGGGCATGTTGCAAATTATTCCTTGTCAGACTCGTTCTCCAAGGAAGGCCGACAAAATTTTTGATGTGGACCTTAGCATATTTGGTCTATTGTTTTTCACATCATAAATTCGGCTGGTCCACCTATGTCTCACATCGAATCAGATTGGAAATAGAGAATGTGATAACCCATGCTTCACGCTCACCAAAAGTTAACACATGTAATTATATTATTATTATTTTTTATGAATCTTTTTACAATTTGTAGAACACTCTAGTACCAACATCATGGCACTCAATCCTGGACAATGTAGCCATGAGAGAACAATAGGTTCAGGTAGATTTTTAATCGATATTTAAATATATATATTTTTTATTTTTCCATTATTTGTCTTTTTGTAATTTTGACATTTTATATATACACAAAAAAATGCATCCTCTTTCTCTTCAAAGCGGGGTGCTGCTATCAGAGGTTATAATCAAGAGGAATCAGGAGACTCCAAAACACCTGCGAAGGAAACAACACTACTTGTATGGAGAATATCAATAAAGAAACCTAGAACATCTAGTTCTCCTGATACTTGACAACCCCCACCGGGGGCTGCATTATGTCCACTGCCAACGGGAAAAGATTCTGAAGCAAGAAATTGAATTTTAAAATTTGATATTTTGAAAGACAATTTTATGAAATTTCATATGTTTTCGTATGAAAACAAGATACTTGCTTTTATTATTTTACTTTTAAGAAATGCACTTTTATAATTGTGTGTTATTTTCATCTTTTAAGTATTATGGTGTTTCAAACATGCTATGTTGTTTTTATATTTCAAATTTTAAATGACTTTACGAATGATATATCTATGCATGTGTTTAAATTTGAGTTTATTTATATTCATTCTTGTTCTTGTATACAAAAGTGAATTTTCTTTTTTAATATGCTATATTGTTTTCATATTCAATGTTAGTTTACGATGGAGATATTTATGTAAGAGTTAAATTTCAATTTCCCTATATTATGACGTGTTGTTTTTATATTTCAATTTTCAAATGAGTTTACGAATGATATATCTATGCATGTGTTTAAATTTTAGTTTATTCATATTCATTCTTGTTGTAGTATAAAATTGAGTATTTTCATTTCTATTAAGCTCTATTGTTTTTATTTTTCAAGTGAGTTTACGAAGGATATATCTATGAATGGGTTTCAATTTTCAGTGCATTCAAACTCATAGTTAGTCATTATAGTTGTATAAAAATGAATATGGAAATTTGGATATATATATGAATGGGTTTAAATTTTCATTTTCCATATCTAGAGTAATATACTACATGCATTTTTCATACATATGTACAAATTTTTTTAATATGCATACACGGTTTACTCAATGACAAAGCATAAATCATAAAAAATCACTATATTTTGTCATATCATACAACTAATGATACTAATGATACATACATACATTTAAATTCAAAGGAAAATAACTATTTTTTGTCAACATATATATTTAGTTCAATAACGTAGCATCATTACATATACATGGTTTTAAAATTTTCAACGTACTCAAAGCTATAACATACATCATAAATTTTGAAAACATTGACAATCCATAACATTAAAAAAAAAACATGCATAATCATTGAAAATTGAATTATTATATGATTTTACAACAAATAAAATACAAAAAAATCTTTGATAATATGAAATATTTCAAATCCGGAAAATATCTATTAATATGAATTTATTCAAATCACTAAAATTTTACAAAATGATTTCAAATCTGAAAAAATCTTAGATTATATGAATTTGTCATATAATCATTGTAATTTTTACATTTCTGGAAGGTAATACAAAGATTTATCAACTTCTCCATAGGAACTGAGAATCTATGAATTCTGCGTTTCCATAATCTCATCATCACTCCTAGTTGAATCATTTTTGTCATTATCAACCATATTAGAGAGACCTCTTCTTTCTGCTAGGGACTTCCAATATGTCAATGCTTTGTCATAGGGAAAGTTACCCACCTCGTACGTTGATACATACATTCTCAAAAAAAATTTCACATTTCTGTCCAACCTGTTATGAAATTTTGATTTAACAAAAGTTAATGCACTGAAAACCCTTTCATCTTCAATAGATCCCAAAATCATTGTCTAGCATAATTCATATAAAACAAAGTATTAACTCATAGTATCTTTCAAGACATTACTTTGATACAATTTTTGCCAGAAACGCGTGATTAAACCAGTATCATGTGGATTTTTGAATTGTGCAATTTTATTATCCATTGTTATTCCAAAATTGGTTGAATGATGTCTCAAAATATCTTTGTTTAGAATACCATTGATTTCAATACCATTTATTTCCATAATTTTAGAGAAATGTTTCATAAGATTACCCATATATTTTAAAAACAACTCACTTCTACTACTTTGGTCACAACAAGGATTTTAGGATTAACAACCATGGCCTCAAGTGTCTCATCTCTCTTAAAACGATCTCTTATTTCACTTGTTAATACATTTGCAATTCTTTTCAAATTATTCTTAGTGTTATCCAAAACCTCATCGAATCCAAAATGGATAACAAACACTTGTTCAACATCATCTGTCAGAGTATTTAATCACTTTTCAAAATGATATACAAGAATTAACTTTCCATGGGTAGCAATACAAAGAATATCATTGATGTTGAACTTTAAAAAGTTGTTCGGTTCATTGACATTAATTAACGTATTCCAACTATCAAACTTGGGATTCTTAAAATGTTTTTCGGATAAATAAATCCTGTTAATAACCATATATATTTGTTTTCTCATACTCATGAAATTGACAATATAAATTACCCTTTCTTATGCAATTTTAATCATAGTATTCATTTCTTGTAACATTGATAGAATACCACATAATGTAAGAAGAGTTTCCAAGTTAGTCATATGAAAAAGCAAATATTTTGCCTTGTAAACATCTCTACGATGTGCATACATAAACCCAACCAAGGATTGATATTCTAAAAATACCCTTTTTGTAGGAAGAAGCAGTGAAATCAACTTAGTTTCCACATATTTTAACATTTTTCTGCCTTCCGTTACACCTAGAGAAAACTGTTGAAACTCTGTAAACCTTTTTGGACTACATGAAAAGTATGAGTGTATATTGTAGACGAGTTCTTCCACTCTGGCTACATTACCAAAAGTGCTCACAATTTTAGATGCAATATTCATTCGATGAGCCATGAAATGAATAGGAATCACATATGGGGCAATGGAAGTTTAAAGCCTAACACAAATACCATTCCTTTGTATTTGCATTGTAGCCGCACCATCAGCTCCAACACAAATTAAGTTTGTGGCAATTTCCTTTTCATCCATTTCGGTAATATCCTTTAAACTGGTTACAACAACATTATAAATGTTTTTTGCATTACAATTTTCAATCATCTTATGTAGTGCTAGTAAATGAGGTTATCTCAAATGATTTTTGAATGTGTAAACATGTATGCAAATCCAAGATGTGTTGTCAACAACTGTTACATCATCATGAAATAAATTTGGCTTATTTCACATTCTCTCTCAGGTCTTCCTTCTCAACCAGTAATAGAAATTTTGCCATTTCCCAACCACTTCGATCTGACCAATGTGAACTGGTAAGGTTTTGTACATTGGCTAGTTGAAGTATTTCCTTAAAATTAGTAAAATCAGACAAAGGTCGACATTTT
Organism: Wollemia nobilis; assembly: GCA_028583015.1. NCBI lineage: Eukaryota > Viridiplantae > Streptophyta > Pinopsida > Araucariales > Araucariaceae > Wollemia > Wollemia nobilis. The sequence continues at coordinate 2,744,314 of JAQPPZ010005120.1, forward strand.
TTTAGAATACTGTATACAATAGCAAACTGCAATTTCTTTGAGGCTAATAAAGTATTATTAACTTTTTGAAATTATGCCTCAATTGTTCCACCCTTCTCAATGAGAGTTTGTTTTTGTTTCATTTCTTTATCATATTCAAGAGCATATCTCACATGCACACATTCTATTGCATCCTTCCACCTATGAATTTTATTAATTGTTCCATCACTTCATATTTCTTTGATGTAAACTTTCCCACAGTTTTTTTCTATTGTGTCTTTCTTATTTTGTAATAAATGATCCTTTCCTAGCTTCCATGTACAAAGAATATATTTATACACATTCAGTTTCTCATCTCGCTCAATAAAGGGGTATAATTGTGCCCATTCATTTTAAAAATCCCTTCCAATAATCCTTTCGCTTATCTTTTGACATTTAGATTTTTGACTAAAAGATTCCCTAGAGGTCTAAATTTTAATTGTACTATATTTTTCTTTTTCGGTTGATGTGTCTGAATTTAAAATCTCCTGAAGTGGTTGTTGAATGTTGTTATTAGGAAAATTATCATGTGGTCCCATATCATCTTCTAGAATATCTTCGAGTGAATGCACAACATGGTTGATAATGTTAACTGCATTTAATTTTTGGTGTTCTCTATATTTTTTTGTTGTAAAAAAGGCACTATTTTAAAGAATTAATAGAATACAATTTTACAAAGCATTTAAAAAGAGGTAGATAAACAAAAAACCATTTATCTATTAATAGAGAAAGGTTTTACATTTAAGAAGAACATAAATTTTAGAAAAGTGATGGTAAAAGGTGTTTGTACCTGCAAGTTGTGTAGAATCTATAGAGATTGATGTCTCATTGCATTTTGGTGTAAAATATTTTAGAATTGTATTTTTACAAAAAGATTGGCCTCTCTTCTTTCCATATTCAGTAGGTGACATTGTATAAAGAAAAATCTTCAGATGTTAGGAAAACTATATGAATTTGAAGGAAAGTAGTAGACATCCCTCAAGACGAACATATGATACTAACACACAACATGACAGGGAATACTTATCAACCAGAGTTGTAGATAATGCTTCTACACTACGTATGAAACATACTACAAGAGACAAGAAATAGTCTCTAAAAAAAGAAATGCTCCTGACACACAACCAGACGACATTGATAGTTTTATATGACTGTTGCATATAGTTCACCTACAATGCCTATGAAATTGAAGAAAAAGAGATTTGGAAAAAAGAACAATAGAATAAGAATACTCTATCAATTTTTAGTCATGAATCCTCTACAACTGATACACTTTTACCAATAAACACTTCCCTACAACCGATCGACTTATACTAATCGACAATCACTACAATAAACAAAATGCCAACCACACATCCCTACAATCGATAGAGTTATACCGATAACACTACAACCAATAACCTAACGCTGATCGACATGACCCTACAACCGATAGAATAATACTGATCAACACATCTACAATTGACCTACCAAGGCTGATCGATACCTCTGCAACCAATAGACGAATTTCGATCAACACCTCTACAACTAACAGACCAATACCAATCAACACCTCTACAACCTATAGGTAAATGCCAATCGATACACTTTGCAACCAATCAACTTATACTGATAAATATAGCTCTACAATTTATTAGCTTATGCTGATAGACACAACTATACAACCGATCATCTTATGCCAATAGACACGACTTTGTAATCGATCATCTTATATCGATAGATACGGCTCTATAACTTACTAGCTTCTACTAACAGACACGACTCTACAACCGATCGACTTATACTGATAGACACAACTTTGTAACCGATCGACTTATACCGACAGACACAGCTCTGCAACCGATAGACTTATGTCAATAGACATGCCTCTATAACTGGTCATATTCTATCGATAGATACAACTCTATAATTGATCAACTTCTATCGACAGACACAACTCTGCAACTAATCGACTTATGCAGACTAACAAGGATTTATAATAGATCAGATTATATCTATATATACGACTTTGCAACCGATCGGATTATATCGACAAACATGACTCTGCAACCAATCGATAGTCATTTGCAACCGATCAATTTATTTTGACAGTCATGGCTCTGCAACTGATCACCTTGCGCTGATCGACACTCTACAATCTTCTCAAGTTTTTTGTTGTTTTAGAGCTATTTTTGAGTTAGAGTATTTTTGATGTATGTTTATCGTTACCCAATATAGTATATATATGCGTAGTATATGAGGCGATTTGGGTGGGAAAAATAAAATAATTTATAATTTGAAGGCGATTTGGGCAGAAAATATAAAATCATTTATAATTTGAATGCGAATTGGGCAAGAAAATCAAAATCATATGTAATTTGAGGTCGAGGAATTAAAATAAATTTAGGTTCCTGATTATCAATGACGGGTGAATTTACCCCAAAAAAAATTTTACCCCATAAATTTTGGGCAAATGGGCCCTAGTGAAATGATCCAAAATTAGCCTTTCAAAATATTAAAAATCCTAAAAAGATCCAATTTATGATATTTCACGCTTGTGTATAACCCTGCTTCATTGGAGTGATAAACCCAAATTCTTTATCAAGCCATAATTATATATTGATTGCTAAAAATTACTTCACTAGATGGATTGAATCAATACCCCCTAATAAGGTTGATCAAGAGGTTGTTAATGAATTTGTTGAAAGCCTCATTACAAGGTTTGTTATACCTAATGATTTAGTGAGTGATAATAGTTTATCCTTCATTGGAGTAAAATTCATTGAATTTTCTAGTAGATATGGTATTTACCTAAATAATTCCTCAAATTATTATCCTTAGGGAAATGGTTTAGCAAAGTCTACTAATAAAAATCTACTTAGACTTTCGAAGAGAGCATTGAAGGAAAATAAGAGAATATGGCATCTAATGATAAATTCGACATTATGGGTATATATATTCATAATGAAAATATCAAGTAATACACCCTATGCACTGGTGTATGTAAAATAAGCCATTATTCTCACACATATTGAAATACTTACTCTAAATTGGTTGGACAAGCTCATTTACCATATGAATATCTAGTAGAAGTAAGGCTAATGTAGCTATTGTAATTGGAAGAACAAAGGTATAAAGCCTATGAAGAATTTCAAAACATTTAATAGAGACTAAGGGGTGGTTTGAAAAAAAATCCACATTTAGAAAGTTTAAGGTTGGAGACCTAGTCCCAAGATGGAATGAAGATAAAGCCAAACTTGGTAATCTTAAAAAGTTTGATTCACTTTGGGAAGGTCCATTTTAAATCATTTTTTAATTTAAATTGTGGAATTAGTAGCCGCCATGAATTTGGGTAGGATGTCCAACTTTTATGGCCAGCATAGTATTCTACACTATCTGTACCAAAAGCCACCACATAGTTCTTCGTGTAGTCCACTCCTATAACCATAATCATTTTAAACCTTTTACACCGCTGAAAGTACTAGGAAAGGAATAAGCATTTAGTTCAAAGAGGCCCAAGATTTAAACCTTGGACCTTCACCTTCCTTATGGGGTTTGGTCGAACCAGTTGGTCTACACCTCAGACCTGAATGTCTATTTGAAATCATTACAGTAAAAAATAATGCATTCCAATTGTAAGACCAGGAAAGGAGAGTTCAATCAATCCCATTCAATGGATATCATCTGAAATTTTATTTCAAGTAGATTCTTTTCCTTTGTATTATATGTATACATAGTTATAATATACTTATAGTGTTTACCTCAAAAAAAGAGAAAAAAGATAGTCTCAATTTTGAGTGGCTTAAAACCATGGCCATAGTCAAATGAGCACTTAGATAGAAATAAACCATGGCTATGAGCTAGCTCCATGTCATAGTCAACATGATCAACTCAATAATTTTAGTGAATGTAAGCCACAACTTGTGACTACTCTACACTATAATCAATGCAAATAAAAGGTCAAAGTTTTCTAAACACCCATGACCATGAGTGAGCTCTATCTCATGATCAACATTAAAAAAATAAAAAAATTCCAAAAGATCGATCATAGCCAAGTCAATATTTCCATGTAAGCATCCTTTTGGACATTGAGAGAAATTTTGAAATTTAGAATTTAGTGCCAAAAAGAGTTACTCAACTATCACATTCATGTTGATAAAGGTGGACTTAGCTTTAAAGCCAAAAGGTTTAGATGATATTTATTGTTTACAAAGCTTCTAATAGTCAAAGAGTCTAGAGCTTAGAGCATCGTCAAAAATTTGCAAAGAGCTCAAAACTTAGAACCTTACCTTGTATTTCAAAGTGATTCAAAACTTTCAAAGAAACGGATTATTGATAAACACAAATGGTCACTTTATATTCAATCGATAAAACATCTACAGGTTTCGAGTGACAGAGATAATCAATTTCAAGATGTGGCTTCTAGGGGTGTTGATATGACTATGACATGGAAGACTATGGATCAACCCAAAGTAAACATTGAGAAAAGGGTGTTACAGGACCTCTCGTCATTAATCCCATGTTCTTTTGCTCTACATTCCCTTATTTTTATATCTATAATATTTTTTATCCCTACCTTGAACTAGTATATGCCATAGCTAAATTCTATGAACCAAAGAAGAGGTTAGTACAAACTGCATAGGGAAAAACCTTTTTTTAGCTAACCCCATGAGGTTTTCTCTAATTTTTCTATAGGAATGAAACCTAACATTAAGCCTAAACTCTACAGTTATAAGGAATAATCTATGTATCATACTCTACAAGGTCGTGCGGATGATGGATATTACCTCAAGGTTTGGTTAGGTGTGTAGCTAAAAAACTTAAAGGTAGGCAAAATCTTTCCAAAAACCCCTATTCTAACCAAATAATTTTAGAGCCCAGATATCTTTTCAATGCTGGAAATATTATTAGGCTTAAATTTTGATAGGCTACTCTACGATTGGTAGATAACTGTAGCCTATTGCATCTTAAATCCCAAATACTATGATACATATTTAATGGACAAGAATAGTAGGCCATTGTTTTTGAATGGTCCTCTTTCCTTTGCAACCAAGTGCACAATAGCTGACCAAAATGAAAAAAATTTCCAAGCTACGTCATTCAAACACCACTTCCACTTAGCCTGGTTATTTTTCAAGTTTACCAAGCAAAAGGTGTTGTGGATAGCTGTAAACCCCAAGGATGAATAGGTAAATCCCTTGCCAATCTATGCATGAACCAATCTGTTAACTAAGACTAAGTCCTATTATAACTTCTATAGGGATATTTTGGGACTAGTCCTCAAGATTATATATGGAAAATTAGCTAGATTATCTCCCAAAGCAAGGAAAGTTTTACAAACCACACATGTAGAAGAGGGATACTGGTATAATTTAAATTAAGGTAAAATTATTAGATTATATGGCTATACTATAAAGCTATTTTTTGTTGTCTCATTTTGTCATAGGCCGCCTATTTGCTATGGAATATTATAGATAAATCAACATTATCAATTGCACTTTTGGTATAGGAATTAATAAGAAGGGTACATGTAATTATCATTTTAATCTAGAAGATGTGACCATAACAAGGAAAGGCCAACATGAAAGTATCTCTAAGGCAATGAAAAATTTGGGTTTAAGAGAGATCCCTCACCAATGGAGGTACAACCCTGCCAATAAATTTCTTGACAAATTGAGTCAAATTAATGTAGGAAAACCTCCAAAGTTTTGAAAATATAGAGTGGCCCCATATTGAAAATTTTAGGAATAACAATGACTCAAAGTTAGAATGGAATATTATCTAGTTGCAAGCATTTCCCCCTCATAGATTATGATCCTAAAAATAAGCAACAACATGTGTTGAAGGAGTCAAATATGCAAGCCATGCTGAATAAAACCAAGTGATATGAAGCCAAAATCTTAGAGTGGTGGATCATGAGAGTTGAAAAAAATACCACCAACTCAAATTATGGCACCAATTTGGACAAGGAATTCTCAAAGAAATATGATAAATCCTATAAATCATGGTAGACTCATAATAATAAAAATATATATAGCTTTGAGTTTTGATAAGACCACCACGGAAGAAATAGCAGATAAAGAACAAGGAAAAGTAAAAGTTTTGGATGTAGAAAAGAGTAATATTGTGACTCTAAGAGCATTCTCTTCCTCATATAAGAATACAAATCTTGATTATTCATGATGGATGGATATCCCCAGTGTGAATGTCTTTTTCTATTTATATGCCTTATGTTATACCCTATTTTTAGTTTTTTAGACTTGTTGGAGGATTTATTTAACAACATTAATATAAGATATATTATGGTAATTTGTGTAATGACAATTATTATATTGGTTGATATTTATACCATTGGTTCTCATGATGAGATGATATATGTATGAGATAGATGATTAGTGATGAAACCTTATGTATTTGATGCTTGATCAATTACAATAATATATCAAATATATATTTTTGATAATGAATAAACATTGGTTTCTTTGAATGTAATATTTGAGTCGAACAACGCAAAATACTATGACAGCCATAAAAGTCGGACAACCTACCTGAATTCATGATGGCTATATATATATATATATATATATATATATATATATATATATATATATATATATATATATATATATCAAATAAGAGGTTACAATAAAAACGAGTTGAAAAAATCACAGCTCAGAAAACAAGACCACCCAAACAATCAACATACCAACCCCCAAAAATATGAATAAAAAAAAAACTAAATAAAGAAAACCACATATTAAATTATTATTACTAAGATAATTATTTATTTTCCTTATCCTAATAATAAATTATCCTTGATGCTAATAAGTTTTAAATCAAAATTATAGATTATCTTTAATAAAGCATATCTTCTTATAACCTCGTTATATTTAAAAAATAATGGCTTCATTAGATTTATTATTTAAAGTACCATGAAAACAAATAGTCATATTATAAAAAATTATGTTAAGAATTTCATAACCGTTTAAAATTGAACCTCTAATTGTAAATTATAAAACAATTTTCATGACAAGTTCTTATGTCAGATAACAAACTGGTATGACATTACTCGAAATCTTGTCCATCCTTCCGAACATTATTCAAGTTTTATTTATTTATGGCACAGACTTTCGTCTCTATGTTTAGATTTACATCGCTCTTTATTCAAATTGTTCAGGTCTTCATTGAATTGCCCGCTGGGCACTCTTGGAAATCTGGCCCGTGTATATGATGCTATTTTTGCACAGAAGTAGAATCGGAATAGAAATAATAGATCGTTGAGAAGGGAGAGAAGTATATATCTCCAGCTTTTGCTTTAGATTTGTGTTCATCTTGAGGAGGAAGTCCTGCTACAGTTGAAACTCTTTGAATGTACTTCACCTGCCCCAAGTATGATCTACTTCTGCAACAATATTCAAGACCCAAAACAAATGAGCTAATAATTATAACAATATTTTGCAATGAAAAATAGCAATGACTCAAATAAAATCTCCTCATCTTACATGAATGAAGAATAGCAATGACTAAAATGAAATCTCCCCAACTTACATCTCATGAGGATTACCGCCATAACTAGTAACCTCCAGCTTGCTCCAGTCAATACTATCCTCGTCTACCGTGGCTGTACTCACCACCTTCAACGTCACTCTTACCTTACTGAAGGCCTGAGGAATGAAGAGGTCCCATGAGAGTTGTCCTCCTTTGGTATCAGCTTCTTCAAGAAAATAATGCCTGCCCACTATTTCCTGCCCCGGGAAATTATAGAGAAGAGCTGATACATTGAAATTAATCCATGAAGAACCATTAAACCTGTAGTGCTGGTATCCCTCCGAGTAAAAGCTGAGAAGAAGGCTGAATTTCCATTCATCAACACTTATTTCAGCAGGGATACCGTCCGGAGGAAGGGATCGATCCTGAGACCAAAACAAATACTGAGCAGCGTATGGAACGCGAATTTGTTTTCCAGTTTCATTACAAGAAGAAGAGGGAGGAATTCCACCCTTGGAATGCTTGCGTTGCACGTATGACACCCCACTTGCACGGCCATGGCCACTGTGAGAGACTGCCTTCAACAACAAGTCATCAATGCCATGTGCCTTCTTTTTGCTACCCAGTTCCTTAACTGTATATAAAGTTACCGTATCAGAAATGCATGTACGTATGTATGCATTTTCAGTGATTTATTCCAATATAAAATTCAAAGGGTTCAATTTTAGATTTGATACCTGTCACCGTTGATTCAGGGATGGCAGAAATGGGATCACCTTCCACCATGCTCAAGGAAAAGGTGGGTTGGCCTCCTTGAGCAATAAGATGAGAAAGGTAATAATGGTAACCCACCGGTCTATAATTGTCGCTACCATTGCCGTTATCATGTGAAGAGAAAAGCTTTGCCGTTGCTCCCATGAGATTATACTCCATGCTCTTATCACATCGGTAAATCTGGACTCCGGATGCATTCAGCGTAAGAAATAATCTGCAATACCATGGAAACATATTGATTAGCTATTGATAAGACCCAAATAATGTATTGAAATAGGACAATCTAATTACAAGCTTTCTGCATTGTTGCCCTTGGAATAGAATAGAAAATTCAGGATTTGAAAATAAACATAAAGGTTGGGATCAGTTATTACGAGTTTCCAAACGGAGGATGAATTGAACTTCTTGTAAGAACGAATGCGCCTTCTGATGCGCGTACAAGAAAAAGTAACGCAGTAAATGCCCTCCAGAAATTCATGAGTAATGAAACCATTTCTTGTTTCCCTCTTTCCTTTGGCTGAAGATAATTCTATAACAACTTAGAACGATGACTTGATTCAAAACAAATGTATGTATTTATACCTTACACAGCACATCCCTTATATAAGAGGAATCATGATAACAGAATTTGACAAGTTCTTAAGTCAGATAATGCCAAAAATTAAAAAAGGGATGAAACACGTTTGCCCAGATGACAGACATGTTCTAGTTGTAAGCTTTGACTCGTTAAAAATCTATGGCAAACAAAAGAAATCGGAGTCTGTCATACTTTGCGTTCCATGTGGCGGCGTTGTGTTAATAGACTTCGTGCAATCCATGTCACACTGCATTATTTATTTAGTTCTTGTTTCTATCAATAACCTAACGGCGGTTTAGCTACATAATCATACACGACAACTTAACGTACTTTTCAAAAATTATTTGCAAATTGTTTATGTTGGGTGACATGTTTGTGTTTAAAAAGACGGTGATGTTATAGGTGGTTTGTCCAATATTGTAATAGTTAAGTTATGATAATATTATATATATTTTATATTTGATGCCAAACGGAGTCAAAGAAACACACGGCTTGTTTTTTTCTTTAATTTTTAATTTTCTTAGATTCCGAAATTGTTAGGTAATGAATGTATGGAAACATTGTTAGACAATAATTGATAGGACATTGTCAACACCATGAATAGAGTTTAATAATGTTCAATAACTACAGATTTCGGAAATGAATGTATGGAAACATTGTTAGAGAATAATTGATAGGACATTGTCAACACCATGAATAGAGTTTAATAATGTTCAACAACAACGGTAGTTGTGCTAATGGACCTTATATAAATAAAGCACAAACAAGTCAATATCAATAAATTTTGATATAAATGGATTAAAAAACATCAAGTAACAAAGCATCAAAACTAAAATCAGATTAAAATAAGGTAAAAATAAAACCAAACACTTAAAATGATTATAACGATCATTTTAAGTGGTGATCATAATTAAACAAAAGAGATTACATAAAAGAGCAAAACCAAGGTTAATTTAATACATCGAAAACCTAAATATCTAATAAACTAAAATGTTAGAAAGCAGATTAATTCAAGATAAATAAATTTAAAACATTTAAGAATAATTACATTAAAATTATCCATAAAGTACCAACAAGCTAGGGCTAATTCTATTACACTGAAAATAACTACATGACACATAGGGTAACAAGTATTATATCATTCAAAAAAGAAACAAAATAAATAGCTCATTCCTACCCTATTCTTCTTGCAACATCATCATAGTAAAGTAAGCACACTTGGAATGTCTATAAAGGGTTTGTCTTATCTTAAAATATGATTCTCAAATGTCAATTAGTGATCTTTGGCTACGAATCCTGGTAGAGTTTTTCATCCTCGATTTGGTTGTACCTACAAGGACCAGAGAGAGATGGTAGACTTTCTCATCCTTCTTTTTGAAAGGTAACAAATCAATTAGTGATATTTGGCTATGAATCGTGGTAGAGCTTCTCATTATGGATTTGGTTGTACCTACAAGGACCAAAGAGAGAGAGAGATATGGTAGACTTTCTCATCGTCCTTTATGAAAGATAACAAACCAACAACCTATGGCTTTGGTTGTACCTAGAGAGAGAGAGAGAAATCCTGGTAGAGTTTCTCATCCTGGCTATGGTTGTACCTACAAGGACGAGAGAGAGAGAGATATGGTAGACTTTCTCATCCTACTTTATGAAAGGTAAATAGCCAACAATCGATGGCTTTGGTTGTACCTAGAGAGAGAGAGAGGTAAATATTTGATTTTGGAGAGGTAAATATTTGGTTTTCAAGAATTGAATGTTTGATAACTAAATGTATGGTAAGAAAATGAACATCTAAGAGGAGTATTTATAATAGAAAATTTTTCCTTTGAATTCAACAACTAATTTCTCTTTTTTATGATTATAATATCACAATCCAAATGATGTGTGGTATAAACCCTAGGTGTAACCACAAACTAGCATCACAATTGTGGATCAAAAACCATAAAAATAATTATATGATTATGACCACTAGTTAAAGTTGTGATCATGGCACCATTGATTCTAAGAATCATGTTTTGGAGGACATATGTCATGATATCCTTTAATCCACCATCGATCCTTATTTTGGGATTTTAGGAAAGTTAGAAGGCAAAAAAATCATAAAATATGGCAAAAAAGTGGAAAGTGGATGAAGAAAAGGAATTAAAACCATTGACCAATGTGGCTCACTATCATCCTACCCAAGGATTAACAAAGTTTCTCCATCCTTATCTTGTAAATATGAGGGCAAGACTCTCAACCACCTACAAAGTCACTTATTAGTGCTCTTTTTACAAATACATATTGTGCCTCCCTAAGGACCATGGTCTACATTGCAAGGGATAGCCAATCATGAGTCCTTAGTGATAACATGAAAGAAAATCAATATGTGATAGAAAAAGAAATAGAAGTAAAATTTCTATGCTTTGAAACAAAAAATATTTTTTTTGTAATTTTTATTATATTATTTATGCAAAAAAAAAAAATAGAAAATATATGCAAATTTATCCAAAAATGTGAGAGTACAAAGGCAACATACCTAGTACTTACTTGTACATACCCCTATAAATTTTGGATGAATTTTTTTGATTTATTCTTGCACTAAGCATTGGAAAGGAATCTACCTATATGGACCCTCACATGATTTTGAATAGCAAATAAATTATTTATTATACTTACATTTATTATTTGAATGTGGTACTATGATGAGATGATGAAGGATGATGGAAAACATAAATGGAGAAGTTCGTGAGTACATGGAAGCTCACACTGGTGAGTGTCATATAGGTGCATTGGAAATGAAATGCATTATGTGTGTGTTGTGAAGAATAGTTGTTGGTTGCTTGTTATGTGCATTTAAACAAGGGAGGCAATGGAAATTCCAAGAGCATGGGAGCTTACCCTCGTTGAGTATGAATGAAATTAGTAATTGCTTATGTATAATTGTCGATAAACTTGATAAATAAGGATGAATAAATATATACAAGAAAATATGCATAGGATAATAGAATTAATATGTTGGAATATGAACATTTTATATGCTTCTTTTTATTATTATAAAAAAATAAAAAAATGTGAATTTTAACCTCCACTGCCCACGGTCCAAAGGATGGAGTGGAAGGTTGATGACGGAGCAACCTACGTGTAAGTGTGTAGTTATAATGATTGATTCATAGTTTGGTGGGCGTGAGAGGGAGGTGGTTAAAAGAAAGAGAATAAGACACTCTTCGCATGTTAAAAAAAAAGAGAGATGAATTTACATGGGAATTAGGTGGGAATTGGTGAAATGAAATTAGAATAGAGCTCTCTGGATAATAAAATAATAAGCAAAACTCCAGGTTGGGTGTTCATTTACTTGTCTTTGAATTTTTTTGAATATGAAATTTATTTTACTCTTAAAATCGTTGAAAAAGAAATGAAATATTCTGCTGTACAAAGATTGTGTATGCATAGGTGTATGCTGTCCATCGAATGGAAATTAGTTTAAGAGAAGATCATAGATATTATTGCTTAAATGAAATTGTTATGTTGTGTGTATTCTGCATAAGTCTATGACTGTATTGTAAAATAGTGGAAGCTTGATATTGTTGTGAATTTGGTTTTGAGAGTAACAATGGTTGTGTAGACACTATTTCTTGGAAATCTTGAATGGATATGTATGTGGCTTGTTTAACAGTATGAAAAATGGATGATCCTATGTTTAATAGCATATACAATGCATGTTAAATAGTGGTAATTCTTAAACCTACATTCATGATAGAACCAAAATCTGATCCCTCTTGACACATTCTTCAATGGATAAAAATACCCGAAATAGTGGAGTTGCTTACATCATGGAAGGAGATTTCCTTAATTTATCATAGGATGCTTAGATAGAAAAAGTGTGAATCATATTTATTTTAGGTTTTGATATTAAGCATATTAGCATAAAAAGAGTCGTGATTTATTGAGAGAATGAACATTAAAAAAAATATTCTTTTGTAAACATCTTTCAGATATATGTTTTGTTTGTTGGTAGTATGGGTAGCAGACGAAGAATATCAAAGTTTATGTAACATTCTGTAAATACTCATTATAAAACAATTATGATCAATCTGTACAACTTGTATTCCATTTATTTTCGTAAATTCAAAAGACTGCATTTACCTTGGATATAATTCCATTGCATGTCATGTTCAAATTTCTTTAGAAAATGAAAGCTATTTGGAAGAATGAATTTACCACTTCTTGCAATAAATATATGAGCTTAGTCTTAACTCTAAATATTTTTTAGTTGTATCCATGTTAGGTAAATGAGACAGAGATAAGAAGTAAACATTTGGGATTGACCAAGTTATTTTTATTTTGAGTTTGTTTTTAATGCCTTATTAATGTGTTAAGATCATTTTAGGTCAAGAAAATACTGTTATATTTATGCATTTTCAGTGAGTTATTCCAATAAAATATTCCACCGTGTTCATTGCACACCATTTCTTGTATCCCTCTTTCTTTTTGGTTGAAGATAATTGTATAACAATTTAGAACGATGAGTTGATTCAAAACAAATGTATGTATTTATACCTTACACGACACAACCCTTATGTAAGAGGAATCATGATAAGAGAATTTGACAAGTTCTTAAGTCAAATAACGAACTAGTATGACATCACTCGAAATCACATGGCTTGGTTTTTTTTGTTATTTTTTTAGATTTCGAAATTGTTTAGGTAATGAATGTATGGGAAAATTTGGTTTTCAAGAGTTGTATGAGCAATAGATATAAAGGTAATTATTTTGAAAGACATATTGTCAAGAAGTAAATATTTGGTTTTCAAGAGTTGAATGTATTATTAAATGTATGGTGAGAAAATGAGCAACTAAGAATGGCATTTATAGCATAAAACCTTCTCTTTGAAGTCAATAACTAATTTTCTCCTTTTTCAGGATCATAATATTACAACCATTATCCAAATGATGTGTTTCCTAAAACCGAGGTGTAAAAACACACTAGCATCATAATTTAATATAAAAAAACTATAAAAATAATTATATGATCATGACCACTAGTTAAAGTGGCGATCATGGCACCATCGATTCTAAAAATCATGTTTTGGGGGACATATGTCATGACATCTCTTAATCCACCATTGATCCTTATTTTTGGGTTTTAAGAAAGTTATAAGGCAAAAAAAACATAAAATATGGCAAAAAAGTGGAAATTGGATGAAGAAAAAGAATTAAAACCATTGACCAATGTGGATTGTTGTCATCCTACCCAAGGATTAAAAATGTTAGTCCATCCTTATCTTGTAAATAAGAGGACAAGACTCTCAACCACTTAAAAAATTTGTTGTCTGTGTTCTTTTTACAAATACATAGTATCCCTCCATAAGGACCATGGTCTACACTGCAAGGGATAACCATTGATGAGTCCTTAGTAAAAAAATAAATAAAAAACACTATTTGATAGATAAAGCAATAGAATTAAAATTTCTATGCTATGAAACGAAAATATTTTTTTATAATTTTGTTTATATTATTTATAGAAAAAACAAAAAACAAAAAATAAACAATAGAAAATATGTAAAAAATTAGCCAAAAATGTGAGAGTACAAAGAAAACATACCTAGTAGTTGTACATGCACCTAAAAATTTGGTTGAAAATTTTTAATTTATTCTTACACCAAGCATCTCGAAAGGAATATACTTATAAAATTGACTAAAACACTAAAAAATACCAATTGGATATAAAATGAGTCAAAACAAAGTGCACAAATGAGTTTGGAGCATACCAAAGCCTTACGATGCATAGTCTCTATGATATTCACGTAAAATATAATAAGATATTATGCAAACAATATCCATGACACATACTTATGATTTGTGTACCTTAGCATCAGTAAGAGCATAAGAGAACAAATATAGATTATAATACAAGACCCCATTGAGAACAATATATCTAAAAACCTTCTTACAAATACGAGTCTATTGCTTATATTTAGCTCTAGTTTGGTAGGATTGATCATTCCTATGGAATAAAGGACCATATCATTCAAAACATGAACAAAATAAATAGCTCATTCCCACCCATTTTTTTCAATATCACCACAATAAATTGATAGATCGATAGCTTGACCTACCTTAAATTCTATTCCTTGAATAAAAAATACTTTTCTTTGGCTACCAATCCTAGTAGAGCATCATATGTTACTCCATAGAAGGAAATGAACTAGCAATTGATGTCTTTGGTTGTATGTGCATAGAGATATATAGAGAGAATTTTATTTGGCTACCAATCCTAGTAGAGCATCCTATCTTGCTCCATAGAAGGCAATGAACTAGCAATTGATGGCTTTGGTTGTATGTGCAGAGAGAGAGAGAGACTGGTGGATTTGTTATTACATTAATTTATTTTTGAATTTGGTATTTGCATATTGTTAATGACATTTGAATCTAAATTATTATTATTTGCATGCTATTGATAATAATTCAATATTGAAGAATTGTTGTGGATATCAAATATTTATGTGATATCGTAACAAGTGGTATCACAACTCAT
Organism: Wollemia nobilis; assembly: GCA_028583015.1. Lineage (NCBI taxonomy): Eukaryota > Viridiplantae > Streptophyta > Pinopsida > Araucariales > Araucariaceae > Wollemia > Wollemia nobilis. Next base: position 2,759,667 of record JAQPPZ010005120.1, read on the forward strand.
CTCTCTTATTTATATTAATAATTAAATTATTAATAGATAGAAAGCATCCATTTTTCACTTGTCTTTCCATTATTCTCCTTGCATATTGATGGTTCACATTTCATTTATTTTAATTTGTAAAACCCCTACTTTCACATTTCATTTTTTATTTTATTATTAACCCCCTTTCAATTTTTTTTTTAAATTATTGAGGCATGCCCAACCCCACCCTCTCCAAAAATCCCCATGTATCCCCCTTCCTATTAATTAACATCCAAATCCTCTTCTAATATGTTTTTTAGAATTTCATAATAGACATGCAAAGCATTACAAGAGATGAAGAGAAGAGTAGAACTGATTGATTTATTCCAATGATCAACTCTGTATAAATAGCAGAGTTGATCATTGAGAACCGTTGGATTACAACAACTCATCATACCTGATGAAGACACCACTAAGAGTTCTCCTGACATATGGAGGAGTAGGAACTCAAGTTTTTATCCTAGTGGAAATTAAGAGAATATTCTCTTATTCTAACACCCCCCATTAAGTGATACTAGGGGTGAATTGTAAAAATGAGTCTTGGCAACAAGACCTGTTGAGGTACTCATGTACAAAGACTTCTTTTTGAAGATATGGTAAAATCCAATGGGAAAAAAACCATAAATCAAAAGGAAGTTAGAGGCATATCTTCGTATGGCGAATATTGTCCTCCTAATACAATAGATAGTTGGTGAAAAAACCCCTATGGGTAAAAACCAACTATGAGAAGAAGAGAGGCATGTCTTCGTATGGTGAAGATTGTCCTCTTTATGCAAGAAAGAAATATGAGTCCCGAGAGTCCCGAAAACTTGGCCTTATTAGGTACTCATTTACATAATATAGTTGGTGAAAAAATTCCTATGGAAAAAAACCAAATATGAGAGGTATGTCTTCATATGGCAAATATTGTCCTCTTAATACAAGAAAGAAATATGAGTCCCGACAACTTGGCCTGATTAGGTACTCATTTACATAATATTATTGGTGAAAAAATCCCTATGGGGAAAAACCAACAATTAGAGGCATGTATTCATATGGCGAAGATTGTCCTCTTATTACAAGAAAGAAATATGAGTCCCGATAACTTTGGCCTAATTAGGTACTCATATACAATAAATAGTTGGTGAAAAAACCCTTATGGGAAAAAACCAACTATTAGAAGAAGAGAGGCTTGTCTTCGTATGGTGAAGATTATCCTCATAAATCCATTCAATACAGCTAAATAACTCCAAGCTTATCTCTCAATTTAAGGTAACATGGAGAATGAAATGACTTGGTGAATATATCTTGTTCCTCAGTTGGAATATATTCCAAGTGTATGTCCCCATTCTGAATATGTTGTCTTATGAAGTACATGTGTATCTCAATGTGCTTGGTTTGTTGATGTTCAACTGGATTACATGCAATATGAATTGTGCTCTGATTGTCACACCAAAGAGTTATAGGATGGTCATGTGTGAAACCAAATTCTATCATAATTTGACAAAGCCAAAGAGTTTCATGACTAGCCAAAAATGTTGCCTTGTATTCTGCCTCAGTAGAAGATAGAGCTACTGCTTTTTATTTCTTGCATAACCAAGCTATTGGTGAGGAACCAAGGCAAAATATATAGCTTTATGTGGAACATATATCTTCTACTGAACCTGCCCAATCTAAATTTGTGTAATCAATGGTATTCATGGATTTTCCCTTGTAGAAGTGCCCAAAATGAGTAGTGCCCTACAAGTAACATAGGATTCTTTTTGCTGACTACCAATGACTGAAGTGAGACTGATGAGATAATCTGGATATGATACCAACAACATATGATATATTTGGGTGAGTATGAGTAAGGTATATCAAAATTCCTACAAGTTGATGGTATAGAGTAGCATCACAAAGAGGGGATGAGCAAGAAGTACTAAGATTAATTCCAAATTGAAAGGGGGTAGGAGAAGGTTTGCAATTTGTAATTTTAAATATTTGTAGAAGATCTAGAGTTTACTTTTATTGGCACAAATATATACCTTCATCTATTTTGATCCCAAGGAAGTAATGAGCTTTTCCTAGATCAGTCATTTCAATTTTTTTATAGAGTCTTTTATAATATGAATGTGAGTTAGGTTACTACCAGTGAGATTAAGATCATCAACATAAATAACAAGAATAGTGATGTTTCCTTCATTTTTCTAAATGTAAATTGTGTTATCATACTCACAATGAGAAAAACCTACTAAAAGAAGGAAGAAGTCCATATTTTCATACCAAGATCTAGGGGCTTGTTTTATGCCATAGAGAGACTTTTTAAGCCTACAAACTAGAGAGGAGTCTTGAGTAAAACTAATGCTATTCAAAATATCCTTGTTTTATGATGTGCAATACTTTTTAGAGATACATTAGAAATGGACCTCTTCTATTGGTGATGAGATCTCATTGGATGTGAGTAATGCACGACTTTTGACATTGATACATGAATAACAAAATCTTACTGAAGTAGGTTAAAGAGCGAAAGGTTTTCACTAGGACAATGAACATGAGCGGTGGAATTCTATTGGCCAATTTTTTTGTCATTATGTTCAATATTTTAATGTTAATATCCTTATGACATCCTTCTAAATAAAATACCCTAGGTATTCAGATTCATTAAATAATTCCTTGAGATTTTATTAAAGTGCTCAACATTAGGTTTAATTAATCATTATATCCGGTCATATCCATATAATATTATTTTTATCATTAATACCTCGAATAGCTCATTATAAACCTTATCCATGATGTAAAATATTTTTCACTGATGCATCAACGATGGGCTTTCTCGAAGAGCGACAAAGATTATAAAAATGCATGATCGCTAATGTAAAATATTTATCATTGAAAGAAGAGTGATTATTAATACCTTGAATAGTCCGTTATAACCCTTGTCGCTGATGTAAAACCATGGTCATTGATGCATCACCAATAGTATTTCTCGAAGAGTGACAATTATTATCGATAATGCACGATCACTGATGCAAGAGTGATAGTCTTGGATAATCAACGAGGGGATCCAATTATTTAACTCGTATCATAGATACAAAATATTTATCACTGATGCAATATTTATAGCCTATGTCTATCAAAAACAATTTATTGAAGTCATTATATTCTTTTTTTATGGAAGATCTTTGTCCCTGATGTAAGAGTGTTGGCTTTCGTTTATCGACGATAAGCTCTCCCAAGGTCTAAATCCATGAACTTTGGCACTAGATTTAAAATGGATAATTTTGCACAACCAAATAAGAGGTAATTACAAAGATCATGGTAATTTTTATACTCATCCAAGAACTGATTTTAGACCTGGTTTATGGAGATAAAGTTTGACCTAGAGCTATGAATTGTCCTATAATACCAAAAATAGGATAAAATTCAAAGTGCTCATATTTTTATGAAAATGTCCAAGAATCTAAATGGGACAAATGGATACACAAAAATATTGAGATAATCAAAAAATTAATCACGGTTCATGAGATATATCATTTTAAAATTCACAAGCTACTACTTTAAACTACTATTTTTGGATAATCTTGATAGCTAAAATTCTGTAAATTTAATGTAATTGTGAAAATGAGATCAAGATATTTCCACTAGTTTTTTAATCACCCTAAACAGAGTCTTCTAGCTCAATTTATGTCCATTTTAATTTCACATCAAAATGTAGGGCAAAAGTGATGAGATTGGAGTAACCCTAAAATGAAATTTAATTATTTAGACCTTTGAAAAAACTTTGAAACTCAAATATTCTAAATTAATAGCACCAAAATAATGCAATTTATATGTAAATATTCAAATATATTGAATTTAAATCAATGTAGCTAAATACCAATCTTCAAAAATACAAAATGCCAACAATTTCAAAACTCCAATGCAATCAACATTCTAGGGCCTCACTGGACTGAATGCTTATCCCCTTTCTAGTGCTTTTAGTGATGTAAAAGGTTTAAAATTATTGTGGCATGGTGGTTATAGGGCAGACTGTGTGAAGTTTTGTGTGGTGGCTTCTGGGACAGATAGTGCAGAATATTGTGGCAGCTATAAAAAGCTAGATAGACTACCTAGATTCATGGCAAGTATTGATCCCACCATGTAAATTCAAAAAAAAAAACATTCTAAAAATATTGGTGTAAGCAAATTTTCAAAGATCTTGATGCAAGTAAAAAATTTAAATTAAAACCAAAAGTTCAAGTGGGTCCCCAAATTGGGGTGAGTTGTGCATTGGTATCAATAGGTAAACAATAATCCCTATCATGGATTGACCATGTGCTAGAGCCATAGGCTGATAAATAAGACAAGTTAGTTCAAAAAAATGGAAATTCTACGAGATTTGACTAATCTTATCCACTTGGGTGGTTGTCTATATTAGTATTGAACCCAAAAGTGGTTTGATATGCCTGTACTGATTCAAAATAATACTATTGATTTATTGGGTGAACAAATGTGCTATGAACTTGAAAGCACTCTTATGAACAAAATTGTTGTTTGAAAATGAAAAAAAAATACCTTGAGAAAATGCTTAGTCTTTTATTTTGTTGTACAACCAGGTGAGTAGACTTGGGTTGTTACATATGGTATCAGAGTAGAAGAGATCTTATGTTATAGGGATTTAATTAAAACTTTTTGTTAAAAAAAATAAAATTTTGGAAAATGTCTTATGGTACATAAGTTGCGAGGTGGTACTTCCAAGGATTCCACAAGAAGTGTCCACAAGGAAGCCATTTTTAAGATAAAATATAAAAGGACCATGAGTAGGAAATCAAAGAGAAGATCCTCAAAAGAAATGAAAGATTATGCAAGCAAAGGTACCTCCTTTAAATGAGCCTGGTAAGGAGGAAGGAAATTTAGCATAGGTAGTGCAATTGTTACAAACTCTTTTGGAGTAGCTAAAAGAAGGAATCCAACAAAAAAAATCACATGGTCAAAAATAAATGATAATAGACCAACAATGGTAAGTAATGAAGGACTTAACCCAAGAAAAGGAAATTGAAGGTAGGTTAGAGAGGATGCCTAACGAGCCTGGAAGAATTAGTTCCAAAAGGGCCAAAGTGAGTGAGGAGTTGGCCAAGGACCTAAATAAGGTTATGATTCCCAAATTTTAATCTTATAATTAATGAAAATATAGTATAAAAATTTAGAAATTTATTATTTTGCAACAAAGAATTATTGATAGTCTGATCCTATTACCAAAAATTTATGAAGTGGGTTATGGAGCAAAGTAAAAAGGTCTAAAGAGGAGATAAAAATTGAGAAATATGTTAAAGAATACCTATTGTGGAAAATTTTGATATCCTTTAAATATGGCTATCATGCTACTAAAACTTCCTAATCAGAACAATATGCAAGCTCTTGTAAACATAACTCTTCAACCAGAACATTATAAATTCTAAGAGGACTAGGTTTGGTAAGGATACCCCATAATGAGTTTGATTAATGATATGCCATTAATGTGTAAACTCAACCATATTTAATGAATCATAATGGATTTTTATGGTGACCAAGCAAATATAGCATTTATAGCTTTAGTTTCAAGAATGCAAATTGGTGCCTTGTCTATTGGGTGACTGTAGCAAAGCTTAACCAATTTTATGAAATAGTGAGAAAAAGAAGGAAAGAACTGATAAATACATATTCATTCGAATATCAAAATCAACATGGTTTTTTAAATCAGCAAAAGAAACTTTATCTATAAACTCAAATAATATAATATACAGACAAGTGACACACACACATTGCACCAAAATATACCAAAGAGCAAAAGCTAAAATTTGTATTATGTTCAATACCAAATGATTACAATATTAGAGCCCAATGATGTGCTTAGGTCTCTTAAATAACACAACATAATATTCACCTTGTTCGAATAATGTAACAAGGGAATTCAGATCTCTTGTCCTAATTGTAGTGACATAAAGACTCCAACTCCTCAAGCAACTCCTAGAAATGATCTTAGGTAGCTAGCTCAACTCTTGGAAATACCTGCACAAAGGTGAGAAGAATTAAGAGATGGAAAACAAAGACAACATAGGGAGAATACAACCAACCCAAACAAAATACTCAAAATGCCTCTTGCAGAATTTTGCTATTTTGGTGCTTGATCTTGAATTCTAGCTTGAAAGACCTCTTTTATAGTTTGAATTCTGTAATTCTGTTTTGAATACTTGGTTTATATGAAACCACTTGGCATCCTATCTACAACTAAGTTCTATTAATGTATTACTACAAGAACTAAGCTATCACAGGTTGTCAAAATTGGAGAAACTATGCCACTTGTCCTCAAATATTTAGGTTGTTCTTGTACTAGGACTGGCTTTGATTCCTTTTCTTCTTCAATGATGGTGGGCCTTGGAATAAATTCTACTTTACCCTTTATTGGAATCTCAACTCCCAATTTTATTGAAATTTGATGTTGTAATATAGTGTTTTATAGTTGGACTGCAATGGTTTACAGTTGGGTTGATGAGATGTATCCTGGGTTATATCTTATTTTCAAGTTCTTCTTGATTCAGATCTATAATTTTGGCCTTTGATATTTATAACTATTTGGGTATCTTCTCCTTGAAGCTAAGTGAACTGAGTCATTCATAGTCAATTATTGGGGCTTATCCAACTGTTCAGCAATAGGTAAGTGAAATCCGGTCTAGGTTCAATGAAAATTATTCTTCTCGATCGTTCGACTTCCTTTCTTGATTTTTTGAATTTCCTCTTCACCCCTTGGTTCGATCACCTATAGAAACAGAAGAAAAAAATCAATTTAGGACTTTGGTGGTAAAAGAAAATCAAAATTTGGTATTATTATTAAAATTTGATGATTTTAAATTTATTAATGTCTTCCTAAGGTTTAGCATTAGCCTCTTTTATTTGGTTATTATTCTTATTATTATTATAAATTATTATTATATTCTGATGTTTTGGATTTTAATTTTAATTACTAGATTTCACATTAAGGTTCATGTTTTCATTTTTTATGTCACAATATTAATATTAATCCTAAGGTTTCCTTTCGATATTAAGCTTGTGATACCAAATAATTAGTATTAATAAATACCAAAGTATTCATATTAATATCAAATATATCCAAATTATTCGTTCTCCATTTAATTCCATGTCCTCAATTGTCAATGTTATCCTCCTTGATTTTAATATTTGAAATCTAGATGTTTAAAATTCTTCGTCATTAAAATACCCAAGGTCTTATATTTCATGCTAATATCATTTCTATAGTTAAGATCTCAATAAAAATTCTTTTTAAAATTTCATGGGTGATGTATAATCCTTATTGCTCATGCAAACTCCTTTCTGCTTATGCACTAGTAATGAACTTGTTGTATCGGTGATGGAATTTAAATCATTAAATCTGTGTCACTCATGATAAATATTTGTCATTGATGGTAGAGCAATGGCTTTGTTATATCGGTGATGCGTTCTCATTGGTATTATATTTATACCAAAAAATTGAGGTTTAATTAAAATGATAATATTATTTTTATCAATGATTATTACCAAAAATACCCTTGGTCAACGATGTGGAAGAGATACATTAGTGATAACCCTCTTCTATCAGTGATGAGATCTCATTGGATGTTGGCAATGCATGAATTTTGGCATTGATACATGAGTGATTAAATCTTACTAGAGCAGGTTAAAGAGCAAAAGGTTTTCATTGGGGCAATGAAAATGAGAGATCAAATTTTATTTGCCAAATTATTTATCATTACGATCAAGTTTTTTATGTTAATATCCTCATGACATTCTTCTAATTAAAATATCCTAGGTATTCGAATTAATTAAATCATTCCTTGAGGTTTTATTAAAGTGCTCAACATTAGGGTTAATTAATCATTATATCCGCTCATATTTGTATAATATTATTTTTATTATTAATGCCTTGAATAGCCCATTATAAACCTTCTCATTCATATAAAATCTTTGTCATTGATGCATTGACAATGGGATTTCTCAAAGAGTGATGAATATTGTAAAAATGCATGGTAATTGATGTAAAACCTTTCTTGTTGATGGAAGAGCAATGGTTAATGCCTCGAATAGTCCATTATAACCCTTGTCACTGATGTAAAACTATTGTCATTTATTCATCACCAATATACTTTCTTGAATAGCGACAAAGATTTCCAAAAAAGCAATGCAAGAGTGATAGTCTTGGACAATCGATAAGGGGATCAAATTTATTTAAATCATGTTGTTGATATAAATTCTTTATCACTGATGCAAGAGCAATAGCCTAGGTCTATCAAATTTTTCATTAAGGTCATTATATTTATTTGACTAAGAGTGCTAGCTTCAAAGAGTGCTAGCATTGGTTTATCGACGATAAGCTCTCTCGAGATCTAAATCCATGAACTTTGGCACCAAATTTAAAATGGATAATTTTGCACAACCAAATAAGAGGTAATTACAAATATCATGGTAATTTTTATACTCATCCAAGAACTTATTTTAGACCTGGTTTATGGAGACCAAGTTTAACTCGAAGCTTTGAGTTGTCCCATAGTGCCAAAAATAGGGCAAAATTCAAAGTGCTCATAATTTTATAAAACTTTCTATGCATATAAATGGGCCAAATGGGTACTAAAAACATTGATATCATAAAAATATTCATCACGGTTCATGAGATATGTCATTTTAAATTTCACGATCTATTACTATGGACTGTTATTTTTGGATCAACCTGATAGCTAAAATTCTAAAAATTCAGTACCATTGTGACGCTGAGATGAAGCTCTTTCCACCAGTTTTTGAATCACACTAAACTAAGTCTTCTAGTTCAAGTTATGTCTATTTTAATTTCACATAAAAATGTAGGGCAAAAGTGATGAGATTGGAGTAACCCTAAAATGAAATTTAATTATTTAGACCTTTGAAAAACCTTTGAAACTCAAATTTTCTGAAGTAATCAAGCCAAAATAATGCAAGTTATATGCAAATATTCAAATATATTGAATTTAAATGAATATAACTAAAGCCCAATATTATTATTTTTTAAGTAGAAAATTCCTTGTGGGGTTGCATTGGTCTGAGAGACCATGATCAGGGGGTTTTACATCGTCAAAGTCACCTAGGAGTCGCACTCGACCCTTCCCGCACCAACATTATCAATTGGATTTTGGATACCCAATTCAACTTTTTGGTAGGGTGGAGATTTGAACTTGGGACCTCCCTTGGAGGATTGCCTTCTCCTCTCCAACTCACCTACAACACCGGGTAAAGCCCAATCTTCAAAAATGTAAAATACCAACAATTTCAAAACTCCAATGCAATCAACATTCTAAAAATCTTGGTGTAAGAAAATTTTCAAAGATCTTGATGCAAGAAAAAAATTCAAATTAAAACCAAAATTTCAAGTGGATCCCCAAATTGGGGTGATTTGTGCACTGGCAACAACAGGTACAACACTATCCTAGAAGAAATGAATAGAGAACTGTAGAATTAAAAAATATATAGGGAAATTACACCTCAAATCAAAGATCTTCATGCAAGAAAAAAATTCAAATTAAAACCAAAATTTCATGTGGATCCTCCAAATCGAGGTGAGTTGTGCACTGGCAACAACATGTACAACACTATCCTAGAAGAAATGAATAGAGAACTATAGAATTAAGAAATATCTAGGGAAATTACACCTCAAAGAGGGAATGAGGATAACAATAGGGATAGTAGAACTCCTGCAATGGGTTCTATGTATTATAGAGGGTCCCACTTTGCTATAAAGTTCTCCCACATAGTTGATCTCCATCAAAAATATCTAGAAGAAGTCACCCATAAGATCTTTGTGGTGACGAGTAGTTACCATACTTGTTGTACAAGTTCCCATTTTCCTTTGTTAAATGGTAAAATTTATGGTATAGATGCATATATTTTGATAAATGGTGGATCTACTAATAATTATTTCCACTAGTTAGTGAGTAACATGTTAAAAAAAAGTTTTTGCAAACGATTGGGAGGTAGAGTTTGAGTTAGGACATACCTACCAAGTTAACCAATGTTTAATTGCTCCTCATATTTTTTGTCTAAGGAAAAAAATCTAACTGGCAATTATATGTAGAACTCTGTATCTTGTCTAGTCTCTAAATCCAAAAAAAAATATTAATAAAACTCCTTTTGTGGTCAGAGGTAGATGGAGGACCTTGCAGCCACAATCAAATTATTTCAAGGGCAATTGGAACAATCCATATCCATGATGAAATTCTTAACATAAAAGGTGGAATATCAACAATAGTTCTTGTTGAACAAGAGTTTAGAAGTACAAAAAAAGCAAATAGATCCAAGGTAAAGAATATAATTAATGGAACCAATCCTAGAATCAAACATGATGATTTGGTTAATAATAAGATTTGCAAAACTAACTTAAAGCTTGTAAGGGTTCAAGAAGTCAAGAAGGAGAAATGTCAAGTACCTCAAGTGGGTTGTTATGTTTGTGGAGGGGCACATTATGCTAATAAATGTCCTCAAAAAATTGATCTCAAAGAAGCACCTAGTGAGCAATCTCTTGCAACTCATGTAAAACCTAGAGTTGCAAAACAGGTAGAACATGCCATACCACAACCTTGAGAGGTGTTAAGATTCTTTCACCTTAGGGCTAAAAGTATAAGAATTTCAAACAACACAATTTTCTATCCTTTTTTTAACACACATAATTTTTTTAAAAACATTTCATATGAAATGACGATGTATATGTATATATGCTTGAATGTCTGGACTATTGAGTAGAGTAGCTTATACATATTTTGGTTGTAACTAGACTATTGCATAGAGTAGTTTTGTGTGTACTTTAAGGTATCTGAGTAGAGTAAATTTGTTTATGATGATGTGCAATTTAATTTATGCATGGAAATTTGGAGGAACGTAATATGAAACATTAGGTGAACGAATTGTTTAAACAAGTTTGAATTATTTATAGGTTTGTGCATGATTGTGAATACATGATGTATAATTTGTGAATGGATTTCATTTCTGGTTAATATTAATGACTATGTAAATGAGAATGTTTTAATATTTATATTTTTACCATGTACTAAACATAGGAATTGTGCTTGTTTTAAGTGGGGGAGGATGTAACGACCCACCCTATACGACCATTGGTTATGGATAGATTAATGAATTAAACTTACCTTTATATTTTAGAGCATGGTACTACTGATATCCTTTGTATGTGTAGGATTGGGTATGTGCATTGGATGGATAAGTTGCTTAGTGGAAAATGTGAGTAGGGAAATGATGATTCATATCAGGGGTAAATAAAAGCCCCATATTTACATTTCATGTAGGATTACATGAATTATTTATCAGTTATGTACATGTATTTGCTTCACTTAGAAACATGTTGTTTCTGAAAGAATAGTTTAATGATATGTTTTGTTTAAGGTGGCAGTGAAGATGTTATGTCAAGGGAGCCACCTTCGTAAGGTTATGATGGATTGAGAGTATTTATGTTTGCCTTGCTAGCATGAATATTCTAAAAGTAGAATTATGTTATTAAATAATTACATTTAAAAAAATTAATTTATTTTTATTAGAGTAGTTAGAATATGAATTATATTCTTTGTTTGTGTACTTATAATTTTGTTGATAAAAACAAAGTGTAAATTGATTCTTCAATACCCTGTCATGATGAGTGAAAATGTGTGTTCATTAGTGATACTAACCTCTTGCTGATTCATCACCAAGCATACTTTTTTCTAGGGAGATCGAGTAAGACAAGACCGAGAGTTTATCAGTAGTGGATGGTATTTTTATTTTGCATGTATTCAACGAGAGAAAGGGAGGAATATCATTTTGAGAGGTATGTCTTGGAAAATAGAGAGAATATGAGGGTGGTGATAGGGAGTAAGAGGGCAAGGAGGAATAGATTTTTGGAAGAAAATAAAGAAAGGATTTATTGTTATAGTGAACTATCAAGTAAGCATGTTACCTTTCATATCAGATTGTATGGATGATGTTGAAGTAATTATATGCAAATGAAACATTTGTTTTACTTTTTTAATTGTTGGAATGAAATATAGATTAGAATATAAATATGATATTGTTGTTCTATCTTTGATAAGTCGTACTTAGAGTTATACATGTTATTTTAAATAAAATCGATGATGAAAGAATTGATGTGAATATATAGGAATGTTTCATTCCTGGTTGCTATATAATAAAATAGTAATGTATGCAGTTCGTGCATGTGGTATTATTCCAAGATGACCTGGAAAATTGAATGGAAATGGAAATATATTTATTTTTTTAGCTTGCAAGAATGTATGCAAATGGAATGATGCAAGCTGGTTTTTTTAAGCATTCTTAGAATGTATTATAGCGTGCATATCATGATAAAAGAGTCGTATCTAATCCCTGTTAAAAAAATAAAAATAAATTACACTTTGGACACCTTGTTGGGAAGACAGGTTTACATTGTCGAACAACAAACTTGGTTTACGAGGTTAGAGAATGAAAGTATCAAATTTGACTCATATACCATGAAAAGTAGATTTATTATAAAAATTTTATAAACAACCAATTCTGTGGAGGTACCTGGGAATAACAATTGTTCTATGTAATATTACTTTGTAATCTATTAGTGCTACCAGACCCAGTTCTTGTGAGCACTCTATTTTGGGTTTCATTGTGTTTTCTCTGGAACTGTCACACTTTTCTAAATTCAAAGCTAGCATTGTTTTTAGTCTTGTTGTCCCGAGCTGTGTTTAGGAGGAGTCCAAAAAGTGTAACAATGTTAATAAATCTTATTGTTATTGAGCGTTTGTTCAGTGATGTTTGTAAATGTTTGAAATATTTATACTACTTTATTAAAATATCATTGTTGATTAAAGTAATGAATTCTTTCTAGCCACCTGTAATCTTGTGCCGAAGAACCATTTGATAATAAACCTGATTTATAGTAGTGTTGTCTTTGAGCTTATTCTAAAAAAATAAAACTTCAATTAATTGTTATGTGCTAACAAACAAAATTATTAAAAGAATTTTATTTATTTTGATGGCAAAATACATTTTGTATAAATGGATGATATTGTATGAAGAGAAATAGTGATGTGATAATCTTAAAAAGATTGAATTGAATTATATACACTCCAATGGTGAATAGTGGCCTCTTTTTCAGAATAAACCATGAAAAGTTCTATTCTAGAATTGCTTGACAACTCATGTACTGTTTATAAAATTGTGGTTCAATAGCAATAAAGAAGTATATATGTAATTTTATTTTATAAGTTGGCTATTGTATGTTTTATTGAACTTGTGAGTAAATTGTTAGGTTTGTTGTGTGAATTAAAAGGGAGTGTGAAACATTCTCCATGTTTATACTTGATAGTGACAAATAGAAATAGATTGATAGAGCTCTTCTACATCATTGTATACTCAGTACCTCTTGTATTTAAGAAAAATAATAATTTTAAATTTCTTAATTTCAAGCAATATAAACACATTATTTGAGAGAGGAATAATCTCTAGTCTGACATTCATAATGGTTCATTGGCTAGAAAGTGTCAATGTGTAGCTATAGATATGTTTAGGGACATTGGAAATGGTTTAAGCACATCTTAATTGAAAGTGATAGGTGGGAAGTGTTACACCCAAATAGCAATAGAGAGAACACCTTTTTGCAAGTTAAAAACTCTGACTATTTTAGCATGTCAAATACCAATGGTAAGAGTTGCATTCCTTAATTAATTGTCAAAATAATAGATCAATTTAGCTTATTTGGATGTTTATTACTTGCCTAATAGGGACGGGTGAGGTAAGCTTACCTATAAATCAATTGTTGTGTAATATAAGGAAATGTTAATAAAATTACCTAACTTTAGTTCAATCTTGGAAAAATTCTAGAGAGGGACCATTTGACACTTTCAATTTGTGTGATAGTTTCTTTTGGTGTTACCATGAAAATACTTAAGTAACACATGCACCTTTATGAACTTGAAAATGTGATATTCCAACAGATCAATGGAAGATTGAGAATATGATAAACAATAAGTAGATGAGGATTTCACTACCATTAAGTGTATTTTCAAAAATAGTACTTGCTAGAATAAAATATAATAGCATAATGGTTTGACTGGAAACTTTAGATTTAAAATAATAGTGAATTAGTGATTGCTTATATGTTATTAAAACTTCTAATGTACTCTTTAAAAATTAGCTATAACACATAATAAAGCTTTTAGTAATCAGGTCTAGATACATGAATTAATAAAAAAACATAAAAGTTTGATTAAAGACAAAGAAAGTCCAAAAATTTTATGGTATGTTTTCCTATTAAGTAGGGAAAGGACTATTGGAACTCATGACTGGATTAAATAAATAATGCTTTGAGTTAAATATTTTATCTATTAGAGTTACAATTACCTGTTACAAATAGTAAGAAATTAAAGTTATAAATGACTAGAGCATGTATTTCAAAGAAACTCTAGGGTTGTTAGATAATCTCCAAACCTTTTCTTAAAGTTATGGTGGGAAAGAGAAAATATATTCCTCATGAAGATAATAAATTTAGATTATCCAGATTTGTTATGGGAATAACCTTCTAAAACTTTGACCCCAGATTACTCATCAAGGAGGATGAACTAGATTTTCTATGAAGCTCAAACCATTGGATTTAAGCTAATGAAGTATAATTATCCTTAATTTAATTAGAAAAAATAACTATGAGACTATTGAACTCATAGAATTGGAAATATGTAACTTGAAAACCAAGTTTTAGATAGAGATAATCCTTAAAGTAAGAACTTGGTTGAAGTATTAAGCCCAACTTGGTAAATGGATGGAAATGAAATAGTTAGATAGTATAAATATATGCTACCAAGATGCTTTAATATGAACCCTAGCTAAGAAATTAAAGATAGAAAAGTATGGGTTAAGACAAAATATACCCAAGGGTTTGGAATAAATTATGTGAATCCTTTATTGAATCCTATCTAGAGTCTTAGTGATGAATTATAGCTATAATTTTCAGCTAAATTATTGGTCTAACTCATCAATAAGGATGAGAAAACTACTTGAGATGAGGATGTGCACACAAAAAGTATTTAAATATTATTTGCAAATGAATTTAATCATCAGGAAAGGTGATTAATATATTGATACACTCAATGCTACTAAGGTGTGAATATTACACAGAGCAAGCCTCAGAGTAACTATAGTCTGATAGAATTGATTTGGAAAAGACTTGGTTAGAACTTGTAACAAGGGGCAGTATGAGATGCCATCTCTAGGTTGTTATCCAAGTAGTATTGTGATAAATCCCATGTTTATTTGACTTTATTTAGCCAGAATATTTGGTATGAGATAAATGTTTGTGATTCAATGGGTATGTGTGATGAAGTCCAAGGTTAGGATATTCACATGGCACTAACTAACTCAAAATAAGGGATAATAAATTAGTAATTTAGGCATATGCACATTTATCCCTTGCATATCTAA
Organism: Wollemia nobilis; assembly: GCA_028583015.1. Classification (NCBI taxonomy): domain Eukaryota; kingdom Viridiplantae; phylum Streptophyta; class Pinopsida; order Araucariales; family Araucariaceae; genus Wollemia; species Wollemia nobilis. The sequence goes on from JAQPPZ010005120.1 coordinate 2,775,132, forward strand.
AGCTTTAATTAAGCCGACTAGTTAGGTCATGGATTCTCAAATGTTGAACAAGTCAACCAGTTAGATAGTGGGTTCACAAAATCAAAGGGATGGGGAAATAAAGTGTCCCCCTATAGGTGTTGTGGGCCCTAGAGGATAACCTTAGCCATGAATCAACCACGTCCCAAAACCAAAGATCGATAAATAAGACAAGTTCATTCCAGAGAATGGCACTTCTGTGGGATTTGGCTAATCTCGTCCACTTGGGTGGTTGTCTATAGAAGTCTTAAATCCAAAAGTGGTATGATATATCTGTACTTATTCAAAATAATACTATTAATTTATTAGGTGAAAAAATGTGCTATGAACCTGAAAGCACTCTTATGAATAAAACTATTATCTAAAAATGGAAAAAAAATTACCCTAAGAAAATGCTTGTTTTTTTTTTTGTTGTACAACTAGGTGAGTAGACTTGGGTTGTTACACCAAACCTTGTAATCATTAAAATTTTGATTTGTTTGGGAAGGTCCATGTGAAATCGTTACAGTAAAAAAATAATGCATTCCAACTGCAATATCAGGAAGGGATAATGCAATCAATCCTAATCAATGGATACAATTTGAAATTTTATTTCAAGTAGATTCTTTTCCTTTGTAATATATGTATACATAGTTATATTATACTTGTATCATTTACCTTAAAAAAGAAAGAGAAGAAAATGCAGTATTCAATTTTATTGGTTCAAAACCATGGTCAGCGTTAGTCAAATGAGCACTTAGATAGAAATAAGCCATGGCTATAAGCTAGCTCCATTTCATGGTTAACATAATCAACTCAAGTCTTTCAATGAATTCAAGCCACGAATTACAGTTTCTCTACATTGCAATCAAGGCCAATCAAAGGTAGAAGTTTTCTAAACACCCATGACCATGAGTGAGCTCTATGCCATGATAAACATGGTAAACATAGGAAAATTCTAAAAGATGGATCATGGTGATAGAGGTGGACTTAGATTTAAAGTTAAAATATTTAGATGGTGTTTACTATTTAAAAAGCCTCTAATATTCGAAGAGTCCAGATCTTAGAGCATTGTCAAAAATTTGTAGAGAGCTCAAAAATTATAAGCTTACCTTAAATTTTGAAGTGATTCAAAAATTTCAAAGGAAATAATTCTTGATAAGCAATAGTGGTCACTTAATATTCAATCCATAAAACATTTGTAGGGTTCGAAAGTGACAATGATAATTAGTTTCAAGATGTAAATTCCAAGGTTGTTGATATGACTATAACGTGGAAGACTATGGATCAGCACAAAGCAGATAAAATGGTGTTACAGGGCCTTTCATCATCAATCCTATGTTATTTTAATTTATATTTTATTCTTTTTATATCTATAATATTTTTTATCCCTACCCTAAACTAGTATATGCCATAGCTGAATTCTATGATCCAAAGTAGAGGTTAGTACAAGCAACCTAGGGGAAAAACATTTTTTTGCTAACCCCTATGGTTTTATCTAAACAATTTTCTATGGTAATGAAACCTAATATTAATCCTAAACCCTTCAATCCTAAGGAATAATATATGTATCATACTCTACAAGATCATGTGGATGATAGGAATCACCTCAAGGTGACATCTTACCAAAAACTCCTATTCTAACCAAATAATTTTAGAGCTTAGAGATATTTTCAAAGCTAACAATATTTGTAGGCTTGAATTCTAATAGGGTAGTCTATGATTGGCAGATAGACATAGCCAATTTCATATCAAAACCCAAATATTATGACACATATTTAATGGACAAGAAAACTAGGCCATTATTTTTTGAATGGCCCTCCTTCCTTTGTAACCAAATGCATGAGCAGCTGACCAAAATAAAAAAATGGTTCCCAAGATACCTCATTTAGATACTACTCCCACTTATCCTGGTTATTTTTCAGATTTACCAAGCAAGAGATGTTGTGGATAGATGTAAAACACAAGGATGAATAGGTAAATCCCTTGCAATTCTATGCATGGACCAATCTGTTAACTAAGACTAAGTCCTATTATAAGTTCAATACAGAACTTTTAGGGCTAGCCCTTAGGATTATATATAGAAAATTAGCTATATTTTCTCCCAAAGCAAGGAAAGTGTTACAAACCACACATGTAGAAGAGGGATATTGGTATATTTTAACTAAAGGTACAATTGTTAGATTATATGGCTATATTGTGAAGCCATTTTTTGTTGAGGTTCCCCAAGGAACCTCAATGAGCCCAATTAGAATATACAAATCAAGCTAATCAATTAATTCACAAACCTTGCATTATATAGGGGCAAGGAAACCCAATTACAAACAAGAACCCCCTAATTATGCAACAATACACCCAAAGTGAGAGGAGCAAGAATAGGGAGGAAGTAAAACAATAATATGCTAACTATGCCTATAGCATAGCTAACAACTAACCAATAATCGTAATGCCAACTAATAACCTATGTGAGGGGAAACCTCACGTGGAAAGGGAGCAAAAGAAAATATCCTAGGAAAATAAAAGAAAACCTATCCTAGGAATTTGATGCCCTCATCATACCTCCCCACTCAAGTAGCATTGGAATCCAATGTGTACACAGTAAGAGTGGAAGGGTGAGTCACCAATCGCTGCATAGAAGTCTCATAACTGGGCGAAAAACCATCCTGGATACCCGGGGATGCCAGTGTAGAGATACAGCATCTAGAAGACTCCAATGCCAAGGAAAGGCAAAGGAGTAAAGACCTGTTGCTCTGCATGTGCTGCTAAAATCCTGGAACCTGTGAATAACTGGAACCTGTAAAGAGGTCGCTGTAGTGTTCGAGGTGGAACAACAGATGGTGTAGTAGATGCAACAGTAGAAGTCTTTGATGAAAAAGGAAGAATGACCACCTAAGAAGGATAAAAACTTTTGAAGGCCATGAGGCTAATAAAAATAGCTAGCCTGATCATTTGATCCTGTAAATATGAATGACTACCTATAAAGGAAAAAATCCTTGAAGGCCATGAGACTAATGATAGTATCTAGCCTAGCCATATCATCTAGCAATAAAGTAGCCCTAGGTTTGCTGCTGCAAGCTAGAAAGGCTATCAGATTGTCTCAAATAAATGAGTACAATGTCCGTGTGGGATAAGTGGTCCTCAAAAGAAAGAGAGTGTCGGGTACCACCGAAATGCACTCCATACAAAGCCACAAAAGGATGGAATCCCAAAATGGGAGGAGAAGTGAACTCCTCAAAGATCTCATGGATCTTATCCACAAATTCAAGTGGATACAAATGCCTGCAGAGTCATGATTTTTGAAAGGTCATAATGGTGCTATGAATTTCAAGCACTCGTTGAAGCCAAAAAGGTCTTCAATATTTGCCTCGCAGGGCAATTACAATGTGCTATGGTTTTCAAACACTTCATGAAGCCAAAACGTTCGTCATGCTTTTCCTCATAGGGTAATGACAAATGTGCGTATTTTAACACTTACAATGAAGTCACAAAAGACTTTTCAAACCTTGCTTCGTGGGAAAATTGTGCTATTATTTTCAAGCACCAGAAGCAAAAATCAAATTGCTTTTACAATAATTACCTCATAGGTAATTTTCAAAAAAATAATTAACGGAGGGACCGTAGGTGAAGTCATCTAACCATCGCATGGATCGGGCTAGTCAAAGGGCCAAGTGGTTCGTAGATTGATCATGCAATATTAGTCTCCTCGTGGAGATCCACAAAATGAAAGCCTTTGCTTCTGATGGTGGAATCCATGTGCCCTCCATTCACCAGTATAAAATCTGAAACGAGCATCTACCACATGGCGTGGTCATCCAAAGACTAGTATGAGGTCCATAACTAAAATTCACCATGCAACGATCATGCCAGCGATAGCGGGCACCACTAACGCATTCAAACGGAAACATAAAGGCAAACAACAACCAACTGCCACTTCATCATTTGGTGACATGCAAAGCTAACAAATTTCTTGGATCCGCACACAAGGGCTCAAGGTTGAGCGAAACAATTCATCTTGGGAAGTGGCATGGCCAACAAGAATATTTCGATTCCAAACCATTCCTGTGTGATGGAAAGAACGCGGTCCAAGTGACATGCGGGTTATTCATCAGTGGTAATAGGTGTCTCCTTTCATGGAGGAGACACACAAATTGAACACCGTAGTATGAAAATGGTGGATACAACTGCACCAAATGGATGCGAGTAGGAACCGTGCATGGATTGTTGGTACACAGGGCCCGACAGATCCAGAATTTTAGGATTTGGATCCGTAATTTTTGCTGTAGGCCAAATTGCCCAAAAAAACACAATGCATGTAATTCGTCATTGCTCGATGGATCATGGGTAGACACACCAATTAGCATGACAAAAATACCAAAGTCAGATGCCATGTATCCTCAATCATGTATATCGAAGACAAAACAACTCATTTCCTTCGTGATTTGGGGATTCCTCCATCGAAGGGCTGCATTCGTCGAAGATATATGCTCATCGAAGAAATGTTGTATGGATCTGGACTTCAACATGCCCATTCTAGGCGATAGGCCACATTCAAAACATATCAGTCTCCTATCAGAACTACAGTAAAACAAATTACAGCTAGATGAAAATTTAGTGACCACATCAGTTGTATGTCGTTGCACCAACTTGAATCTAGACAGTCTGACATCTGGCCTCTGCTTCACCTACAGGAGCAGATCTGCCGTTGTAATAGTGGATCTTTCTCCTTTGATGTTTGATTTTAGCTAATTTGCAAGCCAATCACCAAAATCCTGGCTATTCATTCCAACTACATCAATAGAATGGTTCGACCATTACGCAACAACACAATCGATTAGTGCTGCGTCTGCAGAGTCCACTAGGTAGCCTATACCATAGGGTAGAGGTGGAATGCCTAATACCAACGACCGTTGCTTAGCTTGACAGAGGCCGACAAATGCTTGCTTCCAAGCTTGACTAGGTGCCAAATGAAACAATAGGAAGCAAAATCAAAATTCTTGCTCAATGCAATGAGCCGGAGCCCGATCCCGAAGGATCGTTAGGCTCTGATACCAATGTTGAGGTTCCCCAAGGAACCTCAATGAGCCCAATTAGAATATACAAATCAAGCTAATCAATTAATTCACAAACCTTGCATTATATAGGGGCAAGGAAACCCAATTACAAACAAGAACCCCCTAATTCTGCAACAATACCCCCAAAGTGAGAGGAGCAAGAATAGGGAGGAAGTAAAACAATAATATGCTAACTATGCCTATAGCGTAGCTAACAACTAACCAATAATCGTAATGCCAACTAATAACCTATGTGAGGGGAAACCTCACGTGGAAAGGGAGCAAAAGAAAATATCCTAGGAAAATAAAAGAAAACCTATCCTAGGAATTTGATGCCCTCATCATTTTTGTTGTCTCTTTTTGTCATAGACCACTTATTTTCTATGGAATATTATAGGTAAATCAACTTTATCAATTGCACTTTTAGTATAAGGATTAATAAGAAGAGTACATGTACTTATCCTTTTAATCTAGAATATGTGACCATAACAAGGAATGTCTAGAATGAAAGTATCTCTAAGGTAATGAAAAATTAGGTTTAAGAGAGCTCCCTCACCAATGGAGATACAACCCTACCAATATATTTATTGACAAATTGAGTCACATTAATGTAGGAAAACCTCTAAAGTTTAAAAAATAAAGTGGTACCATATTGAAAAGTTTAGGAATAATAAGGAGGATTCAAAGTTACAATGGAATGTCAACCAGATGCAGGCATTGCCTCCATAGAGATATTTTTATGATCAATTGGTATATTATGATCCTAAAAATAAGTAATAATGTGTGTTGAAGGTGTCAAATATCCAAGCCATGTAGAATAAAACCAAGTGGAATGAAGCCAAAATCATAAAGTGGTGGATCATGAGAGTTGAAATAAATACCACCAACTCAAATTATGGCACCAAGTGGGACAAATATCTCTCAAATAAATATTATGAATCCTATAAATAATTGTATAATCATAATAGAAGACAACCACGAAAGAAGTAGCATATAAAGAACAAGGAAAAGTAAAAGAGTTGGATGTAGAAAAGAGCAATGAAACCCAAACATCTCCACCATCTTATCCCTCTCAAGTACAAGAGCAAGCTAGTATAGAGGTAGCTCCATATTCGATAGCTAAAAATGCATAGGCTATGTTTGGCCCAACACATGAGCAGTTACAAACATATACAAAAGGGGCACAAATAATGAAAAAAATAAGCTATTCCAGAAAAGGATTGTGAAAATATGAAACACGACATATAGAGGTAATCTAGATTGAATTAAGGCCTGAGCATTTAGCCTTAGGAGTAGAAGCCATAGAGTAGGAAAATGTTGAAGGTAGGGTAAAATATAAACATGAAATATCTCTGATCAAGTTTAGTACTTTAACCACTTGTAATTACCACTTTCACCAACTCAGGCAGTAGTAGTACCCCAACCTTAGTAACAACATATAGTTGCAAAAGCTACCCCTTATTAACACATAGTTTTTAAGTGGAAAGAAAAGAATTTAGTTGGAGAATCTACAAAGGAGGTTAGCAAGAAGAAAAATTTGGATTAGGTATTGCAAATAGCTAAGGATGCACAATCCATCCATTAAGAACAACCACACCTAGAGGCCACAATACAAGAATCTTTGCTGAAAGACTCAAGTATAATATTTTTTCCTTCGTCTCATTATTCTTCTCCTCCTCAATCCTCAAACAATCACCCTTCCTCTCAGGGTTATACATAGTGGTGAATATTCACAAATTGGAAAAATATTATGATTTCCAAAATTGGAAATTGGTGAATATGAGGTCCCTCAATGTTGACCCATTCGCCTAAGATTTTTAGAACCAATTTTTTCTTAGGGTCAATTCACCACAATATATATCCAAACAAAGGAAAATTTGTACTTGTTGGAAATCACTTTTCAATCCTTATCTAATGGTGGTATTTTTATGAAGTTATAATATGATTTAATAGGTCAAAAGTGGCCCCAAATATGAATTTATATTTTAGGGCTTCAAATACCCCAAATTTTGGTATGAAGATGCTCGATTTGATTTTCTTAGGATTCTTCATAATTCACTTTGATTTTGATTAGGATTCACCATTTTTTTACAAGTATATTTTTAGTCCAACCCCTTATGCATAACCCTTCTTCCTCTTCTCAACAACAAGTTGATAAAGTTCCATCACCTCCAACCCATAGTTTTTCTCCACCACTTTCCTCACCTCCTTCATCACACCCCCCATATTCCCCACCTATTACATCAAAAAGTCCAAATCTCATCCCATTTGGTCCATTTTTTTCTCCCCCAATATCAACACTTCCCTTGTCACTTGGAGAAGCAAGTGTTACTATCTCCTCCACAATATTCCATAGTAGCAATGCATATTTCAACTTCTTCCATGAGCATATATTCTACCATAATAACTACTCCATACATTCCACCTTATCCAATCCTATTTTTCTATATTTGATCACCACATCCACTCCTCTGACTCATCTTAATATCTCCACTTTTTAGAATATTAAGAATATTTTAGTAAGTGCTAAAGAGTGATGGGGAAAGAAACTAGCTAAACCTTCTAAGAAAGCTACCTATCCAAGGCAAATAATGATATTAGATCCAGCTACTCACCAGTGAACAAAAGTTATCATCACCCCTCTAGTAGATAAGCTAGATAAGGATATAACCTTAGAAGACTACCAAGTGGAGGATCAAATAGTGGATATCACTCAGTTTTCCTTGGAGTATGAGGTCATAGCTACCAAAGACTACAATGAAAAATATGATAAGCTAGAGGAAACCCAAACACCTCCATAATATTCTCCTCCTCAAGCACAAGAGCAACCTAGTACAAATGCAACTCCCTCTTCCACAGATAAATAAAGCCTAGTCTATGTTTGACCTGACACATGAGCAGTTACAAATATATACAAAAGAGATAAAAATAATAAAAACATTGAGCTATGCCAGAAAAGGGTTGGGAAAATATGAAATAAGGTCTACAGAGGTGATCCAAGTTGAATAAAGGCTTAAACATTTTGTCTTAGGAGTAGAAGCCAAAAAACATGAAAAGGTTGAAGGTGGGGTAAAATATAAACATGGTACCTCTCTGATCAAGTTTGACATAATCCTATCCTTATTGTATTGTTTGGTACTAATTTATTAACACTTAAGTGTGCTATAATTAGTTCCTCTACATAATATGATCCTTTTTTTATGCACAATATTTATATGGTGGTGTCACTCTAGTAGAAGATTATCATACACAAAAGATAAGTATACAAAAATACAATGAAAGAGGTGTAAATAAAAACCTTATTTATAATTTAAATTGTATTATTTAATTATTTTATTTGGTTTATAATTTTGTACTCTTATATGGCACACTACATCTAATAATTAACAAGGATAGACTTTCAACCAAACATATGATCAAAGTTTCAGTCCACGTTATCTTATATCACCCTCACAATATAACTCTAATTTTATGACTCTATGAGCATTCTCTTCCTCATATAAGCATACAAAAATTGATTATTAATGATAGATGGATATCCCCAATGCAAATACATTTTTCTATTTATATGACTTGTGTCATACCTTATTTTTATTTCCTTAGACTACTTGCAGGATCTATTTAATAACATTAATATAAGACATATTATGGTAATTTGTGGAATGATAATTATTATAGTGGTTGAAATTTATATCAATGGTTCTCATGATGAGATGATAGATGTATGAGATAGTTGATAAGTTGTGAAACCTTATGTATTCGATGATTGATAAATTACAATAATATGTCAAATATAAATTTTTTATAATGAATAAATATTGGCATCTTTAAAAATAATCGTTCTATTTAAGATCTAAAAGAACCAAATTAATTTTAACCATATTATTATAATATATTTGTTAATTATTTTTGAATCAGTTATATGGGATTGAAATGGCCACACCCATCATAAACTCATGGTGGTATTACAACAAGCTTGACAATTAAGTATGTATCATTTAACAAGAATTGAACCTTATCTCCTTCTTAAAAGTTGAGAAATATAACTAATTAAACTAATGTCATTTGATTATTGTTAAATTATGTTAGAATAAGTAATTATTCTCTTAAGTTCTACTAGGATAGACTTACTTGAGTTTCGACTCCTTCATGAGTCAGGTGAACTCTCAGTTATAGTTTACATCAAATTTGATGAGTTTTTGTAATCCAAAGGCTCTCAATGATCAACTTTGTTATTTATACAAAGTTGATCCATGGAATAATCAATCGATTCTATTTGTATTCTCAAATATTGTGATGCTTTGTAGTTCTACTCGTGGGAAATTCTAACATGTTACCAGATCAGGATAGATTCTGCTAGCATTCTCTCTTGAAGGAAGTTTCACAAACTGGTTCACTCTCTCTTATCTTTTCTTTTATCAAGGAGATTTTCTCATTTCAATTGTAATTTTTTTTTGCAATTTTTTTTGAGAAAATTCACTGTTTATGGCACTATCTAATATAGTTTAATGTTGTGTCTTTTCATTTACAATATTTGTTAGAATAAGTGAATATTCTCTTAAGTTTCACTAGGATACACACTTGAGTTTCCACTCCTCCATGTGTTAGGAGAACTCTCAGTGGTGTCTTCATTAGGTTTGATGAGTTGTTGTAATCCAATGGCTCTCAATGATCAACTCTACTATTTATACAGAGTTGATCCTAGAGATAAATCAATCAGTTCTACTCTTCTCTTCATCTCTTGTAATGCTTTGCATATATATTATGAAATTCTAACATGGTACCAGAGTAGGATAGATTTTGCTAGTATTCTCTCTTGAAGGTTCTAGGATCTGGTTCATTTACTTTGGATATATTTTTTTTTGGCTATCTTCTTGAAATTATTTCAGTAGTCATTTTCCGTTATCCATTGTTTAATTTTTTTTAGCAAAATATTTATTGTTGAAAATATTTGATGCAATATTTTTTAATATATTTGTTCTAAGTCATCTTTTGAGGGTATTCAAAATATTAAAGCTCTTCCTTTGCTTTGAATCAGGTTTACCCTATGCTATGGGCTATTTTTAGCCCATTTAAAAAGGAAGGATCTTATTTTTTATTTTTTAATACTCCCTCTCTTCGATTCATCTTTTAGCCCTTTTTTAAATAAGTTGAAAAAAACTCCTTTTATCTTAACCCCTTTTTTTTTTCAAGTAAATTTATGAGGTTATATTTTTTAAATGTTAATTTAAATTTCATAGAGAAAATCACATTAAATCCTTAAAATTGCTTTATACAAAAAGGGGGGCCTATCTTTAAATTATTGCTATCTTTGTCTTTTATTTGATTTAATATAAACTTTAAAATTTCTCAAGTTTACTATTAAATTCAAAACATTTAAGAGGCCCATCTATTTTATACAAACAATTTTCTCTTTGGCAATTATAAATTATATTTGTTCATTATAACCTTGTTTATTTCATAGATAAGATTATTTTTTAAAAGACAATTTTGTTTCTCCCATCATTTCCTTTTAAGTGTTTTTTAAAAAATCATTAATTTAAATTTACAAGATTTCAAAATAATTCCTTCTTTTTTCAAATATCTTTTGCCTATGTTCCATGTATCAGTACTTATAAAAACTTATAGTTTCCCTCTCATAAGGGCAAGTTTTTTGAGGCAATTGGTATAAAGGCCTAGCAAATATTTTTTCTATAATCCGTTTCTTTGGGTATCTCTCTAACTTATTGTTTCCCTCTCGTAAGGGCAAGTTTTTGAGAAAACACCAAATAAACTGATTGTTTCCCTGCATATCAAGCCAACACCCTTCCAAATTCTTCTCTCTACTTATAGTCTCCCTCAAGTAAGGGTGGGTATTGTGAAGAATAAAAAAAGGATTTGGCTCTCTCAAAGCAAACAATATTAAAAACTCATTATACTTATAGTTTCCCTCTCGTTAGGGTGGGTATTTTGAGTAATATATATTGAAAAGCTTCATATATTTTCTTTCTTCCATTTGCATTAATCAATTAATTGAAGTTCTAAGGGGGATATATTGGTTAATTATAAAACTTCAATCCTTTTAAAAATATGAATTCAATTGAACCTCTCACCCCTCATAACTTTCACACTTGGAGACCTAAAATTTTAAATCTTATCTCTCAAAAAGGTCTTACTCATTTGTTAGAAGAAAAGCAACCAGAATTTGATAAAGAATATGAAATCTTTGTTCATAAAGGAAAAATGCATGAAACTATGGGTATTATTAGCTCTAATTTTCATGAAAGTTTGTGGTTTCATATTACATATTGCAAAACTCCTTATGAAAGTTGGGAGAAATTGAAGACTCTGTTTGGGAAAGTAGATCAGATGAGATCAATGCAATTAGAAGTTGAACTCACATCTCTATCTCCTGAAGATTTTAGTAGTATTGTTGACTTCCTCACTAAGTTCAAAGAAGTCCTCACTCAATACAAAGGTAGTGGGAAGACTAAGACAGAAGAATAATGCATTTATCTAATCCTTTCTAAGCTAAATGGTGTTTTTCAAAATTTTTCAACCACCTTCATATCTACTAAATATAAACTTGGTGCAACCTTTAAAATGCCCTCTTTAGAAGAATTTTGTGATAGATTAACTAGGGAAGAAACCAAACTTGCTAGATATGAAATCTCTTCTTCTTCTTCAAAAGCCTTAGTAACCTCCACCTCCTCTAAAGAAAAATTCAAAAAGAAGGAAAAGACTCCCATTACCTGTACTCATTGTAAAAAGAATGGTCACTCTGCTAACAAATGCTGGAAAATATTACAACAACTAGAGGCATCTATAAAGGATAAAAAGATAGAAAATAATAAGCAAATAGGAAAATCCCTTAATGTTCAAGGAAAAACCTCCAATGCTTCCTCTAATTACTGGGTCCTAGATTCTGGAGCAACTCATCACATGTCTGCTTCAAACAAGTCTTTCTCTTCTATCTCCTCTAGATCTACTCATAGCATAGAAGTAGGGGACTCTTCCTTCATCCCTATCAAAGGGAAAGGGGATATAACCATTGATGGTGGCTCTATAAACAATGTTCTCTATGTTCCAGACATTGCCACCAATCTCCTATCCATTTATCAAATTTGTACTTTTGGAAATGGGAAAACTATTCTCTTCTCCCCAACAGGAGTTGAGATAAGATATTTTCAACTCCCTCATTCTCTTGTAGCTAAAGGGAATATTGATCATAAATCTCATATTTTCCACTTCAAAGACTTTCAAAATCCAGAAGGAGCCTCCTATTTTGTGGCTCATAGTAATCTTGAAAGTCAAATTTGGCATGAAAGGTTTGGTCATCTTAATTATAACTACCTAAAGGATTTGTGCACCCATAATATGGTTAAAGTATTACCCCAAGTCTCTTCCAGTGATGGGGTTTGTCCTGGATGTGCTCTTGGAAAGTAGCATCAAGATCCTTTCCACCCAAGTAGTTCTCTAAAAACCTCATCTCCTCTAGATTTAATCCATAGTGACTTAATGACCTTTCCTGAAACATATTTCAAAGGAGAAAAGTATGCTCTTACCTTTATTGATGATTTTTCTAGAAGGTCCTGGGTCTACTTCCTCAAATATAAAAGTGATGTGTTATCCCACTTTAAAGTCTTTAAAGCCTTAGTTGAAAATTAGGCTTCTTGCAAAATCAAGAAGATTCATACTGATAATGGGGGGGAATACTGCAGTAATGAGTTCTCCATATTTCTTTCTAATCATGGTATAATACATCAACATTTTGTCTCCCATAATCCTCAACAAAATGGTATTGCAGAAAGGAAAAACCGGACTTTAAAAGAGATGGCTAATTGTATGCTCCATTCAAGAGATCTTCCAAAAGTTTTTTGGGCAGAGGCTATTAACTATGCAAATTATATTCAAAATCGCACACCTCATAAAGCTCTTGACCAAATAACCCCTGAAGAAGCATGGTCTGGCTTAAAACCATATGTTTCCAATTTCAAGATTTTTGGATGTACTGCTTGGGCTCACATCCCAAAGAAGAAAAGGAAGGCTCTTGATAAGAAAAGCAAAAAGCTCATCTTTATCGGTTATTATGAAGAATTGAAAGCATACAGGCTTCTTGATCCCTCAACTCATGAGGTATTCTTTCATAGGAATGTCCAATTTGATGAAACATTCCCTCAAAAAGATCCTCCAAAGGCCTCTTCCTCCATTGAGCCTTCTCCTATAGTAGAACCTCATTATTATGAAGAGCCAACCCTTGAAGTTAATTTGGTTATTGATAATCAAGATGAAGAACCTGTAACTCCTTCTCAATGTCTTTCAACTCCTTCAACTCCTTCTTCTATGCCAAAATGGGCCCGCACCATTGTTAAAGAAGCTACTCCCTACATTCAAAATCTTCCTTCAAACAGATCATCCAACCCCATAGGTACTAGTCTTGTATGTCAATCCATTTCCTCTGATCCTCAATCCTTCAAAGAAGCCTCAGGTATAAAAGAATGGGAAGATACCATGGATAACGAATTTTCTTCCTTGATCAAAAATGACACTTGGGATTTAGTTCCCTTACCTAAGGGAAGAAAATTAGTTCAATGTAAATGGATCTTCAAAACCAAATATGGGCCTAATGGAGAAATAGATAAACACAAGGCTCATCTTGTAGCCAAAGGTTTTTCTCAAATAGAGGGTATTGATTATACAGAAACCTTTGCTCCTGTTGCTAAAATGGATTCTGTTAGATTGGTTCTTGCTCTGGCCGCTTCCCATAAATGGCCAGTCTATCAAATGGATGTAAAAAGTGCCTTTTTACATGGAAATTTAAAAGAAGAAATATTCATGGAACAACCCGTTGGTTTTACTCAAGACTCCTCTCTTGTTTGTCGGCTTAAAAAATCTCTATATGGCCTCAAACAAGCCCCTAGAGCTTGGTATGAAAATATGGACTCCTTCCTTCTTTCAGTAGGTTTTTCTCATTGTGAGTCTGACAATACAGTTTACATTTGGAGAAGTAAAGGAAATATCACCATTCTTGTTCTTTATGTTGATGATATTCTTCTCACTGGTAGTAACCTCACTCACATTTAGAATATAAAAGACTCCCTCTCTAAAAAATTTGAAATGACTGATCTAGGTCTAGCTCATTTCTTCCTTGGAATTCAAATAAAACAAAATAAAGCAGGAATCACCTTATGTCAACAAAAGTACACTCAAGATCTCCTTAAAAATTTTAAAATGATAGATTGCAAACCTTCTCCTACCCCCTTTCAATCTGGCATTCATCTCAGTACTTCCTGCTCATCCCCTCCTTGTGATGCTACTCTATACCGTCAGCTTGTAGGTAGTCTGTTATACCTTACTCATACTCGCCCTGATATCTCCTATGTTGTTGGGCTCATATCCAGGTTCTCTCATAACCCTCATTTTAGTCATTGGCAAGTAGCTAAAAGAATTCTTCGTTATTTGTAGGGTACTACACACTTTGGGCTCATCTATAAGGGAGAATCCATGGATATCATTGGCTATACAGATTTAGATTGGGAAGGATCAGTATATGATAGATGTTCTACCTCTGGATATGTTTTCTGCCTTGGTTCTTCACCAATAGCCTGGTTATGCAAGAAACAACAAATAGTAGCATTATCTTCTATAGAGGCAGAATACAGAGCAGCAGTTTCAGCCAATCAGGAAGCCCTTTGGCTTCATCAAATTCTCAAAGAATTTGGTTTCTTCCATAAGGGGCCTATAACTCTTTGGTGTGACAATCAAAGCACAATTCATATTGCATGCAATCCAGTTGAGCATCAACACACCAAACACATTGAGATCCACATGCACTTCATCAAGCAACATATTCAAAATGGGGATATACACTTGGAATATATTTTGATAGAGAATCAACTTGCAGATATCTTCACCAAGTCATTTCCTTCTCCGCGTTACCTTCAGTTGCAAGAAAAACTTGGAGTGTTACAACTGCATTGACAAAGAGGTCTTCCACCTCTCACTATATTGTACATGAGTACCTCATCAGGCCTTCTTGTCGGGACTCATATTTTATTTGTTAAAGAGGACAATCTTCGCCATCCGAAGACAAGCCTCTTTCATACTTCTTTGCTTTTGATTGATGGCTTTTCCCATTGGGTTTTTACCATCATTTCAAAATAAAGGGGTGATAGTTGGTTTTTCCCCATAGGGGTTTTTTCCACCAACTATCTATGTTGTACATGAGTACCTAATCAGGCCTCGTTGTCGGGACTCATTTGTAGAATCTCCCCTAGTATCACTTAAGGGAGGGTGTTAGAATAAGTGAATATTCTCTTAAGTTTCACTAGGATACACACTTGAGTTTCCACTCCTCCATGTGTCAGGAGAACTCTCAGTGGTGTCTTCATCAGGTTTGATGAGTTGTTGTAATCCAACGACTCTCAATGATCAACTCTGCTATTTATATAGAGTTGATCCTAGAGATAAATCAATCAGTTCTACTCTTCTCTTCATCTCTTGTAATGCTTTGCATATCTATTATGTGAAAGCACGAGGATACGGAAGCAAAATGGCGTACCGGGTGCGATGCAAACAAAAGCAAAACGTAACGCTAAGTCCTACGAACGAAAATGCATGAAAAGGGGAAAACAAGTGAAATGAAACGAGATGTAAAGCAAATGTAAAGTGCAGCCCTTTATTTTATTAATTTTCTCGAGATCAGGTTACAATACGTCTCCTCCCTTTTCAGGGGCTAGGAGCGTTAAACATGGTTTTGTCACACCACGGATGGTACGCTTTCTTCCGCGTGCCCACATGTGAAATGGGTGGGCCAAACATCATCGCCACTTGCGTGAATGCATCTGTGCTTCCTTTCTCCCCTCCGATGTCGAGATCCTACATTCAAAAAAATAGCAAATGATTAAAAGCACCTGCGGATGGAGGGAAACATGCGATCCCCAAGGCCTCCGGTTAATGCATGCATAAAATAATTAAAACTATAATCAAAACATATCAGAATGAGCTAAAATTTGGATAGAGGCATGAAAACATTACCAAGAACACACTGCAAAAGGAACAGTCGAGAAATCTACCACAGATTTCTAATCGCTCCAGGGTGGGACGATTAGGACTATCACACAAGACGTCAGAAAGTGACCTCCTAAATGTCCCATCCAGGGGCCTCCAAAACACCTACAAAGTTGGGGTTAGGAAAAAAGGGGCATTTTGAGACGACCCAGAAGGTCGGATTTTGCAAATTCTGCCTCGATCGCCCTGTATCCGATGATGCTCCCTGTATGTTAGTGAAAGCGAAAAACACTGAAAACACAACCAATATTCATCAGAATGACATGAAATTTGAATGGCAGCCTATATGAGTGACCTAAAATGAAATGCAAATGAAATAGTAAATAAATATGCTATATATTTCTAATCACTCCGGGGTGGGGCGATTAGGACTACGCAGCAATGGGGGCGCAACCCGGGGGCATGACGCCCACCGTTTGGGGCTTGGTTTTGGCACCAATCCACTTGGGATGGGTCCAAAACCTCCTAGGGGGTTGTGTCAAAAAATTGGGTGGGGTATTGTGGCCAAATTTTTGGGTTTTGGGTCCGGATTGTGCTTCCAATGATCACCCAATAACCTCCCTTCCAAAAGAGAGATCAAGGATGTAAGAAGCACAAGCGATGGGTGAGGATGTAATTCGGCAGCACTCCGTTGCTCCAAATGCTCCTGCTCTATCCTTTTTTTGGGGTGAGAAGACTCACCATTTTATAGACCTGAGGGTCTCTTGTGAATGAGCATGCAGAGGCACCACTTGGCCATCATGCCTTCCCAGGGGAGAGAAGATTCCTCCCTGATTAAGGGCTCCATGACTGCCTCTTTGAGCTCAAAAATGCTCACTCGCACTCCATGCATTGAAGGTGGAGTTAAGTGGCAGATCTGAGCTACCATTTGTCAAGGTTTGACCTTTTTCCCATCAAACCTGCTATTCGCCCCACCCTAGAGCGAATACTGCTAATCGTCCCAGGGTGGAACGAATAAGGAGCAGGGTGCCTGAAAGGTGCCAAATTGACCTTTGACCTTCCAAAACTACTGTGGGAGTGGTTAGGACCATTTTTTAACCTCTGGGGGCTGCCCTAGGGGCTATGTATGCCAATTCGATCAGTGCTTGTCGCCACATAATCGGATTGGTGTTGTTTTGGTGTCTACAGATGCCCCTTTTTGGGATGCGTTGTGCGTGGCACAGTGTTGAGAAAAAATAGATAACCAAAGCACTAATGATTAGGGTTTCTTAGTAACCTAACCAAATTTTGATGCCCCAAGTATGGAAAGGGCACGCATTCTTGAATCCTTGCTTCTGACGAGCTAAGGAGCTTAATTCAAGTGTTAACCTTTTTCGGTGAGGTGTTACTTGATCTTGGACATTGTTCAGTCATGAATAGGCAAAGGGCGCAACCTTTTGTCTATGGGAACCTTGAGTTCATGATTCTAGAATGCCAAGTGTTTGATCAGCTTGTGATTATTGCTTGTTTGCTGCCCCAAGCAGGGACGTGATTGTCTTTGTCAATGATTCTTTGAATGCATGCCATTTCCTTGATTGGGTGTGTATTTGTTGATTGGTGACTAAGTGTGACTACCCCCTCAAGCGACGAATCGATGAGGGAATGACCGACATGAGAAAAGCGATGAGTCGCTTGACCCAAGATGACTTTTGTAAGGGTGCCTTCAGTTGTTTTTCGTTGAATGCTTATGCAGTTTCCCAACAATTTGACCTATTTTTGGTGGGTTTTAACCCTTTTTGTGATGCATTTTGGAGCTAAAATTGTCAAAAATATGTCCTCCCGTGGAGTGGTCCAGCTATGGTAGCCTTCTTAGGGAGTAGGATATTGATAATTTGTGACCCCAACATCTTTGTATGCCAAGAATGTCAGGCACAAAGGCGCCTTTGTTCGGCAATTTTATTGCTATTTTTGGGTGGTTTGGACCCTTTTTGTGACGTTTGGGGATGAAATTCTCGAAAAATCCTCCTCTCATGGAGCGGTCCGCTATGGTAGCCTTATTAGGGAGTAGGATAGTGAGAATTTGTGACCCCAACGTTAGTTTTGGATGCCAAGAATGTCAGGTGCAAAGGCACCTTTATTCGGCAATTTTATTGTTATTTTTGGTGCATTTTGGATGTTGTTTTTGATTTTCTTGCTCTGTAATCGTCCTAGGGTGGGACGAATACCAGTTTTGTAATCGTCCTAGGGTGGGACGAGTGCTAACTAGAGTGCTCATCCTAGGGTGGAATGATTACAGGCCTAAAAGCCTATTTAAGGGCCAAAACTAGGTTTTGGGCTCATTTGCACTTTGTTTTTTTAGCGATTTGGAGCTGTGAGGAGGAGGAGGTCGAGTCTGCGTAGCGGAGCACTATCGAATTTTCATGGACACAATGAGTTCACGGACCGGATCATCCAGTGGCGGAGCCGAGGCGAGACCCGTGAGTGCTCCTTCTCTTTATTTTGCTTGTTTTATTTTACAGTTAAAAACCGTAATTTATTTTGTGTTTGTATTCTATTTTTGCGTTTAAACTAAGATTAAACCCTAGTTTAAATTTTTGTTTGGTTTTTTGTATTATGTATTTTAAACTAAGATTAAAACCTAGTTTAAAATTTTTATTATTTTTTATTTGTATTTTGCATGTAAACTAAGATTAAACCCTAGTTTAAAATTTTATTATTATTTTTTTTTTGTTTAAACTAGAGATTAAAAACCCTAGTTAAAATATGTTTTATTTTTTTTTGTTTTTTATTTAAACTAGAGTTAAAAACCCTAGATTTAAATTTTTTTTTTTTTTTTTTTTTTGTTTAAACTAAAGTTAAAAACCCTAGGTTAAAATTTGTATTTTTTTTTTTTTTTGTTTTTTTTGTTTTTTTTTAAACTAAAGATTAAAAACCCTAGTTTAAAAATTTGTTTTATTTTGTTTTTTTTTTTGTTTTAAACTAAGGTTAAAAACCCTAGGTAACTGTAAATTTGTTGTTATTTTGTTTTTTTTATTCATACTTAAGATTAAAAGAACCCGAGTATGAATTTTTTTTGTTGTACAGTTTGTATACATTGTTGTATATTTTTATTATATATATTAGTGTTGTACAATTTTATTGGATGATCTGTAATTTTACTGTACAGTTTTTCTGTACTTTGTTTTTTGTGTCTGTACAGTTTATTTGAATTTTTGAATGTTTTTTGTTGTACATTGTGTTAATTTTGTTGTCATGTTTTTAATGTTTTTGTGTTTTTTTTTTTTGCAGGTGGTGAAGAGTCGGTACCGTCAACCGACGGTGTTTTTGGATGCGCGGGAGGCGCTGACTATGGTGGACTGGGAGTGGCTTGATGCCCTTGGGCTCAAGCAGGTGACTCGGTTAGAGCTTGTGGTGGGGGATCGGGCATATCTGACTACCCTGATCAATTTGTGGGATCCTCGCACCAACACCTTTCATCTCCCAACAGGGGAGATGACAATGACTCTTGAGGACGTCTATCAGATTCTATGGATTTCGATAGATGGATTGCCCATTCGGACTACTCCTCATGATCGCGAATGGCGATGTTGACATGGTGCTTTGGGCATGGGGTGGAGATGGGGGTGGATAGTCCGATGGAGAGGGCAGAGGGGGACTGCCTGATTGGTGGGATTTTGGTGTGGTGGTGGCTGGAGAAGGGCGTGTTGGGGGTGAGGCATGCACTGCTCATGACCCTCATCTCCAACATGCTGTTGCCCGACTCATCTGGTGCGAGGTTCCCTTGGAACCTGTTGGAGGTAGTTTTTAGACTTGTGGAGTGTCCGACAGAGGCACCCCTGATTATGAGGTGGGGTCAGACACTACTGGCATAACTTTATGATGAGTTGTACGAGGTCCACTACCGGAGGCGAAAGGGGATTGGGTGTAGCTACCTGTTGTAGTGTTGGGGTGGTAGCACATAGCTATGGAGCAGCCATAGGGTTTGTCGTGGACCACTAGAGCAGAGATGGTGGATAGGGAGATTGGGTATGTGGCTCTATGGCGGAGGTCCGAGGAGCAGGGGCAGAGTCGATGGTGGGCAGGTGTCGTGGGGCACTATGTTGATGCCTTCTCATGTCTTGCTCTAGGGGAGGTGTTCTGGCATCCATATCGGGACTGTCCAACTTAGCCTGAGGTAGGAGAGTGGCTCCGATGGGTGCATAGGGGGAGATGGCTGATCGGGTGGCATGGGACCGAGCAGGAGTACTTCCCGTACGTTTGGGTGACTCGACAGTTTGGGGTGCACCAAGGATTTCCTAGTGAACCTTTGATCTATCGACGTCGGGGCGATGAGAGGACTCTAGCCTGGCCGATCATTGAGCTGCTAGGTGAGGAGTCGGATGCAATGATTGATGTCCCTGATATGGACAATGTCGAGGTGACTACAGAGTATGACCAGTGGTGGATGATGCGATGATGGTGGGGTGAGGGGCCTCTAGGAGGTGCATGGACATGGCAACAATAGGTGGTGAGGGTGCAGAGGCATCAAGGGAGGGTTGGGGGCTCTGCTCGATGATGCGGATATGGTGGAGGTTGATGATTTTGCAGGGGATGATCTAGGGGTTCTAGAGCAGCCGGATATACAGGATGTTCCAGAGTAGTGGGTGCCGGAGCAGCCCACCATCTCGAAGATGCCCATGCCTTAGGCAGTCCCAGGGGACATGGAGGCTAGGTATCACATTGAGATAGCATGATTGGAGGATCTACTATGGAGACGAGATGAGGAGCATGGGGAGGTTCTATAGGAGAGGGATCTCCTACGGACTCAGTTGGTGGAGCGGGAGAATGCATTGGCTACGTACCACCGAAGGATGGGGACACAGATGCTTCACGGGAGAAGGATCTCCTACGGACTCAGTTGGCACAGCATGATGATGCATTGGATGTACCATCGATGGGAGGTGGATTGGGTCCGACACCGATTGGATTTGGAGGCAGAGATTATCCACCTCGATGGGCAGTTACCTGAGCTCACTGGAGGTGGATCTTCACGTCGAACGAGAGACAGTGAGACTGAGCAGTCTGCTTCCTCTCATCATAGGTGGGTGGGTGAGGGTAGCACTAGTGGGCGTGATGTGGGGCTAGAAGCCACCCTGAGAGGTCCCATAGGACCCACACCACTAGGGGTAGTTCCAGTCACACCGATCCTACGTGATCATGGTGGCCGACTCCCTAGGCTTGGGGTTTTTGAGTTTTTGATTTTTTTGTGAGGTCAGAGGACCGACTTATTGTAGCTTGAGGGCCTTTTTGATGATATATATACATGAATTTCTTTGTGTTTATACACTTGTTATGGTTTAATTTTATGCACATTTATTTATGTTGATGTATGCATGTTTATTTATTTTGATGTATGCATATGTTGTTATGAATGCAAATGTTTGTAGCTATATGATATGCATATGGAATGGACAAAATGATTTGTTGATAACTTGGCGGTGGCACCATAGACTGTACAGGATTTACTGGCTTTCTGTACTATGTGAGTGTTTTGTAAAATGACTTTGCATGTGTATATTTTTTTTTTGTTTTGTATTTTTTGATGATGATGTAAGAATGGAATGTACCACAGTTGTGTTAAAATGTAGTTAAGGTTTTTTGAGACTCAGATGTTTTAACTTAACTAGCCAAGACTGTACATTTATCTCACAAGACTTTTGAACAAGGTATGAATCAGACTTGAGTTTGACCAAGTTATTTCACATCCCTGTGTGTGCAATTGAGTTCGTTTATGTGGTATTTGTCAGGATACCACCAGTGCTAGATAGGCTGTCAACCAAACCTGTACTGAGGATCACCTAATTAGCTCCACTAATTCCTTTGTTGTATTTAGTAAGATTAATCTACGGTGCAATCTAGGATACCATAAGCTAGCTCATCCACATGCAAACATTGATCTGTACACAATTTAATGCGATAGATATATCGTCATGCGGGAGGTTTGCCACCAGTGACCGATAGGCTATCCACCAAACCGGTACTGAGGATCACCTCATGACCTTTCGAATGCTGAGAGTTCCAGGGATTCAAGTTTGACTCCCTTCTTTTCTTCAATTGTATTGGGATACTTGCTCTTATATGTAGTGATAAAAATCACTGTTTATTTTTATTATTATTTTTTTGAGCAAGGGATTGGAATTTTGAGTGATGAGAATCACTATTGCTTGTGCTTTTTGATGTATGCACTTTGTGGGTTTTGATGTCAAATTTTGGAGTTTTTACTGTTGCAAATTTTTTGATGTTTGCAACTTTTTGAGAACTTGGGTAGGGAAGATCCTTGTCCTTTTGCCAACTCTCAGCATTCTTGGGGTCATTCGCACAGGGGGATGAGCGAGATAACCTTTTCACGTATAGGGTATCCTGGATTGCTTTGTAGGTTTCATCTTTCATTCACACAACTTGGGAATTTTTTTATGTGTTTTAACTTGTGTTGGGATGCTACGTAACAAGGTGTGATCCAAGTAAAACTCTACCTTTGTAAAAATCTATCTGAATTTGTATAGTTTTTGGCTAGAAATCTAATGACAACTGAATGACGAAAACCCTAGATGCATTAGAAGACAACTGACTATGATATGGTGCAAAAATGTGAATGGCATTTATTTTTGATGGACTATTTACAAAGTGGAAAAATGTGGAAAATGATGGAGTTGCCGAGTAATTACAGTCTATGGTGCATTTGACCTGTATGACCAACAAATATGCAATGTATGTTTGTGATGCCTAATGCAACTTATTTTTTTGTGTTTTGATTTTTAAGAGTATGCATGGAAGTGAGATGCAGTTTTTTTGTTATTTTTGATTATTTTATTGTTTTGTTTGTTTTTGAATATTTGTTTTTGACCAAGTGATTGTGGGAACCCTTGGAGCTTTTGGTTTGACCAAAGAGTTTATGGATACCTTTGGGGTATTTTAGGTTGACCAAGCGATTGTGGGAATCCTTGGAGCTTTTTGGTTTGACCAAAGGGATTATAGATACCTTTGGGGCATTTTGGGTTGACCAAGCGATTGGGAATCCTTGGAGCTTTTGGTTTGACCAAAGGGATTATAGATACCTTTGGGGCATTTTAGGTTGACCAAGCGATTATGGGAATCCTTGGAGCTTTTGGTTTGACCAAAGAGATTATAGATACCTTTGGGGCATTTTAGGTTGACCAAGCGATTGTGGGAATCCTTGGAGCTTTTTGGTTTGACCAAAGGGATTATAGATACCTTTGGGGCATTTTTGGGTTGACCAAGTGATTGTGGGAATCCTTGGAGCTTTTGGTTTGACCAAAGGGATTATAGACACCTTTGGGGCATTTTTGGGTTGACCAAGCGATTATGGGAATCCTTGGAGCTTTTGGTTTGACCAAAGGGATTATAGATACCTTTGGGGCATTTTAGGGTTGACCAAGTGATTGTGGGAATCCTTGGAGCTTTTTGGGGTGGGCTATGGCTCTCTAAATGTGGAATGGCCTCAAATGACTGATGTTCAAGGGTTCTAGTTCCTTGATTCCTTCAAGAGAGGTGAGCCGGTATGTTCCAGGTCCTATTTTACTATCAATTACATAGGGACCTAACCAATTTTCCATGAACTTGTCCCTTAAATGGGGTGGCAAGTTAGAATTTTGTTGGTTCTCTTTTAAGACCAAGTCACCAACCTGAAAGTCCCTCAGGTGAACTTTCATGTTGTATGCTTTCTTAAGTCGCTCTTGATAGATACGTAAATGCTCGAGAGCATTGATGCATCATTCATCGAGCAACGTAAGCTGGTCTAACCAGGCCTACCACATAGTGTCATCATCGATGAACTCTTGCATTGATATGCACAGGGAAGGTATTTCCAACTCGAGAGGCATGACTACCTCGGAGCCATACACCAACGAAAATGGAGTTGCCCCAATGGGCATCCGAATGCTAGTGTGATAAGCCCAAAGAGCAAGTGGGATTTGAATGTGCCAATCCTTATGACTATCTATGACTATATTTTTAAGGATGGCAACTAGCATTTTGTTTGATGCCTCTGCTTGCCCATTTTCCTGTGGATAATAGGGTGTTGAAAAATTGTGCTGAATTTTGTACTTTGTTGTCAAAGCATGCACATATTTGTTCTTAAATGACGTCCCATTATCCGAGATGATCTTGGATGGAATACCAAAATGACATATGATGTTATGTAAAATAAACTCTGCAATGCGGGTTCCAGTCATAGAGGTAAGCGGAATTGCTTCCACCCACTTGGTGAAGTACTCTATGGCCGTTATGATAAACGTGTGATGACCTGACGATGCAGGGGAGATCTTTTCGATTAGATCTAAGCCCCACTACAAAAATGGCCAAGCCGATTGGATCGACTGCAAGGCCTGAGAAGGTACATGTGTCAAATTGGCATGGTGTTGACACTTCACGCACTTCCTTACATACGTGCAACAATCTCGCTCTAAAGATGGCCAATAATAGCCCATGCGAAGAATGCGCTTTGCGATGGCCATACCGCTGAAGTGGCCACCGCATGTACCATCATGCGCTTGGGTGATCGCCCAAGTGGACTCTTGTTGGTCCAAGCAACGAAGGAGGATCCCTTCATAGCTTCGATGGTACAAAATGTCTCCTAGCAAGACATGTTTTGCCACTTTCTATTTGAATGATCTTTTCATGGCATGCATCAATCCAAGTGGGAGGTTACCTAGCTTGAGGTAGTCTCTTATGGGTGTGTACCAATCCTGCTGATCAGAAACCTCGATGGTATGAACTGCCAATCCCTCTTGAAGTTCATCCCTAGCAAAAGTTGAGCGGGAAAGAACCTGTAAGAATAGCATTGTGTTGCTATTAAGAGGGGGTAGGGGAGAACAAGGACCCCTAGTTGGCATGATTCAGACTATCATGGATTCGAGAGAACTTATCCTGAGATGGTTCAATCTAGATCAGGTGGATTCTTGGTGTTAGGTCAGAGCTTGCATGCTCCATCATGGATTGTGATAATGTTTTGACTTGAATGGTTGTCATCTCACCAGAAGGGTCTTGCGGGATTAGTGACCCCAAGGAGGCCATAGTGTCCACAAAATGATTCGATGATCGAGGGAGTGCCTCGATGTCATACCATTCAAGATTTGCCAAGAATTTATCCACAAGGGCTTTGTAGGCCTACAGAACTGGGCATTTGCATTGGAATACCCCTTTTACTTGGTTGACAATTAACAGTGAATCACCAAAGATGTTCAAGCATTTGATGTTCATGGTGATTGTTGTCTGAAGACCTATGAGCAAGGCTTCATATTCGGCATTGTTGTTGGTGCATGAGAAATCTAGTTTAAATGATAGAGGCATTGGAGCCCCTTGTGGTGTGAAGAATACGATTCCCATGCCACCCCCTTGCTCACATTTAGAACCATCAAAAAATAGGGTTATGTCGGCCTGTGACTCAAGCTCATCAGAATCTGGTGATTCTGAGACATGGAAGACCCCATCATCGGGTAGCTCTATGGTCAGAGGTTGATCATCTTCGAGAGGAGCCTCTGCTAGTTGATCGATGATGACTTGACCTTTGATGGACTTTTGTCCAATGAATTCGATGTCAAACTCCATCAACAACATGATCCATTTCGCCGTGTGGCTACTATGATAAGTATGACTCATCATGTACCACAATGGATTCTCCTTAGACACAACATACGTCGTATTGCTCAGCATGTAGTGGCATAGCTTTTTGGTAGCAAATACCACTGCTAAGCATAGCTTCTCGACGTATGCATAGTTAAGTTCATAACTGACCAGGGTGCGGCTAAGATAGTAAGTAGCCTGTTCTTTATGTAGTTCATTTTTCTGGGCTAGCATGGCGCCCAGTGCCACCTCAATAGCTGAGATGTATAAATAGAATGACACTCCTGGTCTAGGTGGTGCCAATACTGGTGGTGAAGCCAAGTATTGTTTAATGTCATCGAAGGCTGACTGGCACTCGTCATCCTAGTGAAATGCTACCCCCTTGTGTAATAATTTATTCATGGGTCGGCACTTGTCAGATAGTTATGCTATGAAGCGCTTGATTGACGTGACCTTTCCCTACAGGCTTCTGAGCTGCTTGATGGTGGTTGGGGGAAGCATTTCAAGGATTGCCTTGAATTTATTTGGATCTACCTCGATTCCTCATTTTGAGACTATGAAACCCAAGAGTTTTCTAGATGTGATGCCAAATACGCACTTCTTGGGGTTTAGTCTGACTTTGTGTTCGATGAGGCGATCGAGGATCTTGCTTAAGTCATCGAGATGATCTCGGCACAAAAGAGATTTGGCCAACAAATCATCCATATAATCTTCCAAAGTTTTATGCATGTGATCATGGAAGATGTATGTCATAGCGCGTTGGTAGGTGGCGCCAACATTTTTAAGGCCAAAGGGCATGACCTTATAACAAAATGTCCCCCAAGGCATTGTGAATGCCATTTTTAGTTGATCATCGAGATTGATATGAATCTGATTGTATCCCGAGAAACCATCCATGAGGGAAAGCATTTCATGGCCTACTGTAGCATCTACCAATGCATCGATGCTAGGCAAGGGGAAATCATCCTTGGGACTCGCTTTGTTTAGATCTCAAAAATTGGTGCATATGTGAATCCTCCCATCGGGCTTCTTGATGGGTACCATGTTGGACAACCATGGTGGGTAATCCATGCAGATGACAAACTATGCATCCAACAACTTTTGTAGCTCATATTTGACCATTAAGGCTACTGTTGGGTGCATCTTACATAGTTTTTGCTTGACTGGCTTGACTGTCGGATCAAGCGTTAGATTATGCGTGACTAGCTATGGGTCTAGCCCCGACATGTCTTTGTAGGACCATGCAAAAACCTCCTTCTTCTCTTTGAGAAGGGCAATGTAATCGGCTTGCTCTTCGGGGGATAGACTTACCCCTAGCTTGATGATTTGTGGATTCATTGGATCAGAGCCGATGTCTACGTCAGTCGTCTCTTCGATTGACATGTGGGACCCGTCCTCCAACTGGTGTGGAGTTGGGATCAAGTGGATATCATTCGCTGAATTTAGATCTACGTTTGGAACGTCGGGTTCCTCTTCAGCATGGAAGATATCCTGAGTTGGTCCTGGGGTGAAATGAAGCATCTCACCGCAAGGCCAGTACTCTGATGGGGATGGTGGTGAGTCAGCATGATCCCAGTCTATAGCATCTAAGTCTAGATACAATGGTCATGTTGGATCGGTTGGATTGTGGATGGGGGTGGTTAAGTCAATGGAGATCATGTTGATGAAATGATTTTGGTCTCCATTACCATGGGTGTGGTGACTCGGACTTCCTTGGTGATATTTGTGCTCCGGATCTGGCTTTGGGGGTATTGGCACAAATGGATCAGCCCTATGTGCGGATAATAGGATAGGGTCTACCCTTGGCACTGATGGCTCTATAGGGTCTCTGGGTGGAAGGTGCTCTCTGTATACCCAAAGTGGCGGGTGCAGCACTTGGTCCAACTGTGCTGGGTTTAGGTGCCACCTATGCCTTGGCCCCATGTTTAGTTGTTGAAACATGTCATCAATGTCCATGGGGTATTGTTGCTGTCGCATATGATTGAGATATGCCATCTCAGTCTCATCTTCATAATCACTATCGGAGATCCATAGGCCTTCATTGGCTTCGACAACTATTTGTGACATGTGAGGCTCGTCTTGCTCGAGCAAATTGATCTAGTCCCATCGGGGTTGTTTCGCTCTCTATGGGAGGACCTAATTTTCTTGAGGTGGCATTTGCTCGATTGGAGCATTCAAGGGGAACATTGCCAATAAGCTTTCTTGATAGTCATCCATGGGGGTCACTTGCGAATGATTGCTATCAGATTCGAAAGGGTCCCAAGGTGCTACCTCATACTCTGACTCATCTTTTGAAGATCCTTCTTGACCTTGTCTATATCCCTCTTGTAGGTGAGTCCTCGAACTTTCTCCTTTCTCGATCAAAGGGAAGGGGTTGTTGAGGTCAACAAGGTTGGTTGTTAACAATGGGAGATAATCCCCCAATGTATATGTTGTGTTAGGATTGGCATATGGATCTTGTGCCAACCCATCCTTGTTGCCTATCCCTAGGCCTTGCATGTTCTCTACCAAGATGTCAAGGGGTAGAGGGTGGTTGAACCCTACTCCTGATTTGTCGTATGGCATCTGATATCTTGGTTGGCAAAGAATGTGCACTCCTTGTTCATACCTGCCCAACCCATATCCATGCCAATTACATTGGCCAAGATATCTCAAAGTGAAGTTTGGGTTGGACAAATAGTTGACGTCCTCAGCAAAGGGCTCTTCATCTTCTTCCTCTTGCAGGTAAGGTTCAATGCCATTATCGAGGCCCCCATATACAAAATTTGTCTGGTTTGGTGGGTAGCCTAGAGGAACAATAGTGTCGATGGGGAGGCGAGGTCTCCCCATGTCCTGCATGGACTCAAGTGTGGGTGTTGCTACAATGTTCCACACTAGGTACTCCCCTAGGCCCGTATTGGCCATCTCAATGGTGATCGTTGGTGGTTGAGGGGGAGGGAATGGGAGTTCTTCCTGAGTCCACTCCATGTCGGGTGAACTAGGCATCTCGACTTCCATTCGGCTAGGCATCTCCTCGGTAGAGATGGTTGAGACTGATGGCGGTGCCTCTTCCAGGGGTTTCTTCCCATTGTCCTTCGATGTGGCCACCATAGGTGGCATCATTGGTGAAGGACCAGACGATGAAGATGGACCCGACTAGGGATTTGAGGGACTTAACAATGGGGATGCATGCGGAATCGGACCCTATTTAGATGGATTCAACTAAAAATCCAAATGTGTCGATGGAAGGGTCGATTGCGGCATCAGCTACACCGCATTGCAATACTTGAAGGGCTCTAAGTCTGTCGGGACTACATGCACCTGCCCTTCGAATGTGTACTTTAGGCACTGATGAGCTATCGAAGGGACACACTTCATGTCCCTGATCCAAGGCCGGCCCAACAAGATATTATAGGCCATCTCACCTTCCAAGATGTGGCACAATGTAGGAATAGTCTTTTGTCCCACTTGGATGGGTAGGACAATTGTGCCAACCATCGAGCATATCGCATCATTGAATGCTCGAAGAGTATAGGTGGAGGCCACGATGTGAGATGCTGGCAACTTGAGGTGTTTCAAAGCCATTGTTGTGATTATATTATTGGATGAGCCAGTGTCCACCAACACCCTCTTATATGGAATCTCGTTGACCCACGCAATGACGTGCAGGGGTGGATCTGCCATATCACCAGTCACCGATTTTAGCTCATCTTCTCTAAAGGTGATGACTGGCTCGGTGCATCATTTTACATGTCCCACAAAGTTGTTGAAAGAGTTTGCTTCATGGGGCTGCAACTCGATGGCTTTTAATATCTCCATTAGAGCCTCCCGATGGGGCGATGATTGTTGGATGAGCTCGTAGATGGAGAGCCTAGCCGACGTGGTCCTTAAACTTTGGGTAAGTTTAGTCTGAATCATGGCCATTGGTCTAGGTGGAGGAGGTTGTGTAGGGTGTTGTTGAGGTTGTGACATTGATGGAACCTCTCCTGTAGCTACCGTGGGGGCAACTGTGCTTGGGTACCTCTTGTTCTAAGTCACTATGCTTATCATCCCTACATACCCCTGCATGGGGCAGTTCTATGTCACCTCATTGACTTGAAGGGTCTTTGCCTGCACATCATGGGCAGGCAGGGGGTCTTTGAAGACCTCCATCTATTGGTTGTTTGGTGCAATGAGATTATCCATCGCTAGCATCTTGTTGTCTATTAGGTCTTGCACTAAGCTTTTGAATTTCCAACATGCATAAAGGTCATGTCCCTTCTATCGATGAAACCTACAGTACAAGTCTTCCCTATAACCCTTGGGTTTTGGCGCGTTGGGGTCTACGGGTCGACTCTCTAGCAGGTTTATCAAGTTTTCCACTGACAAGCGGTCAAACAAGGAGTCTTTAGACTCTGTGAATGGTGTGAATTGTCGCCTAGGGTGACGCTGCTGATTTTGCTCTTGCCTATGATTTTCTCTTTCATAGCTGTCAAGAGGCACTGCCTGATAATTAGCCTTTTGGGGCTGTGTTGCTTGTGTAGGCTTTGGTGCGTTGATAGCAACCTGATTGACCATAGTGGGTTTCGGTTGCGTGGTCCCTATTTTGGCATTTTTAGGCCACTCTTTCTTGCATGGCTTGGCAATCTCGCCATCCTGTATCTTGATCTCCTCAATGATTCTGGCTTGTGCCAGGGCTTCCTCGAGAGTGGCATATTGCTGTAGCTACAATAGCATGGAGATCGACCTCAAACAACTTTTTGAGAACATTTGGGTCAGGTCGGCCATGGGAGGGAGGTAAGGTAGCTTTGAAAGCAACGTCCTCCACCGATTTCCATAAGCCGCCATGGTCTCTTCCTCATACTGCCTGAGGCTAGCTAGGTCACTTAATGATGCCTTCTTCTTGGTATTGAAGGTGAAACATTCGAGGAACGTGTCCACTAGCTGGTCCAGGTTACTGATGCTATGCTTCGGCAACTGGGTAAACCAATCCGAGGTAGGGCCTACGAACGTGGTTATAAATGTTCTTAGAAGCAAAGCATCATTGTCCTGAATGCCAAAGCATTGGCTCAAGAATCTTGTCACGTGCTCTTGGGCATCCTCCTCCCCTCTAAATATTGCCAATTGAGGCATTTTAAAGTGTTCAGGGTATGGGGGTGCAGGCACTGAAGGATGCACAGGGTGACTACGGAGCTGGCATAAAGTGGGCTTTTGGGGCCCAAAAGTCTTGGTCTCCATAGACTCTAAGCGCTCTAGCAGCGCTTTGTATGCATCGAAAGATTTGATCTCTTCCTCCTTGGTTTGTTCCCATTGCGAATTACGGGGAACTTGAGGCCTATGGAGGGGTAATCGGGTAGCACCCCCTGCCTTGGTAGGGCATTTCAGCCCGCTCTTCTTCTTGCTCAAATTCCTCATAGGCTTCTTGAGGAGTTCCTAGGGCGTGACCTATAAACATGGGTGGGTGCCCACGGAGGGTGCCCATCATTGGCTCTAGGGGTGGTCTCCCGCTCAGGTCTAGGAGGTCTTGGAGGCAGCATTTGATAAGGTCATGGAGACCTATCTCGCACCAAGGGGTTGTGCCTCTCATACAACTCTGTCCTATGCATGCGAGGGGTTGGGACCCTCTCAGGCATAGTGTTCTGGAGCAACTCATCTGTCTGACGCTGAATGCGCTCTTTGCTAAGGTGATACAGGTGCTCTAACTATTGTTGATCTTGCTCAAGCTGCGTGATTTGCGCTTGGTGGGCGGCATGTTTGGCAAATGCCAAGTCAATTTGTTCCATCGTCTTGAGTCTAGGAGGCCTAGATGCCTCCCCTACACATCTATCTCGGTCGTGGTGATCCGAGATCTCTATAGGTCGCTTCCCTCTATCGAGGTTAGCGGCATTCACCCGAGGCTCTGGCCTCAGTAGGTGATCCTGATAAATAGCAGGTGCGGAAGTGCATTGTTCCCATGCTGTGTATTGCTCTTGAGGAATGTAGTGGTCTTCCTCATGCTCCCTTTCGTATATGTGAAAGGGGCGGGCAGAGTTGGCTCGCCCTGTCTGAAGAGCCTTGTGCTCTGGATTTGGCCTATTGTTTCTAATAGTAATAAGGGGTAGAGGAGGGATGATGTAATCATGTGGCCCCTCCTTATGGACCCTATGTTGTTCTAGCACTTCATTGCATGGTGGCCACTCATAACGAGTGTCTAAGGGAGCCTTCCCATTTATGTTGAGTGCCACGTGTAAGGACTCCTCCTGAAAGGGTCTATGTTGAATGGGAGTGCCCCTCGAAGGGGTGCCTCTATAGTCCCATTCCGTCATGGTATGATGTGGACTATTTTGTGGGTCAGGCCACCAAGGTGGTATGACCAAGTCCTTGGGGCTATAGCGGAGGTGACTTGTGCCCCCTTGTACACTTTTCGTAGCTTCTGCCCATGATTGGGCTTGGCTACGGGTGTACACCATGGTGGTGTCTCTCTAAAAGATACGTAGGTTTTTATCTTCTTTACAATTTTTTTATGCTACACTAAACAAATAGGAGCCACACAAACAAAGAAGTGATTATCTCATTTATAGATTAAAGGTGTGCCCTAGATCTGGTTTAGTGTGTTTTGATTTTTGTTTGAAAACCTTGTAAAGAAAATTTTGTTGTATATGCAATATGAGGGCTCTTATATCTCCCAAAATGGTCGCCCCTTCAATATACCACTACCAGGCCATTATACCGAACCTCTCAATATACCCGCCCTTACGTGAGGGAAACTATTGGTACGCGAGAGCAGAACAGTACGTGGAACATAGGCGGTACGAAAGGGGAATCACCCTATTTTTGACACCTACCATAGAAGACTTATCCTCATGCACTGGGAATCACCCCAGATACACTTGGTCAGCTTTCATCAGGATTTACGTCTAGCAATAGTAGCGATCGGGGTTATGTATGCAAAAATTCAAGCCAAGGTGGTGATGAAATCCACCGTTGGTCTTGATCAAGTGTTGGGGTTTTACGACCAACTCCTTGATGTTTAAATTACCACATGGTGTGTGGGGTTCTTTTTACTTGCGCAAAGAAAGAAAACATGCAGTAAAACTTTTTTATGCAAGCAAAGAAACTAAAAATTATAGAGACAGAAAATAGAAAATGACAGAGAGTGTTCAGACAACCTACCTCTTCTCTGCCCACACCAGATGCCCCTGAGTTTCTGCTCAAAAATTGCATAGAGAGCTAATCATCCTAGGGTGGGATGAATAGCAGATCTGTATTCATCATAGGGTGGGATGAATGCCTTATTCATCCCAGGGTGGCACGAATTCCAATCTGTATTCGTCACAGGGTGGCACGAGCGACGAGTCCAACGCTTGAAGGATTAACACCTGAAAGCAAAAACACACAATTTTGATCAAAAATTTGATCCCAAAATCAAGGGACAGGGTCCCACCATGATCGCCACTGAAAGCACGAGGATACGGAAGCAAAATGGCGTACCGGGTGCGATGCAAACAAAAGCAAAACGTAACGCTAAGTCCTACGAACGAAAATGCATGAAAAGGGGAAAACAAGCGAAATGAAATGAGATGTAAAGAAAATGTAAAGTGCAGCCCTTTATTTTATTAATTTTCTCGAGATCAGGTTACAATACGTCTCCTCCCTTTTCAGGGGCTAGGAGCGTTAAACATAGTTTTGTCACACCACGGATGGTACGCTTTCTTCCGCGTGCCCACATGTGAAATGGGTGGGCCAAACATCACCGTCGCTTGCGTGAATGCATCTGTGCTTCCTTGCTGCCCCTCCGGTGTCGAGATCCTATGTTCAAAAAAATAGCAAATGATTAAAAGCACCTGCGGATGGAGGGAAACATGCGATCCCCAAGGCCTCCGGTTAATGCATGCATAAAATAATTAAAACTATAATCAAAACATATCAGAATGAGCTAAAATTTGGATAGAGGCATGAAAAAATTACCAAGAACACACTGCAAAAGGAACAGTCGAGAAATCTACCACATATTTCTAATCGCTCCGGGGTGGGACGATTAGGACTATCACAAGATGTCAGAAAGTGACCTCCTAAATGTCCCATCCAGGGGCCTCCAAAACACCTGCAAAGTTGGGGTTAGGCAAAATGGGGCATTTTGAGATGACCCAGAAGGTCGGATTTTGCAAATTCTACCTCGATCGCCCTGTATCCGATGATGCTCCCTGTATGTTAGTGAAAGCGAAAAACACTGAAAACACAGCCAATATTCATCAGAATGACATGAAATTTGAAT
Organism: Wollemia nobilis; assembly: GCA_028583015.1. Classification (NCBI taxonomy): domain Eukaryota; kingdom Viridiplantae; phylum Streptophyta; class Pinopsida; order Araucariales; family Araucariaceae; genus Wollemia; species Wollemia nobilis. The sequence goes on from JAQPPZ010005120.1 coordinate 2,808,981, forward strand.
GGCAGCCTATATGAGTGACCTAAAATGAAATGCAAATGAAATAGTAAAGAAATATACTACATATTTCTAATCACTCCGGGGTGGGGCGATTAGGACTACAACAGTGCGGGGGCACCCGGGGGCAGGACGCCCACCGTTTGGGGCTTGGTTTCGGCACCAATCCACTTGGGATGGGTCCAAAACCTCCTAGGGGGTTGTGTCAGAAAAATTGGGTGGGGTATTGTGGCCAAATGTTTGGGTTTTGGGTCCGGATTGTGCTTCCAATGATCACCCAATAACCTCCCTTCCAAAAGAGAGATCAAGGATGTAAGAAGCACAAGCGATGGGTGAGGATGTAATTCGGTAGCACTCCATTGCTCCAAATGCTCCTGCTCTATCCTTTTTTGGGGTGAGAAGACTCACCATTTTATAGACCCGAGGGTCTCTTGTGAATGAGCATGCAGAGGCGCCACTTGGCCATCATGCCTTCCCAGGGGAGAGAAGATTCCTCCCTGATTAAGGGCTCCATGACTGCCTCTATGACTACCTCTTTGAGCTCAAAAATGCTCACTCGCACTCCCATGCATTGAAGGTGGAGTTGAGTGGTGGATCTGAGCTGCCATTTGTCAAGGTTTGACCTTTTTCCCATCAAACCTGCTATTCGCCCCACCCTGGAGCGAATGCTGCTAATCGTCCCAGGGTGGGACGAATACCAGTTTGTAATCATCCCAGGGTGGAACGAGTAGGGAGCAGAGTGCCTGAAAGGTGCCAAATTGACCTCTGACCTTCCAAAACTGTTGTGGGAGTGGTTAGGACCACTGTTTAACCTCTGGGGGCTGCCCTAGGGGCTATGTATGTCAATTCGATCAGTGCTTGTCGTCACATAATCGGATTGGTGTTGTTTTGGTGTCTACATTATGAAATTCTAACAATATCTCCTTTATTTTATAGAAATATATAGAGAATAATTTTTTTTTTGGGGCCTCCTTACTTCAGCAATATAGGTATTCTTTTTTGCTACCTCCTTATTGTTATCCTTGAAAAAAATCCATTTTTGCCATCTCTACGTAAATGAAGTGTGTCGTGGGCACCTTTTTGTTTTTTGTGGATGCAATAGATTCGCAGAGCCCTCCTTAGTGCATTAAATAGTTTTATTTTATGATCTATTACTAATAAAATCTCCTTCTTATGTTCTTGTCGCTGTGATTTATTTATTAGACCATTCTTATTTTTTAAAGAACCTAAGTCTTTTTTAAGATTTTATTTAATGCATGTTATTGTGTATTAATCAAATTTAGAACATAAGTCATATAAAGCTTTTATTTTAATGCTTTTATTATCATCATTTATACAATTTCATATAAATCTCTACATTTAAAAGCTTTTATTTTAATGCTTTTATATTCCACATTTTTATATGAAAATTCAAGTTTAAGCTTTATAACCTTCCAAAATTCATATTATGTTATTTTTTGAGAATTAATCAAGTTAAGAACATAAGTCATATAAAAATTTTATTTATATGCTTTTAAACTCGACATTAATTCAATTTCATATAAATCTCTACATTTAAAAGCTTTTATTTTAATGCTTTTATAATCCACCTTTTATATGAAAATTCAAGTTTAAGGGTTTATATCCTTTCAAATTCATATTCATTAATAAAAAAGGGGGTAATTTTGTTTCTTAAAATCAATTAGACTTCTCAAAACAACTTACAGTTTCCCTCAAGTAAGGGCGGGTTGTTAAAAGTCTAAATTTTAAAAAAGAAGGTACTTAAAATTTCTATCACCTATATCAAAATACTAGACTTCTCAACAACTTACAGTTTCCCTCTAGTAAGGGCGGGTTGTTAAGAAACTCTATTATCAAGATCTAGCTAATAGAAATCTCATCAAAACCCTATGTTCCACGTACCAATTCAACTCAATACTTATAGTTTCCCTCTCGTAAGGGTGGGTATTTGAGAAGATTAGGTATTGAGGCCTAGATTTTTTTGAAATTGGTCTATTTTACATATCATTTATGCTCATTTACTTATAGTTTCCCTCTCGTTAGGGCGGGTATTTGAAAATATTGGTATTTAAAAAGACTGTTGTATACTTCTTTAAATATCTATTCTAAAGCTCTTGAAGTTAAAGGGGGGAATATATCTGGTTCACTTCAATTATATTTAGTAAAATGAATACAATTGAGCCTCTCACCCCTCATAACTATCACTCATGGAAACCCAAAATTTTAAATCTCATTTCCCAAAAAGGGCTCACACACTTTCTAGAAGAGAAACAACCTGAATTTGAAAAAGAATATGAAATATTTGTTCACAAAGGGAAAATGCATGAAACAATGGGTATAATAAGCACTAATGTAAATGAAAGCTTATGGTTTCACATTTTTGAATGTAAAAATCCTTATGAAAGCTAGGAAAAACTAAAGAACTTATTTGGGAAAGTAGATCAAATTAGGTCAATGCAATTAGATGCAGAATTAACAGCTTTATCTCCTGATGACTTTAGCAATATTGTTGACTTTCTCACCAAGTTTAAAGAAGTCCTTACTCAATTTAAAGGTAGTGGCAAGAGTAAAACATATGAGGAATGCATCTATCTAATCCTTTCTAAATTAAATGGTGTTTTTCAAATATTCGCAACTACCTTTCTATCTACAAAAGATGCTCTTGGTGCTAGTTTCAAAATGCCCTCCTTAGAAGAATTTTGTGATAGGCTAACTAGAGAAGAAACCAAAGTTGCAAAGTATGAAATATCTTCCTCTTCCTCAAGAGCCTTAGTAGCATCCACCTCTTCTAAGGAAAAATTAAAAAAGAAAGAAAGGAATCCCATAACTTGTACTCACTGCAAAAAGAATGGTCATTCTGCAAACAAATGCTGGAAAAGATTACAACAACTAGAGGCAGCTATGAAGGATCAAAATATAGACAATAAAAATATAGGGAAAGCCCTAAATGTTCAAGGAAAGACCACCAATACTTCATCTAATTATTGGGTCCTAGATTCTGGAGCAACTCATCACATGACTACTTCAGATGAGTCATTCTCTTCTATCTCCTCAAGTTCAACATGTAGCATAGAAGTTGGTGACTCTTCCTTTATCCTAGTCAAAGGAAAGGGTGACATATCCATTGATGGTGGCTCTATCAATAATGTTCTCTATGTCCCAAACATTGCAACCAATCTCCTCTCCATCTATCAAATTTGTACTTTTGGAGAGGGGAAAACAATTCTCTTCTCTCCAACAGGAGTTGAGATAAGAGACCTTCAAGACCCCCACTCTCTTATAGCCAAGGGAGATATTGATCACAACTCTCACCTATTTCACTTCAAAGGATTCAAAAATCTAGAAGGGGCCTCCTGTTTTGTGGCTCATGGAGATCTTGAAAGCAAAATTTGGCATGAAAGGTTTGGTCATCTCAGTTATAACTACCTAAAGGAATTGAGCACCCATGAAATGGTAACAGGTTTACCTCAAGTCACTTCTATTGATGGAGTATGTCCTGGATGTGCTCTTGGAAAGCAACATCAAGATCCTTTCCATCCAAGTGGTTCTCTAAAAGCCTCATCCCCTCTAGAGTTAATCCATAGTGACTTGATGTTTTTTCCAGAACCTTCTTTCAAAGGAGCAAAATATGCTCTAACCTTCATTGATGACTTTTCTAGAAGAACTTGGGTCTACTTCCTAAAATATAAAAGTGATGTTCTATCCCACTTCAAAGTCTTCAAAGCCTTAGTTGAAAATCAGGCCTCTTGCAACATCAAGCAAATTTGCATAGATAATGGGGGGAATACTGCAGTAATGAGTTCTCCATATTTCTATCAAGTCATGGCATCATTCATCAACATTATGTCTCCCATAATCCATAGAAAAATGGCATTGCAGAGAGGAAAAATCGAACATTAAAGGAAATGGCAAATTGTATGCTCCATTCAAGAGATCTTCCAAAGGTTTTTTGGGCAGAAGCTATTAACTGTGCCAATTATATTCAAAATCACACACCTCATAAAGCTCTTGACCATTTAACTCCTCAAGAAGCATGGACTGGCTCAAAACTGGATGTCTCCTTCTTCAAGATCTTTGGGTGTACTACTTGGGCGCACATCCCAAAGAAGAAAAGGAAGGCTCTAGATAAGAAAAGCAAAAAGCTCATCTTTTTTTGTTATTGTGAGGAAATGAAAGCATACAGGCTCCTTGATCCCACAACTCATGAGGTATTTTTTCATAGGAATGTCCAATTTGATGAAACATTCCCTCAGAAAGATCCTCAACCCTCCTCTTCCTCTATTGAGCCTTCTCCTATAGCAGAACCTCAATATTATGAAGAACCAACTTTAGAGATTAATCTAGAGATTGATGATCAAGATGAAGAACCTATAACTCCAACTCAAAGTCTTTCCACTCCTTCTACTCCTTCCACTATGCCAAAATGGGCCCACACCATTGTTAAAGAAGCTACTCCTTACATCCAAAATCTTCCATCATCCAGATTAACCAACTCCATAGGCATTGGTCTTGTCTGTAAGTCTATTTCCTCTGATCCTCAATCCTTCAAAGAAGCAACTGGTATTAAAGAATGGGATGATGCCATGGAAAATGAATTCTCTTCCTTAATCAAAAACCAAACTTGGGATTTAGTTCCCCTACCTAAAGGAAGGAAATTAGTTCATTGTAAATGGATTTACAAAACAAAATATGGGCCTAATGGAGAAATTGACAAACACAAAGCTCACCTAGTAGCCAAAGGTTTCTCTCAAATTGAAGGAATTGATTATGTTGAAACCTTTGCACTAGTTGCCAAAATGGATTTTGTTAGACTGGTTCTTGCTCTGGTTGCTTCCCAAAAGTGGTATGTCTTTCAAATGGATGTAAAAAGTGCTTTCTTACATGGGGACTTAAAGGAAGAGATATTCATGGAACAACTTGTTGGTTTCACTCAAGACTCCTCTCTTGTTTGTAGGCTAAAGAAGTCTCTCTATGGCCTCAAACAAGCTCCTAGAGCTTGGTATGAAAAAATGGACTCCTTCCTTCTTTCCTCAGGTTTTTCTCATTGTGAGTCTGATAACACAGTCTACATTTGGAGAGATGAAGGAAAAATCACCATACTTGTTCTATATGTTGATGATCTACTACTCACTAGTAGTGACTTCACTCACATTCAGACTATAAAAGACTCCCTCTCTAAAAAATTTGATATGGCTGATCTAGGTCTAGCTCATTACTTCCTTGGGATCCAAATAAATCAAAAAGATGCAGGAATTTCATTGTGTCAACAAAAATACACTCTAGATCTTCTTCAAATGTTTAAAATGACAGATTGCAAACCTTCTCCTACACCTTTTTAATCTGGAGTCAATCTAAGTACTTCCTGCACATCCCCTCTATGTGATGCAACTCTATACCATCAACTTGTAGGGAGTCTATTATACCTTACTCATACTCATCCAGATATCTCATATGTTGTTGGCTTAATATCTAGATTCTCTCATCAACCTCATTTCAGTCATTGGCAAGCAACAAAAAGAATCCTCCGCTACTTGCAAGGAACTACTCACTTTGGGCTCTTATATGAGGGAAAATCCATGGATATCATTGGCTACACGGATTCATATTGGGCAGGTTCAGTAGAAGATAGATGTTCAACTTATGGCTATGTCTTTTGTCTTGGTTCTTCACCAATTGCTTGGTTATGCAAAAAACAACAAGTAGTGGCCTTATCATCTACAGAGGCAGAATACAAGGCAACAATTTTAGCAAGTCAAGAAGCTCTTTGGCTTCGTCATATTCTAAGAGAATTTGGTTTTTCCCATGACAAACCTATTACTCTTTGGTGTGACAATCAGAGCACAATTCATATTGCACGCAATCCAGTTGAGCATCAGTGCACCAAGCACATTGAGATACACATGCACTTCATTCGACAACATATTCAAAATGGGGACATATACTTGGACTATATTCCAACTGAAAATCAAGTTGCAGACATCTTCACCAAGTCATTTCCTTCTTCGTGTTACATACAGTTGCGAGAGAAACTTGGAGTATTACAACTACATTGAAACAGAGGTCTTTAACCTCTCCTTTTATTATTGTATTCTTTGGAGGATGGTTTTTTCCCATGTGGTTTTTTTACCATCTCTCATATATATTGTAAATGAGTACCTCATCAGGCCATGTTGTTGGGACTCATATTTTTTGTTATTAAGGACAATCTTCACCATCCGAAGACATGCCTCTTTATTTCATAGCAGATGGTTTTTTCCCATGTGGTTTTTTCACCATCTCTCATATATATTGTAAATGAGTACCTCATCAGGCCATGTTTTTGGGACTCACCTTTTTTGTATTAAGAGGACAATCTTCGCAAACCGAAGACATGCCTCTTCCTTTTTTTTTTTTGATAGATGGTTTTTCCCATGGGGTTTTTACCATCTCTTCAGAAAAGAAACCATTGTACATGAGTACCTCATCAGGCTCTGTTTTCGGGACTCATTTGCACAATACACCCCTAGTATCACTTAAGGGGGGTGTTAGAATAAGTAATTATTCTCTTAAGTTCTACTAGGATAGACTTACTTGAGTTTCCACTCCTTCATGAGTCAAGTGAACTCTCAGTTATAGTCTACATCAGATTTGATGAGTTGTTGTAATCCAACGACTCTCAATGATCAACTTTGTTATTTATACAAAGTTGATCCATGGAATAATCAATCAGTTCTATTTGTCTTCTCAAATATTGTGATGCTTTGTAGTTCTACTCTTGGGAAATTCTAACAAATTATTATTATGAAGATAATTATTTATTTTATTTATCCTAATAAATAATTATCCTTGATGCTAATAAGCTTTAGACCAAAATTTTAAGGAAAAATATTATATCTTTAATAAAGCATATCTTCTTATAACCTAATTATATTTAAAAAATAATGGCTTCTTTAGATTTATTATTTAAAGTAGCATGAAAACAAATAGTCATATTTTTTCATATCCTAACCATTTAAAATTGAACCTCTAATTCTATTTTATAAAACAATTTTCATGACAAGTTCTTACGTAGATAACGAATGGTATGACATTACTCGAAATCTCGTCCATCCTCTCCATAAAAAAACGTTTGCCAAGAATTATTCAAGCTTTATTTATTTATGGCACAGACATTCGTCTCTGTGTTGAGATTTACATTGCTCTTTATATAGATTGTTCAGGTCTTCGTGGAATTGCCCGCTGGGCACTCTTGGACATCTGGCCCGTGTATTTGATGCTCTTTTTGCACAGAAATAGAATCGGAATAGAAATAATATATCGTTGAGAAGGGAGAGAAGTATGTATCTCCAGCTTTTGCTTTAGATTTGTGTTCATCTTGAGGAGGAAGTCCTCCCACAGTTGAAACTCTTTGAATGTACTTCACCTGCCCCAAGTATGATCTACTTCTGCAACAATATTCAACACCCAAAACAAGTGAGCTAATAATTATAACAATATTTTGCAATGAAAAATAGCAACGACTCAAATAAAATCTCCTCATCTTACATGAATGAATAATAGCAATGACTAAAATGAAATTTCCCCAACTTACATGTCATGAGGATTGCCGCCATAACTAGTAACCTCCAGCTTGCTCCAGTCAATACTATCCTCGTCTACCGTGGCTGTACTCACCACCTTCAACGTCACTCTAACTTTACTGAAGGCCTGAGGCATGAAGAGGTCCCATGAGAGTTGTCCTCCTTTGGTGTCAGCTTCTTCAAGAAAATAATGCCTGCCCACTATTTCCTGCCCCGGGAAATTATAGAGAAGAGCTGATACATTGAAATTAATCCATGAAGAACCATTAAACCTGTAGTGCTGGTATCCCTCCGAGTAAAAGCTGAGAAGAAGGCTGAATTTCCATGCATCAACATTTATCTCAGCAGGAATACCGTCCGGAGGAAGGGATGTATCCTGAGACCAAAACAAATACTGAGCAGCGTATGGAACGCGAATTTGTTTTCCAATTTCATTACAAGAAGAAGAGGGAGGAATTCCACCCTTGGAATGCTTGCGTTGCACGTATGACACCCCACTTGCACGGCCATGGCCACTGTGAGAGACTGCCTTCAACAACAAGTCATCAATGCCATGTGCCTTCTTTTTGCTACCCAGTTCCTTAACTGTATATAAAGTTACCGTATCAGAAATGCATGTATGTATTTATGCATTTTCAGTGAGTTATTCCAATATAAAATTCAAAGGGTTCAATTTTAGATTTGATACCTGTCACCGTTGATTCAGGGATGGCAGAAATGGGATCACCTTCCACCATGCTCAAGGAAAAGGTGGGTTGGCCTCCTTGAGCAATAAGATGAGAAAGGTAATAATGGTAACCCACTGCTCTATAATTGTCGCTACCATTGCCGTTGTCATGTGAAGAGAAAAGCTTTGCCGTTGCTCCCATGAGATTATATTCCATGCTTTTATCACATCGGTAAATCTGGACTCCGGATGCATTCAGCGTAAGAAATAATCTGCAATACCATGGAAACATATTGAGTAGCTTTTGATAAGACCCAAATAATGTATTGAAATAGGACTATCTAATTACAAGCTTTCTGCATTGTTGCCCTTGCAATAGGAATAGAAAATTCAGGATTTGAAAATAAACATAAAGGTTGGGATCAGTTATTACGAGTTTCCAAACGGAGGATGAATTGAACTTCTTGTAAGAACGAATGCGCCTTCTGATGCGCGTACAAGAAAAAGTAACGCAGTAAATGCCCTCCAGAAATTCATGAGTAATGAAACCATTTCTTGTTTCCCTCTTTCCTTTGGCTGAAGATAATTCTATAACAACTTAGAACGATGAGTTGATTCAAAACAAATGTATGTATTTTATACCTTACACAACACATCCCTTATATAAGATGAATCATCATAACAGAATTTGACAAGTTCTTAAGTCAGGTAATGCCAAAAATTAAAAAAGGGATGAAACACGTTTGCCCAGATGACAGACATGTTCTAGTTGTAAGCTTTGACTCGTTAAAAATCGATGGCAATCAAAAGAAATCGGAGTCTGTCATACTTTGCGTTCCATGTGGCGGCGTTGTGTTAATAGACTTCGTGCAATCCATGTCACACTGCATTATTTATTTAGTTCTTGTTTCTATCAATAACCTAACGGCGGTTTAGCTACATAATCATACACGACAACTTAACGTACTTTTCCAAAATTATTTGCAAATTGTTTATGTTGGTTGACATGTTTGTGTTTTAAAAGACGGTGATGTTAGAGGTGGTTTGTCCAATATTGTAATAGTTAAGTTATGATAATATTATATATATTTTATAATTGATGCCAAACGAAGTCAAACAAACACACGGCTTATTTTTAATTTTCTTAGATTCCGAAATTGTTAGGTAATGAATGTATGGAAACATTGTTAGACGATAATTGATAGGACATTGTCAACACCATGAATAAACTTTAATAATGTTCAACAACAATAGTAGTTGTGCTAATGGACCTTATTTAAATAAAGCACAAACAAGTCAATATCAACAAATTTTGATATAAATGGATAAAAAAACATCAAGTAATAAAGCATCAAAAAATAAGGTAAAAATAAAACCAAACACTTAAAATGACTATAATGATCATTTTAAGTGGTGATCACAATTAAACAAAAAAGACTGCATAAAATAGTAAAACTAAGGTCAACACTTAAAATGATTACAATGATCATTATATTTTATATTTGATGCCAAACGAAGTCAAACAAACACACGGCTTGTTTTTTTTTAATTTTTAATTTTCTTAGATTCCAAAATTGTTAGATAATGAATGTATGGAAACATTGTTAGACGATAATTGATAGGACATTGTCAACACCATGAATAGACTTTAATAATGTTCAACAACAATAGTAGTTGTGCTAATGGACCTTATATAAATAAAGCAAAAACAAGTCAATATCAACAAATTTTGATATAAATGGATAAAAAAACATCAAGTAACAAAGCATCAAAAATAAAATCAGATTAAAATAAGGTAAAAATAAAACCAAACACTTAAAATGACTATAATGATCATTTTAAGTGGTAATCACAATTAAACAAAAGAGACTGCATAAAAGAGTAAAACTAAGGTCAACACTTAAAATGACTACAATGATAATTTTAAGTGGTGATCACAATTAAACAAAAGAGACTACATAAAAGAGCAAAACTAAGGTCAATTTAATACATCGAAAACCTAAATATCTAATAAACCAAAATGTTAGAAAGAATATTAATTCAAGATAAATAAATTTAAAACATTTAAGAATAATTGCATTAAAATTATCCATAAAGTATTAACAAGCTAGGGCTAATTCTATTACGCTGAAAGTAACTACATGACACCTAGGGTAACAAGTATTATATCATTCAAAAAAGAAACAAAATAAATAACTCATTCCTACCCTATTCTTCTTGCAACATCATCATAGTAAAGTAAGCACACTTGTAATGTCTATAAAGGGTTTGTCTTATCTTGAAATATGATTCTCAAATGTCAATTAGTGATCTTTGGCTATAAATCGTGGTAGAGTTTTTCATCATGGATTTGGTTGTACCTACAAGGACCAGAGAGAGATGGTAGACTTTCTCATCCTCCTTTACGAAAGGTAACAAACCAATTAGTGATCTTTGGCTATGACTCATGGTAGAGTTTCTCATTCTGACTTTGGTTGTACCTACAAGGACCAAAGAGAGAGAGAGATGCTAGACTTTATCATCCTCCTTTATGAAAGATAACAAACCAAAAATCGATGGCTTTGGTTGTACCTAGAGAGAGAGAGAGAGAGGAATCCTGGTAGAGTTTCTCATCCTGGCTTTGGTTGTACCTACAAGGACCAGATAGAGAGAGATGGTAGACTTTCTCATCCTACTTTATGAAAGGTAAAAAACCAACAATCGATGGCTTTGGTTGTACCTAGAGAGAGAGAGAGAGAGAGATAAATATTTGGTTTTGGAGACGTAAATATTTGGTTTTCAAGAGTTGAATGTTGGATAACTAAATGTATGGTAAGAAAATGAACATCTAAGAGGAGTATTTATAGTAGAAATTTTTTCCTTTGAAGTCAACAACTATTTTATATTTTTATGATTATAATATCACAACCATTGATCCAAATGACATGTGGTATAAACCCTAGGTGTAACCACAAACTAGCATCACAATTATGCATCAAAAATCATAAAAATAATTATATGATTATGACAACTAGTTAAAGTGGTGATAATGGCACCATTGATTCTAAGAATCATGTTTTGGAGGACATATGTCATGATATCATTTAATCCACCATCGATCCTTATTTTGGGATTTTAGGAAAGTTAGAAGGCAAAAAAATCATAAAATATGGCAAAAAAGTGGGAAGTCGATGAAGAAAACGAATTAAAACCATTGACCAATGTGGCTCACTATAATCCTACCCAAGGATTAACAAATTTTCTCCATCCTTATCTTGTAAATAGGCAGACAAGACTCTCAACCACCTACAAAGTCAGTTATTAGTGCTCTTTTTACAAATACATATTGTGCCTCCCTAAGGACCATGGTCTACATTGCAAGGGATAGCCAATCATGAGTCCTTAGTGATAACATGAAAGAAAAACACTATGTGATAGATAAAGCAATAGAAAAAAATTTCTATGCATTGAAACAAAAAATATTTTTTTTGTAATTTTTTATTATATTATTTATGCAAAAAAGAAAAAAAAAAAAAAAATAATATAAAATATATACAAATTTATCCAAAAATGTGAGAGTACAAAGGCAACATACCTAGTACTTACTTGTACATACCCCTAAAAATTTTGGGTGGAAAATTTTGATTTATTCTTGCACTAAGCATTGGAAAGGAATCTACCTATATGGACCCTCACAAGATTTTGAATAGCAAATGAATTATTGATTATACTTACCTTTATTATTTGAATGTGGTACTATGATGAGATGATGAAGGATGATGGAAAACATAAATGGAGAAGTTCGTGAGTACATGGAAGCTCACACTGGTGAGTGTCATATAGGTGCATTGGAAATGAAATGCATTATGTGTGTGTTGTGAAGAATAGTTGTTGGTTGCTTGTTATGTGCATTTAAACAAGGGAGGCAATGAAAAGTCCAAGAGCATGGGAGCTTACCCTCATTGAGTATGAATGAAATTGGTAATTGCTTGTGTATAATTGTCGATAAACTTGATAAATAAGGATGAATAAATATATACAAGAAAATATGCATAGGATAATAGAATTAATATGTTGGAATATGAATATTTTATATGCTTCTTATTATTATTATAAAAAAAGGAAATAAATGTGAATTTTAACCTCCACTGACCATGGTCCAAAGGATGGAGTGAAAGATTGATGACAGAGCAACCTACTTGTAAGTGTGTAGTTATAATGATTGATTCATAGTTTGGTGGGTGTGAGAGGGAGGTGGTTAAAAGAAAGATAATAAGACACTCTTCGCATGTTACATAAAAAGGAGATATGAATTTACATGGGCATTAGCTGGGAATTGGTGAAAGGAAATTAGAATAGAGCTCTCTAGATAATAAAATAATAAGCAAAACTCGAGGTTTGGTGTTCAATTACTTGTCTTTGAATTTGTTTGAATGTGAAGCTTATTTTACTCTTAAAATCGTTGAAAAAGAAATCAAATATTCTGCTGTATGAAGCTTGTGTATGCATAGGTGTATGCTGGCCATCGAATGGAAATTAGTTTAAGAGGAGATCGTAGATATTATTGCCTAAATTAAATTTTTATGTTGTGTGTATTCTGCATAAGTCTATTGTGAAACAGTGGAAGCTTGATATTGTTGTGAATTTGGTTTTGAGAGTAACAATGGTTGTGTAGACACTATTGCTTGGAAATCTTGAACGACAACGGGATAATATGTATGTGACTTGTTACAGTATGAAAAATGGATGCTCCTATGTGTAATAGGATATACAATGCATGTTAAATAGTGGTAATTCTTAAACCTGCATTCATGATAGAACCAAAATCTGATCCCTCTTGACACATTCTTCACTGGATAAAAATACCAGAAATAGTGGAATTGCTTACATCATGGAAGGAGGATTGCCCTAATTTATCATAGGATGCTTAGATAGAAAAAGTGTGAATCAGATTTATTTTAGGTTTTGATATTAAGCATATCAGCATAAAAAAGTCGTGATTTATTGAGAGAATGAACATTAAAAATAAATAAATTTTGTAAACATCTTTCAGATATATGTTTTGTTTGTTTGTAGTATGGGTAGCAGACGAAGAACATCAAAGTTTATGTAACATTCTGTAAATACTCATTATAAAACAGTTATGATCAATCTGTACAAGTTGTATTACATTTATTTTTCGTAAATTCAAAAGACTGCATTTATCTGGATATAATTCCATTGCGTGTCATGTTCAAATTTCTTTAAAAAATAAAAGCCAGTTGGAAGAAGGAATTTACCACTTCTTGCAATAAATATATGTGCTTAGTCTTAACTCTAAATATTTTTTTTAGTTGTATCCGTGTTAGGTAAATAAGACAGAGATAAGAAGTAAACATTTTGAATCGACCAAGTTATTTTTCTTTTGAGTTTGTTTTTAATGCCTTATTAATGTGTTAAGATTATTTTAGGTCAAGACAATACTGTTATATTTATACATTTTCAGTGAGTTATTCCAATAAAATATTCCACCGTGTTCATTGCACACCATTTCTTGTATCCCTCTTTCTTTTTGGCTGAAGATAATTGTATAACAATCTAGAAGGATGAGTTGATTCAAAACAAATGTATGTATTTATACCTTACACGGCACAGCCCTTATGCAAGAAGAATCATGATAAGAGAATTTGACAAGTTCTTAAGTCAGATAACGAACTGGTATGACATCACTCGAAATCTTGTCCATTCTCGGGATCAAACACGTTTGACAAGATGACAGGTATGTTCTAATTGTAAGCTTTGACTCGTTAAAACTCGATGGCAAACAAAAGACATCGGAGTCTGTCATACTTTGCGTTCAATGTGGCGGCGTTGTGTTAATAGACTTCGTGCAATCCATGTCACACTGCATTATTTATTTAGTTCTTGTTTCTATCAATAACCTAATGCGGTTTAGCTACATAGGCATACACGACAACTTAACCTACTTTTCCAAAATTGTTTGCAAATTGTTTATGTTCGGTGAGATGTTTGTATTTTAAGAGACGGTGATGTTATAGGTGGTTTGTGCTTAATAATCATTATTATTAAGTTAAGATATGATTATATATATATATATAATATTTTATTTTATTTTATTTGAGCCAAACGAATCACATGACTTGGTTTTTTTTTTAATTTTTTTAGATTTCGAAATTGTTTAGGTAATGAATAAATAGTAATAGCTATAAAGGCAATTATTTTGAAAGACATATTGTCAAGAAGTAAATATTTGGTTTTCAAGAGTTGAATGTATTATTAAATGTATGGTGAGAAAATGAGCAACTAAGAATGGCATTTATAGCATAAAACTTTCTCTTTGAAGTCAATAACTAATTTTCTTCTTTTTCAGGATCATAATATTACAACCATTGATCCAAATGATGTGTTGCCTAAACCCAAGGTGTAAAAACACACTAGCATCATAATTTTACATCAAAAAACTATAAAAATAATTATATGATCATGACCACTAGTTAAAGTGGCGATCATGGCACCATGGATTCTAAGAATCATGTTTTGGGGGACATATGTCATGACATCTCTTAATCCACCATTGATCCTTATTTTTGGGTTTTAAGAAAGTTATAAGATAAAAAAATCATAAAAGATGGCAAAAAAGTGGAAATTAGATGAAGAAAAAGAATTAAAACCATTGACCAATGTGGATTGTTGTCATCCTACCCAAGGATTAACAATGTTAGTCCATCCTTATCTTGTAAATAAGAGGACAAGACTCTCAACCACCTAAAAAAATTGTTGCTTGTGTTCTTTTTACAAATACATAGTATCCCTCCCTAAGGACCATGGTCTACACTAGAAGGGATAACCATTGATGAGTCCTTAGTAAAAAAAAGAAATAAAAAACACTATTTGATATATAAAGCAATAGAATTAAAATTTCTATGCTATGAAACAAAAATATTTTTTTGTAATTTTTATTATATTATTTATATAAAAAAAGTAAAAACAAAAAATAAACAATAGAAAAGATGTAAAAAATTACCCGAAAATGTGAGAGTACAAAGAAAACATACCTAGTATTTGTACATGCACCTAAAAATTTGGTTGGAAAATTTTAATTTATTCTTACACCAAGCATCTGGAAAGGAATCTACTTATAAAAATGACTAAAACACTAAAAAATGCCAATTGGATATAAAATGAGTCAAAACAAAGTGCACAAATGAGTTTGGAGCATACCAAAGCCTTATGATGCATAGTCTCTATGATATTCATGTAAATTATGATAAGATATTATGCAAACAATATCCATGACACATACTTATGATTTGTGTAGCATTTGAAAATGCCCATATTTGTTTGACATATACTTGAAATTTGTTTAGCACATGACATGTTAAACATATTTTTATGATGCATACTATGATAGAGCATAAAATATTTGAGAAGCATTTAGAGACATGCTCAATAAATACCACCTTCATCCAATATTGTCCATGCATGGGGTGGTGTGCTTCTTATACATGCCATTGAAGTAGGAAGGTTACATATAGTATATGTCAAGTGCCAAGTACCAACAAACACACTTGTCACTAAAATGGGGTCGATTGAGAGAAAATAAACCATGCTATGTATAGATGTAGGTATTTTACCCCAATACTAACATAATCCACAAGAGAGGCATAGATGGACACTATGGTAATCAAGCATGTTTATGCACTATTACAAGGGATCCATGGGAATCCAACATACACCACAAATGTATGTAAATATATATCTCCAAAGATAGTTCATACCCTCTTGCCAATGATGGATGCATTGCTTGGTAAGGGATATCAACCATGACAAGGGGAGACAAAAGATACGAGCAAGAAATTGATGGGCTATATATGGGTTGTAGTTCATAGTAGGAGAGGGAAATACCATGGAAGAGAAAACAATTATGTCCCTACTAGAATGGGGTTTGTTACTATAATATTTGGTCAAGCACATTGTTTAATAAGGTGTATTTTCCACTACAATGAGATATAAAAATGATAGAAGATATTAGATATGGGCTATATACACACTATAGCTCACCCTAGATGAGGGAGATCTCATGGAAAGAAAAGTCACCATACCTATACTATAATGAGGTTAGCCATTGTAATATCTAATAAAGCGTATTGCTTAACAAGGGATATTTGCCACCATAGTGGGACACCAAATTATTGATTGACTAGAATGATTGATTTTTTTTTATTGTGTAAATATTTACAGAAATATTGCCTTGGTATTTTGACCATATCCTATATGATGGATGCATGGGTTGAACTAAGATAATTTACTTTATGGTACTTAAATTAGGGTACTGACACAAGGAAGACTTTGAAGATATCATGGTGCCCCTTAATAGAAAGAAAAACACCAATACTAAGAAAGGTAAACAAGTCACAATCAAATTTAACAACAATAAATATCAATAAAAATAGATTAAAAAAACCAAGCAATAAAATAACAATGCCAAAATAAACCAAAATAAGACAAAAATATAATTGAAGATATAGAGCGATCACCATCATCTCTTTAAGAGGACTAAGAAAATTAAACAACTAATAGTGTAAAATAACAAATCATGACCAATAAAATAACCTAAACATTGAATGATCGAGAATACCACTTTAGGAGGTGATCATGATCATGAAAAGAAGAGACAAAAAATATATACTAATGTATTAAACTGGAGAATGTATAGGTTTGATACACATAAATAAATAGTCAAAGTAGTCAAAATGAAATAAGAGGCACCAAATTCAATAGGTAAACCAAGAAAATATAAATGCTATAAAAATAGGCTAGAGAGGACTACGCATAAAAGTGTTTGACATACAAAAATTGGTGAATTCGTCCAAGTCACCTCCATCCATTTTTTGCAATTTTATTTCTCTAGACCCAAACAAATCTTTGATAGTATATGGATTGAGCCATTTTTATATAAAATTACCCTTATGCTTCTTATACACATTATCAAGCTTGAGGACTAGGTTCCCAAATTTGAAGTCATGATAGTATACTTTCTTGTAATATTTCTTGGAAACATGACTCTTATAGGCTCTATTTTTCTAAAGAGAAAATAGATGCCTCTTATCAAGAGTTGTAATCTTCACAATACAAGCCTCTTTATACTCTTTATGGTACTCATCATGAATCCAAAGTTTTCAAAGAAATATTTAAAAAAGGCAATTCAATCTCAGGCAGCAAAAATAGCTTCAATACCATAGGACATAAAAAAGAGGTTGCCCCTATAGACATATTAATATTGGTGTAGTACACCCACAATAAGGGATATAATATTAAGTTCCAATATTTTATCGATTTAACTAACTTTTTTAAATTATTAAAAAAACATTTATTGCTAGATTCAACTTGGTAATTCCCTTGTGGATAGAAAGACATGAAAAACAAGTTGAATTCCTATTGCATTTTTTTTTTAATGGAGTATTGTTATTGTAAATGAATGTATACAAGACACCAAAGTGATACATGATCTGATTGAACACAAGTAACATGGTGAGATTTGATTGATTTGTTAATGGTATAACTGTTGTACTTAGTATGGCACTGAGAGGGGGGGTGAATCAGTGTGGCATTCCAAATCCATGAATTAACAGCTCTAAAAACCACAACAATTAAAACTTATAAACAAATATAATAAGTACAAGAAGAGAACATCACACAACATAGATTTTTAACGAGGTTCACCAAAATGGCTACTCCTCAAAAAGAACGGCTGCTTGGACTACCATCCAAATCAAGCCTCTTGCAAAGCACCAACTTTACAATTTGTTTACCAACACCAACCTGGAAGGAGCACCAACCCCTTATTTATCTGCACCAACAGAAAGGAGCACCAACCCCTAATTTTCCAGCACCAACTGGACTTCAATTTTGAATGAAAATGTTTGACAAATACCTTTGTTATTGTAAGACTCTAACTAATCTAATCCACCTTTGCAATCTCTGCACACTTTGCTCTTTCTTGCGTAATCTCTTCACACAATCTGCTGCACTGTTACAGCCAAACTTTGCAATCAACTTTGCCCTTTGCACTCTCTGCACATTCTGCTTTCTCTGCTCACATGCTTCGCACACTCTGTGTCATTCCACACTCTGCTCTTTGTGTGCATTCACAATCGCACTTCGAACAACTTGACACAACTAGCTCACATTATGCACTTTGCTATCATCTCGTCGATTCTATGCTATCTACGCTTTTACGACCGCATCTCGCACTTCAACATTCACCCGATGGATTCCTAAATCTCCAAAAAGCCTCGCTTATATACTTGAGATTTTGAGATGAAAACCCTAATAGTAGTCAACTGATTATGCAAATGCAAACCCTAATCTTGGTCGACTACAAACCCTAAACATGGTCGGCTGCAAACCCTAAATGTGGTCAATTGCAAACCCTAAAATCCGTTAGCTCGCATTGAATGACTTCTCGAATCTGCCCGTCCACTGCATTATTAGATCTAACTGCCTAAGTTGACAACAATGACAAAACTCTTGCAACACCTTGCTCAACAATCTCCCCCTTTGGAATTGTTGGCAACACTTCGTGTACATTCCCCGTAACTCTTCTCCCCCTTTGTCAATAATACCAAAGGGCTCGCCGTGAGACTCCCCCTGAGTCCATACACACCATTCTCAAAACCACATTGAAATAGTTAGCAAAAATCATGGATATGATCAATAAGATAAAAAAATGCACAAATGCCCCCCCTGAGAATTTGATCCCAATGGCTAGTCAATTTTTAGACTATTCTTGGGAATATGTGGCCTCTTCAATTCACACTATCTTTTGAGCCTCAACCCTCTGTTGCTCTGCAATCTCAAACTTGTCCACTGATTTTAGTGAAAGCATACACTGATCGTTTAACTATCCAACTTTTTTCTCTGTAATGCAAACAACATCTGCATATACATCTTGAATATTCTCAACAGACTTGAACCTACTGATAGCTGTTTGTATTTCTCTACAGTGAGAATCCAGCAGACTACCTCAATTCTTTATAAAAGCACCTCAAACATTCATCACCGAGTCGGAAATCATCTCGTCGCACATTATAAACTTTTTCTTCAATCTTCCCATTCAACATGCTGATTTCACTTCTATCAACGGAATTGACAAGTGACTCACATCTCGTACCAATTTTTGTCCAAAGATCGCAATTTTACTACCAACTCTTACTTTCAATCGTGCATGTCGAAAGAAGACATTTTGTCAAACACTTTATGGCCAACCGTAGTGCACCTTACTCAGCCTCAAACTTATTATCCTTGAATTGGCATTATATTAAAAGTTAAAACAAAACTGTCTGTGAATTAAATATATTCACCAAGGTGTAATGAAAGATCTGACAATCTTCACATCAAGAATCAAACAAAAAAACGATGCTATTATCAAAACACAAATACGTAGCTGGGGCAAGCATTCTTTCAATAAACAAAAACAATCTAAATTATTATAATCCATAGCTATAATTAGTGGCAGTAAGAACCATCAACAAAACAACAATGACATAAGCAATACTACCAATGGTGAAGATTCTCAATGCAAACACTACCCTTCACGGCACTTCCACACACAACTAAATGAACAACCAACACACTTGAAAATTATACCACAAAAGCCCAACTACTGGTCTTTCATCCTCAGATACCCAGACAAATATACAGAAGCATTAAAATAAAACCTTTTTCAAAATGCTCCCCCTGAGGATGTGTTACTTGAAGTTGCTTAGTGTAGTAGAAGAGCAGTATCCTTTAGTTCAAGGAGACACGATTTCCTCTCTTATTTCTTTCTCCAGACTTTATTGACCTCAGGCTTGGATTTTTCACCTGCGTCCCTATTTTGCATCATTGCATGAACTTGAATATCTCTCTGGTGTGGTTGTCTCTTATGCATCCATGATGAATGATTATTTTCCTTTCTTCTATGAACCTAATTTATTTCTTGTCTGTGTTGTGTTCTTTGCATCTTATGAAATATACTGTTTTGCCTTAGATTTGATACATAAGCACTTGGACAAAACCTTGCTATGTTCCCACGACCATTGCATTGAAAACATTGTACAAAGTGTTCACTCAGATATGCAGATGTATTTCGACCAGCATAACTCTTTGATTTATTATTTAATCCACAATAAGTTGCCTTGTGACCATACTGGTTACATCTAAAACAATAGCCATTAAAAGTGTTAGTATGAAAAAAGTGAGAGTGGTAGAACCTCTTTTGTTGTGGTCTGCTTTGTCAGAAATATCCTTTGATATTTTCTTTCTTTTGAAGATACAACTTTAACCTTTTCTTGCTAGGACCCTTCAACAGTGAACTTCTTCTTCTCTGCAGAATTGGAAGATACAGGTTGTTCAGCTTCATATCCAAGACCATGCTTAATCGTGGAGCTTCTCTCGATGACTTATCATTTTATCTAGCAATTCCGTGCTCTTCTCGAATTTAAGATTTGTATTGGCCTCTTCTAGTTGTTTCTTCAATGAAACAATCTCTTCTTCTTGTTTGCAACAAATAATCTCTTTCTCATTGATCTGCGACCTGAGAGTTTCCTCAATCCTTTTAGACTCTTCTACTTGCAACTTTAGATTACTAACTACTTTGTTAGAATCCTCTTCATGTTTTTTACACACATTGACTTTATCATTCAGCTATGACTTCAAGTCTTCTTCTATTTTCTTGGCCTGTTGGAATTGTAAGAATAGATTTTCAATCTCATCCCCATATTCTTCCAATTTCTTGGAAAGTCTTTTGTTCTTTTTCTTTTCTATACTCAACCCTTCAAGAGCAGAGATCAACTCACCTTCCCAGTCTACTTCAGCATTGAGGTTTTTATTATCTGCT
Organism: Wollemia nobilis; assembly: GCA_028583015.1. Lineage (NCBI taxonomy): Eukaryota > Viridiplantae > Streptophyta > Pinopsida > Araucariales > Araucariaceae > Wollemia > Wollemia nobilis. The sequence goes on from JAQPPZ010005120.1 coordinate 2,830,060, forward strand.
TTAGTGTTCACCCCTTCTGCGTTTTCTGGTTCAATTTCCTCTACCATAGAAACTAAAATTGGCTGAGATGTCCTTTTGAAGGAGGTTCTATTCTTCTTACTTGGATCTGTAATTTGATCTTCATTCCAATTTGCTTCTGCATTCATTTATTCTTTATTACATTCCTGTTCTGATTCGATTTCTTGTTCATCTTCACTGCTACTAAACCCATAACACTGACGTTCATTATGCCGGAGTTGATCAAAACATTTTGAACCTTGAGAACCTGCATTATGACCGAGTTGACTCTTGGCATTTTCTCCATTGTTTGATTCATCTCTTGAATCTACAGCAATAATGAATTTATCTTTATTTTCTTTTATGACCTTGTGTGATCTTTTCTTCTTGTGTCTCATGGTTCCATTCTTGCCTTTCTTTGCCATTAGAGTATTAATCCAAGATCAACCCTAGCTGATTTAGCCTTTAAAGGGAACTTGGCTCTGATACCAATTGTTGTACTTAGTATGACACTGAGAGGGGGGGTGAATCAGTGTGGCATTCCAAATCCATGAATTAATAGCTCTAAAAACCACAACAATTAAAACTTATAAACAAATATAATAAGTATAGCAAGAGAACATCACACAACATATATTTTTAACGAGGTCCACCAAAATGGCTACTCCTCAAAAAGAATGGCTGCTTGGACTACCATCCAAATCCAGCCTCTTGCAAAGCACCAACTTTACAATTTGTTTACCAGCACCAACTGGAAGGAGCACCAACCCCTTATTTATCTGCACCAACAGAAAGGAGCACCAACCCCTAATTTGCCAGCACCAACTGGACTTCAATTTTGAATGAAAATGTTTGACAAATACCTTTGTTATTGCAAGACTTTAACTGATCTACTTCACCTTTGTAATCTCTACACACTCTGCTCTTTCTTGCGCAATCTCTTCACATAATCTGCTGCACTGCTATAGCCAAACTTTGCAATCAACTTTGCCCTTTGCACTCTCTGCACATTCTACTTTCTTTGCTCACACACTTCGCACACTCTGTGTCGTTCCACACTCTGCTCTCTATGTGCATTCACAATCGCACTTCAAACAACTCGACACAACTAGCTCACATTATGCACTTCGCTATCATCTCGTCGATTCTATGCTATCTGCACTTTTACGACCGCATCTCGCACTTCAAAATTCACCCGATGGATTCCTAAATCTCCAAATAGCCCCGCTTATATACTTGAGATTTTGAGATGAAAACCCTAATAGTAGTCGGTTGATTATGCAAATGCAAACCCTAATCTTGGTTGGCTGCAAACCCTAAACATGGTCGATCGCAAACCATAAATGTGGTCAATTGCAACCGTAATATCTGTCAGCCTGCATTGAATGACTTTTGAACTGCCTGTCCACTACATTATTAGATCTAACTACCTGAGTTGACAACAATAACAAAACTCTTGCAACACCTTGCTCAACAATAACTTCCATTAACAACACATTGGAGAACACATGAGAGATAGATTCAACAAGATCAAGACTTTGATTAGAGAAATATTAAGGAGACTCGATTAGATGAAGAATATAGAAAATATCATGGATTTCATATTTGTGAAACTGACACTTATCATAAGATTAAATATAGTTATTGGTGTCAACTCCCATTGTTGGAAAGAAGTAACCCATTCTTAGTAATTTATTATTTGTAGGATGACCACTAATGTTACCTCCATAATCACCACCATTAACATAAAAAAGAGGTTTGGGTACCTTAGAATCAGTAAGAGCATAAGAGAACACCATCTAGATTATGATACAAGACCCCATTGAGAACAATATATCTAAAAACCTTCTTAAAAATATGATTCCATTGCTTATCATTAGATTTGGTTTGGTAGGATTGATCATTCCTATGGCATAAAGGACCATATCACTCAAAACATGAACAAAATAAATAGCTCATTCCCACCCTATATTTTTTGTAATATCACCACAATAAATTGATAGATCTATAGCTTGACCTACCTCAAATTCTAGTCCTTGAATAAAAAATACTTTTCTTTGGCTACCAATCCTAGTAGAGCATCATATGTTACTCCATAGAAGGCAGTGAACTAGCAATTGCTGTCTTTGGTTGTATGTGTAGAGAGATATAGAGAGAGAATTTTCTTTGCTTACCAATCCTAGTAGAGCATCCTATATTGCTCTATAGAAGGCAATGAACTAGCAATTGATGGCTTTGGTTGTATGTGCAGAGGGAGAGAGATTGGTGGATTTGTTTTTACATTAATTTATTTTTGAATTTGGTATTTGCATATTGTTCATGACATTTGAATCTAAATTATTATTAATATGCATGCTATTGATAATAATTCAATATTGAAGTATTGTTGTGGATATCAAATATTTATGTGATATCGTAACAAGTGGTATCGCATCTCATCTCTCTTCTTTATATTAATAATTAAATTAAGTTAAATTATTAATAGATAGAAAACATCCATTTTTCACTTGTCTTTCCATTCTTCTCCCTACATATTTATGGTTCACATTTCATTTCTTTTAATTAGTAAAACCCCTACTTTCACATTTCATTTTTAATTTTATTATTAACCCCCTTTCATTTTTTTTTTAAATTATTGAGGCATGTCCAACCTCACCCCCTCCACAACTCCCAATGTATACCCCTTCCTATTAATTAACATCCAAATCCTCTTCTAATATGATTTTTAGAATTTCATAATAGACATGCAAAGCATTACAAGAGATGAAGAGAAGAGTAGAACTGATTGATTTATTCCAAGGATCAACTCTGTATAAATAGCAGAGTTGATCATTAAGAACCGTTGGATTACAACAACTCATCATACCTGATGAAGACACCAGTGAGATTTCTCCTGATATATGGAGGAGCAGAAACTCAAGTGTCTATCCTAGTGGAACTTATGAGAATATTCTCTTATTCTAACACCCCCCCTTAAGTGATACTTGGGGTGAATTGTACAAATGAGTCTTGGAAACAAGGCCTGTTGAGGTACTCATGTACAGAGACTTATTTTTGAAGAGATGGTAAAATCCAATATGAAAAAAACCATAAATCAAAAGGAAGTTAGAGGCATATCTTTGTATGGCGAAGAGTGTCCTCCTAATACAATAGATAGTTGGTGAAAAAACCCCTGTCGAAAAAAACCAACTATGAGAAGAAGAGAGGCATGTCTTCGTATGGTGAAGATTGTCCTCTTTATGGAAGAAAGAAATATGAGTCCCGAGAGTCCCGAAAACTTCGCCTTATTAGGTACTCATTTACATAATATAGTTGGTGAAAAAATCCCTATGGAAAAAACCAACTATGAGAGGTATGTCTTCGTATGGCGAAGATTGTCTTCTTAATACAAGAAAGAAAGATGAGTCCCGACAACTTGGCCTAATTAGGTACTCATTTACATAATATTGTTGGTAAAAAAATCCCTATGGGGAAAAACCAACAATTAGAGGCATGTATTCATATGACGAATATTGTCATCTTATTACAAGAAATAACTATGAGTCCCAATAAGTTTGGTCTGATTAGGTACTCATATACAATAAATAGTTGGTGAAAAAACCCTTGCAGTAAAAAACCAACTATTAGAAGAAGAAAGGCTTGTCTTCGTATGGTGAAGATTATCCTCATAAATCCATTCAATACAGCTAAATAACTCCAAGTTTATCTCTCAATTTAAGGTAACATGGAGAAGGAAATGACTTGGTGAATATATATTGTTCCTCAGTTGGAATATATTCCAAGTGTATGTCCCCATTCTGAATATATTATCTTATGAAGTACATGTGTATCTCAATGTGCTTGGTTTGTTGATGTTCAACTGGATTACGTGCAATATGAATTGTGCTCTGATTGTCACACAAAAGAGTTATAGGATGGTCATGTATGAAACCAAATTCTATCATAATTTGATGAAGCCAAAGAGCTTCATGACTAGCCAAAATTGCTGCCTTGTATTCTGCCTCTATAGAAGATAGAGCTACTGCTTGTTGTTTCTTGAATAACCAAGCTATTGGTGAGTAACCAAGGCAAAAGATATATCCTGATGTGGAACATCTATCTTCTATTGAACCTGCCCAATCTAAATTTGTGTAGTCAATGTTATCCATGGATTTTCCCTTGTAGAAGAGCCCAAAATGAGTAGTGCCCTACAAGTAATAGAGGATTCTTTTTGCTGCATTCCAATGACTGAAGTGAGGCTAATGAGAGAATTTGGATATGAGACCAACAACATATGATATATTTGTGTGAGTATGAGTAAGGTATATCAAAATTCCTACAAGTTTATGGTATAGAGTAGCATCACAAAGAGGGGATGAGCAATAAGTACTAAGATTAATTCCAAATTGAAAAGGGGTAGGAGAAGGTTTACAATCTGTAATTTTAAATATTTGTAGAAGATCTAGAGTGTATTTTTATTGGCATAAAAATATACCTTCATCTATTTGGATCCCAAGGAAGTAATGAGCTTTTCCTAGATCAGCCATTTCAAAATTTTTATAGAGTCTTTTATAATATGAATGTGAGTCAGGTTACTACCAGTGAGAATAAGATCATCAACATAAATAACAAGAATGGTGATGTTTCCTTAATTTTTCCAAATGTAAACTATGTTATCATACTCACAATGAGAAAAAATTTCTAAAATAATGAAGGAGTCCATATTTTCATACCAAGATATAGGGGCTTGTTTGAGGCCATAGAGAGACTTTTTAAGACTACAAACTAGAGAGGAGTCTTGAGTAAAACTAGCAGGTTGTTCCATGAATATTTATTACTTTCAATTTCCATGTAAGAAAGCACTTTTGACATCCATTTGATAGATAGACCACTTTTGGGAAGCAGCTAGAGAAAGAACCAATCTTACAAAATCCATTTTAGCAACAAGAGCAAAGGTTTTTGCATAATATATGCCTTCAATTTGAGAAAAAAATTTGGCAACTAGACAAACCTTGTGTTTGTCTATTTCTCCATTAGGCCCATATTTTGTTTTGAAGATCCATTTACAACGAACTAATTTCCTTCCTTTAGGTAAGGGAACTAAGTCCCAAGTCTCATTTTTTATCAAGGAAGAAAATTTATTTTCCATGGCATCATCCCATTCTTTAATACTTGAGGCTTCTTTTAAGGATTGAGGATCAGAGGATATATACTGACATACAAGGCCAATGCCTATGGGGTTGGATGATCTTGTTGAAGGGAGTAGCTTCTTTAACAATGATGCGGGCTCATTTTGGCATAGAAAAATGAGTTGAAGGACATTGATATGGATTTACAGGTTACTTATCTTGATTATCAATAACCAAGTTATCCTCAAGAGTTGACTCTTCATAATATTGAGGTTCTATTATAGAAGGCTCAATGGAGGAAGAGGACTTTTGAGGATATTTTTGAGGGGATGTTTCATCAAATTGGACATTCCTATGAAAGAAGATCTCATGAGTTGAGGGATGAAGAAGCCTGTATGCTTTCAATTCTTTAAAATAGCTGACAAAGATGAGTTTTATGATTTTCTTATCAAGAGCCTTCCTTTTATTCTTTGGGATGTGAGCCCAAGCAATACACCAAAAATATTGAAGTAGGAAACATCTTGTTTTAAGCTAGTCCATGCTTCTTAAGGAGTTAAATGGTCAAGATCTTTATGAGGTGTGCAATTTTGAATACAATTTGCACAGTTAATAGCTTCTACCCAAAATTTTTTTGGAAGATCTCTTGAATGCAACATACAATTAGCCATCTCTTTTAATGTTCGTTTTTTACTTTTTGAAATACCATTTTGTTGAGGATTATGGGAGACAAAATGTTGATGAATGATGCCATGATTGGATAAAAAAGTGGAGAACTCATTACTGTAGTATTCCCCCCAATTATCAATATGAATCTTCTTTATTTTGCAAGATGTCTGATTTTCAACTAAGGCTTTAAAAGATTTAAAGTGGGATAGAAAATCACTCTTATATTTCAAGAAGTAGACCCAGGATATTCTATATAAATCATCAATAAATGTTAGAGCATACTTTTCTCCTTTGAAATATGGCTTAGGAAATGTCATTAAGTCACTGGATTAAATCTAAAGGGGAAAAGGCCTTTAGAGAACTACTTGGGTGGAAAGGATCTTCATTTTTCTTTCCAAAAGCACATCTAGGGCAAAATCCATAACTAGAAGAGACTTGGAGTAATCCTATAACCATATCATGGGTGCTCAAATCCTTTAGTTAGTTGTAACTAAGATGACCAAACCTTTCATGCCATATTTTACTCTCAATATCACTATAAGCCACAAAACAGGAGGCTCCTTTTGGATTTTGAAAACCTTTGAAGTGAAAGATATGAGAGTTTTGATCAATATTCCATTTGGCTATAAGAGATTTGGGATCTTGAAAATCTCTTATCTCAACTCCTGTTGGGGAGAAGAGAACAATTTTCCCCTTTCCATAAATACAAATTTGGTAGATGGAGAGGAGATTAGTGGCAATGCTTGGAACATAGATAACATTGTTAATAGAGCCACCATCAATGGTTATATCATTTTTTACTTTGACAGGTATAAAGGAAGAGTCACCTACTTCTATGCTACAAGCAGTTTTAGAGGAGATAGAAGAAAAATACTTATCTGAAGCAATCATGTGATGAGTAGTTCCAGAATATAGGACCCAAAAATTAGAGGAAGAATTAGAGATATTTACTTAAAAATTAAGGGCTTTTCCTATTTTTATATTTTATAGCTGCCTTTAGTTGTTGTAATCTTTTCTACCATTTGTTAGCAGAGTGACCATTCTTTTTGTAGTGAGTACATGTTATGGGGATCTTTTCCTTTTTTTTTGAATTTTTCTTTAGAATAAGTGGAGGCTACTAAGGCTTTAGAAGGAGAAGAATAAGAAGATATTTCATATCTAGCAAGCTTACTTTCTTCCCTAGTTAATCTATCACAAAATTCTTCTAAAGAAGGCATTTTAAAGGTTGCACCTAGAGCATCTTTGGTAGATATAAAGGTGGTAGTAAATATTTGAAAAACACAATTAGCTTAGAAAAGATTAGATAAATGCATTCCTTCTTTAGTCTTAGTCTTCCCATTGCCTTTATATTTAGTGAGGACTTCTTTGAACTTAGTGAGAAAGTCAACAATACTACTAAAATATTTTGGACATAGAGATGTGAGTTCGGCTTCTAATTGCATTGATCTCATATGATCTACTTTCCCAAATAGAGTCTTCAGTTTCTCCCAACTTTCATAAGGAGTTTTACAATATATAATATGAAACCAAAAACTTTCATGAACATTAGAACTTATAATACCCATAGTTTCGTGCATTTTTCCTTTATGAACAAAGATTTCATATTCTTTATCAAATTTCAGTTGTTTTTCTTCTAGAAAATGAGTAAGACCTTTTTGAGATATAAGATTTAAAATTTTAGTTTTCTAAGTGTGAAAGTTATGAGGGGTGAGAGGTTCAATTGAATTCATCATTTTAACATAGGAAAAATATTGAAGTTATATTTTACCAATATATCCCCCCTTAGAACTTTAATTAATTTATTAATGCAACTGGAAGAAAGATATGACGATTTTCAATATTTAGGACTCAAAATACCCATCCTAACGAGAGGTAAATTATAAGTATAATGTGGTTTTTAATATTGTTTTCTTGAGATTGCCAAATCCTTTTTATTCCTCACTATACTCGCCCTTACTTGTGGGAAACTGTAAGTAGAAAGAAGAATTGGAAGGATTTTGGCTTGAATGCAGGGAATCAATCTGTTTAATTGGTGTATCTCAATACTCACCCTTACGAGAGGGAAACTATAAGTTAGAGAGATATCCAAAGAAATGGATGATGAAAAATATCTACCAGACCGTTATACCAAGTGCCTCAAAAAATCACCCTTATGTGAGGGAAAATATAAGTTTTTAAGGGTAATGATACATGGAACGTAGGCAAAATATATTTTGAGAAAAAATATTGTTTTTAAACTTGTAAACCAAATTTAAGTATCAACAATTTTTATTTAAAAGGTTTAGATTTAAAATATACTTCTTCTAAAAAAATATTTAATGAAATGCTCTTTATTTGAAAATAACAAAGTTTTATAAAAATCAAAGATGAAGATAGACAAATATATATATATATATATATATATATATATATATATATATATGCTATTTTTTCTTTTTAAAGATGGGCCTTACAAAAAATGAGATTAATATTAAATTTTTGAATATCTTCTCTAAGAAATATTAAAGTATATTTAAAGAAAATAACTTTAATTATTGATTAAGATAGACAAAAAATAATAGTAACTTTTAAAGATAGGCCCCCCCTTAAATAAAGCAAATAAATTTTATGATCTTCACTATGAATATAAAGTTTTTGATCTTATAATTACTTGAAAGAAAGTAAAATCATAGAAGAAGATTGAAAAAAGGTAGTACACCCCTCCTTTAAAGTGATGGACCAATACAGTGTAAAAATATGCACTTACCCCCCCACCCCTAAAAAAAAAAAAATTATTAGAAAAATGTTACAATTTTGTCTCATGAAAGGCTCGGAGACAAATTATGTCCTTTGAAACAAAGGAAAGCAAAATAACCTAATTAAAAATAAAATATAGGGAAAATAAATAAATTATACACAAGCCGCAAGAGAAGAGAATGAATTTCAAAAAACAATGTAGACGTTCCTTTTGAAGGCTTGAAAAAATATATAATTTCAAAATGGAAGAAGGGACAATGTCTTTCGATGACTGAAAGGAGAGAATTTTTTGGATGCAAAATGGCGGTTTCGAGAACTCAACTATCAAAAAACGAAAGGAGAGAAGCTTCGATGTTCGGATGGAGGTGCGAAGACCCTCTGTGCCGAGAAGAGACCCTTGAGGATAGATGAAACATAGGCACTGAGCGGAGGTGAACTTGAGATTTCATTTCTTGATCCTGCAAATACGTAAAAGGAAGGGACGATTTTGCAAGAACATGTTATGAAAAAATAAGTGAACGCTCCTACAAGACCATGTTATGAAGAAAAAACCAGTGAACGCTCCTGCAATACCACGTTATGAGAAAAAATAGTGAACACTCCTGCAAGACCACGTTAAATAACCAGAGAACACTCTTGCAAGACCACATTAGGAAAAATAACCAGAGATTTGCAAAATTGTATCCTACAATACCACATTATGAGAAAAAAATAGTGAACGCCCCTACAAGACCATGGTAAATAACCAGAGAATGCTCTTGCAAGACTACATTATAAAAAATAACCAGAGAACATTCCTACAATACCACGTTATGAGAAAGGTGATTCTGCAAAAAACTTGTTATATATTTAAAAAAAATCTATAATAGTTCCAGTTGTAAAATAAGTGAACTTGAAAGGCAGATTTTACTTTGAAAAAAGAAACAAGGAAAATTGTTTATAAGCACCGGGTTGAAAGAGCGTTAGAGAAGAGAAATCAATATTTGGAGATTTTATTAGGATTGTCCGAGTGCCAATGTGCCAAGTAGAAGAAATCATCCAAGTTTTCATGGGCACCAGAAGTGTTGAGCACCAAGGGATAGTTGGAGAGAGGATCTCTACAAAATGTAAGCGTTGGAAGAGCTAAAAAGAATAAAATGATCCACGAAATTAAGCCATGAGCGCCAAGAAAGGATTACCAAAATCTCCTATTATTGAAATCTTCCACGATAATACATAAAAGACACCACATTTTAAGAAGAAACAGGTGTTTCCCAAAGATTTAAAAAGGAAATTTTATATAATAAAAAAAAAACTATTACTTTTATAATAAGTAAAAGGATTTCCAATATTTAAAAAAAAAAGGTGCTGAAAGAATAATTCTAAGAGAGGAAGAAAAATAAAATAATAAGAACCCTCCTTTTAAAATGGGCTAAAATAGCCCATAGAACAAGGTAAACCTATTTTGAAGCAAAGGAAGAGATTTTTAATATTTTGAAATCCCTCAAAGATGAATTAGAGCAAATATATTAAAAAATTGCATAAAATATATTCAACAATAAATATTTTTCTGAAAACAAATTATGGATAAAAAATAAATGACTACTAAAATAATTTCAATAATATAGCCAAAAAATTATCCTAAGTAAATGAACCAGATCCTAGAACCTTCAAGAGAGAATGCTAGAAAAATCTATCCTGCTCTGGTACCATGTTAGAATTTCAGAATAGATATGCAAAGCATTACAAGAGATGAAGATAAGAGTAGAACTGATTGATTTATTCCAAGGATCAACTCTGTATAAATAACAGAGTTGATCATTGATAGTCATTGGATTACAAAAACTCATCATACCATATGAAGACACCACTGAGAGTTCTCCTGACCCATGGAGGAGTGGGAACTCAAGTGTCTATCCTAGTGGAACTTAAGAGAATATTCTTTTATTCTAACAATGCTCTTATTAACTAAACCCCCACTCCAGCTCCTATTTTTTAAAACTTTTTCTCCCTAATTAATAAAATCATTTAAATAAACATTTTATTAAAAAAATAAAGGAAAAATAATAATTATCATGGCACTATTTCAAAAAAACAATCTTTTGCTTCAGTTGCTTTTTGTTGCTACTTTAATATTAATAACGATGTGCATTTGGAGCTAGAAAGTTAAATAAATAAATAAATAATTGATCTAAAAAATTGAAACAAAGTTTTTTTTTTAATTTTATACAAAGAAACAAAAAAATTCAAAATATTTCTAAGTTATTGGTCAAAAGGTGTAGTCCTAGACAAGGCTTCCAATACTTGATAAATAAGGTTGAATCACTCTTCAGCCTAAAGTAGTATTGTAGTCCAAAGTGTGTCCTCTTCAATCTTAACAAAGATTAAACTATGGCAGGGCCTTCTAGAAGAAGATGCTACATGAGATGTTTAGAGCATTTTCCAATCTTTCAAGCTTTGAGAAAAACGTTTTCTAAAGGAGGAGTCATGTAACAGTCCCAATATAACCATGTCAACTAATTAATTTAATTATCTCATGCCATAGATTTAGTTACTTGGCCCTTTAGAATTAGAGTTAGGTTATTATTAATTTCATATATAAATAAGAAGAATCTTTTATTAGTTTGGATCATAGGATAAATAAAATTTAAGCTGTCTTAGTGTGCGAAAAATACTTCACCCTCTTAAATTTGTGATGAGATATTTCTCTTTGAGTGGTTGTGGATTTTCTATTGCATTAATTTATTTTTGGATTTGATATTTATGTATTATTTGTAGCATTAAATTGAATTATTATTGTTTGTGTGCTATTAACAATAATTCAACATTGAAGTACTATTGTGAGTATCAAATAATAATGTGATATCTTAACAAAAAAACCCTTAAATTTAACCAATGATCGTGATTATCAATTAAATTTATGGTCATAATGCTATAAATATTAAGGATGGATGCTTTGTGGGACACATTCTAAAACATCCCTTAAAATTGCCTCTATGCTTATTTTTTAATTTTAGGAAAGTTAGAAGGAAAAAATATCATGAAAGATGGAAGAAAAGTGAGAGTTGGGTGAAGAAAGGGAACCAAAACCAATAATTGACATGGGTTGTTGTCATCCTACCCAAGGACTAATCAAATTAGTCCACCCCTATCTCATAAATAAGAGGATGAGACTTTCCACCACCTAAAAATTCATCTATTAGTGCTTTTTTTATAAATACATATTATCATTCCTTAAGGACTGTGGGAAACATTGTAAGTAATAGTCACTCATAAGTCCTTAAGAAAAACAATAAATAAAATAAGCAATATGTGCTATCCAAAGGAAAAAAAAGAAAAAATTCTATTCTATGAAACAAAAACAATTTTTTTGTAAGTTTTGATTCTATTGTTTATGTAAAAATGTATTTTTAAAAACTTTAGCGAATAATATGAGAGTACAAGAAAACATACCTGATACTTACCTGTATATAACCCTAAAAATGTATGTAGGAAGAAATTTATTTTTACTTGCCTCATGCAACTAGAAATGAATTTACCTAGAAAATTATCCAAAGCACTAAAAAATACTAATTGGATGTAAAATGAGCCAAAACAAATGTGTAAATGAGTCTCTAGCATGCTAAAAACCCTATAAACATTATCTCTGTGACATCCCTACAAAACTTGAAAAAATATTATGAAAAAATATCCAAACATATACTTACGATTTGTGTAGTATTTTATGACATGCCTATATGTTCTTGGGTAAAAACTCCATAATATTTACTTATGTTTTATGTAGTATTTGATGACATGCCTATGTCCTACATTTTATTTAGTTTAGAATTTTGAGTAAAATATAAATACATGAAGTTATTGTTTTTTCTTGGCAAGCATTTCATTAAGTAAAATCATGGAAGCAACAAGCAATGATAATTAAGTATGATTTGAAAAAATATTTAGATAGGGTAAGTTGGTTGCACATTAGATGTATATTAATTCATATTGGGTATAGTGCATCCTTTGTAAATTGGGTAATGGCATGTATTAATCCTAATTCTTTTATATTTTAATTAATGGCTGAACTTCTAATTTCTTCAAGCATTCTAGAGGGTTGAGACAAGGATTTCCCCTATCACCCATTTTATTCTTGCTTGTGGCTGAAGGGTTGAGAAAAATTATTAAGAAATAGAAAGGACTTGGTATGATTGAAGGCATTAAAATAGGAAATTATTTGGTTGGAAGTCACTTACTATTTGCATATGACATACTCTTATTTGGAAATGGAACCTTAAGATAAGCACTAAAATACAAAGAGTTGTTATATTTATATTGTGCAACTACATGAATGGAAATTAAATCTAGAAGTCAGATGTAACTTTTAGTAGACTATAAACAAGACATGAAGTAGTGGTAAGGATTTTTAACTTCAATCTAATTGAGTTTATCAAATATTTTAAATATTTGGGTTTTAATTTGAAGCCAAATAATTATGAATACTAGGATTAGATTTTTTTGAATGAAAAAGCCAAAATTGTATTAATAAAGCTTAATCATACAAAACAGTGTGGGTGGGATTAACACACCCCAATCAACCAAGAGAAACTATTACAATTAGGAAGAAAAGTCACACTAACTGCAACAAACATATCACCTAACATATCTCTGTACATAATATCAGGAATCAGCTATCAGAAAACATAAGAGCAACAATCATGTAGAAAGAACTGAGACCAGTGACGAGGAGTTGCAGATCCATGATCCCGGTGCGTTCTGCCAGTGGTTCATAAGTTGTCGAAGGTACTGAAACTCCATGTTGAATTTCTTAATTTGGGCAAAAATCTGCAACCAGCAATCATAGAAAACCTCATATTTATCAGACAATGAAAAATACAAAGAGGATTCTTCTTTGGGAAAAAATAACTTTGTTGCGGGTTTTCCATATGTGGAAGAGAATAGCAATTCTGAATATATGCCAAACCACTGAAATATTTGTGGAGAACTGAAGAGGGTCTCCCAATAAGATATGCCTCCAGGAGCATGAACCAACAATAAAAGGTCTAAAAAATGAAAGAATCCAAGACCAAGCCTGTCTAGCCCGAGAACATTCCCAGAATAAATGAACATAGTTTTCCTCCTGACCACAGAACTTACAAGAGACATCATCAACTCCCAAGTATTTTAGGTGCTGACCAATAGGCAAACCTTGAAAAAGCACACTCCAAGCAAAAAAAGACTGCTTTGGTTCAATATATTTAGCCCATACAGTATGAAACCGAGATTTCCAAACAGACTGAGAAGAATTTAAATTCCATCTTCCATTGAGCATGGCTGCCATAGGAACTGTAGGGGAAAGCCAGGAATAACCCAAACGGGCAGAATACTTAAGCAATGAAACATGTTTAGGCCATTCCCAGTCACACCACCATGGCTTTTGAAAATGTCTAGACAACTTGGACCATACGCAAAAGGGAGTGTGATCAATAACAACTTCATAAGTGGATTTATCATCTTGTTTCAAACCATAATAGTGTTTAAAATCTTCCCAAGGGATCCAATTCTTAGTATGAAAGGAAACAAAATCAGAAAGTAATGCAATTCCTTTTTTATAAAAGCATTGGGCTCTAACCCATTGCACTTGTGCTAGTGGCAAACCTTCATAAGAAATAGCCTGAGACCACCATACATTCAGAAAGGAGATAGAAGGGCCAACTTTCCCGCCAAAGCCCTTCCAGGATAACCAAGGTTTGAGAGCTTCCCAGGCTTTCCAAATGCTTTTAGCCACGAAGGACCCTGAAATCTTGACAGGAACAGGGCAGTAATAAGCGTATGAAGATTGAGGCCTTTCCAAACTTTTTAGCCCAAGGGAAGCCCAGAAGAAATACAATTTCTAAGTAAAATTTTCCAAGCCTCATCTCCTTGCAAAGAACGAGTTATCCATTTGGCACATAAAGCAAAACCTTGCTTTTGATAGTCAAACAAACCCATACCACCCGAGTGCTTAGGAAGACAACAAATATCCCAAGCAACTCTGTGAAATCCTCTTTTACCAACAACATTAGACCATAAAAAATCTCGAAGAAGCTTTTCAAGTTTCTTGTAACAATTCTTGGAAGGAACCCAACAAGAAGAATAATAAACATGTGTAGAAGCTAAAACTTTAGAGCAAATTTGGAATTTACCTGCAAGAGACAGCTTTTTAGAAGTCCAATAAGCTATCTTTTTCTCTACCTTTTGCACTACATATCCCCAAAGCTGAGCAGGAGATCCCTGAAATGCAAATGGAATGCCCAAAAATTTAAACATCTCACCCGGTTGTATCCACTTCCATTGTTTATCAGATAACCAGGGAGGAAGAGGTTTCAAATATTGTCTGAAACAAGATGTTTTTCTCCATTGAACATTAGATCCTGAAGCTAAACAGAAAAGCTCAAGGCAAGCTAAAGCATGAGAAACAGAAATCTCATCTTTTGATAAAGTCAAAAAAGAGTCATCAGCAAAATGACCATTAATCAACTGCTGAGAAGAGTGAGGCAGGGAGATCCCTTTAATAAGCCCTTGAGATGCTCTATGTGCTAGCAGATAACCAAAAGCCTCAGCTGCCAAAATGAATAGAGAAGGTGCTAAAGGGCATCCTTGTCTTACTGATCGAGCTAAAGGAATACTTTCAGATTGAGCTTTATTAAGAGTAAGAACAACAGAAGCATCTTGAAACAACATTTGAACTGAATGAATAAAATTATCTCCAAAACCTAAAGCCTTAAGCATAGCTAAGATGAAATACCATTCAATTCTGTCATATGCTTTTTCAAAGTCAATCTTAATAAAAAGGACATCCTGAGAAGAAGCATTAGCCCATTCCATACCTTCCCATACAACAATAACGTTATCTAAAATATACCTGCTCTGTACAAATCCTGTTTGCTCTGGTCTAATAATAAGAGGAAGCAAGGGTCGGAGTTTCAAAGCAAGAGCTTTGGCAATAATTTTATAGCTAACATTCAAAAGTGTAATGGGCCGCCAATTAGTGATAATCTCTGGATCACCTTATTTAGGGATGAATTTAACATTACCTTTGTTGATAAGTGATCCCAGAGAGCCATTAGATATTGCTTCCTTATACACATTGAGTAAATCTGACCCAAGCATGTCCCAAAACTCCTTATAAAACTCACAGGGAAAACCATCAAGACCAGGTGCTTTATCATTGGCCATATGAGAAAGAGCAGATTTAAGATCCTCCAAAGTGAGAGGAGCATCACAAACATCCCTTTGAGTTGGAGTGAGCCTAGAAGGGATGGCAGCACAACATTCATCAAGAGCCTGTTGTCTTGCAGGAGTTAAAGGTTGTGAAGCAAAAACATGTTGATAATGTCGGACAAAAGCTGTAGAAATCTCTTGCAATGAAGTAAGTCTGACACCATCCACTTGTAAAGCTTGAAACTGAGTAATATTTGGAGGAGGGCGTAGTCTTTTAAAAAATTCTTTAGACACTCGATCACCCACTTTAAGCCAATGAAGGCGAGCTCTCAACTGAGCACCTTTAGCTTCATAAATCTCAGCTTTTCTCATCTCATGTCGGATAGAAGCTGCAAAGGCTTGAAGATCTGAATTAAAAGGGTCAGACTCCAATCTGACAGAGACTCTGGCAAGCTCAGATTTCAAAACCATATTTGATTTTTTTCTTCTTCTTGCAACTTCAACTCCCAGAGTTCTTAGAAGAAAAGTTGTTCTTTTGATGGCATCATTCCACCACTCGATCCAACCAGAAGGACCTGAAGGCCTGGGGATAAGATTCCAGATTCTACAAATATGGGCTTTCATTGCTACACTTTGAAGAAAGGAAGTATTAAAATAGAACTGGGATTGAAATTGGCTAGAAGATTGAGAATGAGACTCAACAGAAAATAGAATGGGGGAATGATCAGAAAGTGAAGTATTAGGAATAACAAAAACAGTAGGCAAAGAAGGGGACAGGCGAGCCATATGAAAAAAGGAACTCTCAAAAATCATAGCTCTATCAAGACGTCTTAGAACACGAGATTCCCCAGCCTGGAAATTAGACCAGGTAAACCACTGAGCTATTAAGAAATCAGTAGGAGAAAAACAAATATTGGGGTCATGAAGGGCCAATTTATTCTTCATAAAGTAAAAGGCTTCATGCTCACCAGCACACCATCTCATTGGCACGTGACTGAAATGGTCAAAAGCTTTCTCAACCATATTAAAGTCACCGCAAAGAATCCATGTGGCAGCAGGCATGGAAAAAGCTAACCATTGCCATAAAGCACATCGATGTGGAGCATCATCGGAAGCATAAATATTAATAATTCCAAAAGGTTTACCGTTGAACTCAAAAAAAACCCATATTGCTTGATGTGAAGGATCAACACACCAAGTCACAATATTAGACTGCCACTTAGATGCAATGAAAGTGACAGCTCCTCCTTTTCTAGGGGAATGATGAGTAGTAAAAAACTGCCCATGGGGCCAAAAAAAGCTACATGTACACTGTAGAAGAAATCCAACAATCTTAATTTCTTGCAAACAGACAACATCTAGAGCACCAAACAAACGAGTAGCATTGGCTAACTCGCTACAGACCGTATATTTTCGGGTTGGGTCCGTCAAACCCCTAACATTCCAGGAGAAGAAAATCATGAGGATTGGTTAGGGTGGGATGCCTCCAAAACATCCTCTGAGTCTTCCAAAGCATCTAGGGATTAGATTTGGTTATACAATAAAATGGAAAAAAAATAACTTAATGGTGTAATACATGGTTATCATTAGGAGATTGCTTAATATTGGTGAAATTATTTTTGGAGGCCAATCCAATATATTAACACGCCATGGCTTATATTCCTATTAGAATAGTGGAAAAAATAAGAAATAAATGCTTCTTTTTCCTTTGTATAAGAAGAAGAGAGAAGAATTCTATGAATTTTTTTAAATGAATCAAGATTGTGAAACCAAAATTGGTATGAGGTTGGAGACTTAAGAATACATATAACTTTGCAAAAGCACTAGTTAACAAGAGCCTTTGGATATTATTAACTAGTAAAGGATTATGGCATGAGGTTATTAAAGAAAAATATCTAGGTTCCATTTCATTTGAAGAGTGGATTAGACTTCCTATAAAGTTAGTGACCAATGCTTCTATCATTTGAAGAGCTTTAGTGAAGGCTTTCAATTAGTATGCAATTTTTTGGTTAGAAATGAAAATGGAAAGAAAGTAAGGATAGGGAGTGTAGGAGATTATCAAATACCTCAAAATTTAGTAGAACACCTTAATAGAGAGGGATCAAGATATTGGTAGATATAGCCTCTATGGACCAAACTAGTTTGTGGAATCAAGTGTGGCTTTCAATAGAATAATTATTTTTAGAAGGAAATGAAGCCAAGCAATGGAGTAACTATAAAAGAGGTTTGAAAATGTATTTTATAAGAATGATACAATAAGACGAATAATTAGTATGGTCAAATAACCCACCTAGTGGATAATTTTTTTCTAAGAAAGGATATAAAGTAATATTTGAATATAATGATGAATAAGTCCTTTGGTTGTGAAGCACTATTTAGAAGGTGAAAATTCCCTTGAAAATCAGAATTTTTTATTGGTTAGCATTGGCTAAGAAGGCATTAAAATTGGATTTTCTATAAAATAGGTCTTGGTAGGGTCCAAGTCAATAGAGCCTATGTAAAAAGAAAGAAGAAACAATGGATCATATACTGATTTATTGTAATTTCTTGAGATAAGTGTGGTCTATTCTACCCATGACTAAGGGTAAGGGAGAGTGGAAAGAAAAAATATATTAGATAATGTGCAACAATGGTTCAAATATAAATGTTTAAAGGAATAAAAATACATTCCTTTAATAGTGGCATGGTGTCTATGGTTGGAAAGAAAGTCTATGTTGTTTGAGATCAAGGAAATTCTATATATAAAAGTTCAAGCTCAAATAAAATATACCTATGAAGGAATAAAATAATTTACAAAATTAAATGTTATTAGGTAATTTTATAGTTTAACAATGGATACTACAAAGTCTTAATATTTTTTTTAATAAGTTTTTCAAAGTAGTCTAGGTAGATGTGGGGTAGAAGAAGTGTTATATTAGGATGAAAATAAAAAATGCACTTTCAAATTAAGTCTTGGTGAAGGCACCGATAATATGGTATAGTGGAAGGCTTTGATATTTTTTTTAAGAATGAGAGTGTATTATGTTGACTCAAAATTGGTGGTGGATCAGGCTTCAGGATTAGTGGGGATGCAACATTTGATACTTGGGATTTATTATGAGTAGGTAAAATTACTAGAAGCATCATTTGCAAAGATGTATTATAATCATAGTTATAAATAATTAAATGAGGAAGTAGATGGTCTATCAAAAGTTTCCTTGAATTTCTAGTTGATACTTGGATAAAAGAAGTGTGTGGGACTATGATTCCACCATAATTTAACTCCTCTTAATACTTTTTTCTATTTGATAGAATATATGGGTTAGGACACTTTTGTGTTCTTTTTGGATATTTAATGATAATTAAGGCCATATCTATAAGATGAATTATGGACCAAAGGCTAAAGTATTAAAATGAAACTTTTGTAAGATGACTGAAGGCTGGAACTAGGTTTTTCATATATTTTTTATGATTTTAGAACAATTCCTAATGGGGTTGTTTATTAAGGCCTATATGAGGATATAAAATACCACTATCATTGCAATTTATTTTCAAATTTTGAAATGATTTTTTTTTTCTATAGGAAAAATATATATTTAATACCTATGTAGTATATGATAACATGTCAAATGCATTTTTATGACACATACTCAGGATTTATGTAGCAAACTATGATATATAATTTATTGAATTGGATGTATGATTTAAATAACATTAAGTGTCATGTATTTTGTAAAAACTACCTCCCTTATAGATTAGCCATGCATGGGGTGGTTTACCTTTCATACATGCCATTAAATTAGGTAGGCCATATATAGTATTTAACAAGTTCCAAGTACCAAAAAACACACTTGTCACTCTAGGGGGCCATATTGGGAGAAAATAACCCACACCATGTACAAACACATGTATTTTATCCTAATCCTAACATAAACCAAAAGACAGGCATAGATGGACACTATTAGAAAATCATACCCATCCACTACTACAAGGGGTTCAAAGGATGCCAGCCTATACCATGAAATACATAGGTAGATGTTCCTAAAGCTATATCATGCCTTGTTGTTGATGATGTATGTGTTGCTTGGTAAGGCATATCCAGTATGACAAGGGGAGAATAAAGATAAGAGAAATAAATGAGTGTGCTATATACATATTTCAACTTTTTCTAGGAAAGTAAAATCCCATGGAAGGGAATTCACTATACCCCTAATGCAATGGGGTTCACCACCATAGTATCTAGTCAAGTATGGTTTTCAACAAGGCACACTTGCCACTAGAGTAAGACATCAAAATGGTAGAAGAGATTATATATGAGATAGATATATGCTACAACTCATCCTAGAGTCTAGAGGAGCGAGATCTCATGGAAAGGAAAGTAACCATATCCCTATTGAAAGAAGATGTAGCCACTATAGTATCTAGTCAAGTGTATTATTCAACAAGGTATGCTTACCACCATAGTGGGACACCAAATGATTGATTGATTGGAAATATTTATTATTTTTATTTTCTGCATGAAAATTTAAATAAATATTTCCTTTGTGCTCTAAACACATACCATATGGGAGATGGCATGGGTTGAACTAATATGGGTTGCTCTATAGCACTTAAAATAGGGTACTAACAAGAGGAAGACTTTGAAAACATCATATTTATCCTTACTAAGAAGAGTGAAACCAAGACTAAAAAAGGTAAACAAAGTCAATAGCAATAAATGCTAGTAAAAATAAATAGAAAACAATAAGTAATTAAATAAAAATTCTAAAATATATCAAAATATGAAAATAAAGCTGAATAGGTAGAGTATCTAGGACACTTAGAGCTAATAATTTAAAGTCGAGGTCCTCATTGTCAAAGCTATAGTTGGAGCCTACCTTCCTGATTGCTAATGAGGAGGGGAAGTGAATTTTTAAGAAGGGAGGCCTCCTGTAGTGCATTCACAAATTCCATGGTCATAATACTATGCTTTATATATGGATGTCCTACTCATGGAATTCGAGATAGGTTAAGGTCGAGAACCTAGAATTCAATATTAATGTGGAGTTTATAGCAAAAGTTATAGGCCTCTCACTTGATGGTTATAGCCACAACAAAAAAAGCATTCCCTAATTAGGGAGTTAAGTTTCTTTCTACTTGTTGAGGGAGAATAATGGGTTTATTGCTAAAGCTCTTAAAGCTTTATGGGACTATGTGGTCATTTTCATCATGGAATATTTCATGTTGGACCCTTAACAATACGTATTAAGATGCTATCATGTGATGTTACTTAACCAAATAAGAAGGGAGAGGTGGATGGATATCCCTACTTTTCTATTTTAGTCGATGTAAAAGTCAATGATGAATGTAAGGAGTGGGAGAGGTTTGGAACCTCTCCACTAGGTCCTAGTTATGTTAATATTGGAGTTTTTAGCTAAAGAGAGAGGGGTGGAGGTTGTGAATATTATTAAGGTTATTGAATCTTAGTCTATTCCCTCTCCTGAAGGATCTCTCCATCTCCAATAATTTTGATAACTCAAAGTATAAAGCAAGCCATTACTCTTCCCCCAAGGATACCAATATTGATAGGATGATACAAGTTATCTTTGTCTTTCGTAAAGGTGTGAGGGGTGGCAAACTACGTAGTTCCAAAAGGTCTAGTTCAAACTCTTTGGAGTCTTTTCAGGTCGAGAGTCTATCTGATTTGTTCAAAGTGGTTGGTAGTATTAAAAGGTAGAGAGGAATCTTAGTGACCTCTAGAGGTGTTCAAGGAGGAAATATAAATTTATCATCTAGATTATATGAGAAGAAAAAAAGAAGGAATTACCAATTCTAGTCATCCACTCTGAGTCAGTGGACCCACCCACTATGAAGAGAACTATTAAGACCAAAGAGGTAGAATTTCTTGCTACTCCCTACTCTAATAACCCATGCAAATACCTTTAGGTGATAAAACTAGTAGAGGACAAGAAAGATCAATCTTGGATACTCTCAATGTTACGGTGGAGTTCATTGAGGAAGTTAACTATCTCTTGGACCGGATTCTAGAGAACTCTACCATTGGAAATAATGAAACTAGTGAGGCATCAGTGATGCCCTGAGTCTAGGTTGGCTAGGTTTCTATCTTTTTATGGGTTGTTGGACCCCTTTTTTTAGGTTGAAATTTGGTTGCATTTATATATGCAATTGTTATTATATTGTACGTATGTTGGTAGGGTAGCTAGATTTCCTTTATCCAGTCATGTCTTCCTTATTGGTTTGGTAACCCTTTTGGGTTTGTTGGTTATTTGACTCCATATGGAGTTTTTATTTTATGTTGTGGGATCCTCTCAAAAACCTCATCTTATAAACATATCAAAAAATAAAATACCAAGCTAGGGCTAATTCAAATACAATGAAAATAATTAATTGACACCTAGGGCATCAAGGACCACATTATTCAAAATTTAAACAAAATAAATAACTCATTCCTACCTTATCCTGCTTGCAATGTCACTACAATAAACTAAAGAGAGAACCAACCTACGATGTTTATAGAGGGTTTGACTACCATTTAATATAGTACTCAAATGGTAACCAATAACCTATAGATGTGAATCCTAGTAGAGCATCCTATCTTCCTCCATGGAAGGAAGTGAACCTATAGTTGATCACTTTGGTTGTACTTCCAAGGATAAGAGATATAGAAATAGAGATAAATAGGGTGCATGGTGATGGAAATAGAGGTAAATATCATGAAAGCAATATTATCAAGAAGTAAATGTTTGGTTTTTAAGAGTTGAATATATGGTGAAAATGAGGGAATGAAAGGGGCATTTATAGTATATGAAATGAAATATCATTATTTGGAGCTAGTGGTTGATTCAATCCTTTTTAAAAATTATAAAATCATAATTTTTGGGTCCAAATAACATGTTTTTTAAAATATAGGTATAAAAACATGCTACCATAAATTCAACGAATGACCATGATCATCAATTATAGCGGTGATTGTAGCACCATTAAATTTTTGGTACATGCACTTTGGTGGAAACATGTCAAAACATCCCTTAATACTTCCACTATACTTATTTTTGGGTTTTAAAAAAATTAGAAGGTATTAACATTATGAAATATGATAGGAAAATGGTAATTTGGTGAAGAAAAGAAACCAAAACTATTAGCCAACATGGATCAATATCATCCTACCTAAGGACTAATAAATTTAGCCCATCCTTATCCCATACATAGGATGATGGGACTCTCCACCACCTATAAAACCAGTTGTTAATGTTATTTTTACAAATACAATGATGCACAACACCATAAGCCATTCTATCTTTCATATGTGTTAATAATAAATGAATGATTGGATAAACATCTCCATGAGGATCATTCTATATGGCTTATAGTCTCATGGACATCAACAAGTACTTTATTTCACATGCTATAAAGAACATATAAACCATCCATCACATTGATCATGAGCCATCATAATCTCATAAAAAAATGAAAGAAAATCAACAAATGGGGGAGCCAAATCACTTTAGTCTCAAAATATCAAATAAAATAAATAATCAAATAAATTTAAATATACTTTATCATTATACTCATAATTAAAATTTATTACTAATTGCCAATTGATCTATTTTATTATGTATACTTGGCCTTATGATTTTACCATTAATGATGATGTATTTATGTAGATACCGCTAGGTAGGAGTTGCATGTTCCTCTTCATTTGATGGAAAGTATAGGTCCAAAATTATACTAGTTAAATGTAAGGTAAATAATATCTCAAGGTTTTTTTTATTATAATTTGTAAATGATTATTCAAATTAAACAATACTTATGCTATCATTATTCATTTTAGGATAAAAATTTTGTCTATCCTTTCTCAAGACCACTACTTATTTATCCCCATTAATTTCTCATATTTATCACAAATTCCTTTGTATGCTCCTCAAAGCCACACATATATATTTTTTCTCATTATATTTAATAATAGCAACACCATTATATCTATTTAATTTAAACCAAAATGACCATATCTCATCTAATAAAATTCAAGCTAAGTTAAAATAGTTTTGCATAAGGAATATCAAATTTTCTAAACTATAAAGGTAGTAATGAATATTTCATTGACATTAGTGAAAAACTTAAATAGCATATTTATAATACTCAAGGAATAATTTGTTGAGCAAGGTGCAGCAACAGTATTGTCATTGTTGTCAACACAGTCAGATAGATCCGTTGATGCAGTGGACAGGAAGTTCAAAAGCTATTCAGATGCAGAAGACAGGAGTTCAAAGGTTATTCAGAGTATGTACAAGTGATTTTCCAAGAAGACCGAAGTGGCCCATATGCAAAAGATCAAAGAAAAGACAAGTAAGAAAAGTGTCGCGATATCGCGACATATACAAGGCAAGAAAACCGCATGTTGGAAGAGAAAACAAAACTATCACGATTTCGTGACATGTTGGAAGAGAGAGAAAAAGCAGGAAAAACTGTCACGATTTCGCGACATGTTGGAAGAGAAAAAGGCAAGTGGAAAAACTGTCGTGATTTCGTGACATGTTGGAAGAGAGAGAAAAAGCAAGAAAAACTGTCACGATTTCGTGACATGTTGGAAGAGAAAAAGGCAAGTGGAAAAACTGTCGCGATTTCGTGACATGTTGGAAGAGAGAGAAAAAGTAGGAAAAACTGTCGCGATTTCGCGACATGTTGGAAGAGAAAAAGGCAAGTGGAAAAACTGTCATGATTTCATGACATGTTGGAAGAGAAAGAGAAAGCAGGAAAAAGTGTCACGATTTCGTGACAAGTTCGAAGAAAGAGAACAAGTAAGAAAAGTGTCACGATTTCATGACATGTCGCATTTTCACGACTAAAATAGGAGAGAGAAAGTAAGTTGAAAAGTGTCACGATTTCACATGTCGCATTTTCATGACTAAAATAGGAGAGAGAAAGTAAGTTGGAAAAGTGTCACGATTTCGTGACATGTCGCATTTTCATGACTAAAATAGGAGAGAGAAAGTAAGTTGAAAAGTGTCACGATTTCAGACATGTCGCATTTTTCACGACTAAAATAGAGAGAGAAAGTAAGTTTGAAAAGTGTCACGATTCCGACATGTCACATTTTCATGACAAAAGAAAGAGAGGAAGCGTACAAAGCAGAAATGTCATGATTTCATGACAAAAGCAGAGAAGCAAGACTTCAAGTAGAAGTGTCATGATTTCATGACAAAAGCAAAGAAGCTAAGTACAAAGGAAGAAGTGTCACGATTTCATGACAAAAGCTAAGTTGAAGACTACGGAGGCAGAAGTGTCACGATATCATGACAAAAGCAAAGTTGAAGTCTATGGAAGCAGAAGTGTCATGATATCACGACAAAAGCAAAGATAAAGTATACGAAGGTGAAAGTGTCACGATATCACGACATTGTAAAGCAATAGAGAAAGTAGCAGAGAGAAAAAGTGTCACGATATCACGACATTTCAAAGCAAAGAGAAAGAGGAGAGAGAAAAAGTGTCACGATATCGCGACATGTATTTTCATGGCAACAACAACAAAAGAAGCTACAGAGGCAAAAATGTCACGATTTCATGATAGGTCATAAATGCGCAAGTCAAGAAGGAGAACCCGACTAAAATGAGAAGGATGACAACCGACTAAAATTAGGGTTTACAATTGTTATGAAAGCCGACTAAGATTAGGATTTACAGTCGACTAAGATTAGGGTTTTCATCATAAAAAATATTGTTATAAAAGGAGGGTTGTTTGGAGAATTGAGAGATGGTGGAATGTGTGTGAAATACGGTCATTGTGCATAGAGAGCAAGTCGTGTCGAATCGTGCTAAGTGCAAAATTTGCAAAGAGAGCAGAGTGCACAAAAGGGAGAAGACGATCATGAAGTTTGACTATAATGAAGTAGAGTGTGCGAAGTGATTGCGTAGAGAGAGCAGAGTGCATAGAGAATGCAAAGGTGAAGAAGACCAATCAGGGTCTTGCAAAAGCAAAGGTATCTTACTATCAAACTTATAGATTCAAATTGAAGTCCAGGTTGCATCTTGGCATCGGGGTTGGTGCAGATAAATCAGGGGTTGGTGCTCCTTCTAGTTGGTGTTGGTAAATCAGGGGTTGGTGCTCCTTTCTATTGGTGTAGATAAATCAGGGGTTGGTGCTCCTTCCAGTTGGTGCTGGTAAATTGATTGTAAAGTTGGTGCTTTGCAAAGGCTGGATTTGGATGGTAGTCCAAGCAATCAATTTTTGAGGAGTAGCCACATTGGTGAACCTCGTTAAATCTTGTGTTGTGTGATGCTCTTTTGTTATACTTGTTGTATCTAGTAATAAGTTTTAATTGCTATGGTATTAAGAGCTATAAATTCAAGTTTAAAGAGCTACACTGATTCACCCCCCTCTAAGTGTCATTGTAAGACTAACAATTGGTATCAGAGCTAAGTTCCTGTACAAGCTTAACCGGCTAGGGTGATCTTGGAAGTAACACAATGGCATTTGAAGAAGTAAAATCAAAAAAGGAAGGAGTGAACTCTGAAGTATGTGGTGAAAACCCTGAGGCTGAAGTAGATCTAGAAGGTGAGTTGATCTCTGCACTTGAAGAGTGGAAAATAGAGAGGAAAAAGAATAAGAAAATTTCAAAAAGGCTTGAGGATGCAAACGAAATCATAACCAATCTGAAAGTACAGACAGAAGAATACAAGAAAATATCTGAAGATCTTGAAGTACAAATTACCATGAAAATAGATTATTGCTGCAAACTAGAAGAAGAGAATGTTGGTTTACGGATGCAGATAGAAGAGATGAATCACAAAATTAGTTGCTATCACAAACGCGAAGAAAGTTCTATGAAGTTGGATAAGATTATAAATGACCAAAGGCCTGCAGGCATCAAATTTGGTCTGGGTTTCGTCGAAGGAGAATCATCAAATGGATCAAAGGCCAGAAATGTAGAATCCATAAAGAATGAAGATAAGAAACAGGTTGATCAAGGAAAAACGTCTCATGCAAAAGAAAGCAATAATGCCAGGCATGAAAGGAGAATTGACAATGATGGATTCACCAATGTCACACATCAAAGAAGAAGAAGACCTATGGCTCCTACGACAACATGGCAAAGACCATCACCCAGGTTCAATTATCCCTTTTCTGGTTTCTATTTTAAATGCAATGGCTATGGACATAAAATCTCAGACTGCAAATATAATGTAAGACCAAGGAATTTCACCAATAGAAATGCTTTTTCTCCTCTCATGAATTATACAGTAGAATGTTATAACTGTCATAATTTTGGGCACATTGCAAGAAACTGTAGAAGTACATTTGCATCAAATCAGTTTTAGGGAAGAAAATTTCAACCAAATAGGATGAGACAAAATAGAAAACTTCCCAAAAAACATGCACAAGCTCTTGATAAGGGAAAGGCAAAACAAGAGCCCAAAACTACTATCAAAATGGAGTGGAAAGAAAAAGAGCGACTTAAGGAAGAAAAGGAATCCTTAATCGTACAAACAACATTTAAAGCACAGAATAAATATGTACCATGGATACTTGATAGTGGATGCTCCAGTCATATGACAGGTGACAAACAAAAATTTGAGAAGTTACAGAAATATGAAGGTGGTTCAGTAAAGTTTGGAAATAATGATGGAGCTAAGATAGTTGGCAAAGGTTCAGTTAAATTTAGTGATGGAAAAATTAAGTCAGAAGAAGTCTTGTTTGTGGATGGTTTGAAACATAACTTGTTGAGCGTAAGTCAGATTTGTGATAAAGGTCATGAAGTAGTTTTTAAGAAGCAGGGTTGTGAAGTCAAAAAACAAACAGTGGAAAATTGATAGCAACTAGATCAAGGACATCTGGCAACCCCGTACATGCTCTCAGAGACTTCAGAAGGAGCTTGTTTTATTGGACAGGAAGAAGAAAGTTGGTTGTGGCACAAGAGACTCGGTCATATCAGTTTTGATAATCTAGTAAAAATCAACTCAAAAAGGGCAGTGAGAGATATTCCCACCATCAGCAAACCTCGCAAAACAACATTTGTGCTTCATGCCAAAAGGGGAAGCAAACTAGAGTCACATTCAAAACAAAAGAGTACTACACAAGCAAACCTTTGGAACTAATACACACCGATTTATGTGGACCCATGAGAACACAAAGCATAAATGGTGACAAATATTTTATGTTGTGCATTGATGACTATTCCAGAATGACATGGATATTTTTCTTGAAGCATAAATCAGAAGCTTTTGAAAGGTTCAAGATTTTCAAAAACCAAGTTGAGAATGAAACAGGAAGGAGGATCAAATGTTTAAGATCAGATAGAGGAGGAGAATTCATTTCAGAGGAGTTTGCAGAGTACTGTGAAAAATACGGTATTAGGAGACAGTTTTCAGTAGCCAAGACACCTCAGTAGAATGGAGTGGTAGAAAGAAAGAACAGGACAGTGCAGGAAATGGCACGGACTATGTTGGCTGAAAGTAGAGTAGCAGATAGATTTTGGAGAGAAGCAGTCCATACTGCGGTGTATATCCAAAATAGGTACATGCTGAGAACACATGAAAGCAAAACTCCTTATGAGTTGTGGTTCGGTAAAAGGGCAACAACAAAATACCTCAAAGTTTTTGGCAAGCAAGTGCTACATCAAAAGAACTCGAAGATAATCTTGGTAAGTTTGAAGATAGAGCGGATGAAGGTATTTTTGTTGGTTATTCACCAAGAAGCAAAGCTTACAAATGCTACAACAAGAGGCTAAAGAAAATTGTGGACAGCATCGATGTTAAATTTGATGAAGGTAGAGAACGAGTAATTAGCTATGAAAAGAACTACCCAATTTATGAAGAGGTTATTGAAGGAGATGAGGAAAACGAAACGGAAAAGATACAAAAAATTGACTCAGATGATTTAAGTTGTGATTCAGAAGTGGAAGAAAATAAGAAATTCAAAACAGATAGCTGGCAAAAAAATCATCCTAGAGAGCAAATAATTGGAGACCCCAAAGTTGGTGTTCAGACAAGAAGAAGAGTAGTAAGTTACTACTCTCTATTATCCAGCATTGAGCCCAAAAATGTTGTTGACGCAAGCAAAGATGAAAGTTGGATGAAGGCAATAAATGAAGAATTAGATCAGATCGAGAAAAATGAAACTTGGGAGTTAGTACCTAGACCTCGCAAATAAAAATATAATCGGGACTAAATGGATTTTTCGAAACAAATTGAATGAAGACGGACAGGTAGTCAGAAATAAAGCAAGATTGGTATGTAAGGGTTATGCACAAGTTGAAGGCATTGACTTTGAGGAAACTTTTGCACCAATAGCTAGACTAGAGGCAATTAGAATGTTTCTGGCTTTAGCAGTCTACAAGAATTTCAAAGTTTATCAAATGGATGTGAAATCAGCGTTTTTGAATGGGAAACTTGAAGAAGAGGTTTATATTGAGCAACCGAGATGGTTTCCAACTTGGTGATGATCCCAACTTGGTTTGCAAGTTGAAGAAAGCATTATATGGCTTAAAACAGGCACCCCGAGCATGGTATGCAAGGCTAGACAACTATCTCACTCAACAAGGGTTTAAGAAAGGTATGGTGGATAGTAATTTGTATGTCAAAACAGAAAATGGGCATCTTATTGTTCTTGTTGTATACGTAGATGATATCATATTTGGCAGTAACAAAGATGAGTCATGTAAAGATTTAGCAAATAAGATGCAGAAAGAATTTGAAATGTCAATGATTGGTGAACTTTCGTATTTCCTCGAGTTGCAAGTTAATCAAAATAAGAAGGGCATATTTATTTCTCAAGTTAAATATGTGAAAGAGATGTTAAAAAAGTTCACAATGGAGGATTGTAAGCCAGCTTAGCACTCCCATGACGACAAAGTGCAAGTTGAGCAAGGATGACAAATCTCCACCTGTTGATCAAACCATGTACAGATCTATGATTGGGAGCTTACTGTACCTGACAGCTACTAGACCAGTTATTTTGTAGGCAGTATGCATGGTAGCACGATTTCAGGCTAATCCCAAGGAGACTCATGTGACAGCAGTGAAGAGGATTCTTCGATACCTCAAGGGTACTATGGAGTATGGGTTATGGTATCCGAAAGGTAAAGACTTCACCCTTATTTCGTATTCAGATGCAGATTGGGTAGGATGTGTCGATGATAGAAAGAGTACCAATGGAGGTGCATTCTATCTTGGAGATAGATTGGTCACGTGGCACAGTAAGAAACAAGAGTCAGTTTCTTTATCGACAGTAGAGGCAGAATATATTGCAGTGACAACATGTTGTACGTAGGTATTGTGGATGAAACAAACCCTGAAAGATCTTGGTATTAGCTTTAGTGAGCCAATATCAGTTAAGTGTGATAACACCAGTGCCATTAACATCTCCAAGAATCTAGTTATGCATTCACGCACAAAACACATTGCTATCAGGTATCACTTTTTGAAGGAGAAAGTTGTGAAAGGTGAGGTTAAGTTGGATTTTGTTCCAACTACAGAGCAAGTAGCAGATATCTTCACAAAACCATTGCCCAAGGAAGTTTTTGAGTACCTTCGCAATAAATTGGGAGTGGTCACACTTCCCAAGAATTGACTAGCTACAGGGATCACATTCTCAGGGGGAGCATTTAAGTATTTGATTATCTTTTTGCTCATGTTCATGATTTTTGCTAAGTGTAATAAATTTTGCCCGAGAATGTTGTGCATGGACTCAGGGGGAGTCTTGCAGTAGCCCTTTGGTATTATTGTCAAAGGGGGAGAAGAGTTACAGGAAATTGCACATGTGTTGCCAACAATTCCAAAGGGGGAGATTGTTGAGCAAGGTGCAGCAACAGTATTGTCATTGTTGTCAACACAGATCGATAGATCTATTGATGCAAGTGGACAGGAAGTTCAAAAGCTATTCAGATGCAGAAGACAGGAGTTCAAAGGTTATTCAGAGTATGTACAAGTGATTTTCCAAGAAGACCGAAGTGGCCCATATGCAAAAGATCAAAGAAAAAGACAAGTAAGAAAAGTGTCGCGATATCGCGACATATACAACAGGCAAGAAAAACTGTCACGATTTCACGACATGTTGGAAGAGAGAGAAAAAGCAAGAAAAACTATCACGATTTCATGACATGTTGGAAGAGAGAAAAAGTAGGAAAACTGTCACGATTTCGTGACATGTTGGAAGAGAGAAAAGGCAAGTGGAAAAACTATCACGATTTCATGACATGTTGGAAGAGAGAAAAAGCAGGAAAAACTGTCACGATTTCATGACATGTTGGAAGAGAAAAAGGCAAGTGGAAAAACTGTCATGATTTCGCGACATGTTGGAAGAGAGAGAAAAAGCAAGAAAAACTGTCACGATTTCGTGACATGTTGGAAGAGAAAAAGGCAAGTGGAAAAACTGTCACGATTTCGCGACATGTTGGAAGAGAAAGAGAAAGCAGGAAAAAGTGTCACGATTTCACGACAAGTTCGAAGAAAGAGAACAAGTAAGAAAAGTGTCACGATTTCGTGACATGTCGCATTTTCGTGACTAAAATAGGAGAGAGAAAGTAAGTTGGAAAAGTGTCACGATTTCACGACATGTCGCATTTTCAGACTAAAATAGGAGAGAGAAAGTAAGTTTGAAAAGTGTCATGATTTCATGACATGTCGCATTTTCATGACTAAAATAGGAGAGAGAAAGTAAGTTTGAAAAGTGTCACGATTTCATGACATGTCACATTTTCGCGACTAAAATAGGAGAGAGAAAGTAAGTTTGAAAAGTGTCACGATATCGTGACATGTCGCATTTTCATGACAAAAGAAAGAGAGGAAGCATACGGAAGCAGAAGTGTCACGATTTCACGACAAAAGCAGAAAGCAAGACTTCAAAGCAGAAGTGTCACGATTTCATGACAAAAGCAAAGAAGTTAAGTACGAAGCAGAAGTGTCACGATTTCATGACAAAAGCTAAGTTGAAGACTACGAAGGAGAAGTGTCACGATATCACGACAAAAGCAAATCGTAAAGTCTATGGAAGTGAATGTCACGATATCACGACAAAAGCAAAGACGAAGTATACAGAGGCAAAAGTGTCACGATATCGTGACAAGAAGGAGCAAAGAAAGAGAAAGAGGAGAGAGAAAAAAGTGTCGTGATATCGCGACATGTATTTTCGCGGCAACAACAACAAAAGAAGCTACAGAGGCAGAAATGTCATGATTTCGTGATAGGTCGTAAATGCGCAAGTCAAGAAGGAGAACCCGACTGAAATGAGAAGGATGACAACCGACTAAAATTAGGGTTTACAGTTGTTATGAAAGCTGACTAAGATTAGGATTTACAACCGACTAAGATTAGGATTTTCATCATAAAAAATATTGTTATAAAAGGAGGGTTGTTTGGAGAATTGATGGATGGTGGAATGTGTGTGAAATACGGTCGTTGTGCAGAGAGCAAGTCGTGTCGAATCATGCTAAGTGCAAAATTTGCAAAGAGAGTAGAGTGCGCAAAAGGGAGAAGACGATCATGAAGTTCGACTGTAACGAAGCAGAGTGTGCGAAGTGATTGCGTAGAGAGAGCAGAGTGCGCAGAGAACGCAAAGGTGAAGAAGACCAATCAGGGTCTTGCAAAAGCAAAGGTATCTTACTGTCAAACTTATAGATTCAAATTGAAGTCCAGGTTGCAGCTTGGCATCAGGGGTTGGTGCTCCTTCCAGTTGGTGCTGGTAAATCAGGGGTTGGTGCTCCTTTCTATTGGTGCAGATAAATCAGGGGTTGGTGCTCCTTTCAGTTGGTGCTAGTAAATCAGGGTTGGTGCTCCTTTTGGTGCCCTTCCAGTGGGTTCTGGTAAATTGATTGTAAAGTTGGTGCTTTGCAAAGGCTGGATTTGGATGGTAGTCCAAGCAGTCAATTTTTG
Source organism: Wollemia nobilis (assembly GCA_028583015.1). Taxonomy (NCBI): domain Eukaryota; kingdom Viridiplantae; phylum Streptophyta; class Pinopsida; order Araucariales; family Araucariaceae; genus Wollemia; species Wollemia nobilis. Next base: position 2,862,573 of record JAQPPZ010005120.1, read on the forward strand.
AGGAGTAGCCACATTGGTGAACCTCGTTAAATCTTGTGTTGTGTGATGCTCTTTTGTTATACTTGTTGTATCTAGTAATAAGTTTTAATTGTTGCGGTATTAAGAGCTGTAAATTCAAGTTTAAAGAGCTACACTGATTCACCCCCCCTCTCAGTGTCATTGTAAGACTAACATAATTGTCAATAAAATTATTATTTTTATTGGTAAAATTCAATCTACTATATTGGGGTAGAAAATCATGTAAATCAAAATTTAAATGGAAGTACTTAAAAGGGTGAAAACATTAACCAAAATAATAATAGAACATCTTATATCTAGGTCCTTGGGAAGTTATTTCTTTATTCTAGGAATATCTTCACAATGTCAACTACCATCCTAATAAGATTTTGAATATACTAATAAATTCATAAGAGGGATACAAAATATACATTTCTATAAAAGGTAAAGAATCTAAAAACTGGAAAAATCTATTAATGAATAATGCACTTAGCTTGAATATCACGTGATTATTTTAGTTGATAATGGGTGCATCGATATTTTTTTTACTTTGTTAATTAATAAGTCTTATAGAAAATTTGGATACATGGGACAAGTGTGGAAAACTTGTAATTTTTGTATGCCCTATGGTGATGCAAATATAGGTCTTCATATTGTGCTTCTATACCCCTATGATGTTATTTTAGGAGTAGATTAAGTATAGTATCACTTGGAGGGATAAACACCATAAGAATTATTTGAGTTCATTGATGATATGGGTTAAAATTTTGAGATTGATTTTATAAGAATGAATTAAGGTAAGGATACCTATAAATATGTAAATCAAGAAAAAATATTAAAAATTCATCAACTCTATACTATTAGAATAAATGAGTAATAATGCACATTATAAATATCTAAAGATTGAGAATTTTTTCATATTAAAATTAAAGGATTTCTTATTTCACCTTTTATGTTGAACAAAACCTTACCAAGGAATTTATATAGCCTAACATTTTAAAAGTTAAAATACCTTAAGGAAAAATGCCTAACAAAACCTTTCCAATGACTGAAGTGAGGTTGATGGAAGAATATAGAAATGAGATATCTAGATGAGTATGAGTAAGGTATAACATACTCCCTACAAGATGACAGTATAGAGTTACATAACATACAAAGGATGAGTAGGAAGTACTTATATTTATTCCATATTGAAAAAGTGTAGGAGAAGGTTTTCAATATGGCATTTTAAACCTCTAAAGAAGATCTAGAGTGTGTTTTTGTTGACACAATGAAATACCTGTATTTTTTTTTATTTATTTGGATCCCAATGAAGTAATGAGCTAAACCTAGATTAGCCATATCAAATTTTTCATAGAGGGATTATTTTGATTTATTCATTTCCTCACAATCACCAACAAATATGAATTTTCTATTTTTCTTATCTAGAGCCTTTCCTTTCTTCTTTGGGATGTGTGCCCAAGTAGTACATCCAAAATATTGAAGAAGGAAACATCTAGTTTTGAACTATTCCATGCTTCTTCAGGAGTTAAATGATCAAGAGGTTTATGAGGTGTGCGATTTTGAATATAATTGGCATAGTTAATAGCTTCTGTCCAAAAAAAATTGGAAGATCTCTTGAATGGAGCATACAACTTGCCATTTCCTTTAATATTTGGTTTTTCTTTCTGCAATGCCATTTTGCTGAGGATTATGGAATACATAATGCTAATGAATGATGCCATTATTTGATAGAAATATGGAGAACTCATTACTACAGTATTCCCCACCATTATCTGTGCGAATTTGCTTGATATTGCAAGAGGCCTAGTTTTCAACTAAGGCTTTGAAGAATTTGAAGTGGGATAGAACATCATTTTTTTATTTTAGGAAGTACACCCAAGTTATTCTAGAAAATTCATCAATAAAGGGTAGAGCATATTTTTCTCCTTTGAAAGAAGGTTCTCTAAAAGACATCAAGTCACTATGGATTAATTATAGAGGGGATGAAGTTTTTAGAGAACTACTTGGGTGGAAAGGATATTGATGTTTCTTTCTAAGAGCACATTCAGGACAAAATCCATAAATAGAATAGACTTGAGGTAAACCTGTTACCATTTCATGGGTGCTCAATTCCTTTAGCTAGTTGTAATTGAGATGACCAAACCTTTCATGCCAAATTTTACTTTCAAGATCTCCATAAGCCACAAAACAAGAGGCTCCTTCTAAATTTTTGAATCCTTTGAAGTGAAATAGGTGAGTGTTGTGATCAGCATCTCCTTTGAGAATGGGGATCTTGAAAGTATCTTATCTCAAATCCCGTTGGAGAGAAGAGAACAATTTTTTGCTTTCCAAAAGTACAAATATGATAGACGGAGAGGATATTTGTGGTAATGTTTGGAACATAAAGAACATTATTTATAGAGCCACCATCAATGGTTATATCACCCTTTACTTTTACTGGGATGAAGTAAGAGTCATCAACTTCTATGCTACATGTTGAACTTGAGGAGATATAAGAGAATAACTCATCTGAAGCAGTCATGTGATGAGTTGCTCCAGAATCTAGGACCCAATGATTAGAAGAAGAATTGGAGTTTTTCCCTTGAATGTTAAGGACTTTTTCTATTTACTTTTTAAGGTCTATATTTTGATCCTTCATAGCTGCCTCTAGTTATTATAACCTTTTCCAACATTTATTTATAGAGTGACCATTCTTTTTGTATTGAGTACAAGTTATGGGATTTTTTTCTTCTTTTTGAATTTTTCTCTAGAAGAGGTGGAAGCTACTAAGGCTTTTGAGGAAGATGAAGAAGAAGAGATTTCATATCTTGTAAGTTTTGTTTCTTCCCTAGTTAGTCTATCACAAACTCTTTTAAAGAGAGATTTTTAAAGGTTGCACCAAGAGCATCTTTGGTAGATAGAAAGGTGGTAGCAAATATTTGAAATACACCATTTAGTTTAGAATGGATTAGATAAATACATTCTTATTTAGTCTTAGTATTCCCAATGCATTTGTATTGAGTGAGGACCTATTTGAATTTGGTGAGGAAGTCAACAATATTGCTAAAGTCTTCAGGAGATAGAGTTGTTAATTCTGCTTCTAGTTGCATTGATCTTATTTGATATACTTTCTAAAACAAGGTCTTTAGTTTCTCCCAACTTCCATAAAGCGTTTTACAATATGCAATGTGAAACCACATATTTCATGCAAATTAGAGCTTATAATACCCATTGTTTCATACATTTTTCCTTTGTGAATAAATATTTCATGTTCTTTTTCGAACTAAGGTTGCTTTTTTTTCTAATAGGTTTATGAGCCCTTTCTGAGAAATGAGATTTAAAATTTTGGGTTTGCATGTATGGAAGTTGTGAGGAGTGATAGGATCAATTGTATTCATTGAATGCATTTTGAAGTTAACATAAAGGTCCCCCCTTTAAATTGAATTTAGAGAATGCAATGGATATTAGTCAATAGAAGCCTGTAAAAAATACCAAATTACTCAAAAATACCTGCCCTAATGAGATGGAAACTATAAGTAATTTTGAGGTTATTTGATAATTAATGAGGTTAATGAGATAAATATGCCAAATATTTTAGGAAACACCAAATAAATCAATAAATACCCACCCTAACGAGAGGGAAACTATAAGTATCTTGAGTAAATTTGATATTTATTATGGTTAAGAGAACAAATATGCCAGGCCTATATATATTTTCTTCTCAAATACTCGCCCTGAATAGAGAGAAACTATAAGTATTTTGTTAGATATGATGCAAGGAACATAGGTGAATATCAACTAGGCCTGCATTGATTACCATATAACTTGCCCTTACTTGAGGGAAACTATAAGTTAAATAGTATGTACAATAAGGTGAGTGGTGATATGAATTATTTTTTCGTAAAAAAACTCTTTGTCAACAATAATAAATTGAACACATAAATTTTTTTAATTGCTTAATGAAATAATAAAGAAATAATAGATATATTTTATTTATTATTTATTATGTAAGAATTTGATTGAATACCCTTTTATTTCATTTAAGCTGACTATATGTAACAAATTGATTCCAAAAAAGTTAGTTAATATAGAGACTGTGTTGAAAGGAAACTACCCTGCTCTAAAATAGTTAAGATGCTAGAATCTACCCTACTCTAGAATCTACACTACTATGATACCATATTGAATCTATTTATTTCAATGATATTTCCTTCAATAGGTTAATATTCTAGATCACTAGTTAAGATGGTGTTTTTGGGGAGGATTATGGGAGAGAGAATGCTGACGAATGATGCTATGATTTGATAGAAATATGGAGAACTCAATATTGCAGTATTCCCCCCATTATCTATGCAAATTTGCTTGATATTGCAAGAGGCTTGATTTTCAATTAAGGTTTTGAAGACTTTGAAGTGGGATAGAACATCACTTTTATATTTTAGGAAGTAGACCCAAGTTCTTCTAGAAAAGTCATCAATAAAGGTTAGAGCATATTTTGCTCCTTTGAAAGAAGGTTCTAGAAAAGAAATCAAGTCACTATGGGTTAATTCTAGAGGGGATGAAGTTTTTAGAGAACTAATTGGATGGAAAGGATATTGATGTTGCTTTCCAAGAACACATCGAGGATAAAATCCATCAATAGAAGAGACTTGAGGTAAACTTGTTACCATTTCATGGGTGCTTAATTCCTTTAGGTAGTTGTAACTAAGATGACCAAACCTTTCATGCCAAATTTTGCTTTCAAGATCTCCATGAGCCACAAAACAGGAGGCCCCTTCTGGATTTTTGAATCCTTTGAAGTGAAATAGGTGAGTATTGTGATCAATATCTCCTTTGGCTATGAGATAATGGGGATCTTGAAAGTTTCTTATCTCAACTCCTATTAGAGAGAAGAGAACAGTTTTCCCCTTTCCAAAAGTACAAATATGATAGATGAAGAGGAGATTTGTGGAAATGTTTGTAACATAGAGAAAATTATTTATAGAGCCACCATCAATGGTTATATCACCCTTTAATTTTACTAGGATGAAGGAAGAGTCACCAACTTCTATGATACAGGTTGAACTTGAGGAGATAGAAGAGAATGACTCATATGAAGCAATCATGTGATGAGTTGCTCCGAAATATAGGACCCGATGCCTAGAAGAATTGGAGCTTTTCCCTTGAACATTAAAGAATATTCCTATTTGTATTTTATTGTCTATATTTTGATCCTTCATAGCTGCCTCTAGTTGTAATATTTTCCAAAAAAATTTTACAGAGTGTCTTTTCTTTTTTTAGTGAGTACAAGTTATGGGATTTTTTTCCTTCTTTTTGAAATTTTCTTTAGAAGAGGTCGAGGCTACTAAGGCTTTTGAGGAAGATTAATAAGAAGATATTTCATATCTTGCAAGTTTTTTTTCTTCCCTAGTTAGTCTATCACAAAACTCTTCTAAATATGGTATTTTAAAGGTTGCACCAGGAGCATCTTTGGTAGATATAAATGTGGTAGTAAATATTTGAAATACACCATTTAGTTTAGAAAGGATTAGATAAATGCATTCTTATTCAGTATTAGTCTTCCCACTACCTTTGTATTGAGTGAGGACCTCTTTGAATTTGGTGAGGAAGTCAACAATATTGCTGAAGTCCTCAAGAGATAGAGTTAATTCTGCTTCTAGTTACATTGATCTTATTTGATCTACTTTCCCAAAAAATTTCTTTAGTTTCTCCTAAATTTCATAAGAAGTTTTACAATCTACAATGTGAAACCACAAAATTTCATGCACATTAGAGCTTACAATACCCATTGTTTCATACATTTTTCCTTTGTGAATAAATACTTCATATTCTTTTTCAAACTCAGGTTGCTTTTATTCTATTAGGTGTGTGAGCCCTTTCTGAGAAATGATATTTAAAATTTTGGGTTTCCATGGATATAATTGACTACACAAATCATTACAATATTTTAAGAAACAAAATAGAACTTATTTATTTATTCCAGGGATCAAATTTGTATAAATAGAAAAGTTGTTCATTGAGAGCCATTGGATTACAACAACTCATGAAGTCTAATGAATACACCATTGAGAGTTCACCTAACACATGGAGGAGTCAAAACTCAAGTGTGTATATCCTAGTAGAACTTAAGAGAATATTCACTTATTCTAACACCCCGCTTAAGTGATACTAGGGCTGGTTTATACAAATGAGTCACAACAACAAGGCCTGATGAGGTACTCATGTACAATGACTTATTTTCTGAAGAGATGGTAAAAACCCAATGGGATAAGCCATCAATCAAAAAATAAATAATGAAGAGGTTTGTATTTGTATGGCGAAGATTGTCCTATTAAAACAATAAAAGGGTTAGTCCCGACAACATGGCCTAATGAGGTACTCATTTACAATATATAGATGGTGAAAAAACCCCTTGGGGATAAACCATGTATTACAAGAAAAATATTCAAGATAGAGGTATGTCATAGATGGCAAAGATTGTCCTCTCAACACACAAAAATAATGAGTCCCGACAACTTGGCATGATTAGGTACTCATGAACAATATATAATTTTTAAGAGATGATGAAAAAACCACAATGGAAAAAACCATCCTCCAAAGAATATAATAGTAAAAGGAGAGGTGGAAGAACTCTGTGTCAATGCAGTTGTATTACTCCAAGTTTCTCTCACAATCATATGTAACATGGAGAAGGAAATGACTTGGTGAAGATGTCTAGAATTTGATCCTCAGTTGGAATATAGTCCAAGTATATTTCCCCATTTTGAATGGGTTATCGAATGAAGTGCATATGTATCTCAATGTCGTTGGTGCACTGATGCTCAATTGGATTTCGTGCAATGTGAATTGTGCTCTGATTTTCACACTAAAGAGTTATAGGTTTATCATGGGACAAACCAAATTCCCTTAGAATTTGACGAAGCCAAAGAACTTCCTAACTTGCTAAATTGTTGCCCTCTATTCTACCTTTGTATATGATAAGGCTATTGCTTGTTGTTTTTTACATAACCAAGCTATTGGCAAAGAATCAAGACAAAATACATAGTCAAAAGTTGAACATTTGTCTTCTACTGAACCTACCCAATCTAAATCTCTGTAGAAAATGATATCCATGGATTTTACCTTATGTAAGATCCCAAATTGAGTAGTTCCTTGCAAGTAATGGAGGATTATTTTTGCTGCTTTCCAATGACTAAACTGAGGTTCATGGGATAATCTAGATATAAGTCCAAAAGCATATGAGATATCTGGATGAGTATGAGTAAGGTATGACAGAATTCCTACAATATGATGGTATAGAGTTGCGTCACATATAGGGGATGAGCAGGAAGTACTTAGATATATGCCAGATTGAAAAGGTGTAGGAGAAGGTTTGCGATCTAAAATTGTAAACCTCTAAAAAATATCTAGTGTCTTTTTATTGACATAATGAAATATCTGCATTTTTTTGATTTATTTGGATCCTAAGGAAGTAATGAGCTAAACCTAGATCAACCATATTAAATTTTTTAGAGAGGGAGTATTTTATAGTCTAAATCTGAATGAAGGTACTACTAGTGATTAGAATATCATCAAAATATAAAACAAGAATGGTGATTTTTCCTTCATCTCTCCAAATTTAGACTATGTTATCAGACTCACAATGATAAAACCCTACAAAAAGAAGGAAAGAGACCATATTTTCATACCAAGCTCTAGGAGCTTGTTTGAGGCCATAGACAGACTTTTTTAGCCTACAAAAAAGAGAGGAGTCTTGAGTGAAACCAATAGGTTGTTCCATGTATATCTCTTCCTTTAAATACCCATGTAAGAAAACACTTTTTACATCCATTTCAAATATAGGCCACTTTTGGAAAACAATCAGAGCAAAAACCAGTCTTACAGAATCCATTTTAGAAACTAGAGCAAAGGTTTCAGTCTAATCAATTCCTTCAATTTGATAGAAACGTTTTGCTACTAGGTGAGATTTGTGTTTGTCAATTTATCCATTAGGACTACACTTTATTTTGTAAATACATTTACGACGAAATAATTTCCTTCCATTAGGAAAGGGAACTAAATCCCAAGTTTTGTTTTTGATTAAGGAAGATAATTTGTTTTCCATGGCATCATCTCATTATTTAATACCAGTTGCTTCTTTTAAGTACTGAGGATAAGAGGAAATAGACTAAAAAACAAGACTAGTGCCTATGAAGTTGGTTGATTTGGATGCTGGAAGATTTTGGATGTAAGGAGTAGCTTCTCTAACAATGGTGCTGGCCCATTTTGGCATAGTGGAAGGAGTACAAGGAGTGGAAAGACATTTATTTGGACTTACAAGTTCCTCATATTTATTATAATCTCTAAGTTAACCTCTAAAGTTGGTTCTTCATAATATTGAGGTTGTATTATAGGAGAAGGATCAATGGAGGAAGAGGAGAGTTGAGGATATTTTTAAGGGAATGTTTCATAAAATTGGACATTCCTTTGAAAAATACCTCATGAGTTGAGGGATCAAGGAGCCTGTATGCTTTCATTTCCTAACAATAACAAACAAATATGAGCTTTTTAATTTTCTTATCTAGAGCCTTCCTTTTCTTGTTTGGTATGTGTACCCAAGCAGAGCGTCCAAAAATATTGAAGAAGGAAACATCTGGTTTTGAACCAGTCCATGCTTCTTTAGGAGTTAAATGATCAAGAGATTTATGAGGTGCATAGTTGTGAATATAATTGGGCACAGTTAATAGCTTCTATCCAAAACACTTTTGGAAGATATCTTGAATGGAGCATACAATGTGCATTTTCATTTAATATTCAATTTTTTTTTTTGCAATGCCATTTTGTTGAGGATTATGGGATATAGAATGTTGATGAATGATGCCATGATTTTATAGAAAAAAGGAGAACTCATTACTATAGTATTCCCCACCATTATCTATGCAAATTTTCTTGATATTGCAAGAGGCCCGATTTTCAACTAAGGCCTTGAAGACTTTGAAGTAGGATAGAAAATCACTTTTATATTTTAGGAAGTAGACCCAAGTTATTCTAGAAAAGTCTTTAATAAATGTTAGAGCATATGTTTCTCCTTTGAAAGAAGGTTATGGAAAATTCATCAAGTCACTATGGATTAATTCTAGAGGGGATGAAGTTTTTAGAGAACTACTTGGATGAAAAGGATCTTGATGTTTCTTTCCAAGAGCACATCCAAGACAAACTCCATAAATAGAATAGACTTGGGGTAAACTTGTTACCATTTCATGGGTGCTCAATTCCTTTAGGTAGTTGTAACTGAGATGACCAAACCTTTCATGCCAAATTTTTCTTTCAAGATCTCCATGAGCCACAAAATTGGAGGATCCTTCTCTATTTTTAAATCCTTTGAAGTGAAATAGGTGAGTATTGTGATCAATATATCCTTTGGCTATGAGAGAATGTGGATCTTGAAAGTCTCTTATCTCAACTCCTATTGGAGAGAAGAGAAAAATTTTCTCCTTTCCAAAAGTACAAATATGATATACAGAGAGGAGATTTGTGGCAATGTTTGGAACATAGAGAACATTATTGATAGAGCCACCATAAATGGTTATATCACCCTTTCATTTTATTGGGATGAATAAAGAGTCACCAAATTCTATTCTATAGGTTGAACTTGAGAAGATAGAAGAGAATGACTCATCTGAAGTAGTCATGTGATGAGTTGCTTCAGAATCTAGAACCCAATGATTAGAAGAAGAATTGGAGGTTTTCCATTGAACATTAAGGAATTTTACTATTTGCTTTTTATTGTCTATATTTTGATCCTTCATAACTACCTCTAGTTGTTGTAATCTTTTCAAGAATTTGTTTACAAAGTGACTATTCTTTTTGCAGTGAGTACAAGTTATGGGATTATTTTCCTTATTTTTAAAATTTTCTTCAGAAGAGGTGGAGGCTACTAAGTCTTTTGAGGAAGAGAAATAAGAAGAGATTTCATATCTTTCAATTTTTGTTTCTTCCCTAGTTAGTCTATCACAAAAATCTTCTAAAAAGGGCATTTTAAAGGTTGCACCAAGAGCATATTTGGTAGATAGAAAGGTGGTAGCAAAGATCTGAAATGCATCATTTAGTTTAGAAATAATTTAAAAAATGCATTCTTCATCAGTATTAGTCTTCCCACTACATTTGTATTGAGTGAGGACCTCTTTGAATTTGGTGAAGAATTCAACAATATTTTTGAAGTCCTCAGAATATCGATTTAGTTCTACTTCTAGTTGCATTGATCTTATTTGATATTTTTCAAAAAAGGTCTTTAGTTTCTCCCAAATTTCATAAGAAGTTTTAAAATCTACAATGTGAAACCACAAAATTTCATGCACATTAGAGCTCACAATACCCATTGTTTCATATATTTTCCATTTGTGAACAAATACTTCATATTCTTTTTTGAACTCGGGTTGCTTTTATTCTATTAGGTGTGTGAGCCATTTCTGAGAAATGAGATTTAAAATTTTGGATTTCCATGGATATCATTGGTTACACAAAGCATTACAAGATTTGAAGAAACAAAATAGAACTGATTGATTTATTCCAGGGATCAACTTTGTATAAATAGCAAAGTTGATCATTGAGAGCCGTTGGATTACAACAACTCATCAAGTCTGATGAAGACACCACTGAGAGTTCACCTGACACATGGAGGAGTGGAAACTCAAGTGTGTCTATCCTAGTAGAACTTAAGAGAATATTCACTTATTCTAACACCCCCCTTAAGTGATACTAGGGGTGGTTTGTACAAATGAGTCCCGACAACAAGGCCTGATGAGGTACTCATGTACAATGATTTATTTTCTAAAGAGATGGTAAAAACCCAATGGGAAAAGCCATCAATCAAAAAATAAATAAGGAAGAGGCTTGTCTTCGGATGGCGAAGATTGTCCTCTTAAAACAATAAAAGGATGAGTCCCGACAACATGGCCTGATGAGGTACTCATTTACAATATATAGATGGTGAAAAAACCCCTTGGGGAAAAACCATCTGTTACAAGAAAAATATCCAAGATAGAGGCATGTCTTCGGATGGCGAAGATTGTCCTCTCAACACAAAAAAAAATGAGTCCCAACAACTTGGCCTGATTAGGTACTCATGAACAATATATACTTTTGGAGAGATGATGAAAAAACCACAAGGAAAAAACCATCCTCCAAAGAATACAATAGTAAAAGGAGAGGTGGAAGACCTCTGTGTCAATGCAGCTGTATTACTCCAAGTTTCTCTCGCAACTGTATGTAACGCGGAGAAGGAAATGACTTGGTGAAGATGTCTGCAATTTGCTCCTCAGTTGGAATATAGTCCAAGTATATGTCCCCATTCTGAATGTGTTGTCGAATGAAGTGCATATGTATCTCAATGTGCTTGGTGCGCTGATGCTCAACTGGATTTCGTGCAATGTGAATTGTGCTCTGATTGTCACACCAAAGAGTTATAGGTTTGTCATGGGATAAACCAAATTCCCTTAGAATTTGATGAAGCCAAAGAGCTTCCTGACTTGCTAAAACTGTTGCCTTGTATTCTGCCTCTATAGATGATAAGGCTACTGCTTGTTATTTTTTGCATAACCAGGCTATTGGCGAAGAACCAAGACAAAAGACATAGCCAAAAGTTGAACATCTATCTTCTACTGAACCTGCCCAATATGAATCTATGTAGCCAATGATATCCATGGATTTTCCCTTATATAAGAGCCCAAATTGAGTAGTTCCTTGCAAGTAGCGGAGGATTATTTTTGTTGCTTGCCAATGACTGAAGTGAGGTTGATGGGAGAATCTAGATATGAGGCCAACAACATATGAGATATCTGGATGAGTATGAGTAAGGTATAATAGACTCCCTACAAGCTGACGGTATAGAGTTGCATCACATAGAGGGGATGAGCAGGAAGTACTTAGATTTATGCCATATTGAAAAGGTGTAGGAGAAGGTTTGCAATATGACATTTTAAACCTCTGAAGAAGATCTAGAGTGTATTTTTGTTGACACAATGAAATACCTGCATTTGTTTGATTTATTTGGATCCCAAGGAAGTAATGAGCTAAACCTAGATCAGCCATATCAAATTTTTTAGAGAGGGAGTCTTTTATAGTCTGAATGTGATTGAAGGTACTACCAGTGATTAGAATATCATCAACATATAAAACAAGAATGGTGATTTTTCCTTCATCTCTCCAAATGTAGACTGTGTTATCAGACTCACAATGAGAAAAACCTATGGAAAGAAGGAAGGAGTCCATATTTTCATACCAAGCTCTAGGAGCTTGTTTGAGGCCATAGAGAGACTTGTTTAGCCTACAAACAAGAGAGGAGTCTTGAGTGAAACCAATAGGTTGTTCCATGTATATCTCTTCCTTTAAATCCCCATGTAAGAAAGCACTTTTTACATCCATTTGAAAGACAGGCCACTTTTGGGAAGCAACCAGAGCAAGAACCAGTCTTACAGAATCCATTTTAGCAACTGGAGCAAAGGTTTTGGCATAATCAATTCCTTCAATTTGAGAGAAACCTTTGGCTACTAGGTGAGCTTTGTGTTTGTCAATTTCTCCATTAGGACCATACTTTGTTCTGTAAATCCATTTACAACGAACTAATTTCCTTCCTTTAGGCAAGGGAACTAAATCCCAAGTTTTGTTTTTGATTAAGGAAGAGAATTCATTTTCCATGGCATCATCCCATTCTTTAATACCAGTTGCTTCTTTGAAGGACTGAGGATCAGAGGAAATAGACTGACAAACAAGACCAATGCCTATGGAGTTGGTTGATCTGGATGATGGAAGATTTTGGATGTAAGGAGTAGCTTCTTTAACAATGGTGTGGGCCCATTTTGGCATAGTGGAAGGAGTAGAAGGAGTGGAAAGACATTGAGTTGGAGTTATAGGTTCCTCATCTTGATTATCAATCTCTAAGTTAACCTCTAGAGTTGGTTCTTCATAATATTGAGGTTCTATTATAGGAGAAGGCTCAATGGAGGAAGAGGAGAGTTGAGGATCTTTCTGAGGGAATGTTTCATCAAATTGGACATTCCTATGAAAAAATACCTCATGAGTTGAGGGATCAAGGAGCCTGTATGCTTTCATTTCCTCACAATAACCAACAAATATGAGCTTTCTGCTTTTCTTATCTAGAGCCTTCCTTTTCTTCTTTGGGATGTGTGCCCAAGCAGTACACCCAAAAATATTGAAGAAGGAAACATCTGGTTTTGAACCAGTCCATGCTTCTTCAGGAGTTAAATGATCAAGAGCTTTATGAGGTGTGCGGTTTTGAATATAATTGGCACAATTAATAGCTTCTGCCCAAAAAACTTTTGGAAGATCTCTTGAATGGAGCATACAATTTGCCATTTCCTTTAATGTTCGGTTTTTTCTTTCTGCAATGCCATTTTGCTGAGGATTATGGGAGACAGAATGTTGATGAATGATGCCATGATTTGATAGAAATATGGAGAACTCATTACTGCAGTATTCCCCCCATTATCTATGTGAATTTGCTTGATATTGCAAGAGGCCTGATTTTCAACTAAGGCTTTGAAGACTTTGAAGTGGGATAGAACATCACTTTTATATTTTAGGAAGTAGACCCAAGTTCTTCTAGAAAAGTCATCAATAAAGGTTAGAGCATATTTTGCTCCTTTGAAAGAAGGTTCTGGAAAAGACATCAAGTCACTATGGATTAATTCTAGAGGGGATGAAGTTTTTAGAGAACTACTTGGGTGGAAAGGATCTTGATGTTGCTTTCCAAGAGCACATCCAGGACAAACTCCATCAATAGAAGAGACTTGAGGTAAACCTATTACCATTTCATGGGTGCTCAATTCCTTTAGGTAGTTGTAACTGAGATGACCAAACCTTTCATGCCAAATTTTGCTTTCAAGATCTCCATGAGCCACAAAATAGGAGGCCCCTTCTAGATTTTTGAATCCTTTGAAGTGAAATAGGTGAGTGTTGTGATCAATATCTCCTTTGGCTATGAGAGAATGGGGATCTTGAAAGTCTCTTATCTCAACTCCTGTTGGAGAGAAGAGAACATTTTTCCCTTTCCAAAAGTACAAATATGATAGACGAAGAGGAGATTTGTGGCAATGTTTGGAACATAGAGAACATTATTGATAGAGCCACCATCAATGGTTATATCACCCTTTCCTTTGACTGGGATGAAGGAAGAGTCACCAACTTCTATGCTACAGGTTGAACTTGAGGAGATAGAAGAGAATGACTCATCTGAAGCAGTCATGTGATGAGTTGCTCTAGAATCTAGGACCCAATGATTAGAAGAAGAATTGGAGGTTTTCCCTTGAACATTAAGGGCTTTTCCTATTTGCTTTTTATTGTCTATATTTTGATCCTTCATAGTTGCCTCTAGTTGTTGTAATATTTTCCAGCATTTGTTTATAGAGTGACCATTCTTTTTGTAGTGAGTACAAGTTATGGGATTCTTTTCCTTATTTTTGAATTTTTCTTTAGAAGAGGTGGAGGCTACTAAGGCTTTTGAGGAAGAGGAAGAAGAAGAGATTTCATATCTTGCAAGTTTTGTTTCTTCCCTAGTTAGTCTATCACAAAACTCTTCTAAAGAGGGCATTTTAAAGGTTGCACCAAGAGCATCTTTGGTAGATAGAAAGGTGGTAGCAAAGATTTGAAATACACCATTTAGTTTAGAAAGGATTAGATAAATGCATTCTTCTTCAGTCTTAGTCTTCCCACTACCTTTGTATTGAGTGAGGACCTCTTTGAATTTGGTGAGGAAGTCAACAATATTGTTGAAGTCCTCAGGAGATAGAGTTGTTAATTCTGCTTCTAGTTGCATTGATCTTATTTGATCTACTTTCCCAAACAAGGTCTTTAGTTTCTCCCAACTTTCATAAGGAGTTTTACAATCTGCAATGTGAAACCACAAAATTTCATGCACATTAGAGCTTATAATACCCATTGTTTCATACATTTTCCCTTTGTGAACAAATATTTCATATTATTTTTCGAACTCGGGTTGCTTTTCTTCTAATAGGTGTGTGAGCCCTTTCTGAGAAATGAGATTTAAAATTTTGGGTTTCCATGTATGGAAGTTGTGAGGAGTGAGAGGATCAATTGTATTCATTGAATTCATTTTGAATTTAACCCAAAGGTCCCCCCTTTAACTTTAATTTAGAGAATGCAATGGATATTAGTCAACAGAAGCCTATAGAAAATACCAAATTGCTCAAAAATACCCACCCTAATGAGAGGGAAACTATAAGTAATTTTGAGGTTATTTGATATTTAATGAGGTTAATGAGATAAATATGCCAAAGCTTTTAGGAAACACCAAATAACTCAATAAATACCCACCCTAACAAGAGGGAAACTATAAGTATTTTGAGTAAATTTGATATTAATTATGGTTAAGAGAACAAATATGCCAGGCCTATATATATTTTCTTCTCAAATACCCACCCTGACTAGAGGGAAACTATAAGTATTTGATTAGATATGATACTTGGAACATAGGTGAATATCAACCAGGCCTGTATTGGTTACCAAATAACTCACCCTTACTTGAGGGAAACTATAAGTTAAATAGTATGTCCAATAAGGTGAGTGGTGATATGAATTATTTGTTCTTCTTAGGAAGTTTAGAATAATAGAATGAGAAAAATTAAATTAAAAATACTCTTTGTCAACAATAATAAATTGAACACATAAAGATTTTTAATTGCTTAATGAAATAATAAAGAAAGAATAGATATATTTTATTTATTCTTTATTATGTAAGGATTGGATTGAATACCCTTTTATTTCATTTAAGATGACTATATGTAACAAATTGATTCCAAAAAAGTTAATTAATATAGAGACTGTTTTGAAAGGAAATATTTTTCATTCACTAAAATATCTCTATAAAATATTAAAGACGTTTGGAAAATAGAGAATTTAAGTTGTTAATATAAAATTTTGCTTAATGAAATAAAGAAATAGTAAAAAAATATTTTAGTAATTTCTTTAATTAAGGATTGAAGATTTAATCAACACCTTTTTAATATTAAGCAAGATATATAAACAAAATTAATATTACCAACTTAAGAACGAAAGTAAAGAAGGCAAAAGAAGGCAAAAAGTGACGCAATGACACCCCCCCAAACTTAGTATAGGTGCAAAAGGCACCTATAAACCCCCCACATAAAATATTTTATTAAAAGTTTTACAATTCTCCTTTGATTTTTGGGCGAAGAAAAAGCCGAAAAGGAAAGGGAATGAAATGCTTTTTTTCTTGCTACAATATATATATATATAAAAAAAGATATTATAGCTTAAATTAAAGGGGTTGACGTCAGATAGAGGATGCAATGGAAAAAAATCTTGAAAGGTAGTGAGTAAGGGTCCATGAAGCACCTTTCAACGAACAAGCAGCGAGGAAGGGTGGCGTCTACGTTCACCACTCCAATGGCGGCATCCAGGAAAAATAAGACTCCTTCTATATCTACACTTGATATAAGGAAGGGTGGTGTCTACGTTCACCGCACCAATGGTGGCATCCAGGAAAAATGAGACTCCTATATCTGCACTGGATAAGAAAAATATTATTTTAAAAAATCATATAACACCTTACCATATGACACGTTGAAGAGGCATTGAGAGGAGTGACGCCAAAGTAGAGAGTCTCCCTTAGCAATTGTGCCACAGACCAGCTTTAAAATATGAATTGGAGACGTTGAGAGCAAGGCATCGAAGAGAGGATGCGGTGACTTGAGTGTTTTTGAATATTTTAGCTACAGAATAGATTACAAGATAGTTGAGTATAAATCCAACAAAGGGATAAAACTATAAATAGAAACTAGATCACAAACCATAATTCAAGAGAGAATACATAGCACAATTCACAAATCATGAAAGAGGATATAAAATATAATATTAACCTCAAGAGCACTATAGTATTTTGTAATCTAGAATATCTACCTCTTTATTTATTTTCCATTTTATTTCTATGTCTTTTTTGAATATTAACTAGTTTATTGCTAAAACTACTACCATGTATTCTGCCTCTCTAGATGATAAGGCTATTGCTTGTTGTTTTTTGCATAACCAGGCTATCGGTGAAAAACCAAGACAAAAGACATATCTAAAAGTTGAATATATGTCTTCTACTAAACCTGCCCAATCTGAATCTGTGTAGCCAATGATATCCATGGATATTCCCTTATATAAGAGCCCAAATTGAGTAGTTCCTTGCAAGTGGCAGATGATTATTTTTGCTGCTTTCCAATGACTGAAGTGAGGTTTATGGGAGAATCTATATATGATGCCAAAAGCATATGAGATATTTGAATGAGTATGAGTAAGGTATAATAGAATCCCTACAAGCTGACAATATAGAGTTGCATCACATAGAGGGGATGAGCAGGAAGTACTTAGATTTATGTCAGATTGATAAGGTGTAGGAGAATATTTGAAATCTGATATTTTAAACCTCTGAAGAAGATCTAGAGTGTATTTGTGTTGACATAATGAAATACCTGCATTTGTTTGATTTATTTGGATCCCAAGGAAATAATGAGCTAAACCTAGATCATCCATATCAAATTTTTTAGAGAGGGAGTCTTTTATAGTCTAAATGTGATTAAAGGTACTACCAGTGATTAGAAGATCATCAACATATAAAACAAGAATGGTAATTTTTTCTTCGTATCTCCAAATGTAGTCTGTATTGTCAGACTCACACTGAGAAAAACTTGCGAAAAGAATGGAGTCCATCTTCTCATACCAAGTTCTAGGAGCTTGTTTGAGGCCATAGAGAGACTTGTTTAGCCTACAAAAAGAGAGGAGTATTGAGTGAAACTAGTAGGCTGTTCCATGTATATCTATTCATTTAAATCCCTGTGTAGGAAAGCACTTTTTACATCCGTTTGAAATACAGACCACTTTTGGGAAGTAGCCAAAGCAATAACCAGTCTTACAAAATCTATTTTAGAAACTAGAGCAAAGGTTTTGGTATAATTAATTCCTTCAATTTGAGAGAAACCTTTGGCTACTAGGTGAGCTTTGTGAGGTGTGTAGTTTTGAATATAATTGACACAGTTAATCGCTTATGCTCAAAAACTTTTGGAAGATCTCTTGAATGGAGCATGCAATTTACCATTTAATTTAATGTTTGATTTTTTCTTTCTACAATACCATTTTTCTAAGGATTATGGGAGGCAGAATGATGATGAATTATGCTATGATTTTATATAAATATAGGGAACTCGTTACTGTAGTATTCCCCCCCATTATATGTGCAAATTTGCTTAATATTACAAGAGGCCTGATTTTCAACTAAGGCTTTGAAGAATTTGAAGTGGTATAGAACATCACTTTTATATTTTAGGAATTAGACCCAAGTTATTCTAGAAAAGTCATCAATAAAGGTTAGAGAATATTTTTCTCCTTTGAAAGAAGGTTTTGGAAAGACATCAAGTCACTATGGATTAATTGTAGAGAGGATGAAGTTTTTAGAGAACTACTTGGGTGGAAAGGATCGTGATGTTGATTTCCAAGAGCACATCCAAGACAAACTCCATCAATAGAAGAGACTTCAGGTAAACCTGTTACCATTTCACATCGATATAGTTAGTCTAGTGAGAGTATTATAGATTTAAGAGCTTTATGAGGTGTGCGGTTGTGATGTTATGGTGATACTCATTATTAATAGGTCTTGGTTAGTAATGAGGTCTATTGTAAATCCATGGTATTATAAATTAGTGTATTTTATGTTAGTTCTACTCATATTTTGATCAAATTATTATGGTTAAATGAATTATTTGTTCTAGTTTCATTGATCTTATTTATCCTCTTATTTTTACTTTGCATTTTGGAGAATATATTATTTTTTTTAGGGGTTTTTTAGTTCTCTTTTGTTTTGTTCTAATGAGTTTTTCTATTAGTATTTCCTCTTTGAGTTGTTTGTACATGAGTGGTGAAATGAATTGTGCTCTGATACCATGTTAGAATTCCCAAGAGTATAACTAAAATGCATTACAATATTTGAAGAAATAAAATAGAAATCATTGATTTATTCTAGGGATCAACTTTGTATAAATAGCAAAGTTGATCATTGAGAGCCATTGGATTACAACAACTCATCAAGTCTGATGAAGAAACCACTGAGAGTTCACCTAACACATGGAGTGAAAACTCAAGTGTGTCTATCCTAATAGAAATTATGAGAATATTCACCTATTCTAACATCCCCTTAAGTGATACTCGGGGTGGTTTGTACAAATAAGTCTTGGAAACAAGACCTAATGAGGTACTTGTGTACAATGATTTCTTTTATGAAGATATGGTAAAAACCCAATGAGAAAAACCATCAATCAAAAAGAAATAAGGAAGAGGCGTGTCTTCGGATGGTGAAGATTGTCCTATTAAAATAATAAAAGGATGAGTCCCAAAAACATGGCTTGATGAGGTACTCATTTACAATATATAGATGGTGAAAAAATCCCTTGGAGAAAAACCATCTGTTACAAGAAAAATATCCAAGATAGAGTGAAGAACACAAGCTTATAATGAGAGGGGGGTGAATAGTATAAGATCACTTTTTACTTTCTTTCCAAACCAATATTAATTAATGTCCTTAATTGTAATAACCAAATATAGTAGTGTGCATTAATAACTCAAATAGAAGTAGTAAGCAAGAGCACAAGTCACCACACACAATTGAGACACAAGATTTAATGTGGTTCCTCCAATGTGAGGTACTCCATGGAGAAAATATTTTACTAAAACTTTATCAATCAATCTCTTTGGGAATCACTCCCAATTATAATATTTATGGATCTCTATCCAAAGGAGATGCTGATCCCCTAATATCAAGTTCATGGATCTCTTCCACAAGAGAACTCTTTCCCCTTCTACTCTAGGTATGTGATCTTCTAGAATACTCTGTCTCTCTACTACACTAACTGGTGGACCTCTCTCCACTTGAAGAATTCTCACTTAGATCTATCTTCAACTATGTTGGCTACTTGATCTCTATCCACTGAGACTCTGTCCTTTGTACTCTATCACCTCCAAAGCTCTGTTAATAGGCTCACTAAGAACCCACTCAATAGGCTCACATAGAACCTACTTAACAAGCTCACACATAACTTGCCAAATTTTCTTAACAAGCTCATACAAAACTTATCCAAATTTGCTCAAGCAAGATCACCAAGAACTTGCCCAAATATACTCTAGCAAGCTCACCAAGAACTTGTCCAATTCTTCTCTAGCAAGCTCACCAAGAACTTTCCCAAATATACTCTAGCAAGCTCACCAAGAACTTGCCCAAATATGCTCTAAAATCTGTCCACAAATCTATCCAAAAAACTATCCCAAAACTTGTCCACAAATTTGTTAAAAAACTATCCACAAAGCTTTCTCAAAATTATCCACAAATGCCTTCGCACAGGCTCAATCAGTCATGCTTAAGTAGCACTCAAAACTCATCAAAAAATCTATCAAGGCAAAGCTCAAAGATGAACTCAACAATGAATGGCAATGTACTCTTCAATGGATGACAACAATGATTCATAATGATCTCAACTCAACTCAACTCAAATCAATCTTAACTCAACTCAAGTCAATCTAATAGAAGCATAAAGAGAATTGTTAGAGACTTAATATGTTCTAATCTCAATCTCAACTCAACTCAACTCAAATAAATATCAACTCAACTCAAGTCAATCTCATAGAAGCATAAAGAGAATTGTTAGAGACTCAATATGTTCTAATGTTACTCTCAACTCAAATTAGAATAATGGAATAGTTTATTTCATAGGACTTGAACAATCACTTCACACATCATTTGACTAGGCTCAATCAACTCAACTCAACCAATCACCACAAGGGATAACTCTCTCTCACACAACCCTAGTCCAAGTATGTATCAACCAACTCAAATATTTCCAATAATTCTCAACCACAAATCTCACATAACAATGATACTCATGTTCTTTTCTAACTCAAGTTATTTCACAACCAATGGGCTTCAACAACTATGCCTATCAAACAAGTTTTAGAAACAAATCTCTATTTATAAAACCTTGAAGCATTCAACCAACCACTTTAGAAAAGGAAACAACAAACAATCCTTTTCCCTCCAATGATATTTTAGAAATCAACCACCATAAAAAATCAATAGGAGAATGTTCCCATACATTTTATGAATATGAAAAAACCTCTTTGTAAATCTGCCACAATCACAAAATTCTTTTGCCAATCTTCACAAGGGTTAGTAGATCACAAAATAATAAACATTACTCCACTTTTCAATAATCATCACAAAAGCCTTTAATTGCATAACTTGCTTATCTCTCATAAAACCACTTGTACCATAAAATAAAATAAATCAAAACATTGCATAACCTTTTCACTCCCAAAACCACTTATACCATAAAATAAAATAAATCACAATATTGCATACCTTGTCACCTCATGAAAGAATTAATCCTCTTAAAAAAGAACAAGGTAAACTTCACTTTTGGAACCCCTTTGCAAAATCAGAAATATCTCTTTACACACACCTTATTTCTCCTTCTAAATAAGTTAGTCAAATAGCCCTTGAAATAAGATTTTTGATGACTATAATATGCCCCATTTCTAAAATAAATTGAAACCTTTACATATATATGCCAATCTCCATTAATTGCACATAGGTCGGCCCTCCATTAATTTAAACATAAACTTTAAACTTTAATATCTTCATCACCAGAGGTCCTTTTTCAATGAAATAAAATTCTGCCTTAGATTTTAAGAAAATCCCTTTTCACATAAGCCCACCATGGTTTTAAATAAAACCTTTTTTTGTTTGCCTTGGTTTTCATAAAAACCTTGTATATATCCATGCTCTCCGAAATATCATAGATGATTATCTATGAAGTGCTTTTACCACCAAAACCCAATGTGACATCAATGATCCATGTGACATCAATGAAAACATAAAATGCCTCAAATTAACTCAAATTTCTAATAATCTCACCCTTTGTCATTTATGGAAACACCTCTAATGCAAACACCAGAATCACTGTAAAAACCATCTCTGAGAATTAAAGCCGCCCCCCTGACTCAATACTCTCTATGGAGGCTGCTCCCCCTAACACAATATTCTCTTTGGAGGCTGTTCCCATAACTTAATAATCTCTTTGTAGGTTGCTCTCCCTAACTCAATGCTCTCCCCATTACTCAAATATCTCCCCCTTTGACATCAATGGCAAAAGAGACCCTTATGGGGCTAAAATATATGACTCTTAAGCTTAGCCCCATCACCCCCTTCTCTTTTGAGGTGATTAATTTTGGTGTGGGAGTACTTTTACTCCCATATCACTTTGTTTCTTTCCTCTATCAACTTCCTTCCATGTTTTTATGATATCCTTCTCTTGATGAATTACTTGATCTTCTTTTCTAGAACCTGTTTGACCTTCTTGCCTTGAACCTATTTGGAATTGAGTCCTACACCATCTTGCAATATGACCAAATTTATTGCAATTAAAACACTTTATATTGTAGCCTTTGGTTGGTGCCCATGTCCTTAAATTATTCTTAAAATAATTTCCATATCCATTCCTTTCTTGAACCTTGTATTGTGAAGTTCTAAAACCAAAACCATGTTGCTCATTTCCTTTGCACTAAAAATATCTATGATTTATCCTATTGGATGAGAAGAAATGTCCCTAAAAACAATACCTTCTTCCCTTTAAGTTTCTTCTAGAAAAGTCAAACTTCTTTGATGCATAAACCCTACTGTGTATAGCCCTATGTCCAAATCCATTACAAGAAAACCACTATCCTTGAAAAACCTTTTGTTCATGCCTTGGTTCCTCATACCTTTCTTGACCATTATCCTTATGATCATCTTCAAATTGTGCATTGCATTATTGAACCTTATTTGTAGCATCTAAAACCTCTTTCTTAGTTTCTTCCTTGCCTTTCTCTTCAATAATTTCTTTTCCCTTTGAACTTGATTCACCTATCTCAAAACAAGAACCAAACTAAATATTTGGAGCTATAGTAACTTTGGAAATTTCCTCATAAATATTAGGTGCTTCCTTGCTTTCATATTTTAGAACTTCCTTTCCTTTTGAGTGTGATTCTCCAAACCTGAAATATGAAACCTTTGGTGCTTTGGAATCTCCCTCTTATTTTTTTTCATTTGTGTTAAGTAGCAAATTGGCACACATATCTATATTTGTAGCTATAGTAACTTTGGAAATTTCCTCACAAATATTAGGTGCTTCCTTGCTTTCATATTTTAGAACTTCCTTTTCTTTTGAGTGTGATTCTCCAAACCTGAAATATGAAACCTTTGGTGCTTTGGAATCTCCCTCTAAAATGCAAGTATGCATTTTTGTTGCTTCTTTTTCTTTGAGAACTGGTTTTTCCTTATAGATTTCTGAAATGAAACCTCTTGATACAAATATAGGGCCTTGTGTACTTATTTTCGATTTCCCTTCTTCATAACCAAGCCTTGTATTTATAAATGGATCTTGTTGTAAATCCAAAAAATTATCAAGTGTTTTTGAATTTCTTTGAAATCATGCTAATTCATTTATGTAGGTCCCCAAATTTTTTTGATATTCTTCTTCTAACTGATCACATATTTCTTTCCTCTCCTTTAGTTTCTTAGAAATAGTGATGCCAAACTCTTTTGATTCCTGAAGCTCCTTTTCTAAATATTGAATGTGTTGATTAAGCATCATATTGAATTTTTCATTTTCTTGAACCTTATTTTCAAACCTCTTGATTTTCATTTTCAACCTCCTGATTTTATTTTCTTATTTTGTGGAATTCTCTTCTTCACCATCACTGCTGCTGGAATTGTTACTAGAACTGTTGTTTTATTTTTCAAATAAACTTTCCTTGTTGTAATTGTTTTAGTATGTGCAATCATCATCTATATGCCCAAAATCTCCACATATGAAGCATTTTAGTATTCTTAGACCTTTATTGTACCTATCTACTTGCTCAACGGTTGTGGCAAGCTCTTCATGTATTTCTTCAATAGATTTATCCTCTTATTTATCTTCAATACATAGGAATAGATGTTCTTGTTTTTCTTCATTTATTCCAAAGAATGTACATTCTTCTTCATATGACTATCCTTATCACTATAATATGAATTATCACTTGCTTCTACAATGTAGTAAGATTTATTTGCCAAATTTACCTTGGAATATCCTTCATAAGTATTCCTCAACTTGATCCACATCTCATTAGCTGAAGTACATACCATAACTTTTGCAAAATTTGTGTCATGTAGCCCACTTAAAATACAATTCATTGCTCTTGCATTGATTTCTACCAATTTCTTGGTTATCTTATCTTCCTTGGGATCACCCTCAACCTTATACTCTTTTTCAACCATATGCAATACCTCATATCCATGTGATATCAAGTAGTTCTTCATCCTCATGCTCCAGAAAGCGTAATTGCTACCATAAAAAAATTGAGCCTTATTTGTAGATAATCCTTTCTGTGAAGCCATTTGTGTTCTTTTAGAATCTACCCTCAAGTTGTTAGCCTTTTTGAAGGAACCCACTCTGATACCAATTGAAGAACACACGCTTATACTAAGAGGGGAGGGGTGAATAGTATAAGACCACTTTTTATTTTCTTTCCAAACTAATATCAATTAATGTCCGTAATTACAATAACCAAATATAGCAGTGTTAACTCAAATAGTAGTAGTAAGCAAGAGCACAAGTCACCAAAAATAATTGAGACACAAGATTTTATGTGGTTCCCCCAATGTGAAGTACTCCATGGAGAAAATATTTTACTAAAAATTTCTCAATAAATCTCTTTAGGAATCACTCCCAATTACAATGCTTATGGATCTCTGTCCAAAGGAGATGCTAATCCCCTAATCTCAATTTCATGGATCTATTCCACAAGAGAATTCTTTCCCATTTTGCTTTGGCTATATGATCTTCTAGAAGACTATGTCTCTCTACTACACTAACTTGTGGAACTCTCTCCACTTGAAGACTCCTCACTTAGATCTATCTTCAACCATGCTGGCTACTGGATCTCTATCCACTGAGACTCTATCCTCTGTACTCTGTCACCTCTAAAGCTTTGTCAATAGGCTCACTAAGAACCTGGTCAATAGGATCACATAGAACCTGCTTAACAATATCACACAGAACTTGTCAAATATGCTTAACAAGCTCACATAGAACTTTTCCAAATTTGCTCAATCAAGCTCACCAAGAACTTGCCCAAATCTGCTCTAGCAAGCTCACCAAGAACTTGTCCAATTCTGTTCTAGCAAGCTCACTAAGAACTTGCCCATATCTAATCTAGTAATATCACCAATAACTTACCCAAATATACTCTAAACTCTATCCATAAAACTATCCCAAAACTTATCCACAAATCTATCTCAAAACTATCCCAAAACTATCCATAAAGCTTTCTCAAAACCATACACAAATGCCCTCTCACAGGCTCAATCAATCATGCTCAAGTAGCACTCAAAACTCATCCACAAATCTATCAAGGCAAAGCTCAAAGATGAAATCAACAATGAATGTCAATGTACTCTTCAATGGATGACAACAATGATCCACAATGATCTCAACTCAACTCAAATCAAGTCAATATCATAGAAGCATAAAGAGAATTTCTAGAGAATCGATATGTTCTAATCTCAATCTCAACTCAACCCAACTCAAATCAATCTCAACTCAACTCAAGTCAATCTCATAGAAGCATAAAGAGAATTGTTAAAGACTCAATATGTTCTAATCTTACTCTCAACTCAAATCAGAATAATGGAATAGTTTGTTTTATAGGACATGAACAATCACTTCACACATCACTTGACTAGGCTCAATCAACTCAAATAAACCAATCACCACAAGGGATAACTCTCTCTCACAAAATGCTTGTCCAAGTATATATCAACCAACTCAAATATTTCCAACAATGCTCAACCACAAATCTCTATGTATAGATAGTTTATTTATCTATGATACTTTTAAGCTTGTTTTATCTTTCTATTATCATACCCATTTCTTTATCTTCATGCCAATTAAAAGCTTTATAACATTTATATATAATATAACCATTTTTTTAAAACAATAAAGCCCATGGCCAGTTACCTCAAGATTTTATAATTTAAAATAAATAAATAAATAACATCACATCTTACTTAAAGTTTAGAAACAAAAAGAATATATATAATTTAACCATGAAAAAAAAAAGCTCATGACCAGTTACTTCAAGATTTTATAATTTAAAATAAATAAATAAATAACATCACATCTTAAAGCTTAGAAAGAAAAGGAAATAAGAGAACATATCTAACACACCACGACAATGTTTTTAAAAATGCCATAATATTTTTTAGCAGTTTAATAAGGGGAATCATGATAACAGAATTTGACAAGTTCTTAAGTCTGATAACAAACTGGTTATTACTCGAAATTTCGTTTATTCTCTCAATTAAAAAACGAAAAAGGGATCAAACACGTTCGCCACGATGACAGACATGTTCTAATCGTAAGCTTTGACTCGTTAAAACTCGATGGCAAAACACTTTACGTGCCATGTGGCGGCGTTGTGTTCATAGACTTCGTCCAATCCATGTCACACTGCATTATTTATTTATTTTTGTTTCTATCAATAACAGAATGTGGTTTAGCTGCATAGCAGAGACAAAAACTCTGTGTACTTATCCAAAATTATTTGGTAATTGTTTGGGTTCCATGTTATGTTTGTATATTAAAAGATGGTGATGTTATGGGTGGTATGTGCAATATTGTATTAGTCATTATTAAAATTAGGTTTGATAGTATTATATTTAAGGAGACCAAAGAAACAATCTCTGCGCATGGCTTGGTCCTTGAGATTGTTGAGTTAATAAATGTATGAAAACGTTGTTAGATGATATGATATTGTCAACTCTACCGCAAATAGAGTTTAATAATGCTCAACGACAATCTATGTTTTGTTCTACTGAAATTTGATGGATTGTTTTGAACGTAAAAATAGTCTATAGGAATTAATACAAAATTTAATATCTAATTTAGCGATAAGAGTATACCACTACGTAGAATATTCAAAGAAGTCATATACATTGGCTTTAACTTAAAATTAGCACAAGAAAGGTTCAAATTTAATTTAGGAGATATTTTGCGTGACTATTCTATAATAAATATTATTAATAATTTATTAATATAGGTTTTTAATTAAATGGTTAGTTATATTTTTAAATTTTCAAAGAGGAGATTTAAATTTAAAACTTTATCAAAATGTATAAATAGTTTTTTTTTTTTTTTTTCTTTACTATTAATAAAAAAAATGCATGCATTCTTGTAAAGATTTAAATTTAAATCTCCTCTTTACAAGAATGCATACTTAGTTATTAAATTGTTGTAATATTATTTTATGATTTTGATGTAATATGAGTAGGGCCCACAAAAAAAAAACAATGTAACTCCTTGAAGGGCTAAATTTTATTTTTTATATTTATAGTAAATTAACTCTTGTTAAATTATATATAACAATTAAGTTTTGTGAGCTTTTATTAGTTATGTTTAAATTTTAAGTTGATATGTTTTTTAATAAAACATTTAATATGAGTAAAATTAAAGTAATTTTTATGTTCATATGTATTATATCATCCTATATTCTTTTGGGTAATACTATGTAATGAAATTTTCATTTTTATTTTATATTATTAATTTAAAACAAACACTTTGGAAATATACTTATGTTGTAAATAATTTTCAACTTGTATTAAGTAACTTCCATCTAATCATATTAATAATAATTTCATTTTTACAATATAGTTTTTTGGCCTATGTTGTGGCTGACTTTTTAGCTAAAAAGGAAGCAAGTATTTTGTTGGTTACTTTTTGAGATTTGATCAAAATAAGGATATTATAGATAGGATGGAGGTGAACCAACAAGTTATATTACTAGCCAACAAGGATCTAGGTAATGAAGTGTGATGGATTAGGGTAGATGATTATGATTATTAGCCTCAAGTTTGATATCATGACACTGCTTGTAATGCTCTTACTCCCAAATTGGGGTAGCCCCCAAAGTCATGGAAAGAGGGAGAAGCTAATTCAACCTCTCTAGAATAGTATTAACCATAATTGCAATCAATATAGTAGTTTCTGCTCTTTAGATCGTACTAAGAAATTTGTCATGACCCTCCCTTGGTAAACTCTTTATATGGATGAATTTATGTTTTGATGTGCTTGCATTATTTAAGGAATGATTGATCCTTTCATGGCTAGTGAGCAAAACTTTCAAAAATATAGAAAAAATGATATATTCTATTGAAGAAATGACTTATTATTTTATGTGTTGAGTATGCATGTCATTTATATCATGGAAGGCTAATATGGCTATTTGGATTTTGATAGGTTATCTTGTGATGGGGTATCTAACAAAATATTGTAGTTATTTATTCCAAGCAAGTATAACTTAAAGATATACCTAAACTAATACCTTGATGTGTGTTTTCCTTGTGATGAATATTATATCCCCTATGTACCACTGAGTAAGCTAGTGAAGTACAATGATGTGAAGACCCAAATTTGTATTATACAGATAATGCATTTACTTTCAATAAGGGACTAACTTAAATTTACTTCCATGGTGGTTTTTAAGCCATAATGGGATAAGTGATTTGGAGCTTTTTGACCAACCACATCGAAGAAAATTCGTCAACCTCGACTGAAGAGGATAAAGTGGAAAGGAGGAATAGATCAAAAAAGGTGGATAAGAGTGGGAGTGTAATGGCTTGACCACTGGTGGAGATTGGTGAAGATAGAGAAAAGAAAGAAGTCATGGAGAAAATTGAGTATGTTGGTTTGGAGAAGAAACATAGAAGGAAATTAAAGATCTCAGTCGAATCAAAATATGGATGACAATGTGAAATCGAGTAATTTAAAAGGAAACGAGAAACTACTATCTGCAAGTAACATGTAGATACTCTCATTTATATTTTATTGTTATTCAAAAGAAATCATTTAAATGTAGTTGTTTAGATAGATCGATGTTGGATAGGTTTCCTTGGTGAAGGAATCTCTATGTATCTCAATGATATTAGAGTTCCATAGAATGAAGAAACTTCTTGTTATTGTTGTATGTGACATATAAGTATAGTGTTACTAAGGGAAGTTTGAGAAAGAAGTGGTCATATAGATTTGTGTACCATTACATCCAGTAGCATTCCCTATAAGGATAGGTAAGAGGAACCTCATCTTGAGATGGATTGAGAATAGAACCCACATTTGACAAACCATGGTATATCTCCTATTGAGTAAGCTCTACGAATGAAATATAGAATCTAATTAAATCTATTTTTGAATTTTTTGAAGGGTCCAAAGTACTCCTATATTGGTTAACTTTAGTAATGGTCAGAGTAATCTCTTTGAGCTAACGTATCTTAAGTTACCTTAGAATCACCTATTCTATATTCTATGACCATGGTAGTCTGGCATGCTAGCATGGTTATAACTTTGTGTAACATTGGAGTTGGTAAGTAAGCATAAATTATTTTGGGAAGGTTATTATGCTCTCACCTTTCATTGGGTTTAGAAATGATGTCTTCAGTAGTTTAAGATATTTATTTCATTGGAATGATATCTAGTGCTATCATTATGTTAGAAAGATCCACTAAGGGAGAGTCAGATGTAGACAACCTCTATGATATTCCAACTAAAGGAGATTCTATGTGCAATGCTCAATAAGGAGTTTTAGGTGGTTTTAGCTATTGTTTCAAGGCATAGATTACATCGATTTGGAGTTAAGCCAATAAGATTTATGAGGTAGCATGATTGAGACTCATTAGTTTCACTTAGAGGGAATGAGTACAGTTGATTTATAGTCTCCATTTATATTAGATCTAAGCTAATATCCTTGAACTAAATAGATTGGACCTTGGTATCACTATGGAGAGAAAGAGAATCTAGCTTGTGGTAGACCAGAACTC
Source organism: Wollemia nobilis (assembly GCA_028583015.1). Lineage (NCBI taxonomy): Eukaryota > Viridiplantae > Streptophyta > Pinopsida > Araucariales > Araucariaceae > Wollemia > Wollemia nobilis. The sequence goes on from JAQPPZ010005120.1 coordinate 2,892,502, forward strand.
TTAAAAGAGTTTTAAAAATCAAATTAATTATCTCAGTAGAGAATGATTGGGGATTACACTTTTCTCCATGAGTAGAACAAAACAACAATCATTGGGAATATTGTAAACCTCTTAGAGATTAGGAGAAATATTAGAGATGAATTTATGAATTCTTTCTCTCATTTTGTAACTAGGATTATTGGAAACAAAATTTAGTCTACCTTCTAGTGACTTACTAGAGTTAAAAATAGCGAATAAAATAATAATATGGATTGTTGATTCTTTTTTGTAGCACAAAGGTAGATAGAAAAGGTGTTGTAAATACATGTGCTTGAGAATATGAAGTTTACCATGTGTTTAAAATGAAGGATTATTTCAGATTGGTAAGCCTGGAGATGTATAATATTTTTATTTAAAGAGAGTAGAGGTAATTGAAAGTGACTCTATCTCACTGTACATATTCAACCATTTTGGGAGAATAATAAGAGTACAAATTTTAATGTTGGGTTTTCCCCATACGAGGGTTTCTCCCAGGGTAAATAAATTATGTTGTGTGTGGATTTTATATGGGATTCTCTTGTTGGATGTACCTTTGCTATATGTTAGTTAAAGTAATTAAATGATGTCCATGGATGATGAAGTTCTTTTAAATGGTTATGTTTCTATCTTGCTATTTGTTAAAGGCAGGATTTTTATTTGAAAAATATACTAATGGAAATTATATTAAAAGAATGTACTTCTACCCAAATGATTAGTTAGATGGTGAGTATGTTCGAAAAAAATAGTAAGTTAAATAATGAATGTTGTGGGTGTTATGGTATAAGTAAAAACAAAGGAAAAATAAAGAAACTCATATTGTTTTCTTCTTAAGTGTATGTCTATCAACTTCTATTGTGGATCTTGCTTTTATGAGGATTTAATCATATAGGGTTTGGTTAAGTAATATTTTAAGCAATAAGATTAAAAGTGTTAATCAGTTCTTATATCGAAGTTGATAGAGGGTATTAATGAAAACTAGGAATGAGGCTTATGGGGAAGTCTAGCTCAAAATGACATGATATGGATAGACAACCCTTACATGCATCTACCACCCACATAGAAGGACTTATGTGGAGTAGAATCTTAGTGTACCCTTTCAAAGGAATGAAGGGATGATCAACACTAGCTCATTTGATCCATGAGAGGGATAGGTTGACCATTTGTATAAGACACCTAGTGCTCTTGCATTGCTTGAATTATGTAAGGGTAGGGATGGGTGTGCCTCAAGGAAGTTATAGAACAATAATATAATAGAGATATTTAAAAAAATAGAATGAGAATTGAGTGGTAGTTGATATTTGGTATTAGATCATGGTTTGTAGTGGGAAAGGTTCATTATGTAGAAAATAGTTTTGATATGTGATAGGAAGCATACCTATGAAGGAAATTACCTTTACCAATAGAACACCTATTAGAAGTAAATCTGTTGAATTGCTTGAGATGATAGGGTAAAATATTATTAGTAAGAAGAGCAATTTGAAAGACTAATTTCTTTTGAATTCTTACTATCTCTTTTGTGTATTGCTAGGAACAATACCACCAAAGAGAAGAAGATAAAATGCTACCTCATCGACAAGGTAAACATGATAGACTAATGTGGTGAATAGGAATCCATAAGTGGTTTTAAAAAACCCTAGTGATGAAAAGGAAAATACTAGTAATGAGAGTCTCACTAAGATAATGGCTCTACTTTGAGAATAGGTAGAACCCAAAAATAGTTGTTGGATGTCATGTTGAGTTAATAAATATAGGTGGGTAACCCTAGAGTGATTCAACCAAATGAACCTCTTACTAAGGCACAACAAGATAGGGTCCGATTAGAGACCAAGTTGGACAAGGAAATGAAACATTTTAAATCTTCCAAGTTTAATGGAGAGGAATATGGTGATAAGGCCAAGGCATGGTTGAAGGAAATAGAAACCTATTGCACTATGAAAAAACTTTCTCAAGCACTCAGACATCCTATGGCACACTACATTTTTAAGGTGATGGTCTAGCTTGGTAGGAATAATTTAGTGATGAACTAGGTCTTGAGGTAGTAGTTGACCTAAAATAGGAAGAGTTTGTAAAAGACTTCAAAGATATATTTCTCACAAAACACTTTTATTCCCAAAAATTTAAGCAATTCACTAGACTTTACCAAGGAACTAGGATAGTGGAAAAGTATTATCAAATATTTGTGAAACTAATGAAATATGTACCTATATAATAAGAAAATGAAGGTTCATAATTATATATTGGGAGTAGATCCTAGAATAGGACAAGAAGTGGATATGCAGGAACCTATAACTCTGCAGAAGGCCTATGATATGTCTAGGAAAGTGAAAACATATCTAAAAATCTACTTTAATATATGAAATATTAGATGAAGAGGGTAGAGAGGTACTAAGAAAGAGAAATAGTGCAGGTTTTGTAAAATGGGAAGAGAAATGGGTAAGCAATAACTTCTCTCAATAGGATCGAGGAAATGATAGGAAGAAAGGAAAGTTTAGGAAAAGGTTCTAGGGGAAGAACTGAAACAACAAGAAGGATAATAAAAGATAGTTATAGGGACAAGATAATTCTCTATCTACAATAAAGCAAAAGAGGGATAGAAGCAGAAAGAACATCCAAGGCCGAAAGAAGGATGTTATATTTATAGAGGACCATAGTATGCTTCTAATTATCCATGAAGAAAAGAAATGAATTCCAAAGGAAAGAAACCAATGTACAAAGAAACTGCACCTAGAGAGCCTCCACACAATATTTATGCAGCTACAAGAAACCATAATCTTGATGGTCAATCCATGCCACTAGTGATTAAAGGTAAGATTTTTGGTAGGAATGTTAAAATATTGATTGATGGTGGCATTACAAATAGTTTTATTTCCACTAGTTTATCTAAAGATATTTTATAAAGTTCCAATAATCTTGATTCAGGGGTGGAAGGTCGAGTATGGTTCAGGATAAACCTACTCCATTAATAAAATGTTACCCTATAGCAGAAATCAATTTACCTAGTGGAAAAACTATAGGATTCTTGTATGTAGCTCCTCTGCATGCTTTTGACATAATCCTAGGAATGGATTGGTAGTAAGTACATAAATAAGTACTCAACTTTCAGGATAGATGGATTGAGTACACAGATGATAGAGGTGTTGCCGATCTAAAATGATCACTAAAAGAATTCATAATCTTATTTTTGAATTGTTTACCACCTACAAATGTGATAGAAGTTTGAAGTTTAATGGGCTTAACTGGATACTATGAGCGTTATGAGTATGCCAAGATCACCTCACCAATAACCAACCTTCAAAGAAAAGGAAAATAATTTAATTAAATAGAGAAATGTGAGGAAGCCTTTGGTTTGCTAAAGCAAAATCTTACCATGCCTCCTATACTAAATTTTTTTTATCTTTAGGAAAGTTTCTCAGTTTGTATTGATGCATAATTAGAAGGTTTTGGAGGAGTTCTCTCACATAAATAAGTTGTGGTAGCTTATGGATCTAGAAAACTTAAAATACATGAACTTATTTATGCAACCCATGACTTAGAGTTGGAAACTATAGTTTTTGATCTTAAAATTTGGTGATAATATCTAGTTAGTAGACCCTTTGAGCTAAGGATAGATCATCGAAGTCTAATATCTAGTTAGTAGACCATTTGATCAATGCTAGGCAGAGGAGGTGGATGTAATTCCTCACATAATATAATTTTGGTATTGAGTATATTAAAGGAAAAGAGAATAAAGTTATTAATGTGTTGAGCAGGAGAAGACATATAGTAGTTTTGTCTCACATCCATGTTGAATTTATGGAACAAGTCAAGAAAATGCAAAATCATGATGCATACTACAACCAAATTCACAAAAGGATGGAAAGGAAACCTGATGAAAACAAGGACTTTACCATCAAGGATGGTTTCTTATGTTTTAAGAATAGGGTAGTAATTCCTAAGACTAGAAATTTGAGAAGGATGATTATGAATGAAGTGCATAGATCTCCATATTTTTCTCATCTAGGAGGAGCAAATATGAGGGAGAATATGAAAAATATATTCTTCTAGGTCAGGAATGAAGAGAGACATAACTAAATTTATCGCTCAATACCTCGAGTACCAAAAGATAAAAGTAGAACATAGACATCCTACTAGTTTGTTGTATTTGCATGATGTGCCTATGCAAAAATGGCAAGTGATTTCAATGGATTTCATAGTAGGGTTGCCTAAGAATAGGTTTCAACATGATGAAATCCTAGTAGTGGTTGACATATTGACTAAGATTGCACACTTTATTCCTGGGAACACCAAGGACGATGTCATCATTGTGGCTAATATATTTTCCAAGGAAATATTTTGGCTTCATGGTTTTCTAGAGGTAATCATATCGGATAGGGACCCAAAATTCACATTTGAGTTTTGGTAATCCTTGCATCGTACCATTGGTACTAGATGAAATATCATTTTTTTACCATCCAAACACTGATGGACAAACTGAAAGAGTGAACCAAGTGTTAGAAGACATGCTTCACATGTACTGTATGGACCAAAAATTCATTGGGAGGATTACTTGCATTTGGTAGATTTTACCTACAATAACAAATACCATTCAACCATAGGCATGGATCCATTAGAATATTTGTATCGTAGAAATTCTATGATACCATTGACATGGAATAATCTATAAGACTAGATTGTTCTTGGTCGATACATGGTTAGATAAATGGAGCAATAGTTTAAGGTGATCAGAGAGAGGTTGAAGGAAGTTGCAGGTTGTCAGAAAAGCTATGCCGATCTAAAATGATAACTAAAAGAATTTGTTGTGGGAGATAGAGTGTTTCTGAGGGTAAAGCCTAAGAAGAGTGAGATTAAGTCCACAAAGCTATATTATCACTTTGTTGGACCCTTTGAAATCATAGAGAATATTAGTCCTATGGCATACCAACTTGCCTTACCACCCAATCTATACAAGATTTATATCACTTTTCATATTTCTTTGTTTAAAAAGTATTTTTCTAATCCAGAGCATGTGTGGGAATTTTCTAATTTATATATGGTGAACCTCAAGGCTATAGAGATTCAACTAGTAAGAATCCTTGAGTTTCAATCCAAATAAATGAAGAAAGGAACTTTGGAGCAGTGCAAAGTTTAGTGGGACTGATACACTAAAAAGAACACTACTTGGGGAAAAGTGGTGGATATGCAAAAACACTTTTCATTTCTATTTGAAAATTTTGTTTAAATATTATGTTATGTTTATAAGGATTAAAACATAGAGGACTATGTTAAACCTAAGGGGGATGATGTCATGACCCTCCCTTGGTAGACTTTTTATATGGATGAATTTATGTTTTGATGTGCTTGCTTTATTTAAGGAATGATTGATCCTTTCATGGCTAGTGAGAAAAACATTCGTAATGTAGAAAAATGATATATTCTATTGAATAAATGACTTATTATTTTATGTGTTGAGTATGCATGTCATTTATATCATGGAAGGCTAATGTGGCTATTTGGATTTTGACAATTTATCTTGTGATGAGGTATCTAACAAAATATTATAGTTATTTATTCCAAGAAAGTGTAACTTAAATATATACCTAGACTAATACCTTGATGTGTGTTTTCCTTGTGATGAAGACTATACCCCTTGTACAATAGGTAAGCTAGTGAAGTACAATCATGTGAAGACCTAATTTTGTGTTATATGAGTAATGCATAAACTTCCAATAAGGGACTAACTCAAATTTACTACCATGGTGGTTATTAAGCCATAATGGGATGAGTGATCTCGAGCTTTTCGACCTGCTATATCGAAGCAAATTTGACAACCTCAATTGAAGAGGATAAAATGGTAAGGAGGAAGAGATCAAAAAAGGTGAACAAGAGTGGGAGTGTAATGCCTTGATCGCTAGTGGAGATTAGCAAAGATAGAGAAAAGGAAGAAGTCATGGAGAAAATCGAGTTCGGTGGGTTAGAGAAGAAATGTAGGAGGAAGTGATAGAGCTTGGTGAAATAAAAATATGGATGACAATGTGAAATTGGATGATTCAGAAGGAAAGGAGAAACTACTATCTACAAGTAATAGGTAGATACTCTCATTTATATTTCATTGTTATTTATAAGGAATGTGTTTAGACAGCTTGATATTGGTTGGATTTCCTTGGTGAAGTAATCTCTATGTATCTCAACAATATAGAATGAAGAAACTTCTTGTTATTTTTGTATGTGATAGATAAGTATAGTGTTACTAAGGGATGTTTGAGGAAGGAATGGTCGTATAGATTTGTGTACCATTACATCCAGTAGCATTACCTATAAGGATAGGTAATATGAACCTCATCTCGAGATGGATTGGGAATAGAACCCACATTTGATAAACCATGGGATATCTCTTGTTTAGTAAGCTCTGCAAATGCAATATGGAATCTAATTAAATCATTTTAATAATTTTTTTAAGGGTCTAAAGTACTCTTGTATTGGTTAACTTCAACAATGGTCGAAGTAATCTCTATGAGCTAACATATCTTAGGTTACCTTGGAGTCACATGTTTTATATTCTATGATCATGATAGTCTAGCATGCTAGCATGGTTGGAACTCTGTGTAACATTAGATTTGGTAAGTGAGCATAAATTATTTTGGGAAGGTTATTATGCTCTCACCTTTCATCAATTTTAGGAATGATGTCTTCAGTATTTTAAGACATTTGTTTCATTAGTATGATAGTTTGTGTTATCATTGTGTTAGAAAGCCCCACTAAGGGAGAGTCAGATGTAGATAACCTCTATGATGTCCCAACTAGAGGATATTCTAGGTGCAATATTCAATAAGGAGTTTTATGTGGTTTTAGATATCATTTCAAGTCATAGATTATGTTGGTTTGGATTTAAACCAATAAAATTCATGAGGTAGCATGATCGAGACTCGTCAGTTGCACTCAAATGGAATGAGCAAAGTTGATTCATAGTCTCCATTTATATTAGGTGTAAGCTAATATTCTTGGAAAAAATGGATTGGAACTTGGTTTTATCATAGAGAGAAAGATATTCTATCCTGTGGTAGTACAAAACTCCTAAAAGAGTTTTACAAATCAGAGTAACCATATCAGTAGAGAATGAATGGGGATTGCACTTTTCTCCAAGAGTGGAATAAAACAACAATCATTAAGAAGATTTTAAACCTCTTAGATATTAGGAGAAATATTAGAGATGAATTTATGAATGCTTTCTCTCATTTTATAATTGGAATTATTGGAAACATAATTTAGTCTACCTTCTGGTGACTAACTAGAGTTGGAAGCAACAAATGAAATGATAATGTGGATTTTTTATTCTTTTTTATAGTGCAAAGGTAGATAGAAAAGGTTTTGTAAATACTTGTGCTTGAGCATATGAATTTTAATGTGTGTATGAAATGGATAATTATTTTATATTGATAAGCCTCAAGATATATAATATTTTTCTTTAAAGAGAGTAGAGGTAATTGAAAGTGACTCTATCTCATTGTACGTATTCAACCATTTTGGGAGGATAATAAAAGAGTACATATTTTAATGTTGGGTTTTCCCATGTGGGGGTTTCTCCCAGGATAAAGAAATTGTGTTGTGTGTGGATTTAATATGGGATTCTCTTTTTGGATGTACCTTTGCTATATGTTAGTTAAAGTAAATAAATGATGTGCATGGATGATGAAGTTATTTTAAATGGTTATATTTCTATATTGCTATTTGTTAAAGGAAGGAATTTTATTCAAAAAATGTACTAATGGAAATTATATTAAAACAATGTACTTTTTTCCAAATGATTGGTTAGATGGTGAGTACTTTTGGAAAAAAATAGTAAGTTTATTAATGAATGTTGCGGGTGTTATGGTATAAGTAAAAACAAAAGGAAAATAAAGAAACTCATATTGTTTTCTTTTTAAGTGGATGTCTATCAACCTCCATTGTGGATCTTGCTTTTATGAGGATTTAATTAGATAGTGTTTGGTTAAGTAACATTTTAATCAATAATATTAAAAGTGTTAATCAGTTCTTATATCAAAGTTGATAAAGGGCGTTAATGAAAACTAGAAATGAGGTTTATGGGTAAGTATAGCTCATAATGACATAATATGGATAGAAAACCCTTACACACATCTACCACCTACATAGATGGACTTATGTGGAGTAGAATCTTTGTGTACCCCTTAAAAGGGATGAAGGGATGGTCAACACTAGCTCATTTGATCCATGAGAGGGATAGGTTAACCATTTTTATAAGATACCTAGTGCTCTTGCATTGCTTGAATTATGTAATGATAGGGATGGATGTGCCTCAAGTAAGGTCTAGAAGGATAAAATGATAGATACCTTTTACAAAAAATTGGAATGATAATTGAGTGGTAGTTGACATTTGGTATCAAAGCATGGTTCATAGTGGGAATGTTTCATTACGTAGAAATTTTTTTTGATATGTGATAGGAAGTATACCTGTGAAGGAAGTGACTCATGCCAATAGAAAACCTATTAGAAGTAAATTTATTGAATTTCTTGAGATGATAGGGTAAATGATTATTAGTAAGAAGAGCAATTATAAAGACTAATTGCTAGTGAATTTTTACTACCTATTTTGTGTATAGCTAGGGACAATACCACCAAAGAGAAGAAGAGAAAGTATTTCCCCATAGACAAGGTATACACGATAGACTAATGTGGAGGATAGGAATCCAAAAATGGGTTCAAGGAACCCTAGTGATGAAAGGGGAAATCCTAGTAATGAGAGTCTCACTAAAGCAGTGGGAATAGGTAGAAATCCAAAAATGATTGTTGGATGTCATGTTGAGTTGATAAACATAGGTGGTTAAACCTATAGTGAGTCATCTAAATGGACCTCTTACCAAGGAAAAATAGGCTAGGGTCCAATTAGAGGCTGATTTGGGCAAGGAAATGAAACATTTTAAATATTCAAATTTTGGTGGAGATGAATATGGTGATAAGGTCGAGGTATGGTTTAAGGAAATAGAAACCTATTGCACTATGAAGAATTTTTCCTTACGTACTAGAACATATTATGTCACACTACATTTGCAAGGTGATGGTCTAGATTTTTGGGAATCATTTAGTGATGAAATGGGTCTTGAGGCAGTCATTGACCTAAAATAGGAAGAGTTTGTAAAAGCCTTCAAAGATAGATTTCTCATGGAACACTTTTATTCCCAAAACTTTGAGGAATTCACTAGAATTCACCAAGTAACTAAGACAATGGAAAATTATTATCAAATATTTGTCAAACTAATGAAATATGTACCTACTTATAACAAGAAAATGAAGGTCCATAAGTTTATACTGGGAGCATATCCTATAATAGGACAAGAAGTGGATATGTGGGAACCTATTACTCTATAGAAGGCCTATGATCTAGCTAGGAAAGTGGAAACATATCTCAAACCCTAATTTGATTATGAAATATTAGATGAAGAGGGTAGAGAGGCACTAAGAAAGATAAATAGTGTAGGTTTTGTAAAATGGGAAGAGAAACATGCAAGCAAGAACTTCTCTCAATAGGACCAAGAAAATGATAGGAATAAAGGTATGTTTAGGAAAATGTTCTAGGGGAATAACAAAAAAAAAAAATAAGGGTAACAATAGACAATTACTAGGACAAGATAATTCTTCATCTATGAAAAAGCAAAATAGGTATAGAAACAGAAAGAACATCTCAAAGCAAAAAAGGATATGGTAGTCCATCCTAAAGTAGAACAAGATTTAAATATCATCTTGATCTACAACAGGATCTAAAAATTAGCCTAGTGCAGAGCAGGATTTGGTAGTCTATTCGGATATAAATCAGGATCTAGATATTGGTCTTGTGTAGAACAGGGTCAATTAGTCCATTCAAAAGTAGAACAAGGTTTAGATATCAGTATGGTCCATAATAGGGCCTGGCCTAGTGCATAACATGATCCGATCAACTACAAAATAGGTTCGATTTGGTGCAAAATAGGGTTTAATATTATCTAGTACTAAACAAGATATGGTCTATAGTAGAACAGGGTTTGATCTTGTCTAGTGCTAAACAAGATCCGATATGGTGTAGAAATAGGTCTGATCTAGTACATAAATGGGTCCAATATGGTGCAAAATTGGGTTGGGATATCCATCTAGTGTATAATAGGATCCAAAAATAAAAAAGTATTGTTAGGGTGTTAATTATATATAGTGGTATACTTGGAAAATTGGGCAGGATAATTTTAAAATTTTAAAATTTTATGGTGAAAAGGATCCTCTATTTAGGCGGGATTGCTGGTGAATTTAAAAAAAAATCATAATACTATTATCAATGCACGATGAATCGACATCTAAAAAAATTTAAAAATTTTCAAAAATATATTTTAACTCTTAGTACCAAAAATATCTCACAAGAATCTATCCTTGGTGTTGTATAACAATATGTACCATTTTAATTTTTAAATTTATTGGTTATTTTATATCTAATCTTACAATTTTTACTTGGAGATACTTTGTATTTAATCCATTGGTTTTCTATAAGATATTGCAACTCCAGTTTTAGTGTATCTAGACATAGGATGCTTGCTTAAAGATATAGAAGATCATTTCTATATATATTTTTGCTCCTTTTATTAATCATATCTTAGTTTATGATACACCAAAAAAAATAATTTATCTCTTAATTAAGAATATATGAAGAGGTTGGTCCTCAATATTTTGAGATTATAATGCATCACATCCTTATTGAATTTGATAATTGTTGGCAATTTTGGGTACCTTGGGTACATTGCTTTTGCTCAAGTGAATAAGTTGTCATTGATGTCAAGAAGCTTTTGAAGGAATTTGATTTGATGTAAAATAATTTGTTTTGATGAAGGTTCGGCATGACAGGTTCGAAAGAAAGTAAGTTTGAAAAATGTTGCGATATCGCGACATGTCACATTTTCGCGACTTAAGCAGGAGAGAGAAAGCTTTCTAGAAAAGTGTCGTGATATCATGACATGTCGCATTTTTGTGACTTACACAGGTGAGAGAAATATTTTTTGAAAAGTGTCACGATATCAAGACATGTCGCAGTTTCATGACTCAAAGAGGAGAGAGAACGAACGGAGTCAGAAATGTCACGATTTTGCAACATATTGCAAAGAAGGTTGAACATACGAAAAAGTGTCACGATTTCGTGACATGTTACAGGAGAGAGAGTCCGAAAGAAAAAATGTCACGATTTCATGACATAACGCAAGAATGAGAGTCCGGTAGAAAAAGTGTCACGATATCGTGACATGTAGGATTTTCATGACGCGAAGAAAAGAAAAGCACTAAGGAGAAAAAGTGTCACGATTTCGCAACAAGTCAGAAGACAAAGTGGAAGCAAGATAAAGTGTCATGATTTCGTGACATGCTGTAGATGAAAATGTTCCAAGTAAGAACTATCGCGATTTCGTGACATGTAGCAAAGGGAAGAGTTTGAAATGAGAAGTGTCGCGATTTCACAACATGTTGCAGAGAAGTCGTACGAAAGCTGAAAGCGTCGTGATTTTGCAACAGGCTGTAAAGAAAACATACAGAAGCTAGAAGTGTTGTGACTTTGCAAAAAATTTAAGGAGGAAGAGCTCAAAGGTGAAAGCGTTGCAATTTCGTGACATGTTCCATTTTTGCGGGAGTAAGGCAGAGAAAAATACAAGGTAGCGAAAGTGTCACGATTTCATGACATGTTCGTTTTCGCTAATGCAAGCAGACAAGAGTGCAAGGATGAGAAAGTGTCATGATTTTGCGACAGATTGAGATGGCAACGTTCGGTTGGAGAAAGTGTCACGATTTCATGATAGAAATAGAATGCAGGTCTTCTATAGGAGAAGTGTCATGATTTCATGACAAAAATAGAGAGGAAGGCTATGAAGACAGAAGTGTCACGATTTTGCAACAAAAGTAGAAAGGAGGTCGACGAAGGGAGAAGTGTCATGATATCGTGACAAAATGCAAAAGAAAGTGTACGGTTGCAAAGGTGTCATGATATCACGACATGTTGTAGTTTCACGATAGAAGCTATAGAAGAGTTGCAGAGGCAGTGAGGTCGACAAAGTTAAATTTGGGCCGACGAAGATTAGGGTTTGCAGCCGACGTAGTTTAGGGTTGTGCAATCGACTAAGATCAAGGTTTTGATCTTGAAAGTGTTAGTATAAAAGGAGGGTTGTTTGGAGAGTTGTGAAGTGATTGAATGTGTTTTTGTAGCACAAAGTTCAAAGAAAGTGCACAAGTTAATTCCATGGGGCGTAGAGAGCAAGTCATGTCGAATCGAGCTAAGTGCAAAGCAGAGCGCATAGAGAGCAAAAAAGCATAAAGTTGTTGGGTGCATCGTTTCTATGACGTTCAGAGATAGTGCACAGTCCTTGATTATTTTGGAAAAATCATTGAGAGGGATTGTAGGATATATTTGAGCAAGCTTTTGTTGAGCTTTTGGAGTATTTTGGGTAGGTTCTAGTGAGAAATTGCAAAGCAGATCTGAGACAAGTCTTGGTGAAGACTTGGGTGAAGATCAAGCAAGCTTTCATGGAAACTTGTGAACAACTTATGTAAACCAAATTTGAGGACCAGTTGAGGATAGATATTGGTGTAGTTTCGAGGACATTTGTTCCAGACCGAAGGACTGTGTTTGGTGCAGATCAGAGAAAGAGAACGAGGACATTTGTGCTAGATCGAAGGACTGTGTTCAGTGCAAATTTGAGGATCAGCTTTGGAGGTGACAAAGTTGAGGACAGAGGTCTCCAGCCAGAGCAGGGAGGATAGGTGTCTTCTATGGATAGATTTCCATTTGCTAAGGGTAGTGGAGGCAAAGGTCTTCTAGAGGATCACTAGCCAAAGCAGAGCTAGGGGATTGGTGTCTCCTGTGGGTTGGTGCCCACGAACTCGAGATTAGGGGATTGGTGTCTCCTTTGTGTTGGTGCCCATAAACATTGTAATCGGGAAAGGTATTCCCAGAATTTGGATTGATAAAATTTAGTGAAAGATTTTATCCATGGACGTAGCCCAGCCATTCTGGGTGAACCACGTTAAAATTTTTGTTACTTTTTGGATGTTTTTATGCATTGCTTTGACATTGCTATGGGTATATTGCTTTACTATTTTGTAATATAAAGGAAAAAGTAAAAAGAGGTCTTATACTGTTCACCCCTCCCTCTCAGTATAAGCTTGTGTTCTTCAATTGGTATTAGATCAGGTACCTTCGAAAAGTTTAATAGCTTGAAGGAAGTGTTGGTTAAGAACATAATGGATTATTCAAGCGGCAATGCAGTACCTATTCTTGATGGGTCAAATTTTGGTCTTTGGAGTGCAAGGATGAAGGTTCATCTAATGGCACTTTGTAATGAGGTATGGGAAGTAATTGAAGATGAGTACACTATTCTTGTACATGGTCCAAATACTAAAGAAGAAATGCTCCTACATCATAGCAATTCAAAAGCAATGAATGCAATCTTGAAAGGATTATAGAAAGCAGATCTTACCAAAGTGATTCACTGCAAGACAGCCAGTGAAATGTGGAAACAGTTGCAGGTGGTTCATATAGGTGATACAAATGTCAGAAAGGCCAAGTTTATACACTTCAAAGGTATGTTTTAACAACTCAATATGAATGATGATGAAAATATTAGTGACTACATGCTTCGTATGGATGAGGTTGTTAACTCCATGAAATACTTAGGTCTTGAGCTTGCTGAAAATGATGTTTGTGATAAGATTTTAATATCTCTTCCTAATAGATTTAGTGAAAAGATTTTTGCTATTGAGGAAGCTAAAGATTTGGATAAATTGAAAAAGGATGAACTACATAGTATACTTGCAGCATTTGAGTTGAGAACTCAGGTGAATGTTGATGTCAAGAAAGAGGCAGCTTTCAAGGCTACCAAGAAATCCAAGGGTAAACAGCTTCAAGAGAGTGATGAGTCTTCAAGTGATGAAGAGGCGTATTACAGCAAGAAAGGCAAATTCTCTAGAAAGCACAAAAGTGTGAAAAATATAAGATGTTTCAATTGCGGAAAGTTTGGTCATTATGCTATAGACTGTACTGTTCCCAAGGATGAAAGTGATGAAGATAAACATGATTCTAAGAGCAAGGATTCTGAAAAGCACAAGCATCACAGAAAGAACAAATATGAGCACAACAATCAAGGAAAGAGGCATTCTCACAAGCACAAGAAGAGTTTCTACCTAGACAAAGCAAGTAAGTGCTCTAGTAGTGATAGTGAAAGTTCTTCAAGTGAAAATGAAAATGAGATGTTGTTCATATCAGAAAAGGAGGAAGAACCGAAACATAGATTCATTATCATGAAATGTCTTAGATGTGGAAATTTTGGTCACCTTGAGGATGATTGCACAAATAATGATTTGGTTTCTAGTATGTATGAGGATTCTTCAAAAAACTATAAGGAAGATGCATGTATGGTTTTTGAAAAAGGTAGCACCTCTAGTGATAAGAAATCTGAAAAGGGCTTTGATGATTCATAAAGCAAACAAATAAAGGATCATGAAAGTGAACTTAGTAGTGCTCTTAGTGCTTTGAAAAAGGAAAGAAAGAAGAATGCTAGACTCAAGGATAAGTTAGATGAATGGTGTATGGAGAGAGATGATCTTATAGAAAATCTTGAATTCTCTATAGCTAAGACGCAAGAACTTAAGGATGAGTTAGAGTCTAAGGTTCTTGAGTATAGTGAGTTAGAACAAAAAATGGCTTCTTTGAAAGAGGAAACTAAAGAGTACAAGGATAAGCTTTACAGGTTTCAAGATAGCTCCAAAAAGGTTAAGTCACTCATCAAAGGTCAAATAAAGACAACAAATAAAACAAGCCTTGGTTTTGTTAAGCCACACAAGGAACAAGTTGGGAAGTCGAGTAAGAGACTCCAAAAGGAAGAGAGTTCTGATGAGGAAAGTATTTCAGATCATGAGTCCTTGAGTGATAGATGCACAAAAATAGAAAATAGATTTCAGAATGAGAAGAAGAAGTTTTCAAGACCCAAGAGATCGAATAAAGGAAAATTTCACGGCATATGTTTTGTGTGTTACAGGTTTGGTCACATGGCTGCACATTGCATGGCTCAAGTGAAGAAGGTGAACGACAATTTTAGAAGTGCTAGTTTATTTCAAGGGTATTGCTACTCTTGTCAATAGTTTGGGCACAAGGCAGTCTATTGCAAGGTTAATTACAGGAACAGGTTTGATCAAAACAGGTTCGGCCAAAACAGGTTTGGTCAGAACAGGGTTAGTTAGAACAAGCGAATTCAAAGAACAGGTATACCTAAAAGAAATAACATTGTTACTTGTTATAAGTGTAACAATGAAGGTCACACAGCTAGATAGTGTAGAGCTAAACTTCTAAGGTACAGGAATAGGAACAGTGGTATGAACAAGTCTAAGGATCAAGGCATGGATAAGAACAGGAATGAGAACAGTGATAGGAACAGGAACAAGAATATGGGCAAAGAGTTCAAGAGAAGGCCCGGCAAGGAAATTATAGATGCTGATGATGATCAGTGCCTAATGGGAGTTTTACTCCCACCCCAAAATTAATCACCTCATCAGGAGGTTGGGGAGGGACTAAGCTAAGAGGCTAATTCTTAGTCCCGAGTCCCAAAGGTGGCCCTTTGCCATTGATGACAAAGGGGGAGAGATATGAGTAAGGGGGAGAGCTTCAGAGTGAAGAGGAAAGCTTCAAGTCAGGGGGAGAAAAACTTCAAAGAAAGTTCATCAGTTGTTAAGCATAGTTGGTTTCAGTTTTGGCTCTTGAGAAGCATTTTTAGTAAAGGTTTGCCATCAATGACAAAGGGGGAGATTGTTGGCAATTTTGGGTACCTTGGGTACATTGCTTTTACTCAAGTGAATAAGTTGTCATTGATGTCAAGAAGCTTTTGAAGGAATTTGATTTGATGTAAAATAATTTGTTTTGATGAAGGTTCGGCATGATAGGTTCGAAAGAAAGTAAGTTTGAAAAATGTCATGATATCGTGACATGTCGCATTTTCATGACTTAAGCAGGAGAGAGAAAGCTTTCTAGAAAAGTGTCATGATATCGTGACATGTCACATTTTTGGAATTACGTAGGCGAGAGAAAGATTTTTAGAAAAAGTTTCACGATATCGTGACATGTCACAGTTTCACGACTCAAAGAGGAGAGAGAACGAACGAAGTCAAAAATGTCACGATTTCGCGACATATTGCAAGGAAGGTTGAACGAATGAAAAAAGTGTTGCGATTTTGCGACATGTTGCAGAGAGAGAGTCCAAAAGAAAAAACGTCACGATTTCGTGACGTAATGCAGGAGAGAGATTTCGGGAGAAAAAGTGCCGCGATATCATGACATGTCGCGTTTTTGTGACCCAAAGAAAAGAAAAGCACTAAGGAGAAAAAGTGTCACAATTTCACGACAAGTCAGAAGACAAAGTGGAAGCAAGATAAAGTGTCACAATTTCGTGATATGCTGTAGATGAAAATGTTCCATGTAAGAACTGTCATGATTTCACGTCATGCAGCAAAGGGAAGAGTCTAAAATGAGAAGTGTCGCGATTTCGCTATAGGTTACAGAGAAGTCATACGGAAGCTGAAAGTGTCATGATTTCACGATAGGATGCAAAGAAAACGTATGGAAGCTAGAAGTGTCGTGACTTTGTGACAAATTTAAGGAGGAAGAGCTCAAAGGCGAAAGCATCACGATTTTGTGACATGTTCTGTTTTCGCGGGAGTAAGGCAAAGAAAAACACAAGGCAACGAAAGTGTCGTGATTTTGTGACATGTTCCGTTTTCGCTAGTGTAAGCAGACAAGAGTGCAAGGATGAGAAAGTGTCATGATTTTGCGATAGATTGAGATGGCAATGATCGGTTGCAAAAAGTGTCGTGATTTCATGACAGAAATAGAATGCAGGTCTTCTATAGGAGAAGTGTCATGATTTCATGACAAAAGCAGAGAGGAAGGCTATGAAGACAAAAGTGTCATGATTTCACGACAAAAGCAGAAAGGAGGTTGACGAAGGGAGAAGTGTCACGATATCGCGACAAAAGGTAAAAGAAAGTGTATGGTTGCAAAGGTGTCATGATATCATGACATGTAGTTTCACGACAGAAGCTACAAAAGAGTTGCAGAGGCAGTGAGGCCGACAAAGTTAAATTTGGGCCAACAAAAATTAGGGTTTACAACCGACGTAGTTTGGGGTTGTGTAGCCGACTAAGATCAAGGTTTTGATCTTGAAAGTGTTAGTATAAAAGGAGGTCTGTTTGGAGAGTTGTGAAGTGATTGAATGTGTTGTTTTAGCGTGAAGTTCGAAGAAAGTGCGCAAGTTAAGTCCATGGGGCGTAGAGAGCAAGTCGTGCCGAATCAAGCTAAGTGTAAAGCAGAGCGCACAGAGAGCAAAAAAGCACAAAGTTGTTGGGTGCATCATTTCTATGACGTTCAGAGATAGTGCGCAAGCCTTGATTGTTTTGGACAAATCATTGAGAGGGATTGTTGGACAGATTTGAGCAAGCTTTTGTTGAGCTTGTGGAGTATTTTGGGCAGGTTCTAGTGAGAACTTGCAAAGCAGATCTGAGACAAGTCTTGGTGAAGACTTGGGTGAAGATCAAGCAAGCTTTCATGGAAAATTGTGAACAAATTATGTAAACCAAATTTGAGGACCAGTTGAGGATAGAGATTGGTGCAGTTTCGAGGACATTTGTGCCAGATCGAAGGACTGTGTTTGGTGTAGATCAGAGAAAGAGAACGAGGACATTTGTGCTAGACCGAAGGACTGTGTTTAGTGCAAATTCAAGGACCAGCTTTGGAGGTGACAGAGTTGAGGACAGAGGTCTCTAGCTAGAGTAGGGATGACAGGTTTCTTCTATGGATAGAGTTCCATTTGCTAAGGGCAGCGGAGGCAGAGGTCTTCTAGAGAATCACCAGCCAGAGCAGAGCTAGGGGATTGGTGTCTCTTGTGGGTTGGTGCCCACGAACTTGAGATTAGGGGATTGGTGTCTCCTTTGGGTTGGTGCCCATAAACATTGTAATCGGGAAAGGTTTTCCCAGAATTTGGATTTATAAAATTTAGTGAAATATTTTATCCGTGGACGTAGCCTAGCCATTCTGGGTGAACCACGTTAAAATTGTTGTCACTTTGTGGATGTTTTTATGCATTGCTTTGACATTGTTGTGGGTATATTGCTTTACTGTTTTGTAATATAAAGGAAAAAGTAAAAATAAGTCTTATACTGTTCACCCCCCCTCTTAATATAAGCTTGTGTTCTTCAATAATAATGTGCTATGTACATCAACAGTAAATTTAGATATACAATATAAAAACACATATGAGGTATTATAGAATGCATAATTATATGGTAAGGCATTGACTATAATAAAAATATCAAACAATAATTTTGGAATGATTTCAATAACACATTTTTATTGATTTTGGATATTTGTGCAAGGAATATTTGGATGCACATTTTCATTGATTTTGGATATTTGTGTAAGGAATATTTGGATGCTAGAATTAGGTAAATTTGACTAATGCAAGAAAAAAATAGTTACCTCAATTTGAATCATACATAACTTTTAATTCATGTGTTGGATTACAAAGTCATTTTTCTTATTATGGAGTAGGTTTGAATACCTTTCGTATAACCTATTTTAAAATAAATTCATATGAACTCTTGCTATAAAAATATGATCTAACAATTTTTATTGAATTCAAGCTCAAAACATCACATTCAAAAATAAATTTAAGTGATGTAAAAAAAGGATTAAAAGAAATATAAAATTATTCTTAGTAATAAAATATATTCAAAAAAGGTATCTCAATATTCAAATATATAACACTTTATCATAATATTTCACTTCAAGAGAGAAAGTATTGGTGGGAAAGTCATGGAAAATATTAGACTTGGATTTTGTCGAAAAAAGGAGAACATGTAATTACCAAGATGGTCCATACAAGGAAAATAAGTAGAATTTTTAAATCTATGGTTATAAATTAAAGGAGTATGCATACTAAAATAATAAGAAAAAGTAATGACTTTGGAATCATACTCAAGTATCATTACCTAAATTAAAATAATTGAACTAGACAAAGAAGATTTGAAAAATAAACCAAGAGGAAAAAGACATACAAACTCAATACCACTATTGGATTCAAAAAAACTGATTCGATTAAAATGGAATCAATTATAAAATACATGTAAGGCATGGGAAATTAAAGTGAAGTAGGATAAACACGTACCAATGATGGAAATTTTCCAAAATTTATATTATGAAAAAACCTTACTTCAAGTGATCAATAAAATATATGCATAGATGGATCAAATATAACCTAGATAATTATAAATCTAGCTTTGAAGGATTGTGATTAAAATAGACTAGATGCTAGTTAATGCTACCTTATAAGTTTATACTAATGTGAAACATTACTTTTTTAAAGGCTTGATAAGGTCACACTGATTATTTTCCCACATGTTTCAAGGATGATTGTCTTCAAAGAGGAAGGCCATATTGTATAGCCAAATTTAATATTCAGTATTTATGTTTACATCTATTTTGTATTTAAGCCTATAATTTTGTATTTCGAGCTAGTTTGTATTTAATCCCTTGGTATTTGGATAAGGTGTTATCATTCTAAGTTAAATATATCTAGAAATAGATGTTTTCTCAAGTAGTAATAAACCTTTAGCATAAGGATTTATCCCTTTCTATAATTGTCTCCTACTCTTTTATAATCAAACTATATCATTAATATCTTGCTTAATGGGTTCTCCCTTCATGTTTGTTGTTGGAATCATCCTATCCTTATTGTATTTTTTGGTACAAATTTATTAACACTTAAATGTGATACACTTAGGCCCTCTACATCCTATGAATTTTTGTTTTGATACACAATATTTGTATGGTGGTATCACTCTAGTAGAAACTTATCATATACAAAATATATGTACATAAAAGTAAAATAAAAAAAGTGTTAAATAAAATATCTATTGATAAATTAAATTGTATTATTGAATTATTTGATTTTGTTTACAATTTTTTACTCTTATATGACATACTACATCTAGTAATTAACAAGTATAGACTTTCAAACAAACATATGATCAAAGATTCAATCCATGCTATCTTATATCCCCCTCACAATAGAACTCTAATTTGTGACTCTAAGAGCATTCTTTATTTATTTTCTTTATCCTAATAATAAATTATCTTTGATGCTAATTGTGAATTGTATGTGTCAGAATTGCAATACTTAGGAAACATTAGTTCAACTAAAGGGATTGCAGTGGATCCTAAGAAAATAGAAGCCATTTTGAATTGTCCACCACCTACAAATGTGATTGAAGTTCAAATTTTCATGGGTTTAATTGGATACTATAGTTATTATGTGAGGGACTATACCAATATCACCTCACCAATAACCAACCTTCAGAGAAAAGGAAAAGAATTCAAGTGGATAGAGAAATGTGAGGAAACCTTTAGTTTGCTAAAGAAAAAGCTTATCACACATCCTATACTAAAAGTACTTGATCTTCAAGGAAGTTTCTCAGTTTGTACTGATACATCATTAGAAGGTTTAGTAGGAGTGCTCTCATAGGAATAAGTTAGTGGTAGCTTATGGATCTAGAAATTTGAAAATATATGAAGTTAATTATGCAACCCATGACTTACAGTTGGCAACTATAGTTTTTTCTCTCAAAATTTGATGATATTATCTAGTTGGTAGACCCTTTGAGCTAAGGATAAATCATCAAAGTCTACAATACATATTTACTCAACCTTTGCTCAATGCTAGGTAGAGGAGGTGGATGGAATTCCTCATAGAATACAATTTTGGTAATGAGTATATTAAAGGAAAAGAGAATAAAGTCATTGATGCATTGATTAGGAGAAGACATATAGAAGTTTTGTCTTGCATCCATGTTGACTTGATGAAACAAGTAAAGGAAATACAAAATTAGGATGCATACTACAACTAAATTTAGGAAATGATGGAAGAGAAACCTGATGAAAATAAGAACTTTGCTATCAAGGATGGTTTCTTATGTTTTAAGAATATGGTAGTAATTCCTGATATTGGAAATTTGATAAGGATGATTATGAATGAAGCACACAAATCTCCATATTTTCTCATCTAGGAGGAGTAAAGATGAGGGATAATATGAAAAATACATTATTTTGGTAAGGAATGAAGAGAGACATAACTAAATTTATCACTCAATGCCTTGAGTTCCAAAAGGTAAAAGCAGAACATAGACATCATGTTGGTTTTTTGTATTTGCATGACATGTCTATGCAAAAATGACAAGTGATTTTGATGGATTTCATAGTAGGACTGACTAATAATAGGTTTCGACATGATGCAATCCTAGTGGTGGTCGACAGACTGACCAAGGATGTGCACTTTATACCTAGGAATACTAAGGATAATGTTGTGGCTTTGGCTAATATATTTTCCAAGGAAATATTTTGGCTTCATGGATTTTTGGAGGTAATCATATTGGATAGGGACTCAAAATTCACATCTAATTTTTGGCAATCCTTGCATCGTTCCATTGGTACTAGATTGAATATCAATTTTACTTACCATGCAAATACTGATGGATAAACTAATAGAGTTAACCAAGTGCTAGAAGACATGCTTCACATATACTGTATGGATCAAAAAATCTATTGGGTAGAGTACTTAAATTTGGTAGATTTTACCCTAAATAATGAACACCATTCAACCGTAGGCATGGATTTATTTGAAGCTTTCTATGGTAGAAAGTGTAGGAAACCATTGATGTGGGATAATCCAAAATATTGTATTGTGCTTGGTCCAAACATGGTCAAAGAAATGGAGCAATAGTTGAGGGTGATCAGAGAGAGGTTGAAGGAAGTTGCATACCGTTAAAAAAACTATGTCGATCTAAAAATATCACCAAAAGAATTTTTGTGGGAGATAGTGTGTTTCTAAGGATAAAGCCTAAGAAGAGCACAATCATGTCCACAAACACTACACCAAAAAAGGGCTTTAATGATGGCTAAATTAAGGTGGTTTTTTATGGTGGTAAAAACCACCCTAATAGATCCTAATAGGGTACTTTATAAATACCCTCTTAGAATAACCACCCTCTTTGGATCACCCTAAGAGGGTGGTTATAAACCACCCTTGTAGGACTAAGATGGCAGTTATAAATCATTGTCTTAGGGATCAAAATAAGATAGTGGTTATAAGAGGGTGATCTAAGAGAGTGATTTATAATTACCTTCTTAGGGATAAGAGGGCAGTTTATATGTGCCATCTTAGGGGAACCCAAATTTTTTTAGGTGCCCCTATGAGGGTGGTTATGTACTACCCTCTCATCCTTAATAGGGTGGTTATAAACCACCTTCATAAATGTGGTTTAGGTTTTTATTAATATGTAAGCTTAAAACCTATGCGGTGATATCATTTTTCTTTGAAGCTTTAGATAGTCCACTGTGCCTTATCTACTATAACTAGTCCTTCCCTGCACCTTAGCTACTACAACCAGTTTGTCACATCTTAGTGAAAGCACGAGGATACGAAAGCAAAAAAAAAGGGAAATGTAACGCTAAGTCCTACGAACGAGAATGCATGAAAAGAGGGAAAACAAACGAATTGAAACGAGATTTAAAGCAAAATGTAAAAGTGCAGCCCTTTATTTTATTAATTTTCTCGAGATCGGGTTACAATGCGTCTCCTCCCTTTTCAGGGGCTGGGAGCGTTAAACATGGTTTTGTTACACCACAAATGAGATATTCCCCTTTGGGATCTTCCGCGTGCCCACATTGAAAATGGGCGGACCAAACGTCATCGTCGCTTGCATGAGTGCATCTATAGTTCCTTGCTGCCCCTCTGGTGTCAAGATCCTACGTTCAGAGAAATAGTAAATGGTTAGTAGCACCTACGGATGGAGGGAAACATGCGATCCCCAAGGCCTACGGTCAATGCATGCATAAAATAATTAAAACGATAACTGAAACATATCAGAATGAGCTGAAAATTTGATAGAAGCAAGAAAACATTACCAGGAACACACTGCAAAAGGAACAATCGAGAAATCTGCCACAAATTTCTAATCGCTCCGGGGTGGGACGATTAGGACTGTCATAAAATGTCAGTAGGTGACCTCCTAAATGTCCCATCCAGGGGCCTCCAAAACACCTACAAAGTTGGGGTTAGACAAAACGGGGCATTTTGGGATGACCCAGATGGTCGGATTTTGCATATTCGGCCTCGATCACGCTGTATCCGATGATGCTCCCTGTATGTTAGTGAAAGCGAGAAATATTGAAAGCACAGTCAAAACTCATCCAAATGACATGAAATTTAAATGACAACATATGTAAGTGACCTAGAATAAAATGCAAATAGATTTATAATCACTCTAGGGTGGGGCGATTAGGACTGCATCAGTGCAGGGGGGGATTAGGACTACAACAGTGCGAGGGGCACCCGAGGGCAGGACGCCCACCGTTTGGGGCCCGATTTCGGCACCAATCCACTTGGGATGGGTCCAAAACCACTTATGGGGTTGTGTCAAAAAATTAGGTGGGGTATTGTGGCCAAATGTTTGGGTTTTGGGTCCGGATTGCGCTTCCAATAATCACCCAATAACCTCCCTTCCAAAAGAGAGATCAAGGATGTAAGAAGCACAAACGATGGGTGAGGGTGTAATTCGGCAGCACTCCATTGCTCCAAATGCTCCTGCTCTATCCTCTTTTTGGGGTGAGAAGACTCACCATTTTATAGACCTGAGGGTCTCTGTGAATGAGCATGCAGAGGCGCCACTTGGCCATCATGCCTTGCCAGGGGGAAGAAGATTCCTCCCTGATTAAGGGCTCCATGACTGCCCCTATGACTGCCTCTTTGAGCTCAAAAATGCTCACTCACACTCCATGCATTGAAGGAGGAGTTAAGTGGCGGATCTGAGCTACCATTTGTCAAGGTTTGACCTTTTTCCCATCAAACCTGCTATTCGCCCCACCCTGGAGCGAATACTGCTAATCGTCCCGGGGTGGGACGAATACCAGTTTGTAATCATCCCAGGGTGGAACGAGTAGGGAGCAGAGTGCCTGAAAGGTGCCAAATTGACCTTTGACCTTCCAAAACTATTGTGAGAGTGGTTAGGACCACTTTTTAACCTCTAGGGGCTGCCCTAGGGGCTGTGTATGCCAATTCGATCAGTTTTTGTAGCCACATAATCGGATTGGTGTTGTTTTGGTGTCTACAGATGCCCCTTTTTGGGAAGCATTGTGCAAGGCACAGCGCTGAGCAAAAATAGATAACCAAAGCACTAATGATTAGGGTTTCTCAGTAACCTAACCAACTTTTGATGCCCCAAGTATGGAAAGGGCATGCATTCTTGAATCCTTGCTTCTAACGAGCTAAGGAGCTTAATTCAAGTGTTAACCTATTTTGGTGAGGTGTTACTTGATCTTGGACATTGTTCAGTCATGAATAGGCAAAGGGTGCAACCTTTTGTCTATGGGAACCTTGAGTTCATGATTCAAGAATGCCAAGTGTTTGATCAGCTTGTGATTATTGCTTGTTTGCTGCCCCAAGCAGGGGCGTGATTGTCTTTATCAATGATCCTTTGAATGCATGCCATTTCTTTGATTGGGTGTGTATTTGTTGATTGGTGACTAAGTGTGACTACCCCCTCAAGCGACGAATCGATGAGGGAATGACCGACATGAGAAAAGTGATGAGTCGCTTGACCCAAGATGACTTTTGTAAGGGTGCCTTCAGTTTTTTCTTATGCATTTTTTGAACATTTAGACCTATTTTTGTGTTTAACCCTTTTTTAATTTTATTAAAAAAACTTTCAATATTCTATTTTTGGTGGGTTTTAACCCTTTTGTGACGTCATTTGGGGATGAAATTCTCAAAAATCCATCCTCCCATGGAGCGGTCCGGCTATGGTAGCCTTCTTAGGGAGTAGGATAGTGAGGATTTGTGACCCCGACATCTATTTTGTATGCCAATAATGCAGGCGCAAAGGCGCCTTTGTTCGGCAATGTTATTGCTATTTTTGGGTGGGTTTGGACCCTTTTTGTGACGTCATTTGGGGATGAAATTCTCGAAAATCCATCCTCCCGTGGAGCGGTCCAGCTATGGTAGCCTTATTAGGGAGTAGGATAGTGAGGATTTGTGACCCCGACATCTATTTTGTATGCCAAGAATGTCAAGTGCAAAAGCACTCTTATTTGGCAATTTTATTGCTATTTTTTGTGCATTTGGGTGCAGTTTTTGGTGTTTTTTTGATTTTCTTGCTCTGTAATCATCCCAGGGTGGGACGAATACCAATTTTGTAATCATCCCAAGGTGGGACGAGCACTAACTAGAGCGCTCATCCCAAGGTGGAACGATTACAAGCCTAAAAGCCTATTTAAGGGCCAAAACTAGGTTTTGGGCTCATTTGCACTTTGTTTTTCTAGCGATTTGGAGCTGTGAGGAGGAGGAGGTCGAGTTCGCGTAGCGGAGCACTATCAGATTTCTCGGACACCATGAGTTCACGGACCGGATCATCAAGTGGTGGAGCCGAAGCGAGACCGGTAAGTGCCCCTTCTCTTTATTTTGCTTGTTTTGTGTTATAGTTTAAAACCGCAATTCTTTTCTTTTGTATTTCATTTTTTGATTAAACTAAAATAAAAACCCTAGTTTAATGTTTGTTGTTTGTTTGAATTTGTGCTTTGTATTGCTTTGTTAGAACTATGATCGAAACCCTAGTTGAAACCATGTTTATTTTGTTTTTGTTGTAAACTAAAAAAGAAAACCCTAGTTTAAACTAAGATTGAAAACTTAGCTTAAAAAAAATGTTTTTATTTTGTTTTCTATTTTTTATCAATTTAGACTAAGGTTAAACCCTAGGTAACTGAAAACATCTGTTTTTGTGTTTTTTTTATTTTTTCAGTTTTAAACTTAAGGTTCAAACCCTAGGTAACTAAAACTTTTATTATTTTTTGTTTTTTTTTTTTAAACTAGAATTTGAAAACCCTAGGTTAAAGTTTTTTTTTTTGTTTTTTATTTTATTGTTTAGACTAAAATAAAAACCCTAGGTTAAACTATTTTATTTTGTTTTTTTATTTATCAATTGAACTAAAGTTAAAAACCCTAGGTAAAATTGTTTTTTTTTGTTTTTTATTTTTAACTAAAGTTAAAAACCCTAGGTAAAAATTTGTTATTTTTTTTATTTATCAGTTTGAACTAAAGTTAAAAACCCTAGGTAACTGAAAAATTTGTTTTTTTTTTTATTTATCAGTTTGAACTAAAGTTAAAAACCCTAGGTAACTAAAAATTGTTTTTAATTTTTTTTTTTTATTTATCAGTTTGAACTAAAGTTAAAAACCCTAGGTAACTGACAAATTTGTTTTTTAATTTTTTTTTTTATTTATCAGTTTGAACTAAAGTTAAAAACCCTAGGTAACTGACAAATTGAATTTGTTTTTTTTTTTTGTTTTTTATTTTTGGCATTGCATTGTTTATTTGATTTTTTGAATGTGTGTACTGTACATGTTGTTAATGTTTTTGTTGTACAATTTTTTTCTTTCATGTTTTTAATTTTTTTGTGTTGTTTTTTAATTTTTAGGTGGTGAAGAGCCGGTACCGTGTGTCGACGATGTTTTCGGAGGCACGGGAGGCGCTGACTGCGATGGACTGGGATTGGCTTGATGCCCTCGGGCTCAAGCATGTGACTCGGTTAGAGCCTGTGGTGGGGGATCGGGCATATCTGACTGCCCTGATCAGCTTATGGGATCCCCGCACCAATACCTTTCATCTCCCAACAGGGGAGATGACGGTGACTCTAGAGGATGTCTATCAGATTCTATGGATTTCGATAGACGGGCTTCCTATTCAGACTACTCCACGTGATCAGCGGACGGTAGTGCTAACACGATGCTTTGGGCATGGGGTGGAGATGGGGGTGGATAGTCCGATGGAGAGGGCAGAGGGGGATTGCTTGATTGGTGATATTTTGGTACGATGGTGGCTAGAGAAGGGCGTGTTGGGGGTGAGGCATGCACTACTGATGACCCTCATCTCCAACATGCTACTTCCCGACTCCTCAGGTGCGAGGTTCCCGTGGAACCTACTGGAGGTTGTTTTCAGACTAGTTGAGTGTCCGACCTTAGAGCCACTGATTATGAGGTGGGGTTAGACACTACTGGCATAGCTCTATGATGAGTTGTACGAGGTCCACTATCGAGGTGGAAGGGGATTGGATGCAGCTACCTATTGTAGTGTTGGGGATGGTAGCACATAGCTATGGAGAGACCATAGGGTTTGTCATGGACTACTCAGGCAGAGATGGTGGACAGGGAGATAGGGTATGCGGCTCTATGGTGGAGGTCCGAGGAGCAGGGGCAGAGTCAATGATGGGCAGGTGTCGTAGGGCACTATGTTGATGCCTTTGCGGGTCTTGCTCTAGGGGATGTGTTCTGGCATCCATACCGGGACTGTCCAACCTGGCTTGAGGCTGGAGAGTGGCTCCGATGGGTGCACAAGGGGAGATGGCTGATCGAGTGACATGGGACCGAGCAAGAGTACTTCCCATACATCCGAGTGACACGAAAGTTTAGGGTGTGCCAGGGGTTTCCTAGTGAGCCCTTGATCTATCAACATCGGGGCGATGAGAGGACTCTAGCTTGGCCGATCATCGAGCCACTGGGTGAGGAGTCGGATGCAGTGATCGATGTCCCTGATATGGACAATGTCAGGGTGACTATAGATTATGACCAGTGGTGGACGATGCGATGATGGTAGGGCGAGGGGCCTCTAGGAGGTCCAGAGGTAGCAACAGTAGGTGGGGAGGGTGCAGAGGCATCGAGAGAGGGATGGGGGGCTCCGCTCGAGGATGCAGACATGGTGGAGGTTGATAGCTTTAGGGGGGATGATTTTGGGATTCTAGAGCAGCCAGATATGTAGGACGTCCTAGAGTAGTGGGAGCTGGAGCAGCCTACCATCTCGGATATGCCTATGCCTCAGGCAGTCCCAGAGGGTATGGAGGTGAGGCATCACGCTGAGATAGCATGATTGGAGGATCTACTTTGAAGATGGGATGAGGAGCTCGGGGATGCTCTACAGGAGAGGGATCTCCTATGGACTCAGTTGGTGGAGCGGGAGAATGCATTGGCTGTATACCATCGATGGGATGGGGACATAGATGCTTCATGGGAGAGGGATCTCCTACGAACTTAGTTGGCATAGTGCGATGATGCATTGGCTACGTACCATCGATGGGAGATGGATTTGGTTCGGCATCGGATGGAGTTGGAGGTAGAGATTATCTACCTCGATGGGTGGTTACCTGAGCTCCCTAGAGGTGGATCTTCACATCGGATGAGAGACAATGATACTGAGCAGTCAACATCTTCTCATCACAGGTGACTGGATGAGGGGGGCGCTAGTGGGCGTGATGCAGGGGCTAGCAGCAGCCACCCTGAGAGGTCCCATAGGACCCACACCACTAGGGGTAGTTCCCATCGCACCGATCCTGCGTGATCATGGTGGTCGATGCCCTAGGCTTGGGGGTTTTTGAGTTTTTGCTTTTTTTGGTGAGGTTCGAGGACCGTTTATTGTAGCCTAAGGGCATTTTGATGATATATATACATGACTTTATTTTTGTTTATACATGTGTCATGATTTATTGTTTATTTTTATGCACATTTATTTACGTTGATGTATGCATGTGTTATTATGAATGCGATGTTTCTAATTATATGATGTATGCAAATGGAATGAATGAAATGATTTGTTAATAACTTGTCGATGGCACCATAGACTGTACAGGATTTACTGGCTTTCTGTACTATGTGATTGCTTTGTGGAATGACTTTGCATGTGTAATTTTTTTTGTTTTGTATTTTTGATGGTGATGTAATAATGGAATGTGCTACAGTTGTGTTAAAATGTAGTTAAGGTTTTTCTGAGACTCAGATGTTTTAACTAACTAGCCAAGACTGTACTTTTAGCTTACAAGACTTTTGAACAAGGTATGAATCGGACTTGAGTTTGACCAAGTTATTTCGCATCCCTGTGTGTGCAATTGAGTTCGTTCATGTGGTATTTGTCAAGATACCGCCAGTGCCAGATAGGTTGTCAACCAAACCTGTACTGAGGATCACCTAATTAGCTCCACTAACTCCATTGTTGTATTTAGTAAGATTAATCCATGGGACAAACTAAGGTACCATAAGCTAGCTCATCCACATGCAAACATTGGTCTGCTCACACGCAAAGCTAATGTGATAGACATATCGTCATGCGTTTAGGATACCGCCATTGTCAAGTAGGCTGTCCACCAAACCCGTAATGAGGATCACCTAGATGGTTTTTCGAATGCTGAGAATTCCAGGGATTCAAGTTCAGGCATCTTTCGATTGCTCAACTTGTTGGGATACTTGCTCGCATACATAGTGATGAAAATCACTGTTTATTTTTCTCTTTTGTTTTTCTTTTTGAGCAAGGACTCTGAATAGTGGTGATAACCACTGTTATTTGATTTTGCTTTTTAAGTTGCAAAGTTGAGCTCGTAGGTTGTTGGCTTGTGAGTGGCATTGATCCCGTTTGGCTTTGGGGATGACTACCCATCCTATTTAGGGACATGTAGTACGAATCCTTATGACTTTTGGGGACCAAAGGTGATTGGGGATCTTATTATGTAATGGCATTGATATTTTAAGCCTTGGGGATGACTACCCATCCTTGTCAGGGGTATGTAGTACGAATCCTTATGACTTTGGGGACCAAATGTGATTGGAGATCTGATTATGAATGTCATTGATCTTTTAGGCCTTGGGGATGACTACCCATCCTTGTCAGGGGTGTGTAGTACGAATCCTTACGACTTTGGGGATCAAAGGTGTTTTGGGGTTTTTGGATTTTAACCACTATTTATTATGGGGAATTGGACAGGGAAGAGCTTGTCCTTTTGTCAATTCTCAGCATTCTCGAACCATTCACATAGGGGGATGAGCAGGCTAACCTTTCACCTATGGTACCCTAGACTGCTTTGTAGGTTTCTCTTGCATTCACACAACTTGGAATTTTTTTTTATGTGTTTTAACTTGTGTAGGGATGTTCCGTAACAAGGTGTGATCCAAGTAGAACTCTACCTTTGTAAAATCTGTCTGACTTTGTACAATTTTTGGCTAGAAATCTAATGACAACTGAATGACGAAAACTCTAGATACATTAGAAGACAACTGACTATGGTATGGTGAAAAATGTGACTGGCGTTTATTTTTGATGGACTATTTATAGAGTGGAAAAATGTGGAAAGTGATGGAATTGCCGAGTAATTACAGTCTATGGTGCATTTGACTTGTATGATCAACAAATGTGCAATGTATGTATGCGATGCCTAATGCAGTTCTTTTTGTGTTTTTGAGTGTTAAGCTTATGCATGAAAGTGAGATGCATTTTTTTTATTTTTTATTTATCTTGTGTTTTTTGTTTGTTTTTGAATATTTGTTTATGACCAAGCGATTGTGGGAACCCTTGGAGCTTTTGGTTTGACCAAAGGGTTTATGGATACCTTTGGGGCATTTTAGGTTGACCAAGCGATTGTGGGAATCCTTGGAGCTTTTGGTTTGACCAAAGGGTTTATGGACACCTTTGGGGCATTTTTGGGGTTGACCAAGCGATTATGGGAATCCTTGGAGCTTTTGGTTTGACCAAAGGGTTTATGGACACCTTTGGGGCATTTTTAGGGTTGACCAAGCGATTATGGGAATCCTTGGAGCTTTTGGGTTGGGCTATGGCTCTCTTAAATATGGAATGGCCTCAAATGACTGATGTTCAAGGGTTCTAGTTCCTTGATTCCTTCAAGAGAGGCTAGCCGGTATGTCCCAGGTCCTATTTTACTATCAATTACATAAGGACCTAACCAGTTTGCCATGAACTTGTCCCTTAGATGGGGTGGCAAGTTAGAGTTTTGTTGGTTCTCTTTTAAGACCAGGTCACCAACCTGAAAGTCCCTCAGGTGAACTTTCATGTTGTATGCTTTCTTAAGTCGCTCTTGGTAGATACGCAAATGCTCGAGAGCATTGATGCATCGTTCATCAAGCAACGTAAGCTGGTCTAACCAGGCCTGCCATGCAGTGTCATCATCGATGAACTCTTGCATTGATATGCGCAGGGAAGGAATTTCCAACTCGAGAGGCATGACTGCCTCGGAGCCATACACCAATGAAAATGGAGTTGCCCTAGTGGGCGTCCGAATGCTAGTGCGATAAGCCCAAAGAGCAAGTGGTATTTGAATGTGCCAATCCTTATGACTATCTATGACTATCTTTTTGAGGATGGCAACTAGCATTTTGTTTGACGCCTCTGCTTGCCCATTTGCCTACGGATAATAGGGTGTTGAAAAACTATGCTGAATTTTGTACTTTGTTGTCAAAGCACGCACATCTTTGTTCTTGAATGATGTCCCATTATCCGAGATGATCTTGGATGGAATACCAAAATGACATATGATGTTATGTAAAATAAACTCCGCAATGCGGGTTCCAGTCATAGAGGTAAGCGAAATTGCTTCCACCCACTTGGTGAAGTACTCTGTGGCCATTATGATGAACGTGTGATGACCTGACGACGTAGGGGAGATCTTTTCGATTAGATCTAAGCCCCACTATGAAAATGGCCAAGCCGATTGGATCGGCTGCAAGGCCTGAGAAGGTACGTGTGTCAAATTAGCATGGTGTTGACACTTCACGCACTTCCTTACATATGCGCAACAATCTCGCTCTAAAGATGGCCAATAATAGCCCATGCAAAGAATGCACTTTGCGATGGCCATACCGCTGAAGTGGCCACCGCATGTACCATCGTGCGCTTGGGTGATCGCCCAAGTGGACTCCTGTTGGTCCAAGCAATGAAGGAGGATCCCTTCGTAGCTTCGACGGTACAAAATGTCTCCTAGCAAGACATGTTTTGCCGCTTTCTATTTGAATGATATTTTCATGGCGTGCGTCAATCCAAGTGGGAGGTTACCTAGCTTGAGGTAGTCCCTGATGGGTGTGTACCAATCCTGCTGATCAGAAGCCTCGATGGTATGAACGACCAATCCCTCTTGAAGTTCATCCCTAGCAAAAGTTGAACGGGAAAGAACCTGTAAGAATAGCGTTGTGTTGCTATTAAGGGGAATAGGGGAGAACAAGGACCCCCAGTTGGCTTGATTCAGACAATCATGGATTCGAGAGAACCTATCCTGAGATGGTTCAAGCTGGATCAGGTGGATTCCTGGCGTTAAGTCAGAGCTTGCACGCTCCATCATGGATTGTGATAGTGTTTTGACTTGAATGGTTGTCATATCACCAGAAATGTCTTGCGGGATTAGTGACCCCAAGGAGGCCATAGTGTCTGCAAAATGATTTGATGACCGAGGGAGTGCCTCGATGTCGTACCATTCAAGATTTGCCAGGAATTTGTCCACAAGGGCTTTGTAGGCCTGCAGAACTGGGCATTTACATTGGAATACCCCTTTTACTTGGTTGACAATTAACAGCGAATCACCAAAGATGTTCAAGCATTTGATGTTCATGGTGATTGTTGTTTGAAGACCTATGAGCAAGGCTTCGTATTCGGCATTGTTGTTGGTGCACGGGAAATCTAGTTTAAATGATAGAGGCATTGGAGCCCCTTGTGGTGTGAAGAATACGATTCTCGTGCCACCCCCTTGCTCACATTTAGAACCATCAAAGAATAAGGTTATGTCGGCCTGTGATTCAGGCTCATCAGAATCTGGCGATTCTGAGACATGGAAGACCCCATCATCGGGTAGCTCTATAGTCAGAGGTTGATCATCTTTGAGAGGAGCCTCTGCTAGTTGATCGATGATGACTTGACCTTTGATGGACTTTTGTCCAATGAATTCGATGTCAAACTCCATCAACAACATGATCCATTTTGTCGTGTGGCTACTATGATAAGTATGACTCATCATGTACCGCAATGGATTCTCCTTAGACACAACATACGTCATGTTGCTCAGCATGTAATGGCATAGCTTTTTGGTAGCAAACACCACTGCCAAGCATAGCTTCTCGACGTATGCATAGTTAAGTTCATAACTGACCAGGGTGCGGCTAAGATAGTAAGTAGCCTGTTCTTTGTGTAGTTCATTTTTCTGGGCTAGCATGGCACCCAGTGCCACCTCAATAGCTGAGATGTATAAATAGAATGACACTCCTGGTCTAGGTGGTGCCAATACTAGTGGCGAAGCCAAGTATTGTTTGATGTCATCGAAGGCTGATTGGCACTCGTCATCCCAATGAAATGCTACCCCCTTGTGCAATAATTTATTCATGGGTCGACACTTGTCAGATAGCTGCGCTATGAAGCGCTTGATTGATGCGACCTTTCCCTGTAGGCTTCTGAGCTGCTTGATGGTAGTTGGGGGGAGCATTTCAAGGATTGCCTTGAATTTATGTGGATCCACCTTGATGCCTCATTTTGAGACTATGAAACCCAAGAGTTTTCTAGATGTGATGCCAAATACGCACTTCTTGGGGTTTAGTCTGACTTTGTGTTCGATGAGGCGATCGAGGATCTTGCTTAAGTCATCGAGATGATCTAGGCGCAAAAGAGATTTGGCCAACAAATCATCCATGTAATCTTCCAAAGTTTTATGCATGTGATCATGGAAGATGTATGTCATGGCACGTTGGTAGGTGGCGCCAGCATTTTTAAGGCCAAAGGGCATGACCTTATAACAAAATGTCCCCCAAGGCATTGTGAACGCCATTTTTAGTTGGTCCTCGGGATTGATACGAATCTGATTGTATCCCAAGAAACCATCCATGAGGGATAGCATTTCATGGCCCATTGTAGCATCTACCAATGCATCGATGCTAGGCAAGGGGAAATCATCCTTAGGACTCGCTTTGTTTAGATCTCAAAAATTAGTGCATATGCGAATCCTCCCGTCAAGCTTCTTGATGGGTACCATGTTGGACAACCATGGTGGGTAATCCACGCAGATGACAAACTATGCATCCAACAGCTTTTGTAATTCATCTTTGACCATTAAGGCCACTGTTGGATGCATCTTACATAGTTTTTTCTTAACTGGCTTGACTGTCGGATCAAGCGTTAGATTATGCATGACTAGCTACGGATCTAGCCCCGGCATGTCTTTGTAGGACCATGCAAAAACCTCCTTCTTCTCTTTGAGAAGGGCAATGTAGTCGGCTTGCTCTTCGAGGGATAGACTTACCCCCAGCTTGATGATCTATGGATTCATTGGATCAGAGCCGATGTCTACGTCAGTCGTCTCCTCGAATGACATGTGGGACCCATCCTCCAACTGGTGTGGAGTTGGGATCAAGTGGATATCATTCGCTGAATTTAGATCTACGTTAGGAACTTTGGGTCCCTCTTCAGCATGGAAGATATCCTGAGTTGGTCTTGGGGTGAAATGAAGCATCTCACCGCAAGGCCAGTACTCTGATGGGGATGGTGGTGAATTAACATGATCCCAGTCTATGGCATCTAGGTCTAGATACAATGACCATGCTGGATCGGCTGGATTGTGGATGGGGGCGGTTAAGTCAATGGAGATCATGTTGATGAAATGATTTTGGTCTCCATTACCATGGGTGTGGTGACTCGGACTTCCTTGATGATTTTTGTGCTCCAGATCTGGCTCTGGGGGTATTGGCACAAATGGATCGGCCCTATGTGCGGATAGAAGGATAGGGTCTACCCTTGGCACTGATAACTCTATAGGGTCTCTGGGCGGAAGGTGCTCTCTGTATGCCCAAAGTGGCGGATGCAACACTTGGTCTAACTATGTTGGGTTTAGGTGCCACCTATGCCTTGGCCCCATGTTTAATTGTTGAAACATGTCATCAAGATCCATGGGGTATTGTTGTTGCCGCATATGATTGAGATATGCCATCTCAGTTTCATCTTCATAATCACTATCGGAGATCCATAGGCCTTCGTTGGCTCCGATGACTATTTGTGGCATGTGAGGCTCATCCTGCTCGAGCAAATTAATGTGGTCCCATCGGGGTTGTTCCGCTCTCTATGGGGGGACCTGAATTTCTTGAGGTGGCACTTGCTCGATTGGAGCATCCAAAGGGAACATTGCCAAGAGGCTTTCTTGGTAGTCATCCATGGGGGTCACTTGTGAGTGATTGCTATCCGATTCAAAAGGGTCCCATGGTGCTACCTCATACTCTGACTCATCTTTCGAAGATCCTTCCTGACCTTGTCTATATCCCTCTTGTAAGTGAGTTCTCAAACTTTCTCCTTTCTCGATCAAAGGGAAGGGGTTGCTAAGGTCAACAAGGTTGGTTGTCAACAATGGGAGATAATCCCCCAATGTATATGTTGTGTTAGGATTGGCATATGGATCTAATGCCAACCCATCCTTGTTGCCTATCCCTAGGCCTTGCATGTTCTCTACCAAGATGTCAAGGGGTAGGGGGTGGTTGAACCCTACTCCTGACTTGTCGTATGGCATCTGATATCTTGGTTGGCAAAGAATGCACACTCCTTGCTCATATCGGCCCAACCCATATCCATGCCAATTGCATTGGCCAAGATATCTCAAAGTGAAGTCTGGGTTGGACAAATAGTTGACGTCCTCAAAAAAGGGCTCTTCATCTTCTTCTTCTTGCATGTAAGGTTCAATGCCATTATCGAGGCCCCCATATACAAAGTTTGTCTGATTTGGTGGGTAGCCTAGAGGAACAATAGTGCCGATGGGGAGGCGAGGTCTCCCCATGTCCTGCATGGACTCAATTGTGGGTGTTGCTACAATGTTCCATACCAGATACTCCCCCAGGCCCGTATTGGCCATCTCAATGGTTATTGTTGGTGGTTGAGGGGGAGGGAATGGGAGTTCTTCCTGAGTCCACTCCATGTCGGGTGAACTAGGCATCTCGACTTCCATTCGGCTAGGCATCTCCTCGGTAGAGATGGTTGAGACTGATGGCGGTGCCTCTTCCAGGGGTTTCTTCCCATTGTCCTTCGATGTGGCCACCATAGGTGGCATCATTGGTGAAGGACCAGATGATGAAGATGGACCCGAATGGGGGTTTGATGGACTTAACAGCGGGGATGTATGCAGAATCAGACCTTATTTAGATGGATTCAACTAAAAATCCAAATGTGTTGATGGAAGGGTCGATTGTGGCATCAGCTGTACCACATTGCAATACTTGAAGGGTTCTAAGTCCATCGAGACTACATGCACTTGCCCTTCGAATGTGTACTTTAGGCATTGGTGGGCTATCGAAGGGACACACTTCATGTCCCTGATCCAAGGCCGGCCCAACAAGATATTATAGGCCATCTCACCTTCCAAGATGTGGCACAATGTAGGAATAGTCTTTTGTCCCACCTGGATGGGTAGGACAATTGTGCCAACCGTCGAGCATATCGCATCATTGAATGCTCGCAGAGTATAGGTGGAGGCCACGATGTGAGATGCTGGCAACTTCAGGTGTTTCAATGCCGCCATTGTAATTATATTACTGGATGAGCCAGTGTCCACCAACACCCTCTTATACGGAATCCCGTTGACCCATGCAATAACGTGCAAGGGTGGATCCGCCATGTCACCAGTCACTGATTTCAGCTCGTCCTCTCTAAAGGTGATGACTGGTTCGGTGCATCATTTGACATGTCCCACAAAGTTGTTGAAAGAGTTTGCTTCATGGGGCTGCAACTCGATGGCTTTTAGTATCTCCATTAGAGCCTCCCGATGGGGTGATGATTGTTGTATGAGCTCATAGATGGAGAGCCTAGCCGACGTGGTCCTCAAACTTTGGGTAAGTTTGGTCCGAATCATGGCCACTGGTCTAGGTGGAGGAGGTTGTGTAGGGTGTTGTTGAGGTTGTGACGTTGATGGAACCTCTCTGTAGCTACCACGGGGGCAGCTATGCTTGGGTACCTCTTGTTCCGAGTCACTATGCTTATCATCCCTACATACCCCTGCATGGGGCAATTTTGTGTCACCTCATTGACTTGAAGGGTTTTTGCCTACGTATCATGGGTAGGCAGGGGGTCTTTGAAGACCTCCATCTATTGGTTGTTTGGTGCTACGGGATTATCCACCACTAGCATCTTGTTGTCGATTAGGTCTTGCACGAAGCTTTTGAACTTCCAACATGCATAAAGGTCATGTCCCTTCTGTCGGTGAAACCTACAGTACAAGTCTTCCCTATAACCTTTGGGTTTTGGTGCATTGGGGTCTATAGGTCGACTCTCTGGTAGGTTTATCAAATTTGTCACTGACAAATGGTCAAACAAGGAGTCTTTAGACTCTGTAAAGGGTGTGAATTATCGCCTAGGGTGACGCTGCTGATTTTGCTCTTGTCGATGATTTTCTCTTTCATAACTGTCAAGAGGGACCGCCTGATAGTTAGCCTTAGGGGGTTGTGTTGCTTGTGCAGGCTTTGGTGTGTTGATAGCAACCTGATTGACCGTAGTGGGTTTCAGTTGCATGGTCCCTATTTTGGCATTTTTAGGCCACTCTTTCTTTCATGGCTTGGCAATCTCGCCATCCTGTATCTTGATCTCCTCAATGATTTTGGCTTGCACTAGGGCTTCCTCAAGAGTGGCATATTGTTGTAGCTACAATAGCATGGAGATCGACCTCAAACAACTCTTTGAGAACATTTGGGTCAGGTCGGCCATAGGAGGGAGGTAGGGCAGCTTTGAAAGCAACGTCCTCCATCGATTTCCATAGGCCGCCATGGTTTCTTCCTCATACTACCTGAGGCTAGCTAGGTCGCTTAGTGATGCCTTCTTCTTGGTGTTGAAGGTGAAGCGTTCGAGGAACGCATCCACTAGCTGATCCAAGTTATTGATGCTATGTTTTGGCAACTGAGTGAACCAATCCGAGGTAGGGCCTACGAACATGGTTATAAATGTTCTTAGCAGCAAAGCATCATTGTCCTGAATGCCAAAGCATTGGCTCAAGAATCTAGTCATGTGCTCTTGGGCATCCTCCTCCCCTCTAAATATTGCCAACTAGGGCAGCTTAAAGTGTTCAGGGTATGGGGGTGCCGGCACTGATGGATGCACAGGGTGACTACGGAGCTGGCATAAAGTGGGCTTTTGGGGCCCAGAAGTCTTGGTCTCCATAGACTCTAAGCGCTCTAGCAGTGCTTTATATGCATCAAAATATTTGATCTCTTCCTCCTTGGTTTGTTCCCGCTGTGGGTTGTGGGGAACTTGAGGCCTATGGAGGGGTGGCCGGATAGCACCCCCTATGCCTTGGTAGGGCATTTCAGCCCGCTCTTCTTCTTGCTCATACTCCTCATAGGCTTCTTGAGGAGTTCCTGGGTGAGACCTATAAACATGGGTGGGTGCCCGTGGAGGGTGCCCATCATTGTTTCTGGGAGTGGCCTCCCGCTCAGGTCTAGGAGGTCTTGGAGGCAACATTTGGTAAGGTCATGGAGACCTGTCTCGTACCAAGGGGTTGTGCCTCTCATACAGCTCTACCCTCTATGTGCGAGGGGTTGGAACCCTCTCAGGCATAGTGTTCTAGAGTAGCTCATCTATTTGACGTCGAATGCACTCTTTGCTAAGGTGATACAGGTGCTCCAACTATTGTTGGTCTTGCTCAAGCTGCATGATTTGCGCTTGGTGGGCGGCATGTCTGGAAAATTCCAAGTCAATTTGTTCCATCGTCTTGAGTCTAGGAGGCCTAGATGCCTCTCCTACATATTTATCTCGGTCATGATGATTCGAGATCTCTATAGGTCGCTTTCCTCTATCGAGGTTGGCGGCATTCACCCGAGGCTCTGGCCTCAGTAGGTGATCCTGATAGATAGCAGGTGCGGAGGTGCATTGCTCCCATGTTGTGTATTGCTCTTGAGGAATGTAATGGTCTTCCTCATGCTCCCTTTCGTATATGTGAAAGGGGCGGGTAGAGTTGGCTCGCCCTGTCTGAAGAGCCTTGCGCTCTGGATTTGGCCTATTGTTTCTGATAGTGATAAGGGGTAGAGGAGGGATGATGTAATCATGTGGCCCCTCCTTATGGACCCTATGTTGTTCTAGCGCTTCATTGCATGGTGGCCACTCATAACGAGCATCTAAGGGAGCCTTCCCATTTATGTTGAGTGCCACATGTAAGGATTCTTCCTGAAAGGGTCTATGTTGAATGGGAGTGTCCCTCGAAGGGGTGCCTCCATAGTCCCATTCCATCATGGTATGATGTGGACTATCTTGTGGGTCAGGCCACCAAGGTGGTATGACCAAGTCCTTGGGGCTATAGCGGAGGTGACTTGTGCCCCCTTGTACACTTTTCATAGCTTCTGCCCGTGATTGGGCTTGGCTACGGGTGTACACCATGGTGGTGTCTCTCTACAAGCTATGTAGGTTTTTATCTTCTTTATGATTTTTTTATTCTACACTAAACAAAAAGGAACCACACAATCAAAGAAGTGATTATCTCGTTTATAGATTAAAGGTGTGCCCTAAATCTGGTTTAGTGTGTTTTGATTTTTGTTTTGAAAGCTTTGTAAAGAACGTGTTGTTGTACATGCAATATGATGGCTCTTATGTCTCCCAAAATGGTCGCCCCTTCAATATACCATTGCCAGTGCCATTATACCAAACCTCTCAATATACCCGCCCTTACGTGAGGGAAACTATTGGTACGCGAGAGCAGAATGGTACGTGGAACATAGGCGGTATGGAAGGGGAATCACTCTATTTTTGACACCTACCATAGAAGACTTATCCTCATGCACTGGGAATCACCCTAGCTACACTTGGTCAGATTTCATCAGGATTTATGTCTAGCAACAGTAGCGATCGGGGTTATGTATGCAAAAATTCAAGCCAAGGTGGTGATGAAATCCACCGTTGGTCTTGATCAAGGGTTGGGGTTTTACGACCAACTCCTTGGTGTTTAAATTACCACGTGGTGTGTGGGGTTATTTTTATTTGTGCAAAGAAAGAAAAACATGCAGCAAAACTCTCCTATGCAAGCAAAGAAACATGAAATGACAGAGACAAAAAATAGAAAATGATAGAGGATGCTCAGAACCCCTACCTCTTCTCTGCCCAAACCGGATGCCTCTGAGTTTCTACTCTGAAACTGCATAGAGAGCTAATCATCCCGGGGTGGGATGAATAACAGATCTGTATTCATCATAGGGTGGGACGAATGCCCATTCGTCCCTGGGTGACACGAATTCCAGCTCTGTATTCGCCACAAGGTGGAACGAGCAGTAGTCCAGTGCTTGAAATATTGACACCTGCAAGCAAAAACACACAACTTTTGATCAAAAATTTGATCTCAAAATCAGGGGACAGGGTCCCACCGTGATCGCCACTGAAAGCACGAGGATACGGAAGCAAAACAGAAGGGAAATGTAACGCTAAGTCCTACGAACGAGAATGCATGAAAAGAGGGAAAACAAACGAATTGAAATGAGATTTAAAGAAAAATGTAAAAGTGCAGCCCTTTATTTTATTAATTTTCTCGAGATCGGGTTACAATGCGTCTCCTCCATTTTCAGGGGCTGGGAGCGTTAAACATGGTTTTGTTACACCACAAATGAGATATTCCCCTTTGGGATCTTTCGCGTGCCCACATTGAAAATGGGTGGACCAAACATCACCGCCGCTTGCGTGAGTGCATCTATAGTTCCTTGCTGCCCCTCTGGTGTCAAGATCCTACATTCAGAGAAATAGTAAACGGTTAGTAGCACCTACGGATGGAGGGAAACATGCGATCCCCAAGGCCTACGGTCAATGCATGCATAAAATAATTAAAATGATAACTGAAACATATCAGAATGAGCTAAAAATTTGATAGAAGCAAGAAAACATTACCAGGAACACACTGCAAAAGGAACAATCAAGAAATATGACCACAAATTTCTAATCGCTCCGGGGTGGGACGATTAGGACTGTCATAAAATGTCAGTAGGTGACCTCCTAAATGTCCCATCCAGGGGCCTCCAAAACACCTACAAAGTTGGGGTTAGACAAAATGGGGCATTTTGGGATGACCCAGATGGTCGGATTTTGCATATTCAGCCTCGATCACCCTGTATCCGATGATGCTCCCTGTATGTTAGTGAAAGCGAGAAATATTGAAAGCACAGTCAAAACTCATCCAAATGACATGAAATTTAAATGACAGCATATGTAAGTGACCTAGAATAAAATGCAAAAATAATAGTATGGAAATCTACCATATATTTCTAATCACTCCGGGGTGGGGCGATTAGGACTGCAGTAGTGCGAGGGGCACCCGGGGGTAGGACGCCCACCGTTTGGGGCTCGATTTCGGCACCAATCCACTTGGGATGGGTCCAAAACCACTTATGGGGTTGTGTCAGAAAATTAGGTGGGGTATTGTGGCCAAATGTTTGGGTTTTGGGTCTAGATTGCGCTTCCAATAATCACCCAATAACCTCCCTTCCAAAAGAGAGATCAAGGATGTAAGAAGCACAAACGATGGGTGAGGGTGTAATTCAGCAGCACTCCATTGCTCCAAATGCTCCTCCTCTATCCTCTTTTTGGGGTGAGAAGACTCACCATTTTATAGACCTGAGGGTCTCTGTGAATGAGCATGCAGAGGCGCCACTTGGCCATCATGCCTTGCCAGGGGGAAGAAGATTCCTACCTAATTCAAAGGATATTACATTCACAGTTTTTCCAAAATTTGCCATGATGGCATACTACTATGAAGGTATATATCTTGCTCATTATACTATTCCAAGATGAGAAATTTTGAAACGAAACCCGTACACTTGGGGGAGGAAAAATCATCATGGAAAACCAACTATTCTAAGCCCAAAATTTTTGAAATAAATCTCGTGGGGTTGGGGAAACACCACCACAAAAAAATAGCTATATCTGATATTGGTTGGCCAGTACGAGGAAATATTGGCACTTGAGTTTTTAATAGGTAGGGAGGTTTTTTGCAATGCAGAGAATGAGATGAACTAAATGTTTATATATCAAGAGGCTGCCAAGGAAACACTTTTGTCCAACCAAAATAAAACACTCCCATATAAAAACACAGTCACCCCAACTCTTTACAGATTTACAATACCCTTGATAAAAATCCTGTAATTATACATCCTTAGCATATGAAGATAACCTTCCATAATATTATACATAATGTAATTATACTATTCTTAATTATCAAATTTTACATGTAGAATCCACATACAATTTTCAAAACCACTATTCTTGTCACTACATCCAATCCTCCTAGGATGTTTGATATGAGAAAGACTTGAAGAAACTTCTAACATACTGACAAATAAAATAAAGAGTGAGACATGACCTTACTTTGTTTTATCATTTGCATTTTGGTGCAACTAAATCTATCAAATTCTAGACCAGTAGATTCCTCTCCTTGCATTGACACTTCCCCTCATATTTTTATGGATATTTTTTGTGGTGTTCAAGCTCACATTTCTCTTTCCATGCTAAAATCCTCATTGAACTCAAACCATCCTAATAGACTCTCATGTGCCTTCATTAGCAAAATGACAATAGGATAATTATTAGCACTCATGGTTTTCACTATACAAATTTCAAAAAAAGTAGTAATATATGCTAGATACAACCCTTACATTTTCACCTACACAATAAAATATTTTACTGCTTCTAATACCTATACAAGAGCAATACAATATGCTTTGTTGTTGGTTGTGATATATTATTTAAATTATCCATTGTATATGACCTCTCTTCTTGTAGCATTATAAGGCAAAGACCACAGAAGTTGGAAATAAATTTTCTTTGCTTGTAACAATTTACAAAGGCCATGCATGAATCAATTTATAGTTGGTTATGTTATCAAAATTTATTCTTTAACTAGGACCTTTAAAACATAACAAAATTTAGTTTTTGAGAAATAAGCCATAGTTATTTTATATTAT
Organism: Wollemia nobilis; assembly: GCA_028583015.1. Classification (NCBI taxonomy): domain Eukaryota; kingdom Viridiplantae; phylum Streptophyta; class Pinopsida; order Araucariales; family Araucariaceae; genus Wollemia; species Wollemia nobilis. Next base: position 2,935,361 of record JAQPPZ010005120.1, read on the forward strand.
AATTTCATACTAAAAGGTTAAACTCAACACAAGTGAAGAAAATCAAGATAAGTGCTAGAATTATTTAGGTTTCTAAATTTGCCTTAGAAGCAAGGATTTTGTGGCAAGTAGAAAAGAGAAAATACTCATAGTTATCCATAGAGTATAAATTTATAGAAATAATATTTGATATTTATTAGTCATACTATTGTCTTTAGATGGTCTACAGATCTGCAATACACATTTGTGACAGTGGTGTGTGATACTCAAAATATGAATATTTTTTTATAGGGCAGGTGTAGAATATTTGACCTTTAGAAGGCCTCTAAAATTATTGCTTGCTTAAATAAATTGCACTTCTAGTAGATTGATAGATATGATTGTAATAATATAACTACATTGTATACCTAATCCTCAGCCAATATGACTCCAGTGCTATGAGAAAATATCTCCATATGTTTTTGGGTGATTGAATTTGTTTCATATTAGGAAGCTATTGGAGTGCTTATACTATCCTCATATTTTCCACTACTCAATTCATATTTTCAACTAAAGTATTTCTGCCAAACTGGATTGTCGTTGGCTTTCCTTTTCACAAATATTGATGTGCCATTTTTAATGCATGGTCTACAAGTTCTATAGATGGGAAAGTAACAAATGCTTATCCCCTCATCCATTAACTTTATACCAATTCTAGATTTTACTTTATCCATGCTTTCAAAAAGGGACCCAAATATGAAGTATAAATAATCCACAATTACATATTTTGCCAAGTTCTTAATATATAAAATATGATATAATATTAGTAGGAGGAAGCTTGTCAGCTTCTATATAGACACCTGATAATTAAATATGATCAAGGTTGGGTATACACCATTTTTTGAAATGACTTTTTAATAATAAGGTATCAATTTATTTTTTTAGGCTTATGCATGTTTGGTAATCCTCTTTAGATATACAAGTTATTAACGTAATATATCAAGTACAAAAAATAAATCTTATTTATGATAATAAGCTATAAATAATATATCTTTAAGTATAGCATGTTATGGAGTCTTGAAAAATAAACTATAAGACTACATAATTTTGTATATTGTAATATGTTTATAGGATGTTTAAAATATTTATTATCAGTTTTGATAAGCTGTGATGAAGGGGTAATATCTCAATTGTTTGCAAAATTTATGTTGTTATTTTAAGTTCTAGGTCTAAAATTTACATAGATTTGGAACAATTACAAGATATTTTACATACCCTTACATCTAATTGTCATCTAGCAGTACATGAATCAAGATATCTTGTAGAATTTCTTTCCATCTGAACCATTTTCATCTCCTAAGAATTAAATTATTTCTCCATATTGGATTTTCCATTTATTTTTTTAGAGCATTCTTTACCCTATATGGGGCTTATGTATATGATGGTGCCTAGTGATTTTTTAAGGCTACCTAGTTAATGAAAATATCCTATTAAAAACGTATATGTTTGTAAATATTTTTGTGTCATATATTTTTTGCTTTTCATATATTAAACATATATATTTTTTCTAATGTTGTATCAAGTCGTATCCATATTATATCTAGAAAATTTGGCGTATCCATATCTTATTCTATACAAGTATTAGATATCATATACATTTCCATCCAATATTATTTCTATAAAACAAACTTATAAATAAACTAATTATAGTAGGGCAAAAAAACATACATTCTTCTATGTGGTTTAAGTGTAAATAGAAATCACCTACTTATTATATCCAAAAAAGAAATACCCGCATATCATTATAGATTTGGGATTACAGTCTCCTGCTCTATTGAGGTCAATGATACAAGATGAAGTAATTAGCATGTTCTTTTACTATTTTATCCATTTTTTCAAATGGTAAGCACTGATTTTCTATGTTCTATTTGTTTGATGATAAATAAGAAGGGTGCTATATACATAAATTCAAATAATAACAATATATTTTACTACTTCCAATCCCTACACAAGAGCAATACAATATGCTTGGTTGTTGGTAGTGATATAATATTTGAGATATCCATTGTATATGACCTCTCTTGTTATTGTAAATATGAAGCTGAAAATAGATTAAAGAACAAGGATTTAAATAATCCCAAAATACAAACGGTAACCCTGGAAAGCAACATTAGATCCAAGGATTATGCATAGAAGGCTTAATCCAAAATACAAGTGATAAGGAAAGCCGATTATTCTACGAAATAAAAGACAACTAGACTTAGACCAAACCAATACGAGTGACTAATCATCTCACATGTACAAGAATTTATTAAACCTAAGACTAAGTCCTAAATCCTACAAACCTAGGCAATACCTAAGGTTTAGAAAAATAAAAATTAGACCTCATAATTCATCCCAAAAAAAGAAGCATTGGACTCCAATGCTTTTAACAAAGAGGGAAAATCTTGAGATATTTGGTGAGCAAAGATCCAATGGGTCTGATGTGGAAGTTGACCATAATGGGCTACAAGATATGAAGTAGAACTACCGTAGATATTTTATCAAGTATTCATATCAAAGAGTGTATCAGTGGTAAGCAGAAGTTGTACATCAGGAACCACATCAATAGAATGACTAATAGCTAGAGCGAATTCCAAGGTGCAATCATAGTATTATTTGAGAAGATCAAAATTGATGATGTCATGAATTCCAAGATGAGCCGAAATATCTAGGCAAAAGGTATTCTTAAAAAAAAATTAGCAGTGGTATATGGCCCATAATGAAGAGGTTTGATATTTCTATGTGCCTTACCCATAAAATATCATTTATCCAAATAAAACCATACCGTTAGGGTTCATGATTGAGTAAGAAATAATAATTCATACTATAGAGTTTCTATTGGCACTCAAAAATTGAGTTATATTTACTATAAAAACGTATATTTACTTATTTGTTTCCCTCATAGAAGCCTCTAACTTTTTGCTAGAAATTTCTAACTAATTTTTAGTATCACAGTTATGATTATGTAGCTATTAGATACATAAGTATATACATGTGGAGAAACAAGAAGATAATTTGTAAGATATTTATCAGATTAACAATCATGGATCAAGGAAAAAATAGGAAGCTATTTTAGGAGGAAAAAAACAACCAAAAAAAGAGTTTAAAGAAGAGGTAGTAATAGATATCCAAGAAGAAGCAAAAGTAGAATCCAAAGATGAATCAAAATATGGGAGCATGAAAAAAATCATAAAATAGAGGAGAAAATATTTGAAGAGTAAAAAAGGGTAGAAAATCAAGCTAAGGTTGGAGTATATCACCATCCACACCACCATAAGAGGTAAAAATAAAGGAGACAAGACATAGTGCAACATAGGAGCTATGATGGACATACATGGAACTAAAGGATTAATTATGGGTGTTCAAGTAGAATGACGGCAACTTGGCATCATCAAACACTACCACCAATTAATATTTCACTTGGATGGAGGAAAAATCAATATTAGTACCAATTATCAACATTGTTTAGAAGATCATATTATTTAGTTTCTTCCTATATTTTGAGGATAAAACATTTTGTAAGAGGGATGGAATTTTAGGTACCTAGGAATATGAATGTGGGGATATAATATAGTATTATATATGTGTATTATGATATGGGTAACTTATAATATTATAATATAATAGTATATGGCTTGGTGATATATTATAATATTATATACTTTGTACTCATATAAGGTGAACACTCTAATTATTGTATAAATAGAGATGCACCTCAGGTTGTAGAAACAAGTCATATCAAGTATTATTTATAATAGTCTTGGCTTGTGGAGTAGAGATTGGAGTGATTCCTTCCTTAAGGAGTAATATTTGGTGTTGCCCTACCTCAAGGGTATTATCTATCTCTATTTTCTTATATGGATTATTTTTGTGGAATATTATTTGTGGAAGGATGCTTGATTTTTTTGTATATTGCTGAATAATTTTCTATTAATGATAATTGATGTTCATAACACTAGCTCATAAGCTAAAGACTCCCTAAGGTTCATCAACTATACACCTAACTTTTCATTATTAAATATAGAATAAGCCTTGGATCTTGGGGTTTGGTGCTCAAATATGTCATTCCTGGGCATATTTATCCTAACATGATTGCCACATGTTGGGGCAATTATTGCTCCATCATAAAAACATTATTTTGAGATAATGTGGTCACATCACAAATACCTCATTAAGGGATTATTTAGTTTTTTTGTGATGTTAATATTCACTACATAACATCAAAGTTCCTATAGATATTTAGGACCCTACAATAGATTTATATAGTTCATCAAAACCAAGATTAGGGTCCTTTTCTTCTTTTAAATTAGAATTGTTATCATACCATTTCTTAATTTTAGTTTCATCATCATGACTTATCAAAGGAGGATGGTTGCTGTAATTTTAAATGGTAATAGAAAGAGATATGTCCTCTTTTATTTCTATAGAAGTTGGAATATACTTCTTTCTAGAACTACTAATCATTTTAATGCCCTTGGAAGAAGTTGGAGGAGCAATAAGGGTAAGAAAAAATTCAAATCAAGAACAACACGGTATTTTACCAAAATATTCTACCCATAAGCCAACAAAATATCCAAAACCATTACAACAAATAAAATTTTATTTTATTTTAGAAACCCTAAAATGAGGAAAACTAAGGAAATTTATATTCAGCATGCAATAAAGAGTGGTGACTAATACAAGCCCTATGGTAGCTAACCTACCAAACCCTAGAGGTTAAACAAGGAAAATAACTACCTCAAAAGGTAATTTCATGTTTGGTTCACCAACATGTTTGCACGAAAAAGGATATCTAGTATAATTGTTAAAATTAATACTAAATAAACCAAACTTTTAGAGTTAAGATAGTAAAGTAGTAATTTAAAAATAGTTTTTAAGCATTCAAGAAGAGCTACACTAAATAGGATGTCAAAATCTATCCTAATTCAAACATAAATAGTTTTTAAGCATTCAAGAAGAGCTACACTAAATTTTTCCATAAATTACCAAGCTAGAGCTAATCCTAATGTGGTTAAAATTATTACTTGACACCTAGGGCATTAAGGGCCATATCATTCAAAATATAAACATAATAAATAGCTCATTTATACCCTATCCTACATGCAATTCCACTACAATAAAGTAAGAATATATCATACCTAGGATATTTGTAGTTAGGTATAGATAGATAGGTATTAACGTGGAATGAATTTCCAATCATGGAATATGCCACTAGACTTGAATACCTTGAAATATAGTCCTCAAATGAAAATCAGTAATATTTGAATGCAAAACCTAGTACAACATCATATCATCCTCCATGGAAAGTAGTCAGCTAGTAGTCATTGGCTTTGGTTGTACTTGCAAGGATGAGAGAGAGAGAGATAGTAACCTTTGAATACAAATCCTATTACAACATTCTATTGTCCTCAATGGAATGTAGTGAGCTAGTAGTCAATGGCTTTGGTTGTACTTGCAAGGATGAGAGAGAGAGAGATAAATATCGTGAAAGCAATATTATCAATAAGTAAATATGGTGATAAAATGAGGAAATAAAGGGGGTATTTATAGTAGATAAAATGAAATAACCTTCCCTTTGAATCCAATGGGTAATTTTTTGTTTTTTAAGGTGATAAAATCATAATTTTTACTCCAAATGACATGTCATTCAAACTCTTGGTGAAAAATCTTGTTAGCATCACAAGCGTACATCAAAAACCTTAAAATTCAATCAATAAGAATGATCATTAATGAAAATAGTGATTGTGGAACCGTTAATTTTTAGGACATGTGCTTTGGGGGACACATGTCAAAAGATATCTTGATCTACATATATAATTATTTGTAGGTTTTCAAAATATTATAAGGCATAAACATCATGCAATATGGGAAACCAAAACCATTGGCCAACATGGCTCATTGTCATCCTACCCTGAGACTAGAAAAGTCATCCCACCCTTGTTCTGTAAATAGGAAGATGAGATTTTCCACCACTTAAAAAGTGATTTTCTAACGCTCTTTCTAAAATACAAGGAGGCACAAAAACATAGGAGATTATCTATTTCATATGTTATAATAATGCATTTTTTATTGGATAAACACCATCTCCATGAGTATTGTTCCATATGACCTATAGCCTCACAGAAATTAAATTTTTTTTTACTTCACATGCTATAAGGAACATAATCTCACCAATGATGACCCATCATAATCTCATAAAAATATGGAAGAAAATCAACAAGTGAGGGAGCCAAATCACTTTAGTCTCAAAATATCATATAAAATTTATACTCAAATAACTTTAAATTTGATTTATCACTATATTCATAATTAACATTTATTACTAATGTCTAATTGATCTATTTTATTGTATATGCTTGGTGTTATAAGTTTACCATTGATCTATTATATACATCTAGCTATGAGTTACATTGTTCTCCTTCCTTTGATAGAATCTATAGTTCTTGTTGCGGGTCAAACAAGGTGAATGGTTTCCTATTTTTGTCACATGCCCGTGCATTTAATTATCAACCCAGGGAGCTTCGTAAACTTGCGAAGAGTCGAAATTAGGTTACTACAATACCATTGGAGGTGAATCTTCTAATGCTACATTTGGGGGGTGTTATTGAAATGGTTGTCAATCATTCCCGCACTCCTCAATAAATTACGTAAGAAGAACATAATTAAATCTACAGAAATAAATCATGTACACATTCCTGAAAATAAATCTACTGCAAATACTGGAACTAGCAAACCGATGAACATTCCTATGAAAGCAATAAACTAATTAAAATAAATAAACAAAAAGGAAATGGGGAAGAAATATTGTCTTGGAGTGGGCCCAGGCACCAGCAGCTTCTTCCTGATCGAACACGCGCTTTAGAACTTTTGGAACTGTAATATATTTATCAACATATTACAATCTATCTTCTGCAACTCTAAATGGATCTTTATTAATTATTTCTATATATTTTTCAGAATGATCTGTGTGTGTTTATATAACACACCCGCAGAACTTTTGTTATAGAAGTGGTTACAACAGTCAATTCTTCCCAGACTAAATTAGAACAGTCTGGCGAATGCAATTGATGTCTGGAATTCTATTTTGATGGCAGTGTGTTTGTTTCAGTTCGTGCTTTGCCTGGCATCTGTAAGACATTTCGATACATTGGTGCTATCTCCAATTTAGCTCTAAATGACACAGAGCTAGAACTACACTAGCCGCTACCGTCCACGTCGTTCAAATCTGGTCAACGGGCAAAGAATTAGTGGCACCTTCCTTATGAGGAAGGTACCTTGTTATCGCGGTGCCTTCTGGTTGTAGGGAGGCGCTTGCCTTCTATTAGTGCCTTTCGACTATGGGGAGGTGCTTGCATTCTATTAGCACCTTTCAGCTATGGGGAGGTGCTTGCCTTCTGTTGGTGCCTTTCGATTGTAGGGAGGCATTGGTATTCAGTTGGCACCTTTCGACTGCAGGGAGGCTCTTGTATTCAGTTGGCACCTTTCGATTGCAGGGAGGTGTTGGTATTCAGTTGGTGCCTTCTGACTGTAGGGAGGCACTCGTATTAAGTTGGAACCTTATGACTACAGGGAGGCACTGGTATTTAGTTGGTGCCTTTTGACTGTAGGGAGGCACTCGTATTCAGTTGGCGCCTTTCGACTGCAGGGAGGCGCTACTATTCAGTTGGCGCCTTCCAACTACAGGGAGGCACTCATATTTGATTTAGCACCTTTTGATTGCAGGGAGGTGCTTGTTCCCTTGGTGCCTTCTGGTTGCAGGGAGGTGCCTATGTTCTCTACATTGATCCCTGATGAAATAAAGTGCCAGGTCCATCAAAAGGACCTCGACTGTTCCAAATCTAACTAAATCAGCTACAATTCCACAAAACATACTAAAAACACACAAATTAGATAAAATGCATAATTATATCAAATATCTATATAATCATTCATAAAAGTATGCAATCCTTATTATACAGCCACATATTGATCAAAGAAATATGTACAAAATATGAGCATTTCTGGTGCTCATCATCCCCCCACACCTAACATATGCCACACCCTCATGGCATCCAAGCTACAGGTAGCCCTCTGAATTTTCATCGTCATCATATCTTGGAGGATTCAACTGCACCTACAGCCCGAGTCTGTCTTTTTGTGTCAGCATTTGAAGGTGTGGTTCGCCTTTGCCTATGGGAAACTACGGCTATCAATTGTCCTCTTCTTGTTCTGGCTACTACTGGTGGTGGTCTAGCCAGCGTTGTTCCTGCAAATTGAAATGCAGCTTTAGAAGCTTTCCAGAGGTCGATGTTTGGAGGTCTGACCACTGCCAGAGGGATATCCAAGTTATCCCCTCTGGAAGGCACTACTTGGGCCTTGTATAATCCAACCGCTTCAGGGGTAAGCCCTACATTCTCCTTTGCAATAGTAGTGGCCTCCAATTGTGGGCCATATACTCCCCACCGTTCCAAGTACCTCCTCATCATGAAAGTTCACCCTCGGGATGAATCATAGATGTCCCAAAATTGGTTGTCTTCTGCCAGATTGATGTAGATGCCAAAATCTCCTTTTACCCTCGAGGATGCCTTCCTAGCCTCCTTGGTTGCTTTCATTTCATTACGCAGCTGCTCAAAATATTTTTGCCTTTCGACGAATAGCTACATGTCCCATTCATCCTCCTCTGACTCGATGAAGGTCACTTTCGCCTTTTGTCGAGCCGTCCTGGGCCTCTTTGCCTTGGCCTCTACAAAAAATGTGGTGGCTCGGACCGGGGTCTCTTCTTTCTCCTTTGGGGACTTCTCTTTACTCCGAAGGATCAGCTATGCTACTATCTTCGGGGGTGATCCTTCATTCTCTTGTCTACCTGGTGTCGACCCCTTAGGCTCTTCTCCTTCTTCAGGCCTGGGGAGGTCCTCCTTATCATTTGGTCTTATCTGTTGTTGGAGACCTTCGTCCTGCTCTGTGTCACTCAAGACAATGACAGAGGGCATTATAGGACTTCTTTCCTTTTCACCCCTAAAAATAGAAGAATCATCCCCTGCCTCCAGGCTGCTTTGTCGGACATCCGATCGAATCTCCCCTAAAGAGAATACTCATTCAACAGATGTGGGATATTTCATCGGCACTTCTTCTATCCAATCAGTCTGAGTGGACGCCTACTGTATTGCTATTCCTCTATCCTAGAGCATTTGATTTTCCTCCTGCAACTACCGGACTAGCTGCTCGAGTTGAGCAATTTACCTATCTCTTTCCTCCAATTCCCTTTTATGTTGGTTCTAGCAATCTTCTAGAATCTGTTGTGCCATCCAACAATCAGTTTGCCATTCGAGCACCTCATCCAAGGCTGCATCGATCTAGTCGTTACTCCTGAAAGTTCCTTCATTCCGTGGGCTCTGGTTCATTAATTCTCAGAGGGTTTGGGCTGCAACGTATATCTTCGAGTCACTTTGTCCTTCCTCTATCAAGAGGAATCACCATAGACATTTCCTCCTAGGGATTGGTTCATCCTCACCACCAGTGAGTGGTGCTCCTTCCTCCTCATACTCGGGCACTAGGGAATGCCCTTTGTCCTCTATGTCTTTGGGCACCGGTGACTGCTCTGCTCCTCCTGGAAAATAGGGCAATGCAAATTGCCCAATGTTTGTTATCTCCTCTATAGGGGATGCTTCGCCTTGCCCTAATTCGGAAACCACATTGTGTTGCTCTATATGGCCCCATCTCCCTCTACGTCATGGTTCTGTCCTTGTGCTCTTGCATGGCGGACCAATGCCGATATCAGCCCATGGTGGGCTAAGGCGGACGGTGCTCCCTTCTAGTATCGAGTCGCTTCATCTTTCAGAGTAGTCACTAGGTAGAAAGGTATATTTAATTTCCTTCCATGCACTAGGTGATTGAGGAAGTGCACATGATTAATGTGCAAATGGGTATACTTCCCTATGCATGTGAAGAATCGAGCAATCTGCTTGAACATCTTCTGCATATTCATGGGAAGACTATTTTTGAGTAACCCCTCCCTATCTATCTACACATTTTATCCTGACAATAGTATTTCGATGTATAGTTTTAACACTCCGCCCTTGTATGTACATTCCCCCGTGATAGGCAATCTAGTCGCCTATGAGATGAACTCAGGGGTGACTGGAATTTCCATCCCTCGTACTTGGGATGCATTGCCCCTCAAAGAGGCAGCGAATTCTCTAGCTACCTCCATGTCCTGGCCCTGACTGACTAGGGTGCAGTATTTGAGCCACCCCTAGGCTTCGAATTGGGTCTTCACTGCCCCTCTGATCCCATCAGTATCACTGGGTTCGTTCTTCTTTACCGTGTGATTCTTGGACCTTCCTCCCATGGTGCCTTCTGCTGCTATATTTTTTTCTATCCTTCCTTCTTCAAGAAGGCACCTTCTTATAGAAAATATGCCTAACCCTAGCAGTTATGGAAGACGCCCTATCATTGGCACATGATTCTAGCTATGGGGGGATACGATCTCTATGACGACAGTATCTTTTTAGTACTGTGTATTTAGAAATAATTATATAAATGATTTGATTTAGTATGCACATACCTGATTCGACATTCCAGTTGTCATGGTAGCCATTGATTTGCTGACTTGTGACATGAGGGAGGGGTATGGTCATTTGATGTCGCTTATTCATGAGATGCTTTGTTCTTCTCAAGGCATCCGATAGATGTAAATGTTGCATGTGAGAGGCGATATTTGGTTCCTTCCCCATGTGGATGGTGCCCTTATAGCATCTTTCCAACATTTTCGATGCTCTTCTTCGAACGAATGCACCTTATGGTGCCAGGAAGTGCCTCTGATTGGCTATCATCTGGCGGTGGAAGGCGCTTTTGTCTATAAGCGTCTTCCCAATGTGGGAGGCACCTCCTTCTAGTTCGTGCCTTCTCGATGGTGGAAGGCGTTCGTCTTGATGAATGTGCCTTCCTAATGTTGGAAGGCATATTCGGCTGGATGAATGCGCCTTCCTGATGTTGGAAGGCATATTTGGTTGGATGAATGCGCCTTCCTAATGTTGGAAGGCATATTCGGTTGGTTTTTTTTAAGACTTGGTGCCTTCCTGCCACTAAAGGTGCCTACATATATATATATATAGTTTAGAACTTCTGAATGGATGGAAGGCATTGTCTTCCGATTTGGCGCCTTCCGGATGCAGTAAGGTGCCTTCTTCTAGATGGGCACCTTTCGGGTGCAGTAAGGCGCCTTCTTGTGGACTTGGCACCTTCTTCTGGATGGGCACCTTTCGGGTGTAGTAAGGCACCTTCTTCTGGATGGGCACCTTTCGGGTGTAGTAAGGTGCCTTCTTCTAGATGGGTGCCTTTTGGGTGTAGTAAGACACCTTCTTCTAGATGGGTGCCTTTCGGGTGTAGTAAGGCACCTTCTTGTGGACTTGGCGCCTTCTAGATGCAGTAAGGTGCCTTCTTATGTATGGGCGCCTTTCGAGTGTAGTAAGGCACCTTATTCTAGACATTGCACCTTCTGGATGTAGTAAGGTGCCTTCTTCTGGATGGCGATTTGACTAGAAAAAGGGTGATCAAGCCTTCCCAGGTTTTTATGCTACCCAGATTCTACCTACTAGCCGGTGTTGGAATGCTGAGCCGAATCAGGCCTAGTTTCCCAGATACCTATCCCTCGTTTTGTTAGGTCCACCTACAAAAAGAAACCAAAAAATAAAGGAAAATAAAGGTAGTTAGACGCGTTTCATGCATGTTAGGCCCTGGATTAGGATGCTTACAGCTTGCATGCGGGCGTCGTCCCTGCAAAAACACACATTACAAAAAAAGCTATATTAACTAAAAAAATTTGGGTGAGCACTTTTGTGCCCACCATTTCACTTGTGAGAGTTCGGTCCAGATATAGCAAGATGGGGTCTCCCCCACGCCTACTTTGGATTCCACTTGTAATGTTTTGGACGTATTATAGGGGTGTAGTCAGTGGCCATTAACTGTGAACATGGTGTTGTTGCCGTCAATTGTCTTAATGCGCATCGTCCCATTCCTAATGAGCTCTGCCACCTCATACGGCTCCATCCACCTCTGCATAAGTTTGCCCTTCCTTTCCTGGAACTAGGAATCATACAACAGTACCCATTCCCCTACCTAGAATTTCTTCAGCTTGATGTGGTTGTCATGCCACTTCTTTCTCTACTTTTGTATAATCTCTGTCCTCTACAAAGCATCCAGTCAAATTTCGTCTAGCTGATCTAGCTGGCAAATCCTCTATTTTTGAGCTTCGTCCAAGCTCAAATTTAATTCTGAATCTGTCCTCAGAGTTTTGATTTTGAACTCGATGGGCATCATTGTATTTTTTCCATAGACCAGTTGGAAAGGGGTGCATCCTGTGGTGGATTTCCACGTGGTGTTGTATGCCCAAATTGCCTCTGGAAACTGTGTGGCCCAATATTTCTTGTGTTGCTACATGGTTTTGGTCAGGATGTTTTCTATCTCCCTATTTGTCACTTCTACCTGCCCATTTGCCTATAGATGGTAGGGCATGGTTTTATTGTGCCGAACTCTGTACTGCTCCATCAGCTCAATCAATTTGGAGGTGAATTGGTGCCCTTGGTCTGTTGTTATCTCTCGAGGAACCCCAAATCATGTGAAAATATGGGAAAATAAGAAATCAACGACCATTATTTCCTTTGAGTCCCTTAATGCCTGCACTTCCACCCATTTGGTGACATAATCCGTGCAGACTAGAATAAACCTCCTTCCCATCGAAGGTGGATTAAATGGTCCCACAAAGTCCATGCCCCATTTATCAAAAGGTTTCAGGTGTACCTGGGGCTGCAGGGGCATTTCATATTGGTGGGTTGGTCTACCCATCCTCTGGCACTCGTCACACTTACTAGTATATGCTACCACGTCCTTGAATAGAGTGGTCCAAAAATACCTAGCCTATAGGATTTTGTAGGCAGTTCATTTCCCTGCAAAGTGTCCTCCGTATGGCTCATCGTGACATGCCTTGAGCACTTCTAAAAACTCCTATTTTTCTATGCATCTTCTTATAATTTGGTCTCGTCCTCCTTTAAATTGGAGACCATCCATCCAAAGGAATGATGTGCTCTTCTCTATGACCACATGCTTTTCTCAGTAGGAGAGAGTAGGTGAGGTCCTTCCGATGGCCAAGTAATTGGCTATGTCTACATGCCACGGAGTTTGTTCACTAATAGTGAATAGATATTCATCCAAAAATTGATCTTCCATTGCTTGATGTTCTGTTGGTATCAATCTGGATAGAAAATCCACCACGATGTTGTCCTTTCTCGGTTTATCGACTATAGTGATGTCGAATTCCTGCAATAGCAACAACCATCTGATAATTCTGCCACCAATGGCTGGCTTGCTCATCAGATACCTGATAGCTGCATGGTCCATATGCATGAATACCTTGTATCTAGTAATATAGTGGCAAAATTTGTTTATTGCATGGACAACTGCGAGGAATTCTTTTTCTATCACTGTATAGTTGAGCTCTGCTCCCGCCAAGTTTTTACTAACATAATAGATGGCATAAAATTCTTTGTCGTCTTTCTGCTCGAGGACTGCTCCGATCGCACCGTTAGATGCATCGTAGTAAATATGGAATGATATGGCTCAATTCGGTCCTCTCAATACTGGTGCAGATATCAATTTTTCTTTCAAAAATTGGAACACTTCTTCGCAATCTCCCATCCAATTGAACTCTACGTCCTTAGAAAGTAGGGTGTGCATTGGTTTGGCAATCTTACTAAATTTGACGACAAATCATCGATAGTACCCGACTGATCCAAGGAAACTTCTTACCTCCTTCTGCATTCTGGGGCTAGGTAGGTCTCTGATGACCTTGAACTTTCTCTTGTCTACTTTTATTCCTTCCACAGATAGGTGGTGTCCCAACACAATGCCTTCTTGCATCATCATAAAACATTTTTCATTACTTAGGGACAAATGATTTTCCTTTCTCCTATCGAGCACTCTTTCCAGATTTGTCATTGCCTCCTCGAAGGTTTCTCCATAGGCGGTGAAGTTGTCCATGTAGACTTCCACCTTGTCTCCTATCATATCAAATAATATGCTAAGCATCGCCCTTTGAAAGGTGGCAGATGCGTTGCATAGTCCAAAAGGCAATACCTTATGGGCAAACGTTCCCCATGGATAGGTGAACGTTGTTTTATCTTGATCTTCTTCCCCTATCTAGATCTGGTTGTAACCACTAAAACCATCCAGAAAGGAAAAGTATTTTCTTCCTGAGAGTTTGTCGAAGACTTGATTGATGAACGGGAGTAGGAAGTGGTCTTTCTTAGTCACCTTTTTCAATGCCCGGTAGTCCACGTAGATTCGCCATTTCCCATTCTTTTTGGGGACGACCACTAATGGTGATACCCATTCACTGTCATAAATTGCATATATGAATTTTGTAGCTAGAAGTTTATGTAGTTCTTCTCTGAAAATGTCTTTCATTTTTGGGTTCATCCTTCTCTGTGGCTATCGACTAGGTGTTTCCTGGTCATCTAAATAAATTTGATGGGTACATATTTTTAGGCTGATGCCGTGCATATGTATGTAGTCCCATGCAAATGCTTGCTGGTGTTTTACCAGAAGCTCTTCTAATTTTTCTAGCTGTGTGGGTGTCAACCTGTTGTTGACGTTTAATATCCTCCTTGGCCCAACGTGTATTTGTCGGATGTGTTGATCTTGGGTGCCAGTCAACGGCGATCCAGGTGTGGGGGTGGATGATTCTCCATGGAGAAACTCCATGATAGCACCATCCTCATCCTCTTCTACCACCTCCTCCAAGGTCATCACCGGATGGATTATAAAAAACTTTGTAGTTCCATTCTCGGTGATCCTGGGTTCTTCTGTCGAGTCCATAGACTGAGTTGGAGGTGAAATGGTCAGCCTTTTAATGTTTTGCCCATTGGAGATGGTCATTAGCCCATATTGACAGCTGATGTAAGCATCAACTATTACTAGCCATGGCCTCTCCAAAATGAGCAAGTAACCACCCAACCTGGTCTTGGTTTGTAAAACTAAAAAATTGGCTGGATATTCCCATGCACTAACTGTTACGATCACATCTTCCAACATCCCTTTTGGTGACATGGTTGATCGATCGGCTAACTAAAACACTATCATGGTTGGCTTTAGGTTCATGAGCTATAGCCTCTACATGGTCTCTTGAGGCATCACGTTGATGGCTACCCCGAGGTCAACCAATGTGTTGGACAGGGAATGTCCTCCAATTTTTACGGTCAACACTGGGCTGCCTGGATCTACATACTTCGGATGACGTGTTCTACCCATCATTAGATCTGCTAGTTTACCCATGATGTTGATAGTCTAGGTAGCTTTTCATCCTGTTCTCCTTAGACACATTTCTTTAATTACCTTGGTGTAAATGGGGACATCTCGAATTGCTTGAAATAATAGGATTATCATCGTGAGATTCTTCAAGCTCGACAAGATGTCGAATTATGGCTGTGTTGTTTTTCTTTGTTCCTACAGTCGGCTAGGAAATGGAGCCTTCACTCTCTCAAGTGCTTTTCCCTCTTCTACCAGAGGTGTCTCCTCTATTTTTTCCTCCTCTTCTACCAGTGGAGGTGTCTCTACTATTTCTTCCTCCTCTTCTACTAGAGGCGGTGTCTCTACTCCTAGTTGCCTACCTGATATAAGCTGAATATTATACATATGATACATCTCACCTTCTATGTTGTATGCTAGTTGATTTACTCTGTTGTTCGGGTTTGATGTCGATTGTGCTGGTAGCTGTGTAGGTCTCGCTGTTGGCAATGTTGGTAAGTTATGTTGGATGTGAATAGGCGCTGCACTCTATGGAGTCTAATTCCATGCATTGTGGCCTCTCCACTGTTGCCCAGGATATGGATATGGTATCCATGGCTGCTAATTCAAAAATGTTGCTAGGGGTGCATTGGTCCTGGGTGATGATCCCCACCACCCCATATTAGGTGGTTGAGGGGGTCCTTGGTGCATGTATGACCCTCCCCCATATGATGGCATTTCGGTTGGTATATTCCCCGTAAGGGGCTATGGCCAACTCTTCGTATTCTCTTTGTGTCATGCTCAGGACCTCCTCCCTAGAGTCTCTTGCTCTCTTGAAATATTGATATTGCTCTAGAAAGAGCTTCTTCATCTGGTCCCAGGTGGTGATGTGTTTGTCTCCCAGACAATGAACCATCGTAGAGCTGCATTGTCTAATGTAGAAGGAAATAATTTCAACTTTTGCGTATTTTATTTGTAATCCATAGAACTGCACAAAACATCAAACTTGAATAAAAATAGGTTAGGGTCCTCAGTCGGATGTCCTCTGAAGGACGAAAGGTGAGCAGGGGATATGTTTTTCATTTTGGTATCTCCTACTCCCTCCTCTATTGGGAAACTAAATCCAGATGAGACTTCATCGTTATCTACCATTTTTTTGGGAAATGTGGTTTCTAATGCAGTGTTTATGGCCTTTCGATCGTTTAAAACTTTTTGAGTCAATGCTCTAAGGTTTTCTGGCAAGATCGTCTGATCCTCCACAGCCTTCCACAATAGGGCTTCCTCTAGAGGAGTCCTATTAAACAGGGTATTTATGATGATTCATTCATCCCCTTGTTTATGGGATGAGGTGGCACTTTGCACAAAGTGCGGTTCCTCACTCCAATGGACTACTGGTAGGTCGGGCGAGTCTAACTCAAATCCAAAATGCTCGACTGACTCAGGTCCTGATGGATTAGTTCTTATAAAGCAACCGTCAGGTCCTCTTCTTCTCGAAGAACTCATACAAGGTCAGATGGAAGGTTTCAGGGTATTGTAAGCAATCTAATTAAGATGCTTCCCTAAAAATAGTGCCAAAATGTTGCGGGCCAAACAAGGTGAATGGTTTCCTATTTTTGTCACATGCTCGTGCATTTAATTATCAACCCAGGGAGCTTTGTAAACTTGCGAAGAGTCAAAATTAGGTTACTACAATACCACTGGAGGTGAATCTACTAATCCTACGTTTGGGGGTGTTCTTGAAATGGTTGTCAATCATTCCCACACTCCTCAATAAATTACGTAAGAAGAAAAAAATTAAATCTATAGAAATAAATCATGTACACATTCCTAAAAATAAATCTATTGCAAATACTGGAACTAGCAAACCAATGAACATTCCTATGAAAGCAATAAACTAATTAAAATAAATAAACAAAAAGGAAATGGGGAAGAAATACTGGCTTGGAGTAGGCCCAGGCTCTAGCAGCTTCTTCTTGATCGAACACGTGCTTTAGAACTTTTGGAACTGTAATATATTTATCAATGTATTACAATCTATCTTCTGCAACTCTAAATGGATCTTTATTAATTATTTCTATATATTTTTTAGAACGATCTGCATGTGTTTATATAACACACCCGTAGAACTTCTATTACAGAAGTGGTTGCAATAGTCGATTCTTCCCATACTAAATTAGAACAGTCTGGCAAATGCAATCGATGTCTGGCATTCTATTTTGATGGCGGTGTGTTCATTTCGGTTTGCACTTTTCCTAGCATCCATAAGATGTTTCGATACATTGGTGCTATCTCCAATTTAGCTTTACATGACGCAGAGCTAGAACTGTACCAGCCACTGTCATCCACATCATTCAAATCTAGTCAACGGGCAAAGAATCAGTGGTGCCTTCCTTATGAGGAAGGTACCTTGTTATTGTGGCACCTTCTGGTTGTAGGGAGGTGCTTGCCTTCTATTAGCACCTTATAGCTGTGGGGAGGCACTTGCATTCTATTAGTGCCTTTTGGATGTGGGGAGATTCTTGCCTTCTGTTGGTGCCTTTCGATTGCAGGGAGGCACTGGTATTCAGTTGGCACCTTCCGACTGCAGGGAGGTGCTCGTATTGAGTTGGCACCTTTCGAATACAGGGAGGCATTGGTATTTAGTTGGTGTCTTCTGACTACAGGGAGGTGCTCGTATTTAGTTGGTGCATTATGATTGCAAGGAGGCACTGGTATTCAGTTTGCGCCTTCTGACTGCAGGGAGGCGCTCATATTCAGTTGGTGCCTTTCGACTGTAGGGAGGTGCTGGTATTCAGTTGGCACCTTCTGACTACAGGGAGGCACTCGTATTTTATTTGGCACCTTCTTATTGCAAGGATGCGCTTGTTCCCTTGGCGCATTTCAGTTGCAAGGAGGCACCTATGTTCTCTACATTGACCCCCGATGAAATAAAGTGCCAGGTCCATCAAAAGGACCTTGACCATTCCAAATCTAACTAAATCAGCTGCAATTCCACAAAACATACTAAAAACACACAAATTAGATAACACGCATAATTATATCAAATATCTATATAATCATTCATAAAAGTATGCAATCCTTATTATACATCTGCATATTGATCAAATAAATATGTACAAAATATGAGCATTTCTAGTGCTCATCAGTTCCAAAAGTATATTGGTCATATGTAAGATAAATATAACCTAATAATATCTCAAGATATTTTTACTACAATTTGTAAATTATTAATTAAAGTACAAAATTTGTATGCTATCATTATTCATTTTAGGATCAAAATATTATTTATCCTTTCCCAAGACCAACAATTATTTAACCTATTTATTTTTTCATATTTATCATAAATCCCTTTGTATGCTCCTCAAATTCACAAAATATATTGATTTGTTTATTATATTTAATAATATCAAAACCATTATCTCTATTAATTTTAAAATAAATTGACTAGATTTAATGTGAGTTAAAATACTGTTGCATAAGGAATATCAAGGTTTCTAACATATAAAGGTAGGAGATTAGTTAAAAGATTAAGTAAAATATTTATATTCCTCAATGATGAATTGTAAATGAAAATATTACTTTTATTAGTAAAATTCTATCAAATATACTCAGGTAGAAAATCATGTAAATCAAAATTTAAATGATAATACTTAAAAGCATGAAATATTAACCAAAAGAATAATAAATCATATTATCTGTAGGTCCTTGGGAAGTATTTTTTTGATATATGGATTCCTTATCTATGTCAACTACCATGATAACATGATTTTGAAGAGACTAAGAAATTCATAAGAAGGATACAAAATATGCATTTCCATAAAAGGTAAAGAATTTAAAAACTAGAAAAATCTATTAATGTGTAATGCACTTAGATTAAATATCATTTGATTATTTTATTTGACAATGGGTGCACCAATATTCTATTTCCACTTTGTTAATTAATTAGTCTAGAAAATTTGGATACATGGGATAAGTGTGGCAAGCATATAGCTTAGGTATTATAAGTTTCTTTAAAACTTGTAGTTTTATATTCCCTATAGTGATGCAAATATAGGGCTTAATATTGTGCCTCTATACTCCCATGATGTTATTTAAGGATTACTTTAAGTATGGTATCACTTGGAAGGATAAATACCATAAACATTATTTGAGTTCACTTAAGATATTGGTTAAAAGTTCATGGTTTATTGTGTAAGAAGAAATTAAGGTAAGGATACCTCTAACTATGTAAATAAAAAAATAAGAAAAATAATCAAATTTAAACCATGAGAATAAATGAGTTTAAGAATTCACAAAATAAATATCTCAACATTGAGAACTCTTTTATTATTAAAATTAAAGGATTTCTCAATTGATGTTTTACCCTGAACAAAGCCTTACGAAGGATTTTATATAGCCTGATATTTTAAAAATTTAAAAGATATTAAGGTACAATTATGTGTATGGATATTTAAATGTCTTTATAGAAATCTACAATAATTCTTATTTAGTGTAAGGATGGCACCTTGTGTCTATCTATAGATTACCAAATGCATAATAAGATGACCATCAAGTATTAATAATTTTTAAAATCTTACAAGAAGCAATAATATTTTTCAAAATTTATCTAAGATTAAGATATCATTAATTAAGGATTAAGGATTATTATTTCCCTAAAAATATTTTGAAGACTAGGCATTGACACTATAATTTCACATTAACTTTTTTGGCTTGACAAACACACCAACAAATCTCATGGAATTTATAAATATTATTATTATAAGCTTCTTAGAAAATTATTCTTTTGTATTAATGACAATTTGATATGTTTTCAAAATGAACAAGATCATGATAAACATATAAGATTGGTTTTCTAAAAAATAATATAACATGATCTATGAGAAAATAGTCCAAAATTCAAGTTTTCTAGCCCAAGGTCCACTTTCTTAAATATGATTTCAAATAAAAAAATAGTAGTAGACCAAGCCATAATAGATGAGATTATACCAAAGAACATAATGTAAATCAAATTTTCATAGGTCTAAATGAATTAAAGTCAAATATACAAAAGGAGTTCTTCTATATGACGCTCACATCACTTCTCTCAAAGAAAAATAAATATGTTTGAAAGGATGAAAAAGTGTGAGGTCATATTTTTGAAATTAAAAGAAGTTTTGACAACTACCTCTATTTTTATAGCAATAGTTCATACTAGGGTTATGCATAAGGGGTCAGACTTAAAATGTACTTGTAAAAAATAGGTGAATCCATTTTGAAATTGTGATGAATCCTAGCAAACTTCATATTTGAGAAAATGGTGAATTATCTTAGTTTTAAAAAAAAATTAGAAAAAATTGATGAATTTGATAGTTTTGGCTAGACCATGTGGAAAATGAGATCCGACCATGGGTCAGTGCCAAATATGGTTCGACCTCAAACTAGGTGTAGAAAATGGTTTATTCTTAGAACATGGTATTGGTTGTGGAGCTTGATTCTCTCTCTTTTGGAGTTCTTGTTTTCATCCACACTTGGATCCACTCCATGAAGGGGGGTTGTAGGGGGGGCAACACCCCTCCTACTAGGTCATTAGAGGGGTCTAGAGGGACAATAGTTTTTTTGGATGCAAAATAGGGTCTTGGATATCAACTTGGTTTAGAATAGGGTCTGGCTTGGTGTAAAATAGGGTTTGAATATTATCTTGGTGTAGAACAGAGTCTGGCCTAGTGTAAAACAAGATTAAAAAATTATCTTGGTGTAGAATAGGATTGGAAAATTGACATGGTATAGAATAAGATTCAGTATGGTAAAATTCAGGGTTTAGATATCAACTTGGTGTAGAACAAGGTCCGACCTGGTGCAAAATAGGGTTTGAATATCACCTTGGTGTAGAATAAGATTTAGTTTGGTGTAAAATAGGGTTCAAAAATTGGCCTAGTGCAGAATAGGGTCTGGTCTGGTGCAAAATAGGGTCTAAAAATTGTCTTGATGTATAACATAGTCTAGCTTGGTGAAAAATAGGATCCATATATCAACTTGATGTAGAACAAGATTTGAATATCAGTCTGGTGTAGAACAAGGTCTAACCTAGGTAAAACAAGGTTCGAATATCAATATGGTGTAGAACACGATTCAACCTAGTGTAAAACAAGATTTGAAAATTGGTTTGATGTAGAATAATGTTTACCCTGGTATAAAACAAGATTCAAAAATTATCCTAGGGTATAATAGGTTCTAGATTAGTACATAACAAATTTTGGATATCGACACGGTGAAGAACAAGGTCTGAAAATTAGCCTGTGAAGAAAAAGGTCCAATAGTTTATTTGGATGCAAATAAATATTTGAATATCGGTCTGGTGTGGAAAAATGATCTAGTAGTCCATCGTAAAGTAGAACAATATTTAAATATCAGCTTGATCTACAACAAGATCTAAAAATTAGCTTGGTGCAGAACAAGATTTGGTAGTATATTTGGATGTAAATCAGGATCTAGATATCAGTCTTGTGTAGAACAGGGTCAAGTAGTCCATTCAAAAGTAGAACAGGGTTTAGATATCAGTCTAGTCCATAATAGGGCCTGGCCTAGTGCATAAAATGATCCGATCTACTACAAAAATAGGTTTGATTTGGTGCAAAATAGGGTTTAATCTTATCTAGTGCTAAACAAGATCTAGTCTAGTGTAGAACAGGGTTTGATCTTGTCTAGTGCTGAACATGATCCAATATTGTGTAGAAATAGGTATGATCTAGTACATAAATGGGTCCAATATGGTGCAAAATTGGGTTGGCATATCCATCTAGTGTAGAACAAGATCCAAAATAAAAAAGTATTGTTAGGGTGTTAATTATATAAAGTGGTATACTTGGCAAATTAGGCAGGATAATTTTAAAATTTTAAAATTTTATGGTGAAAAGGATCCTCCATTTAGGCGGGATTACTAGTGAATTTAAAAGAAAATCATCATACTATTATCAATGCACGATGAACTGACATCTAAAAAAATCTAAAAATTTTCAAAAAGATATTTTAACTCTTAGTACAAAAAATATCTCACAAGAATATATCCATGGTTTTGTATAACAATATGTACCATTTTAATTTTTAAATCTATTGGTTATTTTATATCTAATCTTACAATTTTTACTTGGAGATACTTTGTATTTAATCCATTGGTTTTCTATAAGATATTGCGACTCCAGTTTTAGTGTATCTAGACATAGGATGCTTGCTTAAGGATATAAAAGATCATTTCTATATATATTTTTTCTCCTTTTATTAATCATATCTTAGTTTATGATACACCAAAAAATTTAATTTATCTCTTAATTAAGAATATATGAAGAGGATGGTCCTCAATATTTTGGGATTATAATGCATCACATCCTTATTGAATTTGATAATAATGTGCTATGTACATCAACAGTAAGTTTAGATATACAGTATAAAAACACATATGAGGTATTATAGAATGCATAATTATATGGTAAGGCATTGACTATAATAAAAATATCAAACAATAATTTTGGAATGATTTCAATAACACCTTTTCATTGAGTTTGGATATTTGTGCAAGGAATATTTGGATGCACATTTTCATTGATTTTGGATATTTGTGTAAGGAATATTTGGATGCTAGAATTAGCTAAATTTGACTAATGCAAAAAAAAAAATAGTTACCTCAATTTGAATCATACATAACTTTTAATTCATGTGTTGGATTACAAAGTCATTATGGAGTAGGTTTGAATACCTTTCGTATAACCTATTTTAAAATAAATTCATATGAACTCTTGCTATAAAATATGATCTAACAATTTTTATTGAATTCAAGCTCAAAACATCACATTCAAAAATAAATTTAAGTGGCATGTAAAAAAAAGGATTAAAAGAAATATAAAATTATTCTTAGTAATAAAATATATTCAAAAAAGGTATCTCAATATTCAAATATATAACACTTTATTATAATATTTCACCTCAAGAGAGAGTATTGGTGGGAAAATCATGGAAAATATAATACTTTGATTTTGTTAAAAAAAGGAGAACATGTAATTACCGAGATGGTCCATACAAGGAAAATAAGTAGAATTTTTAAATCTATGGTTATAAATTAAAGGAGTATGCATACTAAAATAATAAGAAGTAGTAATGACTTTGGAATCATACTCAAGTATCATTACCTAAATTAAAATAATTGAACTAGACAAAGAAGATTTGAAAAATAAGCCAAGAGGAAAAAGACATACAAACTCAATACCACTATTGGATTCAAAAAAACTTATTGGATTAAAATGGAATCAATTATAAAATACATGTAAGGCATGGGAAATGAAAGTGAAGCAGGATAAACACATACCAATGATGGAAATTTTCCAAAATTTATATTATGGAAAAAACTTACTTCAAGTGATCAATAAAATATATGCGTAGATGGATCAAATATAACCTAGATAATTATAAATCTAACTTTGAAGGATTGTGATTAAAATAGACTAGATGCCAATTAATGCTACCTTATAAGTTTATACTAATGTGAAACATTACTTTTTTAAAGGCTTGATAAGGTCATAGTGATTATTTTCCCACATGTTTCAAGGATGAATGTCTTCAAAGAGGAAGGCCATATTGTATAGCAAAATTTAATATTCAGTATTTATGTTTACATCTATTTTGTATTTAAGCCTATAATTTTGTATTTGGAGCTAGTTTGTATTTAATCCCTTGGTATTTGTATAAGGTGTTATCATTCTAAGTTAAATATATCTAGAAATATATGTTTTCTCAAGTAGTAAGAAACCTTTAGCATAAGGATTTATCCCTTTCTATAATTATCTCCTACTCTTTTATAATCAAACTATATCATTAATATCTTGGTTAATGGGTTCTCCCTTCATGTTTGTTGTTGGAATCATCCTATCCTTATTGTATTTTTTGGTACAATTTTATTAACACTTAAGTGTGATACACTTAGGCCCTCTACATCCTACGAATTTTTGTTTTGATATACAATATTTGTATGGTGGTATCACTCTAGTAGAAGCTTATCATATACAAAATATATGTACATAAAATTAGAATAAAAAAAGTGTTAAATAAAATATCTATTTATAAGTTAAATTGTATTATTGAATTATTTGATTTGGTTTAAAATTTTGTACTCTTATATGACATACTACATCTAGTAATTAACAAGTATATACTTTCAAACAAACATATGATCAAAGCTTCAATCCATGCTATCTTATATCCCCCTCACAATAGAACTCTAATTTTGTGACTCTAAGAGCATTCTTTATTTATTTTCTTTATCCTAATAATAAATTATCTTTGATTCTAATTGTGAATTGTATGTGTCAGAATTGCAATACTTAGGAAAAATTATTTCAACTAAAGGGATTGTAGTGGATCCTAAGAAAATAGAAGCCATTTTGAATTGTCCACCACCTACAAATGTGATTGAAGTTCAAATTTTCATGGGTTTAATTGAATACTATAGTTATTATGTGAGGTACTATACCAATATCATCTCACAAATAACCAACCTTCAAAGAAAAGGATATGAATTCAAGTGGATAGAGAAATGTGAGGAAACCTTTAGTTTGCTAAAGAAAAATATTATCACACCTCCTATACTAAAAGTACCTGATCTTCAAGGAAGTTTCTCAGTTTGTACTGATACATAATTAGAAGGTTTAGTAGGAGTGATATCATAGGAAGAAGTTAGTGGTAGCTTATGGATCTAGAAATTTGAAAATATATGAAGTTAATTATGCAACCCATGACTTACAGTTGGCAACTATAGTTTTTGCTCTCAATAGTTGATGATATTATCTATTTGGTAGACCCTTTCAGCTAAGGATAAATTATAAAAGTCTACAATACATATTTACTCAACCTTTTCTCAATGCTAGGTAGAGGAGGTGGATGGAATTCCTCATAGAATACAATTTTGGTAATGAGTATATTAAAGGAAAAGACAATAAAGTCATTGATGCATTGAGCAGGAGAAGACATATAGAGGTTTTGTCTTGCATCCATGTTGACTTGATGGAACAAGTAAAATAAATACAAAATTAGCATGAATACTACAACTAAATTGAGGAAATTATGGAAGAGAAACCTAATGAAAACAATAACTTTGCTATCAAGGATGGTTTCTTATGTTTTAAGAATAGGGTAGTAATTCCTGAGATTGGAAATTTGATAAGGATGATTATGAATGAAGCACATAAATCTCCATATTTTCTCATCTAGGAGGAGTAAATATGAGGTATAATATGAAAAATACATTATTATGATAAGGAACGAAGAGAGACATAACTAAATTTATCACTCAATGCCTTGAGTGCCAAAAGGTAAAAGCAGAACATAGACATCATATTGGTTTTTTGTATTTGCATGACATGTCTATGCAAAAATGACAAGTTATTTTGATGGATTTCATAGTATGACTGACTAATAATAGGTTTCAACATGATACAATCCTAGTGGTGGTTGACAAACTGACCAAGGATGTGCACTTTATACCTAGGAATACTAAGGATAATGTTGTGGCTATGGCTAATATATTTGTCAAGGAAATATTTTGGCTTCATGGATTTTTGGAGGTAATAATATTGGATAGGGACTCAAAATTCACATCTAATTTTTGGTAATCCTTGCATCGTTCCATTGGTACTAGATTGAATATCAATTTTACTTACCATGCAAAGACTTATGGATAAAATAACAGAGTTAACCAAGTTCTAGAAGACATGCTTCACATGTACTGTATGGATTAAAAAATCTATTGGGTAGATTACTTACATTTGGTATATTTTACCCTAAATAATGAACACAATTCAACCATAGGCATGGATCTATTTGAAGCTTTATATGGTAGAAAGTATAGGAAACCATTGATGTGGGATAATCCAAAATACTGTATTGTGCTTGGTCTAGACATGGTCAACGAAATGGAGTAATAGTTGAGGGTGATCAGATAGAGGTTGAAGGAAGTTGCATACCATTAGAAAAACTATGTCGATCTAAAAATATCATCAAAAGAATTTTTTGTGGGAGATAGTGTGTTTATGAGGATAAAGCCTAAGAAGATCGCAATCAAGTCCACAAACACTACACCAAAAAAAGGCTTTAATGATGGCTAAACTAAGGTGGTAAAAACCACCCTAATAGATCCTAATAGGGTACTTTATAAATACCCTCTTAGAATAACCAACCTCTTTGGCTCACCCTAAGAGGGTGGTTATAAGCCACCCTTGTAGGACTAAGATGGTAGTTATAAATCATTGTCTTAGGGATCAAAATAAGATAGTGGTTATAAGAGGGTGATCTAAGAGAGTGATTTATAATTACCTTATTAGGGATAAGAGGGCAGTTTATATGTGCCATATTAGGGGAACCCAAATTTTTTTAGGTGCCCCTATGAGGGTGGTTATGTACTACCCTCTCATCCTTAATAGGGTGGTTATAAACCACCTTCGTAGAGGTGGTTTAGGTTTTTATTAATATGTGGTCATAAACCCTATGTGGTGATATCATTTTTATTTGAAGCTTTAGATAGTCCACTATGCCTTATCTACTGTAACTAGTCCTTCGCTGCACCTTAGCTACTACAACCAATTAGTCACATCTTAGTAACCTCCACTTTACACCTTAGCTACTCTAACATCCATGCCCCAAATCTCACCTTAGATACTGTAATGATCATGCCTTAGCTACTACAACCTCCAAAAAACACCCTAG
Source organism: Wollemia nobilis (assembly GCA_028583015.1). Taxonomy (NCBI): domain Eukaryota; kingdom Viridiplantae; phylum Streptophyta; class Pinopsida; order Araucariales; family Araucariaceae; genus Wollemia; species Wollemia nobilis. The sequence goes on from JAQPPZ010005120.1 coordinate 2,962,343, forward strand.
ATTTTGTAACCTCCACACTATGCCATAGCTACTACAACCTCCACACCGCATGCAAAATCTAGGCTCCTAGGCTTCTATTTATGTTGTTCATTTTTTGGCTGGGGTTTTCCCTAAAACTTATAGGGATCTCGAGCTTCAATTTGTGATGTTATTTTTTTTTTGGGTTTTACCCTAATTTGTTTTTGAAATTTCTACTAATTACCCAAAATGGAGCACGAAGATGAAGACAAGGTTAGTTAGGTTGAACGAATTTTGTATTATTTTAGGTATTTTTGTGATTAGGGTTGTAAATATTTTTTTTTTTGTAATGTTGTGTTTATGCATGATATTTGTAAAATGTAAACCCTATATTAAACTCTAGATTAAAATTTAAACTCGTTTAAGCATGAGGTCTCTTCAAAATTTCATCATTCGATGTTTTCTTTGTGGTTGATAAAATGTGGAGCCGTACACTAGGGTGTACCCCTAATAAATTCAAAGGATATTACATTCATAGTTTTTCCAATATTTGCCATGATAGCATACTACTATGAAGGTATATATCTTGCTCATTATACTATTCCAAGATGAGAACTTTTAAAACGAATCCCGTAGGGTTGGGGGAGGAAACACCATCATGGAAAACCAACTATTCTAAGCCCAAAATTTTTGAAATAAATCTCGTTGGGTTGGGGAAACACCACCACAAAAAAATAGCTATATCTGATCTTGGTTGGCCAGTACGAGGAAATATCGACACTCAAATTTTTAATAGGTAGGGAGGTTTTTTGCAATGCAAAGAATGAGATGAACTAAATGTTTATATATCAAGAGGCTGCCAAGGAAAAAATTTTGTCCAACCAAAATAAAACACTCCCATATAAAAACATAGTCACCCCCACTCTTTAAAGATTTACAATACCCTTGATCAAAATCCTATAATTATACATCCTTAGCATATGAAGATAACCTTCCATTATATTATACATACTATAATTAAACTATTCTTAATTATCAAATTTTACATGTAGAATCCACATACAATTTTCAAAACCACTACACTTGTCACTGCATCCAATCCTCCTAGGATGTTTGATATGAGAAAGACTTGAAGAAACTTCTAACATACTGACAAATAAAATAAAGAGTGAGACATGACATTACTCTATTTTATCATTTGCATTTTGGTGCAACTGAATCTATCAAATTCTAGACCAATAGATTCCTCTCCCTGCATTGACACTTCCCCTCATATTTTTATGGATATTTTTTGTGGTGTTCAGGCTCACATTTCTCTTTCCATGCTAAAATAATCATTGAACTCAAACCATCGTAATACACTCTCATGTGCCTTCATTATCAAAATGACAATAGGATAATTATTAGCACTCATGGTTTTCACTAGACAAATTTCAAAAAAAGTAGTAATATATGCTAGATACAACACTTACACTTTCACCTACATAATAAAATATTTTACTGCTTCCAATCCCTACACAAGAGCAATACAATATGCTTTGTTTTTGGTTGTGATATATTATTTAAATTATCCATTGTATATGACCTCTCTTCTTGTAGCATTATAAGGCAAAGACCACAGTAGTTGGAAATAAATTTTCTTTTCTTGTAAAAATTTACAAAGGCCATGCATGAATCAATTTATAGTTGGTTATGTTATAAAATTTTGTTCTTTAAATAGGACCTTTAAAACATCACAAACTTTAGTTTTTGAGAAATAAGCCATAGTTATTTTATATTATAATTTCATACTAAAAGGTTAAACTCAACATAATTGAAGAAAATCAAGATAAGTGCTAGAATTATTTAGGTTTCTAAATCTGCCTTAGAAGCAAGGATTTTGTGGCAAGTTGAAAAGAGAAAATACTCATAGTTATCCATAGATTATAAATTTATAGAAATAATAGTTGATATTTATTAGTCATACTATTGTCTTTAGATGGTCTAAAGATCTGCAATACATATTTGTGACAGTGGTGTGTGATACTTAAAACATCAATATTTTTTTATAGGACAGGTGTAGAATATTTGACTTTTAGAAGACCTCTAAAATTATTGCTTGCTTAAATAAATTGCACTTCTAGTAGATTGATAGATACGATTGTAATAATATAACTAAATTGTATACCTAATCCTCAGCCAATATGACTCCAGTGCTACGAGAAAATATCTCCATATGTTTTTTGGTGATTGAAGTTTTTTCATATTAGGAAGCTCTTGGAGTGCTTATACTATCCTAAGATTTCCCACTACTCAATTCACTTTTTCAACGAAAGGATTTCTCCCAAACTGGATTATCATTGGATTTCCTTTTCACACATATTGAGGTGCCATTTTTAATGCATGGTCTGCAAGTTCTATAGATGGGAAAGTAACAAATGCTTGGCCCCTCATCTGACCCTCCAACATTAACTTTATACCAATTCTAGATTTTACTTTATCCATGCTTTCAAAAAGGGACCCAAATATGAAGTGTAAATAATCCACAATTACATATTTTGCCAAGTTATTAATATATAAAATATAATCTATAATATTAGTAGGAGGAAGCTTGTCAGCTTCTATATAGACACATGATAATTAAATATGATCAAGGTTGGGTATACACCATTTTTTGAAATGACTTTTTAATAATAAGGTACCAATTTATTTTTTTAGGCTTATGCATGTTTGGTAATCCTCTTTGGATATACAAGTTAGACACGTAATATATCAAGTAAAAAAAATAAATTTATGATAATAAGCTATAAATAATATTTCTTGAAGTATAGCATGTTATGGAGTCTTGAAAAACAAACTATAAGACTGCACAATTTTGTATATTGTAATATGTTTATAGGATGTTTAAAATATTTATTATCAGTTTTGATAAGCTGTGATGAAGGGGTAATAGCTTGTTAGTTTAAGTTCTAGGTCTACAAATATAACACTTATATCTCAATTGTTTGCAAAATTTATGTTGTTATTTTAAGTTCTAGGTCTAAAATTTACGTAGATTTGGAACAATTACAAGATATTTTACATACCCTTACATCTAGTTGTCGTCTAGCAGTACATGAATCAAGATACCTTGTAGAATTTATTTCCAACTGAACCATTTTCATCTCCTAAGAATTAAATTATTTCTCCATATTGGATTTTCCATTTATTTTTTTAGAGCATTCTTTACCCTATATGGGGCTTATGTATATGATGGTGCCTAGTGATTTTTTAAGGCTACCTAGTTAATGAAAATATCCTATTAAAAACGTATATGTTTGTAAATTTTTTTGTGTCATATATTTTTTGCTTTTCATATATTAAACATATATATTTTTTCTAATGTTGTATCAAGTTGTATCCATATTATATCTAGAAAATTTGGCGTATCCATATCTAATTCTATACAAGTATTAGATATCATATACATTTCCATCCAATCTTATTTTTATAAAACAAACTTAGAAATAAACTAATTATAGTAGGGCAAAAAAACATACATTCTTCTTTGTGGTTTAAGTGTAAATAGAAATCACCTACTTATTATCTCCAAACAAGAAATACCCGCATATCATTATAGATTTGGGATTATAGTATCTTGCTCTATTGTGGTCAATGATACAAGATGAAGTAATTAGCATGTTCTTTTACTATTTTATCCATTTTTTCAAATGGTAAGCACTGATTTTCTATGTTCTATTTGTTTGATGATAAATAAGAAGGGTGCTATATACTTAAATTTAAATAATAACAATATATTTTACTACTTCCAATCCCTACACAAGAGCAATACAATATGCTTTGTTGTTGGTAGTGATATAATATTTAAGATATCCATTGTATATGACCTCTCTTGTTATTGTAAATATGAAGCTGAAATAGATTAAAGAACAAGGATTTAAATAAGCCCAAAATACAAATGGTAACCCTGGAAAGCAACAGTAGATCCAAGGATTATGCATAGAAGGCTTAATCCAAAATACAAGTGATAAGGAAAGCCGATTATTCTACGAAATAAAAGACACCTAGACTTAGACCAAACCAATATGAGTGACTAATCATCTCACATGTACAAGAATTTATTAAACCTAAGACTAAGTCCTAAATCCTACAAACCTAGGCAATACCTAAGGTGTAGAAAAATAAAAATTAGACCTCATAATTCATCCCAAAAAAAGAAGCATTGGACTCCAATGCTTTTAAAAAAGAGTGAAAATCTTGAGATATTTGGTGAGCAAATATCCAGTGGGTCCGATGTGGAAGTTGACCATAATGGGCTACAAGATATGAAGTATAACTACCCTAGAGAGTTTATCAAGTCTTCATATCGAAGAGTGTATCAGTGGTAAGCAGAAGTTGTACATCAGGAACCACATCAATAGCATGACTAATAGCTAGAGTGAATTCCAAGGTGGAATCATAGTATTATTTGAGAAGATCAACATTGATGATGTCATGAATGCCAAGATGAGCCAAAAGATCTAGGTAAAAGGTATTCTTAAAAAAAAATTAACAATGGTATATGGCCCATAACGAAGAGGTTTTATCTTTCTATGTGCCTTACCCATAAAATATCATTTATCCAAATAAAACCATACCATTAGGGTTTATGATTGAGTAAGAAATAATAGATCGTACTATAGGGTTTCTATTGGCACTCAAAAATTGAGTTATATTTACTATAAAAAAGTATATTTACTTATTTTTTTCCCTCGTAGAAGCTTCTACATTTTTGCTAGAAATTTATAACTAATTTTTAGTATCACAGTTATGATTATGTAGCTATTAGATACCTAAGTATATACATGTGGAGAAATAAGAAGATAATTTGTAAGATATTTCTCAGCTTAACGATCATGGATCAAGGGAAAAATAGGAAGCTATTGTAGGAGAAACAAAACAACCAAAAAAAGAGTTTAAAGAAGAGGTAGTAATAGATATCCAAGAAGAAGCAAAAGTAGAATCCAAAGATGAATCAAAATATGGGAGCATGAAAAAAATCATAAAATAGAGGAGCAAAGATTTGAAGAGTAAAAAAAGGTAGAAAATCAAGCTAAGGTTGGAGTATATCACCATCCACACCACCATATGAGGTAACAATAAAGGAGACAAGACATAGTGCAACATAGGAGCTATGATGGACATACATGGAACCAAAGGATTAATTATGGGTGTTCAAGCAGAATGAGGGCAACTTGGCATCATCAAACACTACCACCAATTAATATTTCACTTGGATGGAGGAAAAATCAATATTAGTACCAATTATCAACATTGTTTAGAAGATCATATTATTTAGTTTCTTCCTATATTTTGAGGATAAAACATTTTGTAAGAGAGATAGAATTTTAGGTACCTAGGAATATGAATGTGGGGATATAATATAGTATTATATATGTATATTATGATATGGGTCACTTATAATATTATAATATAATAGTATATGGCTTGGTGATATATTATAATATTATATACTTTGTACTCATATAAGGTGAACGCTCTAATTATTGTATAAATAGAGATGCACCTCAAGTTGTAGAAACAAGTCATATCAAGTATTATTTATAATAGTCTTGGATTAAGGAGGAGAGATTGGAGTGATTCCTTCCTTAAGGAGTAATATTTGGTGTTTCCCTACCTCAAGGGTATTATCTATCTCTATTTTCTTACATGGATTATTTTTGTGGAATATTATTTATGGAAGGATGCTTGATTTTTTTTATATTGGTGAATAATTTTCTATTAATGATAATTGATGTTCATAACACTAGCTCATAAGCTAAAGACTCCCTAAGGTTCATCATATATACACCTATATTTTCATCATTAAATATGGAATAAGCCTTGGATCTTGGGTTTTGGTGCTCAAATATGTCATTCATGGGCATATTTATCCTAACATGATTGCCACATGTTGGGGCAATTATTGTTCCATCATAAAAATCTTATTTTGAGATAATGTGGTCACATCACAAATACCTCATTAAGGGATTATTTAGTTTTTTTGTGATGTTAATATTCACTACATAACATCAAAGTTCCAATAGATATTTAGGACCCTACAATAGATTCATATAGTTCATAAAAACCAAGATTAGGGTACTTTTCTTCTTTTAAATTGGAATTGTTATCAGACCATTTCTTAATTTTAGTTTCATCATCATGAGTTATCAAAGGAGGATGGTTGCTGTAATTTTAAATGGTAATAGAAGGAGATATATCCTCTTTTATTTCTATAGAAGTTGGAATATACTTCTTTCTATAACTACTAATCATTTTAATGCCCTTGGAAGAAGTTGGAGGAGCAATAAGCGTAAGAAACAAGTAAAATCAAGAACAACATAGTATTTTACCAAAATATTCTACCCATAAGCAAACAAAATATTCAAAACCCTTAAAACAAATAAAATTTTATTTTATTTTAGAAACCCTAAAATAAGGAAAACTAAGGAAATTTATATTTAGAATGCAATAAAGAGTGGTGACTAATAAAAGCACTATGGTAGCTAACCTGCCAAACCCTAGAGGTTAAAAAAGGAAAAGAACTACCTCAAAAGGTAATTTCATGTTGGGTTCACAAACATGTTTGCACAAAAAAGGATATCTAGTATAATTGTTAAAATTAATACCAAATAAACCAAACTTTTAGAGTTAATATAGTAAATTAGTAATTAAAAAATAGTTTTTAAGCATTCAAGAAGAGCTACACTAAATAGGATGCCAAAATCTATCCTAATTCAAACATAAATAGTTTTTAAGCATTCAAGAAGAGCTACATTAAAATTTTCCATAAATTACAAAGCTAGAGCTAATCCTAATGTAGTGAATATTATTACTTGACACCTTGGGCATTAAGGGCCATATCATTAAAAATATAAATAGAATAAATATCTCATTTATACCCTATCCTACATGCAATGCCACTACAATACAATAAGGATAGATTATACCTAGGATATTTGTAGATAGGTATAGATAGATAGGTATTAACATGGAACAAAATTCCAATCATGGAATATGCCACTAGACTTGAATACCTTGAAATATAGTCCTCGAATGAAAATCAGTAATATTTGAATGCAAAACCTAGTACAACATCCTATCATCCTCCATTGAAAGTAGTCAACTAGTAGTCATTGGCTTTGGTTGTACTTGCAAGGATGAGAGAGAGAGAGAGAGAGAGAGAGAGAGAGAGATAGTAACCTTTGAATACAAATCCTATTACAACATTCTATTTTCCTCAATGGAATGTAGTGAGCTAGTAGTCAATGGCTTTGGTTGTACTTGCAAGGATGAGAGAGAGAGAGAGATAAATATCATGAAAGCAATATTGTCAATAAGTAAATATAGTGATAAAATGAGGAAATAAATGGGGTATTTATAGTAGATAAAATGAAATAACCTTACCTTTGAAGCCAATGGGTAATTTTTTGTTTTTTAAGGTGATAAAATCATAATTTTTACTCCAAATGACATGCCATTCAAAATATTGGTGAAAACGCTTGTTAGCATCACAAGCGTATATCAAAAACCTTAAAATTCAATCAATGAGAATGATCATTAATTAAAATAGTGATTGTGGAACCATTAATTTTTAGGACATGTGCTTTGGGGGACACGTCCAAAGATATCTTGATCTACCTCTATCCTTATTTTTAGGTTTTCAAAATATTAGAAGGCATAAACATCATGAAATATGGGAAACCAAAACCATTGACCAACATGGCTCATTGTCATCCTACCCTGAGACTAGAAAAGTCATCCCACCCTTGTTTTGTAAATAGGAAGACAATATTTTCCACCACTTAAAAAGTGATTTGCTAACGCTCTTTCTAAAATACAAGGAGACACAACACCATAGGAAATTATCTCTTTCATATGTTATAATAATGGATGTTTGATTGGATAAAAACCAACTCCATGAGGATTGTTCCATATGACCTATAGCCTCATGGAAATTAAAAATAAATTTACTTCACATGCTATAAGGAACACAATCTCACTGATGATGAGCCATCATAATCTCATAAAAAGATGGAATAAAATCAACAAGTGAGGGAGCCAAATCACTTTAGTCTCAAAATATAATATAAAATTTATACTCAAATAAATTTAAATTTGATTTATCATTATATTCATAATTAACATTGATTACTAATGTCTAATTGATCTATTTTATTGTATATGCTTGGTGTTATGAGTTGACCATTGATCTATTATATACCTCTAGCTATGAGTTACATTGTTCTCCTTCCTTTGATAGAATCTATAGTTCCAAAAGTATATTGGTTATATGTAAGATAAATATAACCTAATAATATCTCAAGATATTTTTACTACAATTTGTAAATTATTAATTAAAGTACAAAATTTTTATGCTATCATTATTCATTTTAGGATAAAAATATTATTTATCCTTTCTCAAGACCAAAATTATTTATCCAATTTATTTTTTTCATAGTGATCATAAATCCCTTTGTATGCTCCTCAAATTCACAAAATATATTGATTTGTTTATTATATTTAATAATAGGAAAACGATTATCTCTATTAATTTTAAAATAAATTGACTAGATTTAATGTGAGTTAAAATAGTGTTGCATAAGGGATATCAAGGTTTCTAAAATATAAAGGTAGGATATTAGTGAAAAACTTAAATAACATATTTATATTCCTCAATGATGAATTGTAAATGAAAATATTACTTTTATTAGTAAAATTCTATCAAAGATACTCAGGTAGAAAATCATGTAAATCAAAATTTAAATGATAATATTTAAAAGCATGAAATATAAACCAAAAGAATAATAAAGCATATTATCTGTAGGTCCTTGGGAAGTATTTTTTTGATATATGTATTCCTTATCTATGTCAACTACCATCATAACATGATTTTGAAGAGACTAATAAATTCGTAAGAAGGATACAAAATATGCCTTTCCATAAAAGGTAAAGAATTTAAAAACTAGAAAAATCTATTAATTTGTAATGCACTTAGTTTAAATATCATTTGATTATATTATTTGACAATGGGTGAACCAATATTTTATTTCCACTTTGTTAATTAATTAGTCTAGAAAATTTGGATACATGGGATAAGTGTGGCAAGCATATAGCTTAGGGATTATAAGTTTCTTTAAAACTTGTAGTTTTGTATTCCCTATAGTGATGCAAATATAGGGCTTAATATTGTGCCTCTATACTCCCATGATGTTATTTAAGGATTACTTTAAGTATGGTATCACTTGGAAGGATAAATACCATAAAAATTATTTGAGTTCACTTAAGATATTGGTTAAAAGTTTATGTTTATTGTGTAAGAAGAAATTAAGGTAAGGATACCTCTAACTATGTAAATAAAAAAATAAGAAAAATAATCAACTTTAAACCATGAGAATAAATGAGTTTAAGAATTCACAAAATAAATATCTCAACATTGAGAACACTTTTATTATTAAAATTAAAGGATTTCT